>OX336389.2:590186420-591586227 GCA_946902985.2 Meconema thalassinum | reverse complement strand
GAATTGAGGAACCTGCCCCTGGACCCAACACAGATTAATCTAAGACGAGAACAAATTGTTCAAGGGATCAGTATGATATATGATGAACACTGATTGATATTTTTGTATATTCTTATGTAATCATGTTATATAATTGTAAAGGGATTGTAAACCTATAAAATAAAGTTCAGTTCATTTCATTTTGTTCGTCCATACCCCCAGACCCCCCGGAAGATCCGACGTCCGGATTTGGCCTAAAAATATTATGGTAACCCTATGTATAGGCAACACTCAAACAGTGGCTTCAACAGTTCACAAACAAGATGCATTATTTAAAAATAAATGTGACAATATTGTGCCCAATTCTAGGAATGGGTATTCCAAGATTCAGACCAGAGACATCGGAGATATGAGGATTTACAGATTTGAGCGTGATCCAGCGTGGAGCCGACCGTTTTGTATAAAAGCCGCTCGGCCCAAGCATAAGCAGCTCACTTCAAACCAAGCTCTTGTAGGACAAGGTGCTGCTGCTACGTTGAGCCAAGGCACATGGTTGCCGAATCTACGCAGAAGATATCTTTGAATTGTGATAGTCACAAAAGTGCTACGATACGTGGGGAACGTAGTAAGTTTCCGGTAGAGGGAATCACTAAGGTGGTTGTTATTTTCTACGGACATTGGTGAAACACTTTGTTTCTATATGGACATATGCTAGACTTTGTCTAGATATTATTCTCTCACAGTCCAGTAACAATAATTCAATACTTGGATATTTTAATCCAACTTGTCAGTTTCACAAATTGTAACTAAATAACCACTCAGATCTTTCAGTATATTGAAGGCCAGTCTATCACGGTGTTGTTCATTAGCCGACAAAGGGAAACTATATGTTGCTTCGCGCATGATAGATGGTGTGAAGCCATGCCCAGGGAACGATCTTCAGAACAGCCGTTGATTGTTTTAGACTATCAGTGTTTTCCTGTACTGAAAAGATTACCGTGAGTTATGTTACAACTGACGCTTTTGAGAAGAGATCATTTGGATCTGACCCCATTTAAGCGAACTGCTATGGATTTAATTAAAGTCAATATTAAAATGGATCAGCAGTTACTTCAAACTTCAAGAAATATTTCCACTGTGTCGTGCTAGACAGATTGTGGGTATATAATGGCGGCCGATACAAGGATTAGACGTGCGTGTCCAATAGGGCATGTATCTGGATAAATCTGGTACAGACCAGGTTCACTACGCTTCAAGACCAACGAGAAATGTAAGCCACATTTGACTTTTATATTATGCCTAGCTAATTGGAACAAACTCATTTTCTGCAGATGACCAACACATTTATTTCTCTTCGTATTTAAATCTTGCATTGATTTACGCAAGACACATTAGGGTTATTCTGAGTATTTTCAGCACTCAGAACAGTTTAGGATCGATGACCGAGCATACAGAGCATTTATTTGAATGTTCATTTTGTTTGAGAATCACGGTAATCAGCCGATATAACTGTAGAAGTTAATAATTATTTTTGTTGAGGAATGGATATTTTGTCCATATTCGAAGAGTCGAACATGTGTTTTTTTCACATAAGGAAATAATAATTAAACATATTTAAGGAAATAATAACAATAATAATCCAATAAGAATAATAATAATTTTCATAATTTTTCTAAATAATTATTGGATCTTACATTTTCTAATAATCACATTCGTTGAGAGAGAGCTTAAGGATTAGTTTAATCATTCCTAGTTTGGAACAGGTGATTTTCCGAAAGCTAGTGGATAGCGCAAGCCCGTATTCCACCAACATTATAGTTCTGGTTGAACAGTTAATATTTGCATTGAGCAAAGTATATTTTTCAGATAACACGGAAAGGTATGAAACAGGAAGCCAATGATATTTGTATCAATTAGGATTTTTTTTGTGTTTATATAAAATCATGACGTAGGCACACATTCGAAAGTGAAATAGAGAATATCACAAGTGTGGTAACTTCACGGTTTGAACTGAATGGTAAAATAAAATAAACTTATAAGTTTATAGATCTTCCAGTTTTGATAACAAGCAGAGGCTTGATTTATTGTATAAATTTTGGGAAGAAAATTTATGTGTGTGGAGTAGTAGAAATGCCATTCCCAGGTGCGCATGTTTAAGTCGCAGGAATGAGGAGGTTTCTTTTGAGCATCAATCAAATAGCAGGTTCGATGGCTCAGGTTTATAGGAGGAGTATTGGAACCACACATTTCGTCGAATGAATGACCAAACCATCAGTAATTATTTCAAACTTGTTTACGTATTCCATTAATACTTTGGATTTGCTAGAACCCGGTTTTGTCATGATAAAATTTTATTCTTCTTCAGAGGAAGACCTTTGCCATTGTTGTTGGGATATTGTGTTCTTACACAAATAATTGAATGGGCCACTGCCAATTTAAAAAAAAATCTGTATCCACGAATTACTTAAAGGATGTTTTCAATCCTATTGTCATGAACTAAATGAATTTATTATAAAGCTACAATTCTTATTTCTGCATTCTGTTCAAGAATTGCAAGTTGTGAAAGTTACTAAAATAGCAACAAATATAAATATTTTTCTTAATAATAATTCCAAGTGGAAAATCGAATAGTTGAATGGTTCAACGATTTTTTATGATCAAGCTGATGATTGAGAAATCATATTTATTTGGAATTTGAAGTTCATAATCGAGTCACTTCGCGAAATGTTTAATTTTGGAAGAATAATAAATTTTGTTGTGCTTCGCACAGTTCTTCGATGCTATGCTCAAGGGTCAAATACTTTTCAGATGTTGTTATTAATATGTGTATATAATTAGTGTTGGGTCAAAGATAATATTTTTGACAATATTTTTGAGACTGGAAAAATAAGTGGAAGTTAAAAAATTCTATAAGCAATTATAAACAGTGAGAATTTCTACGAGTGTTAATATCATGTTAGAAATTCAACCAGTGAACTACAATATTTCCAGTGAAGGCAATTAAATTTGAACTGGATTTCATCGTAAATAATTGATATAATTTTGGAACACAGTCTACAGGACTGATAATCAGACTTGTGTCTCCAAGGACAATTGTTCAATGTGTTGGAAAATTTCTGTACATTGTGTAAATAGTAGTGTGTGCCGTCGCACTGGAATGATGTTACCTTGAGCATCATTTTGCAGTCAATTTTAAAATTTAGAATAAAATGAGATAATTTTACATGTTGTGTTATGCCCAGGTGAATCTCCTTCTATCCTTATTGTTGCATTGAGCCAACAATCAGTGAAGCATTTTTTTTATTTTGATGTCGTTTTTTTTGCGATTAGCTTTAACCCATCTGGCGCCCCGGGATATTTTGACTCTCGTGCCGACTGATTCTTGGTAAAATGCATATGTGGTCGTGTGGACTCCGGTCTAAACGGGCACATAAAATAAGATAGAGAGAGAAAATGGCTTCGAACGTGGGGCCCGAGTTAGACACGGTCAATCGCATGCCGATTTAAATTGTGATAATTTTTTATAGATATTTTGGGAGTTGAGAGAAGTCTGGTTTGGATGAATAAATTAGTAGGAAACCCAATTAGTGGGGAAAATTAAAAATTAACTCGGTTAATAATTAGAGTGGGTTTGATTATTTTGATAATGGCATAACCATTAGGGCGTCAAGTAAATTCAGTAGTAAACGTTCGATGACTGGACATACGCATTAGTAGAATCCAGGTGGAGGATATTTGAGGACTTGCATATTTTTCTTGTAATATTGTGGTAAATTTAATTCGTAAAAGTAGAGAAGTTTTTTTCCATCGCGTCGACATTAGGACAAATCTCATTTTATTAGAGTGTTCCAATTAGCTATTCATGTTTCTTGTTCTAGTTATAATCTTGTGTCTGCCAACATGTATACCCCTAAGTTTTGACTAATACTGAAAATTATGGAAGAGATGATGAGGATGATGAGGAGTTTGGAAGAGAGTTCCAAAGAAGCTGGACTGCGCGTAGCAGCCATCATGAAAGAAAATACAGAGGCTTTGGAAAAGAAACTTAAAGAAAATTCCGATATGCTAGAAAGCTGGTTAAAGGATAACTTAAAAGATAGTTTAAATAGTAAATTTAATTCTATGGAAAATAAATTTAAAGAGAATTCCGAAATCTTGAAAATGTCACTTGAGGGTAAAATGTCTAAATTATGCGAAAAAACACATGAGCTCGAAACTTCATTAGCTACTAACGCAAGTTTAATGGACGATAAATTTCGCGATGCCGATCTAAGATCCCAAAGCTTAGCTGATAGGATAGAAAGTGGTCTTAGGAAAGTTGGTGAAGACATGGTCAACCTAGAAGTCAGAGTGAAGAAAGAGAGCAATGAGATGGCAACTCTAGTTGTTCAACGTTTGACAGACCAATTCAAAGAACTCGTAGTGGGAGAAATAAGAGAAGGTGTGATTAATGAATTACAAACTGAAATTAAAACCACAGTTATCGATGAGATTAAAAACACACTCAAGCTGGAGAACCAAGATGGAGTCAAGGAAATTAGAGAATCTTTGTCATCCCATATTCAAGTAATTTCCAAAGATATTCAAGCGACTCAGAAGGACATATCAGATATGACAGGGTCATTGAAGAGTCACGAGGCTGTTATGAACCAGATATCCACTGATGTCAAGGAGAACTATAAGGAAACAGAAGAAATAAAGAATGAAACCGAAGGAATTAGAAAAAAGGCCGAAGAAAACCATAAGGCAATTGAGGCTATGAAAACCCAAGTTCAGGACGAGAAACAGGCTGACCATCTGTTGAAAATGCCAAGTATAAGAGGAGAAGAACAGATACAGGTAAACCTAGGAGTAGCTAGAGGAAATGATAGTCAAGGACAGGATGAGGCCAGGACAGTATTTCAATCCAACACCATAACTGTATTCAAGAATGTGGAGGATAAGCCTTCTAAATTTTCAGGGCGAGATTCTGTGACACCCGTAGAATTCTCGAGAGAAGCAGGTGATTACCTTAAAGATTCCAAAATCCCTAAGGAAAGACAAATCCGAGTGATAGGGAAATTTTTGGAAGGGCCCGCACTTCTCTGGTTTAGATCATTCAGGTCCACTCTCACCATTTTTGAGGAGTTTTCCCGTGGGTTATTGAAAATGTTTGGGTCCCCGGAAAGCCAACAGCAAGTCAGAGCAGAATTATATTCGAAGAGATTTTCGACGTCAAAACCTACTCGATACTCTTCGTACTTTTCTGGACAGCTTTCTAAACTTCAACATTTAGATCCGCCGATGCCAGATAATGAATTAATTACTGCATTAATACGTCAGTTTCCAGCAGAAGTCCAAAGAACTTTGATCGCTGCTGACATTTATAATATGGAGCAATTTGACGAGGTATTGGAGAAACTTGATCACACGAACGCTCAATTCTTCCATCAGAAGGGAGGAAAGAATGGCAACGCTGTGTACACTGTTATGGCCGACAGTTATTCCCAAACACCTCGAGAGATTCGAGAGGGGCGAGAAGAGAAAACGCCGAGGGAAGAGCCTGATAAAAGAGGATGGAATCAGAACACTAATAGATACAGTTTCAAGCCTTATCAGAGACAAAAGGGTGGATATCGATATGACAATCGATGGAGAGAGCCAAGGAATAATCAAGGAAGATACCAGGAAGGAAGGTACTATGGTAGAAACAATAACTACGATAACAGAGGGAATGAGAACACTCGTCAATCCAATGAAGAGTTCAATAAGGAGACGAGGAAGATCTTGGAAGAGAGACACCAAGAAAACTCGCAGTTCTTGGAACAGAAGTCCAATGAACCAGGTCCATTCCCAGGGGAATGAAAAAAAACTTCGAATTCACAGTAGGAGATCGAATTTTAAACATTTTCACTTCCAGGATTATTAAATGGCAAACAGAGGATGATGACTTAATTCAACATAATGACGAACGGAAAGAAATGGGCACAAGAATTAAACTGCCAATCATATCATGCGAAGTATTCGGCATGCCTGTCGATACTTTAATTGATACTGGGGCTATGCTTTGTCTTGTGAGCGAGAAGTTTTATAGTCTCAAAGAGAATTTAGAAGAGATTCCAGTATCAGGAATTAAAATCCAAGGAATAATACCCAACAAAATATCACTGTGTAAAACACAATTATACTTATGTGTTACTATTGGAGGACATGATTTCCGACATGTGTTTGTAGTAATGAAGGATATGGCTTTTGACATGATCTTGGGAGCGGATTTCATCCTGAAATATTGAGCCGTGATAGACATGAAGACAGAGACGGTCAGATTCCAGTATACCGAAGAGATAAACTTCGAGGGAAAGGAAGAGGAAGACATCGAGGGAGACGCTCAATGGTCTCTGATTTTTCGGGAAGCTGAAGAAAAAGAAGTCTATACTGAGAAGGTGTCCCCAGAGCTAGGGAAAATTTTGGAAGAGTACCATGATATTTTTGATATTAAACCTGGTGAAATTAAAGATTTTGAATATCGAATTCGTGTAACTGATGATGCACCTTTTCATGCTAAATTGTATCCGGTAGCGGAAAAGCATCGAGAAAAGGTAAAAGTGCATATCAAAGAGATGGAAGGTAACAATGTGATTGAAAAGTACACTACCTCTTATGTCAATCCATTAGCAGTAGTGTCTAAGCCGGATGGAAGTCTGAGACTGTGTTTAGACGCGCGAAATTTGAATTCAAGATTACTGCCAGAGTATGACAGACCACCAATCATTAGGGAACTGTTAAGAAAATTCCAGGGCAAGATCTGGTTCTCTAACATTGATCTCACTTCGTCCTACCACCACATTAGGCTTAGTGAAGATTCCAAAAAGTTTACAGGGTTTATGTTTGACCAACAGACATATGTATTCCGCCGTCTACCATTTGGGATCAAAACATCTGGATCTGTTTTGATCAGAGCACTGGAACAAAATTTGAGTCCTGAAGTAAAAGAGATAGCGATTCGTTACATAGACGATATCCTAATCGCATCTGAGACTAGGGAGGAACATTTGATACATCTTCAGATGTTATTCGCAGATTTAAGAAAAGCGAACTTTAAAGTAAACCTTCGAAAATGTCAGTTCTTTCAGAAGGAAATAAAATTTTTGGGCCATATTTTAGATGGTGAAGGATACCGTCCCAATGAGACAAAGATACAAGCGATTGCGAATTTCCCTAGACCTACTAGGGTGAAGAATGTCCGCAGTTTTCTCGGAACATGCCAATTCTTTGCAGGGCATTGTCCAAGCTTCACCAAGACAGTTGCTCCCTTGCAGGAATTATTAAAAAAGGGAAACAAATGGAAATGGAATGAAGATTGCGAAAAATCATTTCAAGATGCCAAGAGGTTATTGGTAAACAGTGTGAAATTAGGGTATCCTGACTTTACCAAGAATTTCATCATAGAATCCGATACATCCACCGTAGGGATTGGAGCTATCCTTCTTCAAGAAGATGACGATCACAGGAGATATTACCTGGCTTTCATAAGCAGGAAACTTCGTCCATCAGAAAGGAACTATTACACCACAGAGTTAGAAGCCCTTGCTGTAATCTTCGCGTTGGAGTCTTGGAAGAAAGTGTTAATTGGACATTCAGTAATCGTGAGGACTGATCACCATGCATTGGAGTTTATCTTAAGAACAAACTTTGCCAGTGATAGAATAACTAGATGGTCACTTTTTATTCAACAATTCAACCTAGTTATCGAACACACTCCTGGAAAGTTGAACATTGGGGCCGATTTATTGAGTAGAGCAGTGGAGTCTACATCCAAGGTTTTTCAAGTTAACCTGACGCATGAGGATGAGGATACCTTAAGAAGGTTAAGATTGTTACACTTATCCCAGAGGAGAGACCGACGTCTTAGAAACATTTTTCGTTTTCTACAGGGAGTTATGGATCCCAATGACGATGATTTTGTGGAAACTGAAAGAATTTCAAGAGATTATTTGATGTTAGATGGTCTAGTCTACAGGTTTACAGACCCCGACCATGCGAATCTGAGGGTAGTGGTACCTCCACGAATGCAAACACCCATTATTTGGATGGCGCATCGAATTGCAGGCCATGCTTGAGTAGATAAGACAGTCAACTTGATACAAGAGAAATTTTCATGGGAGCGAATGCGACAAACTGTCAGGAACACTATTCGGGAGTGCGACTTATGCCAAAGGAGTAAATATAATTCTAAATTATTGAGAGAATTACCAAGGCCTATTATTCCTTCTAAGCCTTGTGAAATCTTTGCGACTGATCTTTATGGTCCTCTCCCAAAGTCTAAAAGAGGTAACCGATATATTCTGGTGACCATAGATGTTTTCAGAAAATACACTATGTTACACCCAATTCAGAAGGCAAACGCAAAATATTGTGCGAAGAGAATTAGAGACAGCGTAATTCCGGATGCAGGCAAACCGGAATTCCTTTTATCAGATCACGGACCCCAATTTACATCTTTAGAATTCAGGGCCGTCATGAATAATCTTGGGATTAGACAATTGCTTTGTTCTATCAGACATCCTGAAAGCAATCCAGCAGAACGCGTGATGGCTGAAATATCTAAATTTTGCCACCTCTATTGTCCAAATGAGCATTGGAAATGGATGGATGTTCTCTCTTTAGCATCCGAATCCATCAACTCTACGATTCATGAGAGTACTGGACAGATTCCCATGTTGCTTCATCATGGAATTAAACCAACAAGATTATGGGATCGAATCATCTCTATTCCACCCGAGATTGAACCTAGTCGTCAGAGGAGGGAGACTCTAGCTTTAGACAAGTTGAGGAGCCAAGCTGAGAAAAGAGAGCGCAGAGTGAGAGGAAAGCGTTTTCGCAGACCCTTGCGCGTAGGAACTCTTGTTTTAGTAAAAAAAAACTACACCCTTCGACGTGCAAAATCGAGTGTACTCGAAGTTTGCAAGCCTTTACGATGGACCCTATCGTGTTGTGGAAGTAAACAACAATGGAGGCTATAAAATCGCCAATACACGAACTGGTAACATCGTGGGAATTTATAATGCAGCGAATTTGAAGATTTATTATTCAAGAACCAGATGATTTAATGAGTAGATAGGAAAAATAAAAATTTTTCAATTTTTATTTTTTTGCTAGGTGTGGGGTGGATGTGCCCAATTCTAGAAATGGGTATTCCAAGATTCAGACACCTAGGTATCAAGGGAAAGGCTACAGCCGCTTTTGAAAGTTGAGATACTTGAATATCGCGCTCCTTTCCTTCTAGATTGAAATGGAAACTTTATGCAGCCAAGAAGATGTTAAGTGACGTGGCAAATAGTAGCAGAGGTCGAGACTATTTGGTGATTAAATACTTAGCCATGGAGTAGAGACTTGATACTTGGATCAGATTACTGGCACGGCCAAATGAAAGAGGATGCACTTAGTCTCAAGTGAATCAGACCAGAGACACCGGAGATATGAGGATTTACAGATTTGAGCGTGATCCAGCGTGGAGCCGACCGTTTTGTATATAAGCCGCTCGGCCCAAGCATAAGCAGCTCACTTCAAACCAAGCTCTTGTAGGACAAGGTGCTGCTGCTTCGTTGAGCCAAGGCACATGGTTGCCGAATCTACGCAGAAGATATCTTTGAATTGTGATAGTCACAAAAGTGCTACGATACGTGGGGAACGTAGTAAGTTTCCGGTAGAGGGAATCACTAAGGTGATTGTTATTTTCTACGGACATTGGTGAAACACTTTGTTTCTATATGGACATATGCTATACTTTGTCTAGATATTATTCTCTCACAGTCCAGTAACAATAATTCAATACTTGGATATTTTAATCCAACTTGTCAGTTTCACAAATTGTAACTAAATAACCACTCAGATCTTTCAGTATATTGAAGGCCAGTCTATCACGGTGTTGTTCATTAGCCGACAAATGGAAACTATATGTTGCTTCGCGCATGATAGATGGTGTGAAGCCATGCCCAGGGAACGATCTTCAGAACAGCCGTTGATTGTTTTAGACTATCAGTGTTTTCCTGTACTGAAAAGATTACCGTGAGTTATGTTACAACTGACGCTTTTGAGAAGAGATCATTTGGATCTGACCCCATTTAAGCGAACTGCTATGGATTTAATTAAAGTCAATATTAAAATGGATCAGCAGTTACTTCAAACTTCAAGAAATATTTCCACTGTGTCGTGCTAGACAGATTGTGGGTATATAATGGCGGCCGATACAAGGATTAGACGTGCGTGTCCAATAGGGCATGTATCTGGATAAATCTGGTACAGACCAGGTTCACTACGCTTCAAGACCAACGAGAAATGTAAGCCACATTTGACTTTTATATTATGCCTAGCTAATTGGAACAAACTCATTTTCTGCAGATGACCAACACATTTATTTCTCTTCGTATTTAAATCTTGCATTGATTTACGCAAGACACATTAGGGTTATTCTGAGTATTTTCAGCACTCAGAACAGTTTAGGATCGATGACCGAGCATACCGAGCATTTATTTGAATGTTCATTTTGTTTGAGAATCACGGTAATCAGCCGATATAACTGTAGAAGTTAATATTTATTTTTGTTGAGGAATGGATATTTTGTCCATATTCGAAGAGTCGAACATGTGTTTTTTTCACATAAGGAAATAATAATTAAACATATTTAAGGAAATAATAACAATAATAATCCAATAATAATAATAATAATTTTCATAATTTTTCTAAATAATTATTGGATCTTACATTTTCTAATAATCACATTCGTTGAGAGAGAGCTTAAGGATTAGTTTAATCATTCCTAGTTTGGAACAGGTGATTTTCCGAAAGCTAGTGGATAGCGCAAGCCCGTATTCCACCAACATTATAGTTCTGGTTGAACAGTTAATATTTGCATTGAGCAAAGTATATTTTTCAGATAACACGGAAAGGCATGAAACAGGAAGCCAATGATATTTGTATCAATTAGGATTTATTTTTTTGTGTTTATATAAAATCATGACGTAGGCACACATTCGAAAGTGAAATAGAGAATATCACAAGTGTGGTAACTTCACGGTTTGAACTGAATGGTAAAATAAAATAAACTTATAAGTTTATAGATCTTCCAGTTTTGATAACAAGCAGAGGCTTGATTTATTGTATAAATTTTGGGAAGAAAATTTATGTGTGTGGAGTAGTTGAAATGCCATTCCCAGGTGCGCATGTTTAAGTCGCAGGAATGAGGAGGTTTCTTTTGAGCATCAATCAAATAGCAGGTTCGATGGCTCAGGTTTATAGGAGGAGTATTGGAACCACACATTTCGTCGAATGAATGACCAAACCATCAGTAATTATTTCAAACTTGTTTACGTATTCCATTAATACTTTGGATTTGCTAGAACCCGGTTTTGTCATGATAAAATTTTATTCTTTTTCAGAGGAAGACCTTTGCCATTGTTGTTGGGATATTGTGTTCTTACACAAATAATTGAATGGGCCACTGCCAATTTTAAAAAAAATTCTGTATCCACGAATTACTTAAAGGATGTTTTCAATCCTATTGTCATGAACTAAATGAATTTATTATAAAGCTACAATTCTTATTTCCGCATTCTGTTCAAGAATTGCAAGTTGTGAAAGTTATATCGATAGACAGAAAACAAAAGATGTTTGCCAGAAAATGGTAGTTAGAACTCTCTTTAATGGTCACGTCAAGTTTAGACGCCATTTTCGGTCTATAAGCCCTTCTAAGAATACAAAAACGAAGCGTCTCTCAGAGCGACGCTGGCAAGGTTCGTTCATTTTATGAAGACCGCTCACAGCGACTCTGGCACTAAAAGGGTTAAACACACAATTGAAATCGTGTATAAATATAATATTTGTAAAATGCGTAGAGCATACACCAAGAGTATTAAACTCTTTTCCCAACTTTATGACATGCAGGTTCAGAAGTTTCCAATGTAGAGAAACCTCCGTGTGATACAAGTGCATCGATATCTCCCCAACTCTGTGACAAAAATGTGAGTGCAACTGTTTCTAATATAGACGAACCAGTACCATTTTATATCAGTGCATCAATCTATGATGGTCCATGCCAACCCCGTAAATCAGTTTATAAACAAACGTTACTATACAATAAGAACAGAAGTTTTAACAGTAAATGGTTTGATAGGTATACCTTTATTGAATACTGTTTTCTGTGTCGTCATTTCGTTCAATCTGATTCAAGCAATGCTGAACATGTTTTCAGTAAATCTGGATTTTGCAACTGGAAAAGAATATGAGAAAAACGTGCAAAGCATGCTGATAGTGAATGTATTGTCTTGTATTTTCTGCAACTCATTGTATCCAGTTACTGCCAATTTTAGTACTAGCGGTGTGACCTGAGTATACTTTCACGTTGATAGGTTTGTAGTGAAATTTAGCGGAATACATTCCGCCTGCCCCATCATATTGTGATTAGATTTGTGTGAAACCAATATAGGACGCTTCATTTCAGTGTTGCACGAGTAATTCCACATTCTATTGCAATGATAGCTTAGACATCCGTAGTTTACCCTAACGTATATCTTGTCAAGTTTCACCGTCAACCTTTTCCACTCACTGTGCATCTCGTTACCAGTAGGTTTATTTTAATTCTTAGTTCTGAAATCGACTCATGTGTTATATGTGATAATAATTTGGATATGAGTACGGCCTCTTATAATTCCTAAGCTCATTGTTTGTGCTCTAGTTTGCTGAACATTATGGATCAACAACTACCGGTATTCATTAAGTGTGAACCAGATGAATTGCCTAATATTGAATCAATTGAACTGTTACCCTCTTATAATCCGCTGGATGAGTCTTCTGATATGTATGAAGATAAGAGCTGGAGGGTCAAATCGGAACATACACTACAGGATATAAAAGAAGAAAATCAGAATGAAGAAACGGATGAAAGTGGAAATAACTTGAATGATGCCGGGATTGTCCGAGGACATGTGTGATTCAGGTAAGGACTGCAGACGATCAATTTTCAAGTAGTTCCTTCTTTTGCTACTGTCCACGACACCTAGCTGCAAACTTGGCTGCCTAATGCCATCGTAACCAGCACCTGGTGACGAACGTTGGAACTTAAGAGAATTAATCAAATCTAACCTACAGATTTTACTTCACACAATTGAAGTTAGTGGAAGGTTCTGTTACATGCTCTAAATCTATGACATGGGCCCGCCGGCTTTTCTTCCCCTCCGAGGGAGGGCATACTGAGGGATTTTTAGCGCTCTTAAAAATCCGACCACCACACTGAAGACCTGGTTTGTGAAATAAGTTGGTTCATGTCCATTCACCTGTCATTTCAAGTTAGCTTCCTTGTTTCTCATCTCAAAATGCTGAGATGGTGGCTTTCCCATAGACCACAGTCACTTCCCCATTCCTTTCTTAGCCTCTTCTACTTTCCATCAACGTTGAGGCTGCATGGATGATCCTTTTCTCTAGAATGAAAGGGCTCCATGACACTGTCAATTAGGATGAAAAAGACTTTGGGAGTGAAGTAAGGGGATAAAAGAATATTCATATCCAAGAAATAAAAATAGCCAAACACATAATCCCATTGTTTCCACAGCTACTGCCATGGTCTAGAAGTAAGCATAGCTGCCTTCTAACTGGTTGGCCCAGTTTTGAATCCTGGTTTTGCCAAGGAGAATTTAAATTTTGGCCTGTAGACATGGGTACTTGGATGTGAGTATCATGTGTCTCATAAACTGCCTTATTGTGATGGCTGTATTAGTGTGTGCATTTATAATTTTAGGTGAGGATAGGGAAGGAGACGACTATGGCGTTAGGGTAGCCTACCGTCTCGGCATTTACCTGCAGTAGAAGTGGGAAACGAAGGAAAACCACTTACAAGATGGCCGAGATTGAAATCATAATCACCTCTTCTCAGTTTTGCCTCACAAAGCTGAGTGTACCCCGTTCCAGCCCTCAGACCAGAATGCTAGTTGCTACACCACGAGGTGATCTAAGTGAAAAGGGATGGATTCTAATCCACCTCTTGGTCATAATAGAAGTGAATTTCTAAGGTTTCTAATTCCCCTTCCCCCCTCCCAGAATGCTCCATGCACCAAACATTCCATCTTCAAATTATTTTGCATGCCCAATTAAATGGAGTAATATAGCTCAGGTGGTGTTGGGGTAGCGCGCCTGCCTCGCACCAGGAGACCTCGGGTTCGATTCCAGGCTCCGTCAGGGATTTCAGAAATCGGCGTGAGGGCTGGAACTGGGTGTACACAGCCTCGCAAGGACAATTGAATAGCTGTCTGAAAATGAGGCAGCGCCACGCTCATGGAGACCAAGATTAACGGCCGAGGGGACCCGAGGCGCTCACCACGCGTCACCACATAATCTGCAGGCCAAATGGCTGGGTGGCGATCGCTTGGTAGGCCTAGGCCCTTCATGGACTGTAGTGCCACGGGGTTTGTTTGTTTGTTTCGTTTTAATGGTAGTTCGGAGACTACGGTTTCAATAGTCTTCTTAGAATGTACAGTATATGGGTGTTAACTTTAAAAATACCCGCACGAGTCTCTCTGGAGGACTCACACATTATTACTGTTACGTAAACATACGAATACATAAGAATCATGGCCCTACTAATAATATAGTTCATCGTATCTTGGTGAGAAAAATACTGTACCTGTATGTGCATTTGCTCAAAGAACTTTTTCTTTTCTGAAATTTTATTCCATAAGTTTATAAACTTGCTGGAAGCTGGAAACGGGAAATGAAGATGATGATGATGGTGGAGCTCACACTATTATATATGCTGTTGTGCCCAACCATATTACATTGCAATATATTTCATGTCTATACATAGTAATCAGGAACTGTGCAGTGTGTGTAAGAAAAACCACAGACAATGGCTCACTGCACTTGAAAGACATTAAGATAATTAATCAATCCTTCAATAAATGCCAATATTGTGTAGGGTGGGTATTTTGTAAGTATTTTTATTCTCAATTGCATTTTGTGACTATTTTGAATCTAAATTACATTTTGTAAGTATTTTCTAACTAAATTGCATTTTGTAAATATTGTCAATTCAAATAACAGTACAGTAAGTATGTAGTTAGTTTTAGTTGTAAGTAGGTAGTTAGTTTGTCTATTAGATATATGCCATTGTTCTATTAGACTGTGGCGTGTGAGTGTGTCTGGTAGCAGTTGCATTGTTATTAGTTATAGTTCATTGTTTCAGTAGACTGTGGTGTGTGAGGGTGCATGTGAGTGTGCCTGGTGACAGACTGTTTTAGTGGTAGTATTTGTTGTTGGTGGAACTTTAGTATTTTTTTCGTTAGTAGAATTTTGGTATTTAATTGTTAGTACGGTAGAAGATTAGTATTTTTGTTAGTAGAATTGCTCTTTACTTATTCTGAAAGGGAGTAGCAGCCTTTCAGAATAAATCAATTCTTTACTAGTCTTATAGACGGTTAAGATATTGATAATATAAGCCAAATAATGGCTACACTGCGTCCTGCTGCACGGCTGAAAGCAACGGGAAACTACAGCCGTATGCTATTCCCGAGGATATGCACCTCTCTGTGCATAATTGCATGTGATGATGGCCTCCTCCCTTGTAAAATTTCAATCCGGAGGTAAACTAGTTCCCCGTTCGGATCTCCGGGTGGGGACTACTCGAGAGGGGGTTAACATCACAGAAGTGACAAAGAGGAAATCTGACATTCTACGGATCGGAGCGTGGAATGTTAGAAGTCTGCTAGGAAGTGGAAGGTTAGAAAACTTAGAAAGGGAAATGGATAGGTTGGGGTTGGATTTGGTTGGGATTAGTGAAATGCGCTGGCAGGAAGAACAGGACTTTTGGTCAGGAGACTATAGGGTCATTAGCATTAAATCAAACAATGGCCAAGCAGGGGTTGGCCTCATATTGAGTAGGAAACTTGGACAGCGGGTGGAATATTATGAGCAATTGTAGCGAAAATCAATACTAAACCTACCTGCACCACAGTGGTACAAGTCTATATGCCTACCAGTCAAGCTGATGATGAGGATGTTGAAAAGGTCTACGAAGAAATAGACGAAATTCTGTGGTATATCAAGGGTGATGAGAATGTTATAGTAATGGGAGATTGGAATGCTGTGGTAGGAAAAGGGAGAAAAGGGAAGATAGTAGGAGGTTTCGGATTAGGTGAAAGGAATGATCGAGGAAGCAGGCTGGTAGAATTCTGCACCGAGCATGAGTTGGTCATAGCTAACACCTTATTCAATAACCACAATAGAAGAATATACACATGGATGAGACCAGGAGATTCAGGGCGTTACCAAATCGACTTCATTATGGTCAAGCAGAGGTTTCGAAACCAGATTTTGGATTGTAAAACATATCCTGGTGCTGACATAAACTCTGACCACAATCTGGTTGTAATGAAATGCAGATTAAAGTTGAAGAAACTGAAGAAAAGTCAAAAGCCAAAAAGGTGGGCAATAGACAGACTGAAAGAGAAGGATGTAAACGAAAGATTCAAGAAGAGTATAAAGGAAGGACTAATGAAGAACCCTAAACAAACTTCAATTGCAGACGAATGGGCACTTTTGAAGAGTGAAATAACAAAATCCGCAGAAGAAAACATTGGTAGGAAAGAAAGAATAGGTAGAAAACCGTGGATCACTCAGGATATACTAGACTTGATGGATGAACGGCGGAAACACAAGAATCTAAGAGATGAAAAGGGGAAAGCAGAATACAGACGTCTGAGAAATGAGGTTAACAAGAAGTGCAAGGAAGCAAAAGAAGAATGGTTGAAAGAGAAATGTGCAGGTATAGAAAATTGTCTGAAATTAGGAAAAGTAGACACAGCTTATCGAAGGATTAAGAATACTTTTGGGGAAAAGAAGACTAAGTGCTGTAATATTAAGGACAAAAATGGAAAGCCTCTAACAGATAGGGAAGAAAAGGTTGAGAGATGGAAAGCTTACATAGAGAGTTTGTATAAGGGAAAGGAGATTGAGAATCATGTAATGGAAAGGGAGGAGGAAATTGATGAGGATGCGAAAGGAGATTTAATATTGAGATCAGAATTTGATAGAGCTTTGGAAGACTTAAGCAGGAACAAAGCACCAGGCATATATGATATACCGATTGAGTTGCTACGCTGCATAGGAGATGAAGGTCTGATCAGGTTATTTCACTTGGTGTGTAGGATTTATGAGACAGGTGAGGTACCCCCTGATTTCAAGAAGAATGTAATCATCCCTATACCAAAGAAAGTGGGAGCTGACAGATGTGAAGATTACCGTACAATCAGCTTGATTACTCATGCTTCAATGATCCTGTCTAGAATAATTTACAAGAGGATTGAAAGCCAGATAGAAACGGAGTTGGGCGAAGACCAGTTTGGTTTCAGGAGAAATGTAGGAACAAGGGAAGCTGTACTAAGTCTTAGGCTGATTTTTGAAGGTAGAATAAGGAAAGATAAGAGAACGTTCATGGCTTTTGTAGACTTAGAAAAGGCTTTTGATAACGTTGATTGGACTAAATTGTTTGACATTTTGAAATCGATTGGAATAAAGTACAGGGATAGGAGGGTGATATACAATCTATACAGAAACCAGACAGCAGTCATTCGAGTTGAAGGACATGAGAGAGAAGCTGGTATTCAGAAAGGTGTAAGGCAAGGCTGCAACTTATCACCCATACTTTTCAATCTTTACATTGAACAAGCAATGAAGGAAATTAGAGAAAAATGTAAAGTGGGAGTGAAGATTCAAGGAGAAATAATTTCAACTCTGAGATTTGCTGATGACATCGTCATCTTGGCCGACAAGCCTGAGGATTTGAATGAGTTTTTGAATGGTATGGACTCCGTCTTACGGAAAGAATTCATGATGAAAATTAATAAATGTAAAACAAAAATACTGGAATGCAGCCGAAATAAATCAGAAACCTCTATGGAGATCAAATTGGCAGGTGAAAAGCTGAAGGAAGTAGGAGACTTCTGTTACTTAGGAAGCAGAATAACCAGTGATGGACGAAGCAAAGAGGATATAAAAAGTAGGTTGGCTCAGGCAAAGAAAGCATTTCTACAAAAATGGAATCTGCTGACATCGAATATAGATTTAGGTATTAGGAAGTCATTTTTGAAAGCCTTTGTCTGGAGTGTGGCGCTCTATGGAAGTGAAACTTGGACTATTGGTGCAGCAGAAAAGAGGAGAATTGAAGCATTTGAAATGTGGTGTTACAGGAGAATGATGAAGATCAGATGGGTAGATAGGGTTACAAACGAAGAGGTATTAAGACGAGTGGAGAGGAGAGATGTTTCTGGCGACTGCTAATGAAGAGAAGAGATAGGTTGGTAGGACACATACTAAGACACCCAGGAATAGCAAGCTTAGTTATGGAAGGAAGGGTCGAGGACAAGAACTGTAGGGGTAGACCAAGGTTAGAATATGTTAAACAGATTGCCTCGGATGTAGGGTGTGGTAGCTATGTAGAGATGAAACGTTTAGCTCAGGACAGGGAGGCATGGAGAGCTGCATCAAACCAGTCAAAAGACTGAAGACTCAAACAACAACGAAAGTTACTAAAATAGCAACAAATATAAATATTTTTCTTAATAATAATTCCAAGTGGAAAATCGAATAGTTGAATGGTTCAACGATTTTTTATGATCAAGCTGATGATTCAGAAATCATATTTCTTTGGAATTTGAAGTTCATAATCGAGTCACTTCTCGAAATGTTTAATTTTGGAAGAATAATAAATTTTGTTGTGCTTCGCACAGTTCTTCGATGCTATGCCCAAGGGTCAAATACTTTTCAGATGTTGTTATTAATATGTGTACATAATTAGTGTTGGGTCAAAGATAATATTTTTGACAATATTTTTGAAACTGGAGAAATAAGTGGAAGTTAAAAAATTCTATAAACAATTATAAACAGTGAGAATTTCTACGAGTGTTAATATCATGTTAGAAATTCAACCAGTGAACTACAATATTTCCAGTGAAGGCAATTAAATTTGAACTGGATTTCATCGTAAATAATTGATATAATTTTGGAACACAGTCTACAGGACTGATAATCAGACTTGTGTCTCCAAGGACAATTGTTCAATGTGTTGGAAAATTTCTGTACATTGTGTAAATAGTAGTGTGTGCCGTCGCACTGGAATGATGTTACCTTGAGCATCATTTTGCAGTCAATTTTAAAATTTAGAATAAAATGAGATAATTTTACATGTTGTGTTATGCCCAGGTGAATCTCCTTCTATCCTTATTGTTGCATTGAGCCAAAAATCAGTAAAGCATTTATTTTTATTTTGATGTCGTCTTTTTTTGCGATTAGCTTTAACCCATCAGGCGCCCCGGGATATTTTGACTCTCGTGCTGACTGATTCTTGGTAAAATGCATATGTGGTCGTGCGGACTCCGGTCTAAACGGGCACAATATAAATAGACGGTCTGTTTTGGTGCAAAAATACTAGCAAGTACTCATATTCTGGGACGAGGCAGCTCCGCTTTGCAGTCACAGTGTTTCCAGCGGGGAATATCAAGTATTTTGTCGCCAGTTTAGCGGGCCTTTGGTATATTGCTTAATCATTTTCTACCTGTGAAAAAGGGTGAGTATGCAAGTCAGGCGGTGAATTCCCAAGACAGACGTACAGCTCGTCTTTTGCATTGATCGCAATATTTACGCTACATCTACAAGATTTCCTATTTTTACCGCGCTTTTTATAACTGCCCTACCATGAGATCATTGAGTTCTATCGAACTTGCCTAAGTGTTGACTTTAGACATACCTTCGTTCGTAAGACGTCACATTTGTATCTTTGGAGTCGAAATTTAATGTTTTTCGGACGGTCAAAGACTTTTTACATGAGATTAATAAATACAATTAGATGACCAGTTTCGATCGTCAAGCGATCATCAGATCTTTACACTTCGGCTATTAATCTGTGTCGACAAGTATGGGTTATGATATTTACAATACATACACTTTTTTAGTTGCAGTAGTAATTAATCTAGCACAAATAGTAAAGATATGTTATTTTTTTTGTTGAGATACTGATACGTAGTTGTGATTGATCTTCAAGTTTGCTTGCTTAGTGCCATTATGTGATTGTTATTAAATGGTCAGGTTATTGTGTCAGCATAATCGTCCTCACGCTGTGCACAAAAACGGACCACACATCGCTCAAACTGCGAAGTGCACCATTTAATAACTATCAGTATCTCAACAAAAAGCACATGTCTTTAGTTTGGTAGTTCAATTGCTACTGCAAATAAATAAGTGTATATATTGTCATTATCATTCCATACTACTCCATATTCAGTAGATTTGATAGCCTACGTGTAAATGATCTGATGATGATCACTTGACGATCGAAACTAGTTATCCAAGTGTATTTATTAACATCATGTAGTATTTTTTCAGGATTAGCGAACAAATTTTGATATGTAAGGCAAGCCTGAAAAAGGGCTTCCAACGCGGTAATCCTTGGAGTGAAGTTAAATGAAACCTCAAAGCAGGCGTTGAGCAGTGGCTAGCATTCTTAGCTGTCTGCACAGAGGTTTGGGTTCGATTCCCGGCTCTGCCAAGAAATTTAATTCTGGTGTGGGGACTGGAACGTGTACACTCAGCCTCGTGAGGCAAAACTGATAAGAGGAGGGTTTGATTCTTACCTCAGTCATCCTGGAAATGATTTTCCATGGTTTCTCATTCCTACTCCAGGCAAATGCCGGGATGGTACCTAATTCAAGGCCACGGTTGGTTCCTACCCATATTCTACCTGAATTACAAATACACACACTGGTACAGACATCGCAGTGACACATGTTATCAGACAAGTCTTAGTCACACCCCAGTACACGGGGATACGTGACCATGATGTTGCAAAGCCCCTAAAAGAATCAAAAACATCATCCATCATGGGACTGCCCCGGCTAACCATGTCGAGTGATTGCATTAAGAAACCAAGTTGTGTCATAGTTGGTTGATTCTGTGAGAGCGTAGTTAAAAATGCGAAATACATTGATTAATCGGCAAAACAAATCAAAACCGATTAATCGATTAATCGATTATTCGAATAACCGATTAATAGATTTTTCTAAAAACCGATTAATCGATTAATCGACTAATTGATTAATCGATTAATCGTTATTTACGATGATTAATCGATTATTCGATTTCGATTAATCGATTAATCGAAATCTGAAATTAATCGATTAAAAGTAACAGCCCTAGAAGCCGTGAGCCTAGATTTGAGGGAACAGGCCACGAATCTAAGTTCGGATATGGATGCTTGAATAGCGCGCTCCAAACCTTCTTAGAAGCTTTTCGAAGGAATTTACAGCCAAGAAGTGGGTAAGTGACGTAGGAGGAGAGCGTCATAGTCGAGGCTATATGTCACTAAATATTTCCCGTTGAGATGGAAACATGAAAGCTATATCGGATTACTGGCAAGAACAAGAGAAGAAGAATGAGCTTTGTTTCAAAGAAATTGATTGAACAGAAGCCGAGTTATGAGCTGTTTTATTTCCAGCGTTTTCGCCGCAGTGGCCTCGATCCAGCAAGCTGATGGGTATATAAGGCGAGCCTCGCAGGCAGAGGTAGGTTCACTTCGTCACAAGCACTCCGTTGACTTGGTCGTGCTACGCTACGTAATTGCTCTAGCCGCTTGACTATCACCAAACTTCGAGCATCGTTATTATCGGCAAGCACATGGTTGCATTTAAACTTCAACTTACAGCACAAGCTGTGGACTTAGAATTTTCGACAGTACATGGTTACTGAAAGTGTTAAACTATTTCGAGTGAGTTTAGAACTTTTTCGGTTTCACAGAAGTGAAATAAGTCTGTGGCACTTGGTAATTTTCACCGATGCAACTTGGACATATGGTAGACTATGTCTACAACTTTTTTCTTCAGTCCACATTTACTTAGAGCTGGATTATTTATATCCAATAGTTGGACCAGCCAAGATAAGTCAGTAACTTCGAAACCAGTCTTGCATATTACAATTCAAAAGCTGAATGGGAATACAGGTTTAGCCTTGTGCGATCTGAAAAGTGAGAAGCTTTGCCCAGCCAACTCGACAGAATTTGTAATTGTGCTGAAAAGATTGTAAGAGTATTGGAATACTGATTGTATCACAGTGGGTCTTGGTAATTATTTCATCATGGATCGCTTAGATCAGACCCCTGTCAACTACACTTCAGCTCATGAAGTTGCCAACATTTTTCTTCAGGACATTATAATCGCCACTATGTCTGCGTAAACAGCTTGTGGGTGTAACATGGAAGCTGATACGAGAATATAAGTTTGCGTCCTAATGGGACAGACAACAGGAAGACTGAGTAGTCTGGTTCAGTCCAGATTTCTACCATCAAGACCTACAATAATGTAAGCTGCAATTTACATTATTTCTATGCGTAGTTAGTTGGATTTTCTCGTATTTTCTACAGTCTTGCCAACACATTTTTTTCTCTCTATAGTCATCGATATGTTTATTTGCTTTTGCAAATATTTTCTTTCGAAACCTGAGCTAGGACCTGAGTTGATTTTTACTCAGATTTGTACGATTCGATATTTATGGACGAGCAGAACGAGCATTTATTTTATTTCAATATTTTTTTCCTTATTGCTGTCATTAGCCGTCATAATTTGAGATTTAAGAATTAATCTAAGTTGAGGAATGGATAGTTATCCATCATTATGAAGTCGAGGGTGATATTCCCCGAACAGTTTGATAACTTTAAACCTAGTTTTGAACATAATAATAATAATAATAATAATAATAATAATAATAATAATAATGGGATTTAATAATAATTATTATTTTTCTATTTTTCTGGAATAATAATAATAATAATAATAAACATGTGTGCTTTATAATAATCATTTTCTGGTTGTATGATTAATACAGTTGACATTTGAAGTCATACTCTAAATCGGATATCTGTTAATTCCGAAGGTTAGTGGTTAACACATGCCCACTTATAATGAACAGTTAAATTCAGTGAAATTGTTTCACGTTTGCATTTCATATTTAAAGCTTTGATAAAGACACGGAAAGAAGTGAAATGGGAAGCTAAGCATGTATAAAGCAGAGTTTTTGCTAGAGTTTATATAAAATAAAATCATTATGACGCAGCGTCTTTCACAACGTTTGCTAATATTAACACGGTGTGGAATTTCTGATGGTGAAATTATATTGGATATTGTCGCAAACTCATTGGTGAGGTTTACTGATTTTTGAATCTTCCATTTGTCATAACAAGCAAAGGCTTGATTATTTTGTATAATTTGGGAAGATGTCTTTGTGTGTGTGCAGATAATTATATGCCATTCTGAGTGCGCAATTAAAGTCGCAGGAATGAGGTTGTGTAAAATGGAGCACCAATCAAATTGTAGGATGGATGTTTTTGATGTAGTAGGAGAGTCGTGTTTCGCCACACTTTCGTCGTAATATAACCACAGGTTATTTTGTGAACCATCATTATTAAATTACTGTTGATCCACGAGTTTGATAATATTTCTAGTAACTGTTTACCCGGAAAATTATTATTCTACTAGTTCCTTTCATTCAGGAAAGCTTTACCGTTGTCTAAATGCTGATTTATAATTCTGTGATTTTTATC
Organism: Meconema thalassinum; assembly: GCA_946902985.2. Classification (NCBI taxonomy): domain Eukaryota; kingdom Metazoa; phylum Arthropoda; class Insecta; order Orthoptera; family Tettigoniidae; genus Meconema; species Meconema thalassinum. The sequence goes on along the minus strand of OX336389.2, from coordinate 591,562,640 downwards.
ACGTGTCAATCATATGGGCCAATGCTGTTGTTTGAAATTGTTACTTATTAACAACCACTATAAGCTGAAAGGATTTTCAGATCCTATAAAAATAAATATACATTTTGTCAAAATCACTTTGATAATAATAATAATAATTTGTTTCATTATAAAACATGTTAAATGATATTTCAAATTTCCTAATTAATGTTTTCAAGGAATAATTAATTAATTTGTTGACTGAATCCATGTGGAATGGAAGTTATATTTGTGATAATTATATTTTTGATTAAGTCAAAATCATTTTTGACAGACTTTGGATTGAGATCTATGTTTCAATAGATATTTTCGTTTTTTTTGAATCCACAAAAATGCTCAAGATCCATGTAAATCATAGTGTATTTCACTTATTATGAACAACTTTGTATTTGACAAATCCTAATATCACTATTGCCTAAGATGTGTTAGTCGAAATGCTACGATAATAGTTTTGAGAAATGAACAGTGAAAGTGATTTTCCAACCAGTGATAAATTTTCTTATTGATCTTCAACGTGTGAATGCTAAATAATTTAGGGATCAGTATGGACGATTGGCTTTGCGCTGATAAAACCCTACCCCTGTATATAATTATGTTGAACGAAGTCAACAGGACTGATATTCTGACCTCTCGTTTCAACTCTGTTAGTGTTCATGTGTTGGCGATATTGTATATTGTGTAAATAATTTATTCTTTTCCAGTCATCTTTTATGCCATTTTGGGCATATTTTCTTCATGTAATTTTAAAGTTTTAATAAAATGAGATAATTTTATGGTATGCAATCACCGTTTTCATGAATCTCCTTCTATCCTTATTGTTGCGTCGAGCCGAAAATCAGTTAAGCATTTTTTTTGTTGGGTCTTTGCATTCGACTTTAACCCATCTGGCGCCCCGGGATATTTTGATTCTCGTGCTGACTGATTTTTGGTGAAATGCATATGTGGTCGTCCGGACTTCGGTCCAAACGGGCACAGTACAAAGGAATGTTTACTGACCTGGATAAAAAATAATCCTCCTTTGTGAAATGCAAACCGCATACAATCATATATTTAAAAACCGGCTTTGCGATGCGAAGTACTCGACTCCATTCCTTCTTTAAACCTTTCTCTTTAGGAAAGTAATGCATTGATATGCCCCTTGTTGCCTTTGAAAAGCACTGTGGAACAGAGCAATATCTATTACTAATTTTTCAGCCTCAGTTATAATGCAAAAGCTGAAAAAATGAGAGAAGATCACACACGTCAACAAAAATCACATGTTAAACGGCTCTTTGTATATATTTCTATCACCATTCCGCTAGTTCCAGTTAAGCGGCAGCACCGTCGCTTGAGTTCGCGAATATTGCTTTACAGATAATTAACTCGTTTTACTACTAATTGGCTCTCTCATGTGGAAATTTGAAGTGCATGCAAAATTTGTAAATAGTGGAATCAACAGGTTGTTTTCGGAACCGGCACCTGCTAGGGTAACTTTATGATACACGTAAAAATGTTTCAAAGTGATCCCAATGAGTTCATAGCGCAGATTTCAAAGAGTATTATACATAAGTCAGAGCAGTAAATATGCATAGTGTCGAATCCATAAATATTTTACAGATAACTTTGTAATACCAATGGTAAATAATTCCCTTTCAGGACTGAAGATGCTGCGGAAGTATAACCGGCGAGTTGGTGCCCGCAATTGTAGGAACTACACTGATGAAACATTTGGAGGAAGATTTGGATTAGATAAGGGAAAATAATATTTCACTGCGTAGTGCTGCAGAAAAATACCATTGTGGGAGACACTCTCAACTCATCCGGTCAATGTTCCCTTCTCAATCTTTTTATAAAATACAGACACCACTTTCACAGGCTCTGCTTCACTCACTTTTATTCTCAACGTCAACATCAACAAAGGCTACAATACAGATAACAACATGGCATCCTAGATTGTTATTTGTTTTGCCCAGTGTTCATAACACAGGAAGTTCTTTGTATGACGTAAAAGTCATAGCGGTTGGGTTTGTTACCAAGCACTCCACATCATCCCCACCTTTTATGAGGTGTAATAACTGAAAGGAAACAATTGAATTACAGTACAAGCACATCATAAATTAATAATACCCTCATCTCAACAAGGAAACTTTCACTGGCACTTTCACTCTTCTTCCACTTTTAGTGATACTGGTTTGTGGTCGATATCATCTACCTCAGGTGATTTACAAGGTGGAGATGAGGTAGGGGTATCCAGTCCATCAGCCACTGGCGTTGAAACTCCAACCGATATAAGCGCTGAATAGGACGAATCACTTCTCCGGTCGCAGTTGGCAATCTCACCACCCTGGCAACTCCATCTCGTCCGGGAAATGTTTGTAGCACTCTTGCTAACGACCATTCAATCTTCCTCCTTCATTCTGTACCAACTAGTAAGATGTCACCCTCCTTCACTGTCTCAGTCTATGGTTTCTTACGTTTCTGCATCAGCTGACCCAAGTATTCTTTCCTAAACCTCTGTCTTCAGTATTGACGCAACATCTGCAGATACTGAAACCTCTTAGTTACGTTAACACTGTCCAGGTTGTCCAAGTCCGGGGTTCCAATGCTGGTATTGTCTTGCAAGAACATAGCAGGCATAAGAGGGATGAGATCCTCCGGCCTGTCTGGCAAGTAAGTCAGGGGTCTAGAATTAATAATAGCTTCGCAGTCACATAATAGGCTGACAGTTTCTTCAAAATCCAATGAAGCTCTTCCCAGCACATGCCGATGCATCCTCTTCACAATTCGTATTATACGCTCCCACCAGCCACCCCACCAGGCTGCAGTAGGAGGGTTGAACTTCCATTGAATTCTCCGTACAGCACATTCTGTTTCGACCTTCAATCAATCAATGCTTTTCATTAAGTTATCTGCACCAACAAAATTTCTGCCATTATCGCTATAGATAACCTTCGGTCTTCCTCTTCGGGCAACATACCATCGAAGATATATCAAAAATCCGGTTGTTGTTAGATATCCAGTCAATTCGAAGTGAACTGCCCTATAGGCGGCACAAGTGAAAATAACAATCCAAGCCTTCTGTCCGCCCTTCAGTATCAGTGGTCCAGCAAGATCTACACCTGTCACTTCAGATACTGTAGCGTCCTTGACTCTATCTTCAGGCAGATTTCCAGGAGGCACTTCGACTTGCATTGCTTCATGTCTCTTGCACCTGACACATCTCGACAGTACACTGCGGATGAATCTCCTACCCCCCACTATCCAGAGTCTCTCCTTCAAGTGGGACAGCAGAATATGTGTACCAATATGCAACACTCTGATGAGCTCTTTAAGTATAAGCAGTTGCACCAGTCTGTGTTTGTTCGGAAGAATCACTGGAGATCGGAATTCTTCATCATCTTTGCGTTCTGTGATCTTTGTTTTCACTCGCAAGATTCCTTCAGCATCCCTAAAAGTTATCAGAGACTTCAAGCTTCAAATCTTCTCCTCATCGAAAACTTCATCTTGGACAAGCTTGACGAGTTTTTTCTCCCTTGATTGTATCTCATTCACGGTTAATTCTCCTCGCCATCTTCCGCATGGTTTCTCCTTAGCATTGGACACAAATCTCTGCATCCATGCAACCGTTCTGACTCTCTTTGTATATGAAGAGAAGCGCCACAGATACCACTGTGTCTCAACTGCTGTACTTAAATATGTCACAACTTTCTTCTCCAGTTCTTGGTCAATTTCTTCTTTGTCTATGTGAGTTTCTGTGTGCGGCCATTCTTCTTCACGCAGCTTCAGCCATTTTGGACCATCCCACCAACGAGACTCCTTCAGCTCCTCAGCATTACAGCCTCTGGAAGGTAGATCGGCAGAGTTGAGTCGTCCTGTCACATGATTCCATTCCTCTATTCGAGAGAGAATACGTATTTCCTCCACCCTGTTGCGTACGAATGTTCCCCATTTTTCGTCACCCTTCATCCAACTCAAAACAGTGGTAGAGTCCATCCAGAAAAACTGTGAAGTATTGACAATTCCTAGACTTTCTCTAGTCGTGACTGCTAGTCGGTCCCCAATGCAACATGAGAGTAGCTCCAATCTGGGTATAGTAATTTGTTTTAAAGTTTTGACTCTTGCTTTAGCTGCCAACAAATGTACAACAACTTCGTCATTGCGACAGCTTCTCAAAAATACTGCTGCAGCATAAGCGTATTTGCTGGCATCGCAGAAGGTGTGCAATGAATATGACTCTCTGGTTTCCGAAAAGGTGATCCTCCTAGGTACTTCTATATCAGCCAAATCTGGTAGTTGCTGAGCCCATTTTATGAATTTGTCACGAGTTTCTGGCCGAACTACCTCATCCCAAGTTATCTTCTGCTCCCAGGTTTCCTGCAATAGAATCTTTGGTAGGAGGGTTACGGGACAAGTGAACCCAACAGGATCGAAAACTTGCTGACAAACAGAGAGAATACTCCCCCTAGTTACTGGCATGTCAGAAATCTCCCAGTCTTTTGTGACACATGCTAAAGTGTCGTCTTTCCTGTCCCACAGCAGCCCAAGCACCGGGGATATTCCTCTATCATTATCTTGTTCCAAAGAGCTTTCCCATCCTCTCAGCTCAAACTTTACATTTGCCATCACTCTGGAAGATACGTCCACAAATTTCTGCAGCTCTTTCTCAGAACTCACGGAAGTGATGCAATTATCTACATAAAACGAAGTCCTCAGTTTATCAAGTATATTACTGGATGCCGCCAGACAGCTACCTAGATGATGATTGATAACAGCATCAAGTAGGAAAGGACTACAGTTCACTCCAAACACAACTCGACAATGACGAAAGATTTTAATATTCCTTTGCGAGTAGTCTTCCCACCAGAGGAATTTCAAATGATCACGATATACTTCATTGATAGATATCTGTAGGAATGCCTTTTTAATGTCTGAGATGACACCTATCGACTTCTCTCTAAACCTCACAAGAACGGAAGGTATAAGTTCTAACAAGTTGGGTCCTTTGTTCAAGCAGTCATTTAGGGAAAGGTCTCCCCTCTTCTTAGAAGACGCATCAAAGACCGGTCGTAATCGTGTTGTTCCACCATCCTTAAACACGCCTCGGTGAGGTAAGTAGTGTCCACCAGTACCCTATTGCTTTTCCGCAATATCTTCAGTAATACCGTCTGCCACTCACTCGTTTACGATTGAATCGTACTACTCAAATTTGCTCGTAGCGATGAGTTTAGCTGTCATCGTGGCAAGTCTTCTCTCTGCAACATCTCTGTTGTCTTTCAGGTCGTCTCTATTTTCTGTCCATGGCAAGCAGACCTCATATCTACCCTCGGTATTAATAGAAACAGTCCTGATAAAATGATCAAAAGCTGCAATCTCAATTTCGGCCTTTGATTTCTGTTCAACGGGGTCTATGATGCTAAGTACATCAAGTCTCCACAGATGAGACAAGTCGTGGCTGTGCGTCAACAATGAAGTGGTCATTGCAGCAGCGGATTATTTCTTCGAACCATTGTTGAGTGTGCCCATCACGACCCAACTTAGACGAGTCTCCATAGCGGTCATGCCACACTCCAGTTTGTGCATGCTACCTGTGAACAACATCCCAGCAGCATCAGAGTCAATCAATATCTCTATAACAGGCTGTCCACATCCTTTGTCAGTGATGATGATGATCTTTGTCATCAACTCCCTCAAACATGATTCTTGTTTCAGTCTTGGAATCGAACCACATATGAGTGGCTGATCGAGCACTCGCAGTTTACAAGAATAATTGTCAGATAAATTCTCGAGCAATATTTGATAACACTGATGAACATTCCTCTTAGACGTAACACCCAAAACAGAACTTGGACTAAGGTCTGTGATCCTACATTCCGACAGTTCATTCCGATAGCAGTTTGTTTCAAGATGTAGGATCGCTAAGATCCTGGGTCAATTATTGCTCTCACTATCCGCTGATTGCCTCTAGACTTCAGTTTCACAAGTAGAGTCTGGAGTAAAATCTCATTTGATACACACAGTGAGGCTCCAACAATGCTTGTGCTATCTGATGTTCCAGGTCCCTTCAACATATCTCCAATTCAATCTTTATTTGCTGGTAGATCTGGACACATAATAGTACCGTGCTTCTTGCTACAGATCAAACATCTTAAGTTAGCTTTACAGTCGTGGGACCTGTGTCCTTGCCTCAAACATAGAAAGCAACCCTTCTTTTTCTTTAAAATATCCTTCTTCTCTGGCCAAGACATTCTTTGTGCTCGGAAACACTCCTTGCTTTCATGCGTTTTGTCACAGAATAGACAGTTGACCACCCTCCTTTGTTTCTCCCCCGTCAGAAGATTGAGAGCAGTAGGTATCTCCTCCTCATTTTCAGAATTCTTTAAGCATCTTGGCTTCGGTATCTTGGTCGAAACTTGGAATCCTGCCTTTGCCATGGTTATTCTTTCTTCCCCTTCTACTTCAGACCTGAGGAAAGATAACAGAAGACTCAGCTTGTCACTATACATGCCTGTCGACATCTGACTGGACGAATTGCGTAGCCAAACCCTCAAAGTCTCTTCCGGAATGCAAGATCCCAGCAAGGGGAACAACATTGCTGTATATTTATCAGACGTCATGCCTATGGATTCTAATGCTCTTAAATATGACTCAAGTTTATCATAAAGCTGAGGTGTAGTTAAGCTGTTTTTACTCGAAGTGAAATGTTTGATAACTAACCCCAATAGCTCTCTTACATAATACTCCGTAAGTAATTCGTCCCTTCCAAATCTGCTCCTCAGACTATCAACTCAACTCACAATTATTTATCTGGCCTTAGACTCCCTATCCACCACCTGTATCAAGTACTGAAACTTGTCCTCCCTCAGGCATTTACTTATCCTCATGGATTCTACTAAACTGGCTCCAAAATCCAAGCCAGTCCTTAACATTTACGTTGAACTGTTTAAGCTCTATTTTAGGTAGCCTAAGTTTCCTCCGTGAAGTTGGAGACGAACACGACATAGCATTGTCACTTTGTGCTTTGGACATAACCTTGGCGAGAAACGCATTGTACTTCACTTCCACTTCGTCGATTTTTTCCTTATACCCTTCTAACTCAGCATATTCTGCATCAAAATCGTCATGTGTCCCGTCCTCTAGATTGATTAGTTCATACCACTCTCAATATTAATTACGTCTTTTGAAAGTCTTATCAATGTATTGAACTTAACCTTAACAGTTTCTTCATCCGGATTACTTTCACCAAATAACCGATTCAAATAGTTATAAGAGCGAGTAAAAGACGCTCTGGTCACTTTTCTTTTCTTTGTAAGTATTTCCATCGCACCAAATATTATGATAGGGCTCACCTGAATTACGAAGTAGAAATCACGAAGTGCATACCCAAGTTGCTTGCCACTATCACTTCAGAAAGTTGACTCACGTTGAAACAGCGAATCGCGTCGGTGTCACCACAATGTGGGAGACACTCTCAACCTACCCGGTCAATGTTCCCTTCTCAATCTTTTTATACAATACAGACACCACTTTTACCGGCTCTGCTTCACTCACTTTTATTCTCAACGTCAACATCAACAATGGCTACAATACAGATAACAACATGGCTTCCTAGATTGTCATTTGTTTTGCCCAGAGTTCATAATAAAGGAAGTTCTTTGTATGACGTGAAAGTAAAAGCGGTTGGGCTTGTTACCAAGCACTCCACAACCATATTCGCAGGAACACTCTGTGGATGAAATTAAAAGAAAAACATCCGATGCCACACGGGAGATCAAAAATCTTTCGTAATGATGAAGATAATGCATTTGTTGCTCATGCAATCGCTATGTCCACATTTGGATTTCCCGTCACAACACATGACTTGCGATGTGTAGTGAAATCATATTTAGACCGCAGAGGACGAAGGATCAATTGTTTTACGAATAATTTGCCTGGGCCGGACTGGATAAGATCTTTGGTCTAATTTGATAATATTGGGTAATATTAATCTTTTCATAACATTTTAAACATTATCTCATTACCTGCACCATCTATTGGTCCAGTAAGGTCTTACTTTATGACATGGAGGCTGTACCTCATTGTTTTCCTCGATAAATTGAAGTGTCATAAAGTTACACCGAACCATGATGACATTTTATTTTGAAAATATTTCGTGGTGGGTAGATTATTGGCTGAGGAATAACCTAACCACCAAGGGAAGATGATAAAGAAAAGGAGGTGGGTTTCGGACTGGAGAAAAAGGATGGAGAAATAGGAGGAGAGTCCCACAAAAGTTATAAATTTAACTGTAAATGCACTAAGAGGCGGTTGCCACCGCAAATCAGATCTCTGATACCTAAAGTGGGTAAGGACCTGGTCGAAGCTGACGGGAAACGCAGCTAGGACTTGGGCGGTTTGCAAGAGAGTGGCTTTAGTATATTCCCTCTCAAGCATGCATATGCCTACTATGTGGAAGGGTGATGGTCTGGCAAGACAGAGAGGAACAGATTTATTGTATGTATGCTCAAAGAAATTCGTTTTTGCAAAGTAATTCGAAGAATGCCAATAATTTGAATCAGGTTAGGTATTTCCAGTTTTCGAAGTTATAGAGTTCCTGAAAAAGCGACCAAGTGCTTCCAAGAAGGATAGTGATAAAAAAATTATACCTTGGGGAGTAATTTTGGTAAGTGAACCAATAGTTGCATTTGGAAATGGCTAAGCTTTTACTCAGCAAGGAGCCGACTAAAAGTTTAGACAAAGAGAAACACTTATCTTTTGGAAAACCAACCATAAGTTTTCGGAGAGGATCTCCACAAGCAGGTAGCTGGCGTAGCGAGCTGTACTTGCCTTACTGGCCAGTTAGAATTAGCTATTAAAGCTAAGAGAAACTTTAACGAGATTACCACTAAGAGTTCTTGCTCAAATGCAACGAGTGGTGAAAGCCCTATCAATAAATTTAATGGCATTGAGTAGGAAGAGTCAAGGAAGACAGGATCTTGCCTAACCGTTGTATTAGAAAAATGAAAAAGCGAAAAGAAACGCTTAATTTATTTAACAATTCAAAAGAAGTTGATAACTTTAACAAATATATATTTTCAATTTGGTTAACAATTTTGGGGTCACGGACCTCAGAAAACATTTGACGTTTGCTCCAGGCAATTAACAATTCTTTAGGTTTCAAACCTTTATATGTACTAAAATCTTTGTAAGATTTAAAAAAGATAAATGAAGTGATTAAAGTTTAGACATTAAATCGAGTACAAGGTGTGTACTTTCAAAAATTTCCAAGTACCTATCTTAAAGAAAGTTACAACTTCGAAATTAACAAAAAAGAAAGCAGGTAGAATGAAAGAGAAGTTCCTATAACTTCTTGTATTGAAGCAGCATTACTTTTAGTAGTTACACAAATAAGGCAGGTCACTTACTGTGAAACCTGAAGAGAAAGTCAAAAGGAAGGTTCTAGACCTCCTATGTTTAGATAGGAATCACGAGACAAATGGGGCAAGTTTCCCTTTCGTGAAACCTTGAAATAACTCACTTATAAGTTGAAAAAATTGTATCCCCTAAATTAGAAGGGAGAAACAAGATAATTTGAACCGTGTACAAGACACGTAGTTATGCAGAAGTTAATTAATTACACATAAGAAAAAATGGGAGGGCACATCTTTAGATTGACACCTCATTGAAAAAGAACTTAAAGTAGTAAATTTAGTATTATGGTTTGTTAGTAAAGGTTTAGGAAAGAGCAATTGGGATGAAAGGTAAATGTTCATGGCCGTGTTTATAATAATCGGACGAGCGCGATGCGGAAGAAATACTGAAAGAACATTGTTTATCACTACAGTTCGTTGAAATGGATGGAAAGTTCACTGTAGTAGCGCAAAAGTTTATGGCAAAGAAAGTTATTGCAATCGTGGAAAATGACTGGTTGCACTAGATAGGCGAAAGTCTATTACTTGAGAAAGTTGTGGATTACAATTAAATGCGCCAGAAAAGATCCCAACGGTGGAAGAAAATTTAGCTATTGAGCATTAATTTATAAGGTAGATTCCTTATTTTGAAATGGCATTCCCACAAGTGAGTGAAAGATACATGACGGCGTGACTTGTAGATAAAGTGCAGATTCTGGAAGGTTCCAGAACGATCCTAATGGAAGAATAGGGCCAAAGTTACTCCAGCGGTGGAACAAGCTTAATATTTATAGACAGTGGGTATTCTATGATATCCACCGTTGTGAGAAACTCTCTCATTTAATAAGCATAAGAAATGCTGCTTTTCACAAAGATTGGCTTAATTAGACAAAAGCCCAACATGGAGAATCCCGCGAAGGATGATTATTGCCACAAATGATTAATCTCACACTGCCTATAAATGATCGATAAAAGCATGTAGATAATAAAACTGATGAAGATGAGGTTAAAACCAGAAGTTTGTACTTATCTTTGTTGCATGCCGAAGGTGAAGTTCCCTTTGACGGATACTTAATGTGTCGACATGGCGTAGAATGTAGAGAGTGCCTCTTGGTTTGAGGAGACTGGCTCTAGTTGAGCCTTTACTGACTGAGTCAACTGCCGACGTGCAAGTGAGACACACTCAGCGAAGCGCGGAGGGACCAAGGAAGGAAAAAGAGTGGGGGTAGGAGACAAAAGGAGAACATAACAGAATAGACAACTTATCAAAAATAAATGTTCTTCTTGATGAATGGTCTTCAAAGAGTTGATAGTAGGCGATACTAGCGCAGCATGGTGAGTGAAAAAGTTGACGAAGTTCTCTTGATCACGGGGATGATAGCTGGCGATGGCGACGAGATCTGATGGCCAAATTGATAAGTAAGTCCTCTTGTACAGGGAAGAATTGAGGAGCTTCTGAGATTCGCTGCTAGATGACGCTAGGAGGGTCATGGAAGATATATATCTAGAACAGACTCACAATGACATAAGAGACATGACCACCAAAGAGAAACTAGAAGATCGCTGTTGGTGTTTGATAAAAAGGAAAAAATTAACATGCAAAGAGCATTAAAAAGAATACTCTCTTACCGTGTATTCCAAGAATTCACCATACTGGGAGGGGTTAACACCAACAGAGAACAAAATAAACAGTTAAACATTTAAAGGTAATGGAGAAATTAAAGACAGTGGACTTGTGATATGACCATTAGTGGTCAAGATTTTGGCCACCCTGACTCTCCCATCCCTTCCAGGATAACACTCGGTCACTCTACCAGAAATCCAGACCAGGGGGGGGGGGGAGAGACATCCCTAACCAAGACCAAGTCCCCCACTTTAATGTCGGGACTGGAAAGAAACCACTTCTGTCTCCGTTGCAAGGAAGTTAAATATTCCAAGTTCCACCTCTTCCAAAAAGAATTACGGAGGGCTTCAAGTTTACGCCAAACGATAGGTAAATTAGAATCCCTGTAAGAATTGGGAAGAGGAGGAGGGGCAGAAAGAGAAGTGCCGATAAGGAAGTGACAAGGTGTAAGTGGAAGCAGGTCATCAGGGTCATTGGAAAGCGGAGTTAAAGGGCGAGAATTAACAACTCCTTCAATCAGAACAGAGAGTGAATTAAATTCTTCATAAGTCGGAATGCGATTAACTAAAACCTTTCTTAAATGACGTTTAGGAGCTTTACGCAGGACTCCCATCTACCACCGTGATGAGGAGCATAGGGAGGTATAAAACGCCATTTGAAACCCTTTGAGTAGGAAAAATTAGAAATTTGTTCCATGGCAGGAGAGGAAGTGAGAGCTTTCTTCCACAGGGAAGCTGCGCCCTGAAAAGTGGAAGCGTTATCAGAGAACATCTCTGAAGGAACACCACGCCTAGCATTGAAGCGAGAGACAGCTGATAAAAAGTAAGAAGTAGAAGCATTCGTTACTAGTTCCAAGTGGATTGCGCCTGTAACCATGCAAACAAAGAGAGAAACGTAGAGCTTACCAAACAATTTGCGTTTAGCTTCAGGGGAATTTCGTTGATATTGGAACGGACCCATATAGTCCACACCAGTTAGAGCAAACGGGCGTATAGGAGAGGTGCGAAAGGAGGGCAGATCGCTCATTAATTGAGTATTGATTTTAGGTTTTGCTTTGAAGCAAGGAATGCACTTGTGAATTACAGAAAAAACTTCATGAATTCCATTTATAATCCAGTACTTTTCCTTTAAGAGGCAAAGCAGAGTGCGTGTGCCAACATGCAGATTACGATAATGAAAGTCACGTATAATTAAAGAAGTTACGTGATGTTTAGAATGTAAAATAACGGGATGCTTTTTGTCCTCAGAGAGCAAAGATTGCGAGAGCCTTCCACCTACCCTGAGTAACCCAAGATCATCAAGGAACGGGGCTAAAGCACGAAGACGACTGGATTTGGGAAGATCCCTTTTAGAAGAAAGCAAAGACAATTCAGAAGAAATGGCTTCTTGCTGTGTCAGTTGTAAAACCTTAATGGTAGCGAGATTCAATTCATGATTGGTAAGGTGTGGTTTGGGGAGAAGAGGTTGGTCAACCACAAAATATTTCCATCTAAGGAGATAGGCAACAATTCCAATTAGTTTATGAAAGGAAGAATAGCGGGACAGCAAGGGCTGAGAAGCGTTGGAAACAAGACACGAAGCAATAGATAGAGGTACTTTAGCGTCAGGCAAGTTGGAGTTTGTAGCTGGAGGTTTAGAAGGCCAAGCAGAAGAGTCTTCGATTAACCACGAGGGCCCATGCCAGTACAACTGGGAAGCTGCCAATTGAGAGGGTAAACATCCACGAGAGATAATATCGGCTGGGTTGTCAGCGCTGGGCACATGCCTCCATTGACATCCAGAAGAAAGAGTTTGAATTTTGGAAACTCTGTTTGCAACAAAATTTTGCCAGTGAGAGGGGTTCTTGGCGATCCAAGAAAGGGTGATCATGGAATCGCTCCAGAGATAGATTTGCGAGAATTCGACTTTTAATACTTCCCGTAATTTCTTAACAAGTTCTGCAGCCATGAGTGCAGCACACAATTCAAGCCTAGGCAAAGTGATAGTTTTAAGAGGAGCGACCTTCGATTTGGCACAAACAAGGTTGGAAACTGAAGATCCATATAATGAACCGCGATAAACTAAATATGCGCAGCAACCGTAAGCTTTTTCGGAACTGTCCGCGAACACATGAAGGAAAAAAGATGCATTAGAATGAGAGCTAATTAAATTCCTGGGAATTTCAATAAGGGAAAGATCCAGCAAATTGCTGCGAAACGAGAGCCAACGATTAAGAAAAGAAAGGGGAACAGTGTCATCTCATTCACATTTGAGCGACCACAGCTCTTGCATGAAGAGTTTGGCTATAACGATAACTGGGGCAAGGAATTGAAGCGGATCAAAAATTTTTGCAATTTCAGAGAGAATTTGTCTTTTTGTGTTAGGAAGCTCTTCTGCGAGCGAAACTTTATAGATGAGAGTGTCAGTGCTAGTGCACCAATGAACTCCTAGAGTTTTTATGGATTCGGAGTTTCCACAAATTTCGACAGAAGAAGGATCTACGTCTTCGATGGGAAACTGGGCGAGAAACTCAGGGGAGTTGGAATTCCACTTATGAAGTGGGAAACCTCCATTCCTTAGCAATGCCTGAAGTTCTAAAGACACAAAAGAAGCTTCCTCCAAAGTGGGGAAGGACTGCAAATAATCGTCAACATAGAATGACGTAGTTAGCGCTTCAGGAGCTTTGGAATTAATAAATGACCATCTTGTGAGGCTAGCAAGTGTAGAGATCGGATAGCAAGGAAAGCAGTGGGTTTTAAGCCGTAAGTTACCGTTTTTTAGCGAAATACCTTAATGGGCTTACTGATTTCATCACGCCACAAAATTATTTGGAGATCTCGTTTTTCCGGTTGAGTTAAAACTTGGCGGTACATCTGTTTTATATCAGCTATAACAGCTATGGGAAATAATCGAAAGTTTAAGAGTATAGCAGATAGATCTGACTGAATAGCAGGACCAGAGTAGAGGGTGTCGTTAAGGCTGTTGCCATTAACGGAGGGTGATGAACCATTGAAAACAACTCGGATTTTATCTTTTACAAGAGGGTTTTTCCATACGGGATGATGATTTAAATAAACAGTTTCAATTGGGGGATGGGATTCATCATCAGATTTGTTAACAACTTCCATATGATCTAAGCTTTCATACTCATCCATGAAATCAGTGTACTGCTGTTTTACAAGAGGTTCTTTCTTGAATTTGCTCTCAATGGCAAAGAGAGCTTTTCGAGCTTTGGGTTGAGAGTTAATAAGTTTAGGAGGATTATGTAATCTTGGCATTTGAACAATGAACCGGCCATCAGAAGAACGAGTGGTGGTGTTCAAAAAATGTTGCTCACAGAATTCATTTTCTGAAGAGGTTACGTTAGGAGGATCAACGCTTTCAAGCCTCCAGAACTGTTCCAAGTCAGTATTGGCAAAGTAGCATTGCGATGCGGGTTGGGGAGAATAATGGGGAAGTTGACCTGTGACGATCCATCCAAAATTAGTGTCTCTGGCGACCACGTTTGAGGATAACTTGCGAACCTGTTTACGAAGGCAATTCCAGAAAACATTGGCACTAAAGGGTATGTCAATAGGGTTTTGCATGTTGAACAAAGGATCAGCTAGCCTTAAATGCGAGGGAATGTTTAACCCTGAAATATCCATAGAGTGACTTGGAGTGTCTTCTCCAATGCTATTGAGAATTAGACAATTCAGTTTGAGAAAGTTGTTTCTGTGACAAATATCTCTTATGGTTAGCTTTGAGAACTGTAAAGCTTGTGATTTTAAGCTGTTAATACCTGATACGTTAATAGAAGTGGGGTTTACAGGTAGGCCTAGTTTTCTAATCAAAGAATTAGACACAAAATCATGAGTTGCCGCTGAATCAAGAAGACCGCGTGCACGGACCCAGTTGCCAAAGTTATCCTGAACTTCGATTTGGACAGTAGACAACAATACTTGAGCACTGCGAATGGACTTGGCATTTTGAATATACGATGAAGCATTAGAACTGTTAGCATTATCACTTTTTTGAGAAGTAGATGCTGTCGATGACCTTGCTTGATCATGACGATGTAGCAAAGTGTGACGAGCCTTTTCACAATGGAAGCAAAGTCTTGTGGACTTGCAATTTGAAGCAGAATGAGTAGGCGCTAGGCAATTGAAGCAATGTTGGTTCTGGGAAACTAATTTTCTTCTGTCGTCGACTGACATTTCTTTAAAGGATTTACAGAGGTATAGGGCATGGGGATTTTTACAAAGTATGCACTTTTAAGGTTCGTTTAAACTCTTGCGGGGTTCGCTTTGAGTGTTTAAAACAATAGAGCTAGCAACACGACGTTCACTAGACCTAGTTGGGTAACCAGTAGTGTTTGATTTAAATTTAGATGAGCTGGACCCGGGTTTTTGGGTATTAGACGCTAAGCGTTCGCTTTTAGGTTTGATAGACATTAATTCAAATTTGGAACTCGGGGAAGAGGGTTCACTTTGATTAGCTAGAGCGGTTAAGAGTTGGCATCTAGCGTTTATGAAAGTGACTAAATGCTCGTAAGAGTAATCGTCTTCTCTTGAAAGTTCGATTTCCCAAGCTTTGAGGGTAGCAGTATCAACTTAAGAAACCACTAAATGTATTAGGAAAGTGTCCCAGTGTTCAGTGGGTTGATCTAGTTGGGATAAAGCTTTAACATGAAGCTGAGTAGTATCAATGAGAGTACGCAAACTAGTTACGTCATTGTGCTGTGACGCAGGTAGGTTGAATAGAGCCTTCATATGGCGTTGAATACGTAACAGTAAATTTCCATATCTTACTTTTAATAAGTTGAAGGCAATGGGGGTAATTTTCGGCACGTAGAGGAAGTGCTTCGACTAACTGCAAAGCTTGACCTCGGAGGATTGATCTCAAGTAATGAAACTTGTATATGACTTGAATTTCTTCATTGTCATGAACAAGAGAGCAAAATAATTCATAGAAATAATCCCAAGTAGATTCATCTCCAGAGAAATGGGGTAAATCAATTTTAGGTAAAATTGGTTTGGGCTTGTGAGTACCATCACGGAAAGAAGTTTGTGGTTCGTGAAGGGAACCAAGAACAGAAGCGTCCTTTTTCTGCTCCTCTTCGAGTTGGCGTATTATTTTGAAAGCAGAACCTATGCCTTCGTAATATTGGTTTTCTACTTCGACTCGATCTTCGGTTTGATTGAGCATACAAGTTTCTATTTC
Organism: Meconema thalassinum; assembly: GCA_946902985.2. Classification (NCBI taxonomy): domain Eukaryota; kingdom Metazoa; phylum Arthropoda; class Insecta; order Orthoptera; family Tettigoniidae; genus Meconema; species Meconema thalassinum. Next base: position 591,546,452 of record OX336389.2, on the reverse strand, counting down.
AGTTTGGATGTTGCAATAATTTTCATGAGAACGTTCAAAATCCCTTACACGATGTTTCAACAAGTCTAATTGAGCTTCGGAGGGATCTAACTCTTTTATGTACTTTCTGAATCGGGTAATTTGCCCTTTATAAGATGCTCGTTTAGAAGTAAGTTTTTCATCCTTATCCTTTTCCGTAGGAGCCATGTCAAGGAAAATAGATTAAAATGTAACTCACGAAACTGTGGAACCTTGGAAATGCTGTCAAGCTGGCAGCAGCAAATAAGTTGAAAGAAAGGAACACACCACGGGAGACAGGAGCGGCCTCTTTCCTCTTCACAGGCTTTGCTCGATGTAGTAATAGCTGAAAGATTCAAAGCAGATATTAATAATTTGCAAGGTATTGCCAAATGATCTTTAAAAAAGAATAGGAAGAGAAAATGGACTCTCCCGGGTTTCTGGGACCAAATTTTGGGTAGATTATTGGCTGAGGAATAACCTAACCACCAAGGCAAGATGATAAAGAAAAGGAGGTGGGTTTCGGACTGGAGAAAAAGGATGGAGAAATAGGAGGAGAGTCCCACAAAAATATAAATTTAACTGTAAATGCACTAAGAGGCGGTTGCCACCGCAAATCAGATCTCTGATACCTAAAGTGGGTAAGGACCTGGTCGAAGCTGACGGGAAACGCAGCTAGGACTTGGGCGGTTTGCAAGAGAGTGGCTTTAGTATATTCCCTCTCAAGCATGCATATGCCTACTATGTGGAAGGGTGATGGTCTGGCAAGACAGAGTGGAACAGATTTATTGTATGTCTGCTCAAAGAAATTCGTTTTTGCAAAGTAATTCGAAGAATGCCAATAATTTGAATCAGGTTTGGTATTTCCAGTTTTCGAAGTTATAGAGTTCCAGAAAAAGCGACCAAGTGCTTCCAAGAAGGATAGTGATAAAAAATTATACCTTGGGGAGTAATTTTGGTAAGTGAACCAATAGTTGCATTTGGAAATGGCTAAGCTTTTACTCAGCAAGGAGCCGACTAAATGTTTAGACAAAGAGAAACACTCATCTTTTGGAAAACCAACCATAAGTTTTCGGAGAGGATCTCCACAAGCAGGTAGCTGGCGTAGCGAGCTGTACTTGCCTTACTGGCCAGTTAGAATTAGCTATTAAAGCTAAGAGAAACTTTAACGAGATTACCACTAAGAGTTCTTGCTCAAATGCAACGAGTGGTGAAAGCCCTATCAATAAATTTAATGGCATTGAGTAGGAAGAGTCAAGGAAGACAGGATCTTGCCTAACCGTTGTATTAGAAAAATGAAAAAGCGAAAAGAAACGCTTAATTTATTTAACAATTCAAAAGAAGTTGATAACTTTGACAAATATATATTTTCAATTTGGTTAACAATTTTGGGGTCACGGACCTCAGAAAACATTTGACGTTTGCTCCAGGCAATTAACAATTCTTTAGGTTTCAAACCTTTATATGTACTAAAATCTTTGTAAGATTTAAAAAAGATAAATGAAGTGATTAAAGTTTAGACATTAAATCGAGTACAAGGTGTGTACTTTCAAAAATTTCCAAGTACCTATCTTAAAGAAAGTTACAACTTCGAAATTAACAAAAAAGAAAGCAGGTAGAATGAAAGAGAAGTTCCTATAACTTCTTGTATTGAAGCAGCATTACTTTTAGTAGTTACACAAATAAGGCAGGTCACTTACTGTGAAACCTGAAGAGAAAGTCAAAAGGAAGGTTCTAGACCTCCTATGTTTAGATAGGAATCACGAGACAAATGGGGCAAGTTTCCCTTTCGTGAAACCTAGAAATAACTCACTTACAAGTTGAAAAAATTGTATCCCCTAAATTAGAAGGGAGAAACAAGATAATTTGAACCGTGTACAAGACACGTAGTTATGCAGAAGTAAATTAATTACACATAAGAAAAAATGGGAGGGCACATCTTTAGATTGACACCTCATTGAAAAAGAACTTAAAGTAGTAAATTTATTATTATGGTTTGTTAGTAAAAGGTTTAGGGAAGAGCAATTGGGATGAAAGGTAAATGTTCATGGCCGTGTTTATAATAATCGGACGAGCGCGACGCGGAAGAAATACTGAAAGAACACTGTTTATCACTATAGTTCGTTGAAATGGATGGAAAGTTCACTGTATTAGCGCAAAAGTTAAGGCAAAGAAAGTTATTGCAATCGTGGAAATTGACTGGTTGCATTAGATAGGCGAAAGTCTATTACTTGAGAAAGTTGTGGATTACAATTAAATGCACCAGAAAAGATCCCAACGGTGGAAGAAAATTTAGCTATTGAGCATTAATTTATAAGGTAGATTCCTTATTTTGAAATGGCATTCCCACAAGTGAGTGAAAGATACATGACGGCGTGACTTGTAGATAAAGTGCAGATCCTGGAAGGTTCCAGAACGATCCTAATGGAAGAATAGGGCCAAAGTTACTCCAGCGGTGGAACAAGCTTAATATTTATAGACAGTGGGTATTCTATGATATCCACCGTTGTGAGAAGCTCTCTCATTTAATAAGCATAAGAAATGCTGCTTTTCACAAAGATTGGCTTAATTAGACAAAAGCCCAACATGGAGAATCCCGCGAAGGATGATTATTGCCACAAATGATTAATCTCACACTGCCTATAAATGATCGATAAAAGCATGTAGATAATAAAACTGATGAAGATGAGGTTAAAACCAGAAGTTTGTACTTATCTTTGTTGCATGCCGAAGGTGAAGTTCCCTTTGACGGATACTTAATGTGTCAACATGGCGTAGAATGTAGAGAGTGCCTCTTGGTTTGAGGAGATTGGTTCTAGTTGAGCCTTGACTGACTGAGTCAACTGCCGACGTGCAAGTGAGACACACTCAGCGAAGCGCGGAGGGGCCAAGGAAGGAAAAAGAGTGGGGGTAGGAGACAAAAGGAGAACATAACAGAATAGACAACTTATCAAAAATAAATGTTCTTCTTGATGAATGGTCTTCAAAGAGTTGATAGTAGGCGATACTAGCGCAGCATGGTGAGTGAAAAAGTAGAAGAAGTTCTCTTGATCACGGAAATGATAGCTGGCGATGGCGACGAGATCTGATGGCCAAATTGATAAGTAAGTCCTCTTGTACAGGGAAGAATTGAGGAGCTTCTGAGATTCGCTGCTAGATGACGCTAGGTGGGTCATGGAAGATATATATCTAGAACAGACTCACAATGACATAAGAGACATGACCACCAAAGAGAAACTAGAAGATCGCTGTTGGTGTTTGATAAAAAGGAAAAAATAAACATGCAAAGAGCATTAAAAAGAATACTCTCTTACCGTGTATTCCAAGAATACACCACGTGGTACATGAGAGAAAATGCAACAATATTTTCCAGTTTCGATTGGGTGTCACCGAAAGAGTGCAATATCAAATAGTTAAGCTTTTATTTAAATAAGACCTTCAAAACTGTCACAAAGTGTACTTTACGGTAATTCATAATTCTTTTTTTTTCAGTGCAGCTATGACCTCCCGTGACCGTAACTTTGGAAGGAAGTATGATTCTGGAAGTTCTAAACGGAAAAATCGTGTTCAACGGAAAGAAGAACAGAGACTAAGTGGTTCATTAAGTAAATATTTTAAAACTACTGAGATCTCCAGAAATAACAATTTTGTCTGGACTCAAAATCTCCATCATCCCCTTCTGAGTCTATTGGGTGTCAATTAGAAGTGAGTTGTGAGTTTTCTGGTGAAGGTGTGGCAAGTCCCCGAGCCCAGTCTCCTGCGAGAAGCAATAAAGTGTATTCTGAATCAGCAGAAAATCTTAATAGCAACAATGATGACAGTGGTGTACTCAAGGAATCTGCCGACGTCGACGATGTCGATTTGCCTATTACAACTAATCTAAATGTCAGTGATCCCTTCCTGTGGCCAGAAAAATTGAGTGATTCAGAATTTACAAGGATTGTTAAAACGGACCTGTGGAAATCAAAATAAATTCAGAGTCAAACAACTCTGTTTACTGTTTTGCATGTCACTTGTTTCCTAACTCTAACCATAAACTCTACGGAGCTCTTGGATCGTCTGAAGGCCTGACTGACTGGAAACATTTATCTTAGTATCTTAGTGATGGAATCTGGAAAATTGTAAATTCAAATGGCAAGAATAGTGCAACAGTAATATCCTTAGAGTGGAAGCAGGGAAACTGGCAAAAGAAGATGAGTATCTAACTAAGTGTAACAATGGTATTTCGGATTTGTCTAGCAACAATAATAATTATGATAATAATAATGTAAATAAATAATGCAAATAATGTAATAAATATGACAGTGTAATGGGGAAATATTTTACGAAAGGTGGTTTTATAAAATTTCCGTTATAAAATTTATGAGCATCATGCTTTCTTTGATTAATGATTCAACCTAAAATGGCGGATCATAACAGCTGGAATATTACCACAACAAAGATGCTCATATCAGAGTGGGAAATGCATGAAATGTTACATAATATGCTACATAATGAATGGTATTCAATGTAAAACATAAATAGCAGATATAAAGTGTAGGTAAAATAGCCGAGGCTATAAGTGCTGCACATAAAGGACGCATTTTTCGGGATATAAAGAGGACTTAAATAGTCAAATAGGCTGAAATAAGCCATGAATAGTAGTGTATCTTATGTATTAATATTTGTTTTATAATTCGTCAATTTTACTTATGGTATTACAAGCGAGTGTAAATAAGCACCTTATCTTTACTGGTCTTGTAGCCCCGTGTACTTGGGTGTGTGTGAGGGTTGTCTGATGACCTGTGTCACTGTGATGTCTGTGGGCTTACTAGTGTGTGTTCTTTTATACGAGGAAGGATTTGGGTAGGAAGCTGTTGTTTCATTTGATATGCATGGACATCATTGTAATTTAGCCCCGTGTACTTGGGTGAGTGTTGAATTTTGTCTGATAACCTGTGTTGTTTGTGTAAGCTAAGGATAGTGAGTTCGAGAGTTGGCGACCTCGAGGGTTTCCTGAGCTGGGTCCGATCTTTCTCCTTCTTCCATTGCCTTTGGAGCGGTCCCTCTCCTCTTTACCTTTCCTATCGGCCTTTCCTGGCTCTCCTTTCTTCCAAGCCCATTAATTCTCATTCTTTGAGGGTTGAGGGCATTTCCTTTCCCCCTGTCTTTTATTTTCCCTTACTCTTATTTTTGTTTTCCATTTCCTCTTCTAGAATGTAAGTATATAGTTAGTTTTAGTTGTAAGTATGAAGTTAGTTTGTTTATTAGATATAGTTCATTGTTCCATTGGACTGTGGTGTGTGAGTGTGTCTGGTGGCAGTTGCATTGTTTATTAGTTATAGTTAATTGTTTCATTAGACTGTGATGTTTGAGGATGCATGTTAGTGTGCCTGGTGACAGACTGTTTTAGTGGTAGTATTTTGTTGTTGGTGGAAATTAAGTATTTTTTCGTTAGTAGAATTTTGGTATTTTGGTATAATCTAATGGCTACACTGCGTTCTGCTGCACGACTGAAAGCAACGGGAAACTACAGCCGTAATGCTATTCCCGAGGATATGCACCTCTCTATGCATGATTACATGTGATGATGGCTTCCTCCCTTGTAAAATTCCAATGCGGAGGTAAACTAGTCCCCCGTACGAATCTCCAGGTGGGAACTACTCGATAGGGGGTTAACATCTCATAAGTGACAGAGAGGAAATCTGGCATTCTACGGGTCGGAGCGTGGAATGTTAGAATTCTGCTAGGAAGTGGAAGGTTAGAAAACTTGGAAAGGGAAATGGATACGTTGAGTTTGGATTAGGTTGGGATTAGTGAAATGCACTGGCAGGAAGAACAGGACTTATGGTCAGGAGACTATAGAGCAATTAGCACTAAATCAAACAGTGGCCAAGCAGGGGTTGGTTTCATATTGAGTAGGAAACTTGGACAGCGGGTGGAATATTATGAGCAATATAGTGAACGGATTATTGTAGCAAAAATCAATACAAAACCCACGTGCACCACTGTGGTGCAAGTCTATATGCCTACCAGTCAAGCTGATGATGAAGATGTTGAAACGATCTACGAAGAAATAGATCAAATTCTGAGGTATGTCAAGGGTGATGAAAATGTTATAGTAATGGGAGATTGGAATGCTGTGGTAGGAAAAGGAAGAGAAGGGAAGATAGTAGGAGATTTCGGATTAGATGAAAGGAATGATCGAGGAAGCAGACTGATGGAATTCTGCACCGAGTATGAGTTGGTCATAGCTAACACCTTATTCAATAACCACAATATAATATACACATGGATGAGACCAGAAGATACAGGGCGTTACCAAATCGACTTCATTATGGTCAAGCAGAGGTTTCGGAACCAGATTTTGGATTGTAAAACATATCCCGGTGATAACATAAACTCTGACCACAATCTGGTTGTTATGAAATTCAGATTAAAGTTGAAGAAACTGAAGAAAAGTCAAACGCCAAAAAGGTGGGCAATAGACAGACTGAAAGAGAAGAATGTAAACGAAAGATTCAGGAAGAGTGTAAAGGAAGGACTAATGAAAACCGCTAAACAAACTTCAATTGCAGACGAATGGGCACTTTTGAAGAATGAAATAAAAAACGCTGAAGAAAACATTACTAGGAAAGAAAGAATAGGTAGAAAACCGTGGATCACCCAGGATATGCTAGAATTGATGGATGAGAGGCGGAAACACAATAATGTAAGAGATGAAAAGGGGAAAGCTGAATACAGACGTCTGAGAAATGAGGTTAACAAGAAGTGCAAGGAAGCGAAAGAAGAATGGTTGAAAGAGAAATATGCAGGTATTCATTCATTCATTCATTCATTCAATCATTCATTCATTCATTCATTTGTTTGCAATTGGGGGTGTGTCCTCCGGGTGGCAAATTGGGTATACATAACAAATACATAATTATACATAATAATTCAATTACAATTAACAATTAAACTGGAGTATTTACACAAATCGTCAGTCTTTTCTTAAACACACCTATATGTTTGGGAAAAGGCTCTAAGACTGCGGCAGGTAGAGAGTTCCAGTTATCAATGGCCCGGTTAACGAAAGAATATTTACCATAATTTGTACGCTGTGGTCGGCCCTTAACGTTGAAAGGATGATCGCTCCTACCCACGTAAGTGGGCTTTCCCATACTTTTGCTAAGCTCACCCCATGCTGGTTGATTTGTATACGTATTGTACATAGCGCAGAGTCTAGATTTCATCCTCCTAGCCTCCAGTGACTCCCACCCAAGTTTCTTTAACATACGGCTCACACTGCTCCTGGGATTTAAGTCACTGAGCACAAATCTAGCGCCTTTCTTTGTACCATTTCCAACTCATTGATGAGCCCTACTTGATATGGATCCCAAACCGCCGAGGCGTATTCCAGAATAGGTCTTACAAGTGACAAATATCCTAATTCTTTAGCATAGGTACTGCTTCCTTTTAACACCCTCATTACAAAATGCAGAGATTTGTAAGCTTTAGAAACTACACATCCTACAAGAGTACTCCATTTCATATCATTCCTTACGTTAACGCCCAAATATTTGCAAGAATCTTCCTCTACAAGTATTTCCGAGCCAATGTTATATTGAAAATCTTGCCTTCGCCCTTTTCCTATTTTTATGAGACTACATTTTCTTGTGCTTATTTTCATTTTATTTTCAATCGCCCAATTATAGACCAGGTTCAGGTCGTCTTGAAGTACTGCGTTGTCTTGGGTGTCACTTATATTTCGATTTATTACACAATCAACCGCAAACAATAGACAGTCACTACGAATTCCATTTGGTAAGTCATTTATAAACGCCAAAAATAACAAAGTTCCTATTACGCTGCCCTGAGGGATACCCGTCATTACGGTAATTTAATCTGAGAATAGGCCTTCGACTTTTACTTTCTGGGAACTACCCGTCAAAAATTCTTGGATCCATAAAATTACTCTTCTATCAATCTTCGTTGAAGCTAATTTATGGAGTAGCATGTCGTGCGGTACGACATCAAATGCCTTTGCAAAATCTATAACTACGACGTCGACTGAAACTCCATTGTCTAACGATTCGCTAATATCTTGAAAAAGTGATAGCATCTGACTCTCGCATGAGTAACCTTTCCGAAATCCATGTTGCCTCTCATTAAACCATGATAATCCTTCCCACTGTTCCCTCAAGTAGTCACAAATGAGATGATCCGCCTGTTTACAAAATTGTCTGAAATTAGGAGAGCTGCATCATATCAGTAAAAAGACTGAAGACTCAATCAACAACAACAAATAAATCACCAACACAAGCTTGCAAAAGTAATAAATTTAAAATTTACCACCTGAATGTTCAGTCTATCTATAATAAAATTGATTACATAAATCTAATGCTTGAAATGAGCTTAAAGACATCTCAGCACTATGTATTTCAAAACGTTGACTGAAAGAGGAACAACTCAAATTAATTCAATTCCCAGGGTTTATACTAGCTAGTAAATACTCTAGATCTACTTGTATCTTCTTATGAAATAAGGTAGATCATGAACAGTTAACAGCTTATGATTATCTAATTATGGAACAGGATTTTGAATTCTCAGCCGTAAAAATACAACAGCTTAAGCTAATAATTGTATGCGTATACCGTTAAACGTCAAGAAATCTTCGTTTATTTATAGATAAATTAGAATTGTTACTCAATAACAAGAACAAAGTAAATTTCGATACACTAATTTGTGGGGATGTAAATGTGGATTTCTTAAAATGTGATAACTGTGAATTATTAACACCGTTACTAATTTCCTATGGAGTGAAACTTACAATAAACACCCCGACAAGAATAACAAATTTTAGTAAAACAACTCCTGATAACTTTTTTATAAATAAAGATAAATATCACCATTCGATAGAAGTCTATTGCCCTGGTTTTAGTGACCACCATGGACAAATACTGAGTTTTGAAGTACCCGAAAAAATCAATAATAATGATAATGGAATAAAATCAAAGTGCAGGTTATTCACTGAACAAATGTTACATATTTCAATGACTTATTAAATAAGGAAACATAGTCAGACGTTTCTAAACTAGAAAATGTAAATGATAAATTTAATGCATTTAACAGTACCCTAAAACACTATTTTGAAACAGTACTCCCCTTTAAACAAAGAGCTATTAAAAATAACAAAACCAGAAATTGTACACTAACAGGGATCATAAAATCATGTCAAAGCAAGAAATTTCTACACAAAATATATAAACAATACCACACAACACCTGAATTCAATTTATACTACAAAAAATACAGTAGCATATTAAGTAAGGTAACAAGACTACCAAAGAAAATGCATAATGATAATTTTATTTCCCAATCATCTAATAAAAACCGTGTTAAAGAAAGAAACTGGAAAATCTGCTAAAATACAAAGGAACATTGCACTGACCTGCAGTAATAAAGTGATTAATAATCCAAAGGAAATAGCAAACACTTTTAATGACTATTTCTGGAAATTCCACAAAAATTGTTAAACATATCGCAGGTAAATACACTAAATTCTAATAATAAATTAAATACATGGGTTGGTTTTTTAATTTTGGCACCTTAGTTATAACTGGATTAATAACTCACTTAGATGGTTCCAAGTTTCACAGGCCCTCGATGTAGTCCCCACAGTTGCGTACAACGTGTTCCCAGTGATGCGGAAGTCGTTGGATCCCGTTGGCACTGCCCAATCTATTGATGGTACGAAGAGAGCGCTCGGCAGCCTGCTTAACGTCTTCAATGGTATGGAAGCGCTCCCCGCGCATTGTCATCTTCATCTTCGGGATGAGATCATAGTCGGAGGGACTGGTGTCGGGAAATATGGGGGGCGATAGAGGACCACCGAGCCCCAGCGATCCAACAATGCCAACACAACGCCTGCTGTCATGCAGAACGATGGGCGGTGTAACCATGTGGTGGCGCCGTTTCCTTCTCAGAGCTCCTCGGAGACGGTCTTGCAGAAACGAACAATAGTACGCCGCATTAACGGTTTGCCCTCGGGGAAGAGTATGGTGAATTATCACACCATCCCAATCATAGGCAAGAATCAACATTACCTTCACATTGGTGGGGTTGGTCGAACTGTTTGTTTCCGTGGTGCCGCCACTCGTTCGATTGGCGTTTTAACTGTGGCTCATAACATCTGGCCCACGTCTCGTCAATGGTTATGATACGTCATATCGCAGCCATTTGTGCATGTCGGTTAAGTCATGCGGAACCCATTTGGAAGCAATCTTCGTCATTTTCAGTAAGTCCTTCAGGATGTGGAGGACAGTTGAATGCGCCAGTCTGGTATATTGCTCTAATTGACGAATCGTTACGTTCCGATCCACCTCTACTAACGCGGACACCATCTGTACATTGTCATCACTTACTAGTGGGTGACCAGATCGTGGCATGTGCTCCACACGTTCGCGCCCATCTCGAAAGGCTGCAACCCATCTTGCTACCGTTGTGAACGGTAACGCAGCTGCACCGCACGCTTCCTGCAATCATCGGTGACACTGTTTAGCACTGCGACCCCTAGCACACTGAATTTTTATCCACGTTCTCTGCTCCTGCTTGGAAAACATTGCGACTGTATTTCGCGAGCGCTGGACTCACACTACTCATCTAACAGGCGCGACTGCGCACGAGCGGTGGTGAGGACGGGTGATGTCATGTGCTCTGAGGGAGGGGATGCAGGGCAGCAACCGTCGGTAAAAGTGGCAGCGCCCAACATTGTTGCAACTTGGCACTGAAGCATTGGTGCCAAAACTAAAAAACCAACCCATGTATATGCAGTGATTCTTTATTTACAAATCATGTCACAAGTGATGAGGTAAGAAGAGTTATAAAATAGCTAAAAGAATGAATTCTGTGCTGACATCGATGGCCTCCCCGATGCAATTTTAAAGAAATGTGCAGAAAATATAAACAATCCACTTACGCACTTAATAAACAGTTTATTTCTCTCAGGAACTTACCCGGATATTCTGAAGTTATCAACAGTAATTCCAGTGCACAAAAAGGATGAATTAGATAACTATCGTCCTATTACCTTACCAAATGGTATTGCAAAAATTGTGGAAAAAATCATGTATAAGAAACTGGTAAGTTTTATAGTAAAAAAGTAAATACTATCAAACTCACAAGATGGACTCAGAACGGAATAATCTACACAGTCAGCAATTTATGAATGTATTAATAGTATACTGAAATTAATTGACAATAAGGAACATGTAACTGGCCAATTTATCGAAAGCGTTTGATGTTATTGACCATACAATCCTCCTTACAAAACTAAATCAATATGGTATTAGAGGTCTAGCTAATAAATGGATAGAGTCTTACTTAGCAAGGCGTAAACAAATAGTAAGCTTGAAACACAAAGATGATGGAATGAAATTACTTAACGAAACATTGTCCAATGAGGGTATTGTTAAATTTGGAGTACCCAAGGGATCGGTTTTGGGCTCACTACTCTTTCTTCTATATATCAATAATAGAACACAGAACGTTAATTCTCATAAAGAAATTTTGTTTGCGGACGATACAACACTCGTAATAAAAGGTGGAACTAAACAGGTCTTACAGCAGTCTGCTGACTCTGTTATAGAAGAGTTATTTCTCTCACAAGATAATTGCCACATAATAAACTATAAAGAAACAGTATATCTAAGTTTCCACACTATCCAGAATAGGAATTCTGCGACGCCCAATATAACATTAAATGGTCATCAAATAGAAAATAAATCAGAAACAAAGCTTTTAGGACTATGGATACAACATGACTTGAAATGGAATAAACATATACCATATCTGGATAATAATCTGAACTCGATGTTCTTTGCGTTAGTTATTTTGAAAACTTGCACAAGCATGCACGCATTAAGAAATACATATTTTGCCTATTTCCATTCATACTTAAGATATGGGGTCATATTTTTGGGGTATGTCACCAGATGTATTAAGCACGTTTAGGATACAAAAGAGGGAGATTAGAATTATGGCAAATATAAACACTAGAGAATCATGCAGACCTCTGTTTAAAGATTTAAATATCCTCCCTCTGCCCAGCATTCATATCTTTGAAAGTATTACAGTATGTTTTTTAATAATTTAACGAATAAAGCCGTTTTGCCTAAAACAAACAATGATGTTCATAGGCATAACACTAGACAAAATCAAAACATTCATATTTCACACACACACAAACATATATCAAAAAGGAACTATTCACACAGGAGTTAAATTATACAATTAACTACCCCGGTATATAAAATTGGTCCCAAAAATAAAAACCTTTGAAAGAATGTTGAAAGCTTATCTGCAGGGCCATTGATTTTACTCTGTAGTTGAATATCTTAGCGTATAGGAGCGATGTAATCTATAATTATATTTTACTTTTCTATTTCAATTGTAATACCTAGCTGTAAGTTGTTATATTTATAGAATTAAGTTTTCATATTGTGATAATAGAGTAAGGTGTAAATAGTTGTCCAATAAGATTGTATCTCTTAAGATCTATTATTATAATATTTTATAAATAGTTATTGTATTTGTAATATATACCTGTAAGTTATTTTAACTTTATGGGTGTAATTTCTGACGTGTCCTATATCAAAATGTATTGTATACATGTAATTGATCAAATAGATAAATACATGATCTAATCTGATCTGATTAACATCTCACGAAAATAATAAATTGCACAAAGAATGCAAGGTGAAGTGGCTGGACCTAAGGAAACGCATGTCTAGTGGAAATACTATCGATCCAAAAACCCAGGCTCAACTTCAAAGTGAACAACAGCGCTGGAATTTTTTTGGAGAGATTGTTGGCCAACGTTCAGTTACTATCTGTCCACAATTTGCCTTTTAGAGGACGTGAAGAAAGTTTTCTTAAATTCAAAATCTAGCGGCAACTATTTGGATTTGATCAAGCTAATTTCTCGGTTTGACCATACAGTTCAAGAGCACTTGCGCCAAGTTATGGATGGGACGGGTCTTACAAAAACTCATTACCTGAGTAAGACGATTTTGAAGGAATTTATCGAATTAATGGGCAACCACTTTAAATCAAAAATTATTCAGACTGTACAGCAAAATGAATATTTTGTAATAATTCTTGATTGTACACGAGATATTGCACGAATAGAACAGCTTTCAATCATCCTAAGAATAGCAAACAAAGAAACAGTCGAAATTGTGAAGTATTTTTTAGGATTCGTAGCTGTAGAGAAAACTACGGGCGAGAAGTTGGCCGACTATATAATTAATCAACTAAATGACTTAGGCCTGTCTCTAGCCAACTGCAGAAGTCAGGGCTACGATAACGGAGCCAATATGCGTGGGGAAAAGAGTGGTGTACATAAATGGCTTCACAATTTAAATCCTATAGCATTCTTTATACCTTGTGGCAGTCACAGCTTTTGGGAGACGCTGCTTCATCATGTGCCCAAGCCCAGACTTCCTATGGCCTTTTATAAAGGCTTTACACAATTTATTTCTGGCTCAAGTGAACGATGGAGTATTTTTAAGTCACATGTTAATATTACTCTTAAACCTCTTTCTGAGACGAGGTGGGAGTACAGAATTGAGTCAGTAACGTCCGTGAGGTACGGTACCAATTGAGTAATGTTTGTGAAGCGCTCACAGCTCTACGTGAAAGAAGCACGGACTGTGGTTTGATCAGCGAATGTCAATCATTAGAAAATGAAATATCATCGTATGACTTCGTTGTGTCCCTTGTAGTATGGTATGACATCCTGCTTAAAATACATACTATTAGTAGAGTGTGGCAAAATGTTAATATGCATTTAGATGCAGCAGTGCAACATTTGGAGACATTCATTAAGTGACTAAAATAATACCGAAATAATGGGTTCGTCTCTGCATTGATCACAGCTAGAGAAGTAGCGGACCCCACATTTAAAAACGTAAAATGGTGGCGTAAGAAAAAAAAGTTTCCATACGAAAAATAAGATGAAGCCCCTGACTTTTCACCAGAAGATAATTTTAAATTAAACTATTTATAGGTGAGAGTTGATGCAGTGCAAACGAGCTGTCAACCAAGATTCGCTGCTCTGAACACTTACAAAGAAAACTTTGGCTTCATGTACCTCATAAAAAAGCTTCGAGATATCCATCATGAGAAGCTCATGAATAATTGCAAAGAATTGCAATTATGTTGAATGTAGGAATGTTGTCCCGGGTTTGTAATGAGTATTTTTGAAAATATTCACTTTTGGCAGATTGGCTACTGTGCAGGAACAGTGTCTAGTACTTTGGGTGGCATATTAGCAGTTTATTTTCCAGATTTCATATTTCCCCATGAGGAGGTCTCCTTCAGTTCTATGAGTATTTGTGATTTGCGGCGGGTAGTGTCAGTAGTGGGATGAGGAGAGAGCTGCTTACCTTTTTATTGAGCCACCCTCGTATTTGCCCCGAACCTGATATCTCGCTAACCAAACATGGGATTAGAACATACAGGGTGTCCTAGCACTGCTAGTAATGCCCCCTACTTTCCTATAGTCTCTTTATTTAATGAAACGACCAAAACTAAAAGGTCATTCGCGAGTAGTGGAGTAGTGTTGGTTTCCTTAAGTCGCGCTCGTGCTTGAATATGTATGCCTATGTTGGGAAAGGGTTAGGTGGTGGGAGAGGAGTAGGGTCGAGTGAGGGGTCGTTTAGATGGTATTTTTTCCGCTCTAGATGATGGTGAGGTTATTTTTTAAAAATGGATGGAATTGGGAAACTGCATTTGGGGTAAACATGTGTTTTTTGACATTATGGCGATGAATGTTTTTTTTGTACGCCTGCGCACTTGGGGATGTTGTAAAAGGGCGGGCTTTTTAAATGATGATTTATAAATGAGTTTTTTAATATGTATTGAAATAAACCCCAAAAAACTAATAGGTCATCGGCTTTTTACTATCTCGCTAACCAATAATCGGATTTAAACCTATGAGGTGCCGTAGGACTCGTGGTGAACTCTCCTTTTCTATCGAAGGGGTATATCCACTCTAAAATAAAAACTACCCTTACCCGGGGGATGAAATAGTAATTTATTTTTGTATACCTACGAACTTGGCGGTTTTTGTAAAAGAGCGGGCTTTTTAAATGATGATTTATAAATGAGTGTTTTTAATACGTATTTAAATAAACCAAAAAAACTAATAGGTCATCGGCTTTTTACTATCTCGCTAACCAATAATCGGATTTAAACGTATGAGGTGTCGTAGGACTCGTGGTGAACTCTCTTTTTCTATCGAAGGGGTATATCCACCCCAAAATAAAAACTACCCTTACCCGGGGGATGAAATAGTAATTTATTTTTGTATACCTACGAACTTGGCGGTTTTTGTAAAAGAGCGGGCTTTTTAAATAATGATTTATAAATGAGTGTTTTTTAATATGTATTTAAATAAACCAAAAAACCTAATAGGTCATCGGCTTTTTACTATCTCGCTAACCAATAATCGGATTTAAACCTATGGGGTGTCGTAGGACTCTTGGTGAAATCCCCTTTTCTATGGACGGGGCATATTCACTCTAAAATAAAAACTACCCTTACCCGGGGGGTTGAAATAGTAATATTTTTTGTATGTGCGCGCACGGACGGCTTTTGTCAAAAGGACCTAACTACACGTTTGTTAATATTTTCTGAACCCCTCATGGGATTTTGCCATAGGCAGTATTCTAACCCTGGGGGTGACGCCCCGTTTTTGAATGTATGATTCATTTTTGTCGAAAGGGCCTAACTACACTTTTGTTCATATCTCGCGAACCAATCATGCTAGGGACTTGTATGAGGGGTCCTAGCACTTGGGGCAACATTCCCTGTTTGGGGGTGAAACTACCCCCCCAAAATTGAAAAATCCATATCTAGGAAACGAAGAAGCCTAAAATTAGGTGTGATAGCTCAAAAATAGGGGATGATATGGGCTTTTACCTCGATTGATCATTTCACCCCTAAAACAGTAAATAGTTATGTTATGGGGGAAAAAATGTGTTAAACACCTAAAAATGATAAATGAACCTAAGATCTTTTGTTTTTGATGAAAAATAGCAGGGGGGTGAAACTACCCCCCCAAAATTGAAAAATCCCTATCTCGGAAACGAAGAATCCTAAAATTAGGTGTGATAGCTTAAAAAATAGGGGATGATATGGGCTTTTACCTCGATTGATCATTTCACCCCTAAAACAGTAAATAGTTATGTTATGGGGGGAAAAACGTGTTAAACACCTAAAAATTATAAATGAACCTAAGATCTTTTGTTTTTGATGAAAAATAGCAGGGGGGTGAAACTACCCCCCAAAATTGAAAAATCCATATCTAGGAAACGAAGAAGCCTAAAATTAGGTGTGATAGCTTAAAAAATAGGGGATGATTAGGGCTTTTACCTTGATTGGTCATTTCACCCCTAAAACAGTAAATAGTCATGTTATGAGGAAAAAATGTGTTATACACCAAAAAGCATAAGCATCTTTGTGAAACCATGCTTTAATGGACATGTGTATGGAGGATGATTTTTGTTATTATTATTATTAGGTAATTATGGATTAATGTGTGTATAGATAACTAACCTGTGGGGAGCGTGATGGCGCTGGTGCTTAGCTGCTCGTCTTTACCCGGACGGCTGGGGTTCAAATCCCGGTGACAGCGGAGGTTGGAATTTTCACTTGAAAAATCACGTGGCGTCAGGAAGGGCATTCGGCCTTAAATCCCCGGCCAAAATCAAAATGAGCCTGGTTGGCTCCGGCGACTCAAACTAATAGGGAAAAGCCGAAGAAGAAAGAAAAAATGGTAACTCACCAGTAATAGTAAACATTGGTTGGAGGTGTTGAAGAAGTCAGGATGGCCAACCCTTGCCATGGTTCACGAATGCACCCCAAAAAGTTTTACCTGTCAAGACTCAGTCTACCCTGTTGCAGCCTTTAGAAAAAAAATCGAACCGGGGCCTCTGTGGTGACAGTGGACTTATTTTCATGATGATTTTTAAACAAACATACGCTTGCCTACTACCGCTGGGTTGAATCTGCACAGAGACACTGGCTTTGGTTTGTCTAGTGTGCCTTGCTGATAACAGCACAGCGACCTTGTCAGGAAGTTTCATATTACTCGTCTGCTTGATAGCGGACGTGCTCTGCACATGACTAGATCGTTGTTAGGTTTGACAAAGGCTTAGTGAACCTTATGGCAACCTTGAAATGAATGTCATGGTATAGTCGGGGTTGGAAGCCAAGACCTTAGGGTTGACAACCAAGTAGGTTTACCACTACACGGTGAGATGGTCAAATAATAATGTAACAGAACATATAGAAACGTTTTCTATAGTTTAACGAATTGGCATACCATGAGAGGTGTAGGTAATGGAAATTGAATCCTTAGCTGATGATTATACTACTTTCCATGCGCACGTTTAAGCTATCATGTTAGAAAAAGAATGGTATGGCTTGTTTTAAACGGAGAATAATAATTGTGTTTACTGTGAAACACAAATCTGAATTTAAAATTAATTTAAAATAATTAATAATTTAAAATAATTAATTTAAAAGTAACTAATTTAAAATTAGTTTAGTACGCTGAAGTTAAAATGAATAATGATCACGTTACAGACAGCCAGTTTCAAAGCCATGAGAACTAAGTGAACAAAGAATAAAATTCATGAGCCAGTGAGGAATTCAGCATGCTGATCTTTGGACAAAAGAGAAGCGTTCTACAAATTTAACCACCAAGCTGTCCTATCGACCCTCAATGGTTTGGGTCATCGTAAAGGTGAAAATTAAATTTAAGCTATAACTACACGCTTATATACTAGAAGAAGAAATGGAAAACAAAAGGGCAATAGGCCAAATAAAGGACAGAAGGAATAAAAAATGGCCCTCAACCCTCAATCATAAGGATTGAGGGAGTTGGAAGGAAGGAGAGCCATGAAAGGCAGATAAAAAGTATACTAGGAGTGACTTAGCTCCAGAGGTAATGGATAAAGAGTTGGAAAACTGGACTCAGCTCAGAAATCCCTTGGGGTCGCCAACTTCCAAACTGATCAGCCCTTGAGGGTGTAGCCATATGCAGAGTGCACCGCAAGTGGTGGGGCTTCCTGAGGGGGCTTGGGCAAAAGACAGGGAATAACATGAAAATAAAAAAGCAAGGCTGCCTCCTCAGGATATCAGAAAAAATAAATAAACCAGGGCCAATGAAGTTGCAAAAGGAAGAGACTCCCTAGGGCTCGGATACCCTAATCATGTTGAGGTCGGTAGAGAACAAGAGTTGAGCAAGTGTGGTCGACAGGAACTAAGACAGAGAGGAGCCTAGCACAAGTTAGTGGAAGCAATGACGGTCTCAGCTGGGACTCCGTGATCGTCAACCTACATGACACTAGATATAACGCCCAGGGGGGGGATTAAAGACCTCTATTGTTTTATATAACATGGCATGCCTTATAATGCAATACTGGTCCTAGGGTGTGCAAAATTGTATTAGAAACTCAGCTAATAATAGTGTGCTTGCCCATGATTATTTTCCCAAGGACTGATAACCATGATTTCCAAGCCCCTAAGTAAGACAAAAAAACAAATGATTTTCATTTTCCAATGAGTTGGGGTGAGGTGAGGTGAGTTTTCTATACACCAAACTGATGTGGTTTCCCACTTCTACTCCAGGCAAATGCACATTTGATGTTAAGAATAGTCAAATGGTTTGCAACTGCCCAATGCTAGGACCTGATTAGTGGCTTTTAAAAAAATGGAATGGAAAGGAGTACACTTCCCCCAAAACCAACAAGAGGAGTGTTCGATCCCCCACAACAACCATCCATAAAGTCAATATAAATGACTATGCACTTCAGCTCATGACGGTCTCCTCTCTCCAATCCTACCCCTTGGTGGTGAAAGGCACACTCTAATACAATCATCATAGTGACAGGTTATCTGTTAAATACCTAACTATCCCCAGATTTACCTTAAATTTTCCTAAAATCCACTACATTTTCCGAAAATTGACCAAATGACACAACATTCCAGCAAAATTCAACAAATGACTACCAGATTTATTGAAATTCCATTGATTTACCTAAGCATGGTTTAAACCATCTCAAATTCATATAAAATTAGACGAATATAGATGAAAATTCACTAAAATTTACCGAATTTAGCCAAGTGGTGTACAAACCATGAAATTTATCCAATTTTTATTAAAATTGACTACATGTACTCGAAAATTCCATAATATTCCCTTTACATGTATGCTTTTATTGTTGTTGTTGTTTCGTTTACCACACTCCCTGCAGACAAATACCTCAACATGACTTTCTCCTAGAATAGGAGATCCACATTCGACATGATAGCTGAGTTTCATTTCCCATAAACTTGTCTCTGAGGTGGGTGTCAGGAAAAGGCATCCAGCTGTAAAAACCACACCCTCACGTAGACTTTCATAACCTCTTACGTTGAGGTTTCTTACACTAACGACATTAAATGATTGAACGGTTTCCTTTTCACAATTCCTGTCTATACTTTCCTCTTTAAGGTTGCAAGATGTTTGCAAGATTCCTAAAATGCAATTAAATGTAATAAATACCTTAAGATGGTTTCATTTGTTTAATGATATGGTGTTGATGATGGATATATACGTTAAGACTAATTTTTGTTAGGTCTTGACTGGCCTTGCAATTAGAAATTGACAAACCAAACATGGGTTATCTACCAGGGGAACACTTTGACCACTATGTTGGTTATTGACCAGTAAGTACAGTTCTAGTAATGAAACAGAAATCCAACACAAACAATGAGCGCACAATGCGGCGGAGATTGGTACCCACGATGTACTGTTGGTTATGTAGCTATGTGGAATGTACATCACATATGGTTTACTTGAAGGTTTGGAGATTCCATTAAAGATATTTCTACAATAAACCATTTTCAAATGGTCATTCGTTGGTGTGAAAATATTTATTATATGGTATTTTATGAAAACAATTATGATTTATAAAAAATTTATACGTTTACTGTATTCTTATTTAATGTAAGCACTGGAGGCACTATCGACCAAAATACAGCACTATCTGGAATGTATATTGCATACTTGAAGGTTTGGCGATCCCATTAAAGGTATTCCTACAATAAATGATTTTTTAAGTTGTCGTTCTATGGCGTGAAAATATTTAATATATGAAATTTGCTAAAAGGATTTACCACTGCAATTATTTTACAAGTAGTTATTTTAATGACCAACAGAGTTCACTGTTAAGAAGGTAGAGCCCTATGTGGAATGTAGGATAACATGTTATGCATGATACGTGACAACTGTAAGGCTTGTGATTTTTTAAGATGCCTTTATCCCTATATTAATCACCCAGTTTGCAATACTGATAACTGCAATGTTTCTGAAAAAAAAATTGAAACAAAACAAAAATCAGCATTGAAAAACCAAAAAGTGGTTGAGCATATATATAGTGTGGAAAAGAAAAGTTTTGTAAACACTAATGTCCAACAAGACTAATTAAATCAGTAACTGTCAGGGTGGCCGAGTGGTTAAGGCGTTTGACTTAAGATCAAATTTCCAAATATATAAGGAAGCAAGGGTTCGAATCCCTTCCCTGACATAACTATTGCTTGAACATGCAAGAAAACAAGAAATATACACAAACTATGTTTATCAATTTAATCAATTTTTTTTTACAAGAGATAGACACACAGAATACAGCTCGTTTTTGTTTATCAGTTCTTTTAAACATAACACTTGTTGAAAATTATTTTTTTAGGGGATGGGGGTGTTGCTACGTTGACCCATTACACAATAATAGCAGCTTTACGAAGTTCATTTTCTATATTTAATAGCTCTTTCTCATAACCAATATGACCAAGCTGTTTACAGGCATGCAAGAGCTGTAGACGTTCGACTAATATATTAGGATCGTTCCATTTGCTATTTTTTATGAATGGTTTCAGAATCTCGGGAAGCAGTTCATCATTATCACCATTAATATGATTATCATCCTCATTATTATAATCATTTTCATAATTATGATCATTATCATCGTTATCATTTCCATGATAATTTCCACTTGTGTCCACAGTCTGTTCAATGGTTTGAGTTGTCTTTGATAGTGTTGAAAGCTTTTTTTTAGATGTGCGAGAATGCTTTAACATTGTTATGTTATTATTACCACTATTACCTTTCCTCACTAACTTTTTGATGGGGTATATTGTCTCTGATAGGGTTGAGGGCTTTTGAGATGTGGGTGCATGTCTGAACATGGGTTTCACAGGAGGTGTTAAAGGTTGCTCATTAAACAACTCGCTAACAGCATGAGTGCGTTGTAGTGTATTAAACTTGAGGTTAATATTATCTTGAGCAGTACTATCTTTCTCTTGGACTTGGTTTCTTGCTTTGGTTTGGGTTTTCCTTACATTTAGACTAGCGTGATTATTAAGTTTACATTCATGATTGTTTGAAGAAAGTACGTCCAATTCTTTTGTTTTAAGCATTCCTCGACACTGTTTCGATCGTTGCTTTGAACAGCGCCAAATAACAGTTCCATTTTTATTGCTTCGTTTCACAATATATGAATATCCTTTATAGTATGCATAAGGCTTACCATACCTAGTCACTGATACTTCCATATCAACTGTCAAGCACAAACTAATCTCTAGTAAAGACAACTTGGTAATAACAACAATAGTTTAATGTGGGAGCATATATACATGCAAAAAGTGGGAGCAAAGGTTGGGGGGTAAAAAGTGGGAGCAAAAGTGGTAGCAAATGTGGGAGAAAAAAATAACTGTGAGCAAAAAGTGGGAGCAAATATGGGATCAAATGTGGGAGCAAAGCAAATATAAAAAAGTGGGAGCAAATATGCTAACAAATATGTCAACAAATATACCAGCAAAAGTAAATACACAAGTCAAGATAGATTAAAGTGCAAAGAAAATATGGAAGCAAATATGAGAGCAAAAATGGTGTTTTTTCTAAAACAACTAGACATAACAAACTTAGTCATAACCTAACCTCACCTAACCTCACCTAACCTAACCTAACCTAACCTCACCTCACCTAACTTCACCTAACCTAACCTAACCTAACTTAACTTCACCTAATCTAACTTGACTGAACTTTACCTAACCTAACCCATCATAACTTCACCTAACCTAACTTTACCTAATCTAACTTCACCTAACCTAACTTTCAACTCACAGATCAAAATTAAATTCTAGGCATAGTTGAGTTGGAACCCAAGACTTCAGGGATAACACACAAGTATACTAGCCACTACACCGCAAAATGGGCAAATTATCATGCAACACAACATAAAGTAAAAGTTTCCTGTAGTGTAACTCATTGGCTGTCAACCATAGTTTGGGAATTCAAACCCAAGACCTCAGGACTTTTGTTTTGAACATTATCAGAAATATTATTCCATTTACATTTTGCTGCTGCTGCTTATAGTTATAAGAGTTGGCATTAATATGGAAAGCAAAAAAAAAAATGTGGGAGCAAAAAGTGGGAGGAAAACGTGTAAGCAGAAGTGGGAGCAAATATGGGAGCAGAAAGTGGGAGCAAATGTGAAAGCAAAAGTGGGAGCAAAAAGAGCAAGCAAAAGTGAGTGCACAAAGTATGAGGAAAATGTGTGAGTAAAGAGTGGGGGGCAAATGTGGTGTTTTACTAAAACAATCTCCCCTAACCTAACCTAAACTAACTTCACCCAACCTAATTTCACCTAACCTAACTTCACCTAACCTAACCTTCCAACTCTCAGATCAAAAATTAAATTCTGGCCATAGTCGAGTTGGAACCCAAAACCTCAGGGATAACACTCAAGTATACTAGCCACTACATCGCGAAATGGGCAAATTATCATGCAACACATCACAAAAATAAAAAGTTTTCTGTAGTGTAACTCATTGGCTGACAATCATAGTTGAGAATTCAAACCCAAGACCTCAGGACTTTTGTTTTGAACATTATCAGAAATATTATTCCATTTACATTTTGCTGTTGCTTATAGTTATAAGACATGGCATTAATATGGGAGCAAAAGTAAAAGCAAAAAGTGGGTGCAAGCAAGGCTGGTTGTAGAGACTTTCATATCAACAAATACACATAAATTAAATTTTAGTAAAGTGACTTGGCTAATAATAATAATAATATTAACAGTTTAAAAAAAATTCAAGGGGATTGATGTTTTTCAGGATGTAATTTCCAAAGTACTGTCAAGAATAATAATTACATGAACAGATTCCAAGAACTCTAGAGTGCTTTTAAGGTTAATGATTGGCTAGGAGTGAGATAGAGCTAGCTAACCTAAGTTAACCTCAGCTCAGTAAACCTAACCTTGTCACATGGCATGTTCTACAAGTATAGACTTGCTTTGAGACTGGCTATGACGTCACAGATGAATGGCGGTGGGAGGCTGGACGTGACTTTTTATTACCCAAAAACATTTTCCTTTTTGCCAGCCTCCCACCGCCATTCATCTGTGACGTCATAGCCAGTCTCAAAGCAAGTCTATACTTGTAGAACATGCCATGTGACAAGGTTAGGTTTACTGAGCTGAGGTTAACTTAGGTTAGCTAGCTCTATCTCACTCCTAGCCAATCATTAACCTTAAAAGCACTCTAGAGTTCTTGGAATCTGTTCATGTAATTATTATTCTTGACAGTACTTTGGAAATTACATCCTGAAAAACATCAATCCCCTTGAATTTTTTTTAAACTGTTAATATTATTATTATTATTAGCCAAGTCACTTTACTAAAATTTAATTTATGTGTATTTGTTGATATGAAAGTCTCTACAACCAGCCATGCTTGCACCCACTTTTTGCTTTTACTTTTGCTCCCATATTAATGCCATCTCTTATAACTATAAGCAACAGCAAAATGTAAATGGAATAATATTTCTGATAATGTTCAAAACAAAAGTCCTGAGGTCTTGGGTTTGAATTCTCAACTATGATTGTCAGCCAATGAGTTACACTACAGAAAACTTTTTATTTTTGTGATGTGTTGCATGATAATTTGCCCATTTCGCGATGTAGTGGCTAGTATACTTGAGTGTTATCCCAGAGGTTTTGGGTTCCAACTCGACTATGGCCAGAATTTAATTTTTGATCTGAGAGTTGGAAGGTTAGGTTAGGTGAAGTTAGGTTAGGTGAAATTAGGTTGGGTGAAGTTAGTTTAGGTTAGGTTAGGGGAGATTGTTTTAGTAAAACACCACATTTGCCCCCCACTTTTTACTCACACATTTTGCTCATACTTTGTGCACTCACTTTTGCTTGCTCTTTTTGCTCCCACTTTTGCTTTCACATTTGCTCCCACTTTCTGCTCCCATATTTGCTCCCACTTCTGCTTACACGTTTTCCTCCCACTTTTTGCTCCCACATTTTTTATTTTTTTTGCTTTCCATATTAATGCCAACTCTTATAACTATAAGCAGCAGCAGCAAAATGTAAATGGAATAATATTTCTGATAATGTTCAAAACAAAAGTCCTGAGGTCTTGGGTTTGAATTCCCAAACTATGGTTGACAGCCAATGAGTTACACTACAGGAAACTTTTACTTTATGTTGTGTTGCATGATAATTTGCCCATTTTGCGGTGTAGTGGCTAGTATACTTGTGTGTTATCCCTGAAGTCTTGGGTTCCAACTCAACTATGCCTAGAATTTAATTTTGATCTGTGAGTTGAAAGTTAGGTTAGGTGAAGTTAGATTAGGTAAAGTTAGGTTAGGTGAAGTTATGATGGGTTAGGTTAGGTAAAGTTCAGTCAAGTTAGATTAAGTGAAGTTAAGTTAGGTTAGGTTAGGTTAGGTGAAGTTAGGTGAGGTGAGTTTAGGTTAGGTTAGGTTAGGTGAGGTTAGGTGAGGTTAGGTTATGACTAAGTTTGTTATGTCTAGTTGTTTTAGAAAAAACACCATTTTTGCTCTCATATTTGCTTCCATATTTTCTTTGCACTTTAATCTATCTTGACTTGTGTATTTACTTTTGCTGGTATATTTGTTGACATATTTGTTAGCATATTTGCTCCCACTTTTTTATATTTGTTTTGCTCCCACATTTGATCCCATATTTGCTCCCACTTTTTGCTCACAGTTATTTTTTTCTCCCACATTTGCTACCACTTTTGCTCCCACTTTTTACCCCCCAACCTTTGCTCCCACTTTTTGCATGTATATATGCTCCCACATTAAACTATTGTTGTTATTACCAAGTTGTCTTTACTAGAGATTAGTTTGTGCTTGACAGTTGATATGGAAGTATCAGTGACTAGGTATGGTAAGCCTTATGCATACTATAAAGGATATTCATATATTGTGAAAGGAAGCAATAAAAATGGAACTGTTATTTGGCGCTGTTCAAAGCAACGATCGAAACAGTGTCGAGGAATGCTTAAAACAAAAGAATTGGACGTACTTTCTTCAAACAATCATGAATGTAAACTTAATAATCACGCTAGTCTAATTGTAAGGAAAACCCAAACCAAAGCAAGAAACCAAGTCCAAGAGAAAGATAGTACTGCTCAAGATAATATTAACCTCAAGTTTAATACACTACAACGCACTCATGCTGTTAGCGAGTTGTTTAATGAGAAACCTTTAACACCTCCTGTGAAACCCATGTTCAGACATGCACCCACATCTCAAAAGCCCTCAACCCTATCAGAGACAATATACCCCATCAAAAAGTCAGTGAGGAAAGGTAATAGTGGTAATAATAACATAACAATGTTAAAGCATTCTCGCACATCTAAAAAAAAGCTTTCAACACTATCAAAGACAACTCAAACCATTGAACAGACTGTGGACACAAGTGGAAATTATCATGGAAATGATAACGATGATAATGATCATCATTATGAAAATGATTATAATAATGAGGATGATAATCATATTAATGGTGATAATGATGAACTGCTTCCCGAGATTCTGAAACCA
The DNA here is from genome assembly GCA_946902985.2 of Meconema thalassinum. NCBI lineage: Eukaryota > Metazoa > Arthropoda > Insecta > Orthoptera > Tettigoniidae > Meconema > Meconema thalassinum. The sequence continues at coordinate 591,520,526 of OX336389.2, read as the reverse complement.
TTCATAAAAAATAGCAAATGGAACGATCCTAATATATTAGTCGAACGTCTACAGCTCTTGCATGCCTGTAAACAGCTTGGTCATATTGGTTATGAGAAAGAGCTATTAAATATAGAAAATGAACTTCGTAAAGCTGCTATTATTGTGTAATGGGTCAACGTAGCAACACCGTCATCCCCTAAAAAAATAATTTTCAACAAGTGTTATGTTTAAAAGAACTGATAAACAAAAACGAGCTGTATTCTGTGTGTCTATCTCTTGTAAAAAAAATAATAAAAAATTGATTAAATTGATAAACATAGTTTGTGTATATTTCTTGTTTTCTTGCATGTTCAAGCAATAGTTATGTCAGGGAAGGGATTCGAACCCTTGCTTCCTTATATATTTGGAAATTTGATCTTAAGTCAAACGCCTTAACCACTCGGCCACCCTGACAGTTACTGATTTAATTAGTCTTGTTGGACATTAGTGTTTACAAAACTTTTCTTTTCCACACTATATATATGCTCAACCACTTTTTGGTTTTTCAATGCTGATTTTTGTTTTGTTTCAATTTTTTTTTCAGAAACATTGCAGTTATCAGTATTGCAAACTGGGTGATTAATATAGGGATAAAGGCATCTTAAAAAATCACAAGCCTTACAGTTGTCACGTATCATGCATAACATGTTATCCTACATTCCACATAGGGCTCTACCTTCTTAACAGTGAACTCTGTTGGTCATTAAAATAACTACTTGTAAAATAATTGCAGTGGTAAATCCTTTTAGCAAATTTCATATATTAAATATTTTCACGCCATAGAACGACAACTTAAAAAATCATTTATTGTAGGAATACCTTTAATGGGATCGCCAAACCTTCAAGTATGCAATATACATTCCAGATAGTGCTGTATTTTGGTCGATAGTGCCTCCAGTGCTTACATTAAATAAGAATACAGTAAACGTATAAATTTTTTATAAATCATAATTGTTTTCATAAAATACCATATAATAAATATTTTCACACCAACGAATGACCATTTGAAAATGGTTTATTGTAGAAATATCTTTAATGGAATCTCCAAACCTTCAAGTAAACCATATGTGATGTACATTCCACATAGCTACATAACCAACAGTACATCGTGGTACCAATCTCCGCCGCATTGTGCGCTCATTGTTTGTGTTGGATTTCTGTTTCATTACTAGAACTGTACTTACTGGTCAATAACCAACATAGTGGTCAAAGTGTTCCCCTGGTAGATAACCCATGTTTGGTTTGTCAATTTCTAATTGCAAGGCCAGTCAAGACCTAACAAAAATTAGTCTTAACGTATATATCCATCATCAACACCATATCATTAAACAAATGAAACCATCTTAAGGTATTTATTACATTTAATTGCATTTTAGGAATCTTGCAAACATCTTGCAACCTTAAAGAGGAAAGTATAGACAGGAATTGTGAAAAGGAAACCGTTCAATCATTTAATGTCGTTAGTGTAAGAAACCTCAACGTAAGAGGTTATGAAAGTCTACGTGAGGGTGTGGTTTTTACAGCTGGATGCCTTTTCCTGACACCCACCTCAGAGACAAGTTTATGGGAAATGAAACTCAGCTATCATGTCGAATGTGGATCTCCTATTCTAGGAGAAAGTCATGTTGAGGTATTTGTCTGCAGGGAGTGTGGTAAACGAAACAACAACAACAATAAAAGCATACATGTAAAGGGAATGTTATGGAATTTTCGAGTACATGTAGTCAATTTTAATAAAAATTGGATAAATTTCATGGTTTGTACACCACTTGGCTAAATTCGGTAAATTTTAGTGAATTTTCATCTATATTCGTCTAATTTTATATGAATTTGAGATGGTTTAAACCATGCTTAGGTAAATCAATGGAATTTCAATAAATCTGTTAGTCATTTGTTGAATTTTTGCTGGAATGTTGTGTCATTTGGTCAATTTTCGGAAAATGTAGTGGATTTTAGGAAAATTTAAGGTAAATCTGGGGATAGTTAGGTATTTAACAGATAACCTGTCACTATGAAGGTTGTATTAGAGTGTGCCTTTCACCACCAAGGGGTAGGATTGGAGAGAGGAGACCGTCTTGACCTGAAGTGCATAGTCATTTATATTGACTTTAAGGATGGTTGTTGTGGTGGATCGAACACTCCTCTTGCTGGTTTTGGGGTAAGTGTACTCCATTCCATTTCATTTTTAAAAGCCACTAATCAAGTCCTAGCATTGGGCAGTTGCAAACCATTTCACTAATCTTAACATCAAATGTGCATTTGCCTGGAGTAGAAGTGGGAAACCACATCAGTTTGGTGTATAGAAAACTCGCCTCACCTCACCCCAACTCATTGGAAAATGAAAATCATTTGTTTTTTGTCTTACTTAGGGGCTTGGAAATCATGGTTATCAGTCCTTGGGAAAATAATCATGGGCAAGCACACTATTATTAGCTGAGTTTCTAATACCTTTTTGCATACCCTAGGACCAGTATTGCATTATAAGGCATGCCATGTGTTAGCGTTCTTAAAAGCCAGTGATATAAAACAATAGAGGTCTTTAATTCCACCCCTGGGCGTCATATCTAGTGTCATGTAGGTTGACGATCACGGAGTCCCAGCTGAGGCCGTCATTGCTTCCACTAACTTGTGCTAGGCTCCTCTCTGTCTTAGTTCCTGTCGACCACACTTGCTCAACTCTTGTTCTCTACCGACCCCAACATGATTAGAGTATCCGAGGCCTAGGGAGTCTCTTCCTTTTGCAACTTCATTGGCCCTGGTTTATTTATTTTTTCTGATATCCTGAAGAGGCAGCCTTGTTTTTATTTTCATGTTATTCCCTGTCTTTTGCTCAAGCCCCCCCAAGAAGGTAGGGGGTATATAGCCCCACCACTTGCGATGCACTCTGCATATGGCTACACCCTCAAGGGCTGATCAGTTTGGAAGTTGGCGACCCCAAGGGATTTCTGAGCTGAGTCCAGTTTTCCTCCTCTTTATCCATTACCTCTGGGGCAAAGCCACTCCTAGTATACTTTTTATCTGCCTTTCAGGGCTCTCCTTCCTTCCAACTCCCTCAATCCTTATACTTGAGGGTTGAGGGCCATTTTTTTTATTCCTTCTGTCCTTTATTTGACCATTTGTTTTCCATTTCTTCTTCTAGTATATAGCTTAGATTTAATTATTATCTTTACGATGACCCAAACCATTGAGAATCGCTGTAGAACGCTTCTCTCTTGTCCAAAGGACAGCATGTTGAATTCCTCACTGGCTCATGAATTTTATTCTTTGTTCACTTAGTTCTCATGGCTTTGAAACTGGCTGTCTGTAACGTGATCATTATTCATTTTAACTTCAGCGTACTAAACTAATTTTAAATTAGTTAATTTTAAATTAATTATTTTAAATTATTAATTATTTTAAATTAATTTTAAATTCAGATTTGTGTTTCACAGTAAACACAATTATTATTCTCCGTTTAAAACAAGCCATACCATTCTTTTTCTAACATGATAGCTTAAACGTGCGCATGGAAAGTAGTATAATAATCAGCTAAGGATTCAATTTCCATTACCTACACCTCTCATGGTATGCCAATTCGTTAAACTATAGAAAACGTTTCTATATGTTCTGTTACATTATTATTTGACCATCTCACCGTGTAGTGGTTAACCTACTTGGTTGTCAACCCTAAGGTCTTGGCTTCCAACCCCGACTATACCATGACATTCATTTCAAGGTTGCCATAAGGTTCACTAAGCCTTTGTCAAACCTAACAACGATCTAGTCATGTGCAGAGCACGTCCGCTATCAAGCAGACGAGTAATATGAAACTTCCTGACAAGGTCGCTGTGCTGTTATCAGCAAGGCACACTAGACAAACCAAAGCCAGTGTCTCTGTGCAGATTCAACCCAGCGGTAGTAGGCAAGCGTATGTTTGTTTAAAAATCATCATGAAAATAAGTCCACTGTCACCACAGAGGCCCCGGTTCGATTTTTTTTCTAAAGGCTGCAACAGGGTAGACTGAGTCTTGACAGGTAAAACTTTTTGGGGTGCATTCGTGAACCATGGCAAGGGTTGGCCATCCTGACTTCTTCAACACCTCCAACCAATGTTTACTATTACTGGTGAGTTACCATTTTTTCTTTCTTCTTCGGCTTTTCCCTATTAGTTTGAGTCGCCGGAGCCAACCAGGCTCATTTTGATTTTGGCCGGGGATTTAAGGCCGAATGCCCTTCCTGACGCCACGTGATTTTTCAAGTGAAAATTCCAACCTCCGCTGTCACCGGGATTTGAACCCCAGCCGTCCGGGTAAAGACGAGCAGCTAAGCACCAGCGCCATCACGCTCCCCACAGGTTAGTTATCTATACACACATTAATCCATAATTACCTAATAATAATAATAACAAAAATCATCCTCCATACACATGTCCATTAAAGCATGTTTTCACAAAGATGCTTATGCTTTTTGGTGTATAACACATTTTTTCCTCATAACATGACTATTTACTGTTTTAGGGGTGAAATGACCAATCAAGGTAAAAGCCCTAATCATCCCCTATTTTTTAAGCTATCACACCTAATTTTAGGCTTCTTCGTTTCCTAGATATGGATTTTTCAATTTTGGGGGGTAGTTTCACCCCCCTGCTATTTTTCATCAAAAACAAAAGATCTTAGGTTCATTTATAATTTTTAGGTGTTTAACACGTTTTTCCCCCATAACATAACTATTTACTGTTTTAGGGGTGAAATGATCAATCGAGGTAAAAGCCCATATCATCCCCTATTTTTTAAGCTATCACACCTAATTTTAGGATTCTTCGTTTCCGAGATAGGGATTTTTCAATTTTGGGGGGTAGTTTCACCCCCCTGCTATTTTTCATCAAAAACAAAAGATCTTAGGTTCATTTATCATTTTTAGGTGTTTAACACGTTTTTTCCCCCATAACATAACTATTTACTGTTTTAGGGGTGAAATGATCAATCGAGGTAAAAGCCCATATCATCCCCTATTTTTTGAGCTATCACACCTAATTTTAGGCTTCTTCGTTTCCTAGATATGGATTTTTCAATTTTGGGGGGGTAGTTTCACCCCCAAACAGGGAATGTTGCCCCAAGTGCTAGGACCCCTCATACAAGTCCCTAGCATGATTGGTTCGCGAGATATGAACAAAAGTGTAGTTAGGCCCTTTCGACAAAAATGAATCATACATTCAAAAACGGGGCGTCACCCCCAGGGTTAGAATACTGCCTATGGCAAAATCCCATGAGGGGTTCAGAAAATATTAACAAACGTGTAGTTAGGTCCTTTTGACAAAAGCCGTCCGTGCGCGCACATACAAAAAATATTACTATTTCAACCCCCCGGGTAAGGGTAGTTTTTATTTTAGAGTGAATATGCCCCGTCCATAGAAAAGGGGATTTCACCACGAGTCCTACGACACCCCATAGGTTTAAATCCGATTATTGGTTAGCGAGATAGTAAAAAGCCGATGACCTATTAGGTTTTTTGGTTTATTTAAATACATATTAAAAAACACTCATTTATAAATCATTATTTAAAAAGCCCGCTCTTTTACAAAAACCGCCAAGTTCGTAGGTATACAAAAATAAATTACTATTTCATCCCCCGGGTAAGGGTAGTTTTTATTTTGGGGTGGATATACCCCTTCGATAGAAAAAGAGAGTTCACCACGAGTCCTACGACACCTCATACGTTTAAATCCGATTATTGGTTAGCGAGATAGTAAAAAGCCGATGACCTATTAGTTTTTTGGTTTATTTAAATACGTATTAAAAACACTCATTTATAAATCATCATTTAAAAAGCCCGCTCTTTTACAAAAACCGCCAAGTTCGTAGGTATACAAAAATAAATTACTATTTCATCCCCCGGGTAAGGGTAGTTTTTATTTTAGAGTGGATATACCCCTTCGATAGAAAAGGAGAGTTCACCACGAGTCCTACGACACCTCATAGGTTTAAATCCGATTATTGGTTAGCGAGATAGTAAAAAGCCGATGACCTATTAGTTTTTTGGGGTTTATTTCAATACATATTAAAAAACTCATTTATAAATCATCATTTAAAAAGCCCGCCCTTTTACAACATCCCCAAGTGCGCAGGCGTACAAAAAAAAATTCATCGCCATAATGTCAAAAAACACATGTTTACCCCAAATGCCGTTTCCCAATTCCATCCATTTTTAAAAAATAACCTCACCATCATCTAGAGCGGAAAAAATACCATCTAAACGACCCCTCACTCGACCCTACTCCTCTCCCACCACCTAACGCTTTCCCAACATAGGCATACATATTCAAGCACGAGCGCGACTTAAGGAAACCAACACTACTCCACTACTCGCGAATGACCTTTTAGTTTTGGTCGTTTCATTAAATAAAGAGGCTATAGGAAAGTAGGGGGCATTACTAGCAGTGCTAGGACACCCTGTATGTTCTAATCCCATGTTTGGTTAGCGAGATATCAGGTTCGGGGCAAATACGAGGGTGGCTCAATAAAAAGGTAAGCAGCTCTCTCCTCATCCCACTACTAGTGTCCTCACCCTCAATCCGAGATGTCGGCCCCATTTTGCTTCGTGGGCTATTTTGTATGTGCTATATCATGGTGCCTTGTACTTTTTGCATTTTAGTTTTCAGTTTGCACCTTGGTTGAAAGGTCCCGGGTTTGATTCTTGGTGCTTTGTACTCTTGTGTGTGTGTTTTTTGCAATCATAGGGACTTGTGTTTTTTTGTTACAAGCTGTGCAACTTGGTTGAGAGGTATTGGACCTACCTACTTGGACCTTAAGAGGCGGTCGTACTCAGATCCTATTTCACCTTTCATTTCAAAACATTGCCACTGGTTTCGTTGTAGTCGCTCTCGCCTAGTAGTTACATGGCCTGTACATAGGTATCAGCACGGACTATCCCCACCCCCTAACAGTGAGGGTGTTTCAAGGTCGCGCGTTCAAGAAAGTCCAAACTGCTTGAGTCCGAACACTGGGGTATTATTGCAGTCTCGTGGCATTGTGCCTCAGGAATAACGCGACTAGAAAGTTCGATGTGATTGTATACTTTCAATTGAATGGCCGAAATATTTTGCTATAGATAAGCTAATACTGTATTTAAACTACGGAATTCACAAGTGACTGAAATATGCTTAGTCTTCCTCGTGATGTACCGGCTAGTATTCTTGGCTGTCGCCCCGGAGGTTCGGGTTCGATTCCCGGCGCTGACAAAACATTCGATTCATTCTTGTCTGAGGGCTGGAATGCCCCGTGAGGCAAAACTGAAAAGGTGTGGTTTCGATTCCCATCTCAGCCATTTTGAAGTGGTTTTCCATGGTTTCTCAATTCTACTCGGCTGACTGCGTGGATCAGGGGTAACGTTCTCGCTTGCTGTGCTCAAGGTTACAGGATCGATTCCTGACACAGCCAGCTGGCATTTGAGGGTGCGCAAATGCGAGGGAGCCGTGTCAGTGAATTTGCTGGCAGGTTAAAGATCCCCTTTGTGGCAAACTTCCGGCACCCCAGTGTCTCCTAAAACTACAGATGGTAAAAGGGACGTAAAAAATAAAATTATTATTATTATTATTATTATTATTATTATTATCACTTCTACTCCAGGCAAATTCAGCTGACTCCTTCACAATCCTCATCTGAATCACAAATACACACACTAATACAGCCATCACAATAAGACGGGTAATTAGACAAATTCCAAACACACGCCAAGTACACGGGGCTAGATGGCCAGGATGCTGCAACAACTACTTTGAAATGCACTAATGAGTTTCAAAAAATACGGGAACTAGTCCTCGCATGGAAAAACGTGTTTTACAGGTGGTTATAAGGATGCGCATTGACCGACCGCAGTAGCTACACTTGCTAAGGTCATGGGTCCCAAGCTATCTCCGAACTCGGTAAACAAGTGGGTTCGAACCCGTGGGCTTTTGTTTCAATGTTGAACTCCATTCCTATTATTTAGTCTATATTTTATATTATCTTGGCAAGTCTTTATTATTAAAATAATAATAATAATAATTATAATTATTATTATCATCGGGATCTTGCCCGGTGTGGACCCGTCTGTTCAGCACTATATTATTATTAATAATATTTCTAAAATTACTATCAGTTTCTGCAAATTTAGGAGGATTATAAATGAATATTACATAATTCGGCAATAGATGTGGGGGAGGGAGGGGGGTGCGGCCAGGAAACTCCAGCCCCAGGGCCCATCACCGCTCTCCAAGGCCTTGCCTCCGGGGTGACACACAAGAACGCTACACCACGATATAGTCTTTGAAACAGTATGTTATGCTTAATGTGATAACGCAGAAAGAAATTAAAATGATATTCTCTAAGCTCTACCATTTCCCTACAGACCTCCCTTACATAAAACTGCCTATGTTGCGAAGTTCGAAGCGGTAACACAATAAGGTTTCACGCCGTCGTAGTTGTTGCTTATGCTCCATTAGATTGTGTATATTCAATCATTTATTTCATAAACATCTTCATACTAACCTTAATGGTGATTAAGAATCGTCCAGACTAAACTAATTCCTGAAAAAAGTTGAAAAATAAATTTTCAACAACTTTTTTTTAAATATTTCAAAATATAACTCATCGTTTTTACGATAACATCAAAGAGATACGTAAGGAATCCTACTCCCTAGTATACCTGTAACTTAGTATTATGGAGAAAAACTGCTGTTGATTTCCTAGAATTAAATTTACGTGTTGTTGTCACCATGAAAGTTATTTTTTCTTTTATTCTTAACAAAGAAGATATTTAAACAAAATGTAGAATTTATTTTTTGAAATTACATTTCTCAACATAAAGGATTAACTTCAACGATAAGCTATAGCATATTATTATCAGGACTGAGTTGCCTCTTCCTCACCAACAATCAAGAAATGTGTATAAACTACAAATTCAGTTGCTCTAGGGAAAGAAAACTAAAATCTGTTTCCCATGATTATCACATCACTATTAATTATCAAGTATGGTGCAATTGTGATAATTAGGCTAACTAATACATGTATTTTTTCCAGTAGTGTTTTTACACATTTATATCTTGTACCCCGCCCAACAATCGTGTTGACCGACTGAAAAGCTACAAAAGACAAGTAGAGCCTATATTAAAAAAACAATAGTGGTGAAAGATTTCAGCCTATTCCTGTAACAAAATAGACCAAGAACTCATCATACCATCAACTCTCACCGCAGTTTCATTATAAACACAAATACGGTACTTTTGATTGCCTGTAGCAGCCATCCCTGGATACCATAATCCCTCAGAATCCTCAGTTTCTTTTCCCTTGGTACTCTTTCTTGCGCCTTCTCTAGATCTACAAAACAAAAAAGTCTATTCCTCTCGTAGTATTCCTCAATCACTTGGTGAATACTAAAAAAAATGATCCTGACATCCTCGTTGTAGTCTAAAGCCACACTGGTTTTCATCCCTCTTACTCTCGGCCAATGATTATGCCTGAGTATACTTCAACCTGACCGCGTTGCCTCCTAAAGTAAAGAACCTCAAGACCATAACATTTGTGAGATGAAGTGTGCATTTGGGCCATACACATTTTATCCTCCAATAAATGGTCTGAATAATGAAGAATTATTTATATACCTCAAGATCAATGAGTGACATATCCACAAGGGATATATAGTAGATACCCAATTAGTGTTCCTGGCTGTATCAAGGGACAACTAACAGGCGTCCAGAGCCATAGCGACTGGCTGCGTGGCTCAGCGGTAACGTTCTCGCCTGCTGTGTGCAAGGTAGCGGGATCGAACCCCGGCTCAGTCAGTTGGCATTTGAGGGTGGGCAAATGCGAAGGAGACGTGTCAGTAGATTTACTGGCATGTTAAAGATCCTCTTCGGAGCAAAATTCCGGCACCCCGGCGTCTCTAAAAGCCACAGTTGTTAAAAGGGACGTAAAACCAATATTATAAATATGAGCCACAGCATCCGGCAGGCTCCCACTTAGCATCACGTGACTGGGTGACCCCTCACCAGACCATACCAATACTTTTAAATTCTTGGCACAGCCGGGAATCAAACCCAAGACCTCTGAGGTAGCAGCCAACATTGCTGGCCACTGCGCCACGAGCTGGTTTATCCATAGCACAGTATGTATTAAAAGGGGATATCAAGAAACAGTATAGCTGTAAAAATTATGCTATACGCGTCTTGACTCCTCCCCCGCCCCACCAATTTCATAGACATGGAGAATGAATGAAGCTTTTAGTTTTACGTGACCGTTAATCTCGCGATCAGAGCTACGGAACCTTCATTTTTACGTGGAATCTGAACCACAGGACGTGATATTCCAATTCGAAAATCTCATTCACCGGGAATCGAACCTTGGTGAAAGCCAAGCAGCTTGACCACTGCACCATTACGTTCCCCAAAGAAATGAAGTAACGTCGGAATCGTATATTCCCCGACTCGATACGTAGACGTTATGAACAGATAATGAATTAGAATAAACCATTTATGTTTAAAAATAATGCCGGGATAGATCTTTGGTTTCTTAATATACGTACTGTATTTGGGCCATAATATATTTTGAAATATATATAACAATCTGAACTCAAGTCCTAACTATCTTCAGAAAGCTATACCACACAGAAGTGAAGAATTGATTTCGGGAGTGAATACACACTGCGTAATAATTGTCGTGCATCTTTCTATACCACTCCGGCAGCGCCTGGAACATTACCAGTACTCAGTAAAATAGAGGGTGTTTAATAATGTTAACCGAGTTTCATATTGGCATACATCTACTCTGTCTTGAGTCCATAATCTCGGGAAGGATGACATGTTTGTAAGACCGGTCAAGTAACGGGGAAGAATACTCTCCCAAAATTCATCATCTCTCTGTATGAGTTCCGTTGTTATTCTTTTTGGGTTCCATGCTGCAAACAGACAACATTGTCTTCTTGTAGTATGAAGCTGCCCTTGAGTCTGGTAGTAAAAATTGTGTTTGATGTCGAAGTTTCATATTTCTTCTTTTTCCCCACTTTAATTGTATAGCCTCATCCGGGATAAAATTGTTCGTGTATGATGGGCATTTGATTTTTAAAAAAAGTCCTCTCGGCACGCCGGAAGGCGGAGGTAGATTTCACCGGGCAAACTAGGGGATAGGCTATAATAGGCAAAATGTGCAGGTTTTCGTAGACGATCAGACCTCATTTAACCTTCCTTCGGAGGGGAAGTAAAGCCGGCGGTCCCACTAATTACACCTGTGTGAGGCTAAATTAGGTTAAAATGTAAACAACGCTCAGGTTCCTACGTTCGTCGCCAGGGGCCGACTGCGGCGGCGTCTAGTAGCGAAGTTCTGAACTAGTAGTTGTTGACGGTGGCGGCAAAAGTATGAACTACTTGAAAATTCAAAGTCTGCAGTCCTTACTTGAATTATGAAACAGAAACACACACTAATACAGTCATCACAATTAACACCGGTTATCAGACAGATTCTACACACACCCAAAGTACACGGGGCTACATGGCCGCGTTGTCGCAGCCCCTAAAATGAGGAACCAACCAACCAGACCTCATTTATTTCGAGAAAGTATTTTACAATTGGAGCTTAGTTAACTTTTTTTTTTCGTCTTTCCATGCATATTTTTAACATTTTATTGTCTTATGGGCACGGAAACCTTCTTGTCATTTGGGGTCCTTTTTTATACTTGTGGTCACACTGTCCTTATGCAAGGTTTCGACACTCATGTGTAACTATCTAACAGTCTGTTACTTCATCACGCAAAATTTTATCTCCCGCAGAGATGTTGGTTAGTTCCTCAGTTTAGGGGCTGCGACAACGCGGTCATGTAACCCCCTGCACTTTGGGTGTGTGTAGAATCTGTCTGATAAACGGTGTTAATTGTGATGGCTGTATTAGTCTGTAATTCAGGTAAGGACTGCAGACAGTCTATTTCAAGTAGTAGTTCGCAATTTTGCTACCACTACCGTCAACGACACCTAGCTGTGAACTTGGCTACTAGATGCCACCGCAACCAGCAACGTTGGAACTTACCCTCCGAAGGAAAGCAAACTGAGGGATTTTTAGCACTCTTAGAAAATCCGATGATTTCGGCCAGCTTTGAACCCGCGACCTTGGGCATAGAAGTTCAGCATGCTACCAGTTACGTCACCTAAGCCGCTTCCACAGAGTCAGATGGAAAACTGAATGTGATCTCTTGCAATGGCGTTGTCATGGCAACCTCTGATAGCTCATCCCTTATCAATCTAGAAGCGTTGTCATGGTAACCTCTGATGGCTCTTGGCATTTTCTTATAATTCCGAAATCATTTTTCTCATCCCTTGGCGTAATGGTGGGTCATATCAAAAATTCTTTCAAACAAAAGTTTTAGGTAATTATTAGGGGAATATTGTCCATTTTGTACGGTTTTGATAGTGTGCCTATTAAGAGAGATATGATTAATGTTTCCCGAAAAACCCACTTTTTCCCACCCGTTTGGTAAATGGTTGGTGCTATCAAAAAACTTTTTAAACATAAATTTTTGGCCCTTATCCGACACATAGTATGAACTTTTAATGGATTCGATATTTCACGTATTAAGAGAGTTATGGCGATATTTCACTTTTTCGAAAAAAAGCCCCCCATTTTCCTCCCTTTGACCAATTTTGCCCGTTAACGAACTCGACCTAGATTCTAAAGGGGTACATATTACGTAAAATATTCAAAGTGATTGGTGCAAAATTACGGCAGTTATCATGTCCACAAAAAGCTGATATATATATATACATACATATATAAATTATATATAAACTTTTGAACTGACGGTGGTTTTGGGGTCTGGGGGATGTGAAACGTGAAGATATGTCGAAATTTTCCGGAAGCCGAAACATCCATTGCAATAGTTAGCTTTCTAATGAAACCTACCTAACACCGTATTCACCAATAAGTCCCACCGGGCACATTACACAGTGTTTCTATTTTTTTAAGTCACTGTACTATTAAAACATGTTGAACGGTAAAAGGTATAGGCCTAACGTATATATTAAAATTCTATTAGTACAGCTGGAATGGTTTTGTTCCAAAACCTGTGCTATGGTTGGCTTTTTGTAAATCGTTAGAAAAGCACAAAAAAAAAGTTTAACTCTAAATTTTAGAATAATTTGCACGATCATTTTGTCGGAAAACTAAAAAAAAACATTGAAAAGCGTTTTTCTCTGAATCGACGTATTTTAAAGAAAAGATTTTTAAACAAAAAATGTAGAGGACATTGTCACCTACAATTCGTCTCATTGAGGTCATGTCATACGTTTTGAAATGCAGAAGCTAGGTGGCGCCAAAGTTTCCAAAAAAGTGTTTTTTCACTTTTTGTCCTAGAAAAAAATAGTTTTTTTTTTCACAAAAGAGTGAATCAGAAATGTGTTCCTCTCAAAATTGTCTGCAACATTTATTTAAACGTTTGTTTCCTCCGACTTACCGTTCAAAGGTTATAGCGCAGCAAATGCAACGCTGCGTAGTCAAGGCTACTATTGTTACTGCGGAGAGAGCGGTGGGCATAATTTAGACAGGGACCGGTGTCGAACAGCTGCATAAGGCTCGGTCAAACAGGACGCGGGCTGTGTTTGTTAATTAGCTCAAACAATCATATCTATTTCAATCGCAACGTATCAATCATAACTGTACACATATTAACCTTTGTGCCATCTGAATAGTACAATTTTCACATTTCGGCAGACTATAACTTTGGAACGGTAAGGCGGAGGAAAAAATGTTTCAATGAATGTTGTAGACAATTTTCAGAGGAACAAATTTCTTATTCGCTCTTTTGTGAACAAAACATTTTTTTTAGGACAAAAAGTGAAAAAATACTTTTTTGGAAACTTTGGCGCCACCTAGCTTCTGCATTTCAAAACGTATGACATGACCTCAACGAGACGAATTGTAGGTGACAATGTCCTCTACATTTTTTGTTTAAATTTCTTTTTTAAAATACGTCGATTCAGAGAAAAACGCTTTTCAATGTGTTTTTGAGTTTTCCGACAAAATGATCGTGCAAATTATTCTACAATTCAGAGTTAAGCTTTTTTTGAGCTTTTCTAACGATTTACAAAAAGCCAACCATAGCACAGTTTTTGGAACAAAAGGTTTTTTTTCTGTGCAGCTGTCCTGTACTATATTGCACCTTCTAAGACAATTGCAATACCGTCGTGGAATGAGCTTGTCCGCTGCTCGTTGTAAAAGAGAGGCGTGTGGTGATGTACCCACTCCCCTGCACGAGGGAAAGCCTGAGCTGGCCTGAGACAAACTGTCTCTGTCCCTGTCTTAATCCTGTTTCAAGGACAGGACTTGGCGACGCGACATCTGACGGAATCCGGATGAACTACCAGCACTCAACATTGGCTAGCATTAACGAGTCTATATGCTTATCTTCTTAAAAATCACGATTAAACATATACAGAGTGCTTAATTTTAAAATATGTTTCAGTAGCGTTCCAGAGAAAACTATAAGCTGTCTTGCAGTGGAGTTTGTTTCTGTTTTCAACATCATCTGAAGACATAGTAGAGTTTAGGAAAACGCAGTTCAGAACTCTATTTTATATGGAGAATTGTGATTTTAACTACACTTTTTATATCTATCTTTGTATTCCTGTTCGATATGCTTTTGCACTGATGAAAAGTGTATAAAATACTACAGTACGCTATAGAAACAAAATAATTTTACCTTGTCCCGTTTCTTTATAAATCGTTTCACAGACTTTTGACCCATGTTACAACAAGAGCTGAGCTGGCAGCCGGCCGTCCCAACTTCAGCCGGCTCTTAAGCTAGTGACTGGGATATTTATTGAATTCTCCACACTGTCTAACATTTGCTGCATAACAAAGGCTCCAACTTTGAGGGAGGAGCTTTCATCCCATCAAGCTTTTACAAAGTACCTTGCAGACAATGCGGGACTACCTTACATTTTTGTACTTGCAGATTTTATGTGATGAAATTGTAACGTATATTGTGAGAAATCGATGCAACTTACAGTGTAATTGAAGGCTGTAATTAATTGCAACCTGGTATTGGACCTTCCTACTTTGGACAGTCTCATCTTCCTCTCCAATTTTAGAACAAATGAGTCCTATGCTAGTAGTAACAAAAGGATGGGTTTGGGGCAATGCTGCTGTGAAGTGTAAAAGGTGCCAAAATGTAGTTTTGTGGGGCCATTTTCTAGGTTTTTGTACATTATGAGCGCTAAAGTTTTGAAAATAATCACTTTTGGCAGATTGGCTACTGTGCAGGAACAGTGTCTAGTACTTGGGTGGCATATTAGCAGTTTATTTTCCAGATTTCATATTTCCCCCATGAGGAGGTCTCCTTCAGTTCTATGAGTATTTGTGATTCACGGCGGGTGGTGTCCTCACCCTCAATCCAAGATGTCAGCCCAATTTTGCTTCGTAGGCTATTTTGTATGTGCTATATCATGGCGCCTTGTACTTTTAGCCTTTTATTTTTCAGATTGCACCTTGGTTGAGAGGTCCCGTGTTTGATTCTTGGTGCTTTGTACTTTTTTGTGTGTTTTTTTTGCAATCATAGGGACTTGTGTTCTTTTGTTACAAGCTGTGCAACTTGGTTGAGAGAGCCCGGGTTCGATTCTTTGTGCTTTGTACTTGTGTGTTGTATCTTAGGGACTTGTACTATTTGCTACATGCGAGTAATGCTGTGTTCTATGATAGGAACTCGTTTTTTTGTTACAAGCATCCAATGTTATAGGGACTTGTGTTTTTGCTGCAAGTGTCCAATGTTATAGGGACTTGTACTTTTTGCGACAAGCGATCAATGCTAATATAGGGACTTGTGTTTTTGCAGCAAGCGAGCAATGCTAATAAGTTCTATTATAGGTACTTGTGTTTTTGCAGCAAGCGAACAAAGCTAATAAACTAAGTTCTTTTTTAAATTATTGATTCGCAAGTGCTAATTCACATGGAAATATTTTTGTGGCTCTATGTAAGCATGCTTGGAAGCTGTATAGAAAGTGCAATCTGTCAGTGTAAACGGATTGATTTAGTGGAATTAAGCCAAGATGCAAGTTACAGACATGCTTTTGGCAGTGTGGCTTTTAAAAGCTCTTTAGGGACTTGTACTTTTGTTACAAGCGTCCAATGTTATAGGGACTTGTGCTTTTGGAGTTAAGCGATCAATGCTATCATAGGGACTTGTGTTTTTGCAGCAAGCGATCAATGATAATAAACCAAGTTCTATTATAGAGGTTTGTGTTTTGCAGCAAGCGTCCAATGTTATAGGAACTTGTACTTTTTTGCAACAAGCGACCAATGCTAATATAGGGACTTGTGCTTTTGCAGCAAGCGAGGAATGCCAATAAACTAAGTTCATTTTTTATTGTTGATTTGCAAGTGCTAATTCACATGGAAATATTTTTGTGGCTCTATGTAAGAACGCTTGATAGCTGTATAGAACGTACAATTTGGCAGTGTAAACGGGTTGATTTAGTGGAATTAAGCCAAGATGCGAATTACAGACATGTTTTTGGCTTTTTTATTTTTACTATGCGCTGTACATAAACAATTTCAATATGATACAGTTCTAAGTAATACTTACTCCCTACATAGAATGCAGCCTGAGACACTATTTAGAAATGAAATTGGTATGAATTTGCTTGTTTTGAGAATTGAAAGACCTGATTCTTAATCCAGACAATTATTTTGAAAACAAGTTACATCCTGCTCCAAAACATATTTTAGATAAATGGGTGTTGTAACTTATTTTAAAAAATACGTTTGAGTTTGATCCCTGTGGTGTGTGCTCATATGAGCTGGTCAAACACAAACCTAGTATGCATAGAACTAAAACCTAACGTAAGGTGACTTTTTGTAGTTAATAACACTGATTGATTTCTTTGTTGTATATGCGTTCTTCTTCGAATTGTACCAAGGATATTCCGTTCTGAGTGCCTAGATGATTTAAAATGAGGCCCCGGCTATTTAATGATTCTATTGTTGCTGGTGTTAGTGAGGCAAAACGTGCAGGAAGGAAAACAGAAAACTCATCGCATTGGCAGATGATGCGGGGAACATACTTTGTTTCAGTTTTTCGCAGCTCTGAAATTGGAAATGGACGGTTTATAGGGAGGTTACAAGGCCGTCGCAATTCCATACCAGAAGCCTGTCCTAGTTTGTTCAGCTCATTTAAATCATCCACCATGTGCAAATATTTTCTCTATGTAAGGACAATATTTTTGCGAAGACGATTGTTTATATTCTCTTAAGTCTGTATAATTGTAAATGATAATTCCAAAATTTCATTATTAATAGCCCCTATATTGTTGAGTATGTTACAAGTAGTGAGTAACTCTTTGTGTGCATATTCTATGAATTCATTTTCATTAGCGTTAAGGTATTCAAGTAATGTGTCGTTTTCAATGTATCTATGTAAGCTAAACAATCGTTTTATTGTGTTCATTCAAATTAGATCCTTTCCATGGATCCAGGAATTACATGCTGAGCTAAACCCCAACCAACGTACATAGACATTTTTGCCTTTCTTGTGTAAATCCTTCTCTACCAAATAATGCTGAGGATAGTTTATTAGTTTGAGTTCTTCAAGATAAAACCTGCCTTCAATGGGCTGGTTGTTAAGGTCTTCCAGCAAATAAATAACAAGCTTGCCTAGTTTCTTTTCTTGAATGCCAAAAACTCAGTGCTCCAATTGGGCGTATATATTCTTTGTCGAAAACGGACTTGTGTTTACTGATGCGAACGTGGTTGCCAATTTAAAACGGTGGCGTCTAGGATCAACTGGTTTGATGGGATTAAAGAGCCTGTCCAGCCACGGATTTTTTTTTGTTACGAGACTTGGTTTTGTGCCAAAGGTTCTGTATTTGGTATCGTTGCAACGTGTCACCAGCTCTGCTAATAAGTCGACCCAGCGATAAGATCCCCGTGCTGTAAACTCTCGCCACATGTGTGTTTTTAACGTTCGATTGAAACGCTCTACCACACTTGCTTTTACTTTGCTGTACGTGGTATAATGCTTAACGCCTAAAGACTATAAATAGGTAGATAAATCGTTGTTAATAAACTCTTTACCCTGGTCTGTTTGCAGAAGCCTGGGTTGGCGCCCTGAACTCTGAACGATACGTTTAAACGCCTCGGTCATTCTTTGTCCGGTTTTATTAAGTACAGGTTCTACAAATGCCATTTTTTAGTAAACATCGATGACCGTGAGCATGCACTTGATACCGCTGTTGGTTTTAGCGAATGGGATCATTTCAACGAGATCGACTTGCCAGAGTTCGTTCACGCCACGTGAAATAACTTTGATCCGCTGATAGTTACGTCTGGCAGAGCTGTGCAACCCGCGAGCTATTCCCACCTTGATCGATGAGGACTTTAACAATGATTTTGGTATGGCGAAGCTCCTCTTCTATATCCAGGATCTCGGCTTCATGGCCTGTGTGCCCGGCCTCTTGAGATGTCTTTAAGAGCTCCAAGCAATCGACTAGTTTATTAGGGTTATTCCAATACAAAGTACGAGACGTCGACGTGTGTCTTTATTGCAATGCCTGAAGCCGAAACTGTGCGTGCACTGCTTGGAAATCATTTTGCGATAACGGTTCTATACTTAATGCTCTTATTCGCATTCTCTGGCTCTGATGAGCTATAATTTCGGCGATGTGCTCTAGCAGCTATCAAGATGTTTTTATATTTAAACATCTCATCTTTTGTGTAATCATCTGAGTCTGGCACTCTAGCGAACAAGAGCTTTAGAAGACCAGGCGTAATTAACTCCTCTTACTGTGGTCGTTGCATCGATTAGCTATATTTTTGAGTCGCCAATGCGAAAACCAGTGTTATCATAACGAACTCCATAGTTTGTGTCGGATTTATTTGTAAAAAGCTGTTCGAGAAAAGAATAAATTTTGTTGCCATAGGTACCTTTAAGCAGAGCTCTAAACTTAGCATGGTTTTCTGGCGTGCTCAACAGTTTCGCCGTACTGGCAGTTGTTGGTGTGCGCTGAAGTGAAAATATGTCTTCGTCCTCTTTCTCAGATTCCAAGTCTTCATCCTTATACTCAACCTCAAGCTCTACCTTTGGCTCTACTTTGGGCTGAGATGGAGTCTTTAGCAATGCTTCCATAGGCGGTTTTAGATGTTTATCTATAAAATGCCGATCCTCCGCCTGCATGCGTTTGAGATCTCGGAACTTGTTCCGAATATTTTTTCGAACGCGAATAATACTCGTATGTTTAAGCTGTGTCTCCTCCATCTCTATGTAAGCAGAACAAATTAGTCGAAACCCTTACGATAGCGCCCGTTATTGATTTCGCTATGTTTATCTATTACAAGGCAACCATGCTGGTGCTCGGACCAAAAGGCCTTGCACAGCTCTGTGAAGGCTGCAAAGCTCATATCCAGATTGACGTGGTCACCGAAAACGTGGCGCATGTTTCGTTCAACCTGACGAAATAAAACAATAAGATTAGCATTGTCGCGAATCAGTTGTTTTGGCAATCTGGAAAAAGTCAGACAGAGATAAAAACAATCCACATTTTATGCCTCCCCATGCTGAAATAGGCTTGAATGATCGTCTGTTGCTCGCTAGCTACGTCGTAAAAGATCATGAGCGAATCAGGCCACACTGCATCGGGCGTTATAACCTCCTCGAGTGCGGAGAAAGCAAAGTAGCTCATGTTTTCTTTCTGCAGCTCAGACAACACCTGTTCTAGATACATGTACGTGGGTTGGTAGAGCGATTTTGCAAAAATGTAAATGTTTTGGAATCGAACGCCGTTTGGAGCAGTGATTAGTGAAAGTATAAGGTTTGTTTTACCACAGTCTGACGGGCCTGCCACGAGACAACGAATACTTCAAGGAAGCAATGAACCGTGACGCTGTATATGACTATTTTTTGAAATACAGGCTGTAACAACGTTGATGGGTAGCTGTTTTGTCTGTTTGATAATTTTCATTGTTCCTTCTGTAGAGAGTGAGAACTATGGACGGGTCTGGAAGACCCTTAACAGCAAGTCTAAAACGAAGACATGTTGATGCAGCACCTGTATTATCGCTCAAAACAGCTCCAAATAGCAGCTGGTTAATTATTATTATTATTATTATTATTAAAAGAAAAGCGCACAATGTGCAAATACATATTTGTACGAATGATCAATTATGCTAATGCCAGTCTTATTATTGAGGTTGTCCTCATTTTGCAGTTTTGTGCGTGTTACCTTTCACAATGTTCGTTGCACAGGCCACATACACAGTCTTCATTCGCTTGGTGGAAATTTCTTGGTTTTGCAGAATCTATGGTGAAATCCATGGATGGCGTAACGTGTGATTACGTGTCGTAGCTCGTAGTTAGCTTATTTCCACTCTTCCGTCATTATGGCATCTGTGGAGTAAAAGTCGGACCAAATGGCATTTCGTTTCTCATTTAAGGTTCGGCGTGCCTTCTCATAGGCTTTGGTGTTTGGTAGGTACAACTGTATTTTAATGTCGTCGATGAAGTAGTCCTCTTTGGTTAATGCATATGTCAACCTGGAAGGGGTAGTCTTTCCTATGACTGAAATCCTCTTAAGATGTCGGGCCTTGACTTTTTCTATTATCATCAGGTCGCTGAGTGTGAGTTTCTCCCAGGTATTGCTAATCCCATACGATGTCATTGGTAATATGGCTGTTCTGAATAGTAGCATTGCTGTACCCAATGATATTTGTTGAGGTTGTTCGATGTGGTAGATGGCTTTTATTGCTGCGGCCGCTCTTTCTTTAACGTGGATATTGTAAGATGTTAGAGTAGTTTGGAGGGTGACTCCGAGATACTTGAATTTCGGGACTACTTCTAGAGGTTTGTTGTGCAGGGTCATTGTGTTTTTAAGTGCATGCCTTCCTCCTTTCCTGAAGGTCATCTGTTTGGTTTTGCTGTGGTTAATTTGTAGACCATTTCTTTCTGTCCATGATGTGATCCTGTTGAGGACCTCTTGGAGCTCTTCTATGTTTTATGAACCTATTGCCATGTGATGGTAACTACGATGCCCAGGAAAAACGCATTGCTAACATGGAAGAACCGGATTATATAAGGGATGCCAGTACTAAGGGCTATGTTGATAACTTTATAGAATCCTCTACAATGAGAATAGACAAAGACAAACTCTTTAACGCTAAAGCACGAAGGATTAAACAGCTAGCCCCTGCTAAAGAGAACACAGACGCGGTCAGTAAGGACTGTGTAGACAATTTAACACTTTAAACTCTCAAAGCTTCTCAGTGGAAAGCCCTAGCCGATGGTACCCATGATGCACGAAAGAAGTGAATTTCTAATGTTTTAAACCCCGTAAATAAGCAGGATGCATTCACCAAGGCTTAAGCAGATAGCTTAGTATTAACCTTAGACAAAGACGGGCACATTAATGCAGGAGAACGTAGGATTAAACGGTTAGCTCCTGCTGACGCCGATACAGATGCTGTGAGAAAGGACTATGTCGACAATTTAACAAAGGAGTTAAATGAAGAAATGCAATCCGCTTAAGATGTCAAAAATATAAGTGATAGCATTAGTAGAATTGGAACTCTTAAAAATGATGTATTCTACATTAAGAATTTTAGAGTGCAAAGCAAGCCCAAAACGGCTTCTGATACTATAAACAAACAATATTTGGATGCAGAGATAAAAAAAACTAACAGAGCTTATAAAAGCCAAACACCCAGCTCCTGCTACAGACCCAGCGTCTGATGAAGACCCAGCGCCTGGTACAGGTTATCACAGAATGGCTGATGGTACTTATATAATAGCTTAATTAGAAGTTCCCTTTTGCAGGCAACTTAGCAACCTAAAACCACTTTTTTTTTCGTTAGATAATAGATTAATTAGCAGTCCTTATATTGACTATAAGAAAAAAATACAATGTCAAAACAACGTTTTCCTAAGAAAAGGAGAGGGCTGCGACATAGTTTAAAAGTAGCTCGTCAAGTCTATAAGAGTGAAAAGAACACACGATTGGCGTTCCTAGAAGCCGTGCGAGCTGCTCGACACAAGTGGACCCGCAAACAAGACTAGCGTTTCAAAAACGTTCGCGAGTCATTCCCATGCCCAAACGAGGTGGCTCTTAACTAATTCTATATGCAGGACTTGCCACATTGGTTCCGCTGCTCGGCGGCGCGAGTGCAGTTTCAAGGGCCGTCAAGTCCACCCAAGAGGAAAATCGGTTGTGGGAGGTAGGGAAACGCCATAACGAGGGCATGGATATAGGCAATAGAAACTCCAACATGCGACTTGGCGCCTACAAACAAGGACTTGGCATCTAGTTATCGCTGCCGTCTAGAGCCATGACCCATGAGGAAGTCATGCATCATGTCAAACGGCTAGAAATACCTTATCTTCGCGGTCTTTTCATGCGCGATCGCATACCAGCTATACATCGACACAATGAGTCCGCTATAGTTAAATTTAGACGACAGCCACGGGCCTGGGACTAATTTCGCTTCCTATGCCAAGGGAGGCGCCCAGGTTTATTATTTTGACAGTTTCGTCAATTTACCAATTCCCATGGAGCTCGCACGCTACTTTGGGCCTTCTAAGACATATTACAACATTATACGCGAGCAAAATTGTAACAGCCAGGACTGTGGCCGACGCTGTCTCAGTTTTTTTTGCTGTATTATAGACAGTATGTAAACACGAATACTCACATTGCGCGGAGAAATGCCTGTTCGCTTGGCGAATGTTTTTTGTTGGCTATGTTTCCCTTATGGTGTGAAACACACGTTCAATTTTTTCTGCCCCATTATTTTTAATTTCGTGAATTGCAGTCTGAACGCGGTGTTCTGATTTGTTTAATATTGGTGTTTCAATTTAATTGCTTTTCTGTAATATTCATGTCAACTCACCTTTTTTCTGTAGTGTCTTTCTAGACGTACCATACCGTCACATTTTCTCACGAGTACTGAGCTCTCTCCAGCGGTAACGCTCGCAATGTGCATGGGGCTGTGCTGTGATTGGCTGCTCTCTCGCCACACCTTCATGCTAGAAGGTTCGGCGCGCTGACGTCACTACCGCTATATAGCCTTAGGTCTCCCGGCCTACAGTGTCTACTCTCGTCCACTCTTCTCAACTGATCACACCTGCTCACGTCATACCTGCTGGGGTTACTGCCCTCTCGGGGTACCTCTTGCTGCCGGAGTCTCTTCTCCGCCGGCATAATCTCTCTGCTGGACCTGGCTGCCTGGCCGGGCAGTCTAAATTCATCAGCCTGCACTTCAACCAAAATCTTCAACACGGATCTACTCTGCAAATCTTGATTCTAAGGACATCACTTCACCAGCCGCGGGAGGTACTACCAAGAGCCTCTCTATGCTGGTCGCTTTTTTAAGGAGAATCTACCATCATCAACTCTAGTTCCGAACCCGGAACCCTGGAGTAGGCCTGACTGACCTCGCACAAGCCCGAGCGGGCGCACTAAATTACCGCCAGCTACTGATGACCTCCGGCAGCCGGCCTACCTTCGGAAGATGGTTAAGGAGATCTGATACTTCCTGTATCATACATTAGAAGAGGTGGTAACCCTTTCACTTCTTACACTCTGCCCGGATTCCTTCCGTCAGAAGAGTATTCTGTTTTAATTCTACTCTGGGATGAATTTAAATTATTATGCTTCTTTTATTCAGTAATTTTATATTTAATCCTTTAAAGTTAGTTACAGCTCAATTTACGTTTCCTGGAGAAACGAGTAATTTTTAATGGTTACTATTTTTTATTGTCAATTTTAAAGTAATTTCCTTGAAGCTATTCATTCCTTGCAATATATTTGCTTTATATTAAATAAATATCATTTAAATCTAAGTTTTAACATTTTGGTCTTTTCCCGCACTGTCCTTCATTATCACCTCTTGTGCCCGAAACCTCATTCTATCTAAATCCCTTAGGATGTACCACATCCAATAGGTACACCCTTTTCCATGGTAACTCAACCCCGGATCGAACCCAGAACCTTCATTCTGAGACCACAAATTCAACTCAAAAAAAAAAAAAAACGGTGTAATCTAATATTTGTTTTATACATTTCAGTATATCGTGGCTAGCGCGGGAGATCTGCGGGAAGGCGGAAACAATCCCAGTATATTATACAACTGGTTTCTTTCCGGAGAGCAGGTCTGTCTGGTGCCACAAGCAGCTTTGGTGAGTGAGTTGTTCCAACTTTTCCAGCCATGCCACCAATAATTGATGATAAACTGTTAAACTCTCGGGCGGCCTACAAAGGTCAACTCACCCGTTTTCAAAAATATTTAGCTACTCTACCGAAAGAGGAACAAAACCTTGACATTATATCTCAGCGTTTAAAAGCTTTTGAACAGGCGTACGAGAAATATGATCTCGTGCAACTTGAAATTGAAATCAAAAGTCCAGAACATCAATCAGATAGGGAAGAAGTAGAGAGTAATTACTTTGATACACATGCTCAGGCTGTGGCATTAGTTAGAACTTTGACCCTGGCGTTGAAGGTAGAGGAAACTCAAGGAAGAATTAGCGACCATGGGAATGGTATCAAACCATTGCTACCTAAAATTGAAATTCCGCACTTTTCAGGAAAGGAAGAGATGTGGCAATCATTCTTTGAATTGTTCAGTTCATTAGTACATAATAATGCCACACTTCCAGAAATTCAGAAATTTCATTACTTAAAATCCATTTTGCAGGGACCACCCCTTCAACTTATAAGAGAACTCCCCTTAACAGGAGAAAACTATAACATTGCTATAGAGCTTCTTAAAGGCCGTTATGGCAATGAAAAATTATGTTTACAAAGGCATATTCAAGCCTTATTTAGCCTGCCCACCTTGCGAGCTGAAAGCTTGTCAACACTGCGAGCCTTAAGTGACACGGTCCAACTACATGTCAGAGCATTGGCACGGTTGAATCAACCGGTCGAGCATTGGGATCTATTCTTAATTCACTTGGTTACTTCTAAATTTGATTCATCAACCTTAAAGGCATGGGAGAGGGAACTAACAAATGACACGCCATATACCTATGATTCGTTGCTTACGTTTATGAATAATAGATGTCAGGTTTTGTCAGCTGTAGCCTGTCATATGTCAGGAAGTGCAGATAACAAATCTAATGTTGTGAAACCAGTCGGTGCAAAAATAAACAAATCTGCTGTCTTTACTGTTCAACATAATTCAACGGATTGTATTCTCTGTAAAGCACCTCACAGGTTATATTCCTGCGTTGCCTTTAAAGCCCTTTCTACCGACGAAAGACGCAAATTAATAGCTCAAAAAAGATATTGCTACAACTGTTTGTCAACTAGGCATATGGTGCCTGATTGCTTATCTAAAAATACTTGCTCCCATTGCAAGGCTCAACATCATACCTTGCTTCATAGGTTTGAAAAGCCACGTCACGCTCCTTCCCCTGGATGTTCTAAAGATGCATCCCCAGGAGCTAATGCGCAATCTTATACTCAGAGCTCTAGCTCAATTCGTAGTTCCCAGGTGCTACTATCAACCGTGATATTAAAAGTTCAAGATTCATCTGGTAGATGGCTTGAAGCACGTGCCCTATTGGATAATGCCGCCACCCATGACTTCATAAGTGAGCGTCTCATCAAGAAACTTGGTCTTCCCAAGCAACCTACATTAATTCAGGTACCGGTATTAACAATAGCAATGTTAAATCTTTGCATTTTGTTCGTGTTCACATCAAAGATACTGTGAATTGTAACACAACATTGCAGTTGAATTGCCTTGCCATTGATACTATTGGCAGTAACACCCCTAGTAATTCTTTTGAAATTAGAAAGTGGCAATTTCCTCATAACATTCAGTTGGCGGATCCAACATTTAATACGAGCGCTCCGGTAGACATACTTCTCAGTGCCCAAGTATTTTGGCAATGTCTCCTTAGCTCTAAGGTTAAAATATCACCAGGAGTGTTTGTTCATCATACCAAGCTAGGTTGGTTAGTAACGGGTCAAGTCCCTCGTAAGTCATTTCAAAATTTCTCTCAATGTCATTTTGTCAATACAAGTCTCGATTACAACTTAGAAAGATTTTGGAAAATCGAAACTATAGATTCAGTTTCACCTTCCTCGGTTGAAAATGAAATGTGTGAAAAACTGTTTCGCGAAACGACCAAACGCAATTCAGAGGGTAGATTTGTCGTAACAATGCCCCGAGTGGATAATCCACCTCTTTTATTTGAAACACACCCTAGGGCTCTTAGAGCACTCTATGCTGTGGAAAGCAAATTTAAACGTGACCCTGTTGTTAAAACTCAATACTCCACATTTATGGAGGAATATGAGGCACTTGATCACATGGAGGTTGTTACCAAGAAAGATGATGCTTCTTATACCCCATCTGAAGTCATTTACCTCAATCATCATCCAGTTTGGAAGAATGAGATTTTAAAGGAAAACATAAGAGTGGTCTTTAATGGCTCTGCATTGGATGCCAATGGAACTTCTCTGAATGACACATTATTATCAGGCCCTCCTATTCAATCTGACATTTCTTCTGTCTTGATGAATTTTCGCTTGTTCCCTATCGCAGTGATATCTGATATCAAGCAAATGTATAGGCAGATTTTGGTCGATCAACAACAGTGCGACCTTCAGAGAATTCTTTGGCGCGACGAGCCTACTAAACCTGTCAAGATTTTTCGGCTAAAAACATTAACCTATGGACTAAAGCCCTCTGCTTTTTTAGCCATACGTACGTTGAAATTACTTGCTGAACAG
The DNA here is from genome assembly GCA_946902985.2 of Meconema thalassinum. Classification (NCBI taxonomy): domain Eukaryota; kingdom Metazoa; phylum Arthropoda; class Insecta; order Orthoptera; family Tettigoniidae; genus Meconema; species Meconema thalassinum. The sequence goes on along the minus strand of OX336389.2, from coordinate 591,493,789 downwards.
GATGGCTCGTTGTATTCTCCTAAGGCTTCTGAAGTGTTAAAATCATCATTTTACGTTGACGATTTTCTTCATTCATTTGAGTCAGTATCTGAAGCACTGCAGGTCTCTAAAGATTTGACAGCTTTGCTTTTGGGAGGCGGATTTTCCTTGTGCAAGTGGAACTCTAATTCGGAAGAATTTCTTTCTAAATTTCCATTAACTTCAGTCTATAACGACTCAGTAGAGCTTCTTCAAGAAAGTAATTCTATCAAAACTCTAGGCATCTATTGGAGTCCTCAAAAGGATTTTTTCTTTTTCAAAATTAATCTCAGTGACATCAAACCGCAAACTAAGCGGCAAATTTTGTCTGAGATTGCAAAGATATTTGATCCTCTCCAATTTTTGGCGCCAATTATTGTCACAGCAAAGCTTTTCATGCAGGACCTTTGGTCCTTGAAAACTGGTTGGGATGAACCAGTTCCTTCAGAGTTGCAAAAAAATTGGATTTCTTATAGAAATAGTTTGGAAGATCTCTCCAATGTTATTATCCCGCGAGTGATTATTCCCTTTCCCTCCTGTGGAGGATATGAACTTCACATCTTTGTCGATAGCTCATTGAAAGCTTATGGGTGTTGTGCGTATATTGTTTGCCGCAATTTTGACCAGTCATATTTCTTTTCCAATTTAATTTGCGCTAAGTCAAAGGTGGCCCCTCTTAAATCCTTATCCTTGCCACGACTGGAACTTTGTGCTGCTCTTCTGGCGGTTGAATTATCGGTCAAAATCCGCCAATCTTTGAAAATCCGATTTAGCAAAACTTACTTTTGGAATGACTCAGCCATCACGTTGGCATGGATTGCCAAACCTCCCTCGCATTGGCAGGTGTTTGTAGCTAATAGAGTGTCCAAAATTCAACAATTGTCTAACTTTGAACAATGGCATCATGTATCTGGCGAGGAGAACCCTGCAGATGTCATTTCTCGGGGATGTTCCCCTCTTATGTTGGCTAACCTGACATTATACTGGCACGGTCCCCCTTGGCTTCTGCAAGAACCTTCCGCTTGGCCAAATTTTCCTCTTCCGGAGTTATCAGACTTGCCGGATGCTGGTAAGATTACTGGATCTTCTCTTCTCGTTTCTGACTCTCCCCTTCTCTTGCAGCGATATTCCTCTTTCCATAAATTGGTGAGGGTTATGGCTTATCTCCTTCGATGGAAATATTTTGTGGTAGAACAACCCCTTTTTCCTAAGCCATATTTAACCCTTTCTGAATTAGGTTTAGCCACTACAAAAATCTTATGGCTTACTCAACAAGAAATATTCTCTGAAGAATGCCAGGTGTTGTCCCAAGGTCAATCCCTTAAGAAATCGAGTAGGCTTTCCTCACTCGCCCCTTTTTTGGATACTGATGGTTTACTAAGAGTTGGAGGACGTTTATCTTTGGCTGATCTTTCCGAGGATAAAAAACACCCAATTATTCTTCCTTCAAAGCATCATGTCACTTCCCTAATCATTCGTCAGTATCATTACCAGCATCTTCATGCTGGAACTCGTACATTACTTTCTGTCATTCGTGAAAGGTATTGGCCCATAAACGGAGTCCATGAAGTTACCTCTGTTATCCGGAAGTGCATTCCATGTTTTAAATCCAACCCTAAAATTACCACTCAGCTCATGGGTGATCTTCCCAACTTTAGATCTGCGCCTGCTAGACCTTTTGCCTTTACGGGGGTGGATTATTCCGGGCCTTTTGTTTACAGAAAAAATTCTCCTGAGGCCAAAAAATGTATTTTTGGAAAACTCTATATTTCGCTGTTTGTATGTATGGTCACCGGAGCAGTTCACTTAGAACTAGTTACCAACGCCTCTACTGCTTATTTTTTGGCAGCTTTTGCCAGATTTTCTGCTCGCCGAGGGCTTCCTTCAGAAGTATTCTCCGACAATGCTAAAAATTTTATCGGAGCTTCTGAGCAAATTAAGAGAGCTCTTACTCAAAATTCAGCGCTGGAAAGGATTACTGATTATGCTCACCAGAGAAATTTCAAGTGGCACTTCATCCCCCCTTATGCACCCCATCAAGGTGGACGGTGGGAGTCTTGTGTGAAACTCACCAAGAAGCACCTTAGACGTGTTTGTGGCCACACCCCCCTTTCTCATGAAGAGTTTAATTCCTTAATTATTTTTATTGAGGGCATAATTAATTCTCGTCCTTTATCACCCTTATCTAATGACCCTTCAGATCTTCTACCATTAACGCCGGGCCATTTTCTTATCGGTGGTCCATTGACTGCCTCCCCACCTTTGTTATATTCTAATTCTCAATCTTCTTTAGCCATTTCTTGGCGCAAAATTGAAAGTTTGCGCAACAATTTTTGGCGCCGCTGGAGGTTGGAATACCTCGGTTTGCTTCAGCAGCGTGGTAAATGGCTTGTTTCCTGCTCTAACCTTCAGGTGGGGGACTTGGTGCTTTTGAAAGACCCTAGTCCTCCTCTTGTTTGGAATTTGGGTAGGGTTGTTGAGTGCTTTCCTGGCAGAGATGGTAGGGTTCGCGTGGTAAAACTGCAGACTTCTGCTGGTCATTTTCTTAGGCCAATCACCATGATTGCTCCTTTGCCACGCGAGGCCTAACTTCTGCGCTTTCTTACTGCAATTTTTTCTCGCCCCTCCCAGCATGTTCGCTTGGCGAATGTTTTTTGTTGGCTATGTTTCCCTTATGGTGTGAAACACACGTTCAATTTTTTCTGCCCCATTATTTTTAATTTCGTGAATTGCAGTCTGAACGCGGTGTTCTGATTTGTTTAATATTGGTGTTTCAATTTAATTGCTTTTCTGTAATATTCATGTCAACTCACCTTTTTTCTGTAGTGTCTTTCTAGACGTACCATACCGTCACATTTTCTCACGAGTACTGAGCTCTCTCCAGCGGTAACGCTCGCAATGTGCATGGGGCTGTGCTGTGATTGGCTGCTCTCTCGCCACACCTTCATGCTAGAAGGTTCGGCGCGCTGACGTCACTACCGCTATATAGCCTTAGGTCTCCCGGCCTACAGTGTCTACTCTCGTCCACTCTTCTCAACTGATCACACCTGCTCACGTCATACCTGCTGGGGTTACTGCCCTCTCGGGGTACCTCTTGCTGCCGGAGTCTCTTCTCCGCCGGCATAATCTCTCTGCTGGACCTGGCTGCCTGGCCGGGCAGTCTAAATTCATCAGCCTGCACTTCAACCAAAATCTTCAACACGGATCTACTCTGCAAATCTTGATTCTAAGGACATCACTTCACCAGCCGCGGGAGGTACTACCAAGAGCCTCTCTATGCTGGTCGCTTTTTTAAGGAGAATCTACCATCATCAACTCTAGTTCCGAACCCGGAACCCTGGAGTAGGCCTGACTGACCTCGCACAAGCCCGAGCGGGCGCACTAAATTACCGCCAGCTACTGATGACCTCCGGCAGCCGGCCTACCTTCGGAAGATGGTTAAGGAGATCTGATACTTCCTGTATCATACATTAGAAGAGGTGGTAACCCTTTCACTTCTTACACTCTGCCCGGATTCTTTCCGTCAGAAGAGTATTCTGTTTTAATTCTACTCTGGGATGAATTTAAATTATTATGCTTCTTTTATTCAGTAATTTTATATTTAATCCTTTAAAGTTAGTTACAGCTCAATTTACGTTTCCTGGAGAAACGAGTAATTTTTAATGGTTACTATTTTTTATTGTCAATTTTAAAGTAATTTCCTTGAAGCTATTCATTCCTTGCAATATATTTGCTTTATATTAAATAAATATCATTTAAATGTAAGTTTTAACATTTTGGTCTTTTCCCGCACTGTCCTTCATTATCACCTCTTGTGCCCGAAACCTCATTCTATCTAAATCCCTTAGGATGTACCACATCCAATAGGTACACCCTTTTCCAGTGCCCGAGCTCACCGTACATTATAATCCGCCCATTCAGCTGGGACACAGGCCTTTTGTGTTGGGGCTCATCTCGTTTGAAAGCTTCAACAGAATAATTAACATAGAAGAAGTCATCAACGACAAATTTTACTACAACGACGAAGTATTTGCTTTTCCACCAGGCTGCTATAGCGTGGACGACATTTTCGATCACATCGATGACGTCGTTTTCAAGCTTGAGAAGCTTCCTGATCGCCGCGAGTTTGTGGCTAATGCTAACAACTCGACCCATAGCGTGGATATCCGATCTCCATTCATAATCAAGATCATACCGACAGACTCGATTGGCCCACTGTTAGGCTTCTCGCCACGCGTACTTGAAGTAAACGAAACCCATCACTTCGACTTGCCAATACAATTGGTGGAAAATCGCCACGTTTTCATAAACTGCATGGAAGGTTCTTTGACCTCCACCTCCACATTCCTCCACACAAGATGGCGCCAGCGCGATATCTCGCGAACCCATGGTAGGATTTTAACAAATGAGGTGTCGTAGGACTCGTGCTGACACCCTCTTTCCTATGGACAAGTCATTTCCACCCTAAAGTAAAACCTACCCCCACTAGGGGGTGAAAGAGAAATTTTTAGTAAACGTTGCTTTGCATATGCAACATGCATGCAGGTTAATGCTATGATTATATTAAACGTTGTTCCACATGAAACTCATGCATGCAACTGAATGCCACTATTATTTAACATTTTTGTTTTTTGTTTTTACGCATGCCCACTCGTGGCTTTTGTAAGAGGGCGGGCATTTTAAAGATGGCGGCTGTAGTGTAACCTAACCCAACCCAAGAGGGGTGATCAAAACGTTTTTCAAGCGGTGCTTGTCGATAGGCAAACCAATAACCAAAGAGGGCATGTCAGGCCTTGAGGCGAGAGCCCCTGTCATTGTTGACGGGTCCCTGTTGACGGGTCCATGTTGACGAGTCCCTGTGGACGGGTCCTTGTAGACGGGCCCCTGTTGACAGGTCCCTGTTGACGAGTCCCTGTGGACGGGTCCTTGTTGACGAGTCCCTGTTGACGGGTCCTTTTTGACGGGTCCCTTTTGAATGATCCCTTTGGACCGGTCCCTTTGGACTGGCCCATTCATTTATTGAAATTTTGCCAAAGGGCCTAATTACACTTTTGTTAATATTTCACGGACCAATAAGGCTAGGGACTTCTATGAGGCATTGCAGAACTTGGGATGACGCCCCCCCCTTTTAATATATTTTTGAAATTATGACAAAGGGCCTAACTGCACTTTTGTCAATATATATATATATATATATATATATATATATATATATATATTGAATTCATGATGGGGTAAATATTTTAGCCAGTAGCCGATAGCCAGCGGCAGACCTGGTCTGTCTGTGTAACGCAGTGTGTTGAACTGACGTTGTTCGCCAGTCCTCACTACTACAATCTGTTAACGATATGAAAGGAAACTGACGAAATACGTGTGAACACGCGTGAGATGTCATTATTGCCGACCCCCTTGTGAAACAACATGTAAGCTAACAAGTCACATCCTTTTTGGCATACGTGAGAAAATGCAAGTTCATGTGTAATTTGACCTGGCACAGATGTTCACATTGGACGTTAGCTGTACACGTGCACAATAAGAGCTAACAAGTCACATCCTGTTTGGTTCGTACGTGAGAAAATGCAAGTTTGTTCCTATTGCACTTGGGACTCGCAGGTGTACGGGGAAGGAAGTACACGGGGCACATATACTTGAGGACAGGCCAAGGGGATTAAGTGTGAAACTTGTTGGATGAATGTGCCCTAACGTGTCATTTGTAGTTGAAAGAGAATAATGCATGTTCTTAAGATGTTAAAACTCAGGAGATAGTACGTGCAGTAAGCTGACTTGTTATTTCCGGTGTCATGTTGCTGACATGGCTGAGAGCGCACAGTTGTGTTGCTATGAATGTCGCTGCAGTAATTTAAAACTGCAGGTGTTCATCTTGACATTGGATAATGCAAAGTCAGCAGCAGTAATCGGATATTACACAGGTGTTCGTGTTGCACTTTGGACTCGCAGGTGTACGGAAAAGGAATTGCAATGATCTGCAAAAACTGTTGACACGAGCAATATGAGTCTATATAAGAGAGGTGTCATATATTTTCCTACTGTTTGTCTTTATTACTCGCTACGAGTGAACAGTGCTCTATTACTGCTCAGCATTTGCAAAAGCCTTTTGATGGAAAATCATTAAACAAGTTTGCGAGGTAAGTACTTATTATTAATGGATTGTAGTCTTTTATTACTAATTGATGTTGAAGTTATTGATTGGAATGTATTTATTGATTGATTGATCTATTTGATTACAGATAATTGGCGTACCTGTAGGTTAACAGATTCCTGTACTTAGTTCAGTTAGTGGCAGCAGTTGATAAATTATTAAATTTAAGTACCCCCTCTAATAACTTTTAAACAGCTAGAGCGATATTTCCTAATGTGGTCAGATGTCAGTGACAATGGTATATTTGATAGCCAAATTTGGAACTACTTGACCATGGTGTGTAAAGCAAAATTTGTAGGTTAGATTTGATAACCTCTCTATTAAGTCCGAACGTTCGCTGCTAGGTGTCAGTGACAATGGAATCTGGTAACTAAATTTGGAACTACTTTACAATTGTGTGTGAAGCAAAATTTGTGGGTTAGGTTTCATTACCGCTCTATTAAGTCCATACGTTCGCTACTAGGTGTCAGTGACAGAGGGAATATTTAAAGACTTAATCTCAGTTCACCTAACATAACCTAACTTTACCTTACTTAAACATTGTCACGTGACTTTTACCTTACATAACTTTGTCACGTGACATGTTCTACAAGTTTAGACCTCCTTTAAGACTGGCTATGACGTCATACTTAGCTCACCTAACCTAATGTAACATATCATAACCTAACCTAACCCCGTCTAACCTAACTTCATTTAACCTAACCTAACTCCATCCAACCTAAATCTTATCAGATTTGAACACATAAGAGAGGGAATATTTAAAGACTTAACCTCAGCTCACCTAACTTAACCTAATTTTACCTAACTTAACCTTGTCACGTGACATGTTCTACAAGTTTAGACTTGCTTTAAGACTGGCTATGACGTCACACTTAGCTCACCTAACTGACGGTCGCTGGTTTCTATTACTTTAAAACAAGAGATCAAGTGAAATGTGTGTTTAACGCTCTATTCAGTCCGAACGTTCACCGCTAGGTGTTAGTGACAATGGTATATTTGATAGCCAAAGTTAGAACTACTTGACAATTGCATGTGAAGCTAAATTTGTATGTTAGATTTGATTAACGCTCTATTATGTCCAAATGTTTACTGCTAAGTGTCAGTGACAATGGTATTTCGTAGCCAAAGTTGGAACTACTTGATAATGGTGTGAAGCTAAATTTGTAGGTTAGATTTGATTAACGCTTTATCAAGTTCCATTGTTCACTGCTAGGTGTCAGTGAAAGTGATATATTTGGTAGTCAAAAGTTGGAACAACTTGAAATTAGACTTGGAATAAGTTCACAAACGACTAAATTAAATGCCCTGCTATAACCATTGACTGTAATGTATCTATAATAATTAAACTGTTGATATTTTACTTTGCTTTATGTTTTATTAACATTTCTTTCTTTTATAGGTAATTTGTAAAGTGATCATTATGTTCAAGTGTGTTGAATGTAATAAACAGTTTTCAAGACCTGACAATCTTCAACGGCACTCAGGTACTAAACATAACCTTAAAATGTTTGTGTGCAGTCATTGTTCTATGACATTTAAGAGACAGGATAGTCTTGGGCGGCATGTGCGTTTAAAACAGTTTTTATGGAAAGACTCGAAAAAGATGCAATTCGTATATCCACTATTTTAAATACTATCATTCCAATGGAGCCACTAACAACATCACAGCAAATGTGTTTTGAAACTGAAACTAATTGTTTTATATGTGGTGAATGTTTATATACAGACAGGGTTTGCGATCATAGCCATTTAACAGGAAAATACCGTGGTGCTGCTCACCAAGAATGTAATTTAAAATATAGAGTAACTAAATTAATTCCAGTCATTCTACATAACGGTAGCAAATACGATAACCACTTTATTGTTAAAGAATTTGGAGCTTCAGATGTGAAAATTGATGTGATTGCAAATAATAAGGAACAAAACATATCGTTCACAAAATACATCAAAACGGACAGTAAAACAACGATAAATTTGCGATTTTTAGATTAATTGCGCTTTATGCCTAGTAGTCTTTATAAGATTGCTAGTAATTTATAATGAGATCGGTTTTGTGAAATTCAACGTGTCTTTCCTAAATAAGATGATTTTAATTTGATTCGTCAAAAGGGTATATTCCCTAAAGAGTTAAATGATGAACTGTGTGGAACGTCTTGAGGAGTGTTTCTTACCACCAAAAGATGCATTTTACAGTTCCTTAAACACAAGTCATATCAGTGATCAGGAATATTTACATGCGCAACGTGTATGGACGCAGTTTGACATTCAAACTTTAGGTGAATTTTCACACATATATAAAGACAGATGTGTTATTATTAGCAGATGTTTTTGAAAATTTCCGGAATGTTTGTATGAAAACTTACGACCTTGATCCTTGTCAGTATTTTACTGCTCCTGGGTTAAGTTTCAGTTCAGTGTTGAAAAAACGAAAGTAAATTTAGAATTGATGACTGATATAGACATGATTTATTTTATAAAATCATCAATTCGAGGAGGATTAAGCCAATGTAGTGGACGATATTCTAAAGCAAATTATAAATACATGCCTAGCTACAACCCTTATGAAGAGTCAAAGTATATTGTCTACCTCGATGCAAATAACCAATATGGTTGGGCTATGAGTCAATATCTACCATTGAAAAATATTATCTGGCTGATACAACCTGAACTTGATGTCTTACATGCTAACACTCTAAATTATAACGATGAAAAAGGATATATTTTTGAGGTAAATCTTGAGTACCCTAAAGAGTTAAACGATGAACATAATGATTTACCATTTTGTCCTGAGAATATGAAATCTCACTGCATAAATTCACGAACAAAAATGTTAATTGCTAATGTAAATGATAAATGTAAGTATGTAATACACTATCAAAACTTTAAACAGTGTCTACAGCATGGATTGAAATTAACTAAAATTCATCGCGTATTACAATTCTGTCAGTCAGCATGACTCAAGCCATATATTGATCTGAACGATAATTTAAGAACATTGTCAACGAACGCTCTTGAAAAAGATTTGTATGAACTCATGAATAATAGTGATTTTGGAAAGACTATGGAGAATGTTGATAAGCGAGTTGATGTAAAGCTGATAACAAAGTGGGAGAATGATGGTAAAAGGTATGGTGCGAGCAACGTAATAAGCAAGCCTAACTTCCATAGCTGTTCAATTATTCATGAGGATTTAGTTTTAATACAAATGAATCGTCTTAAAGTAACCTACAACAAACCCATATATGTGGGTTACGCCATTCTGGAATTGTCAAAAACACTTATGTTTGAATTTCACTATGATTATGTTAAGCAAAACTATCATGATAATGCAAAATTACTCTATACAGATACAGATTCTTTTATTTATGAGTTTAAAACTGATGATTTTTATGAGGATATCAAAACTGAGCTAAATAGGTTTGATACAAGTGACAATCCCAAGGATAATATCTACCATTTTCCTCTTGTAAACAAAAAGGGGTCTTAGAAAATTTAAGGAAGAATGTGCTGGTGTTGTTATAGACACATTTGTAGGTACAAAATCTAAATCATACAGCTATATGACAATTGATGATGATTAAAAGGAGTAAAGAAGAATGTAGTTAGTAAAGAGATATAAGTGATTATAAGAACTGTATAGTCAGTAACCCACCTATATTATATAAGAAAATGTATGTATTTAGAAGTAAAAATCTTCAGCTACATACCAATTTGCTGAACAAAGTTGCTTTAAGTAATGAAGACAACAAAAGATTCATTATACCCAACACAATTGATACTCTTGCTTGGGGAAACAGTCGCATTGACGACAATTACTTTTCTTAAGTCAAATGTTCACCATATTGTATTATTTGTAGTGTGTTTTATATTGTGCTATTTTTGTAAAAAAGACTGTATGTATAATGTTAGGCTACTATAGTATTAGTAAGAAATACATTTTAGTGTAAAATGTTTGCTTTTTAGATTATGGTAAAAAATGATTGTAAATTGTAAATATACATGTGTGAAAAAATGAAATATAAAGAAATGGCTATCACCATTTTTAACATTAAAATACATTGTGATCTGGTAAACTTTGTTTTTATTTCACAAAAATAGGGCTTTACACAATATAATACTGTACCCGTTCGTCCTGGGGATGCGATGACCCATCTGCTATTACATCGCATTCCTGGATTTCCAGGACAGAGCGGAGTTAAATGAACATGAAGTCAAATAAGGAATGTGTCGGAAATTCAGTTGAAATATCACAAAAGCAGAGGGTAACACGAGATAAAGTATCTCCAGTGTCGTTACGGGCTTAAATTTAATTAAAAAAATACAAATAGAAATGGGCGCCACCAACTGAATCCCTAGCAAACCACATCCTTCCTGGTTAAGCCTTAATTAAGACAAGGAAAGAAATAGGAAAATCACATCATCAGATCACAACTAAGATAAAAAACAAATTTATTCAACTTTGATAGTCAGACAGAATTATTAAACAAACATCCTACCTAAGAGTATGGTCGAATGCCATCGTTAAATTGTCATTGTCCAGAAAATCGAACCATATCTATTCTATTCCACATAAAATATGAAAAATTTCTAAAGTTCACTTGGGTTCTCAGGATTACCGTAGCACTATGTCTATGCGTCACTGACATTCGTGATACCTGAGACCTAACTTCTCTTTAAGTTAACATCATGAATGTGGATGTAAAAAAATAATGAATCTGTCTAAACACATATATTTTAATCACATATTTAAATATCACCTAATTTTATGGCTTGAATGGCATTATTCAAAAGCTGAATATCTTAGTAAATGCTCCTAGAAATCGAATAATTAATTTACACTATATTTACACTGTCATTAATAATGCTTGTTTGTGAATCACAGAAAATCCACTACTCATTGGTTATAATAATCATCATCAAAATTAAATATTTCTCACATTAGTTCTCATCTCAAAATTCATTATATTCATGTCAGAATAATTAATTCATTAACATCAAATCATTTAAATGAATATTATAATCATCAATTCATTATACTCCCTAATTATTCACACAATCTCATTTCATCATCTCATTCAGATTAAATCATCTTAAATCAGCCATATAAATTGTTTAATTCATTAATTCAAGTTGCAATTCTTCACATCATTCAAATCATATCTCTCAATTAAATTTATTTAAATCCATTTAAATTTATTAATCATCAGCTTCTTTAATCAATTATCACCTTCTAATTCAGTTATTCATCATCTATTTAACCATCTATTAATTTATTTAAAACAGCTTATTTATTCAATCTTTAATTCATCCAATTATTTAATTCATTGATTTATTCCAAAATTTAATTTATCAATTTATTTAAATTTTATTCATCTGGTTATTTAGATTTTTATTTCATCGAGTCATTCAGATTTTTATTTCATTAGGTCAGATCATTAATATGCTTAAACTTCAGATTATTATTTCATTAATTATTATTATCAGAAAATCTTGTATTATCAACATTATTTATTTGTTTAATTTCCTAACAAAATGTTTAATATGGGTTATAGAACGTTGTCTTACAGTTTTATCACTTCCAAGTTATATCTCGTATTTAATTATCATGCCAAAAAAATATTATTGCCTTCACAAAATCACGTTGGATCTCACTATCCAAAACTTCATCATATACTTTCACTTTATCAAATACCATATTTGAATACCATAATTATTCCACGTAACACCATAACTATTTCACATAACACCATAAATATTCAGCGCACAGCATGAATCTCAAAAATTATGCTAGACTGGGTTCGACAACCTCATGTCTGCCTCAAAAATACATTAGCAATATTGCAACTTCCACTTGGCAACTTCCAGAAAATTCCTATCACAAACTTCACTTAATCACGTTGCGTGATCTACAAAAATATATAACTGGCTTCAAATTATCAACGCACACAATCTCCAAGAACTGTAATTAATCTGATCACATCTAGACAATTTCTTAAACAAAAAAAGGAAAAATATTACCTTAGTAATCGAAATCCAATTCAAGATCTGCTTTCAAATAGAGCATAAATTCTCTTAAAATTCTCAAAATTCACTTCACAGAAAAACACCAATTTGTTATAATCTCTCACATCAAAAACATGTAATACTGATCTGCCTTAAAATAAATCTGACCATAAATGATTCATCTTACAACATTCAATTACTTGAAATCCTTCTCAAAGGTATCAAACTCAATCACAAAAGATTATCAAAAGTATCAACATACCAGCTGTTAAATGAATGTACTCTAAAAAGAGTATAGCAACAAAAATTGGATTGGCAAACAAGAATTACAAAATGTAACCCTGCTGACATTTATTTTTAATTTATTTAACAAAATTCGACTGATATGTGAATAGTAGTTTCTTGTTTGATCCTCTTACAATCTCAAGTACACTCGGATGATAAAAATGAGTTCCTCAATGGCAAGTCAGGTGTGTACCACCACGCAATCGCCTAAAGCGAAAGGCCTTACCCCGTAGACTAACATGATAATGCCCTGGACGATGGGTCAGGTGTGTACCACCACGCAATCGTATAAAACGAAAGGCCCCATCTCGTAGACTGATGAGTGAATGTACCAGATTGGAATCAACAAGTCTCTAGTTGTCACATAAAAGCGATATTCAATCACTTGAGTGAATAAAATCTTAATATCTCCAAACAATCCAATTGAAAAAATCCCTACTGATGAATAATACATACTCGCTAGTATGCAATGAACTGACGAAGTAATTTAAATAATCCAATTGCAGATCACGAGTTCGAAATACTCACCACAAAAAAAATAACTATCCAAGAAAAACTATCCTTAATGAAAAATGTCAAAAAGACCAAACATCTGCTTAATAAAGTCAACCAATGGTGAGAATGTCGTATAATGGTGCCTGCCATATCATATGGTAACGCCATATTCTAGCAAAATGGAGCAAATAATGTCTAAGCCATGTCAAAACAATCGTAGAACTCCTACTAGAAATATATACAAGTATGCCCAGTGTTCATGAAAAAATTCATATCAGGAAAGTCATAACTCTTACAATACCTTCTCATATCAGCTGTTAATATATTTCCAAGATCGTCGATTATCCTCGTGAGTGCAACAAATTTCTCGAAAGATCGACGGAAACATCGTATCACCCACAAAATAACGATCGCCTTCATATTCCAAGTGAAACTGCTGTTGGACATCCTCTTCTTCAGGAACCGAATCCATCGCTCTGTGGTGCCATCACGTCTCCGTATTCGCCTACTCCGACATAATGAACTGCATATTATCCATCACGGATACTGTCCAAATTCTTCCGTAAAAGTTCATAAACGTAGAGTACCCCATACTCTTCGACTATGTCACGCCACAGTCCCATACAATGTTCGGTTTGCATATGATAAAAGTTAATCTCCACAGCGGCTGAATCTCACTTGCAGAAAATAAAAAAAAAATATAAAAGTGTATAAATTTCTTAAACACCATGTAGTTGTGTTCGTAACTGATATATCATAATAGTTCATGAAAACAACTATAATGATGCACGTGTCAATGTTCCTTAAGTGCATATACTCGTAATAGTTCATTTGCCTAAAAGCATTAATGTTGGCTTGACCCCAGGGTCGCTTTAAATATTCCGGTCTGAAATTCATTATTTAATAAGCCGTAATATCATTGGAATATATCTAAGTCCATTTGAAAGTTCACAATAGCAGTATATAATTACTATCTGCCTGCACAATTCGACTGTTGAATACAAGTCCAAACTTATAAAGTTGTAACAAAATGTCGAAATACAGTTCAGCTTCCTGCATGTCGCCTGCTTACAAAATGTCGGAACCAGCACGCCCTGCTCTATCTCACTGTTCTAGAATGATCGATGCTTAAAACTGGCCTCGTCATATCGCTTCACTGTGCTGTCCTGTGCTACGAATGCGGCTTGAAATAATGTTCTCAATCTTGTTACAATGCTGCTTATTATTTTAACATTTGAAAAGCATTGCTGTTCGCATAACTGTAATCATGATGTTGGAAATACTCCTGTCCGAACACCGGCTCTCCTTTCGCTTTCACGGCCTGTATAGCTTGCCTCGCTAACCACTCTTCACACTGCCTACCGTGCTTCTCTTGTCTTGACTGACTGACCTACTTTCGCTCTCCCAGCGTATGCTGCTATCAGCCCCGCTTGCTGAACTAATACTGTCGTTTTCACCGTGCACCAAGTGCTGTACACAACTCTGCTTGCCGGAATACTACTATCGTTTTTCCTCGCGCACCATGTGCTGTACTCGGCTCTGCTGGCTGAACTAATACTGCTGTCCTCAGACTGCGTGATTATGAGCTCCTACTCGGCGCTGTCACGTGACGTTCCCCTACCTTCTGCGGTCATACGTCACAAGTATAATCTCGACCACCATCATCTCGGCAATTAAGTTATACGATAACTTAAGGAGTTATCTGCCTTTCTTCAAGTTGTCACCATAAAGATTGCTTGACATTTCTTCTCTTCTGAGATGATATAATATTATGTTCCACATAGATCTTGATAATACTTTAATATTCCTCCCATAATTCCATCTGCTTGACTGGTAGTGCCACATTCATCCTTGGCCTCCTACGTCATTTCCTAACATTCTTCTCGACTCGATCTGAGCGCTATCTCTTCTACTTTTCCCATAAATTGCAACTACGGCTCGATGTTAACTGGCGTAGCCGATAGCCTCAACTAGGTATCGGATACAATACAGAGAAATACCAATTCCTCAATCCTTTTCAATGTTAATGTCCACTCATCATTAACTTTCCTTTTATAGCACTAATCACTATGAGAGCTGCCAACCTTTCTCCCACTGAGGCATCACAGGATGTTGTGCCCTTTTCTCCAATGGGACAGGCGATCACCCGGCCAACATCCCGGCCCCATTGGAAGAAACGGCCAAGGGAGTGGGTGAAAAAAGACTAGGGCGTGAATCTTGGTTCAAACGAAGAATAAAAGAAATGCTCCAGCGAGCCAGAGACAAAGGGTCTCGGGTCGTTTACGGGTTGGGATGGTAAATAAACTGAACCAGGATTCAAAAGCAAACTCCCTAACTTGAATTAACAGACAGAAAAGAAAAGAAAAGAAAAGAAAAGAAAAGAAAAGAAAAGAAAAGAAAAGAAAAGAAAAGCCCTCGTAAAATCACACTACTCCTTTATTGGCCAAAGGATAAATAAACATGCAACCTGCCTAACACGCACGAGTATCAGAGTTAGGGTGGGACAAAGTCCGAAAATAAAAAAAATAAGTTCATAGTCCATAAACAAAAAATAATTATACTTATTCTAACTCGTGGGTGTCCTCTCTTAAAGTTCCGACAAGGAGATTGCCTTTCAAAAACTAAATTAACCCTTAATTAATCGGTGCACACGTATGTAAACATCACTGGCCACTTATCACAAAGTTCACCTGTGGCAAAAACTCGAAGAAAATATCGAATATCTGTGTATATCACAACTGTCCACCCTTATACAGCAATGGACAGATCTCCTTTATCGAACTGCAAATTAATAACTAAAGAGCATCATATCACATCAAATAATATTAAAACATCAACTCAACCTCACATAATATGACATTTCAACAATTAATTATAACTTATCATAAATTACGAACACACACAGATTATGATCACATATTTACACTACTAATTTTTATTATTGTTACTGATTTATATTCACCGTTCCAACAACCTTGATCCACACTGTCATATTTGTTATTGTAATTAAATTATAGCATTGTCTAACGTTTAGGAAAGGTTAAGAACCTCATAATAAGGCACCCTAGTGTATTTCATTCTCACAACGAACATTTAATCGGAACCCTTCCGTCGAACACTCTGTGTGAGGATCCGAACAATCTGACTGTAGAGCGCACTATCAATTACACCCCTGCGCTATTCAATATACAACTCATCGATAACCGTAACACGTTCGTCAAGAGTAAAGGACCCTGTCCTCACAAATTCAATTCAACGGTCATACTTCGCCCCGTGAATAACCTCGTCACAATTGACGGAATAATACCATAATTAATTATCACATTAACTTTACACAACATCATTACAAAAATCATGCATTATTAGCATGTCTCAATAACCCACACTTAACAGAGCGTATCAACTTTATCGGAACCACGAGGTCGTATGATAATATGGCACCCTATCCAAGGAACCTTACTCGACAATCTCCAACCATATCCATTTCGCTATCCTTTGGCTATTAAAATCTATGCAATACATGACAAACCTTTCAGAATTAAATTCATATAATGACCTCAGAAATCGAAATGCTAGAATCTCCCAACAAAATGTGCATCTCATATCATCGTTACCAAATTCCAACTTATTATTATTATCAGGTCGCAGAGAATAATTGATACTATTAATTTATGTAAGTCAAAACGACCCGAAAAGAAAGAAAAAAATCTGTACAACCCTATGAGAAAATGATGCTCTTGTTCCATCTGGAATAAATGATTATAAATGGCGTAAAGTTACACGATCTCAGGTCATCTCATGGCACGGCTATCCGAGGTAGAAGTTCTCTTCTTCCTGATGAACAAGAATGGAAATGAAACGTCTTACTTTATATCCGGCGTCCTCGGAAACCCTCGGCGTCGGCGTCGTCTGCGGCATTTGGGCTGCGTCGTCCTCCAGCGTCTCCGCGATGTGGTCTCCCAGCGTACTGGTAGAGGTATGCGCCCCCGACTCCTCTCGATCTCCTGGCGACGCCCATGTCCGCCCACTGGTTGCCCCTGGTCACCTTCAGCGACGGCGTCTCCTGACGTCCCATCCAAGGTCCACTCGTCCATCTCGTCGCGACCGTTCATCCCATTGTGGCCCCTTTAGAGGTTCAGTGCAGCATAATTTGCGTATTAATATGCATGTTTATTCCCAGAATATTTGAGTCCATGGTTATAAGGTTCATGCTGCCGTGTAGCAATATTACATTTCACTATATCAGAGCACTTTCACACCCACGCACTATAGCGTCTAGTTCCTGGTTCACTTGAATTATATGTACTCACTTTTCTCAACCAGTGACACACTTCCTTCTACGAGAAGCTATTTCGACCTGGCCTTGACCGACGTATGAATTAGCCTGCAACCTGCAGTCCCGCCACACATGCTTAAAGCAGATGTAGCCTTCCGTCACATTCTCATTGTGTCCCTGCTATGATATTTTCGAATGAATGTCTGTCACAATATAGGGCCTCGTGATAATGCTTTGCCACGACTGTCGTTATTGTTACGTGCAAGTGCACGTCCCAAGAGTTTTCAAACATGTATTTGCCCATGGAATTCTTGAAATTTTGAAATGACCGCTTCGTCGCTCTTTTCCGCCTGTGACCACGAGATGGTAGCGGCAGTTGGACTTTGGAAAGTCTGCACGTGGTTCCTGTTTCTCTCCGATAGGTAGCGTGTGCTGCGCCTTATAAAACTCCTTATATGCACGACATAATTGAAAGACAATTACATTCTTCGTCATGAAACAAATGCCAGTGTATTCATGATACCGCCAAATTATGTACTTAATTATGACATTGTTGTTTGAGGTGTCAAACCGTGATTGGACAATAAATTTTACATGAAGGCGGACATGCACTTGACACGCAATAATTCTCCGCCATTTTGTGGAGTCTATTAGCCATCGTGAAGTAAACAAGACATCAAGCCGACTGGTCGTGAAAGGTGTCACCGCTAATGGGGGCCTAGCCCCCATTCTCTACGAAATATTAATGTATTCAAGAGAAAAGGAATTGCCTGTTCTCTTCAGGCTGTGAATTTCATCGTTTCGCCGTGAAGTGGACGTGTGAAATGTGGTCGCATGTCGATATAGACCTGTGATTGTGACCCGCACGAGGCATGTGCCGTGTGGGCATTTTCAAGGCAACATAGTGCCGCATTTTTATTTTATTTAAAATGTGTTATTTTTTTTATTTTTTTAGTGTGTCTCCGCTGAGTAGGAAATAAGGTACGTTATCTGTTAATTTTTTTTATATTATTGTTATGGAGCTCCGATATCATCTTATAGTAATATTTTAATTCTGTTCCTCATTTGTTTTATAGGCCTAATTTTATTTCTGTTTTAATTACGTTTCCTGATTTATTTGAACCTTGTTATCCTTCTTCGTACCTCCTGGAGACACATTTCTAGTTTATTTCCCGTTTAAATTATTATTTATTTTCTTTTGCCAATCTTATGATTGATATAGTATTCAAATTAATTTATTCATGATCCGTGCCTTTTACTATTGTAATAGCATTTAGACTTAATTGTTTTCCGCCGTTCATTTCCTTACGCTGATGTTAAAATTTATTTTATTAATTGTTTGCCGTAATTTAGATCAGGCATGCGGTTTCCTTGTGTTTTGTGGCCTTGTTATGAAGAGATGCATTATGGTCTCAAGGGCAGTCTCTAGGCGTCCTCCGCGAAGCTCAAACGTGTTGTGTTAGCTTAAGATGTTTCTTTTATTTAACCTTATCGGTTTAACATTGTGTTTTTCGTAATTGTTCCTGTGTTTATCTCCATCATCCAAATTAATTGATTGTTTCCTGATTCAGTTTAATTTAGTTAATTTAATTTTTTTCCGTTTCTGGTGGAGGTGCTTTTTATATTTTAACATGGATCTACGCATGCCGGATCGCTATTGCATTCCCTTGCAAATTATCAAGCCCTTTTTCATTGTTTTATGCATGTATTTTTTTTAATTTTAACCTTCGGGTTGTTTTACATTTTAAATTTTAATTTAAGTCTTTTCTTTTCTTGGCCTTGCAAGCAAGCATGTTTGGCGGTCTCTTGCATTCATTGTAAATTATGGTGGCTGATGCATGTTCTTTCTCTGGTGGATGTGTTCCTTATATTTTAACATTAAATTTTACGTAAAATTTTTAATCTTTTGTTGTGGCATTATTTCACCGGCAGCAGTTCTGTCGGTTAGTGGGGGGTGTCTGTTGAATGGCCTGTGTGTGTTGTCCCCTTCTCCATCTTCCTTCCACCCCTTTTGGAGCTCTTCTGTTGGGACATATCATCTGGAGGTGATGTTGCTGCGGAGGTGACCCGGACCTCTCAAACAAAGGTAAGTTGGGCCCGCCCATTCCCGGTGTCGCAGGTGTCTAGCCAGGTGTTGCAGTGGTGAAGCAGAGCGTTGGTTATCGAGTTACCGACGTGCTGCTGGCCATGCGGCGGTGTCATTAACCCTGGTGTTGCAGTGGTAGCAGACCGAGCTCGAGTTCACTTCCGTAACTATCCCCTCCCCAGTACCCACAGGCTGTTTTATGGACCCCTCTAATGCTGATGGGTCGGTTGTTGGTGGGATTTTGTCAGGCCAGTGCACTTGATGTTGTGCAAAGCTAATCCTTGCCGTTTGTTTTATTTCATGTTTGCCTCTGGATATCCATGTGGTACGCTGTAAGTGTCCTGTTCTGAGCGAGGTGTTTCCTGCTGTAGTTTTATCCTGTTTGTGTGCAACATCCCCACTGAAGATGAAGCCCGGTTAGTGACTGACATGTGTTCTTGGCATGGGAAATGGGATTTCTTAATGTTCTGATAGCCTATATGCTGCGTGTGAAGGCATCCTGGAGCCCCGTCGGAAGCTGGTAGCCTGATGTTTTGTGCCTATTTTTGTAATTTAGCTCCCTGTTCTCGAGCCAAGCAGGTGGTGACGTGTGCAGTTCTGGACAGCATGGTGCATGATTTGGTGTAGTAGGGTGGCTGTGTTCGAGTGTCAGCCTAATCTTTGGTGTTGGTAATTGGTGGTTGTGGTACTGTTGTGAAAGTGTAAACTGTCCTTGTAATTCCTGAAATTTTGTTTCCTTCTATATTGGCTGTCTGCATTCTGTGTTTTCCAAAATGGCCGACAACAACAGTGTTTTCGATTTAATTGACTTAAGAGATAACCTTGTGAATTTGGAGAGTTCTTCTGGGGTTGAACGTGAATCACCTCTGGTTACTAGGTCTGAGGTTTTGGGATCGATTACCTGAAGTAGTTTGCCTGCCCCTCTGTTGCCTGGCGCTGGCTCGTCCATACCACTTAATCCTGCATACGGTCATTCTTCTCATGTTAGGTCACCTAATGATTTCCTGGGTCCTGCCGACCCATTGCATCCCAGTTCTTTCTCTAGTAATATAAATGTTTTGTCGCCTGTAGAGGGTGTGCGAGCGGGCTACCCTGGTAACTATGTCACTTTTCCTAATGCTACATTCTCGCCTACCGTTAATTATGGGTCGATTCCTCATCCTATTTCTGGTTTCTTAACTAAATTGAAGCATTTCAACCTTGATGACGTTACTCAAGTGGTACAATTTTTAAAGCAAGTGGTCGAGTTGGGCAACCATGCCTCGATTTTTGGGATGTCGGAAATTCAGATTTTCCAACTTTTGTATCCAGTTGCATCCGGTATGCTGCGCGATAAGCTTGTTGAAGCTATCCACCTCCGCATGTCCTTAGCCATGTTTATTAGGGAAGTGTTGTGGTTTTTTGTCCCTGCAAGCGACCTAAGTGCTCTCGAGAAAAAGTTCCTTTATCGTGTCCAAAGGCTGGACGAGTCCCTTAGCGACTATGTCAGCGACATTAAGGTGTATGCCCAGGCTTTTGCATCCCCTTTAACAGAGCGACAGTTGGTGTCATCGATTGTGAATGGGTTTTCGCCTCAATATAGGTCATACATGACTATGTGTACCAGGCCTTCGTCATTTGTCGAGCTGAAACAGGTCGTTATAGAGGCTATGGCTGTGAAGCATGCAGATTCCCTACGGGTAGCTAATGTTCCTCTTCCTTCCTTGATGTCTTGTCCCCCTCCTTCCTTGATGTCTCGTCCCCCACCAAAGGTTATGTTTCATCCTCGACCCAACATTAAGTGCCACACGTGCGGTGGCCTGGGACATGTCAAGAAGGTGTGTCCGAGTAACCAGGCTGTGTATCGCCAATGACGGAACGTTGAGGAGACCAATTCGGGTGTTACTTCCAAGGATATTTCTGTGCGTGAGAGTTTGGGAAAACCCTGTGAAGTTTCTGGTCGCCCTACCAATGATAGTCTTGATAACTCTATGAAAGCTAATTCATCATGTGCTAATTCTGCTTATGTCGCTGGCCTACCTAACCTGTCGGTGAGCAATGGCGTGGCAAGTCAGCCTAATTCTAAACGTTGTGCGAATCCTGTGGTGCGGGTGTCCTCGTCACCTACTTGTAATCGTGTTAGAGTGAGTGATGATTTTGGAATTTCTCCTGTGGCTAAAGGAATATCCCCGTTTATTGAAATTTGTGTTAATGACGAGCCCGTTTCTGCGTTGCTTGATTCTGGTAGTGTCGCATCCTTTATAAGCGAGGACTGCTTTTTATCTATGAAGAGTGTTTGCAAATTTCCTGAGTTAGAGCCTAACAATGAATCTTTTATTTCGGCAAATTGTTCAAACTTAAATATTTTGGGTAGTATGACAGTCAAAATTCATATTCTAAATTTTTCTTGGAAATTTAAATTTTTGGTTGCCAGAAATCTTTCTTGTGCTGTGGTCATTGGAGCTAATTTCATGTCACACGTTGGTATGCTTCTTGATTTTGGTGCTCGCAACTTATGGTTTAAGTTTAATCCACAGAGTAAATTATCATTTAACCCGCTTTTATCTTCTCATGCTGTCAATTCTGTTAGTGAACCTATAACTATTGAGGATCTCGATCTGGAAAATTTAACGAGTCTTCAAAAGGATGCCATTAAGAGGTTATGTCAGGAGTATGGCGATGTATTTACTGACAAGTTGGGTGTAACCCATTTGATGGAGTACAAGATTGAGCTAACCGATTCTGTGCCGGTGCGTTCCAGCCCGTATCGCCTTGCCCCGCCCAAGATGGCTGAACTTCGTAAGATTATCGATAAGATGTTAGAAAAAGGTGTAATCCAACCCTCTATCTCTGCCTACTCATCCCCTGTATTTCTTGTGCCAAAACCTAACGGTGGTTTTCGGCCGGTGGTCGACTATAGGGCTCTTAATCAAAAAGTTGTTTTGCAGTCCATTCCTTTGCCGGACCTTCACACATGTTTTAGTTGGTTTCGCAACGCGAAGGTGTTCACGATCCTCGATTTAAATTCTTCCTACTTCCAAATTCCCCTCTCTCCTGAATCCAGGCATGTTACTGCTTTTTCCACTGACTGGAACCTGTTTGAGTATGCCCGTGTCCCGTTTGGCCTATCCACCGGAGCCGCTGTGTTGAGCAGACTTCTGGACAAGGTATTTTCTGAAATTAAATTCAAGTTTGTGTACCACTACCTTGACGATGTGGTGATCTATTCTGAGTCCTTCGAGGAACACGTTGATCATCTGAAAATTGTTCTTGATCGGTTGCGTGACGCTGGCCTTACCGTCAAATTGTCCAAGGTTTCCTTTGCCAAGCCCAAAATTTCCTTCTTGGGACATATTGTTTCTGAATCTGGTATCTCAGTGGACCAGTCTCGTACGCAGGCCATCAGAGATTTTAAACCACCCAAGAACGCCAAGGGTGTTGCTCGTTACGTTGGTATGGTGAACTTCTTCCGTAAGTTTATCAGTAACTTTGCCGACCGTGCTGCTCCTCTAAATCAATTACGCAAAAAGGCTGTGAAGTTCGAGTGGGGTCCCTCTCAGCAGGCAGCCTTCGAAGATCTTAAGCTTGCGCTCTCTAACGCCCCTGTGTTAGCCATTCCGGATTTTGGGAAGCAGTTCATTGTGCAGACTGATGCGTCTGGTCGTGGTGTTGGTTGTGTTCTACTGCAGGAATCTGATCTGGGTAGGCAACCCATTGCATACGCTTCTCGTACCTTAACGGACGCAGAGAGGAAGTATTCCATTTACGAACTTGAGGGTTTAGCTGTGTTGTTCGCTCTAGAAAAATTCCGTATGTATCTTGAGCACACCAAATTTCTCCTTGAGACCGATAACCAAGCCTTGAGCTGGGTCTTAAGGAAACCCCGCAAAACTGGTAGAATTGCTAGGTGGGCAACTAGGATTCTGTCGTTCCAGTTCACTGTCCAACATATTCGTGGGTCCGAAAATGCGGTAGCTGATTCTTTCAGCCGCATATACGAGGAAACAGCTGAAGAGGATGTTCAGGAATGTGAACCCGTAAACCTTGTATCTGCTGTAAATTGTGTCAATGCCGTTCTTAGCAATTCCCCTGTGCTTTTTGAGGATGTGAGACGATTCCAGAAGGAAGACCCCTCCTTATCTAGCCTTATTGACCGAATCAATTCTGGTGAAGTGATCAAGCCCTACTCTCTGAAGGACGGTGTATTGTGTTGTTCGTCTCGTCATGACCGCCTACCTAAAATTGTGCTCCCGTCGGTCCTCATTCCCGAAATCTTTCGTTACTATCATGAATCTCCTATTGGTGGCCACCTAGGAGTATTCAAGACCCGAGCTAAAATCAGACATCAGGAGGCTCATTAGGAATTGTGCTGCATGCAGTATTAGCAAACCTCCGGTTTCTACTAAGGTTGGCCTGTTGTCATCTGAACCGGCATCTAGACCCATGGAGAGGCTTTTTATCGACCATGTTGGACCGTTCCCTCGCTCTGGTCGGGGAAACCAATTTGCGCTTGTTTGCACTGACGGTTTCTCCCGGTTTAGTTGGATTTTCCCCACCAGACAGGCTACGACCAGTTCCGTCATAAAGTGTCTTAATTCCATCTTCTCGTCTTTTGGGCCGTGTCAGTATCTGGTGTCAGATAATGCCAAGTGCTTTGTATCTCATCAGTTCCGTCAATTCTTATTTGATTATGCTATTTCGCACGTAACCACCACTCCCTTTTTTTCCTAACCCGTCTCTCGCTGAGCGAGTCAATCGTAATCTCCGTTCTGCTCTGATTGCTTTCCACCACGACGACCATTCCAAGTGGGATTCTAATTTGCATTGGCTCAATTTTGCTTTCAACACCGCCTTGCATGAGAGCACGCAAGCTACCCCTTTTTCGTTAATGTTTTCCTTTATGGCTAATTCTCCGTTGTCCAACCTGTGGAACCTGCACGATCTCCTTCCTGACAGTTTCACGCCCGAGGATATGAGGGCGACATTCGACAAGGCTAGAGAGAATATTAAGGTATCCCATGACCAACTTGCCAGGCGACACAATGCCTGTCGCAAGCCAGCTGATTTGGAAATTGGTGATGTTGTGTACGTCCGCAATTTCGAGCCCAAGGGCGTCAGTAATCTTGTCTCAAGCAAGTTAACCCCTCGTTTTAAAGGCCCATGTTATGTAAAGGCATTCTTGTCCCCTGTTACTCTTCTTGTTCGAAACCCTAAGGCCAACAAAATTTCTAGGGTGCATCTATCACACATTAAGCGAGGTGGAGAGGTGTCTAATGAGGAAATGCTACCGTGAATTTTGTAAAACAAATTTTGTATAATGTAGAGTATCCCTAACCTTCATTGAGGCCTTCAGGTATCTGTTCCTTCTGGAATTTTGAATTGGATATGAAAACTCTGATGGGATACAAAATGTAAATGTGGGGAAGTTCCCATTGTAATGGTAAATTGTAAAAGTGTACCTAATTTTGATGTTTCATAGGAGATGCTAACATGTAAGTTGGGCTCGGTGGGAGACCTAACTCATGGTAACCTTGTATTCCTGTTCCCTTTGGGAATTGTAGTGGTCATTCCTCTTCCGTAGTTCCTTCTAAATGTATAGTCGTCTAACTCATGTAATCTTGAAATGTACTTCGAATCTGTAAAAAGGTAAACTTGTTAATGAAATTTTGTAAGCACGGATCTAGGGCATTGTCAGAAATTTTTTCTTCATATAAATTCAACTTTGTTTCTCTTTGTAAAATGTAGTAAGAATTAATAATTCTGTAAACCTTTTTTTTGAAATTTGATTAACTTCTATTTTTGTTAATGGCTGCCCACGCGTCGAATCATATTTTGCACATTGCTTCCACCTACTTCGTCTAAAGCGACCTACATTGGACTTATTGAAAATGTATCTAACGTGTCTCGGACTATGAAAGCACTGCTGGTGCTGGTGTTCGGCATTTCTGAAGATTTTGGACACAGTGAAGCTGTTGACTAAGTGGTTTGCGAGGTGATGAATTATCCCTTCACTGATAATCTGACCCTGCATTCTTCCTAACCAAAACGATGCGGTTTCATCCATCAATTGGAGTTAACTGGTGAACATTATCTTCGGGAAACATCTCTGGTGAATCGACAAGTTAAGGAGTACTGTCTATGCCTAGGCATATTCGTGAACCGTGTTCACGCTTAAGGGAGGGAGACTGTTACGTGCAAGTGCACGTCCCAAGAGTTTTCAAACATGTATTTGCCCATGGAATTCTTGAAATTTTGAAATGACCGCTTCGTCGCTCAGTTCCGCCTGTGACCACGAGATGGTAGCGGCAGTCGGACTTTGGAAAGTCTGCACGTGGTTCCTGTTTCTCTCCGATAGGTAGCGTGTGCTGCGCCTTATAAAACTCCTTATATGCACGACATAATTGAAAGACAATTACATTCTTCGTCATGAAACAAATGCCAGTGTATTCATGATACCGCCAAATTATGTACTTAATTATGACATTGTTGTTTGAGGTGTCAAACCGTGATTGGACAATAAATTTTACATGAAGGCAGTTATGCACTTGACACGCAATAATTCTCCGCCATTTTGTGGAGTCTATTAGCCATCGTGAAGTAAACAAGACATCAAGCCGACTGGTCGTGAAAGGTGTCACCGCTAATGGGGGCCTAGCCCCCATTCTCTACGAAATATTAATGTATTCAAGAGAAAAGGAATTGCCTGTTCTCTTCAGGCTGTGAATTTCATCGTTTCGCCGTGAAGTGGACGTGTGAAATGTGGTCGCATGTCGATATAGACCTGTGATTGTGACCCGCACGAGGCATGTGCCGTGTGGGCATTTTCAAGGCAACATAGTGCCGCATTTTTATTTTATTTAAAATGTGTTATTTTTTTTTATTTTTTTAGTGTGTCTCCGCTGAGTAGGAAATAAGGTACGTTATCTGTTATTTTTTTATATTATTGTTATGGAGCTCCGATATCATCTTATAGTAATATTTTAATTCTGTTCCTCATTTGTTTTATAGGCCTAATTTTATTTCTGTTTTAATTACGTTTCCTGATTTATTTGAACCTTGTTATCTTTCTTCGTACCTCCTGGAGACACATTTCTAGTTTATTTCACGTTTAAATTATTATTTATTTTCTTTTGCCAATCTTATGATTGATATAGTATTCAAATTAATTTATTCATGATCCGTGCCTTTTACTATTGTAATAGCATTTAGACTTAATTGTTTTCCGCCGTTCATTTCCTTACGCTGATGTTAAAATTTATTTTATTAATTGTTTGCCGTAATTTAGATCAGGCATGCGGTTTCCTTGTGTTTTGTGGCCTTGTTATGAAGAGATGCATTATGGTCTCAAGGGCAGTCTCTAGGCGTCCTCCGCGAAGCTCAAACGTGTTGTGTTAACTTAAGATGTTTCTTTTATTTAACCTTATCGGTTTAACATTGTGTTTTTCGTAATTGTTCCTGTGTTTATCTCCATCATCCAAATTAATTGATTGTTTCCTGATTCAGTTTAATTTAGTTAATTTAATTTTTTTCCGTTTCTGGTGAAGGTGCTTTTTATATTTTAACATGGATCTACGCATGCCGGATCGCTATTGCATTCCCTTGCAAATTATCAAGCCCTTTTTCATTGTGTTATGCATGTAATTTTTTTAATTTTAACCTTTGGGTTGTTTTACATTTTAAATTTTAATTTAAGTCTTTTCTTTTCTTGGCCTTGCAAGCAAGCATGTTTGGCGGTCTCTTGCATTCATTGTAAATTATGGTGGCTGATGCATGTTCTTTCTCTGGTGGATGTGTTCCTTATATTTTTACATTAAATTTTACGTAAAATTTTTAATCTTTTGTTGTGGCATTATTTCACCGGCAGCAGTTCTGTCGGTTAGTGGGGGGGGGGGGGTGTCTGTTGAATGGCCTGTGTGTGTTGTCCCCTTCTCCATCTTCCTTCCACCCTTTTTGGAGCTCTTCTGTTGGGACATATCATCTGGAGGTGATGTTGCTGCGGAGGTGACCCGGACCTCTCAAACAAAGGTAAGTTGGGCCCGCCCATTCCCGGTGTCGCAGGTGTCTAGCCAGGTGTTGCAGTGGTGAAGCAGAGCGTTGGTTATCGAGTTACCGACGTGCTGCTGGCCATGCGGCGGTGTCATTAACCCAGGGTGTTGCAGTTATTATTGTTCTTTCCCCGATACTCGTAATGTTCAACACCTCCTGATATTCACCTTTAATTAACATAAATTGTCGGCATAATAATTCAGTTTTTCATTACGGCCTCCACTCGGACGTTCAAATGCGCACAATTAGTCTTGCTATTACCACAGTACATGCCTTCAATACCTTACTATCCGCTAACTTAACCGGACCACGTGCATTAATCTTCGTAATCAAAATGATGAAGTGCTGTATAATATTCCACGCGTCTTCACATATCAATAGCAGCATGTGCATGAATTTAACGGACCTTCGTTTATCAGTTCTGATTATTTCCTCACATACTAGCGAGTCCGATATCTTCTTGAAATTCACGATTATCGTTCTAGCGACACCTTACTGAACACTGTTCCAACGCATTTCACAAATTATTTCCATCCACCCCGACATACTCCTCGTATCAAATGGCCACGAGCACTGACCACTCTCGTAAACCGTCAGAGTTCCCGTTGCAAATTTCAGTCCACATGACATAGGCTACTCGTCCGTGCCACGCTGGATAACATACTCGTCCGTGCCACTCTGAACATTCTGGAACTGTGTGTCCTCCTCTCGAGAAAATAAAAGGGAAGGGGTTGGAATCTTCTGGAGCATTCCCCTACTCGAGCGGTTACCTAGCTGCGTCATGCCATGACGTCATACTGACCCTCCGGTCTCGTCGTATCTCCAATCATCCGGGGACGGTAATTGACCCAGACTGGATCGGTCACAATGTCAAACCTTGTTTAGCTATTTTCAACAATATTTTATCCGCCACACGTCTTAATGCAGGATGACTATGGCGATAAGAATGGTCAGGTTATTTACATGCTTGATCCAAAGGATTAATAGGTACATCATCACGTTGCAAACGTTGATTCAGATTTGTTCCAGGACCACAATAGCGATACCCAGGTAAGTGGATTTCAAAAGGTAAGTGTTGAATACTTTGACAATGACGCCATGACCAGTACAAGTTTGACATATCCTTTTCCATAGGTGGAGAAAGGGTTTGATTTTCCACTTCCTCCTCTGTGAACGATGTTGTTGTTGTTTTTTTTCTCGCCATCACACCTGTGGAATGAGGAAACAAAGTCTTTACACTGACTTTTATGACCGTGATACAGTTTGTCCAGCTGGCAAGTAGCACACTGTCGCATAGATGGTATTTTTGCCATGGCCACTTGCTTACGGTGATCATAATCCGTACATAGTAGCAATTCACTTAACACAGGGTCTTGAGTCCATGATTTTGGTAAATGTTGCCAGATTCCTTTCACAGCATTTGCTGCCACATAATAAATGAACGATTTTGGAAGAGCCAATAATTCTTCTTTGGTGAAACTGTCTAGTTTTGTTTTTGCACACAAAGAATTTGCCAGTGGCTTTATCCGTAGCATCCCCTTTCTCCATGGTATCACGTTGATGTTTATATTTCGCTTGTAGGAAACTCACTGGTGTCATCCACAGGTAAACTTTGAGTTTAAATTTTATTTAACAACTCCCAGCAGGCATTGGTGGTTAGCCAATGAAAGAGATGCCACACCTGTGCCAGTGCTTTATGGGTAATGTTACCACAGGGGCTGCGGTCCATGAGTGTTTGCAGCGAGAGGCACCCCCATTCCATTAAATCGATACATTGACAGTAAGGAGCCAATTTTTTTTGTAACCGTTGGCGTTTTTCATTACCTTTCACAAATACCACATTGGCAGAGGACAAATGAGTTTTCATTACCATGTCCAGATACTTATATGAAATGGTTCCTTGATTCCAGTCTAGTTGCAAATGATTTTCAATCCATTGGGTTTGCTTATGATCTTTTTCACACAACAAATCAAACGCATAGGGTGGTTTAAACACCAAATGAGTAGCTTGCGATATCCAAAAGGTGAAACAATCAATGATGGCCACTTCTTAATTTTAAATTTGTTATCTCCAATTTTAAACCCTTGACAGTCGACAATCAGTGTGCGCAACATGATGACGCTTGTCTGGACCAAGTCCAACTGACCACAGACTGACTATCGTCCACTAAGGTGTACCCATGTCATTCACTTACATTCCATTCTAGTAAAAAATCACTGACTAGTCACTATTGAGGTCAGGGTATAATGGGGGACATAAGAAACAATAATATAACAACAACAGCCAATTTTAATTACATTATTTTATTAGCATAACAAGTTTTACATTCTTTTGTCATTCTGGGATTGGAGCGGTACCAACTCATACAACAATACAGTCTTTTGTGTTTATAGCGTTCTATAACACCGATGATGTCCCAATGTCTCTAAAATGGGTGATTTTGACTGTGAGCTGCTCACCGAAGCACTGTTGACGCCTTAAGGTCCACAAGTATCATAACTTTTTATGACCTAGAGGCACTAGTGAGGGGTAGCTTGAATGGCAGGGAATATTACCCACATCCATTGTACACAGGTAGGGGTAGGCCGGTGACCAGCGCTTATGTTCTTGCAAGGGTTCATCACTCTTTTCCCATTGGTCTATGGTAATGGAACAAAACACACATTTCACTTCATCTCTTGTTTTCAAATAATAGAAACCAGCGGCCGCCAAGGCTTGAGGGTTCATGAAAGGCACAGGCCACGTCGCAAAGGTCTTGAAACGTTGTTCCTCAGATTTGAAATTCATGGGTGTGACACCTCTTGAGGCTTTTAAGCAATGCATGACTGAGCTGCCTGACGTGGGTTGACCTGTTATTTATACACCCGTCACTTGGTTTGGACAGTGGATAATAGTTGACTTAGTTGTGATGAATGATCAAATAGTAGGCGGTAGTATTGGCTGGTACATTGTCATGCGTTTCAAAATCTAGTCGAATGTCAATATTGGATGGCTCGACAGACTCTTCCAATTAAGAACAGTCAAAGATAATCAGTGGCGCCCTTGCCTTAAATGCTTGTGGTGACAGCATGGAGCATTTCTCTTTTTGATAATACGACCATCTAAATTTAGAAAACAAGTCGTACATTGAAAAATCCAAATCCAGTCCTTCATAGGGAAACACAGCTCCGTTGAGGAAAATACGTGCATTTCTCAATTTCAGGTGATCAAATTGCGTGGCATCTTGGTTCGTTGATACTTGCGATTCGTTTGAAAACCCACGATAATGTAGAGAGGTCTCTCTGTATAGCGAGCTGTTTTTGCCGACCAACTGTGTGGGTTGGTGGTGGCCAATAGCGGGTACTCATGGACTGCCCAGCTTCTAAATTCCATGGGTAAATGTATATCTCTTCCCACAATCTTGAGCATGTCCATTTTTTGCTATCGGCGAGGTTCACATGGAGCACTTTCCATAGCATGCGTTGTAGTTGATTTTTTGAATCTATGGGTGCATTTTCGCCTCCCTTGAGTGCATTATTATCACTCCTGTCTCTCACCAGATAAAGCACTTGCCTTGCGTTGTCCACAATGCGCTGGTGACCTTCGGGAAAGCCTAAAATGAGTTTAAGAGGCAAAAATCCGGTAAAGATGCCATCCGTGTGTACCATCCAGTCATTGGTTGAGTCAGGAGACACAACCCGCCATGCAAAGTGTTTTACCTTCTTCCTCACTATGAAAGGGATATAGTTTCATGACACTTGAAATACCCACATTTCTAAGGCTATCCACCACCAAATCGTTAATCACATAGCGCACCTCAGAAAACAAAAAGGCAAAAGCATGGTTGGCTAACTTGGATGTGGTAGGTGTAGGGCCATCGCCTTTAGTGAGCCGACCTTCAATCTGAATGACACTTTCATGCTGTATGGTTAAATATCTTGGTTGTTGATAACAAATTGAATTTCAATATTGTTATTGAGTCCAGGTGTTTGAGCTTGATAGGATTGGGGATGAATTCTTACCACCCCTTGTTGCTCCTCGATGTGGTTCGCTACCTCTAGGACAGAATTCATTATGGGGGTTTACGTGGTAACCCAAATGCTCTAAAATCAGCTTGTCCTTAGATGTTAACGTGTATTCACGTGGCGAACAACTAACACTATTCCTAGACTGTGCTGTTGCTTTATACACCAACTACATAGTGGCTTTAGAACCAACTTGTAAGTCACTGGTGTGGTAGAACCTAGTTGAATGAGTTGTTGATCTCTATTGATCAGTCTTAATCTTATATTACTAATACCATCAACAGCCACAGAATGAAAAAGCACCACTGGAGGGTTTTCACGAATAATATAGCCATTGGGCGATGTCACAATAAAGTCATAAAGCGAATGCGATGAGTAGGGGAGCAGTGCCGATTCTGCCCCCCCCCCCCCCACAACTACTCCCAATGCGAGCCGAAAACTCCCGAACCCGTGGTCGGAGATTTACGAATGAGGTGTCGTTGGACTCGAGCTGACGGGGGCTTTGCTATGGACCACGTGTTATATTTTTAAAATTTTTTTAAGAAAATTTTTGTTTTTGAAAACAGCCGATTGTTAAAAAAACAAACGTGATAGAACGTTGTGCAATAGCTTAAACGAACGATCTTTATGTCCTTTATTTTTTATAATAAAACTTTTTAATTTTTTAGGTTTCTTTGAAATAAGTGAAATTTTGAAATTCTTATATTTTGGAAACTAAGGAGTTTACAAAAAACATTGTTTGATATAAATGAATGGCCCTGACCCCCTCTACCCGCAAAATAACTTTCAAGCCTCTAGGACTAAAACTGTGCAGTAGTGTGGTGTGGACAGTTCTGCTTAACCCCCTACTTTCATATAAACTTTGCCAATATCTCCCGAACAAGCGGTTGGATTTTAACGAACGAGGTATTGTTGGCGTTGGGATGACGTTCTCTTGGCTAAGCATGTGTGTTGGTATTAAAAAAAATGAAACTGTTTGTTTATTGGATTGGCGCTATTTTGGAAACGGTGAATTGGAAAAAAGTTTGTTTGACGTTAATGAGAGGTGGGTATTCCCTCTAGGCGGAAAGCAAGTATCAAGGGTGTAGGAGGAAAAGTAAATGATAGCCTACTTTCTCGCGAACATTGGTGATCATTGGCGAACGAATGGTCGGATTTTAACAAATGAGGTGTCGTTGGACTCGAGCTGACGTCATCTTTCCTATATACCACTCGTTACATTTTTTTGAAAATTTTTGTTTTTAAAAGTAGGTGATAGCTTGAAAACCAAACATGATAGAACGTTGTTCAATAGTTCAAACCAATGGTCTCTAAGACCTTTATTTTTTATAATAATACTTTTTTTATTTTTGAGACTTTTGGAAAACACTGAAATTTTGAATTTTTACTATTTTGGAAACTAACACGTTGACAAATAAGTTTGTTTGACATAAATGAAAGGTCCCTACCCCCTCTACCATGAAAATAAATGTCAAGTCTCTAGGACAAGAACTATGCATTTTTTAAAAATAAAAGTATGTTTGTAGACAGAGAGCCGGTAGCGCTTGACATATGTTACAACGAGGCTATGACTGAGCATGGTGGATAAAGGAAAAGGCTATTTCGACGGGGCGATGTATGGCAAAACGAGGGGTCGCTTTTCGATATTTTTTCCTATGACGAATGAATGAAGGCGAATATTTTGAAATGTGACAAGCATGTTAAGATTTTTTTTTACCCCTGAAGGGGATCTTCAACGTTTTAGTTAACGGTGATGAGCGAGATCGCTCTTTGACACAACAGACGGTTGTAGGATATGACCAAGTGATTCTTATACGTTGGCGATCTCGGTGACCGTGCCCGGAAGAAATGAATAGCTATTTTGGTGGGATGGCGGGGGGCAGCTTATGACGGTTGGTTTTGCGATATTTCCTATGACGGATAGAGGCGAATATTTGAAAATGTGTTAAGTGTGCTAGGAATTTTTAACCCCTGAAGGGGATCTTAACATGCTAGTAAACGGTAATAAGCGAGACTGCTGTCTGGCACAGTAAATGGTTTTAGAATAAGGAAACCTATAACATTTGCTCTACCAAGTCGTGTGCATGTACGCAAAGAGCCAAAACGGTAAGGTCATTGGCCTGAAATGTTATAAACTAAATATTGAACTGGGTAAAGTCATGTGTTTTAGGGTGAAAGTATGTGGTTAACATGATCATGTATTGAGCATGGCCGCTTGGTAGTAATTATTATTATTACAGTAAAATGTTAAGACACACACGTTTTGAACGCTACAGAACTGTGTTGCTTGCTTGCACTCAATCCACGACCTGGCCAGGCCTTGTCAAAGAGACTGCTGATAACACAAGAATGTCTACGTGGGCAGGAAGTAAAGGGTCATGTTACTTGGCTGGTAGAGGCTAGCAGGTCTGTCGTTTAAACACACCTGGTAGAGGCTAGGAGGTCTGGCGTTTAAACAGAGAGACCGCCATTTTGGTTCCTAGACAGCCGTACTACCTATGTATAAGAGGCAGCCATTTTGGTTCCTTATTAAAACATGAAACTAGTATAAGGTACACGAATTTTATTCAAATTGAGGAATGTGATGAGGCGTGGGAACACGTGTGTGAGAGACAACATTTCAAGGTCAAAACGCCGATAAAATGCAACTCTTTCTGTTGCTAGGCTAACTGATAACGATTGCGTTAGTCATGCACTTGCCATTTTAGCACGTGGACGTATACAGTAGAGCTCTGAACTGAACTTTGGAAGAAAAATCCTTTTTTTTTTGGTAAGTACCTATGAATGATTATTTTAATAATGTCATGCTAATGAACCTTAAATTTGTAGTTATTGATTAGGTAATTAATGATTTTTATTTATTTATTTATTTGTTTGCAGATAACCGGTATACCTTACATGTCAGAGATACAAGAAACCATTGCGCTTTTGGGCCCACTAGAAGGAAACAGTAACAAGCCAGTGTTAGTGAAGGTGAGATATTTTTTTTTAAACTAACTTGTTTCATTTTTTTGTTTGATATTATTTTATTTTATTTTATGAAATGCATGTATTAACCTGAATTTAGGTATTTATATCGGTTTATTTTATTTATTTATTTTTAGAAACTTGGAAAGAAAAGCCTCACCACTGTAGCAGTTGCTGAAAACCCAAGACGCAGTAGAGTGCAACCATTGTTTCCAAGCAGTGAACTATCGAAAACTCAGGTAAGTCTAGCTTAAAAATGCTATTCCATTTTACCATTACTGAAAACTCGTAGACAAAAATTTCATTACCTGTACATGACTAGGACGATGATTGCTTTCTTGAATAATGGCCATGTATTGACAAACGGTACAAGACTATATTGGTTGTTGACTGGGAAAAGTACAAGGCTATGTTGGATTCTCTAAAAACAAAAACAAAAAAAATTAATTTAAGGGTGGTTCCCTATGGACTCAATAAATATCCACAGGTTTGAACAAGATAATCTGAACAAAATGATATGATATTTATTTTTGTTTATATATTGGTTAAAGGGAAATGTAAATGACTGCAGCTTTATAAAAAAAGTACATGGGTTACTGTTAGGGCAGACATACAGTTTATTTTTTTAAATCTTTTTATGGTGGTTTTTCATTTAATGCCAATTAAAGTTAAAGTTTAATTACAAGTATTGATTGATTGATTGATTGATTGATTGATTGAGTGATGAGTTATTTTATTTTGTTTTTTTAGATGTGGTCATACGCCATTAACATAGTGAACAGACAGTGAAAAAAAAGCATACATTGTGGTTTAAAGTACTGTGTGCAACGTTAATAACTTAAAATAAGAAAAAGTTTTATTATAACACATGGCGTTAGTACCAAATACAACAAGTGAACAAGTTGGTTTACCACGTGGGTTAAATTTAAAATCAGAACATGATCGTTGGTTAACATTTGAATCCTGGCCTGTAGGCTTTTTGTCAACACACAAACTTGCAAAAGCCGTTTTTTTTACTTGAACCGACAAGATGTGGTGCGCTGTGTGTTTTGTCGTATTGAACTTTCACACTGGGAAGAAGGGGATGATCCCTTTTGAGACCATTTGCGATGGTCTCCTTGTTATCCTTACATGCTTGGAAAACAAGTGGATAACATACCCGTGTATTCATTTTGCCGAACCACAAGGCCATTGGCCGCTACTTACGTTGCTGAATCACAAATAAATAATAATAATAATGATGTATTACCAGCCAACAACGGTAGTGTCGATATATGTGGTTCATATGCCATAGACAGTGTTGAATTGGCATGTGCTTTTGAAAAAATGGGAGTTTGCAAGACTAAAGCACACCCAGAGTACAGCTCTGTTGAAAAACGTTTAGAATCTTATAAAAATGTTTGGCCATTAATATTAAAACACCTTACCAAACAGCTAAGTGAAGCTGGATTTTTTTTTATACGGGTGAAGGGGATAAAACAATATGTTTTTATTGTGGATTTGCTTTAAAGAATTGGCAAATGACTGATGACCCTTTTGTGCAACACATTCGTTGGTTACCTAACTGTAAATACATGGTGTTGCTTAAAGGTCAGGAATTTGTGAACACTATTCGTAAAGAAAACGTGATTGTAGCAAAGACATAAAAGTGCCTTTAGCGTTAGAACATGTGGAGCAAATACTTGAGGCTGAAAAAAAAAGACTTGTCTCACGAACAGATACAAAAGTGTGACCAACAATTATGTAAAATTTGTTATCAAGATGAACTAGGTGTTGTATTTTTTGCCTTGTGGGCACATGATAGCCTGTGTCAAGTGTGCATTAGAACTCAACACTTGTGCTATATGCAGAAAAGCAGTATCTGCTACAGTTAGGTCATTTCTTGCATAAATAGTATAATTTATTAGCCATGCATAGTGCAAAATCCCTAATTGTACAATATTATTAAAGCTGTTTTAGAGTGTAATAGATATGCTTTTCTTTTGTTTATAGACTCCTACAATGAATGTTTTGAATGCTGTGGGTCAAGCATGAGGCTTAGAGACAAAGAAGCTCAGCGAATTGCCAACGCATATTCCATTCCGCATTATCAAGATTCGGAAATTGAAAACAGCATATGGTGATCGTGTACTTTGTGTTTGTGAAAACTTTGAGACATTTCTGCCTACACGGTTTAATGATATGTCGGAGAGTGGTTTTGATGAAATCAATAATGCTGTACAACCTGTACACTTAATTTATGAAGGTTTTAAAAACAATAGGTGCATGGTTCGTTTTAATTAAATAAATAAAAACAAATGTCAAATAATAATGGAAGATATAAGTCATGACAATGGACTGAAGGAAAAATATGTGTATAGAATAATAATGTTTTAGTGTTTAGTATTGTCTTAAAAATATTATCATGAAACCAAAAAAAATGTATATAAAGTTTGTAAATAAATGAAAATAATGGTACAATGTTGTTTTATTTTCTATAGAAGTCAGAATATTTAACATTGCAGAGTATACATGATTATGATAATAAAAAGCACACTTAATACAAGTCTTTGCCTTTACGATAGTGTGTTATAATTTTAAAAACAAAGCTTGTTGTAGATCATTTTTCTTCCACGGTGAACAATAGGCATGAAAACGTTATTGTCTTGTTTTGGATCATTATCACTATCATAATCATAAGCAGCATGATCTATATCACTATTATTATAATCACTATAATTATCCTCAACATTATCCTCAACATTACTAAAACCAGTTAAATATTCCTGTTCCCCTTCCTGTCCCTGTTCCTCTTCCTCTACAGTGTCCTCATGTAGAGTCTGCGTGGCTTTTGATAATGTTAAGGTTTTTTTGAACATTGAATTATTTTCAATACTAGTATTGCTTTGTAGCACTTGCTTTTCAGCATTTTTATGACTTTCTGTTGACAGCAACAATGTTTCATGTAGTACACTACATTGATGATCACTGACACTTAAAACCTCACTATTTTTACTTTTTAGCTCACTGCAACATTGTTTTGAACGTTGTTTAGAACATCGCCAAATAACAGTTCCATTTTTATTGGTTCGTTTCACAATATATGAATATCCTTTATAGAATGCATGAGGCTTACCATACCTAGTCACTGATACTTCCATATCAACTGTCAAGCATAGACTAAGCTCTAGTAAAGACAACTTGGTAATAAGAACAATAGTTTAATGTGCGAGCATATATGGATGCAAATGCGGGAGCAAAAAGTGGGAGCAAAAAGTGTAAGCAAAAGTGGGAGCAAATATGAGAGCAAAAAAAAAGTAGGAGCAAGTATGGGAGCAAAAAGTGGGAACAAATATGAAAGCAAAAGTGGGAGCAAATATGAGAGCAAAAAAATAGGAGCAAGTATGGGAGCAAAAAGTGGGAGCAAAAAGTGAGAGAAAAAAGTGGGAGCAAAAAGTGTAAACAAAAGTGGGAGAAAATATGAGAGCAAAAAATGTGAGAGCAAATATGGGAGCAAAAAAGTGGGAGCAAAAAGTGGGAGCAAAAAGAGGAAGCAAAAAAGTGTAAACAAAAGTGGGAGCAAACAAGTGTGAGCAAATATGAGAGCAGAAAGTGGGAGCAAATGTGAAAGCAAAAGTGGGAGCAAAAAGTGAGAGCAAAAAAGTGCGAGCAAAAGTGGGTGCACAAAGTGGGAGCAAATGTGTGAGTAAAGAGTGGGGGCAAATGTGGTCTTTTACTAAAACAATCTCACCTAACCTAACCTAACCTAACCTAACTTTTCCTAACCTAACTTGATCCAACCTAACTTCACCTAACCTAACCTAACCCAACTTCACCTAACCTAACTTGACCTAACTTCACCTAACCTAACTTCGCCTAACCTAACCTTCCAACTCTCAGATCAAGAATTAAATTCTGGGCATAGTCGAGTAGGAACCCAAAATCTCTGGGATAACATCCAAGTATAGTAGCCACTACACCGCGAGATGGGCAAATTATCATGCAACACAACACAAAAATAAAAGTTTTCTGTAGTGTAACTCATTGGCTGACAACCATAGTTGAGAATTCAAACCCAAGACCTCAGGACTTTTGTTTTGAACATTATCAGAAATATTATTCCATTTACATTTTGCTGCTGCTTATAGTTATAAGAGATGGCATTAATATGGGGAGCAAAAAAGTTGGGAGCAAATGTGGGAGCCAATATGGGAGCCAATATTAGAGCCAATATGGGAGCAAAAGTGGGAGCAAATAAGGGAGCAAATGTGGAAGTCAATATGGGGGCAAACGTGGGAGCAAATATGGGGACAATTGTGGGAGCCAATATGGGAGACAATATGGGGGGGGGGCAAATATGGGAGCAAATGTGTGAGCAAGTCAGCTCACCTCGGATATCACCAGTGAGTACTCATATCCACTGCTAGGTAGCGGAAACATACTTTGCGTGTAACTATCTTACAAAGTTTGACTGCATGCATAACGTGCTTGTATAAGCTGTGCATATAATTTCAATATACAATTAACACTAAGTGTTCAGAACTAACATGTATAGCCTTGTCTAGGGTATATAGAGGATCCTTAGCAAGAAAGACTGACTAACCCAGGAGTGTAAAGCCTTGCCATATGCAGTAAGCACCTGTTGGCAGAAAATTGATCCTAATAATAATGGACTTAATGAATATGAAACGTGTTTTGAGTGTCGTCTTAAATCCTATTTTATACGTTGTGATACGTGTAAGGATTTAAGACGATACTCAAAAAACGACGCACAAAAGACGTTTGTGTCTATCTTTGACAAACGTATTCTAAAATGTCCAAACAGTTGATTCGTGACAATGCCAATATCATTGTTTTATTTCGTCAGGATGAGCGGAATAATCGTCACATTTATAATGAACATGTCAATCCTGATATGACATTCCAAACGTTTATTGAGTTGTGTGTTATGTGCTGGAAAACCCAACACCATGCCTGCTTAGTGATTGACAAACAAAGTGAACTCAACCAAGGTTGTTATTGCTTAGGGTTTGATTATTTTATTACTATTTAAGGCACTGCCTCATTCCCTCTCAAGTCATTTGTCAAGACACCATGGCGTTAGCAGAGAGTCAATTGAAAAAGCATATTATTAAAGCAAAAAATACTATTCGCAAAACGTTTCGTCAATTGAAACGATCACGTGCGGATAATGCTTTGTTTATTCAACAACATTTAGCACCTCCACTAAAAGCCATGTTTAAACCCTCTTTCAAGCCATCTGAAACGCTACCCACAGTTTCACAAGCCACGCAGACGCTACACGAGGACCCTGTGGAAGAGAAAGGGGAACAGGAAGATTTGACTAGCGTTAGCGATGTTGAGGATGAGCATGTGTTTACGCCTCAAAAAATCCTCACCCCTTTCAGAGTTTTTAAAAACGAAATGATCGGCCATAGCCGAAACACCTTCCACTTCCAGATCGTCTCCGATTTCACAACTAATGGCCACGCCTCAATAAAGAACAATTAAAACACCTTTTAATAAAATATTATGGATCAACACTGGAACCCTATATCACCAATCTATTTACTGGAAAGACAGATACCACGTATGGTGTTCGCTATGAGGATAATGGTTTTAAAATTGGGGATTTATCCATTAAATTTGCTCATACTAGTGCTGTCATTAAAAAAAATAAACTATCAATTAACACCAGGTCTGTCTAAGCTGCTATTCTCTCGTACCCCCTCTTCCCATGAGTATACGCAACAGGACCTTGTGAAATATAAATCCATTTTATTACACACCCATGCCCAAAAAAAGACAGTATGATCCCTCGCAACTAGTCAATGCCAATATATCTAAAAATATACATCCATCATTGCAAAAATCTTTCCAACCAGTCAAAGTGCGCGTCGTAATGTGTCCGCTTCGGGAGTGACATTTAAACCATTAAAACCCCATGTGGATGTTACCTACTGGCATAAGCTCGTCCGGCGGCTACAGCTGTTGCATGCTTCACGTCAAGACGGCCATACCGGTCCCGATTGGGAAATTCAAGAAATTGAAAAAGAAATTCAAAATGCCAAAATTATTGTTTAAGCCTTCACCCATTAAAGTGGGCATCGATCAAGAATTACATCGCCCAGCTAGACGTCACTATCAGCGACTCAAGGTGATTTCACGGGGTGTGGATGAACTTTGGCAAGCCGATTTGGTGGAAGTGATTCGTATGCTAGCGTTAACGATGGTGTACGCTATATGTTGACTGTGTATTCCAAAATGGCCTTTGTTCAACTCGTGAGTCGCAAGTCTAGTCCGCAAGTCACCAAGGCCTTTAAACATATTATTCAACGATCCAAACGTCAACCCCAGTTGTTACAAACCGACCAAGGAAACAAATTCAACAAGGACTTCTCCAGTTTTCGAAAATCTTTGGATATTCACCATTACACCACATACAGCAGTCTCAAAGCCAGTGTGGTCGAGCGGTTTAACTGAACATTGAAAACCAATATGTGATTATGATGATGATGATGATGATGATGATAATTGTCGTTTTAAGGGGCCTAACATGTAGGTTATCGGCCCGACCCATATGTGAAAAGCGTTTATCGCTCAGGGCTCCTATCGCTGGTTGGACTTGTTACCTGGGCTAGTATCGCGTTACAATGACACCAAACACAGAACCATTGGGACCAAGACACGACTTGTGACCAAAAATATTCCCCGACTGAATAAAATGTGTAACCCTATAAAAACAGCAGACCCTAAACGCCATCGGCTCAACGTCGGGGACCCTGTTCGTGTGAGCAAATTCAAGCCCGTTTTCGACAAGGGCTACACACCAAATTGGGGGACTGAACTATTTCGAATTCGTCAAGTCAACCTAAACAGCCCAGTCCCCTATTTACTCGAGGATCTCAACCATCAACCCATAAAAGGCAGGTTTTATCTCCAAAAACTCCAAAAGACAGCATTTCCAAAACATTACCTTGTGGAAAAAGTGTTGAAACGAAATAAACTATATATAAAATGGTTAGGATTTAGTTCAGTCTTTAATTCTTGGATTAATAAATTACATGTTGTATGAAACTGTGCGCCTTATATTTATTTATTCACTCATGTTGTACTTAACCTATAGCCCTGCGTGTACAGTCCTCAGCTTCACATGTATTATGAGCATCACATATTTCTTTCTCTCTCCACCTGTGTTCTCTCTTACACTGACCCTCCCCTCTCCTCCCCTTCACCTCCCACCACTGCCAAAACAAGATGTGACTTGTTAGCTCTTATTGTGCACGTGTACAGCTAACGTCCAAGGTGAACATCTGTGCCAGGTCAAATTACACATGAACTTGCATTTTCTCACGTACGCCAAACAGGATGTGACTTGTTAGCTTACATGTTGTTTCACAAGGGGCTCGGCAATAATATTATCTCACGCATGTTCACATATATTTCGTCAGTTTCCATTCATATCGTTAACAGTTTGTAGTAGTGAGGACTGGCAAACAACGTCAGTTCAACACACTGCCTTACACACACAGACCAGGTCTGCCGCTGGCTATCGGCTACTGGCGAAAATAGTTACCCCATCATGAATTTAAAAAAGAAACATATATATATCGACAAAAGTGCAGTTAAGCCCTTTGTCAAAATTTCAAAAATATATTAAAAAGGGAGGCTTCATCCCAAGTTCTACAATATCT
Source organism: Meconema thalassinum (assembly GCA_946902985.2). Lineage (NCBI taxonomy): Eukaryota > Metazoa > Arthropoda > Insecta > Orthoptera > Tettigoniidae > Meconema > Meconema thalassinum. The sequence continues at coordinate 591,451,796 of OX336389.2, read as the reverse complement.
CATACAAGTCCCTAGCCTTATTGGTCCGTGAAATATTAACAAAAGTGTAGTTAGGCCGTTTGGCACAATTTCAATAAATTCATGGGCCAGTCCAAAGGGACCATCCCAAGTTGACCGGTCCAATGGGACCATTCAAAAGGGATCCGTCAAAAAAGGACCCGTCAACAGGGTCCCGTCAACAAGGATACGTCCACAGGGACTCGTCAACAATGACAGGGACTCTCGCCTCAAGGCCTGACATGCCCTCTTTGATAATTGGTTTGCCTATCGACAAGCGCCGCTTGAAATACTATTTGATCACCCCTCGTGGTTTGGGTTAGGTTAGGTTACACTACAGCCGCCATCTTTAAAAAGCCCGCCCTCTTACAAAAGCCATGAGTGGACATGCGTAAAAACAAAAAACAAAAATGTTAAATCATAGTGGCATCCAGTTGTATGCATGCGTTTCATCTGGAAAAACGTTTAATTTAATCATAGCATTAAACTGCATGCATGTTGCATGGGCAAAGCAACGTTTACTAAAAAATTACTCTTTCACACCCTAGTAGGGGTAAGTTTTATTTCGGGGTGGAAATGACTTGTTCACAGGAAAGAGTGTGTAATCCCGAGTCCTACGACACCTCATTTGTTAAAATCCAACAATGGGTTCGAGAGATAACGCGCCGGCGCCATTTTGCGTGGAGGAATGTGGAGATGGAGGTCACAGAACCATCCAAAAACCACTACTAACGTTATCACCGACGTTCACTACAGTCAGCAAGCTTCGCACTCGCTGCATGACTTTATGGTTACAGTGCCCAGTGGTTTTAACATTCGTCAAAAACCCTCCTTAATTATTTACCATCCTGTAAGCGTGAACTGCATTCGAGAAATACTGTAACTCTAAGTCTGGTAAACAAGAACAATCACGCCTGTAACTTACAAGCTCTACTTGAAACCAGCATGAACTATAGATAGCGTGGAACCGTTTTTCAAGTATGAAGGGTTTGTACATAATAAAACGCTCTATACATAGGGTGAAACCGATTTTGAAGTCTTGCAAGCCTAAGCTAAGCTCGACAAGTAAGTAACCCTTGAAGCCATTCGGTTACATTCTACAAGTAAAATGAATTCGACTCTTGACGTAAAGAGTTCCATCGAAACTTCTGGAGGTGGTGTGAGGATTGAACTTAATTCTTATCAGGCTTCAGCACAAAATTATAATAATAATGAAATCCGCATCGATATCAACCAACAAGACATTTACACCTTACCACACGAGAGCTACCTTCATGTCGAGGGCCAGCTCATGAAAGCTGATGGTACTACACCTACAACATCAAAGCTAGCTAATAATGCATTAGCCTTTTTATTTTCTGAGGTTAGGTACTTAATCAATGGTGTAGAAGTGGATAGCGTGTAACGTGTTTTTCGAGGGGTTTTATGCAACTGGCATAAGTCAGTAGGAAGCCATTCTATATTTATTTACGCGGCAAATTGTTCAGCCAAGAGAATTTTTCATGTTAATTTATTATTATTATTAATTTATTATAATTATTATTAAGGTATTTTCGGAGCATTTTATAAAAATTATCAGCATTCAGATAGGTTTTCTATGTCTTAGAAAACGCTATCAATCAAATTATTACGAACGACAATATCATAGAAAATTATGTGATTACGGAATTTTACGGAGTTTTGTCAGTTAGGGTATTTGAGAGACATGACTCACTGGGAATTCGAATACAAGCTGATTCCTGTCGAGAAGTATTACGCAAGGCTGGGTCGCAAGGTCTAGAAAAGGCGAATTGTTGGGACGGAAAAGGACTTCTCCCTCTCGCACGCCGAGTGTAATGAGGCAGAGGAGGGGAACTGGCGGCGTGCTCAGCCAATCAGGGGAGACAACGTAAGCTAGAAGACGGTACCGTGGTGGGGGGAGCCAACAGGTGCATATATCGTTCGACGCGCCGTGAAACGAGGACTATCTGTGAAATACTTGCGGAGTATGGTTATACGCGGGGGACGCTCCGATGTTCCGTGGAACGGACTATCTGGGTAGAACTTGCAGAGTACGGTCGCAAGTGCGTGTCGCTCCGATGTTCAGTGGAGTTAGCGACGAACTTTTGTAAAACTTGGTTGTACGAGTGTTTGGGTCCGAGGTACGGACCATAGAATTATCTAATCTACCAGAATATCATCAAATTTCGACGGAGATGACGACGTCCAGGAGACTGTGGGAAGCTCACAGCATCAGCAAGTACAAGGGAAATGCCTTGGCAATTTCCAATGGTAAGCGCAAATGACGCAGAAATACGCAATCTCTCATTTTTCTTTGTTTTACATTTCATATTTCAGTAACTTCATAGCTTGGAAATAAGAGTAAAATCAATTTATCAGACTCCGTTTTCACGTAATTTTCTATCGGTAATATTCAAATCACAACGCTCCAATTTAAATTTTGTACTTATTATTATTATTAATTTTGCTATACTTGTTTTATATAATAAATTCATTTCTTTTACAATGCAATCTTTGCTTTCAGTAGGTAGCATTAGATATAGACCAATTCCTTCTCCTGATACAATTGTTTGTTGGGTTAATGATCAAATCATACCACGATCTGAGTGAATAGTGTCTTGAAGGTGTTCTGCCAGAGCTAGACGTTGTTAAATACAAATTTAGATTTCAACATTGCATTGAGGTCTTGGCGCCCATTAAAACAACATAGCTTAGGCAAAGGTAAACAGTTACATTTATCTCCCAACAGTGTGGGCTAGCCAAACTGCCACATTGTACGCTCAACGTTAGGGGCTAGCAAAACGTTACACTTGTCGCTCAACGAGAGGTCGAAAGGAACCATTACATTTGTCGCCGACAACTTGGGGCTGAAAACATAATAACATTTGTGGAAGGAGAAGGGTATATATTTCTGTGCCTGTATTTTGGGGGTTATTTGTCTTTATCAGTGTATATCATTATGGGGGATGAGAAAGAAAGACAGATGAGGTTACGTAGTGGTCATCAACGGGAGAGTGATGATACGAGCAGTATGTCGAGTGATGGTAGTACCGGGGTAGCGGAGGTAAATCCCGATACTGAAACAGGGAGTGTAGGCGGCCAACCAGAATTAAAAACTTTACTTCTCGAGTTCATGTATCAGAACAAAGTTAGTAGTGACGCTTTAAATGCTAAACTGGAACAAAACAACGCTAAATTAGAACAAAACAGTAGGGAAAATAAAGAAAGTACAGATGCCTTAAATGCAAAATTAGAACAAAACAGTAGGGAAAATAAAGAAAGTACAGAAGCTTTAAATGCAAAATTAGAACAGAATAATGCAAAATTAGAACAAAACAGTAGGGAAAATAAAGAAAGTACAGAAGCTTTAAATAATAAATTAGAACAGAATAATGCAAAATTAGATAAGAACAACAAGGAAATTAGTGTGAAAATGGAGCAGATTAGAGGAGAAATCAGAGGAGTAATGGAAGAGAAGGTTAAAGAGATCATTGCAGATGTAGACAAGAAATTAGGAAAAGTACAGGAGGAGTTAGAAATTAGAATCAGTACACAGGCTGAAAATTTAAAAGAACTAGTGCAACGGGAAACACAGCAGGTCAAAAAGCAATTGGGGGGAGAAATTGACAAAATTCAGGTAGCAACTAAAGAGGTTAAGGAACAGCTGGGGGGTAGAATTGAGAAAGTCCACTCGCAAATATTTGCAGAAGTAAATGATTTAAGAGAGAGTAATAGAGAGAGCATTAGCAAGATTGAGGAGAAACAAGCAAAGCTATATGATAAAGTAGAAGAATCAGAAGGAAACATTAAATTAACAGTAAACAGTATTGAGAGGAAGGCTGAGGAGAAAATCGCAGAATTAGAATTAAAATTAAAAGCTAGGATCAGGCAAGAAAATAGTCAGAATAGGCCAGTTTTTGTGAATAGCACACACAGGGAGGTAGAACTGGGTAAGTTCAGCAATCGACAGGGGTGCCCAATGGAGTTCATGAACACTATAGAAAATAAATTCGGGGAGAGGTTGGAAAATGGTAGTATTGAGTGGTGTCAGGTAGTTGAAATTTTAGAACAAGTGTTTGTGGGGGAAACGAGGAATTGGTTTGCTGTCTACAGAGACAAGTTTACTGATATTAATGATTTTAAAATGAAATTCTGTGAAAAGTTCTGGAATGAGGTTATTCAGTCGCAGCATCGTGAGGGAGTAGTGTGTGGTAAATATAACCCTAAAGGAAGCTCCACCATGACCGAATACTTTTTAGGGCAGGTATTAGTGTGTAAATATCTGGATGGTTTGAAGGAGGAAAGTGATGTGGTAAGGTTGCTACTTAGGCACTTTCCCTATAGGATCAAGGAGGCTGCTTGTATCCAGAATGTAAAGACTATATCACAAGTAGAAAATTTGTTAAGCACATTTGATGCACTAGGGAGAGGGGGTTATGAGGACAATTTCAATCGGAACCAGGGTAATAATAATAATAGACCTAATGAAGCCAGGCATCAAGAAGTTCAACGGAACGGTGGCGAAGGGGCCAACGCTGAAAATAGAAATAATAATAATCAGCTAAATCAGAACAGAGGAAATGGCTATGGTAATCAGTATCAAGGGAGGAACAATGATTTCAGGGGAAATCAAGGGAGGAACAATGATTACAGGGGAAATCAAGGGAGAAACAATGATTTCAGGGGAAATCAAGGGAGAAATTATAATGACAATAATTACAACCAGAATCGGGGTCAAGGCAGAGGACAGCCTAGTGGTAGTAATATACAGCCAAACAATGACAACACAACTCAGAACAACCAGACCAGTGCAGTAGTAACTAGTACTACGGCCAGCTGTAGCGGTTCTTTAAACGCGAACCAGGCTGCGAAGTAAGGTCAGAATCTCAGTCTGTAGCATGCCCTGTCCATACAATTATACAGGAACCCTATGACCTAAATGTAAGAAATGAATTATTACATGAACTAAATGATGAAGGTATTATTCAGGAAGTGGTTAGTAAGAGCCCCATAGTTAAATTTAACGTGTCCGAGGCGTACACAGATGTTTTAATTGATAGTGGTTGTATGAAGAGTTGCATAAGTAGTGCATTTTATGATAAAATGAAAGGAACTGGAGTAAATTTTGAGGAGATGCCAATTAAAAGCACTTTTGTTATCACAGCTGTTGGGAAGAGGTCTAAAGTAATTTCTAAGCAAGTTTTAGTAGACATTAAAATTAATAATCATGTAGAGAAGCAGATTTGCCTTGTAATTCCAAATTTAGTATTCAGTGTTATCTTGGGTTCAGAGTGGCTAAGTAGAGTGTCTGGTAACTTATGTTATGATGTAGGGAGTTTGAAATTTAAATGGGGAGATTCTGAAGTAGAAGTAGCGTTCAATGACCATATTCAGAGAAGTAGTATTGTAGGTGTGATTTGTACTTTAAATGAGATATCGCCAGCCGTAGAGCGGGGTTCTCCATGTTTTGTGGGCAGTGTGATTACGAACGGAAGTCTAGAGGACTCGTTACGTGAGGCTGCATTTCAGGGAAATATAGAGGATGAACAGTGTGTTCGGCTCTATGATGTGTTATGGTGTAATAGGAGAGTTTTTGAGGATCGCATTGGTATGGCCAATTGCTGTACACATTCGTTGAACGTTATTGATAGGGCAGTATTCACAGGACATAGATATCCTGTACCTTTCGCTTATCAGAGTGCAGTTGAGGCACACATTAACCAGATGCTTGAAGATGGGATTATTGAGCACTCTAACAGTCCATATGTTAATTCTTTGATAACGGTACCCAAGACCGACGGCACTGTTCGTATTTGTTTAGACGCTCGTTTGGTTAACAATAGAATTAGTTCAGATCAGCTGAAATCTATGTCAATAGAAGAATTAATGCAAACATTTGAGGGGAAGAAGTATTTCACTTGTGTAGATTTGAGTTCCAGTTTTTGGCAAGTGCCACTTATGTACGAAGATAGACCATTTACAGCTTTTAGTCATAAATATAACCTTTATCAATTTTGTAGAACACCTTATGGGTTAAAGAGTAGTTCAGCAGCTTTAATTAGGGCTTTAAACATCGCATTAGGGGATGACACAGGAGAGTTTGTAACCATTTACATTGATGATATGGTAATTAGTTCACGCAGTTTTGAGGAGCATCTATGTCATTTAAATATAGTTTTTCAGAAGTTAGATCAGGCAGGGTTCACTTTGAAGCTGTCTAAGTCGTCATTCTGTCAGTCAGAAGTGACATTTTTAGGTCATAGGGTGTCGAGTAGAGGTGTAACACCAGAGGAAAGTAGGGTTAATAAGATACTTAACGCAGAGGTGCCACAGAATGTTAAACAGTTAAAAACTTACCTGGGAATTTGCAACTTTTTCAGGAGGTTCGTTTTTAAATACTCTGGGTTGGTAGAACCATTCAGGGAATTGCTTAAAAGTGGGACTCGGTGGAGATGGGAGTCCAAGCATGATCAGGCTTTTAGAGCGCTGAAGGAAGGTTTTGAGAAAGCTGTAGTGCTGAAATATCCGTTAAAAGATAAGGAATATGTGGTTATGACAGATGCTTCACATATAGGCATTGCTGGAGTATTATGTCAGAAAGATGATGAGGGTAATCTGTGCATTGTATCTTTAGCCTCGCGAGGACTGACAGCAGCGGAGAAAAGATACACGATTACTGAGTTAGAGCTTTTAGGTATTGTTTTCAGTTTAGGGAAATTTAGAATGTATTTAGTAGGGGGGAAATTTGAGATCCACACAGATCACCATGCATTACTGTATATGAGGACTTGTAAACTCAGTTCTAACAGAGTTAGTAGGTGGATTCTTGCTCTGCAGGAATACGAATTCACAGTAAAATATATTAAAGGTAAAGATAACATTCTTGCAGACATGCTATCGAGGGACACTAATTTATGTAGGGATTATCCTGTGGTTAAAGCAGAGGACGGTATTTTAATATGTGCATGTGTGGACAGTAGCAACAGGGCATCGTTACAGACACTGAGAAATATGCTAGTGGAGCAACGTGATGACGTTAAGTTAAAGGAGCCACTGGCTAGGTTGGAAATAGGTGAAGAAGAGTATGTGAAAGTAGGACGGTTCACGTACAAGATGCAGGATGGGCTTCTTGCAAGGAAATGTAGGAATAATCGGTGGGCAATATGTGTTCCTGCCACTTTGCGGGAGGAGCTAATTTGGTTCATTCATAGGGAATTAGGACACTTTGGTGCTGCCAAGGTCTTCTATGAAATTGGTCGTGACTTTATTTGGAGTAAAATGGGAAGGGACGTTAGGAGGATTTTAGCTAAGTGTGACACCTGTCAAAGGAGTAAATATCCAGTTAAATATTTAGTGGGGGAGAGATCTGCAGTTCTCACCAGTAGTCCCGGTGAACTACTGTGTGTGGATTTATTTGGCCCGATCGTTAAAGGACAGTACGGCTACGAGTACATTTTTATAGTTATTGACGCTTTTAGTAAGTATGTCAAGCTATATCCGCTAAGGAAAGCCACGGGACTAGCGTGTAGCCGTCTGATCATTAATAAGTATGTACCTGAGTTTGGCATTCCTCTCAGGATACTATCTGACAGTGGACCACAGTTTACTGCAAAGAAATGGAGAACCAGTATGCAGGAAGCTGGTATAACACACGTTCATTCCTCTGTAAGGTACCCTCAGGGTAATTCTGCAGAGCGTCCATTAAGGGAAGTGGCTCGTCTTTTTCGGACTCTAGTGCATGACAAGCATGCGGCCTGGGTTGGACATCTTCCCAAGGTCGAGACTTGGCTGAATTCTGTCCAGCATGAGAGCACGAAATTGACGCCATACGAAGTTCACTTCGGAAAAAGACCACAAAATGAACTAGCGAGGGTGTTGGAATTAAATGAGGGTAAGCAACCGGGGATGGATTACATTGTCCAGTTGGCGAAACAGAATTTATCTAAGTCAGCACAAAAGAGAATTCGCCAACAAAAAGAAACTAAATTTGACCTATTCGAGCCGGGAGACAGAGTCTTACTTAGAGTGCCGAAACAGTCAAATAAGCTAGAGAAAGTCATGTCCAAGTTCTTTTATCTCTACGAGGGCCCATTTATTAGTTTCCAAACGTATTGGCAAAACAGCATATGTGCTGGAGAATAGTGAGGGAAACAGATTATACGGGACGTATAATATACATAGTCTACGAAAATATGTGTCATAAAGTGAGTGTGTTTAGCTGGCGAGCCAGCCTATCAAATGAGTAAGTGTGGTATTTGGTGCGTGGGAGGATCTGGTCTTAAGGCAGGCGTATCAGAAGTCACACAGGGGGGTAGTATGTAAGTAAATGAGAGTTTTTAAGGTACAGGGAAATATGACGGGATTGTCGGATGCTGTTGAGCACTAAATTGTCTCGATGCACCAAGGCCATTTTGGCAGCGCTGATGGGTTCCCATTTATCTCCAAGAGATGGGGGAGCGCTTGAATAGGGCTTGTTAGCTTAAGGCGTCCACGAGATAAAAGATGGGCCATCAGAATGCGAGACAGTCCTTCATGAAACTCATACATATCAGCACACGTGATTTCTGTTTACGGCCTCGCCATGTAAGATTTGTAAGTGTGTAATTTAAGATGATATGTACAATGGTATTATTTGTGTGAGGAGAAATGGTCTGTGTTGAGAACTAGTATTAAGTAGAATATGGTTAACGGGAACTTAACAAGACAGGGCGATTACGGCACAGAAATATTTGGTGTTATATGTAATGCACATTTACTGTTTTTTTTCAGAAGTCAATATTAATTTAATCTACTTCAAAGAGAGATTAAGTATTATGGTCACGAGGCGCTGCCACAATAGTGTGATCGTGTGCTCAGTGATAAGTGGAATTAAATGTCACCATAAGGAGGGGACCTCCAGTGAAATTAGGAAGTTCTAGGGTGATATAAATATATCAGAACACCTTCAATGCGTGTGATATGACATCATAAATACATAGTGCTCACACATTAATTATGTCTATTTCTCCAACATAGAGAAATTTGAGAGGCGGAAATATCCGTGGAACACTATTCCATATGTAAAACATTGGACTGGTTGCAAAGTGCAATCCATAGTGACAACAAACTTTGACGCAAAGTGCGTGAAGAAAAAATATGAGTGTATATATCTGTAATTTAGGGTTATTTCATTTATGTAATATGTATTTTGGATGGGGTTTATTAACGTGTCTGGGATAATCGGATAATGGACCGTCGTCACGGTAAATCATCCGATGATCTGAGGCGAATATGTAACGTGTTTTTCGAGGGGTTTTATGCAACTGGCATAAGTCAGTAGGAAGCCATTCTATATTTATTTACGCGGCAAATTGTTCAGCCAAGAGAATTTTTCATGTTAATTTATTATTATTATTAATTTATTATAATTATTATTAAGGTATTTTCGGAGCATTTTATAAAAATTATTAGCATTCAGATAGGTTTTCTATGTCTTAGAAAACGCTATCAAGCAAATTATTACGAACGACAATATCATAGAAAATTATGTGATTACGGAATTTTACGGAGTTTTGTCAGTTAGGGTATTTGAGAGACATGACTCACTGGGAATTCGAATACAAGCTGATTCCTGTCGAGAAGTATTACGCAAGGCTGGGTCGCAAGGTCTAGAAAAGGCGAATTGTTGGGACGGAAAAGGACTTCTCCCTCTCGCGCGCCGAGTGTAATGAGGCAGAGGAGGGGAACTGGCGGCGTGCTCAGCCAATCAGGGGAGACAACGTAAGCTAGAAGACGGTACCGTGGTGGGGGGAGCCAACAGGTGCATATATCGTTCGACGCGCCGTGAAACGAGGACTATCTGTGAAATACTTGCGGAGTATGGTTATACGCGGGGGACGCTCCGATGTTCCGTGGAACGGACTATCTGGGTAGAACTTGCAGAGTACGGTCGCAAGTGCGTGTCGCTCCGATGTTCAGTGGAGTTAGCGACGAACTTTTGTAAAACTTGGTTGTACGAGTGTTTGGGTCCGAGGTACGGACCATAGAATTATCTAATCTACCAGAATATCATCAAATTTCGACGGAGATGACGACGTCCAGGAGACTGTGGGAAGCTCACAGCATCAGCAAGTACGAGGGAAATGCCTTGGCAATTTCCAATGGTAAGCGCAAATGACGCAGAAATACGCAATCTCTCATTTTTCTTTGTTTTACATTTCATATTTCAGTAACTTCATAGCTTGGAAATAAGAGTAAAATCAATTTATCAGACTCCGTTTTCACGTAATTTTCTATCGGTAATATTCAAATCACAACGCTCCAATTTAAATTTTGTACTTATTATTATTATTAATTTTGCTATACTTGTTTTATATAATAAATTCATTTCTTTTACAATGCAATCTTTGCTTTCAGTAGGTAGCATTAGATATAGACCAATTCCTTCTCCTGATACAATTGTTTGTTGGGTTAATGATCAAATCATACCACGATCTGAGTGAATAGTGTCTTGAAGGTGTTCTGCCAGAGCTAGACGTTGTTAAATACAAATTTAGATTTCAACATTGCATTGAGGTCTTGGCGCCCATTAAAACAACATAGCTTAGGCAAAGGTAAACAGTTACATTTATCTCCCAACAGTGTGGGCTAGCCAAACTGCCACATTGTACGCTCAACGTTAGGGGCTAGCAAAACGTTACACTTGTCGCTCAACGAGAGGGCGAAAGGAACCATTACAAGCGTTAGAAAGGTGGGCAGAACGTCTTGCATGAAGCTCTATCCGTCGTTTGACAGTGAGGAAACTAAGGCACTTCGCATATCTGCCTGGTGTCCTGGTAGTGAGAACAACGACAGGATGGTTAATAGGCCTACAGAAGGCACCTTCACAGGGGTTCTGCCACTTAAGTCCATACTTGGCTTTGTCGAGGACCATAAACATATCATTGTCAATGTCAGGCAGGAGCTCGTCCTCATTGGTGATAGAAGCGACTACAACGCACTAAAAGGAGCAGACACTGTCGTTGATTCCAAGATCCAACTGAACCGTGTTTTATCGAAGGTATCTCTCGTAACACCCTCCGACCAGCGGACGCTAATGCTGCTCAAACTAGTAGAAAAAGACACTCCCTTGCCCATTCAGTTCAGGAGCTGGGAACTACACGAATTCCCCGTCTTGGGCGCATCCGACAAGCACAGCTGGTCTGTTAAGCCTTCTCGCTATGCAGAGCGACCGCTATATATGATTGTGGGGTTTCAGACCGATCGCAAGTATCAACAGGCTAAAGATGCTTCGCAGTTTGATCACATAAAACTGCGAAGCATGCGTCTTTATCTCAATGGCGTCTCATTTCCCTATGAAGCTCTAGATTTGAACTTTGAAGAGAATAAATTCGGAGCTCTGTATGAAATGTTTGTAACATTTCAATCATCTTAATACCAAAAGGTGTGTCTTCCACTGTTTTCTCCTGAGGTCTTCAAAACAAAGCTCCTTTAACCATCTTTGACTGCTCTCATTTGGAGGAATCGATTAAAGAGGTCACCGTAGACATTCGTTTGGATTTTGAAACAATGGAAAATGTGCCCGCTGATACGAGTGCTTATTGTTTAATCATCCCATCCAATATACACAAGTCGTCTACCAACCACTTAGTAATATTGTAAAGAAAGCTTAGTAAAAAAGTTCAAGTTTAAAAAAATAATTATGAACCCTATTAATTTTGTCTATTTTTATTTTTATAAACTTTTTTTTGATAAGGCTTATATAGAACTTGAGTGAGAAGACTAGCAAAGTGGAATACGAGATGTATTCACGCAGTCATGAGTTGATGCATGAGATAATGCATCTCTATTGCACAATCTGTTTTCAAGCCAATTCAACATTAGACTTTGGCAATAGTAAAATGATAAAACTCAACAAAGCTATTAAAACGTTCTTGAGCTATCAGTACAAATGGCTAACTGTACCGCTTCTCTTGTTGACATTAATGCTGCCCCCTAATTTACCTAAAACTAGGATGTTATTTGTAGCAATAAACTATATTATGCGTGTACTTCATATAATTGGTGTACGCTAAGATAGACATTTTGGTATGTTGTGCAGTTACCACAAATTAGCAGCATATTTGGACTAATTTACTGGAATTAAGGCAATATGTAAAGGGTGAATCAAACACGTATATACTGTATATAATGTTGTAGTTCAAAATGGGGCTGTATATGAGATGCTTCCTGTACCCGTAGATGCAGATTCTGTACACGAAATAAACTCACTCTCACTTTGAGCGCTTGCATTACAACCTCCCTTCGTATTTGTTCGTTCAAGACAAGTTTCTTTATTTGTGCTAAAACCCACATTATACGTGTAGGCTGGTAACTCATTTATCTTTGCGTTTGCTTGTAACAAGAAAAAAGTCACCTCACGTCAGGAGAGAGGTTTCTGATCTAAGTACTGTGCCCGCTTCTCCAATGGGACAGGCGATCACCCGGCTAGCATCCCGGCCCCATCAGAAGAAACAGCCAAGGGAGTGGGTACAAAAAAAAATTAGGGCATGAATCTTGGTTCATACAGACAAGACTGAAAGAAAAGCTCCAGCGAGCTAGAGACAAAGGGTCTCGGGTCGTTTACGGGTCGGGATGGTAAATAGACTGAACCAGGATTCACAAGCAAAACCCTAACTTGAACTGACAAACAGAAAAGAAAGTAAAAGCCCTCGTAAAATCACATCTGCTCCTTTATTGGCCAAAGGATAAATAAATATGCAACCTGCCTATCACGCACGAGTATAATGTTATGGTGGGACAAAGTCCAAAAAGAAATAAAGTTCATAGTCCCTAAACAAAGAAAAAAAATTATACTTATTCAAACTCCTGGGTGCCCTCTCTTAAAGTTCCGACAAGGAGATCGTCTTTCAAAAAGCTAAATTAACCCTTCATTTATCGGTGCACACGCATGTAAACATCACTAGCCACTTAACACAAAGTTCACCTGCGGCAAAAAAAACTCTAAGAAAATATCGAATATCTATGTAAATTACAACTGTCTACCCTTATACAGTAATGGACGGATCTCCTCCATCGAACTGCAAATTAATAATTAAAGAGCATCATGTTACATCAAATAGCACTCAAACATCGACTCAGCTTCACATAATATGACATTTCAACAATTAATTATAACCTATCATAAATTATTAACACACCCAGATTGTGCTTACATATTTACACTACTAATTCTTATTATTATTATTAATTTATCTTCGCCTTTCCAACAACCTTGATCCACACGGTCATATTTGTCATTGTAATTAAATTATAGCATTGTCAAATGTTTATGAAAGGTTAAGAACTTCGTAATAAGGCGCCCTAGCGTCTTTCATACTCATAACAAACATTTAATCGTAACCCTTCCGCCGAACACTCTGTGTGAAGATCCAAACAACCTGACTGTCGAGCGCACCATCAATTACACCCCTGCGCTATTCAATACCACTCATCAATGAACGTGGCACGTTCGTCAAGAGGACCCTGTCCTTACAAATACAATTCAACGGGCATCCGTCGCCCCGTGAATAATCTCGTCACATTTTGACGGAATAATACCATATCTAATCACCACATAATTATCACCTAAACTTTACACAACGTCATTACAAAATAAATCATGCATTATTAGCATGTCTCAAGAACCCACACTAACAGAGCGTATCAACTTTATCGGGACCACGAGGTCGTATGATAATATGGCATCCTATCCAAGGAACCTTATCCGACAATCTTCAACCATATTCATTGCTATAAAAATCTATGCAATCCGTGACAAACCTTTCAGAATAAAATTCGAATAATGACCTCTGAAATCGTCAGGCTAGAATCTCCCAGCAAAAATGGGCATCTCCTATTATCGTTACCCAAATTCAAATTATTATTATTATTATGTCTCAGAGAATAAATACATGTCTTACTCCTACCATTGATGCTGTAAATTTATGTAGGTCAAATGACCCGAAAAGAAAGACAAAAAACATCTGCACGACCCTATGAAAAAAAATGATGCTCTTATTCAACCTGGAATAAATGATTATAAAGGGCGTTAAGTTACACGATCTCAGGTTATCTCATGGCATGGCTATCCGAGGTAGAAGTTCTCTTCTTTCTGATGAACAAGGATGGAAAGGAAACGTCTTACTTTATATCCGGCGTCCTCGGAAATCCATGGCGTCGGCGTCGTCATCGTCTGCGGCATCAGGGCGGCGGCGTCCCTCCAGCGTCCCCGCGATGTGGTCTCCCGGCGTACTGGTAGAGGTAATCGCCCATGGCACCTCCCGATCTCCTGGCGACGCCCATGTCTGCCCACAGGTTGTCCCCGGTCACCTTCATCAGCGGCGTCTCCCGACGTCCCAACCATGGTCCACTCGTCCATCTCGTTGCGACCGTTCATCCCATTATGGCCCCTTTAGAAGTTCAGTGCAGCATAATTCGCGTGTTAATATGCATGTTGATGCCCAGAATATATGAGTCCATGGTTATTAAGTTCATGCCGCCGTGTAGCAATATTACATTTCACTATATCAGAGCACATTCACGCTCGCACACTATGGCATCTAGTTCCTGGTTCACTTGAGTTATATGTTTTCACTTCCTTTAACCCGGTGACACACTTCTTTCCACGAGGAGCTATTTCCAGCTGGCCTTGACCGACATATCAAGTTGCCTACGGCCTACCGTCTTCCAACACGAGCTTAAAGTAGATGTGGTCTTTCTTACTGCGTTCTCACTGCGTTTCTTAAAACGCCGTACTGCTATGCTATTTCCGAATGGATGTCTGTTACCATATAGGGCCTCGCGATAATTCTTCGCCTCGACTATCGTTATATAGTTCTACCCCTGATACTCGTAATTTTAAACAACTCCTGGTATCAATCTTTAATGAACATAAATTTTCGGCATAAACGGACTTCCTTTATCAGTTCTAACTGTTTCCTCACATACTAGCGAGTCCGAAATCGTCTTGAAATTCACACTGTTCGACCAACAAACTGACATACTTCACTGTAAAAAAAAACTCACTGGCAATACATGCACGCTAGTTTCAGGCTTCATGGCCTGCTGGTCACTCACGAAAACCATTCAAGTTCCCGATGTAAAATCACTGTCTACATGACATGGGCTAATCTTCCGTGCTCCGCTGTATGACATTCTCGTCCACGCACTACTGACTCACATACTGCTGACTCACATACCGCTAACTCACATACTGAGCATTCCGGAACTCCGTCCTTCTTCGAGAAAAAAGTGGGAGGGGTTGGAACCTTCTGGAGCATTCCCCTACTCTCGCGGTTACCTCGCCGCGTCATGCCATGACGTCATACTGACTCTCCGAGTTCCTTCCGATCTCCTGTCATCCGGGGCCGGTAATTGATCCTGACTGGATCGGTCACATCTCTCCCGCGGCCTTCAAAATATAAGCGGTGGGAACATAGCTTATGTTTTTCCTCAAATGATGCATGTGAACGATATTTTCAGTCATCTCCTCAATGCTGACTAACGGGCTTGCCGGTGATACTTCCGCAGATTCGCAGCATTGAAATTCCCAACAAGTGCATTCGTGACGTTGTCAACCACCCTATAGCAATTGTTGTCCATCACTCTGGCAATCCTATGGGGTCCCGAAAATGGGCGCGCAAATTTCCCATACACTCTGAGTGGTAAGTTTGATTACGTGGGTTTCCGAATCAGCACCAGGTCATTGACTCGAAGTGGTTCGCGAAAACGGCGGCCAGCCTTCCTTCTCTCCCGTTTCTGCGCCTGTAGCTGCATCCTCTCCCGAGCCAGTTCGTTTCTCCTTTGCACCGACGGCTCAATCTCTGGGGGTGCCTGTATAACAGCATGCCAAGGTCTACTTGGTTTTCGTCCATGGTGCAGAAGACAAGGAATTTGTCTGGTACTCTCATGTGTTGTAGAATTCAAGCAACGTTCAATTATGGGTACCACTTCCATCCATCGATGATGCTGTTCATGACAGTAAATCCGGCAGTACTTTCCAATCTCCGCATTTACTCTTTCAACAGGATTTCCTTCTGGGTATCTTATGGAGCTCAAGATATGCCTTATGCCGAGTCGTGCCATAGCTTCTTGAAATTCAGCGCTCGTGAACTGCGTTCCGTGATCGCTCAGAAGGAACTCTGGCTTCCCTGCAGTTGGAATCACGCCGGTTTCGATCCTGCGAATCACGTATCGGGATGTTGCCTTCTGGATAGGGTGCAACATGACTAATTTGGTAAACACATCCATCGTCACCAAGATGTATTGGTTACCCCTGGTGGACCTCGGAAGGGGGCCATACAGGTCCGTAGCCATTAATTCATTCGGACGAGTCGGTATAATAGCCCTAGGCTTCTCCTTAGATACGTCCGATGGGAATTTGCATCTCTGACAGATGTCGCATGTCCTGATTACCGCTCGTACGGTTTTTCCCATATACTCCCAGGTAAATGTTTCTCTTATGGCATGTAAGGTTTTATCACATCCTCCGTGCCCAATAGATCGGTGAGCCAACCAAACCACTGCTGAAATCAACTTCGGCGGTATTACAATACGTAGCCTTGTGTGGTCTTTATCGACAAACTTGTGAATCACGTCACCAACAATGTGATAAAAGTGAGCAATCTTCGCCGTTCCAGCATAATCAGGATCATCTGCACCCATGCGATTCTTCAAATACCGGTATATCCGTCTTAACGGAGTATATCGCCGTTGCGCCTGGCTCAGGCGTTTCAAACGTTCCACCGTTTCCTGATCGTCCGGTATTAGCTCTACCTGGTGCAAAACAGCCTCCTCACGTGGGTTTCTGCTCAAAACATCCGCTAGAAAGTTTTGCTTTCCGGGCCTATGAATAACTTCTGCATCGAATTGCTGCAGGAACAGGGTCCAGCGCGTGACTCTTTCGCTTGAAATGTCAGACTTTAACATAAACTGTAACGCGCGATGGTCCGTCACAATCACGACCTTATGCCCTAGAAGAATCTTCTTCCACATCTTTAGAGCATAAATTATAGCCAGCGCCTCCAATTCCGTGGCAAAGTAATTAAGCTCAGGCTGTCGCAATTTCCTACTGGTAAATGCCAGATAATGTTGTTTCTTCTCGTCATCCACCTGGTACAACACAGCGCTCACTCCTACCTTTGAAGCATCGGTGTCAATATAAAATGTTTTGGAGAAGTCTGGGTACTCCAGTTTATCGTTGTTAAGGAGCATGTGTTTAGCTTCCGTGAAGGCCTCTTCACACGCCTGATCCCACTTCCAACGATTGTTTTTCCTGAGCATGCTCTGTAGAGGGGCAACTACATCCGTGTAACGGGGACAATGACTAGAAAAGAATAAAGTCATTCCCAGGAACTGCCTCACTTGTTTCACCCTTTCTGGTCTGGGAAACTCAGCTATCGCTTCAATTTTCTCCGGGTTCGGCCGATATCCATGTTCGTCAATGAGATGTCCCAAAAATCGAATTTCTCGATGAAAGAAATTGCATTTCTCCAGGTTTGCCTTGAATCCGGCCGTAAGCAAGTTCTCAATCAACAATCTCAAGTGTTTCAGGTGCTCCTCTACTGACGTGGATGCCAAAATCAAATCGTCCACATAACATAGTACGTGTTTCTTGACCTCTTCACTCAAGTTGCTGTCCAGCGCTCGAATCAGCACAGGGCCACTGTTTTTCAAACCGAAGGGAAGGCGGTTAAAGACGTGGGTCTTCTGCTCATGCAGGAAGCCAGTGTATTGCTTGCTGTTCTCGGTTAATTCGACATGATAATAGGAATTTGTGAGATCTACGGTTGAGAAATATTTCTTTCCTTTAAAGCGCCTCAGCAGCTCTCTAATTTGCGGTGGGCGGTCGTATTCTGGCAAAATGCGTGCATTTATTCCACGTGCATCTAGACAAATCCTTAGGCGACCGTTTGGCTTCCTTACAACCGCTAAAGGGTTTAGGAAAGAAGTCGGAGCCTTCTTTATTATGCCATCCTTCTCCATTGCGTTTATCATGGCCTTTACCTCCTCCTTCCATTTCTCTGGGACTGGATATATGCGTTTCCTGTATGGTGAGTCATCACTCAACTTGATATCGTACTGAAAGTTCTTGATAACTCCAGGTTTGTCGCTAAATACCTCCCGAAACTCCTGTATTAGGTCATTAAACTGTTCCTGGACGGTTGGATCCAAAATTTCCTTTACACCAACGGGCATGTGGGTGATCGTCTCTTCCTCACGTTCCACGATATTCTCAAGTGTGTTCTCCAAAAAGGGCGTGCTCGAGCTGGCATTGATATAACCTTTCGATCCTCTGCTCGGCGATTCGTTTCCGACATACATAACATCCTCTTGCATATTTATAATCCAGCCGTACTCCGAAATGAAGTCAACACCCAGAATTATTTGAAAATTGATGTTGGAGATGGCCACGAACACGTGCTCATAAAACCTCCCCGCAATCTTGATCGTCAACAGGGCCTGCAGCTTGCATCTCACTGAACGATCGGGAATTACACCTCTAACCTTTACATTCGCTACAGGTAGAGTATGTACGGGTCCTGCCTCCATTATCTCGTCCAAACATGAATGAGACACCACACTAATCATCGCTCCGGTGTCAACCAGGGTTTTTATTTGTTTACCGAGCACCTCTACTGTTATGATTGGCAAAGGATACACTTTCCCGCGGCGGATAACGTCTTCCTCATGAATCAAGTCTTCGTCGGTAGCCTGAAATATCTCTTGAATTTCAATCAGTTCGGGAGGACCAAGGTTTGAGGAATTTCTTAATTTGAAGTTTTTTTTTGTTGATCTGACCGACTTGTGTCAGGTGGTCGGTCAGCTTCCCCCGGTGGTGCGGATGGATTACTCCGTAATTGTTGTAAATATTCCTGGCTCTCTCGATGTCTTTCCGTATAGCTCGGCCGCGACCCCTGCGAACGAGAATCCCTATAGGCATTCTGTCTCTGATAATATTGATTTGACTGCCTTCGCTGATATTCACCATATCGTCCCTTCGTATTGTTGAATCGGGATCTCCTACGTTCTTCATACGGTTTATTCCTCCATCTGGGTCGCTCGTCTGTTCCACCGTAGCTCCTATCTCGGCTCCGATAGTACCCTGTGTCCCTTGGCCTGTCCGTCTCCCGCGGCGTTCGCTCTTCCGTCTGCGCAATTTTGTCAATCACGACCGTGTTCACATCTCTATTTTCCTGTCGTCCGGACCTCGCCTGTAACTGTGCGCTAGTGTGGTCCAGTTTTCGAAGAATCTCTTCACATCCCTCTAAAGTCTCGGCTCCTGACGCTATTACACTCTTGTGGACCTCTACAGGTAACTGTCGTATAATGGCTTGGACCAATTCGTCCTCCGGCACTGGTGGAGTCAAATACTGCAGCCTGGCGAGTTGCGACGCGAAGTACCCCGCGTACCTAGTCGGATTGGACGTCGCATACCGTTTAGCGTATAGTTCCGCCCGTATGTTCAATTGTTCTTCAGGGCTCCAAAAACGTTTGATTAATAATCGTTCGAACTCATCCGTGCTCGTGAACGTGTATCGAAATGCGCGAAACTAAGTTAATGCCGTCGATTCCAGGGACCTCTCAATAACTCTTAGTTCCCTCTCACGTGGTATCTTATTCTCCGCCATGTATTCACGGACCTCCCTCATAAATTCGATCGGTGTGACGTTATTAGTCCCATTGTTCCCCGAGAATTTCCTCGGCTGGTGGTCTATACTTCTGATGATAGTTAGGTGTCCCGCGGGATTTGTACTCCGTATTCTCGGCGTTGCAACTACCTCACCCGCCTTTCTAGAAGATGAGGCGTTTTCACTTTCCGTCCCGTTAAGATGTGGCGTGTTTTCAATTTCGGACCATCTAACCCTTTCTGACTCCGATTTGTCTTTTATCTGCGTCATTTCCGCCTCTAAGTTGCCTAATCGAGTGAGTTGCCTTCCCTGTTGAATAATGATCTTCTCCTCCAACTCAACAATGGAAGTGTGGATAGATTCTCTCACATGTTCGAGTAATGTCGTTTGTGAATTAGTGATTTTCCTGTCATACGTGTCCTGGAATGATTCAACCTGTATCTGCATGTTTTTCACGTCCTTCGCAACCTCTTCTTTCCAACCTGACACGTCCTGTTTCAACTTATCCAGGGTTTCCTCGTTAGACTGACCAATTTGCTCAATTTTTGCCGTCAAATCTTGTCCCATGCCTTTAATATTACTGTTCAACTTCTCCTCAAGTCCTTCAATATTCCCCCGAAGCGAACTCTGAGTATCCCTGATTTGCCGTGCCATAGAATCTTTGAGCTCCGCGGTGAGCACTTGGAATGTAGTTTCTACCTTTTTATCGAGTAGATTAATCTTATTATCTATAGCCTTTCCTGATAGTCTAAGATTACGTTCTACAGCATCAATGTTTTTCTGCAAATGAGATTCTAAACTCTTAAGATTAGATCCCATGACTTCTAATAAGTCGGTTCTGAGACCATCAACTTTATCACTAACATCTTCTTTTATTCCTGCTATTTGAGTGCCGACACCCTCTTGTGTCCTCTGTACCACTGCTACCTGAATGCCGACACCCTCTTGTGCCGTCCATAAGCGATCCATATCGCTCTTCATGTTTGTTTTAATTGACCCAACACTATCCTTAACATTATTCATTTCAGTGGTTAGACCATTTAATCCAACTTGGATTTGTTTTAATATATCAGCAATATTCTCTGTGGTTACTACTTGTGACATCTTACAATACAACTTAAATATAGGGGCCTACATGGGAATGTAGGTCGTCGAGTATAGCCATAACCTGAGATCGTGTACCAACCCTGTCAAATGGTTCACTAAAGGCTCAGTGTGATACGAGGTTAATTTTACACAAGAATTACACATGGCAAGTTTCGCGCTCCCATCAAAGGCACGAATCTGACCACACAGTATACTCCCATCACCACAACAAATGATTGAGTACAAAAAACATGCCCATGACGGAAACGAAACACCCCATCGTCGTCGAGCCCAACACGTTGGCGGCGCCACTTCCCCTCCCCCCCTGTGCCCGCTTCTCCAATGGGACAGGCGATCACCCGGCTAGCATCCCGGCCCCATCAGAAGAAACAGCCAAGGGAGTGGGTACAAAAAAAATTAGGGCATGAATCTTGGTTCATACAGACAAGACTGAAAGAAAAGCTCCAGCGAGCTAGAGACAAAGGGTCTCGGGTCGTTTACGGGTCGGGATGGTAAATAGACTGAACCAGGATTCACAAGCAAAACCCTAACTTGAACTGACAAACAGAAAAGAAAGTAAAAGCCCTAGTAAAATCACATCTGCTCCTTTATTGGCCAAAGGATAAATAAATATGCAACCTGCCTATCACGCACGAGTATAATGTTATGGTGGGACAAAGTCCAAAAAGAAATAAAGTTCATAGTCCCTAAACAAAGAAAAAAAATTATACTTATTCAAACTCGTGGGTGCCCTCTCTTAAAGTTCCGACAAGGAGATCGTCTTTCAAAAAGCTAAATTAACCCTTCATTTATCGGTGCACACGCATGTAAACATCACTAGCCACTTAACACAAAGTTCACCTGCGGCAAAAAAACTCTAAGAAAATATCGAATATCTATGTAAATTACAACTGTCTACCCTTATACAGTAATGGACGGATCTCCTCCATCGAACTGCAAATTAATAATTAAAGAGCATCATGTTACATCAAATAGCACTCAAACATCGACTCAGCTTCACATAATATGACATTTCAACAATTAATTATAACCTATCATAAATTATTAACACACCCAGATTGTGCTTACATATTTACACTACTAATTCTTATTATTATTATTAATTTATCTTCGCCTTTCCAACAACCTTGATCCACACGGTCATATTTGTCATTGTAATTAAATTATAGCATTGTCAAATGTTTATGAAAGGTTAAGAACTTCGTAATAAGGCGCCCTAGCGTCTTTCATACTCATAACAAACATTTAATCGTAACCCTTCCGCCGAACACTCTGTGTGAAGATCCAAACAACCTGACTGTCGAGCGCACCATCAATTACACCCCTGCGCTATTCAATACCACTCATCAATGAACGTGGCACGTTCGTCAAGAGGACCCTGTCCTTACAAATACAATTCAACGGGCATCCGTCGCCCCGTGAATAATCTCGTCACATTTTGACGGAATAATACCATATCTAATCACCACATAATTATCACCTAAACTTTACACAACGTCATTACAAAATAAATCATGCATTATTAGCATGTCTCAAGAACCCACACTAACAGAGCGTATCAACTTTATCGGGACCACGAGGTCGTATGATAATATGGCATCCTATCCAAGGAACCTTATCCGACAATCTTCAACCATATTCATTGCTATAAAAATCTATGCAATCCGTGACAAACCTTTCAGAATAAAATTCGAATAATGACCTCTGAAATCGTCAGGCTAGAATCTCCCAGCAAAAATGGGCATCTCCTATTATCGTTACCCAAATTCAAATTATTATTATTATTATGTCTCAGAGAATAAATACATGTCTTACTCCTACCATTGATGCTGTAAATTTATGTAGGTCAAATGACCCGAAAAGAAAGACAAAAAACATCTGCACGACCCTATGAAAAAAAATGATGCTCTTATTCAACCTGGAATAAATGATTATAAAGGGCGTTAAGTTACACGATCTCAGGTTATCTCATGGCATGGCTATCCGAGGTAGAAGTTCTCTTCTTTCTGATGAACAAGGATGGAAAGGAAACGTCTTACTTTATATCCGGCGTCCTCGGAAATCCATGGCGTCGGCGTCGTCATCGTCTGCGGCATCAGGGCGGCGGCGTCCCTCCAGCGTCCCCGCGATGTGGTCTCCCGGCGTACTGGTAGAGGTAATCGCCCATGGCACCTCCCGATCTCCTGGCGACGCCCATGTCTGCCCACAGGTTGTCCCCGGTCACCTTCATCAGCGGCGTCTCCCGACGTCCCAACCATGGTCCACTCGTCCATCTCGTTGCGACCGTTCATCCCATTATGGCCCCTTTAGAAGTTCAGTGCAGCATAATTCGCGTGTTAATATGCATGTTGATGCCCAGCATATATGAGTCCATGGTTATTAAGTTCATGCCGCCGTGTAGCAATATTACATTTCACTATATCAGAGCACATTCACGCTCGCACACTATGGCATCTAGTTCCTGGTTCACTTGAGTTATATGTTTTCACTTCCTTTAACCCGGTGACACACTTCCTTCCACGAGGAGCTATTTCCAGCTGGCCTTGACCGACATATCAAGTTGCCTACGGCCTACCGTCTTCCAACACGAGCTTAAAGTAGATGTGGTCTTTCTTACTGCGTTCTCACTGCGTTTCTTAAAACGCCGTACTGCTATGCTATTTCCGAATGGATGTCTGTTACCATATAGGGCCTCGCGATAATGCTTCGCCTCGACTATCGTTATATAGTTCTACCCCTGATACTCGTAATTTTAAACACCTCCTGGTATCAATCTTTAATGAACATAAATTTTCGGCATAAACGGACTTCCTTTATCAGTTCTAACTGTTTCCTCACATACTAGCGAGTCCGAAATCGTCTTGAAATTCACACTGTTCGACCAACAAACTGACATACTTCACTGTAAAAAAAACTCACTGGCAATACATGCACGCTAGTTTCAGGCTTCATGGCCTGCTGGTCACTCACGAAAACCATTCAAGTTCCCGATGTAAAATCACTGTCTACATGACATGGGCTAATCTTCCGTGCTCCGCTGTATGACATTCTCGTCCACGCACTACTGACTCACATACTGCTGACTCACATACCGCTAACTCACATACTGAGCATTCCGGAACTCCGTCCTTCTTCGAGAAAAAAGTGGGAGGGGTTGGAAACTTCTGGAGCATTCCCCTACTCTCGCGGTTACCTCGCCGCGTCATGCCATGACGTCATACTGACTCTCCGAGTTCCTTCCGATCTCCTGTCATCCGGGGCCGGTAATTGACCCTGACTGGATCGGTTACAGTACTATTTGCTCAATGCATAGTATGTGTGTGTTTGTGTATTTTTAGACGTGTTCCATATGTGTAGATGCATAATTTTCGAGAGCAAACGTGCTTACATTATCACTCTCTTGTCCTCATCTCGACTCAGAGTAATCTTGTGCAAGCGGTCGGTAGTTACACGGTGCGACCTGGACCTGGAAACGTTCATTGTCACTCGTAACATTGAGCTTTCGAAGAGACATCGTTCAAAGTCCCGGAGACTCATAAGTTTTTCAACAACGCTTCGTGTAACTCCCTCAATTTTTTAACCATTTTTTTGGTCCAAAGCATACATCTTTGGTCGAACATCTATACATTTTTGAACAAGCTGTCCGCAAGCTTCGTCTTTAAACTTATCCAAGAGCTTCTTGTTCTTGGTTGAATACAGAGGATGATTGGATTTGTAGTCGCTTGTGTCCAAATACCCATTCATGTTAGCGGTCGCCAAGCCCTGGTGAACAACAGCAAATGTTAACAAATGCATAAATGCTTCGGTGTCTTGGTACATTAATTTCAACTTTTCGCTGCCATAAAACGGAAGCAAAACGTCATAGTGATACTGATACGTCAGCGTTTTGGATAAATATAGAACAGACATTCCGATGTACACTGGTTTGTCTAAATATTGTGTACGTTTTTCTAAATGAACAGACGAAATATTAGGAACGAAGATATTTCTATCAACAAAGTTAGGTTGTGATGCAATTTTCTCAAGCTGTTTAGCTGTCGTTACGCGACGAATGTCTAAGCGATTTCGAACGTTTTCCATGGTCTTTCCAAACATAGCATTATTAAAAAGCTTGTACAAGTCCCTTTCAAAGTCATTCTTAGCTTGTTTTCTGAGTTCAGTGTTGAAGTCCACATAACTCTTGAACGAACGGCATTGAGCAAATCTTAACACTCGATGTACTTTCTTCACCACCAGACCATGTTCTATTGCCTGTTTTAAAGCCATGTAATGAACAAACATATCGTTCGCGGCTTCCAAGATGTAATACAAGTTTCTCCACAACAGGTGACTCGCGTGGTTTTCTTCTTTCAGCAAGAAACGGCATATCGTTATGCAGGTCGTGGAGTTCTGTCGGGTAGTCGATATACACCTCGAAAAAGTAGCCGTGTGATCATTTTGACTGAGTTCCTTAATATTAACAGTTTCTGGAGGGACCCAACAAAACCCACCGTAAGGAAGCGGTAAGGACATGGCCCAACCACACAGATTGTTAGCATCTACACTCATAATAAACTGGGATAGTTTATCGCGATCATATTCAGGCATTTGCATATTATTTGCCACTCCAAAGCGATGTGAAACTTAAACCGTACGACCTCGTATGCCACGCTCTATAAAAAGCAGTTGATCGTAGTCTGTTAGGTAATTGAGCTTAATGCCTGTATAAAGCAGCATAGCCTCCCAGGTAAGCGAAGGAAGAGACACAAAATGATCTGGATCGAGTTTGTGGGTTCGCATAATTGCCGTGCGAAATGTTTCGATAACGTCTGCAGGGAGAAGCACGTCTTGTTTCATGTACAGATCGTTGTATTCCTCCAAGGTTGTAACTCCGAAATAATTCCATACTTTCTTTGCATGTTCATAGTCCTCATCGCTAATATTTGCCCCTTTTAATTTGTTAAAGAACTTTTGTTTTGAAGGCAGACTCGTTTCTTCATATTTACTCCACGCATCGATGTATTCATAGGGAAAAACACCCTTTCTCAACATTAAAGCATAATTGTCTTCTCCAAAGTGTTTTATAGTTTCAGGAATGTATTCTAAGTTCTCGGTTAGTTTCAAGAACCGACATGAGTCTATACATTTAAGTCGAACAGTTTCATTTGGAAGATATAGCGTGACGGAAATGTTCTTTTCACTAGTGTTTGGAATAACTGTTACTCTCCCCTGTGTTGAGTCTAGTTCTTTTATAATAAAATGCGTATCATAATTTTTGTAAATTATGTATAAACACGGGTAGGAATGTGTTTTTTTTACATTTCAAATTGCAATTGTTATGTACAGAGCCACGGTATTCTTCGGTGATACGGCAGTGGTCTCTCACTTTGTAATTATTTTCATGACGAAATTCTTTTCCACACATGTAACAAGTCTTAGCTGCTTGGAATTCACTTTCTTGCTCCTCTGTCACGTCCAAAGGCAATTTTTCTTCATACACAAAACCTAATGTGAGAGCAAAGCTTGTTAAATAATTAATAAACTGCTTGACTGCATTAGTCCCACGGTATAGTTTTGGCTCTCTAGGTAAATCGAATCGCTTGGCTTCGATTGAGGAATTTGCTTTTAAATATGCAGTAAAACTCGTGGGTTCATGTTCCTGATATGAGATATACCAACTCGAATCGTCAATAGGCTGCCAAGATTGAACAGGTTTCAAAAGGCATTCAAAGTCGGCATAAGCAACGAAAGGAACTTAAAGCTTATGGTGTGCATCTCTAATACACAATTTGTAACTGCCATTGGGTAATTTTACTCGAGCAATGTTTTGGTCAAGACAGTATATTTTATGTTCTTCTAGTTTCTCGGCAGCTCTTCGTCCATATCGATCATCAAAATGAGAAAAGCAGCGTATGCATATATATAGCCAAGCATTATTGCGTTTTGTTAGTTGACTTCGAACTAAGCGGATCAAGTTTTTTATGTAAACATAGCGTCCTAGCCCCTGCGTATTGGTTATGTACAACAGATTGGGGTGTTCTTCTAACTCTTCATCAACAACCTTCAACTGCATAACTTTGTTGTTAGAATCTAAGCAGAAAACGTTTACAGAAATATTATTCATTTTTTTTTTCAAACATTTTAATAGAAGGAATAGCCATGGGGAATATAATATCTGAAACGTCATATTTATCGTTCAAACCTTTGTAATTGTCAACGCGATCAGCGTCCTTTTCAATAAATCCTGACAGCATTGCACAGAAGAAACACCTGTCATCATTATTTTTAACGTTTATACATGCTTTTTAACGCTAATTTCTTCAGGGATACGTAGGTATGTACTTCCTCTCAGCGGGTTATGCTTGTTTATTCTAACCCGCAAACCATCTACACCCAACAGAGACCATCCACTACCTTTTATTTCAGATTCATGTAAATCTGAGATTAATTTCTTGAACAATTTGCTAACAAATTCATTGAGATCCGTTCCCTTAAAAACAGTCTCATTCTTTGTTTTAAAAGCTCGATCACATGCTGTACCTCCTCGTGAATATTGATAAACGAACATTCAAGCGTAAGATTCGTCTTTACGGAACAAGCTGTCTTGTACTCACTGCTATGTAGCCATTTTGTCTTACGTTTTGGAGTACAAGTAACAAAAATTGAAAGTTAATATTTATGCAGACTAAAATCCTACAGCAAAACTGTTGTATTGGGTTTTAAAAAATCATATGTTTTCCTTGTCCTATCTTATAAATGTGCCTCCTGTATCAGGCTATATCATTGTAACTGACCATTAATATTCAGTTGCATTTATTATGTTTGTATTTTCCCATGGTAGCTTGGAATTTATGTACATTATATAGTTATACTCAAGTTGATTTTTCTTGATTTAGTTCACAATATTATTTCATAACTTACTGCCACACACTCTTTTAGACTGCATATTGATCTCTTACCTTTAGAATATTTATGCGAGGACCAAATGGTGCACATTAATGCATTCGTATGGAAAATGTATGTTTTAATTATTTCATACAGTTTTACTCTCATTCAGGAACGTGTGAGAATACATCTCTCATGAACTTAGGGGTGGTGGCATTCATGTTACACAGCTTATAAGTGGGGAGAGACCTACTGACTAGGGTCAATATTATTCTTTTACAGTGGTTTTTCCTTTGTATTCTGCCTCTGTAGGGCGATGATAAAGGTTTTAACTTTACTACCCTGTTGGCCCTGCTGTATCCATTGTCTTACCACCACCTTTAGAAAATAACCGTTGTAGGTTGTAGCACCTATTATTTTAGTATAAAATAGTGGTTTAAAGATTTTCCCAATATTTTGTGTGACTTTCCTTAGAAAACAGTACTATTTGGAATCAGAAAGATGTAATGTGCGACAGACAAACTTCCATAGATTCAAGTTGCGAGTAAGGGTACAGAAGAGTACAAAAACCTTTGGTGTCCAATTATTGAAGTTTCTTAAGAAGTGTCGAGTGTTCATGTCTTTGTACTGAGCAGAAAGAATATTGACTGGGCAACGTTAGAGAAATAGAAGTAGGCTAGTCACCATGTCTGTTAAGGATTGTTATATCTTTCAGGTGAAGGACATTGGTCACTACTTTTTTTCCCTTTTTTTGGGTTCGTTTATGCCAAGCGGGCTCTGTCACCGCCATCGTAATGTCCAGGCCGCAAGGCTCCTGTAGTGACGTCACGCTTAGGGTCGTTTCAGCCGCAGTAGCAAGTCAAACGGCTCCTTTCACACGCATTCACACCAAAGCGAATATAAATTCATATTTATAGGAACATTTTAATACTATTTGGAGTTCACTGTCAGTTAGATAAGTTACCACTAAATAGGCCTAATTATCGCTCCGCTAGTTCGAATTCTGCCGTTGTAGCGGGCATTTTACGAGCTAACAAAATGGTATATCGTCTGTGAACTTACTAGGACGTTGACACACACAGACAGGGCAAAATTGCAGCAATTTGACGTCCTGTAAATGTTATATCAATAATAAGAGGCATTGAAACAGTTACTCAAGATGTACCACAACGTCCATAAATCACACATGGCTTAACTCGGGATTGAAGGAAGGAAACATTCGAATATTGCAATACCCAAAACAATTGCAGGAACAGTTTATTAATAAAATAAATGTATGTACCCACAGAAACAATACATAGACAGGTACACTTTTATGTGCCTACTGCCAGAAAGACCCATTCAGGTTCGAAGTGAGCTTAAGTTATAAAATTCGACAAAACTTCAGAATCTCTTGCAAAGATAAGATACTAAATTATTATGTCCATCTCTAATACTGTGTTTTATTTTCCTTTCTTTTAGAGAAACAGGCCCCCTACTGCCTTCTTGAACACTATGCCCCCAAAAATTATTATATACTGTTGCATCCGGGGGATGCATCCCCATCCCCCTATATCTACGAAATATACATTTATCTATACACAGACGCCTGCGGCATACATCACTTAAACTTCTAACATAAAGCCAGGCCCAGGGCATAGCAATGACCTCCGGTAACCCCAGCCAGCAACGCACATCCTGTGGAAAGTGCAATTCCACAGACGCGACACTTCGAAACGTATACAAGTGGGGAGGCGTGGTACCTCAGAATCAATCGATCACTCATTCCTGGTCAGTGCGCCAGTCAGTCTGCCTCAGTGTTACTTCGTGCCAGACCACTGCCAAACGCCGCTCAGCTGCAGGGTAAGTGCTTTAGCGATCGACACTCCTCACACACAATCTCACTTTCGTCCCTTATTACCATTTGAATTGTGAAAGCATAAAGTTTATTAACTGCTCTGCAAGGTCTAGAAGTGCTCCCAGTTGGAAGCACCAATTAAAGCCATACCTTTTACGAGTATCTGGTCATTTAGTTTATTTAATTAATTATTAAGATCCTACCCTTCATCCCCCGTTCCCGGTTGGATTCAGGGAACAATTATTTAATTGCTCGGTGGCACGCGTAGCCAGTCACGCGCCTAGGTCATTATTCGTTTGCCTTGCTCTTAGCGCAAGTCGCGCTCGCGTCTGCATTATTCCAGGTAGCAGCCGCTCAGCTGATCAGAACCAAAGAGCCCTTAACCTTGCACCCACGACCTACCCAAGCAGACAGTACAATTGGGAGTTCTCCTTGTTGAGCCCGTCCACGCTCTGGGACTGCTCAAACACCCCCTTTTCCTTACACGCTAATCTCCCAAATTCCCCCAAATTCCATTCTCTCCTCCCCCTGAACAGTACCTTGTAGAGGGCACCCTCTCAGGGCCCCTACAATTGGGGAGGCGCGGAGTACCGTGACGTTGTTCTTAGAACAACGCCTAAAGGGTTACAAACAACGTAACTCTGCGGTCAAAATCCCGTCAATTAACCTCTTACTAAGCCAAGCCAAGCCAAAAATCAAGTTTTTTTTTCAGAGTACGGGATAGGTAACATTTTGTACCCCCCCCCCCCCCCCCCGCCCAAGCCCACCCGATTAGAGATAACATTTCTAAACGCCACCCCTATATAGAACAATGCTCTTTACCGCCCCATAGGAATTTACGCCCGTCCCATACGGTAGATACGGGCCACATTATTTAATCACCCGTCCAATTCGATCTCCAGTGCCTTAGGCAATATACCGACGGCGATATTTCAGTTTCCAACACCGTAAACTTAGGGGAGATTCCACACAGATAGGGAAAATCCTCCCATAACTCCGCTAGTATGCATATACCCATATATATATAGTTAATTATTCAGGAATACAATAATACACATAATAATTAACGCATCTCCACGGAGGATACACCCCATTACATACACCCATGCTAACTGCCAAGAGCAAGGGTAGGCGCAAGTGTAGCGCCATAGCCCACTACCTGCCCACTTATACGAAACCACTACGCCCCAAGGTCGTAGTTAAAAACGCAGACCTCATA
Organism: Meconema thalassinum; assembly: GCA_946902985.2. Classification (NCBI taxonomy): domain Eukaryota; kingdom Metazoa; phylum Arthropoda; class Insecta; order Orthoptera; family Tettigoniidae; genus Meconema; species Meconema thalassinum. Next base: position 591,421,123 of record OX336389.2, on the reverse strand, counting down.
GACGAGCATAACGCAGGTCGAATAATAGCTAACTTAGAGGCTGGGGCCCTCGACTTGCGGGTACGATACCCTAACACAGTAATCCACGCACCCCCTCCCACTAGCATGCCAACCCAGAGGACGCGACATGGCCAAACCTGTGGGGACCCAATCCCCACATAATTACACGTTGATATACAGTCATTACTCAATACACAGGAAGCACATACGAGATTACATGCCCTTATCCAACAGTTAGACAAAACTGTGCAGGACAAAACAGTGCAGCCCTCATCGCGGACATTCAAACCGCCAGTGGGGCAATGAAACACTCTATTAATCAAACCCTTCCCAAACCCTACACGATCCCCGTTGACCATAATTCGGCGCTAATCCCCCCTCAAAGAACTCAGCCACCTGATTCACAGGACATGCTCCAAACTACCCCCAATGGCCCGGGTACCTCACAGGCTAGGAGCGCACGCCGCACGCCTGCGGTACCAGCCAACCTTTCACAAAATCACGAGCAAGCCGATGCCCCTTTACACAGTAAACCCAAGGCCAGGCCAATTAAGGACCCCGCCGTCAATCCCACAAAGCTTTCGGGGTGCAAACGGGATCCCGAGGGATACATGACGCGAGCGCACTACCCTTTACCACACTGCACAGATGTGCCTCGGAGGACTATCTCATCTCCGCGGGGGCAGAACCACCCTCCCCCACAGCATATAACAGGCGTGAAACCCCTTCAAAACCAATCCCGCAATCATTCAGGGGACAACCCTCCACGATCTAGGGATCCAACATGGCGTCCTAAGCCACATGCGGAGGACATACGCCACATATATACGCCTCCACACCGTAGACCGAAATATCCCCCGCACTGGGCAAGGAACGGTCCTCGCCGTGAAACGCCTGCCCCAGCGTACACTCATTACGCCCCTGTCCGTCCCGCACGAGGACCAGAGGACTATCCCCTGCCCGACCTCCCTCCCCGGGCATCACGAAGGCATTCTCCCCAACAGGATGGAGAGATATTACGCCCCAACCCCGTACGTCAACCCCAACCAAACCCTAGGTACACCAATGCACCCAGGGGTCACCCGAGATACTCAGGACAGCGGGAAACTATTCGGCACACAACTGGGAGGGCTCGTGATGAACAGCACCATAGAGGGTACAGGTTCGCCTCCTCCTTTTGATATAGAGGGAATTTACAAGTAAGACACGTCGAGGCACGATGCATATATAGCACTTACACATATCTCATCATCCCCCCACCCAGGCCATAGTAACGTATCCAACCCAGGACTCTGCGACGAGCAAAAGCGCCGAGAGCGCTATGGCATCTAGTAGGCCATATTCACCACTAGGTGACGATGCCCAACCCACACATTGACCAGATATTACATTACATACATTACATACTTATAAGTGCATGCTTAAGTAATTCATAGTGTCTTGTTATATATATAGATTGGGTTCTTTCCATTGTATACTTGTCTTACACGTAGAGCAAATAAAAATTGCCAGGGTAAGAACTGTCGGTACAGCGAAACACATGTTTCCTCCCAGCCGCCAGGCCAGGTCATTGTCACACTACAGGATATTGTAACACGACACCCGACATTGTATCAGCAACTTGCCACGATCGTCTAGACACAGCCGTGCTAGGTAGGCACGCGTCCTGCCACACACACACATAGCCATGCGTACTACAATACAATCACCCGGTGTCCACGCGTGAGATCGCGGAAACACTTACTTCTAGTTAATGACCATACACACACTGTAGATCACACAGTTGTTTGACGAGAGACATATCCACCTCACGTCGTCACACTAAAGATCTACACTCAGGCAGAGGTCCATTAGTTGACTGACGGAAGATCCATTTACATTTCACATAGGCTCCGTAGGATCTACACGCATTTCCAGACTACATGCATCACCATTCCCTATGAATAACGATACACATACGGCATAGCCGTATACACATTAGCTATCGACCAACAGAAGATGAGAATACCTTAGCATAACAATTAGCTACACTACATAATATGGCACCTGCCATTATTGTTTTTTTTACAATCACCTCTATACTCGAATTATCGCGGAAAGATGAGAATACACGTAGCCATACTTCCAATACAAGCCCGCGGTGCACGGATTCCGAAAGCGACATACAGCTGAGAAGGGGTTACAAGCTCCTTCCCTTTCATATTCCCAGATAGGATTCCTGATAGGATATCCTTCATATACCGTGTTCGCATCCAATGAAGAACGCACCTTACACTTCAATCCATGGACACCACAATAACACGTGTTAGCGGCCTTCCGCACAGGCAAAGCCTTAATACTACTCTAACATAGGTTAGAGACCTCAATTACAGGCCAAGACTCCTTATTCTTACATTTACACAGGTTAGCGGCCTTCAGTATAGGCAGAGACGCAGTGTCACAATAACACAGGTTAATTATCACCACCACAACCAGCCACGAATTAACACAATTACACAGGTTACAATAACCTCCGAACCTCAGACTCCAACAGGTCATCAGGAACACACACTTGTAGAAAAATTGGATAGGGATATACTTCCATAGGTCACATATTGGCATACACTATACAGCCGTATTACATTCTCTCACGCATTTTTACTAGCTCCCAACGCACGGACTTGCACACTGATGCTAAGCGGTGATGCGCGATCCACAGCCGCCGCCGGAAGCAAACTTGCGACAACAGCATTTCAGCCTGTACATAGCAGGGCAGCCAAAACATACAGGCCACATATGGCGCTGTCACCATCCACCCAGTTCCTTTTATATATTTTTTTCTCCCTCACATGGGATCCTTCATTTTTCTTTTGCTCAAAGGTGGCATTGACCACACGATAACGTCATAAGGACATACATGATGAACATTTCTCCAACGAGGCGTCATCACCCTTAGCCGACGATCAGGGAAATTCACTCAAAATTTAATTATTTCTTCTATCATTATAGCCGACGACAGATCGGACTCACGGTTAAGCCGTGGGATTGGGGTATTCCTCTAACGGTCGAGGTAGGGAACCATTTTTTCATCCATACGCCAAGTTATGAACTGTTAGTCATAGTCTGCCATATGCCGACATAATATTAAAATCATAGATTAACAAAATAACTTAACAAGGGCCACAAGGCTACCACAGGACCCACAAGTCCTTCTATCGATCCCATTCAATGTATATACACCCCGTAGTTACTCACATGTGTGGCCATAATCATTAGTTGGCCAAATTACACTTTCGCATTTTTATATATCAGGCGTCGTTGCACACCGAGGTACATATCTCCATGTAGCATTAACGCCATGGTCCATAAATATCCTACTTTTTCCTAGGCGAGTTATGCCTAGGGTACATTAAATTATACCCTCCTAGGTCCACAATATAGGGTAAATAATAACCATGAGCGCATATGTATATGCAGGCAGTCACTACGTCCATGGTCCATAAGTATCCTACGTTTTCCTAGGCGAGTTATGCCCAGGGTAAATTAAATTATACCCTCCTAGGTCCACCATATAGGATAAATATCAACCATGGGCATAGGAATGCCAAGTTTTGTATAAAACGGTTAACGAAGGCCCAATGATTTTATTTCCCATAAACATTAAGTATCCACTTGTGTACACAGACATGTTATACACATTAGGAGTACGTACTCCATATCAAAACATTGCATTGTCGTACTACGACATTCAGCTGTCACATCCATAGAGCAGGTTATCAGGTAGACACAACCCTTTACGATAACAAACGGACATGCCGACATTTGCGGAATACAATCTACGCCCCGAGGGAACATATTACTGAACCCCATAGACTTTTTGCATTTTCTCGGAGAAAGTGGGATTAGACCACGGAAATACTTTTTCCACGGGATGTCACACAAGGCTTTACACGCGAAGAGAGTCGCAACAGGCCTCAGTACACTACCAGTACACCAACAGTACACTACCAGTACACGACCAGTACACTACATACAGTAGGCACAGAAGCCCAGAGTTTTCACTACCATTTACCCCATTTCATCACGAGGTAATGACATCGTAGTCCCACAAACGTTCCCCACGAGAGGGATATGCTTTGTTTTCACACTATGCACACGGGAGACCATTGTAATCACATCCACGTTATGCCATACACAGGCCGTCTTTCATGCCGACAGTGCGTACTTGACACACACTTCTGTCACCAGACAACACGTGCATTTGACAGCCAGTTCGCCCGACGTCATCAAACACGCCATTTTCTTCTTGTTCCCTATAGTACTTCTGTCCAATCAGCTTAGCGCGCAGTTACACACTACTCCCACGGAGCGAAGGAGCCAATGAGCACAGCACACTCCACCCAGCGATAACATGCTATCTGACACTATACATGCAGACCACTTATCTCGGTTCTGAACGTCACTCAGCCTTCACGCAACCTGACTCTCGGCAGCCATTATTTTCGCAACAAGCGTTACGTCACAGACGAGCGCGCCGTTCAAATGACTTTGAGCGTATAACATTTGTTTCCCGACGTACACACTGCATCGCAGGGTACACCCACATTATTGATAGCATTCATCCCCTGACGCACACCCTGCCGCACACAGAGGGCGCAGATTTCACGGCCCAATGTCCGTCCTAACAGTGCTACGCACGGAGCGTATAGTTACATGCGCAATACTATATCTTTCGTCATTCTTCACTATACACTTGCCCTTACTACACCCTCGTCAGGACACCACCCTCCGCTCTCAGCAGATACGGGCATTCCTCACATATACGTGTACATCAATGTCCACACTATTAAAAAAATCCCCGGCATAACACATTTTAATACTAACACTTTATCCCGGTAAGGGTCGAGACAAATCGTTCACAACGGTGACCCATATACATTCCCCGCTACACTAATCTTACCCTCTCTCGGAATACTCTTTTACACGCCCCCATCGCTTGGGATTTATAGATACAGATGACTCATGTTTCACATTTATATGTCACCCACAATGTTAAGGGTGGCAAGACACACTTTTGCCCCCACACACTTCCGCGTAGCGGATGGTATGGTTTTAAACATTATCCCCCCACACGTCGATTTAACCCACAGGAGAGGATACTCAATAGAACCCGCACAGGCGGCATTCTAGGATACATGTTTTTAGATGATACGATTTGTTCAGCGCACGATGATGCACAGAGGTGCAACCTAATATCTCAAATACATACATATTCCCCACACAGCCACAGACGGCTTTGCCGATAACGATCAACCATTCGCAGACGCGAATTTTTAGACAGCACCCGTTGTACTTTTATATCGGGATTCCCCACTTTTATGACAAACTTATCCCTACTCATGGATTATTTTGGGAGCACATTACAAACGATGTACCACAGTAGGATTTCCATAAGAGGGTATACTGATATATCCCTGTGCCCATTCTAGCAGTGTATGGTGAAGTGATACTATACTAACAGGATCTTTCTCTTTATATGACCAGATTTAGTTTATAAGTTGTTTAGGATATGGGTACAATTGATACCTTGTACAAGGCAGTCAGCAGAGTACTAGGATGTATGGCCACAGATGCCACAATTCATAGCCAGTTGAGCCATGCTCACCAATATTACGCCTCAGAACACATTATATACACTATACAGTTTACACACGATCCCCACCCCTTACTAATGCGCGGCACTTGGTAGCCATGCAGCTGCCAGGGAGTACACCATGTTTTTTCGCTCTTGGCTATGTGTTATTACATTTCGGAACTATAGAGCTAACAGCATAGCGTCAAAAGGAATCACCCACTAACATAGTCATATGAGATATTGTATTTTTATCCCGCATGCCATTTTTTTCCGATAGGGATCATTAACGTTGCATGCGCATTTCTAGCACATACATGCCCCTACCTACCTCAGTACGGCATATACCAACCGCACTGAATACCCGTTCCTGGCAAATTATAATCCTACCCCTCACCGGTAGAGTTCTCCTTACATTTAATGTTGGTCCCACATCCACTTAGGACCACACTGCCTTGATCCTACTTAACCATCCCAGCACCTAATTTCTAATAAACGCTAACATACATCCAGTCTCCCACTAACAGGAGAACGCCCTTCGACGTCCCTAGCTGACCAACTAACATGTCGAGGTATAAAACGCAGCTGATTTTAGCCGGATATCTGAAAGCCAGGCGCAATGAAAGTGCACTGTGCCAAAAACCGACCCCCCCCCCCTTCCCCGAATGGATACAACCCCTACACAAACACAAATCGCTGACACTTTTATATGGTTTGTGCACGGAAGTGCACTGTGGTTGATATGACCCTGTTTTCCACTGGAAAATAGGAAATTGGTAACTGGTACATGATATTTGTATTTGTAATTGGTGACCTGGACTTAGGGCCACTACAGCCCATGACGTGGACTTTGACGAATGACGGAAGGTCGAAGCGCCGACGGCATAGTGCGGGCAAGCACCGACGCTGAAGGGTGTGCCTTGCCTGCCCCCTGACGCGACGGCGGGCTCCACCGATAATGCACTATTGTCGACAACGCCCGACCTGCGGGCGGAATCTTGATGGTCCGATGGGGGGATTGACCAACTCTGCATCGGACAGGATAGACCCTCCACCCAGAGACGACCCAATGCACTTGACTCTTAGTTAGCTTGTAAGTAAGTAAGTAAGTAAGTAAGCTTCATTGCGCGAAGCTGAGTTCTGTTTTCGTACACAGGTGGCAAGCATAATAATAAATAATTAATAATGATGAATATATGATCTCTCGGGCCGAGGTATTGGTCACCGGAGTTCCCCTCTGACCATAACCCCGAGAACGATTCCATACTATTGACGACGTGCCTACGTTTCTCTCCCTGGCCGAGGTATAGGTCACCGTTGGTCCCTCTGATCGTGCCCCAGGGAGGGGAACACCTTGATATATGATTTACGATATATAATATGCGATCTACGAAATGATAATGCTGCGATTACACAGGCCTACAAACACACAAACATATTAGTTATTAATTAGTTATTAAGGGGGGATAGTACGTAAGGAGGGAAGTGTAAAAGGACTTAGGCCTGGCAGGCTGGTGGTGATCGAGACCACCAGGAAGAGCACGCACGATACCCCTCATGTGAGGTGGGACGTGTAAGGTCGCGGTCTGGCTGTTCTGGAAGACTCCGGCGTTTTCCAGAATTTGCACGCACGAAACCTCCGAAAGGGAAATATTCCTCGTTCTAAATTTAGTATGTAAGTATAGTTGCATATTTCGAGGGCAACTTAGTTAAGCAAATTTAGTAAGCCACTGTGTCAACGCAGTAGCTTACAACGAGTATTTCGGCACTAGGTTAAGTCCACGTTTGGCACCAATAAAAAAAATATATATACATTAACCTAGTCTGTAATTAGATATAAGATACACGTCCACAGGAAGGATCGATTAGCGATCGGCCTCGGACTGTGATATTCGCAGCCGTATAAGACCGGCAATTCGATACTTCGGTATCCAACACATTAGCATCTCAGATGGTGAGATGCATCTTTAATGATGTCTACATGTTTTCATTTTTTCAGGCAGCCATACACCGGGCGCCTCCAGATGAACATAGAGAGTGCTCAGTGGTGCTCTCTCCACAGCGAATATACAGAGTGATATTTATGTTTTTTCCACAGCTGAATCCACGGCATTCCGTGTATGATATAGGTCACCAGGATGACAATACAATGATAACTATATGATTTACAGAGACATCCAGCAGCCAGCCAGCGGGGTGAATATACACCCTCATTTTTCATTTCTCTATTTCCCTACAGATGGCGAATGTGTACATAGTCCCCTGTATATATCTACCCCCGCCCTAACACGCGCCAGTCGCACCATCTACCCTACATACAGAGCCGACACACCCCTGGCTCTCACACTTTTTCCCCACAACTTTATATCAATATTCAACTGACATCCGTCCCACGGTTAGGGGTAACTGTGGGATATCCACTCCCGCTGGGCGAATCCCACAAAATCGACACCTGAATTGAGAGGTGACCTACGGCGACGAGGGTAGTACTCACCAGGTGTAAGAGACAACCTTCCTCGCTAAGATGGACCGTCCTCCCACAGGGGACGATCCATGGATATATCTTAATAGTTTTTGCCATGGCATAGAGTAAATTAGCATTAAAAATAATAGTTGTAGAGCTCAAGCGCGCTCTAGGTTTGTTTCTACAAGGTCCACATGGGTGGACATGATCAGGGTTCGTTTATAAGTTCTGATGTTGGTGCTACGGCACGAGAGAGAGAGAGAGAGCGAGAGAGAGATAGCGCGAGAGAGCGAGGGACAGAGTGAGAGACGCAGAGAGCGAGAGAGCGACAGAGAGAGAGAGAGACGGAGAGAGATAGAGAGAGAGTCGGAGAGAGAGTGCGAGAGAGAGAGAGTGAGAGAGAGAGTGCAAGAGAAAGAGTGCATTTGTTTTTTTTGTATTATTGTATTTTTAGAGCCACAATAGTTTTTCCTTTTCCTTTCGGTCCTTCTAAAACCACAGCTGTACAAGTGCCTCCTTTTCTCCCCCTCACAATAAACACATTTTTCTTACCCCCTTAACGAACACACCGAGGCACTTATTTTTTTTCTTTTCCTATTCTTTCTGTTCTTTACCTTTATTGTTTCTTGAATGTATTTTCGCCACTCAAGGGCAGTTTTTCAGCCCGTCCAGTTGAGAGGACGGAGGGTAAGCTAGGCCCTGACGCTGTTTTTTCCCCTTGAGATGGTCCACAATGATGATGATGATGATGATGACAATGCGGATGATGATAAATGAGGTTTGTGTTAATGATTAATGATAATGATGATGATTAATGATGATTGTGTTAATGATGATGATTGATGATGATGTTCTTAATGTTTAATACCCACCATGTATACTGTACAGTGGACATTGCCACTATGTTTTTTTTGTGTATTACAGATTGTCCAATGTTTTGATGTTTGTATTTAATATTTGTCATGATGCACATGTTATGTAAATGATATATTGTCCCCCCCCCACACACCTAAACACCTACACTTGATCGCTAGGCACAAACCCGAGGCAGACCTACTCTACGAGGCACTGTACATTGGGCACTGCACACTGACGTCCACCTACTTCGCTATACGACAATACCCGCCTCTCCATCTACGACATCTTCACTTCTGTACCTCACCCCACACAGGGATCACCACATACCCCCAACAACGTCACCACCTTCTGGTCGAAGGCATATCATACAAAAACCAGAAGAAATGAAGAGCCAAGATTTTACAAGAAAGAAGAGGATGACCATTCCCACCTACAAACAAATTAAACTACCCCTACGGCCTAGTCTCGTCCCGTCATCGAGGACGATGACTAGCTCCGTCGAAGGAGTTGTTGCATCCGGGTGATGCATCCCCATCCCCCTATATCTACGAAATATACATTTATCTATACACAGACGCCTGCGGCATACATCACTTAAACTTCTAACATAAAGCCAGGTCCAGGGCATAGCAACGACCTCCGGTAACCCCAGCCAGCAACGCACATCCTGTGGAAAGTGCAATTCCACAGACGCGGCACTTCGAACCGTATAAAAGTGGGGAGGCGTGGTACCTCAGAATCAATCAATCACTCATTCCTGGTCAGTGCGCCAGTCAGTCTGCCTCAGTGTTACTTCGTGCCAGACCACTGCAGAACGCCGCTCAGCCGCAGGGTAAGTGCTTCAGCGATCGACACTCCTCACACACAATCACACTTTCGTCTCTTATTACCATTTGAATTGTGAAAACATAAAGTTTATTAACTGCTCTGCAAGGTCTAGAAGTGCTCCCAGTTGGAAGCACCAATTAAAGCCATACCTTTTACAAGTATCTGGTCATTTAGTTTATTTAATGAATTATTAATATCCTACCCTTCATCCCCCGTTCCCGGTTGGATTCAGGGAACAATTATTTAATTGCTCAGTGGCACGCGTAGCCAGTCTCGCGCCTAGGTCATTATTCGTTTGCCTTGCTCTTAGCGCAAGTCACGCTTGCGTCTGCATTATTCCAGGTAGTAGCCGCTCAGCTGATCAGAACCAAACAGCCCTTAACCTCGCACCCACGAACTACCCAAGCAGACAGTACAATTGGGAGTTCTCCTTGTCGAGCCCGTCCACGCTCTGGGATTGCTCAAACACCCCCTTTTCCCTACACGCTAATCTCCCGAATTCCCCCAAATTACATTCTCTCCTCTCCCTGAACAGTACCTTGTAGAGGGCACCCTCTCAGGGCCCCTACAATACGGTAGTAACAGAAATATTCATTTCTAGGCCTTGTTTACCAGAAATAAATCAACGAAGAATGTAACTTCCTATCTGCTTCTCATCCACAAAAACTGCCAATATCCTTACTCGCCAGTAAAACAGAATAACATTCCAAAATTCTACCTATTCACTTCTGGACTTGCATGAGAAAAAAGCAAAGAAAGAAATCTGCCATTCTTGACTTAATCAGTAAAACAAAGATATAAAATTATTCCGTCTCTCTAAACAATACCAGGAAAATCCAGATATAAAATTATACTATTGTATTTTTGTATATTTATGCGCTAAAAAGTAATTGGGGCCAGAAGCCACAGTTACTGTAATGAGGATCTTCTTCAAATAAGTATCTCTTGTACAATATAATCGTTATCCCCTTGAACTGTCAGAAAAATGGTTAAATTTCAAAAGTCAATGTCCCTTTAATGAGGATCCTACAAAAAACTAATGTAAAAATCACTGTGGTCCATGTTCATTTCTTCTCACACAAGTGAATGTCGTTCACTAAACAGGATCTTCTTCGAATAAACATAATTGTGTATAAATGCACTATGTCCCACTTGGCCTCCTGTCAGAAAAATAAGGTTCAAGAGCCACTTCTTCGCATACTGTATCAGTTGGCAGTCAAAGTGAAAGGTCGTGCTTTTCCCGAGCTCTCAGGTGTGCTGAAATGGGTTGTTCTCTGGAGTGTTATCGGGCGAGATTCGGGCTGTGGTATGCGAAGGGTAGTCGGGATTGCCGGTGTTTGTGTGTGCGTACGGGACCTAGTAACTTGTGGTTTATAGCCCTAGTAATAGCTGCGTTGTTAGTTATTGGTGGAGTGGAAGTGAATCCAGGGCCTGTTACTCTAAATGTGAATCAGGCAAATGATACAGTGGCATCTTTAAAGTGTTCGACGTGCAGTAAAACATTGAAGAATGGTGTTGAGTGTGGACTATGTGAGAAATGGTTTCACTTCGGCTGTATTAAGGTCAAGAAGGAGGATTGTGATGTCGGAAATTGGTTTTGTAAATTATGTGATACGCCGGACAGTTTGAGGGTGCAAATCAAAGCAAGGGATCAAATAATACAGGAACTTAGAGCAAAGCTTCGTGAATCAGAAGAAACGGTGAAGGATGTGACTGAACGGCTTTCTACTGGGATCAGTGTGGAAGAGGGCGTGCAGGAGCAAACTGAGGATGACGTTATCATAATGGGTGATTCTATGATACGATGGAGTGCGAATATCTCGAGGAAATCAGGTGCGAAAGTGCGGTGTTACCCGGGGATTAAGATTGACCAGCTTGCCCAACAAGTGGAAGAAGCAAATGTAGAGGACTGTAACAAAGTTAAAGTGTTGTTGCTCCATGTTGGGACGAACGATTTGAAGAAGAGGGCTACAGCTGATTACATCATGGCGGAGCTCTACGAACTAGGAAGAAAAGCTAAAAGCAAGTTTAGAAATGCAAAAATTATAATGAGTGGCATTGTTCGGCGGGGAGATGTTCCGTTGAGGCGAGTTAAGACTGTAAATGACCGCATGGACTGGGTATGTGCACAACTGGGATTAGTGTACGTAGAAGCTGACTGCTGGATTGGTGGCCGTGACTTCGCCCGAGACGGGCTGCATCTAAATCGACGGGGCGCTTTCAATCTAGGGAGCCTACATGACAGGGTCATCGGTTCGTGCCGGCTTTTGTGAGGAGGAGCAGGTCCAGAGGTTGCCAGCCGATGGGAACAGAAGGAGCTATTTCGAGATATTTGCTGCGGAGGTAAGACTCTAAGATTACTGCAGGTTAATTGTTAGAGTTTAAGAAATAAATTAATTGAATTTTGGAATCTTGTAGAGACGTATTCTCCGGACATTGTCATTGCAACTGAATCTTGGTTATATGAGGACATAAATAGTAGCGAAATAATTCAAGGGACCTACGAGATGTACAGACGGGATCGGGGGAAGCGAGGTGGTGGGCTATTTATTTGTGTGCGCAAAAATAAAGCTAGTTTCTTAAAGTGGGCTGATATGGATCATGAAATGTTATGTGTACAAATTTCGGATAAAGGAAATAAATTCCCTCTTCAGGTGATAGGGGCGCATAGAGCACCGAAAGATAACCTTTCTCTCCTCGAAACACTGTATGATAAAACTTGTACGGGCAATGCTATGAAAAAGAGCATAATAATTGCTGGAGATTTAAACCTCCCCAAAGTAGACTGGTCTGGTGAGTCAACTAGCTGTGGTCAGGCTCAGAGCGCTGCAAATAAATTCTTAAGGGAGGGGGTTTTTTCCCAAGTAGTTGACTTCCCAACTAGAGACAATAATACCTTAGATATTTATCTCGTAAGGCCTGTAGAGCTGTATATTAACTGTCTGAAAGTACCAGGTATTAGTGACCATTCTGGGGTTGAATTAAATATTAGATATGGTAACATTACAAAATTAGACTCTGATGTAGCAAAAAAAAATCATATTCCAGTATCGCAGGGCGGATCAGGACAAGTTTCAGGGGTATTTGAATGAGCTATTTGTAGGATGGGCATCGGAAGGAAATCACATTAATATCCTGTGGACTAACTTTTTTAAAATTTTAAATAGCGCTGTTGATAAATTTGTCCCATTTAAATTGCTGAAACAAAACCCAGATCCTGAGTATTACACACGAGAAATTGTGAGTCTAAAACGGAAAATTAGGAAATTATACAATAAAAGACACGATAGTGACAAGTATATGTTGAAATTTAAGTCCTTATCAAGAGAGCTCGTCTTAAAAAAGAGGGCTGCTCATGACAGTTATATGCAAGGTTTACTTGGTTCGGGAGGTGATGGGTGGAAAAAATTTTACAGTTATGTTAGGAGAAGAAAGGGAAATTCAAATAATTTGTCGATGATAATATCCGGTGACGGTAAATTAATTACTGAGAAACCGGCCATTGCTAATGAATTAAATGTCTTTTACGGTAGTGTGTTCAATAAATCCAATAGCTGTGTGTTGGACATTAACGACGAATCAGGGGCTCCCCTGTTCCAAATAAACCAGTCAGCAATTGTAAAGCTAATACAAAAACTACGTTTCAATGTATCAAAGGGTCCTGATAATATTGTTAGTGAAGTACTTAAACTAGGAGGTAGGGCCGTGGCACGATACTTGGAGGTGATGTTTAATGTGTCCATAAACAATGCGCAAATCCCAGATGACTGGAAAAGAGCTACGTTAGTCCCAATATTTAAGGGAGGGAGCAGACTTGAATTGGGCAACTACAGGCCGGTTAGCCTTACGTCCGTCGTTTGTAAACAGATGGAACATCTCATTTGCGACTACTTGAGGGAACAGTGGGAAACATTATCATGGTTTAATGGTAGGCAACATGGATTTCGGAAAGGTTACTCATGCGAGAGTCAGATGCTATCACTTTTTCAAGACATTAGCGAATCGTTAGACCATGGAGTTTCAGTCGACGCCGTGATTATAGATTTTGCGAAGGCATTTGATATCGTTCCGCATGACATGCTACTCCATAAATTTGCTTCGACGAAGATTGATAGAAGAGTAATTTTATGGATCCAAGAATTTTTGACGGGTCGTTCCCAGAAAGTGAAAGTCGAAGGCATATTCTCGGATGAAATTACCGTAACGTCGGGTATCCCTCAGGGCAGCGTAATCGGAACTTTGTTATTTTTGGCGTTTATAAATGACTTACCAAATGGGATTCGCAGTGACTGTCGATTGTTTGCGGATGATTGTGTAATATATCGAAAGATACATGACTCACAAGACAATGCAGTGCTTCAAGAGGACTTGAACCTGGTCTATAAGTGGGCGATTGTAAATAAAATGAAAATAAACACAAGAATATGTAGTCTCTTAAAAATAGGGAAAGTGCGAAGGCAGGATTTTCAATATAACATTGGCTCGGAAATACTTGTAGAAGAAGATTCTTGCAAATATGTGGGCGTTCACGTAAGGAATGATATGAAATGGAGTAGTCATGTAGGATGTGTAGTTTCAAAAGCTTACAAATCCCTGCACTTTGTAATGAGGGTATTAAAAGGAAGTAGTACCTCTGCTAAAGAATTAGGATATTTGTCACTTGTAAGACCTTTTCTGGAATATGCCTCGGCGGTTTGGGATCCATATCAAGTAGGGCTCATCAATGAGTTGGAAATGGTACAAAGAAAGGCCGCTAGATTTGTGCTGAGTGACATTAAACCCAGGAGCAGTGTGAGCCGTATGTTAAAGAAACTTGGGTGGGAATCACTGGAGGCTAGGAGGATGAAATCTAGACTCTGCGCTATGTACAACACGTATACAAATCAACCAGCATGGGGTGAGCTTAGCAAACGATTGGGAAAGCCCACTTACATGGGTAGGAGTGATCATCCTTTCAAAGTTAAGGGCCGACCACAGCGAACAAATTATGGTAAATATTCTTTTGTAAACCGTGCCATTGATAACTGGAACTCTCTACCTGCCGCAGTCTTAGAGCCTTTTCCCAAACATATAGGTGTGTTTAAGAAAAGACTGACTATTTGTGTAAATACTCCAGTTTAATTGTTGTATAATAATTGTTATTGAATTGTTATATATAATTATTTATTTGTTATGTATATACTATTTGCCACCGGGGGACCCACCCCCATTGCAAATAAATGAATGAATATGAATATGAATAAACTTGTATGTACTGTACCTGTCTTTATCTGCGGAATAACATCTGATCATCTTCCAGTTAGTTCAGTTTTCGGGGGTGTACTATTCATTCCCAACGTATGACCCATATATTTGGAATGTGAGTAGTGAGGTTGTACAAGCTATGCAAAAATAACAATGTTTACTCTAACAAATACTTCAATAATCTAAAAGCACCCAAACAAATATATATGCCGTAAACAACGGTGAAAAATTACAATAAACAACAGTAAACAATTAACCCTTTTCTTGTTACAAACATCTTGCTTCATGATTTGGATCATTATTCGATCCATCCTACAATATTTCATTTTACTTTATTGAGTTCTAAAAACATTAACCCTTCCAACACTGGGTATCATTATATCATATTTCACTTAGTCTCCACATGTTCGGGCTTCGATCTAAGGATATTAACTCTACATAAACAATGACCTCCATTTGGCTCTGAACTCATGTCAATAAACCTTTTACTTTATTCCAGTTACATCTCTTTGTTTCTCCACGTACTGCAAAACATAAATTCTCCATCAGTAATCAATATTTACACTTCAAATATTAATACCATTTTTATATTGTGACCATTATGCATCATACATGAATAGGATGATATGGAAACCGCATTCCACGAAGTCCTATTCTCATTAATTTCTTAACCCGTTTAGACTTTAAGGTAAGGAACCGATTCTATACACTCTAACAATGGTGCAAAAATTATTTATTATTATTATTGGTGGGAGTGCCACTACACGTACAATAATAAACTTTAGCAGGCACATTTCTTCTGCTTCACAACATTACATTTCTTAAAGGTTCAATTATCTAAATTTGATTTTTAATCAACTTTTTAGTTCAGTGATTTATTGCTACTAGGGCAAGCGCTCCCTGCGACCCTCACTAAATAGGACTCATTCATTCAAGTCAAGTGGTCTGCGACACGACCTACGGTAAAGCACTTAGCCTCCGCGTTTTGTCTGCCCAACCTTGCTTACAACCAACACACACACGGACCATTTGTTTCTTTCTTTGACATTTTACATGGCAGTATCTTTATCATTGAGTATCCAAGTTCATTCTCGTTTTCTATTCATATTTATGACAATTAGTTGACTTCTTTCAGTCCAACAAATAAACACTCGTTTACACGTGCCTTTGGCTCGGAGAAAAGGTCTATGCTGTCAGCATGGTATTTAACATTAGCGTATAAACCCGCTCTGGTGCCAACAATTGCTGACGTGGGAATTTCACCAATAACAACTCGATCCAGGAACGCCATGTCTCGTCCGCATGTAATGCATGAATAACTCGGGTTAGGAATCATTTCACCGTAACCCGGCCATATGCATACCCAATAACATCCACTAGTGGTGGGATGATGGGGAAGCTGTCTACTAACTTATTGAACCTTCCTCGTATTTGCCCCGAACCTGATATCTTGCTAACCAATCATGGGATTTGAACATACAGGGTGTCCTAGCCCTCGTAGTGATGCCCCCTACTTTCCTATAGGCTCTTTATTTAAATAAAAGACCAATTCTAAAAGGTCATCCGCTTTTAATATCTCGCGAACCAATAATGGGATTTATACATATGGGGTGTCCTAGCACTTGCAGCAATGCCCCCTCCTTTCCTATAGCTTGTGTTATTTAATTGGAGGACCAAAACTAATAGGTCATCCGTTTTTAAAATTTCCTAAACCCATGGTTGGATTTGAGCATATGGGGTGTCCTAGGAATCGTGGTGAACCCCCCTTTCCTATGGACGTTTTATTTCCACTCTAAAATAGTGCTAGGTGGTAGGTTCTGCTCTACTTAGGAAGTTGTGAGCCCCTGTTACCTTGGAATGGAAGGAATCATGCTAGTAGGGCGTGCTTGGATTCGTTTTTTTCGTATCGTCGTGCTCTTTACGGGAATGTAGGTGTCGAAAAGGTGAACATAGGGTTTTGGGTCTAAAAATGGGTTATTGTGATTTTTCCTAATATTGCGAAAACTGAAAACGTGATGATGACGTGCGTGATAGTATTTTTCGTCTCGTTGTCCTCTTTACGGGGATGTAGGTGTGGAAAAGGTAAAAAGCTGGAAACATGGTTTTTTGACGGAAAATGGGTTTTTTGATTTTCCCTAATATTGCGAAAACGGAAAACGTGATGATGACGTGCGTGATAGTATTTTTTCGTTTCGTTATCCTCTTTACGGATATGTAGGTATGGAAAAGGTAAAAAGCTGGAAACGGTTTTTTGATGGAAAATGTTTTTTTGTGATTTTCCCTAATATTGCGAAAATGGAAAATGTGATGATGACGTGCTTGATAGTATTTTTTCGTCTCGTTGTCCTCTTTACGGGGATATAAGTACGGAAAAGGTAAAAAGCTGGAAACATGTTTTTTTTTTGGAAAATGGGTTTTTGTGATTTTCCCTAATATTTCGAAAACTGAAAACGTGATGATGACGTGCGTGATAGTATTTTTTTGCCTCGTTGTCCTCTTTACGGGGATATAAGTATGGAAATGGTAAAAAGCTGGAAACATGGTTTTTGATGGAATATGGGTTTTTGTGGTTTTCCCTAATATTGCGAAAACTGAAAACGTGATGATGACGTGCGTGATAGTAATTTTTCGTCTCGTTTTCCTCTTTACGGGGATGTATGTGTGGAAAAGGTAAAAAGCTGGAAACATGGTTTTTTGTTGGAAAATGTGTTTTTGTGATTTTCCCTAATAATTCGAAAACTGAAAACGTGATGATGACGTGCGTGATAGTATTTTTTCGTCTCGTTGTCCTCTTTACGGGGATATAAGTATGGAAAAGGTAAAAAGCTGGAAACACGGTTTTTTATAGAAAATGTTTTTTTGTGATTTTCCCTAATATTGGAAAAACTGAAAACGAGATGATGACGTGTGTGATATTTGTTTTCGTCTCTTTATTCTCTTTACGGGGATATAGGTATGGAAAAGGTAAAAAGCTGGAAACAAGTTTTTTTATGGAAAAGTTGTTTTTGTTAATTTGCGCGTTGTTTGGAAAACGAATTAGGCGATTTTTATGACGGGCATGTTGATGTATTTGTGTCGTTGTCCTCTTTACGGGAATGTAGGTATGGAAAAGCTGAAATCATGGTTTACGTCATTTTTCTAGATCGTTGAGGAAAACGGGTAAAAAGTAAGAAACCAGATTTGAAGTCACGTTATGTTAAGCGCTATGATGTTGGTAAACACATATGCATTATTGTTATTATTATTATTATTTGACATGGCTTGACTGGGCTCACACGCAGAGGGAGGACCTGCTTGATGAAATGAGAATTGAAAGATTTGTGACTGGCCCACGGCGAGCAAGACAGGGCAAGGGGTCTTATCATCGTACGTGACTTGCAGCCAGAGAGATAACAACCTGTTGTTCGCATGCGAGTGGCTGTTATCTGACCCAGACGTGTAACTCGATATTGCAATGAAGGACATACAGCTCTGTCGAAAAGCTGATCATTGCATTCCCACGCACTCTCATGCAGAGTTTGCAACGCTTGTGAGAATCAGTCTGACATGTGCGTTCCACGACATCCTACGCGTAGGAACAAAAAAGTTAAGTGTTAACTTTGCATCTTGTTGTGGAGGCATATATGTTCTGAGGGTAAGAGAGAGTCATCATTCTTGTGATCACCTTTGAAGACGACGGATGCAAGTGCCTTAAGCTCTTAGTAAAAATTACGTGAACCGCGGCCATACTTGTAATAAGGTAGGTTCATTATTGTTAATTATGACATGATTGGTTTTATTGTTATTTTGTGAATGCGTGAAAAGTAAGTTAGTAATTGATTGTATTTTTTTGGGATTTCGTTTGTTGCAGATTTAAAAAACGTCATTAAGTCTGGGAAAGCAGACAGAGAGACAGTGACAGTGACAGTGGCGGCAAAGAGCACATTCGCTGAAAGCATTATAATTCATTATATGGTGAGTACATTTTGTTCCATTACTTTTATTGATGTTTTTGTTAAATGTATGCCATTTATTTCATGGAAATGTATAAACTTATGGCGTGTATCTATTAATGTTTCAGAATGATGACATGTATCGAGTGAACAGGTCTTAACTACCGTGACGCTTGCGAAATTTTAAAAAAAGGTGAGCTATGAATATAGATTAATTCTTTTCTTTGTAAATGACCTTGTTACTTTTCGAGTGAGCGTCTTATCTACGTGTGCCCACTTGAAACCTTTTGTTTTTTAGCAACTCTTATGAATGAATGAATGAATGAATGAATGGATGAATGAATGAATGAATGAATGCACATGTTTAATGTATATAACCATGACTAATAACGGATTGTATTGGTTCGTTTTTCAGATAAATCGTTGGAAACAAAAACAAGAGAAAACTTGTCGGTGATACAAAAACTACAGAAACCTTGTTGGTGATCATCTCCTGCTGGAGCCAATTGCTACAACCATTGTGTACCTGTGAGCGTGATTGTGTGCCAGTCAGTGAAACCGATAAGTGTGGCCGTGTGGAATTGCAGGTTTTGGATTAACCTATTCTAAGGTAAGGTTTGCACGTTTATTAGTCCATTTAATAATCATGTCTATATCAGAGAGTGAAGTGTTAATGTGGCAGCCTTTGGCCAAATGTTTCAAAAGGCGAGTTTGCTCCGGCCGAATTTACAATGCGAATCACTGTCTGTCGCCTAAAGATTTTGTGGAATTATGTTTTCCCATTTTTTGAGTGAATGTGAACAAGGCTTAAGATTGCATCAGGCTTTAAAAATAAATTTCGAACCACTATGTGAATTTACGTTGATTAAAAATAATGTTGAAGAGAAACACACCTTCAACTTTTGTACAAAAATGGAGAAAGTACTGATAGCCGATAATTTGGAAACGTGGTATCAGGAGAAAGCTATTCAAGCGCTTATCACAAAATTTGATAAGTTGCAACAGGGTCCTAGTGGCTTGGCCCTCAATAGCATTGCCTATTTGCAAATCAATATTTGTAAATACAATCCATTGAATGCAGGAAGTAGCTATATTGCCACACCGAGCTTTATCGCTTGGAGAAAGGCAGTGATCAACATACGCAACAAAGACGATTACTGCTTTTTATGGAGTATAGTTAGCTGCCTGCAACCCTGTCAAGGCAGTCATTGTGATTTGCCAGGGAAGTACAAAGATGTGTTTAATCACATGAAACAAACTCTCAATCTCGAGCGTGTTTCATTTCCCATGCCTCTAGATAAAATTCATTTATTTGAGAAAGGTAATCCAAATTTCTCCTTTATGGTGTATGGCATCGAGGGATCCAATATTGTGGGCCCCTTGTATGCTACCAAACAGGTAAAGCAACATCACATTCACCTGCTTTTCCTGTCTGATGGGGATAAAAGCCATTATTGTTGGATAATGAATTTAGGAAAACTAGTAAGCAGCCAAGTGTCTAACCATAAGTGTGCAAAACACATTTGTGAGCGCTGCCTTCAGTATTTTACAACTGCTGAACTTTTACAACGACATACGGAAGACTGTGAGGGGCAGATGGCACTAAAGCTAGTGCTACCCGAAGGGAATGACACAGTCTTAAAATTTAAGGCCACTAATAAACAAGACATGGTACCATTTACTGTTTACGCTGATTTTGGGGCCCTTACTGTTCCCATTCGGGGATGTGAACCAAGCCCCCATACAAGCTCAAGCTATCCTGTGCAGAAACATGAGCCTTTTGCTGTAGCCTATTATGTTGTCTGCCACTATGATAATTCACAATGTGAGTATGTAAGTCATGAAGGTCAGGATTGTGCGCGGTGGTTTGTTGATCAAATGGCGGCTTTAGCAGGCAAAGTAGAAACTATTTTGAACAACCCTGTACCAATTCAGATGAATGATATACAGCAAAGAGAATATGATCAAGCCACCACCTGCCACATATGTGAAAAGCCAATCTTAGGCGGAGAAAAAAAAGTAAGAGACCACTGCCACAGGACAGGGCATTTTAGAGGTGCTGCCCATAACGAATGCAATTTGAAGTACTCTACACCTCGCTTCCTCCCTGTCTTCTTACACAATTTCTCCCGGTATGACCTTCACTTCATTGTAAAACAATTTTCTCATGTAGTTAAGAGCAAATTCAGCATTTTGGCTAAGAACCATGAGAGCTTTACCTCACTTTCATGGAGAAAAGGAAGCATGAGCATTCGCTTTCTCGACTCATTCATGTTTATGTCTAGTACGCTGGATAGTCTTGTGAAAGGCTTAAGCGAAGATGAGTTGAAACATACCCATTCCCTCTTTACGGATACAAATCAATTTAAATTGTGTGTTCGTAAAGGCCATATTCCTTATGATTATGTGGGAAGTTACGAAGTGCTTAATGAAACGACTTTGCCGCCAAGAGAAAAATTCTTTTCTCAGTTAACACAAAGCACCATCAGTGAAGAAGACTATGCCCATGCACACCGTGTTTGGCGAGTGTTTGGCATAGAAACCATGGGCCAGTATGCTACGCACTACTTAAAATTAAACGTGTTGTTGTTGACAGACGTGTTTGAAACGTTTCGTCAGCTATGTCACACGATCTATGGCCTGTACCCCGCCCACTACTATACCAGTCCAGGGCTAAGTTGGGACGCCGCCCTCAAATTTACCCACATTGAGCTTGATTTACTGACGGATCCCGATTTGGTACTCATGATGGAAAAAGGGATTCGTGGGGGGTTCGTATCGCTCAATCAGTGACATGCCAAAGCAAATAATCATTACATGCCTGATTATTGTCCCGAAGAACCTGAATCCTACCTAATGTATTTCGATTTAACAATTTATACGGTCAGGCTATGAGTCGACCACTGCCGTACAGAAACTTTGTCTGGCTGTCTGAGGATGAAATTAAAGATTTTAATGTGCATAGCGCCAGCAAGCAACAGGACGTAGGATATGTTCTTGACGTTGACTTAGCTTATCCCCCCCCCCGAACTCAGACAGTGACATGGTGATTTCCCCTTTTGCATAGAGAAAATGGTGCCGCCCGAGAGTAAGAGCAATCATAAAAAAATGATGGGTACCTTGTATGATAAAAATCACTATGTGTTACATATTGACATGCTGGTAGAATGTTTAACCCAGGGCTTAACCCTAAAAAAATCCATAGAGGTATTTCCTTTTGTCAGAAACCGTAGTTGAAACCGTACATGGATTTAAATACCAATCACAGACAAAGTGCCACTCAGCCATAAATAATAATGTTTTTAAAACTGATGAATAATTGTATCTATGGCAAGAGTTTGGAAAATGTACGGCAGTATAGGGACATTATATTGGTCAAAACATGGCATGGACAATGGGGAGCTCAAAAATATATTGCAAAACCAAAATTCAAATTTTTAACATTATTGATCATGATCTACTGACTATTGAACTTGCCAAAATTAAAGTGGTCATGAATAAGCCTATCTATTTAGGCCAAGTCATTTTAGACTTTTCAAAATTGCACATGTATAAATTCCATTATGGTTTTGCAATACAGCGATTTGGTAGCATTTCCTTGTTATATACAGACACGGATAGTTTCATTTACCATATCCGTGACCGTAATCCGTATGTCGTTATCAAACAAAATCTAAAATGGTTTGATACGTCCTCGTTTAGTGAGAAGAACGTGTTCGATATCACCCGTCTGAACAAAAAAGAAATTGGTTTAATGAAAGATGAGTGTTCAGACACCATGATGACTGAGTTTGTAGGTCTCGCTCCGAAAATGGATAGTTTTCGACAGGTGGATCGATGCGAATCTATGCGAGCCAGCAAGTGGTTGAACGACTCTCTGTGGATGATTATTTACATGTCCTTCAGACCCACACAGCCATGACACATAGTCAGTTTAGGGTTCTCTCTAAAAATCATGATTGATTATTATTGAAACAGCGAAAACAAACACTCGCTTTGTTGGACGACAAGAGACAGTGGTGTCAGGATATGATGACAAGCGTCCCATTTGGTTACAACTAGTAATGGTTGTTGCTATTATTGTTGTACAACACGGCAAGTGTTCGGTTTGGTTGCTATCAAATGCGTGATGCCATCTTGAGCCTCGGAATAAAAATAAAAATTGTAGTGTATCATACAATTTTTGTTTTTTAACCTGTGTGCATGGATGTAGGCATGGATGTGTGAATGCCTGTAAATAGTTGTACATAAACTGTATGTCTTGTGCTATTTGCCTGTCAACGCATAAAGAGAGTCATGCATCAACGTATGCATGGTTCACTGTTCACAGGCTAGATTAAAAACATGTTGGCTTTTTTAGGTTAGGTTAGGAAAAAAAACAAGTAGCCACCCTCACTATTGATGTCGCTTACTAGGCCTCATGTTTCAGCAAAGTGACCATTCACCCTCAGTAGGCATGCCGCTTAATAGGCCACACTAGGTTGTGGCTTAGTAGGTCTCATGCAAGAACAAAAAGAATAATAATCTGCTGCTTTTACTGTGCACAATCTCTCACTTTATGCCTAGTGTTACGAGTGATAATATGTTTGAAAACAACACCAATCCAATATCTGAACAGAAATTGTTTTTTAATATGTTGCATGTTATGTTTGCCGCCTACAGCTAAAGAAGTCAACAGACAGATGGTTATTTATCTGTGTTTTGCTTATTTTTTCTTTTCTTTTTGCTATTGACTTAGGTGACAGACAGTGTATATTGTACATAGTATTTTTATTTATCCACTTAGTAAACGGCAACGACTACTTTTCAGGTTCAATAATGAGCCATGATGAAGATTGTTTTATCGTCACAAAACACACCACGTTCAATGAATATGCCACGATGGTGTCTCATCATCCTCAACGTGTGGCCTATCCTTCAGAATATAGAAACACGAAAGTACGCATTGATACCATGTTTTATGACAACATTATGGATGATGACATAGTTTATGATCCAGGTCATCACTATTGTAAATACTGTATGCTAAATTTTGGTTTTGAAAATAATGTATCCACGCAAGTGATTCATAAAGCATGGCACGGTTTAACCATGAATTGATTGTTAAATTAGCTGACGAGGATCATTTTGCAGATTTTTGGTGTACAATATGTACAAAACCCCTGTTTAATGTTTATTTTCCAATAACCTCTCAAATGTTTTGTTTTCATTTTTATAAATTTCCTGATGAGGAACGAACCATTTCGTATCGACAACAAGCATTTCGCCAACATTGTCTTAGCTTACCTATCAATCAATATTCGCCGCATAGAATGAGATTTGTTAGAAACTAACAACATCATGTCATGATAATTGCTTTTTCGTTTACATTCGGCTTTCAGGTGCATACTTGACGTTTAGAATACATTTGGCTCTTTTTTTGTTTGTTTTAGTTTATCGTGTATTCACGTTGATGAACACATACACACTGGTTTAAATTTGTAGTTTTTTATTTTGTTTCTTTCTTGGTTTGTTGGATGTAGACATGGTTATTAAATGCATAGCGTGTTAACTTTGCCTTTTATAGGTTACCAACAGCATTCAGATGTTTGCCCCTAGTATCTGTTGATACTATTTATTTAACAGAATGCAGTGTGAATTTGCACAACAACAGGGCAAACGAATACAGGTCATTCAACAAGGGGATGATAGGCTAATTCCCATTGACAACAGAGACATACATTTACCTCCAAGAGAGATCTTGAAAATGATTCACACTTAATTTTGATAAAACATTTCCTATTAAATAATTTCCAAATGTATGTTTTGACTGAAAATGATACAAACATTATTATATTTTTGTTAATTTATCCAATACTATCTACAACCTTAGGCCATAAACACTCAGGCTTAAAAAAAACAACACACTTTGATGTACAGACAAAGTTATTGTTGTTGTTGTTGTTGTTGTTGTTGTTGTAATATAAGGACGAGAGTTTTAGAAAGTAACACTCTTTTCTTTGGTTATAGACAACCATGGACGCCTTGAACGCCATTGGTCAAGATTGTGGCTTTGCACGCAAGAAAATGAGTGAATTGCCTACGCAAACACCATTTCGCATGCATAAAATTCAAAAACTAAAAACCAAATTTGGTGAACGAGCTCTTTGCATTTGTCAAGACTTTGAGACATTTCTTCCCACACGATTTAATAACCTACCTGATAATGTCATGGAAGATGTCAATTCCAGTATTCACCCTGTCTATTTCATCTATGAGGGTGAAACAAATAATAGATGCATGGTTCGTTTTGTAAAAATAGAGAACGAATAATCATTGAACGCTAGCCGTGACTTTTTGTTTATTCATGCCCTACTCTTCAATAACTATAATAAAATAAAATAATTGTTTGGTGCTCGACAGTTTGACGTTTATTAATTGTTGCTCAACGTTTACAATGATAAATAATAATACAAATAAATTTTCTAAACTTATGCTTAATGGTAGAATTTTTTGTTTGTTTTTTGAACCTTAACTCATGTCAATACAATGATGTCTATGATGAGCATAGGTGAATGCTAATTTTTGTAAGTTCTCTTAATTGGAGATTTTTTTAGCCTTATGCTACGTGAATAGAATCATGCCTATGGTGCATGTTTATAATTAGTTAACCTTTTTTACTTTTCATGTACATTAATAGTTTTTTTTAATAAGTTGAAACGTTATGCACTTAAGGCTCGCTTGTTCATTCAGCACTCCCATATGCACCACAGCAACAAGTAAGAAATAAAAAGTTAGAGAGAGACATATTTTTAACAAGAAATCTATTAAACACTATTTACTAAATAAATAAATGAATAATTTAAAGTTAACGTCACATTGCCTTTACTGCAGACATGGTTTTGCACTAAACCTTGCTTTTTTTCAAATTCTAATAACAAGTTATTTTATTCAATAATAAGCTTTTAACAAAAACATGGTTCTAGAGTAGATAAAGATTTCATACGCCAGTATCACATATTTTTAAAACATGATTTTGGTTTACCTGTGGTTACAGTGCGTGAGGAGTTGTCAGATCAACAACAAGCTAGCCTTAAGCACATAACCTTTCAACTTACTTTATGAATAATAATAATAATAATTATGGACTCTTGTCCTTTTTATTGTTTGTGATTTAAAATAGCATTTATAGCAATTTTTATTAAAAAATATTTTTATTATTATAATTATGTTACTATTGATGAATAATGATGGACTTTTGTCCTTTTTTGATTGTTTGTGATTTAAGATAGGTTTAGTACAATTACCATGTATATAATTTTTTATACAATTTGTTATAATAATGATGAAACTATCAGTTTAAATGATGGACTTTTGTCCTATTTTATTGTTTGTGATTGAAAAATAGATTTACTACAATTAGTAATTTTTATTTATTTTTTTATAACGATGCTCTGCTGTCCCTTTTTATTGTTTGTCATTTATGTCATTTTATACATTTTATTTATAATTATAATGATGAAACTATGAGTGAATAATAATAATGGAAAAAATACAACATGGACTCTTGTCTTTTTATTTAATTTTTGTCATGATAACAGTGATGCTATGAATTTTTTAAATAAATTCATCACGTTCAAGTCCATATCTAGATAAAAGTAATTTGCTCTTCATAGCACCAATCACTATAAATGCTGCCATTCGTTCTGATAGACTGGCATCAGAAGCTGTTAATCGTTGCTTGGCAATGCTTAACAAGACTTTGTCGGCATTGCGTCTTAGTGTGGGATCACTGTTTTCATAGGCTTTATCGTGATTAAGGCATGCATGATCCAAAGCATTGATTCCCATATCCCCTCTACTCAAACGATCTTGAAGACGAGTACCAGGGCCGCAGAAGCTGTAAGCAGGTAAGTGAGCTTCGAATGGTAAGTTTTTAATGATGTTATCAATAATTCCACGGCCAGTACACCTGAGACATAGAGGTTTCAATCGGTGAAAAACACTTTTTTGTTGTTCTTCTTGTTCTTGCTGTTGTTGTTTGTCGGCGGTTGCTGACGAGCATAGTAGGTAGTGGTTGTTTTCCGCATGACAGCCATGGAATGATGAAACAATGTCTTTACACTGAGTTTTAAGACCATGATATAATTTCATTAATTGGCATGTGGCACACTGTCGAATGGAAGGTATTTTTGCCATGGTTAATTGCTTGCGATGGGAAAAATGACTGCATGGTTGTAGTTCACTCAATAAGGGTCGTTAGTCCACTGGGCAGGCGCTTTTTCCCAAATTTCTTTGACAGCGTTGGCAGCAACATAAAAAAGAAACGATTTAGGTAGTGCTAATAATTCATGTTTGTAAAGCTAATCAGTTTTTTCTTGCACACAAAGAACTTTCCAATAGACTTATTGATTGTAGTGGCGTCCATGTCTATAACGTTGATGTTATCACCTCACGTGTACACGTCTCACTGCTATCATTGGACGATACACTTTCAGATTTAATTTTATTGAACAACTCCCAACATGCACTCGTGGTGAGCCAATGAAACAATTGCCATGCATGCGCTAAGGCTTTATTCTGAATATTGTCGCAAGGACAAGTGTCCATGAGCGTTTGCAGGGATGGACAACCCAGATCTAAAAGGTCAATACATTGACAGTGAGAGGGTAAAAATGGTTGAAGCCACTGGCGTTTTTCACTCCCTTTAACAAATAAGACATTGGCCGCGGACAAATGGGATTTCATGACGATGTCAAGATACTTGTAAGAAATATCACCCTTTTTCCATGCTAATTGCAAATGATTTTCAATCCATTGGCTCTGTTTTTTATCTTTTTCACTAAGCAACTCGAAAGCTTAGGGAGGTTTAAACACCAAATGAATAGGGTTAGACACCCAAAACGTACTACAATCGATAAAAGCTACTTCCTTAAATATAAATTTGTTGTCTGCAATTTAAAACCCCTGACAATCCACAATGTTTGTACGCATCATGCTTTTATTTTTACTTGTTACTTCGTTGATGTCTAATCAACAACTAACCCATGCCATGGTTTAACTTGGCAAAGTCAAAGGACTTAAGGGAAAAAATGAATTGAACAACAGCTAAATATGTTTTGAGGTTTTATTCATAACATAAAAACACTTACACTTTTATTACAAAGTTTGTTGGTTTAATTTGGAACAGCATTCAAATGAATAGTTTGCACATACGGTCCACAGGTATCTCCTAGTTTTGCAGGGCCTGGTACAATAACAGGGTAATTCAAACTCCACGGAATATTGCCCACATCATAGCGATTCAGGTAAGGACGGGATGGAGTCCATCGTTGATGATCACTAAATGGTCGATCCCCTATTTTCCACTATACCACATCCCCACGATTTAGGTAATAAAATCCGCTCGCAGCCAATTCTCCATAATCCATAAAGGGAACTGTCCATGTTTCAAAAGTTTTGAACCGATTAAATTCACATTTTAAATTCCATGGGTTGTCTGTCACGTTGTTGTTTTTGTTGCTGTTTCTTATTGAGGGTCACATGATGTTTGTTGTTGTTGTTGTATGTGCGCACAGTGCCAGAGCGCAACAGATACTGTGCATGCAGACGCTTACCATCAATCCTATGAATGCTTTTTTTTTTCACCCGACCACAGGTGGCTTACATGCTGGTGACATAATTGGACAAAGGATGATATTTCACTTGTCTAGCATGAATAATCAAACAGTAGGCACTGGTATGGTCTGGGACATTTTCTTGTGTTTCAAAATCTACCCTTAAATCAATGGTGGTGATTTTCATAGATTCTTCTAGATATGAACAATCGAAAACAATCAGTGGTGCTTTTGCTTTAAACGCTTGTGGCGACAATATAGGGAAATCCTGTTATTCATAATAAGGCGATTGAAATTTAGCAAACATATCATAAAGGGGATCAAACTTATTTTTTGAAAAATTGAGTTCCAACCCATCATAGGGAAAGCAAACATTATTTAAAAATAGTCGTATATTTCTCAAGTGAATGTGATCAAACAAGGTGACATCTTTGCTTTGTTGGTATTTTCTATTGGTTTGAAAACCAATAATAACATAGAGGGGTCTCTCGGTAGAGCGAGCCGATTTGACACTCCAACTATGTGTGTCTGTGGTAGGTAGCAAGGGGTATTCATGTAGACACCAACTTCGAAAGGCGATAGGCAAGGCTTTATCTTTTTGCACCAAATTTAACATGCTTAGCTTTTTACGATCCGATAGTGTCACATGGGGCACTTTCCATAGTAATCGTAGCAGTTGAATTTTTTAGTCTATCACTTGGTCAGAGGCTCCTTTCAGTGCATTATAATCACTGCGGTCTCTCACCAGATACAAACTTTGTCTTGCGTTTAAAATAATACGCTTGTGATCTTCGGCAAAGCCAAGGAGTAATTTTAAGGGTAGGAAGCCTGTAAAAGTGCCATCGGTATGAACTAGCCAGTCATTGCTACTGTTGGGACACCATCCTGCCATAGAAAGTGTTTTACTTTCCTCCTCGCTATAGGATGGATATAATTTCATAAGACTAGTCATGCCCACATTTCGAGTCATATCTATGAAAATATCATTTTTCGCATAACGTACTTCAGAAAACAGAAAAGCCAAACCATGATTCGCCAACGCAGACGTTGTGGGTGTGCTGCCATCTGCTTTCATCAATTTACCCTCAATTTGAAGGACACTTTCATGAGGTAGAGTAAAAATATCTTGATTGTTAATGATGAATTGAATCTCGTCATTGTTATTCAGTCCTGTTGCTTGAGGTTGATAGGAATGCATATCAATGCGCACGACGCTATCTTCCACTTGTATGGGATTTAACACTTGCAACAGCTCCTTGTTCATGATTGGGGTGTAACGTACAACCAATGCGTTGTAAGCGTTGTCGGTTTATTCGTGTCAACCGTTTCATACACGGCGGGCAACTAACCGACCTCGTAGACGTTGTTGTTGCTTTATAGATAAATTTCATAGCGTCTTTAAAACCAACTTGTAGGTCACAGGGGTGTTGGCGTCCAAAGCAATCAGTTGTTGGTTTCTATTCACTAAGCGTAAGGTAATATTACTAATATCACTGACACACACAGGATGATATAGAACCACTGAAGGGTTTTCACGAATAATATAGCCGCAAGGAGAGGTGACAATAAAATCATACAGGGAATGGCTTTGTTCTTGATTGGTAAATACGTCTCTAATAATATTGCAAGTCACAGAAATGTGATGGTCCTCGATGAATTTCACTGAATAATCTGAATCATGGGGTTGGTGAGCTGCCAACACTCTTGGTTTAAATCCTAGTAAAGGACCAATCGAATGAACTCGTGTTTCAAAGTCAATGTTAAACGTAGAGAAAATACGACAGCGATGAGTAATCGTATTGGCTGTAAGTTCAAATTTGTGTGTCCCATCCGCAAATGGTTTGACACCAAATTGTTTTATCAGCGACACGCTAATGGCTTCATGCACAACGTCTATGGTATAACCTCCAGGGGGTAGTCTCAACATATAATCATCATAATAAAATTTGTCATTAATATCCAGTTGAATATTGTAAATTCTGTTGTAACTTTCCAAAGAAGTTAATCCTAGCACATAGGATTGTTCGGGATGCAATTCAATGGGGGGGGGGGTTGGAATCCAGGGACACTTCAGTCCCGCGACTGTGCATGGTAAAGGTCTTGGCGTTGACAATCATAATGATGAAACTGTTGGCTTAACGCGACCTCTTATATAAAAATGTAAACTCAAACGGCCACACTCTTGACTGTCAAAGGTTTGTTGACGATTCACATTATAGAATATCTTTACCCGGTTTCCCAAATAACGTAGCAACTTGATCGGGGGTGGTAAGTTTCCATAACTGTCAAAGTACCATACTGTGGAACCTTGTTTCACATAGGCTACAAAATGGGTTCCTGGGCCTGCATCATCATCTAAATTCATCATGGCTCGTTCTTCCTTCCACGGTGCTTTGGGTAATTCATTTCGCATAAATACACCGCGAAAATGAGAAATATTAAGTTGTTTGGTATAGCTTTCCACTTCTTCATGGGTCATGGCATGACGAGGCAGTTGCCTTAAGCGCTTATCGATGATGGACATTTTTTTTTCTTAGTCGGTAGGCCACTACCTTGTGGATAAAAGACTGGCTTTAAAGGATTGCCATTTCTAGCTCCCATCGCAATGGCTTCTAACGTTTTATTGTGTCGCTCGCTTTCTTTGAGTTGTTGCTTGCCTTGCTCTACGGCTTTTATGGTTTTCGCTACAGCGCTGGCACCACCCAAAAGGGACCCCAAAGCAGCCAACCCTGCAAATAAAGCCGGCAA
Source organism: Meconema thalassinum (assembly GCA_946902985.2). Lineage (NCBI taxonomy): Eukaryota > Metazoa > Arthropoda > Insecta > Orthoptera > Tettigoniidae > Meconema > Meconema thalassinum. The sequence goes on along the minus strand of OX336389.2, from coordinate 591,389,842 downwards.
AAAACCCCCACGCTTAGCAACAAGAATGACTCGCCCACGTTTTTTCTTTCTTTCTTTCTTTCTTTCTTTCTTTCTTTCTTTCTTCTTTCTTTCTTTCTTTCTTTCTTTCTTTCTTTCTTTTCTATCGATACATGATGGTGCGATTTCGGAGCTGCAGACAATCGCACCGCTTGTAAAGCTTTTTCGATAGGCAGTCTTTTTAGATTTTTCCTTTTTTTTTAGTTTTAACACTGGGTGTGAGGCAGATCGACTTGGTTTCCGAACTGGCTTTTTTCTATTTTTGAGATTTGTTTTTTTCATGTTCATGGCATATCTTTTTTTCATCATGGTGCTACACTTGGTGAACCTTTCACAGCAAACATTCGATAACAACTAACGTAGGGGAACTTATTTCATAGCAGTATATTCCAATTCTATATAAAGCGGAAAATCATTCACCGTTTTCCCAGCTTCCTTTTCCTCAAACGTAAGCATAAGATGAAAGGATAATTCATCTCCAACATTTACTCTTTGATGGTTGTGGGCCAATACTCTATCACCGTTTAGTTGTATTTTTAAATGTTTCTCATCAGGCATGGTATATTTAATATGAATTACACCATCATAAAGCAATCGATAACGACTTAAACCGGAAGCAAGCATATAGGTAAGATCATCATTCACCAGTGGTGGTGGGGAATGGTTTCTGTCATTGTCCAGTTTTTGATTTGACAGATACACTAAAAATACAGATGGGACAAATTTATAAAGCCTTTTAATTTGATGGGTCACATATCGTTTCGTGCAGATATCATTTTCGTCTCGAGGCTCTTGCACATCAATAATACGATGATGATTGGCTGAATAGCCCTCAACGGTTAGTCTCGGGGCCATGTGATAGACACTTTGCACTTTGCGATCAACATAGCTTATTGTAGCCACCTCTTGTGACTGTTTTGACAAAGAGGCGGCCGTGGCCATGATTACACGAGCTCGTCCAAACACGTCCATGGTGATGGAGGTTAACTAACCTATCCTACTCACCGCTTGCCTATATACACACATCAAAAAAAGTTTTGCATCACCTCGGTTCCCAGATCTCCGGCATATAGACGTTGACTGTGTATATTGTATCAAAGATACAGTCCCTTTAACTGTTCATAGATGTCACTAAAACTGCTCAAAGATGTAAACAACCATGCATGAGCAGGGCCTATTAGACGGAGGGGGTACGACAGCCGATCAGTTCCAGTCATTCCACCAGGACGAAGGTACGCTGCTCATGTTGTCTGTAGTTCTACCATGCCTAGAAGGTCAATACCGCAGTTCGATCGCGTCCGCATTGTTACTTTGTGTCAAGAAGGGCTCTCAACAAGGGAAGTTTCCAGGCGTCTCAGAGTGAACCAAAGCGATGTTGTTCGGACATGGAAGAGGTACAGAGATACAGGAACTGTCGATGACAGGCCTCGCTCAGGCCGCCCAAGGGCTACTACTGTAGTGGATGACCGCTACTTACGGATTGCCGCTCGGAGGAACCCTGACAGCAATGCCACCATGTTGAATAATGCGTTTCGTTCAGCCACAGGACGTCGTGTTTCAACTCAAACTGTGCGCAATAGGCTGCATGATGCGCAACTTCACTCCCGACGTCCATGGCGAGGTCCAGCTTTGCAACCCCGACACCATGCAGCGCGGTACGGATGGGCCCAACAACATGCTGAATGGACCCCACAGAATTGGCATCACGTTCTCTTCACCGATGAGTGTCGCATATGCCTTCAACCAGACAATCGTCGGAGACGTGTTTGGAGGCACCCTGGTCAGGCTGAACGTCTTAGACACACTGTCCAGCGAGTGCAGCAAGGTGGTGGTTCCCTGATGTTTTGGGGTGGCATTATGTGGGGCCGACGTACGCCACTGGTGGTCATGGAAGGCTCCGAAACGGCTTTACGATACCTGAATGACATCCTCCGACCCATAGTGCACCCATATCGGCAGAATATTGGAGAGGCATTTGTCTTCATGGACGACAATTCTCGACCTCATCGTGCACATCTTGTGAATGCGTTCCTTCAAGATAACGACATCGCTCGACTACAGTGGCCAGCATGTTCGCCAGACATGAACCCTATCGAACATGCCTGGGATATGTTGAAAAGGGCTGTTTATGGACGTCTTGACCCACCAACCACTCTGAGAGATTTACGCCGAATTGTCGTTGAGGAGTGGGACAATTTGGACCAACAGTGTCTTGATGAACTTGTGGATAGTATGCCACGACGAATACAGGCATGCATCAATGCAAGAGGACGTGCTACTGGGTATTAGAGGTAGTGGTGTGTACTGCAATCTGGACCACAAATGCTGAAAGTCTAGCTGTATGATGGTACAACATGCAATGTGTGGGTCTCATGAGCAATAAAACGAGCTGAAATGTTGTTTGTGTTGATCTCTATTCCCTTTGTATTTAAAGGTTCCGGAACTCTTGGAACCGAGGTGATGCAAAACTTTTTTTGATGTGTGTATATATAAACCTTATACACACAAGAAAAAACTCAGTCGTCGACACAATGGAATTAATGAAACAACCCCATGCTTTGCCCGTCTCTGATTTGGTTTCAGAGCTATCACTGTCCGTACGCGAACCTAAACGTCATGGCACCCTATTCCCATCTACCGTTCGATGTATTATGGTAGGGCCTTCGGGTTGTGGAAAGACCAATGTTTTGCTGAACATTATCACCACGCCTCATGGCCTACGATTTCAAAATATTTATATTTTTGCCAAATCCTTGTACCAGCCTCTGTACGTGTATCTGGAACAAATTATGACTTCGTTAAATAAAGAAGCCATAGGCTATTTTACATTCACCTCACCTCAAGATGTCATTCAACCAGTCCGCATTCAACCAGATTCCATTATAATTTTTGATGATATTGCCACTCAACGACAGGCCATTATTCAAGAGTATTTTAGTATGGGACGCCATAAACAAGTGGATTGTTTTTATCTGGCTCAGACCTATTCCAAAATCCCCAAACAGTTGATTCGTGACAATGCTAATCTCATCGTTCTCTTCCGCCAAGACTCTAGAAATCTCTATCATATTTTTCAAGATCATGTGAATCCAGATATGTCCTTTAGAGCTTTCACGCAATTGAGTGCTTCGTGTTGGAACCACCATCCCCATGCCTGTTTGGTCATAAATAAACAGAGTGAACGATGTGAGGGATGTTATCGCTTGGGTTTTGATCATTTTATTTCTGTTTAAAAAGACACAGGGTTTGACATTTCCTGTCAGTGTATCTTTACCTTCACCATGGCGAACGCCATAAGGTTCAAGAAACATGTTCAAATCATGCAGCATATTATTGAGGCACGAAATACGATTCGACATAAATTTCGTGAATTGCAACGTTTAAAAAACGTCAATCCTTTACCCATGATAAAACATGCTCCATCATCGGTTGATCCCATGAGGTTCAAACCAAATGCTTCTGCTGCTACTGCTGCTGCTACCTCTCAAACCAAACCCTTAACAAGTTCAAAATTTACTCAAACAGATTCCACACGACAGGTAAAATCCTCTTCCTCCTCCTCCTCTAATGTTAGTGAACAAGAACATCAAGACCAGGAGGAAGAAGAAGAAGAACGACATGAACGAAATGAAAGTGAAAGCGAAAGCGTATTTAGTCCTGAAAGAAAAAATCCTCACCCCTTCAACAGTTTCTAAAAACAAAACAAAAATCTTCTGTCATAGCGGCAACACCGTCTTCCTCCACATCGTCTCCGTTTTCACAAGTCTTGGCAACCCCTCAAAATAAAGCTCAACTCAAAAACATTTTAATCAAACATTATGGGGCAACCCTGGAACCGTATCTGACCCTTCTATTTATTGTAAAGACACATACCACGTATGGTGTTCGCTATGAGAATGATAGTTTTAAAATTGGGGATTCATCCATTAAATTTGCTCGTACGAAAGCTGTCATTAAAAATATCAACTACAAATTAACACCAGGTCTGTCAAAGCTGCTATTTTATCGTACCCCCTCGCCATAAGATTTTACGTCCGAGGACCTTGCTAAATATAAATCCATTTTATTAGACACCAACACACACCAAAGAAACTATAAATCCTCTCAGCAGCTCAATGCCAATATATCCCAAAAATATAAAACCATCATTGCAAACTTCTTTGGTAAGCAAAAACATCACTCTGCCTCTGGTGTAAGGTTCAAGAAATTAAAACCCTACCTAGATATAACCTTTTGGAATAATCCCAATCAGTTAGTAGAGCGCTTATACTTGCTTCGTGCATCGAAACAAGCTGGTCACACTGGACATGAGGCAGAAATCGCCCACATTGAACAACAACTCCGAGATGCTAAAATTATCTTATAAGCCATTTCCTATCAAAGTGGGCATTGCTCATGAATTGCATAAACCAGACCGACGCATTTATGAACGCGGTCGTGTCATTTACAAAGGAATCGATGAATTTTGGCAGGCAGACCTGGTTGAAATTATACCTTATTCTAACGTTAACGACGGTGTACGCTATATGTTGACCGTCATTGATGTCTATTCCAAAATGGCTTTTGTTCAACCAGTAAAAAAAGAAAGTGGTGTCTTAGTCACTAAGGCCTTTTAACATATTAATGAACACTCCAAACATCAACCTCACTTGTTACAAACCGCCCAGGGGAAATAATTTTTCAACAAGGTTTTCTCCAGATTTCTCAAATCTAAGGATATTCACCATTACACCACCTATAGCAATCTCAAAGCTAGCGTAGTTGAACGCTTCAATCGAACATTAAAAAGTTATATGTGGAAAGAGTTTACAATACATGGTTCCTATCGATGGATAGACTGGTTACCTCAACTTGTGTCACGCTACAACACCACCATTCATTCCACCATCGGCAATAAAACCTCGCCTCGTCACGAAGAACCTATCCAGACTCAATAGACTGTTTAACGCTAAAAAAAGGGTAGACCCAAGGCGACATCGCCTAAAAATTGGAGATTTTGTTCGCATCAGTAAACATAGAATTGTGTTTTCAAAATCGTATACTCCACAATGGTAGACAGAAATTTTTAAAATTCGCCAAGTCAAGCTAGGTCAACCAGTGACGTATCTCTTAGAAGATCAGAGCGGTCAACCCATTCAAGGACGATTCTATTATGAAGAAGTGCAAAAAACATTATATCCCATCGATTATCTCATTGAACGAGTAATTAAAGTCAAAGGTGCAAAATAGTTTGTAAAGTGGTTAGGGTCTCCTTCCACGTTTAATTCATGGGTCAATTAACATAATTTTTTGTAATAAAACACTATTTATTTATTTATTTATTTATTTATTTAGAAAAAATTTCCCTTTCCAAAAAGATGTATCACATTACCTTTCATTAATCCCACCCTTTTGTTTTTTTTCATGTCCAATAATCTCTTTGTTCAACCCCATGTCAATGTTTTATCATGATGTTATACACCCACCCATCGTTTCAAACTTTGCACTGCATGATAAGTCCATGATGAACCAAGGCTATGACATACTCAGTATAAGCCACACACTGTATAATGACACCTGCCTGTTATCTCTCTGCCTGCAAAGCACGTACGATGATAAGACCCCTTGCCTTGTCTTGCTCGCCGTGGGTCAGTCTCAATGCTTTCAATTCTCATTTCATGAAGCAGGTCCTCCCTCTGCGTGTGAGCCCAGTCAAGCCATGTCAAGTAATAATAATAATGCATATGTGTTTTACCAACATCATAGCGCTTAACATAACGTGACTTCAAATCTGGTTTCTTACTTTTTCCCCATTTTCCTCAACGATCTCGAAAAATGACGGAAACCATGTTTCCAGCTTTTTACCTTTTCCATACCTACATCTCCGTAAAGAGAACAACGAGACGAAAAAATACTATCACGCACGTCATCATCACGTTTTCCGTTTTCGCAATATTAGGGAAAATCACAAAAAACCATTTTCCATCAAAAAGCCATGTTTCCAGCTTTTTACCTTTTCCACACCTACATCCCCGTAAAGAGGACAACGAGACGAAAAAATACTATCACGCACGTCATCATCACGTTTTCAGTTTTCGCAATATTAGGGAAAATCACAAAAACCCATTTTAGACCCAAAACCCTATGCTCACCTTTTCGTCACCTACATTCCCGAAAAGACCACGACGAGACGAAAAAAACGAATCCAAGCACTCCCTACTCGCATGATTCCTTCAATTCCAAGGTCGCAGGGGCTCACAACTTCCTAAGTAGAGCAGAACCTACAACCTAGCACTATTTTAGAGTGGAAATAAAACTTCCATTGGAAAGGGGGGTTCACCACGATTCCTAAGACACCCCATATGCTCAAATCCAACCATGGGTTTAGGAAATGGGTTTTGGTTAGCAAGATATCAGGTTCGGGGCAAATACGAGGAGGGTTCAATAAGTTTGTTTTGGTCCTTCAATTAAATAACACTAGCTATAGGAAAGGAGGGGGCATTACTGCAAGTGCTAGGACACCCCATATGTATAAATCCCATTTTTGGTTCGCGAGATATTTACAGCGGATGACCTTTTAGTTTTGGTCTTTTAATTAAATAAAGAGCCTATAGGAAAGTAGGGGGCATCACTACGAGTGCTATGACACCCTGTATGTTCGAATCCCATGATTGGTTAGCAAGATATCAGGTTCGGGGCAAATACGAGGAGGGTTCAATAAGTTAGTGGACAGCTTCTCCATCATCCCACTACTTCCACTCAGTCTTACAATACAACTTTCATTCACGTGCACTCGCTACGTGAGAATAATAATACACATTCAGTAGTGAGAATCCTTGCGTTCACTCTGATACAATAATTTTATTTGGCGTATAAAATCCGCCCCGGTTTACATTCGACGATTCCTCGACAGTCTAACTTTTCTACCGACCTGCACGTAATCGACTGAATTCTTACAACCCTATGCTTGAGTTTACATTTAAGTTCTGACGATTTCCAGCGACAATCTATTTTCTTGGATATTCAATTATTTATTTGCTTCAATACGGTATCCTTGTCAGAATAGCGTATTTACTCATATTATTATTCTTTGCCATTCTTAACATTCACTTACGGTGGTCCTTCAACATTACATTTTACTTTATAAGGTCCTATTGCCTTTAGATTTATTTTATAAGGTTCTATTGCCTTTACATTTATTTAATAATGTCCTATTGCCTTTATATTTGAGTGTACTAACCAACCTTGGTTTTCCTACAAACATTTTTACTGTAGTTTCCCTAACTCACATTTTATTCTAGCATATCAGCCTACTTGGATTATAACTATTTATATTCAATCTTCGACGTTTATTTTACTCTAAAAATCACTGATCTTTAACTTCTTTATATTTCATTTTCAATTATTTCATCAATCAGGTTCCTTCCTTATTTTAATCTTGACTACGTTACATACATTTCGGGGTTTATTAATTCATTTTAAACACCTAATTCATTAACATGACCCTCATAAATATGGTCACTCTTTATAAGACACATTTTCTAACACTGACCTTTATAACCCAATAAATTCAAAAATAGTATTTATCGACAATGGTGTTTCCAATCGTGATGCATAATGGTACAATTTATAACAAATCATTTGTACTCACCGACATCTGGCGGTTCAGAACCCCTTCCATGAATAATTTCACACATCACTGCCGTATTTAGCATATTATACAAGCACTGTGGTGTGACATATTAATTTCCTTCACTTCACACGAATTAATATATTTTCTTAACATCTTAACAATTATACGCTTAATATTTCCCATGACACTCCGACATGTTCCTAGATGACGATATACTCTTCTTACACGTGCTGGCTTAATTAGCCTAGTCCCTGTGGACTGCAACTGGTACTTATTTGGACCGCTCCAGTCTCGACTAAATGTTCTGTCTTCCGATCTACAGTTTAAACACACTGGATTCTGAACGTAACGGCTCCTGAGTTTCGTCAATATCTTGTTGTGAACTTCACTAATTCCGATCTACTTTTGCCCTCACCGAGGTTTGAATCGTTCGTTTTTTCAATGTTATGTCCTCTAGCGCTTTGATATGCTTATCGCACTGTAACCGCGCGGTCTTTATCTAGGACTTCACTAAGGTCCTCTACGCGGAACTTTTATCGGCGTAACTTCCTAATTTGTACTTTGCGTATAATTATACTATATCGCCTATTTTTATTTCCTTTCGATGCCTGATTCGGAATCTCCATGGCTCTCCATCAGAGAGACCATGAGATTATAATTTGTCTTGACTTAACTATGACTTGGTTTCGAACCAACGCATTGCGACCTCACCAGACCTAATATCTAACTTGCGTAGCGTAACGTCCCTCTGGACTGGTGGTTGAATCTTGTAAAGTCCCCTCAGGGATTACGACTTGACTTGGTCTCGAACTAACGTACTGTAATGAATCAGCGTGGCGTCACGTCCCTCTCGACTAACGGTTGAATAAGCATAACGTCCCATGAAGGGTTACGATTTGACTGACTTCTACATCATTCCTCCATGCTTACATATAAAACCACTCTGAAAATAGTCCTTCAATCCATTTTGAAAACTAACTTCTGTTTCCCTATTTTTCTCGAACAGTAAAATTACCATTTCATGAATCGGGTTCTCAACGTCTGAAAACACTCCTTCGATTCCAAATTTGAACGTACATTATTTCCAAATTAATTATTTTAGCTCCGTAAATTTGTGTGGGTAGACCTCTTAACTTGATATTCACCGCGGATTAATGCGCCAATGACTCCATTACGTCATGTCTAATCAGAATTTCTTTATCCTTGTACTGTTACTCGTTTTATATAACTTCAAAAATTCATATTCTAATTTACATTCATTTGGTTGTTTTTCTCTTCAAACTCCAATGGTTATTTAGCGAGTTATTCGCAATACTCCTATTGTAAACCAGGCTATTATACTATCCACGCGAATATTCTATTGATCAAGCATTTTCTCGGGGATCTCCCTATCCATACGGCTTGATACCTTGTGGTGCAACTTCTCGCCCCAGCAGAGTTGCGTGGTCTCGCTTTCAGTGACTCATGGTACTTACTATCTTCATACATTTTATTAATTAAATTTAGACGTGCCTTTCTAGCTGGCTGTTATTTCAATGACTGATAACATCCGTGCAGCTCCAAGATTACTCATAGCTCCCTGGCTAGTTCCTACTAAGATCCTCTTTAACTTCTCAAGCTTATAATATAAAATTTTAGAATATGTGAAATCTTCATCTTTAGGGTCCTTGGTTCACACCTTGTGCAGTCTTATAGACGGGCACAAATCCCTCTTTCTTAAGTAAATAAATTTTGAAAACTTGCATACATTTATTTATATTTCTTTTCTTTGTCGTAACTCTCTATTTCCAATACAAAGATTTAACTATGTCATTACATGTTCACTTCACGCTCTGTCTACTCCTGCTTGGTTTTTTTTCTAAGACCTGAAACTTTTTTCACATACTCTTTTCCACCCAGTATAGGGTTTGTTTCCATCCACTTCTTGGGCCCTCATTTCCTGAGGGTTACACTCTCCTCATCTTGTTTGTTTATAGTTGAGCCGTCTCTCCTTCCACTTGCTCGCTCGTGACCTTGCTTTCAATGGCTACGCTAGGCCATGGTCTGATTATATTCTGCTGGCCGGTCTCAATGGACTCTCCCTCTTTCTTATTCAGTAACCGAGCCCCTTGCTCGCCTCTATTTATTATTTTAATTATATAACGGGGATGGACTATCCCTACCCGTTTATTCATTTTATTCCGTGGTTATTATCAAAGCATCGATAACCATCTGCTCTTCTGCCATCTTCTCTTTCACTTCCTTTCTTATCTGCGTCTAATCGCTACTTTCTTTCATTCCTTTTGCTCCTCTACCAATTATATAGTAGTTGCGCTTTATCTCGTTTCTTCTTCCGCTTTTTCCAACTTTCAAACGGTTTCGAGTTGTTTGGTTGCACTGTAGTGATCACCTGGTTCTGACTAGCGTTATCATGCGGGATTGATGCGGCTAACAGTTTTCCTGGCGTCCTATATTGACTTTCACCTTCCTGGAAGTTTCCATATGTGTGCTGGAGTTCCGAATCCCCTCACTTTTCACCTTCCTGGAAGTTTCCATATGTGTGCTGGGGTTCCGAACCCCACCCCCACGTATTTTGGCCTAAGTCCTCATTACTGCCTATAATCGCTTTATTATTTCTTACAGTAGCTTCCTCTAGAGCAATCATCCTCGTGTCACTCTGGTTCGTTCGTCCTTCTATCCTTTCTAATCGAGTGAATGATTCCTGCTCATTCTTGTCAACTCGGTCTGTGTTATCTTTCGTAATCTTATATTTTTCCTTCTTGTCTTCTCTGAGACTTTCTTTTATGTGGGCTATTTCGTCTTCCACTTCCTTCTTTATTTCCAGGCTTTGCTGATCCTTAGCCTCAACTTTTATCCGTACTCCTGCTTCTACATCACTCGAAGGATATGTATCACTTTACCTAGTGGTGTATTCTTTGAATACACGGTACGTGAGAATCTAATTTTTTAATGCTCTTTGCATGTTCTTTCCTTCCACTTTGTCAAACACCAACAGTGATCTTCTGTTTTCTCTTTGATGGGCAAATCTCTTATGTCTTCATGAGTCTGTTCTAGATATATATCTTCTGTGACCCACCTAGCGTCATCTCGCAGCGAATCTCTGAAGCTCCTCAATTCTTCCTGGTGCAAGAAGGCTTACTTATCTATTTCGCCACCAGATCTTGTTACCATCGCCAGCTATTTTCTCCTTGAGCAAGAGGATTACGTCTACTTTTTCACTCACCATGCTGCGCTAGTATCGCCTACTATCAACTCTTCGAAGACCATTCATCAAGAAGCACATTTATTTTTGGTAAGTTGGTTATGCTGATATGTATACCTTTTGTCTCCTACCCCTACTCTTTTCCCTTCCTTGGACCCTCCGTGCTTCGCTGAGCAGGTCTCACTTGTAAATCGGCAGTTGACTCAATCAGTCAGGGCTCACCTAGAGCAAGTCTCCTCAAACCAAGAGGCATTCTCTACTCTCTACGCCATGTTGGCACTCTAGGCATCCGTCAAAGGGATCTTCACCCTCGACATGTAACCAAGATAAGTACAGCTTCAAGTTTTAACCTCATCTTCATGGTTTTAACTTCTACATGTTTGAAAGATATTTTATAGACAGCGTGAGATTACTTATTTGGGGCAAAAATCATTCTTCGCGGGATTTGCCATGTTGAGCTTTGTCTGTCTAAGCCAACCTTAATAGAAAGTAGCTTTCTTATGCTTGTTAAATGAGAAATCTTCTCACCACGTGGGATATTATCTAAATACCCGCTGTCTATAATTCACCAAGCTAGTTCCTCCGCTGGATTAACATTAGCCCCATTTTTCTACTAAGATCGTTCTGGAACCTTCCAGATTCTGTATTTCGTCTACAAGTCCTGCCGTTATGAAATTTTCACTCTTTTGTGAGAATGCTATTTAAAATTGAAGAATCTCACTTCTGAATTAAAGCTCAATAGCGAATTTTCTTCCACCGTTGGATGTTCTATGGCGCATTTAACTGTAATCCACTATTTTCTCAAGCAATAGACTTTTGTTCATCTAGTGCAACCAGTCATTTTTTCAAATTGAAATAACTTTCTTTGCCATAAACTTTCGTGTTTCTATAGTGAACTTTTCATATATTTCAACGAACTATAGTGAAAACCAGTGCTTGTTCAACTTTCTACCGCGTCGCGATCGTCCGTTTACATTTAAATAAGGCCATGAACATTTTCCTCAATCCCTATTTCTCTTTCCTAAACCTCTTACTAACAATCCGTAATAAACGTTTAAATTTAGGTCTGTTTCAACGAGGTGTCAATCTATAGATGTGCCCTCCCATTTTTTCTCATGTGTAATTAATTAGTTTCTGTATAATTACGTGCTCAGCACACGTTTCAAACTTACATTGTTTCTCCCTTCTAATGAGAGAATACAGTACTTGCAACTCTTGAGTGAGTTATTTCTAGGTCTCACGAAATGGAAACTGCCCCATTTGGCTCGTGATTCCTACTTAAACATAGGAAGTCTAGAAACTTCCTTTTGATTTTTTCTTTAGGTTTCACCGTAAGTGACCTGCTCTCTTTTGTATAATTGTTATAAAGTAATTCAGCTTAATTACAAGAGTTGTAGGAACTTCTATTTTTGATGTTTTTCTTATTGTTATTTTCGAAGTTGTAACCTTTTCTAAATCAGTTACCTGGTAATTTTTTAAAGTACACTCCTTGTACTCTTGTGAATGTCTAAACTTTAATCATTTCATTCGCCTTTTTAAAATCTTACAAAGATTTTAGTACCAGGTTTAAAACCTTAAGAATTGTTATTTGCCTGGAGCAATTTCTAAATGTTGTCGGAGGTCTGCGACCCCAAATTGTTAATAAGATTGAAAAATATTTAATTGTTAAAGATATCAACTTCTTCTGAATTGTTAAATAAATTAAGAGTTTCTTTTCGCTTTTTCATTTTTCTAATACAACGGTTAAGCAAGATCCTGTCCTCCTTGGCTCTCCCTACTCGATGCCATTAAATCTGTTGATAGGGATTTCACCACTTGTTGCATTTGAGCAAGAACTCTCGGTGGCAACCTTGTTAAAGTTTCTCTTAGCTTTAATAGCTAATTCTAATTGGCCAGTAAGGCAAGTAAAGCTCGCTACGCCAGCTACCTGCTTGTGGAGATCCTCTCCGAAAACTTATGGTTAATTTTCCAAAAGATAAGTGTTTCTTCTTTGTCTAAGCTTTTAGCCGGCCTCTCGCTGAGTAAAGGCTTAGCCATTTCCAAATGCAACCATTGGTTCACTTACCAAAATTACTTTCCAAGGTATAATTTTGCATCACTATCCTTCCTGGAAGCACTGGGTCGCTCTTTTCAGGAACTCTATAACTTCGAAAATTGGAAATACCAAACTTGATTTAAATTATTGGCATTCTTCGAATTATTTCGAAAAAACGAATTTCTTTGAAAGGACATACAATAAATCGGTTACTCTCAGTCTTGCCAGACCAACACCTTTCCCCATAGTAGTCTTATACATGCTTGGGAGGAAATACACTAAAGCCTCTCTCTTGCAAATCGCCCAAGTCCTAGCTGCGGTTCCCGTTAGCTTCGACCAAGCTCGTACCTACTTTAGGTATCAGAGAGTTAATTTTCAGTGGCAACTGCCTCTAAGGGTATTTAAAGTTAAATTTATAACTTTTGTGGAACTCTCATCCTATTTCTCTATCCTGTTTCTCCAGTCCGAAACCCACTTCCTTTTCTTAATCATCTTCCCTTGGGGGGTGGGTTATTCCTTAGCCTATAATCTACCCACCTAGTCCTTTCCGAACTTCTCTGATATCTCGTTTTACCGTCTTACCTTTTCCTTGGGTTTCTTCCTGTATCTTTTTCCATCGAGTGAAGTCCCCTTGAGTCTGATCTAATTTACTATTGGTTTCCCCAATGCACACTTTTAAAGCAATTATACTATTCTGTATTTCATCTATATGTGACCTTTGCTTCGTAATTTCATCACCTTGCTCGGATATGTGTTTCTCCTGCAACTTTAATCGTTTATCTACTTCTTTAGTGCGCTTGTTCATTCTAGCGTCCCATGCTTTGTCGTTATCCTCAAATCTTTGATCTACATGTTGTGTGACCCCTGCTATTTTATTCTTTATTTGGTTTACGTCAGCCTGACGTTAATTCTCTATATCCTGAATGTCGCCCGATAATTTGTCTATTTTCTCGGTCAAATCACGTTTAGACTCTTCGCACATTTCTACATTTTGAGCTAATTGACTGCTCACTTCGACCTGCGCTAGTGAAATACGATTAACTTACGCTTCTATCTTATTGAATTTATCATTTACATTCATGTTCACAACCTCCATTTGTCCACTTAGCTTCGTATCAAACTGCTCTACCATAGAATCGAATTTGATATATAGTTGTTCTCTAGTTTCTATTTTCATCGCCTCGAAACGTTTGCCTACCTCTTCCTGCGTTTCTGAGATGCGACTTACATCGGTCTTTATAACAACAATAGTTTCCTGTACCTTCAAAGCATTAGCATCCATACTCCCCTGCATCCTCCAAGCATTAGAGTCTGCTCTGTCTTGTGCAGCCTCAAACTTAGTACTCATGTCCTCAAACTTAGTGTTTATGCCCTTAACATTTTCGCTGCACTCTTCCTGGGATACCTTGGCATCCTCCCTACTTTCCTCAAATTTATCATCAAACTGTTTTTCCATCCTTCCAAATTTCTCCTCCAAAGCATCAAGGAGCTTCTGTAACTCCTCACTCAAAGCCATTCTCTTGAGAAATCGATGGGCTACTCTCCTTCATAAATAGGTTCCATGCACATATTGACAGACAATTCACCTTATGCTTTATATGGGAGTCTTCAAAAAGGAGATTCTGTTCTATCATGGGTATGGCACGTCCGTACCCGTTTAATCATATCTTATGCCATTCTCAAAATCAAATTCAAACATCAAGCAAGATTATTTCTCAAAAAATCAAAATATTTGAAAATTCCGGGTTTTTCAAAAAATGAAAAACCTGTTTTTTCCTCGGGTTTTTCACTTAAAACCCTCCCCCACGTTGGGCGCCATTTTAACTATTAGAGGGTGGTACGTACAGGTGGTACCTTTGGTCACCCCACGCGAGACTACAGACAAAAACACAAAGTTAGAAAAACCGTCCTAGGGGAGGTTTTTACTGCTGAATACCCCTCGTTGGGTGCCATTTTAAAATTATAGGGTGGTGTAATTTATATTCGGCAGGTTCTACTTGCGGTCATAATACTTTACTAATGATTTTACTCTCACTCCTATAGTTAATCTTGACCGGCTTTCTTGTCAACCTTTACTCACATCCAGTACATATTTCTATACTCTCCCTGTACCCGTCTTTATCTTCGGAAAATATATGGTCATCTTCCACTTAGTTCAGTTTTGCGGGGTGTACCATTCATTCCCACCGTATGACCCATATATTTGGAATGTGAGTAGTGAGGTTGTACAAGCTATGCAAAAATAACAATGTTTACTCTAACAAATACTTCAATAATCTAAAAGCACCCAAACAAATATATATGCCGTAAACAACGGTGAAAAATTACAATAAACAACAGTAAACAATTAACCCTTTTCTTGTTACAAACATCTTGCTTCATGATTTGGATCATTATTCGATCCATCCTACAATATTTCATTTTACTTTATTGAGTTCTAAAAAACATTAACCCTTCCAACACTGGGTATCATTATATCATATTTCACTTAGTCTCCACATGGTCGGGCTTCGATCTAAGGATATTTATTCTACATAAACAATGGCCTCCATTTGGCTATGAACTTATGTCAATAAACCTTTTACTTTAATTCAGTTACAACTCTTTGTTTCTCCACGTACTGCAAAACGTAAATTCTCCATTAGTAGTCAATATTTACACTTCAAATATTAATACCATTTTTATATTTTGACCATTATGCATCATACATGAATAGGATGATATGGAACCCGCATTCCACGAAGTCCTATTCTCATTAATTTCTTAACCCGTTTAGACTTTAAGGTAAGGAACCGATTCTATACACTCTAACAATGGTGCAAAATTATTTATTATTATTATTATTATTATTGGCGGGAGTTAAGCCTCCTTGGCTTAGGCGGCAGCGCGCCGGCCTCTCACCTCTGGGTCCCTGGTTCAAATCCAGGCCACTCCATGTGAGATTTGTGCTGGACAAAGCGGAGGCAGACAGGTTTTTCTCCGGGTACTCCGGTTTTCCCTGTCACAAATTTCATTCCAGCAACACTCTCCACTATCATTTCATTTCATGTCATTCATTTAATAATTGCCCCAGGGGTGTGCGACAGGCTTCGGCAGCCGGCACAGTTCATATCCTCGCCGCTAAATGGGGGCTTCATTCATTCCATTCCTGACCTGGTTGGTCGACTGGAAGCAGGCTGTGGATCTTCATTTTCATTATTGCGGGAGTGCCACTACACGCACAATAATAAACTTTAGCAGGCACATTTCTTCTGCTTCACAACATTACTTTTCTTAAAGGTTCAATTATCTAAATATGATTTTTAATCAACTTTTTAGTTCAGTGATTTATTGCTACTAGGGCAAGCGCTCCTTGCGACCCTTACTCAATAGGACTCATTCATTCAAGGCTGGCTGCGTGGCTCAGGGGTAACGTTCTCGCTTATTGGGCTCAAGGTTGCAGGTTCGTATCCTGGCGCAGTCAGCTGGCATTTGAGGGTGCGCAAATGTGAGGGAGCCGTGTCCGTAGATTTACTGGCGCGTTAAAGATCCCCTTCGGGGCAAAATTCCGGCACCCCGGCGTCTCTAAAAGCCAGTGTAGTTAAAAGGGACGTAAAACCAATAACATTATTATTATTATTATATCATTCATTCAACTGAAGTGGTCTGCGACACGACCTACGGTAAAGCTATTAGCCTTCCCGTATTGTCTGCCCGACCTTGCTTACAACCAACACACACACGGACCATACGTTTCTTACTTTGACATTTTGCACGGCAGTATCTCTATCATTGAGTATCCAAGTTCATTCTCGTTTCCTATTTATATTTGTAACAATTAGTTAACTTCTTTCATTCCAACAAATACACATTCTTTCACACGTGCCTTTGGCTCAGCGAAGAGTTATTTGCTGTCGGCATTAGATTTAACATTAGCGTATAAACCCGCTCTGGTTCCAACAATTGCTGACGTGGTAATTTAGCCTATGACAACTCGATGCTGGAACGCTATGTCTCGTCCGCTTGTAATGCATGAATAACTCAGGTTAGGAATCATTTCACCGTAAGCCAGCCATCTGCATACCCAATAACATCCACTCAGTCTTACAATACAACTTTCATTCACGTGCACTCGATACGTGAGAATAATAACACACATTCAGTAGTGAGAATCTTTGCGTTCACTCTGATACAATAAATTTTATTTGACGTATAAAACCCGCCCCGGATTCCATTCGACGATTCCTCGAGAGTCTAACTTTTTCTACGGACCTGCACGTAAACGACATTTAATTCATACAACCCTATGGTTGAGTTTACATTTAAATTCTGCCTATTTCAAGCGACAATCTATTTTCTTGGATCTTCAATTATTTATTTGCTTCAATATGGTATCCTTGTCAGAATAGCGTATTTAGTCATATTATTATTCTTTGCCTTTCTGTACATTCACATACGGTGGTCCTTCCACATTACATTTTACTTTATAATGCCCTATTACCTTTACATTTATTTTATAAGGTCCTATTTCCTTTACATTTATTTTATAAGGTCCTATTGCCTTTACATTTATTTTATAAGGTCCTATTGCCTTCACATTTATTTTATAGGGTACTATTGCCTTTATATTTATTTTATAAAGTCCTATTGCCTTTACATTTATTTTATAATGTCCTATTGCCTTTACATTTATTTTAGTGTACTAACTAACCTTGGTTTCCCTACAAAGATTTTTACTGTGGTTTCGCTAACTCACATTTTATTCTAGCATATCAGCTTACTTGGATTATAATTATTTATATTCAATCTTCGACGTTTATTTTACTCTATAAATCACTGATCTTTAACTTCTTTAAAAATTCATTTACAATTATTTCATTAATCGGGTTCTTTCCTTATTTAAATCTTGACTACCTTACATACATTTCGGGTTTTATTATTTCTTTCTAAACACCTAATTAATGAACATGACCCTCATAAATCTGGCCACTCTTTATAAGACACTTTTTCTAAAACTGACATTTATAACACAATAAATTCACAAATAGTATTTATCAACAATGGTTTATTCCAATCGTGATGCATAATGGAACAATTTATAACAAATCATTGGTATTCACCGATATCTGCCGGTTCAGAACCCCTTCCATGAATAATTTCACCCATCACTGCAGTATTTAGCATATTATACAAGCACTGCGGTGTGACATATTAATTTTCTTCACTTCACACGAATTAATATATTTTCTTAACATCTTAACAATTATACCCTTAATATTTCCCATGACATATGGACACTAAAACATAATTATATATTTATTCCTCACACTTAACAAAATAACACATCACACGTGTATCTTAACACTCAGGATCTAATCCAATACAATTTTTATATTACATAAGTTGATTACACTACACGTGTAATTGTGTTTGTTGTACCTCAGGACGCGAACGGTGGCCTCCCGACAAGTTCCTAGATGACGATCTACTCTTCTTACAGGTGCTGGCTTAATTCACCTAATCCCTGTGGACTGCAACTGGTACTTATTGGGACCGCTCCGGTCTCAACTCAATGTTCTGTCTTTTGATCTACAATTTAAACACGCTGGTTTCTGAACGTAACTGCTTCTAAGTTTCGCCAACGTCTGGTTGCGAACTTCTCTAATTCCGAACTACTTTTGCCGTCACCGAGGTTTGAATCGTTCGTTTTTCAATATTATGTCCTCTAGCGCCTTGATGTGCTTAATGCACTGTAACTGCGCGTTCATTTTCTAAGACTTCACTTAGGTACACTACGCGGAACTTTTATCGGCGTAACTTCCTAATTTGTACATAGCGTATAGTTATACTATATCGCGTATTTTTACTTCCTTTCGATGCCTGGTTCGGAATTTCCATGGCCCTCCATCAGAGAGACCATAAGATTATAATTTTTCTTGACTTAAACTATGACTTGGTTTCGAACCATCGCATTGCGGCCTTACCAGACCTAATGTCTAACTTGCTTAGCGTAACGTCCCTCTGGACTGGTGGTTGAATCTTGTAAAGTCCCCTCAGGTATTACGACTTGACTTGGTCTCGAACTAACGTACTGTAATGAATCAGCGTTGCGTCACGTCCCTCTGGACTAACGGTTGAATCAGCGTCACGTCCCCTCTGGGTTTACGATTAGACTTGGTCTCGAACTAACGTACTGTAGTGAATCAGCGTGGCGGCACGTCCCTCTGGACTAACGCTTGAATCAGCGTAACGTCCCCTCAGGGATTACGATTTGACTGACTTCTATATCGCTCCTCCATGCTTATATATAACACCACTCTGAAAATAGTCCTTCAATCAATTTTCAAAACTAACTTCTGTTTCCCTAGTTTTTTCGAACTGTAAAAATTACCATTTCGTAAAGCAGATTCTCAACGTCTGAAAACACTCCTTCAATTCCGAATTTGATGGTACAATATCTCCAAATTAATTCTTTTAGCTACGTAAATTTGTGTGTGTAGACCTCTTAACTTGATATTCACCGCGGATCAATGCTCCAATGACTCCATTTCGTCATGTCAAGTCAGCATTTCTTTATCCTCGTACTGCTACTCATTTTTATAACTTCAAAAATTCGCATTCTAATTTACATTCATTTGGTTGCTTTTCTCTTCAAACTCCAATGGTTATTTAGCGAGTTGTTCGCAATACTCCTATTGTAAACCGGGGCTATTAAACTACCCACGCGAATATTCTGTTGATCAATCAATCTCTCGGGGATCTCCCTATCCATACGGCTTGATATCTTGTGGTGCAATTTCTCGCCTCAGCAGAGTTGCTTGGTCCTGCTATCAGTGACTCATGGTACTTACTATCTTCATAAATTTTATTAATTAAATATAGACGTGCCTTTCTAGCTGGCTGTTATTTCAATGTCTGATAACATCCGTGCAGCTGAAAGATTACTCATAGCTCCCTGGCTAGTTCCTACTAAGATCCACTTTAACTTCCTAAGCTTATAATATAACATTTTAGAATATGTGAACTGTTCATCTTTAGGGTTCTTGGTTCACACTTTGTGCAGTCTTATAGACGGGCACAGTACCAATTCACTGCGGTTACTCTTGACCACCAGAAATATGTATGATATAAGGCCCAAAAATAAGGGCTACTTAACAGAGGTTCTTCTCTGAATAAAACCACTACTTCTGAAAGAAAACAAAACTAATCTCACCCTATTTTCAGATAAAAGAAGTTAGAAAACATAACACAACACTTTTGTCATACACAACTAGAAAAACACAGAAAACCTACCGTCTGCCTAGCACTTCCTTGAATAAATATATCTTGTACAAAATAACTGGAATACCTTGTTGACCCTTCTTCGAATAAACATAATAATGTATAAAACACTATGTCCCCATGGCCCCCTGTCAGAAAAATAAGGTTCAAGAACCACTTCTTCCCTTAAACTTGTATGTACTAATTCACTGCAGACCTACTTGACCACCAGAAAAATGTATGGTAAAAGTTTCAAAATTCAGGGCTACTTAAGAATAAAATAACTACTCGCTGACCCTTCAGCAAGAAAACAAAACAATTTTCACTCTATTTCCCGATAAAAGAAGTTAAAAAACATAACAGAACATTTTTGTTATACACAACTATATTAAAGCCTACTGTCTTGATGGCACTTTCTCGAATGAATATATTTTGTACAAAGTAACAGATATACCTTGCTGACTCTTCTTCGACAAAACATAATTATGTATAAAAACACTATGTCCCACTTGGCCTCCTGTCAGGAAAATAAGGTTCAGAACCACTTCTTCGCATAAACTTGTATGTACTGAACCCGATGTCACATTTGCTATGAGACCTCTTTGGCTCATGAAGAGTTCACCATCAATGGAGGAGGCCGATTGAGCGCTCATTTGACTAATATCAGTTGCCGTGCCAAGAGTGTATTATATTTTATATGTTTTGTAAAACACACAATTCTTAACCGATGTTGTAAATATTTTGAATGCACAGAAGAGGAATATGAGTTATTATAAATAAGAGACATGAATATGAATGATCCATAGTGAATGCCATAGATATTTACACAGCCGCACACTTGACTGATGACTAGCGAGTCCATCCGGCATCTTGATGAAGCTCTCCTATCGTAAGCATGATTGAAGCTTGGCGTGTAACCTTCGACAGGCATAGTCCTGAAACTACGTCAAAACGTGCTCGACAAATCGAGGAGTATCAGTATAATTCAGCTTAATCAACAAATAAGGATACGCGTTTGCGTGCAGTATAACTGCTAAGTGTATTTAAAACTATCAGAGATAGCAGATTCTGAATATTTGTTATATTTCAAGAACTATCTAACGCGGGCGTCGAACACGCTGCCAAACCACGTTTTTCAGAAGTGCAGCGAAATTTATAAAACAGTGCAGAAGAGTAAAGGACAGTTTACGAGTGAATTTAATGAAAACCAGTTTTTAGTGTGTACTGTAGCACAAGCTACAATGTTTAAATTCTGTGAGCGGAAAACCAATGGCCTATATAACTTGCTAACCGCTACACCAGTGCAAATTCAGTGCAATTGCTAGTTGAGGCGTAACAGTAAATTCAGTGCAACCAAATCTTATAGCATCATGGCATTAATAACGCACATTTATTGTAAAGAAGAAATGTCGATTATTCATTCAACTATGAATGTAGGAATGGAGTAGAAACCCCATAGGAGGCGGGGTTTAGCGACGGTTGGACCGTACTACCAATGGTTTAGCGATGGCTGGATCGTACTATAAAGCAAGCACGTGTATTACAGGCATCCCATCTATATGCCTTACTTGCTACTTAAACCATGCAAGAAAATATGAAGAACACACGTGAGTCAGGCAGATTGCCGAATATATTTTTATGTACGATCCTGTTATGGGGATTAGCTTACGCCGCGCATTCCTAGGTAGGTTTTATCATTAACATGTACTCCTAGTGGTGAAGGAACCACAACGTATCGTATCATTTGCACTTGCTGAGGATAAATGCATTTGCCAACAATCGACAGAGCATCCAACCAATACACTTTAGCGTGTAGGAATTTGTGACACAGTCATGTGTCAATAACTGTATTTTATTTGAGCAGTAAAAACTAAACGACCAGCTGTTGGCCGTGAAGGAAGCCAATGTCACACATTATTTTGTTTATTTTGACCTTGTAAACGCGATGACAGCGCACTCTTTTCTTTATCAAATTACTTAGAAGGCAGTGGGCGCAGTGAACACTAAACATTACTATCTGAAAACCAGTGTATGCAGTGCGGAGAAGTGAAACAGATAACTTTATTAATTCGACAAGCAGACGACTGCCCAAACCAGCTATGAATTGTAACATTATAAGATGAGCTGAGCAAGCTATCTTAGGTTCGAAAGAATGGGTCATTTTATTGGACTGTATCCAAAAGACTCAGGTTTATAACACTAGATTTCCAGATATTAGGCGTCTGATATATGAGTAAATGAAACACCTTTCAATAAGTTCAGGGTATACAGCTGTTACGACGGCGATATGAAACCTTATCCCCAAGCTTGGATTGTATCAATTTAGTCAGAACCATGTTATGTTAAAACGCACTACAGCGGTAGGATATGATTACCCTTAGATGCAAGTAAAAGTTTTAGTACTTTATGGGCTGGTAACGCGCTCAACTTTTGTCACGTTATTACAGCAGATGATCAATGGATCAGTGGTATTGATCAGCACACAGATGTGCTATTTGAGGTTATGGAATTGATTTTTCTTCCAATGATGTGTTTGTATTGGATGTTTGGTACACCAATTGTTTTCACTACACGAATTTAGCATGGTCATTAAAATACAATGGAACTGATAGGACTAAACTGATCTGATAAGTATGAAGGTAATAATCAAATATCAGGATTTTCAACTAAAACTGAGTATAAACCAAGAGCTAGGAACTCTAATAAAATTTAACAAAACCTATAAACTTAAATGAACCTTGATCACCATAACTTAGATTTGATTCTTCGACTCTTTATAAATACAAATATAGCTTTCTTTCCCTATTGAGCGACGACAGTCAGTTAGTTACGTGACTCAACGCGGTAACTAAACTGATAATGCGATGTTAGACATGTTTTGCTCATGCAATCTCCGACGTAACTTTTCTCTCCCAACACAAACATGACCCAAGTTCACAAACAGTGAATTTGCGATGTAGGAAGGTAAAGAGCAATGGCGCCCATTGCGCACGTAATTTAAGAGTGTTTACATGTTATACATTTGTGTTGTGATTAGACTAGGCTTTTCATACTTTCTGTTAGAATCAGAATGTGCATAGCTTTAGCTTGGAAATAAATTTAGGATGAAACGCTTCCCGTTTATATCATTATTATTAACGTACGATAGGCATTAGATTAAATGATTATAACGTTAAATGTTGGAAGTGACACCATCATAGCGTAGCTTTAAACTTATTATGCTTTAAATGTAACTAATATCTTGCATTGTAAACGAGTAAATAACTCACCTTGCTGTGGGATCATTCTTGTACTATTATTATTATTGAATCTCCGAAGTAATTGGATAGCGAATATCTACGTGTCATTCTCTTAGATTGCATTCTTTGTTTTTCCATTTTTGCGTAGGACTTCGAGAGGCTTAATTTGTTAGGATTATCGCACGGAGACGAATTACATCATTATGAACATTGTTAGCACGGAATAGCCTTTTTTACCTCTCGGAAGTAGTTAGGGGTCTGCCACTTTTTTGAATAAACTGAGTGTGATTTTAATTTAAGCCTTGCCTCTTTATTGTATTTGTTGAGTTTGTATTCCTCTGGACAGGTAGTTTTACCTCTTATTACACCCGACACCCCCCGAGTACTGTTTCTTGAGTGCTTTCCCTGATCAAGAATGCATTCCTTCCCGGCCTATATGTCTTCCTGTGAGATGGGGGTTTCGGAAGGGTCATTTAAGGTCGATGGCTCCCCAGAATTCTCGTCAATCGGGCACATATAGACTTATCTTTAATTGGCGCCTCAACGTGATCGGCTCGATTTTGAGATGTCTAGTTGGTGGCATACGAATATGAAAAATCGAATTTGAGAGGCCGAGAGCTCATGTTTTTGGTATGATAGCATCTGCCAGGTCAGTGACGAATCGGTATTCGTACGGCTGGACAGTAGCTGCATGGCACTCATGTTGAGATAGGACCATGAGGTCAGTTGGCATTAATTACAGTTCATAAGTAGAGACATTTCCACTTGTAGCCAAAACTGATCTTAAGTAAATGTAATTGTAAGTTTGTGTGTTTATCTTTTATTAGGACAGAGGCACAACAATGATCCCTTTGTTTATGAAGAATGCAGACTTTCCCAAGAGCTTGATATTAAGATGTACCATAGTGAGTAAGTTTCAGCCAAACTATTCCCCGCCTAATTCTCAAATTGAATTTATTGTGATGGCAAGTGAAGAAGGCTTGGACAATATAGCAACTTTGCCTGAGTTGCTGAGGGATCTGCGCATGTCCATTAATCAATTTCAGGTAAACCAAGCGGGTATGAAAGCTAACATGAATGACATGGGAGTAGTGGTTTTTGGAGAGTACGGGACCCTCCTCCTCCTCACCCTCCTCATAAGATGGCGGCGACGCGATATCTCTCGAACGCATGGTTGGATTTTAACAAATGAGGTGTCGTTGAACTCGGGCTGATACCCCCTTTCCAATGGACAACATATTTCAACCCCAAAATAAAACCTACCCCTACTATGGGGTGAAATTGTAATTTTTTTAGAAAATCTCGCTTTCCAAGTGCAACATGTGAGAGTTTGATTGCCAATATGAAATTAAACGTTGTTCCGCAAACCAATAATCAAAGAGGGGCATGTCAGGCCTTGAGGCGAGAGCCCCTGTTATTGTTGACGAGCCCCTGTTGTCGGGTCCCTGTTGATGGGTTATTGTTGACGGGTCATTGTTGACGGATTATTGTTGACAGGTCATTGTTGACGAGTCCCTGTGGATGAGTCATTGTTGACGGGTCATTGCTGACGGGTCCTTGTTGACGAGTCCCTGCGGACGGGTCATTATTGACAGGTCATTGTTGACGAGTCATTGTTGACGAGTCCCTGTGGACGGGTCATTGTTGACGAGTCCTTGTTGGCAGGTCCTTGTTGACAGGTCCTTGTGGACGAGTCCTTGTGGATGAGTCCCTTTGGACTGGTTCCTACGGACTAGCCCATGAATTTATTTAAATTATGTCAAAGGACCTAACTACATTTTGCGTGTAAAGCAGTGTGTTGAACTGACGTAGTTCACCAATTCCCCACTACTATAATGGGATAACGATATGAAAGGAAAGTGACGAAATACATGTGAACATACAAGGGATCTAACTTGGTGGATGGATGTGTTCTAACGAGTCATTTGTAGTTGAAAGAGAATAATACATGTTCTTAAGATGTTAAAACTGTGGAGATGGTACGTGCAGTAAGACGTCTTGTTATATTTCCTGTGTCATATTACAGACATGACAGAGAGCGCGCAGATCTGTTGCTATGACTAACGCTGCAGTAATTTGAAACCGCAAGTGTTGATGAAGACAATGGGTGATGATCATGCAAAGTTAGCAGTTATTGGATATTACACAGGTGTTCCTTCCGGTGTCATGTTGCTGACATGCCAGAGAGCGCACACTGTTGTTGCTTTGACTGACGCTGCAGTAATTTGCTACCTCAGGTGTTGATCAAGACAATGGGTGATGATCATGCAAAGTCAGCAGTAATTGGATACCACACAGGTGTTCCTAGTGTACTTTGGACTCTCAGCTGTATTGGGAAAGGAATTGCAATGATCTGCAAAAAACTGCTGACACGAGTGATGAGAGTTTATATAAGAGAGGTGTCATATATTTCCCTACTGTCAGTCTTTATTACTCGCTTTGAGTGAACAGTGCTCTATTACTGATCAAGAGTTGTAAAAAAGCCTTTTGGTAGAAAATCATTAAATTATTTTGCATGGTAAGTACTTATTATTAATGGATTGTAGTCTCTTATTACTAATTGATTTTGAAGTTATTGATTGGAATGTATTTATTGATTGATTGATTGATTGATTTGTTTACAGATAATTGGGTACCTGTAGGTTACCAGATTCCTACATTCTGTTCATTTAGTGGCAGCAGTTGATAAATTATAAAAAGGTAAGTGCCCCTCTAATAACTTTTAAAACAGTTAGTGTGATATTTTCCAATGTTCACCTCTACATGTCTGTGAAAACGGTATATTTGGCAGTCAAAAGTTGGAACTACTTGACCATGGTGGGTAAAGCTAATTTTGTAGGTTAGATTTTGATTACCGCTCTATTAAGTCTGAATGTTCATTGCTAGGTGTCAGTGACAGAGGGAATATTTAAAGACTTAACCTCAGTTCACCTAACATAACCTAACTTAACCTCGTCACGTGACATGTTTTACAAGTTTAGACTTGCTTTATGACTGACTATGATGTCACACTTAGCTCACTTAACTGGTAGCTGCTAGTTTCTACCACGTGACATGTTCTACTATTAAAGACTTGTTTTAAGACTGGCTATGACGTCACACTTAGCTCACTCAACTGGCGATCGCTGGTTTCTATCACGTGACATGTTCTACAAGTTTAGGCTTGTTTTAAGACTGGCTATGACGTCACACTTAGCTCACTTAACTGGCGATCGTTGGTTTCTATCACGTGACATGTTCTACAAGTTTAGACTTGCTTTAAGACTGGCTATGACGTCACACCTAGCTCACTTAACTGACCGATGGTTTCTACCACTCTATCAAGTTCCAATGTTCACCGCTAGATGTCAGTGACAGTGGTATATAGTAACCCCCAGTTAGAACTACATGACGTTATACTTGCTAGGAGTTCACAGATGATCGATTTAAATACCCTGCTATAACCATTGACTGGAATATAATTAAACTATTTATATTGTACTTTGTTTTATCATTTATTAACATTTATGATTTCTTTCCTTTATAGGTAATTTCGAAAGTGATCATAATGTTCAAGTGTGGTGACTGTAAGAAACAGTTCTCAAGACCTGACAACCTTCAACGGCATGCAAATGTTAAACATGGCATTAAAATGTTTGTGTGCAGTCATTGTGCTATGACATTTAACAGACAAGATAATCTTGCACGTCATGTAAATTTAAAGCATGTCAGTTCAGAACCTTTTTCATGTTCAGTTTGAGATCTTGGTTTTTCTGCTGTAAAGCGATATCAATCCCACATGGTTGAAGTGCATGGGGAACAACAGGAATTAAAAACTGTAAAATCATCAACTAGCACGGAACCTTTAAACGAATGTGATGCTCAAAAGCGTAAACGTTCTCAAGATTGTGAAGATAGTTGTGCAACAAAAAGAAAGAAGAATGGTGAACATTCGATCACACATTGTGATGTATGTAATATTGATATACCTTCTTCAATCATTCATGGACATTTATGCAGTATTCAACATAAAAACAACGCTTGCCATGAAAGAAATTCTGGAAATATTCAACAAATTGGTAGTGCATTTAAAAGTCGAATTGCTAGTTGTAGACTTTATAGTAAAGAAAAACTCAAAGTATTGAATCATTTTTTATAAATGTTCAACCTACTGTGTTTGGCTTGGTAGGTAATGTTTTATTAGAGCATAAACCAATTAAAATGAATTTTGAACTTTTTGGACTCTATGTAAAAACTGGGAGCGAAGGTGAAATTACGGATATCAAATCTTTTAATACATAAAACATAATTGATAGTGAATCAACTAATATTAGTGATATATACCAAAATATTTCAAGTGCTATCATTGTGAAGAGTGAAGAATTCCAGGAAAGGGAGTCAGGCTGGGCGTTGGTTGAAGTACTTTATTTAGAAACCAACCTGAATAAATATAACCCGCTTCGAGCATCATCATACATTGATTTACCAGTTTGGATCAAACGTAAGAAAGCTTGGAAGCTTGTGTAAACGTTATGAATAGTGAGCATGCATGTTTTGCGTGGGCTGTAACCTCAGCTCTCCATTCAGCAGTAAGGGATGTGGAGAGAACATCATCTTAACCTCACTATTCTTCAGTGAGATTTAAAGAAATATAATTTCCTATGGCGATAAAAGACATTCAACGTTTTGAAAAGCTTAACAATGTAAGTATTAATGTTTATGGAATTGAAAATAATAGTATTGCAGGTCCTCTATATTATACTCAGGAAAAAAGGATGCTCATGTAAATTTACTGCACATAACTGAAGGTGAAAACGCCCACTATTGTTAAACAAAACATTTCAGTAGACTTGTCAGTAGTCAGGTTTCAAAACACAATGGTAAAAAGTGGTTGTGTGATGGTTGTTTGCTACATTCCCAGAAAGAGGACCAACTAATTCAACACCAAAAATGGGGATGTAATCATGTGTGTACGGTATTACCGACTCCTAAAAATAACATTCTAAAATTAAAGGATTATGAGAAACAGCTTCGAATACCATTTGTTATATATGCTCACTTCGAGGCTTTGCTAAAACCATTTAATACATGTTCATCGAATCCAGCCCAACCTTTCACCAACACTACTCACATTCATGAACCTTTTAGCTTTGCATATTATATTAAATGTAGTTACGATGACTCGTTAAATAAGTTTGAGCTCTATAGAGGACCTGATGCACCTAAAGTTTTTATGGAAAGGCTTGAGAAAGATGCCATCCGTATATCCTCTATTTTAAATACGATCATTCCAATGGAACCACTATCATCATCACAGCAAACGTGCTTTGAAACTGAAACTAATTCTTTTATATGTGTGTGAATATTTATATACAGATAGGGTTCGCGATCATGACCATTTAACAGGAAAATATCGCGGTGCTGCTCACCAAGAATGTAATTTAAAGTATAGAGTAGCTAAATTCATTCCAGTCATTCCACATAACGGTAGCAAATACGATAACCACTTTATCGTTAAAGAATTTGGAGCTTCAGATGTGAAAATTGATGTGATTGCGAATATTAAGGAGCAATACATATCGTTCACAAAATATATCAAAACAGACACTGAAAAAACTATAAAACTGAGATTTTTTGATTCATTCCGCTTTATGCCGAGTAGTCTTGATAAGCTGGCTAGTAATTTAAAATCAGATCAGTTTCATGAAATTCAACGTGTCTTTCCTAAAGAAGATGATTTTAATTTGATTCGTCAAAAGGGTATATTCCCTTATGAATATATGAACTGTGTGGAACGTCTTGAGGGGTGTTCTTTATCACCGAAAGGTGCATTTTACAGTTCCTTAAACACAAGTCATATCAGTGATCAGGAATATTTACATGCACATCGTGTATGGACACAGTTCGACATTCAAACTTTAGGAGAATTTTCAGACATATATTTGAAGACAGATGTGTTATTATTAGCAGATGTTTTTGAAAATTTTCAGAATGTTTGTATGAAACCTTATGACCTTGATCCTTGTCAGTATTTCACTGCTCCTGGGTTAAGTTTCAGTTCAATGTTGGAAAAAAGGAAAGTAAATTTAGAATTAATGACTGATATAAACATGATCAATTTTATAAAATCATCAATTCGAGGTGGATTAAGCCAATGTAGTGGACGGTACTCTAAAGCGAATAATAAATACATGCCTAGTTATAACCCTTGTGAAGAGTCAAAGTATATTGTCTACCTTGATGCAAATAACCAATATGGTTGGGCTATGAGTCAATATCTACCACTGAAAGATTTTCGCTGGCTGACACAACCTGAAATTGATGTCTTACATGTTGACACTCTTAATGATAACGATGATAAAGGATATATTTTAGAGGTAAATCTTGAGTGCCGTAAAGAGTTACATGGTGATCATAATGATTTACCATTTTGTCCTGAGAATATCAAAATCTCCATTCATCACATCACGAACAAAAATGTTAATTGCTAATGTAAATGATAAATGTAAATATGTAATACATTATCAAAACTTGAAACAGTGTCTACAGCATGGATTGAAATTAACTAAAATTCATCGCGTATTGCAATTTCATCAGTCAGCATGGCTCAAACCGTATATTGATCTAAACAATAATTTAAGAACACAGTCAACAAACGCGTTTGAAAAGGATTTTTATAAACTCATGAAAAATGGTGTTTTTGGAAAGACTATGGAGAATGTTGATAAACGAGTTGATGTAAAGCTGATAACAAAGTGGGAGAATGATGGTAAAAGGTATGGTGCGAGCAACTTAATAAGCAAGCCTAACTTTCATAGCTGTTCAATTATTCATGAGGATTTAGTTGTAATACAAATGAATCGTCTTAAAGTAACTTACAACAAACCCATATATGTGGGTTACACCATTCTGGAATTGTCAAAAACACTTATGTATGAATTTCACTATGATTATGTAAAGAAAAACTATCTTGATAATGCTAAATTACTCTACACAGACACAGATTCTTTTATTTATGTGTTTAAAACAGATGATATTTATGAGGATATCAACACTGAGCTAAATAGGTTTGATACAAGTGACTACCCCGAGGATAATATTTACCATTTGCCTCTAGTAAACAAAAAGGTTCTTGGGAAATTTAAGGATGAATGTGCTGGTGTTATTATAGACACCTTTGTAGGCACAAAATCTAAATCATACAGCTATATGACAAATGATGATGTAGTAGTAAAAAATTAAAAGGAGTGAAAAAGAATGTTGTTAGTAAAGCGTTAGATATAAGTGATTATAAAAACTGTATAGTTAGTAACCCACCTGTATTATATAAGAAAATGTGTGTATTTAGAAGTAAAAATCATCAGCTACATACCAATTTGCTGAACAAAGTTGCTTTAAGTAAAGAAGACAACAAACGATTCATTATACTCAACACATTTGATACTCTTGCTTGGGGAAACAGTCGCATTGACGACTATTACTTTACTTAAGTCTAATGATCACTATATTGTAATATTTGTAGTGTGTTTTATATTGTAATATTTTTTGTAAAAACTGTAAGTATAATGTATAATGTTAGGCTACTGTAGTGTAGTAAAAATAAGATAAGTAATACATTTTAGTGTAAAATGTTTGCTTTTTTATATTACGAAAAAGATTTTAAAAAATGTACAGAATGCGTGAACTAAACAAGGGGAATGTAAAAAATGTAAAGTGGAAATTGTAAATATCCATGTGTGAAAAAAATGAAATGGCTATCACCATTTTTAAATTAAAAGATATAGTGATCTGGTGAACTTTATTTTATTTCACAACAACAACAAAATGTACAGAATGTGTGAACTAAACAAGGCGAATGTAAAAAATGTAAAGTGGAAATTGTAAATATTCATGTGTGAAAAAATGAAAATGAAGAAATGGCTATCACCATTTTTACAATTAAAAAACCTTGTGATCTGGTAAACTTTGTTTTTATTCCACTACAAATAGGGCTTTACAAAATAGAATACAAAGAAATACCAATTCCTCAATCCTTTTCATTGTTCATGTCCACTCTTCATTAACTTTCCTTGTATAGCACTCATTACAATGAGGGCTGAGCCTGTAGATAGGCATGCAAGTGCTGAAACCGCTGGATTAGCTTACTGGGATTGTTCCAGTAAATAAATTTAACAAATGATTTTTAGGGGTAAACAAAGCATTAGCATTATCATCATTATTATCATCTTCATCATTATCATCATAGGCATTATCATTAGCATTATAATCATTATTATTACTATATAGTCCTTTTTGATCCTTTTGCAATACCACATTTTGCACAGTCTGTGTTGACTTTGATAGTGCTGGGAGTTTTTCAGACATTGACAACTGTCCTAACACGACTTTCTGAGGAGATGATAAATGCTTTTTAACAAACAATCCACTATCTTGAGCTGCAATATCTTTTTTTTTTTCGGAATAGTGTTTTAGCATTTTGAAGATTTTTTTAAACAGCAACGATGTTTTATCTGTTACACTACATTGATGATCACTCACACTTAAGACCTTACTATTTTTACTTTTTAACTCACCTCGTCACTGTTTTGAACGATGTTTTGAACAACGCCAAATAACAGTTCTATTTTTATTGGTTCCTTTTACAATATATGTATATACTTTATAGTATGCAAAATGGCTTACCATAGCTATTCGTTGATAATTCCATATCATTTGTCAAGCATGAAATAATCTGTAGTAAAGTTCACTCGATAATATAAATCATAGTTTAAAGTGGGAGCAAAAGTGGGTGCAAAGGTAGGTGCAAAACTGGATGCAAAAGTGGGTGCAAAGTGAATGCAAAAGTGGGTGCAAAGGTAGGTGTAAAAGTGGGTGCAAAAGTGGGTGCAAAGGTAGGTGCAAAAGTGGGTGCAAAAGTGGGTACAAAGTGGGTGCAAAAGTGGGTGCAAAGGTAGGTGTAAAACTGGGTGCAAAAGTGGGTGCAAAGGTAGGTGCAAAAGAGGGTGCAAAAGTGGGTGCAAAGGTAGGTGCAAAAGTGGGTGCAAAAGTGGGTGCAAAGGTAGGGGCAAAAGTAGGTGGAAAAGTGGGTGCAAAATTGGTGGCTTATGGTGGTGGTTTATGGTGGCTTTTGTTGGTGGCTTACGGTGGTGGCCTATGGTGGCTTTTGTTGGTGGCTTTCGGTTGTGGCTTATGGCGGTGGTTTAAGGTGGATTTTGTTGGTGGCTTACAGTGGTGGCTTATGGTGGCTTATGTGAATGGCTTAGGTTGGTGGCTTATGGCGGTTGTTTATGGCGGCTTTTGTTGGTGGCTTACGGTGGTGGATTATGGAGGACGGGTCTCTGAGGGCGGGTCCCTTTGACATAATTTGGATAAAATGCATGGGCCAGTCCATAGGGATCAGTCCAGAATGGTGTAACCCACATATATGGGTTTGTTGTAAGTTACTTTAAGACGGTTCATTTGTATTACAACTAAATCCTCATGAATAATTGAACAGCTATGAAAGTTATGCTTGCTTATTAAGTTGCTCGCACCATACCTTTTACCATCATTCTCCCACTTTGTTATCAGCTTTACATCAACTCGTTTATCAACATTCTCCATAGTCTTTCCAAAAACACTATTATTCATGAGTTTATAAAAATCTTTTTCAAACGCGTTTGTTGACTGTGTTCTTAAATTATTATTTAGATCAATATACGGTTTGAGCCATGCTGACTGATGAAATTGCAATACGCGATGAATTTTAGTTAATTTCAATCCATGCTGTAGACACTGTTTCAAGTTTTGATAATGTATTACATATTTACATTTATCATTTACATTAGCAATTAACATTTTTGTTCGTGATGTGATGTATGGAGATTTTGATATTCTCAGGGCAAAATGGTAAATCATTATGATCACCATGTAATTCTTTACGGTACTCAAGATTTACCTCTAAAATATATCCTTTATCAACGTTATCATTAAGAGTGTCAACATGTAAGACATCAATTTCAGGTTGTGTCAGCCAGCGAAATCTTTCAGTGGTAGATATTGACTCATAGCTCAACCATATTGGTTATTTGCATCGAGGTAGACAATATACTTTGACTCTTCACAAGGGTTGTAGCTAGTCATGTATTTACTATTCGCCTTAGAGTACCGTCCACTACATTGGCTTAATCCACCTCGAATTGATGATTTTATAAAATTGATCATGTCTATATCAGTCATTAATTCTAAATTTACTTTCCTTTTTTTGACTCTTCACAAGGGTTGTAGCTAGTCATGTATTTACTATTCGCCTTAGAGTACCGTCCACTACATTGGCTTAATCCACCTCGAATTGATGATTTTATAAAATTGATCATGTCTATATCAGTCATTAATTCTAAATTTACTTTCCTTTTTTTCAACATTGAACTGAAACTTAACCCAGGAGCAGTGAAATACTGACAAGGATCAAGGTCATAAGTTTTCATACAAACGTTCCGAAAATTTTCAAAAACATCGTGTTCGTGATGTGATGTATGGAGATTTTGATATTCTCAGGGCAAAATGGTAAATCATTATGATCACCATGAAACTCTTTACGGTACTCAAGATTTACCTCTAAAATATATCCTTTATCAACGTTATCATTAAGAGTGTCAACATGTAAGACATCAATTTCAGGTTGTGTCAGCCAGCGAAATCTTTCAGTGGTAGATATTGACTCATAGCCCAACCATATTGGTTATTTGCATCGAGGTAGACAATATACTTTGACTCTTCACAAGGGTTGTAGCTAGTCATGTATTTACTATTCGCCTTAGAGTACCGTCCACTACATTGGCTTAATCCACCTCGAATTGATGATTTTATAAAATTGATCATGTCTATATCAGCCATTAATTCTAAATTTACTTTCCTTTTCTTCAACATTGAACTGAAACTTAACCCAGGAGCAGTGAAATACTGACAAGGATCAAGGTCATAAGTTTTCATACAAACGTTCCGAAAATTTTCAAAAACATCTGCTAATAATAACACATCTGTCTTCAAATATATGTCTGAAAATTCTCCTAAAGTTTGAATGTCGAACTGTGTCCATACACGATGTGCATGTAAATATTCCTGATCACTGATATGACTTGTGTTTAAGGAACTGTAAAATGCA
Source organism: Meconema thalassinum (assembly GCA_946902985.2). NCBI lineage: Eukaryota > Metazoa > Arthropoda > Insecta > Orthoptera > Tettigoniidae > Meconema > Meconema thalassinum. The sequence goes on along the minus strand of OX336389.2, from coordinate 591,355,375 downwards.
CCTTTCGGTGATAAAGAACACTCCTCAAGACGTTCCACACAGTTAATATATTCATAAGGGAATATACCCTTTTGACGAATCAAATTAAAATCATCTTCTTTAGGAAAGACACGTTGAATTTCATGAAACTGATCTGATTTTAAATTACTAGCCAGCTTATCAAGACTACTCGGCATAAAGCGGAATGAATCAAAAAATCTCAGTTTTATAGTTTTTTCAGTGTCTGTTTTGATATATTTTGTGAACGATATGTATTGCTCCTTATTATTCGCAATCACATCAATTTTCACATCTGAAGCTCCAAATTCTTTAACGATAAAGTGGTTATCGTATTTGCTACCGTTATGTGGAATGACTGGAATGAATTTAGCTACTCTATACTTTAAATTACATTCATGGTGAGCAGCACCGCGATATTTTCCTGTTAAATGGTCATGATCGCGAACCCTATCTGTATATAAACATTCACACACATATAAAAGAATTAGTTTCAGTTTCAAAGCACGTTTGCTGTGATGATGATAGTGGTTCCATTGGAATGATCGTATTTAAAATAGAGGATATACGGATGGCATCTTTCTCAAGCCTTTCCATAAAAACTTTAGGTGCATCAGGTCCTCTATAGAGCTCAAACTTATTTAACGAGTCATCGTAACTTCATTTAATATAATATGCAAAGCTAAAAGGTTCATGAATGTGAGTAGTGTTGGTGAAAGGTTGGGCTGGATTCGATGAACATGTATTAAATGGTTTTAGCAAAGCCTCGAAGTGAGCATATATAACAAATGGTATTCGAAGCTGTTTCTCATAATCCTTTAATTTTAGAATGTTATTTTTAGGAGTCGGTAATACCGTACACACATGATTACATCCCCATTTTTGGTGTTGAATTAGTTGGTCCTCTTTCTGGAAATGTAGCAAACAACCATCACACAACCACTTTTTACCATTGTGTTTTGAAACCTGACTACTGACAAGTGTACTTAAATGTTTTATATAACAATAGTGGGCGTTTTCACCTTTAGTAATGTGCAGTAAATTTACATGAGCATCCTTTTTTCCTGAGTATAATATAGAGGACCTACTATACTCTTATTTTCAATTCCATAAACATTAATACTTATATTGTTCAGCTTTTCAAAACGTTGAATGTCTTTTATCGCCATAGGAAATTATATTTCTTTTAAATCTGACACTGAAGAATAGTGAGGATAAGATGATGTTCTCTCCACATCCCTTACTGCTGAATGGAGAGCTGAGGTTACAGCCCACGCAAAACATCCATGCTCACTATTCATAACGTTTACACAAGCTTCCAAGCTTTCTTACGTTTGATCCAAACTGGTAAATCAAGGTATGATGATGCTCGAAGGGGGTTATATTTATTCAGGTTGGTTTCTAAATAAAGTACTTCAACCAACGCCCAGCCTGACTCCCTTTCCTGGAACTCTTCACACTTCACAATGATAGCACTTGAAATATTTTGGTATATATCACTAATATTAGTTGATTCGCCAACAATTATGTTTTTTGTATTAAAAGATTTGATATCCGTAATTTCACCTTCGCTCCCAGTTTTTACATCGAGTCCCAAATGTTCAAAATTCATTTTAATTGTTTTATACTCTAATAAAACATTACCTACCAAGCCAAACACAGTAGGTTGAACATTTATAAAAAAAGATTCAATACTTTGAGTTTTGTCTTTACTATAAAGTCTATAACTAGCAATTCGACTTTTAAATGCACTACCAATTTGTTGAATAATTTCAGAATTTCTTTCATGGCAAGCGTTATCTTTATGTTGAATACTGCGTAAATGTCCATGAATGATTGAAGAAGGTATATCAATATTACATACATCACAATGTGTTATCGAAGGTTCACCATTCTTCTTTCTTTTTGTTGGACAACTATCTTCACAATCTTGAGAACGTTTACGCTTTTGAGCATCACATTCGTTTAAAGGTTCCGTGCTAGTTGATGGTTTTACAGTTTTTAATTCCTGTTGTTCCCCATGCACTTCAACCATGTGGGATTGATATCGCTTTACAGCAGAAAAACCAAGATCACAAACAGAACATGAAAAAGGTGCTGAACTGACATGCTTTAAATTTACATGACGTGCAAGATTATCTTGTCTGTTAAATGTCATAGCACAATGACTGCACACAAACATTTTAATGTCATGTTTAACATTTGCATGCCGTTGAAGGTTGTCAGGTATTGAGAACTGTTTCTTACAGTCACCTCACTTGAACATTATGATCACTTTCGAAATTACTTATAAAAGAAAGAAATCATAAATGTTAATAAATGATAAAACAAAGTACAATATAAATAGTTTAATTATATTCCAGTCAATGGTTATAGCAGGGTATTTAAATCGATCATCTGTGAACTCCTAGCAAGTCTAACTTCATGTAGTTCTAACTGGGGGTTACTATATACCACTGTCACTGACATCAAGCGGTGAACATTGGAACTTGATAGAGTGGTAGAAACCAGCGGTCAGTTAAGTGAGCTTGGTGTGACGTCATAGCCAGTCTTAAAGCAAGTCTAAACTTGTAGAACATGTCACGTGATAGAAACCAACGATCGCCAGTTAAGTGAGCTGAGTGTGACGTCATAGCCAGTCTTAAAACAAGTGTAAACTTGTAGAACATGTCACATGATAGAATCCAGCGATCGCCAGTTAAGTGAGCTAAGTGTGACGTCATAGCCAGTCTTAAAACAAGTCTAAACTTGTAGAACATGTCACGTGATAGAAACCAGCAGCTACCAGTTAAGTGAGCTAAGTGTGACGTCATAGTCAGTCATAAAGCAAGTCTAAACTTGTAAAACATATCACGTGACATGGTTAAGTTAGGTAAAGTTAGGTTATGTTAGGTGAACTGAGGTTATGTCTTTAAATATGCCCTCTGTCACTGACACCTAGCAATGAACATTCAGACTTAATAGAGCGGTATTCAAAATCTAACCTACAAAATTTGCATTACACACCATGGTCAAGTAGTTCCAACTTTTGACTGCCAAATATACCGTTTTCACTGACATGTAGAGGTGAACATTGGAAAATATCACACTAACTGTTTTAAAAGTTATTAGAAGGGCACTTACCTTTTTATAATTTATCAACTGCTAACAGAATGTAGGAATCTGGTAACCTACAGGTACCCAATTATCTGTAAACAAATCAATCAATCAATCAATCAATAAATACATTCCAATCAATACATTCATCACCAATTAGTAATAAAAGACTACAATCCATTAATAATAAGTACTTACCATGCAAAATAATTTAATGATTTTCTACCAAAAAGGCTTTTTTACAACTCTTGAGCAGTAATAGAGCACTGTTCACTCAAAGCGAGTAATAAAGACTGACAGTAGGGAATTATATGACATCTCTCTTATATAAACTCTCATCGCTCGTGTCAGCAGTTTTTTGCAGATCATTGCAATTCCTTTCCCAATACACCTGAGACTCCAAAGTACACTAGGAACACCTGTGTGGTATCCAATTACTGCTGACTTTGCATGATCATCACTCATTGTCTTGATCAACACCTGAGGTTCAAATTACTGCAGCGTCAGTCATAGCAACAGCAGTGTGCGCTCTCTGGCATGTCAGCAACATGACACCGGAAGGAACACCTGTGTAATATCCAATAACTGCTAACTTTGCACGATCATCACCCGTTGTGTTCATGAACACTTGCGGTTTCAAATTACTTCAGCGTTAGTCATGGCAACAGATCTGCGCGCTCTCTACCATGTCTGTAATATGACACAGGAAATATAACAAGACGTCTTACTGCAAGTACCATCTCCACAGTTTTAACATCTTAAGAACATGTATTATTCTCTTTCTACTACAAATGACTCGTTAGAACACATCCATCCACCAAGTTAGATCCCTTGTATGTTCACATGTATTTAGTCACTTTCCTTTCATATCGTTATCCCATTATAGTAGTGGGGAATTAGTGAACAACGTCAGTTCAACAAACTGCTTTACACTCAAAATGTAGTTAGGTCCTTTCACATAATTTAAATAAATTCATGGGCTAGTCCGTAGGAACCAGTCCAAAGGGACTCATCCACAAGGACTCGTCCACAAGGACCTGTCCACAAGGACCTGCCAACAAGGACTCGTCAACAATGGCCCGTCCACAGGGACTCCTCAAAAATGACCCGTCAACAATGACTCGTCAACAATGACCTGTCAATAATGACCCGTCCGCAGGGACTCGTCAACAAGGACCCGTCAGCAATGACTCGTCAGCAATGACCCGTCAACAATGACCCGTCCACAGGGACTCGTCAACAAGGACCTGTCAACAATAATCCGTCATCAATGACCCGTCAACAATAACCCATCAACAGGGACCCGACAACAGGGGCTCGTCAACAATAACAGGGGCTCTCGCCTCAAGGCCTGACATGCCCCTCTTTGATTATTGGTTTGCGGAACAACTTTTAATTTCATATTGGCATTCAAACTCTCACATGTTGTACTTGGAAAGCGGGATTTTCTAAAAAAAATTACAATTTAACCCCCTAGTAGGGGTAGGTTTAATTTTGTTGTTGAAATATGTTGTCCATTGGAAAGGGGGTATCAGCCCGAGTTCAACGACACCTCATTTGTTAAAATCCAACCATGCGTTCGAGAGATGTCGCGTCGCCGCCATCTTGTGAGGAGTGTGAGGAGGAGGAGGGTCCCGTACTCTCCAAAAACCACTACTCATGGGAGCAAACATTCGAGCCGAAATGCAGGCTAATACAGACAATCTCAGGGCAGATATGCAGGTCAATTGTGACAATGTTAGGGCTGATTTAAACGCAAGCATAAACAATGTTAGGACTGATATGCAAATTAATTGTGACAACAAGAACACTAACATAAATAATTTGCGCACAGAGGTCAGAAATGATGTTGAAGATCTGCTAACAGACATTACTGATATGCAGGCAGATATAAACAGAGTTAGGGGCGACATTCAAGCTACTTCGATTAATCTCAGGGCTGATTTCGCGAAAGAGATCAAAACGAATATCACTAAAGCAATGAATGACGTTAGGTCAGAGATTGAAACAGATCAGCATAACTCAGAAGTCATACTTGAAGCTGTTAAGACAGAAATCCGCACCAACCAGACAGAAAACATCAGGAAGCTGGAAGAGATACGGGCTAACGCAGCTGAATTCAGAGTCGATTTTGACATACTTAAGGGCAACCTAAATGAAAATAAGATGAACATTAGTAACCTAGAAAAGAAGATGGGCAACCTTTCAATCGAATCCACAGATTCGAACGACAGAACACGTGAATATGTGGGTAAGACTATTGATGAAGTAGGAGAAGAGATGGACGAGAAATACCATGACTTAGATGGCATCGTCAGGGGTAAGATAAAACGATTAGAAATCCAGATGAACGCCTTGCATGAGGAATATAAACAAAGGCCAACTCGAGTAACTTCAGAACCGGAGAAACCGATACTCAAGCGTTACTGCGAACAAATAGTAGCTGACACAACTAAAACACCGGGGGAGGAAACAACCGAGTCCTATCGAAGCTTGGAAGAAGTATTTTGAGCAGGAGAATGCCAATACTACACCAACATCACGGAGTGAAGTACAACCAAATACTGGCGAAACACCTGTCAGATTTGACATCCCGACATTTAGTAGAACTCCGAGTATGATTCAGACACCTCATTCGAATGTTGTATTCTTGAAGAGTCAAGATGAACGCCCACATAAATACACAGGAACCGGATCTCAGACACCTGTAGAATTTCTCCATAATTTGGAAAACTACAAGCGTGAAACGACGGTAACGCCCGACAGGGAACTAAGAGTAGTGGAGAGATTGCTAGACGGCGCTGCTCTAATTTGGTTTAAAGCATTTAGCTATTCTTTCCGGAGCTATCAAGACTTTAAAGAAGCGTTGTTAAAAACATTTTGGTCCGAGGGGATACAACAGGGGAACAGAGCTGAAATGTACAGCAAGCGTTTTTCTAGCAACTTACCTATGAAATATGCATCGTATTTCGCACAACAACTTTCAAAACTTCAATGTTTACGTCCACCAGTATCTGAACAAGAACTAGTACAAACTATCATCAGACAGTAACCAGGAGACGTTCAGAAGTCGCTAATTGCTTCAGGAGCAAACACGTTCGCCAAATGTGATGAAATATTGCGCAGATTATACTGTAGCAACGAACAATTTGCACCGATAAGACATCGTAACGAAACTCGTCAGGTAAACTTAACATCTGTAGATCGGATGGTACAGACAACTAACCGTACGGATAGGGAGCAAAATAGAGGAGCTCGCATCCGGAATAATAATGATCCGAGAAGAGACGGAACACCATATGACAGAAACGGAGAAGTGGAAGAGTATCTACAGAGGCGATACCAGGCTTTGAGAAACGATCGACCACGTTGGAATCGTGACCGAAACCAACGCAACCACTACAACAACAACAACAATAACAACAACCGGTATGATCGTAGAAACGATAATAATAATCACAGAAGAGATTATATGTACAGCGGAGGCTATCGTAGAGATAGGGACCCCAGGTATCAAAACAACAACAACAATCGCAGGAATGACAGAGTGGATAGAGATTGGCAAGGTAGAGCAGAGGAGAGCCAGAGGTATTTACGCGAACTTCAAGGCAGAAGAGATAAGAGAAATCCGCCTCAAACGTCGCGGGAATACGACAACATAGAAGAAGTACCTGAGAATTATGTTGAAGCAGGGACATCCACTGGTCGCTCAGGACAAAAAAACACGTTAAATTCGCAATAAATCTTGAAATGATTAATTCTCCAGTAGTAATAGCGGATGTATTACTTTGGCAACCAACGCCAGGAGATCTACTCGACGAACCACGAACTACTGACCGCGTGCAATTGACACAATTGCCAGTCATTGCCGCGAGCATCAACAACATTATTGTAAATATCCTAATCGATACTGGCGCTATGATTAACGTAATTTCAGGCGACTTGTACAGTCAACTTAAATTGGGTGATGACCTTAGAGAACTACCTGTCTCTAACATCAAAATTCGAGGCATCATACCAGACCGTACTATAAGGTGTAAAGTGCAAGTTTTATGTTTTGTTATAATCAGCGGGCATACTTATACTCATGATTTTATTGTGGTGATTAACCTTAAACACCTAGCCATACTTGGAGCTGATTTCATACGCAGATATGAGGGAGTTATCAACATGGGTACTAATACTGTACAATTCCTCGAATCTCCACCAGTATATCTTGAAAACACGATGCAGGGAGATGTGGCACACTTAAATTTGATCACCAAGATATTGGACGAGTTACACATTTCTAATATTATGGAAGAAAGGGAAACCAACACTGGAGGTGGACCGAAGTCCTTGTTGTTATGGCCAACTGTATTAACTACACACGCCATGAGAGTACTGGCCAAATACCAGCTGAATTGCATCTTAATCGGAAGCCTACGAGAGCTCGGCAACACATTGTGAGTGTTCCACCATCTATTCAACCTTCACAAGCCAGCAAGATCACCGCGGCACGTGAAACGATGGAGAGACAAGCTGAGAAACGCTGAAGAAGAGTCAGGAACCAACGCTTTAGAGGAGCCCTCAATTTAAATGATTTAGTCCTGACAAGGAGACCTGGAATCTCAAACCCAACTGAGAGGGTGTACCAAAAATTTCAACCCTTGTTTTACGGTCCTCACCGAATCACTCATGATTTTGGTAACGGTAGTTACGCTGTCAATGACAGGGATACTGAGGAGCGCATTGGAATTTATAATGCAGCCAGCCTGCGACGATATTTCGCCAACTGAGAGAGCGAGATAAATAAAAATGTCTTTCATCATTTTTATTTCGTTAACGTAGGAGCATATGAACCCGATGTCACATTTGCCATGTGACCTCTTTGGCTCATGAAGAGTTCACCATCCATGTAGGAGGCCGATTGAGCGCTTATTTGACTAATATGAGTTGCCGCGCCGAGAGTGTGTTATATTTTATATATTTTGTAAAACACATAATTCTTAACCGATGTTGTAAATATTTTGAATGCAAAGAAGAGGAATATGATTTATTGTAAATAGGAGACATGTACCAATTCACTGTGCTACTTGACCACAAGAAAAATGTATGATATAAGGTTCAAAATTCAGGATCTTCACTGAATAAAATAATTACTAGCTGACCCTTCAGCAAGGAAACAAAAACAAATCTCAACCTATTTCCAGATGTGCGCAGTTCAAAAACTAATCTGAGCAGCTCAAAAAGTCAATGCACAGCTCAAAAACTAATCTGCGCAGCTCAGAAACTCAATGCGCACCTCAAAAATCTAATCTGCGCAGCTCAGAACATTTTTGTTATACCGTACATAACTAAAAAAAACTGAAAAGCTACTGTCTTCCAAGCACTTCTTCGAATGAATAATTACGCCCATGTATAAAGTGTGGAACCATTTAGAATATCCTAATCTAAGTGTCATCATTTCAGTCAGTATTAAGCTAGGCTACTTTTGTGATACCAACACTAGATGTTAACCTCTTATGGTGTAATCTTCAGTACAGGAAAAGTAATAACTAATGTAGCCTATCTACCTAACATAGGCCTACATGTGTTCATAAATTCTGCTCCTACACAGATATATTCAGAAATTTTAGAGATCTAGTGATGATGTGAGTCATGGGTTGGATTATAATAATTATTAAGTGAACACTAAACAATGCAGAGTAGGCTGCTATATCTAGTGACTTGTTGACCAGTGGCTACATCTGACTCGTACCAAGTTAGGTGTGAACGATAATCTAATGAGATTCAATTTACAATATTATTTACAGGTAATCACACCAAAAAAATCTCTCTCCTAAAATGTACACCTATGTATATATGATCTACTCTTAATTTGTAGATCACAAGTTTATCATTTTTTATCTGATCAATTCTGATCGTCACTATTCACCACTTTAAGATTAAATGCCTTAGAAAGCCCAACATCACTCTAGGCTATTCAACAAATCACATTCTTAACTACTCGAGGCTCATTATGCACAACATAACCAATCTCTGACTGTAATCAAAGTGCTGACCACGTCTTGTGTGACCTAAACAGAGCCTAACCTAACAGCACACATTTTCAATTCCTCAATCTAACTTGCCTATTGCATCAGGAATTTACCATGGATTGTAATCTACAAATCAGGTAGATAGGTTGCTAACAATCCCATTAATGTAAATACAGCAGCCTACATAAATTCTACCACAAAAATTATATTCACTTGAGGTTGAACGGGACACATCTTGGACAAAGTATTTTACTTGGACAGAGTTCAACCGATGCTGAATACTGAAAATAACTTGTCTGATTTACATAAGTAGGCCCTAACAAGTACTTAAACCTCAGCATTATCATGTTAGAAATGTTTCCAGTCCTTGCATAGGCTGGCATTTAGGAACTTCATACTATAATATTGAAACCAAATAAACTTATAAATTACCATCAAGACGAGTAACGGTAGCTCTTATCTCCCGAAGTATCTTACTTTCAGGGAAAAGTTTAACACACACTCTTTTCATCCCTGTAATGCGCAGATCTCTTCTAGGAATTTTAAGTACCCATTTTTTAAAATTTTAGTAGGCGGGGAAGGAAAAACAAGGCACATAAACTAATCATCTCCATCATAATAGTTGTTTTTGCGACCGGTAACACAACAACTTTTCGGCATACCAGGGACCTGGGAAGGAATAATCGTTTCAATGAACAAATAGAATTGTATTGCCATCCAAAAAACCTGCATTAGTCGAAAATAAGCGATGTAAATGTTCTAACTGAACCATAGCCTTAATAAGTGTAATGGCAAACATGCAACTTAAACATTTTATAGATATAGGCGAATGACTTACCTACAAAATGAACATTTGCTTCAGAAAACAAACGGAGTAATCCTCATTCTGGGAGACGTAAGTAGTAGCGATCTTACGTATTCCTTTTCACTCGGACACTAATTAAATCTATAGACAACACACCACAAACTACACACAGTTAAGCAAAATGGTCGTTACTACACTCGCCCTACCGATCAGCTGATCACTTTTTCATGGCCGCTGCTTGATGGCCTGGAGATTACGATGACAGTGGCTCTGTATCTTATTCTGTATTCTGTTTGAAGGACATGGCTGAACATGTCTTCTTGGTTTTTGGAAAGAATATAAGTATTATAAAAGAACCTACACGCCGGTTAGGCTTTCAAGAGTTATAATTTTGTAACACTGTGGCGACCGCGATAGGGCAAAAGAGAAAATGAATTCTTTAATGAAGAAAATAAGTGTTATTCGGAGTTTATTTGCGCGAATTTACAACAACGTGGGCAATGATATAACGAAGAATGGTGATGAGATGCTTGTGGAGGCAAACTTGGCGGTGTTCAAGAACAAAGCCCGAGATTTAGCAAAACTGGATGAAGAAATTATAGAGGTTATGCTAACAGAAGACTACGCAACTGCAGATCTGGAAAACTAAATGACTTCTGCGGACGAATATGCAAGTAAGGCCAAACTATTGGAAATAAAATATGAAAACTACATGAAAAGTAAGATAGCTGCCATGTTAATTGCTTCATCTGATCTGACGCCTTCAAACGAAGCCCATGCAAAACGCCAATTTAAATTACCCTTGTTAGAATTTAAGAACTTTGGAGGGGATGTAAGGGAATGGTTGGCGTTCTGGGGACAGTTCCGAAAAATACATGAAGATCCTGATATAGCCCATGAAGATAAGTATCAGTACCGGTACTTAGTTCAATCGACATTACATAACTCTCACGCCCGTGAGATAGTTGAAGGTTTCCCACCAATTATCGAAAACTATCAAAAGGCTCTCGATAGTTTGAAGTATAGATTCGGGCGTGATGAATTACTTGTTGAAGTATATGTTAGGGAGCTTCTGAAACTAACCCTAAATTTAACCACCAGTAGCGATAAACCTGATCTTTCGTCCATGTATGATCGCATAGAAACACAAGTTCGTGCTTTAGAGACGCTAGGAGTGACATCAGAGAAGTATACTGCAATGCTTTTTCCACTTGTGGAATCGTGCCTGTCAGAGGAAATGTTACGTGCTTGGCAGATGAGTTCATTCACCTCGGGGGAGTCAGCACAAAATTCAAAGCTGGGTAACTTGATGGCATTTATGAAGCAGGAAGTGGAATGTGAGGAAAGGGTATCGATGGCTATAGAAGGATTTAATTTTGATTCAAAAGACAAGAATGTTAGTGAATGTAAGTTACCAACTGCGGCCTGACTAATTAATATTAAATCTTCCAAACCCGTGTGTATCTTCTGTGATGGAACTCCTAACAGCATGCACTGTTACAAAGTTCGAAAATTTAGTTTGGAGGAGAAGAGGAAAGTTGTCAGAGATAAAAGATGCTGTTTCGGATGCTTGAAACCAAACCATACTAGTAAGAAATGTAAAACTTTCTTAAAATGCATTGTTTTTGAGGGTAGGCAAAACTCTCATGTGTAACAAAGCCAGTGTGTCCGTCAAATCTAACAAAAGTGATATTTCTTCAGTCGGGAACAATATTTGTCATATGTGAATTGTGGAAGAGTTCTTTTGAAAACTTTGACTGCTGTGATTAAGGGTGTTGCTGAAAAACCAATACGTTTTCTGTTCAATGATGGTTCTCAGAGATCCTAGGTTAGGAGGGACTTAGCCAAACGGATGGAATACCAGTTTATAGGCATTGATAGTTTGGTGCATGCACTCTTTGATGGTTCCCATTCTAAGCCATATGAACACCAGTCTTACAAAGTAAGGTTAGGTAGTATGGATGGGAAATATGCCTTCAACTTTGATGCTTTGGATCAGGACGTTATTTGTTCAAATGTGCCAACTGTTCGAGAAGGTCCATGGTTGAGCAAACTGGAAGACGAAGGAATAAAGCTTACTAGTGATAATGGGGATCCTATCGATATGTTACTTGGAGCAGATGTTTGTGGAAAGCTGTTGACTGGTAAGAAGAAGAATCTTAATTGTGGTCTTGTGGCTATCGCAACACCCTTGGGATGGACAATCACGGGGAAGAATAAAAATGAAAGCTCAGAGAACATTAACCATTCAATGATGGTCTTGTCAATGTTGTCCACTGAGAAGTCGTTAACTACCTTGTGGGAATTAGATGTATTAGGAATTGAGGATCCAGTAATGAGAACCAGCAAGGCTGAGATTAAACGCCTAGCCAAAGACAATTTTGAGAAAACGGTTTGTGTAAATGAAGATGGAAGGTATGAGGTTCAGTTGCCCTGGTTAGAAGATCACCCACCCCTTCCTGGGAATTTCAACCTGGCAGAGCGCAGATTGGACTCGACAGTGAAGAAGATGGCGGGCAGTAATTATTTTGAGCGTTATGATGCTGTGTTGACTGAATGGTTAAGGGATGATGTTATAGAACAAATACCAAGAGAAGAGCGGTACAATGGACATTGTCTTCCTCATAGGCCTGTTTTTAAAGAAATCAATACAACCTCCCATTCGGCCAGTCTTCGATGCTTCAGCAAGAGAGCAAGGGTGCCCATCTCTAAAGCAATCCATTGACAAAGGCATTAAATTGATCGAGTTAATTCCACCACTTTTGCTTCACTTCCGACTTCATGAGATAGGAGTGATAGCAGATATAAAAAAAGTTTTTCTTGAAGGTCAGTCTTGGTAGAGAGGACAAAGACTTTCTAAGATTTTTGTGGTTTGACAAGTCGGGTAACTTGAGAATATTTCGACACACTGGAGTAGTTTTTGGTGTGACTTGCAGTCCCTTTCTGTTGTGTGCTGTTTTAGAACACCGTCTAAAAATCTGTTCGATGCCCATAAAAGATGGAAGTTCTCCCTATTCCTCAACTACTATTACTACACTGCTGAAGTCTTTTTATGTGGATAATTGTGTAGCAAGCGTTCGTGATGAAAAGGAGCTAGATTACTTCATAAAGGAAGCCACTGATATATTTACTAAGGGCAAGTTTGATTTAAGAGGGTGGGAGTTTACCAATCCTAAATTTCCAATGAAAGGCATTAAACCTACTGCAGTGTTAGGTCTTCTTTGGGACAAGAAAGAAGATATCTTGTTTGTGAACACTGATTTCTGTGAAAGTGAAGACATGAACAGGATCACTAGAAGATCAGTATTATCTTTAGCACAGAGGTTATTTGATTCCATTGGATTTTTTAATGCCCAGTGACACTTTTCCCCAAGAGTCTCCTCCAAAAGTCTTGGATAAAAAAAAGAGGTTGGGTTGAACAGCTCGAAGAGGATGTCAAACACTCCTTCATGGCTTGGATGGCAGACTTGCCACTTCTGAATGATATTAACTTTCCAAGGTGGATAACAATGGTAGACAGTGATAATGCCTTGAGTTCTATGCATTTATTTTGTGATGCCAAGTAGTGGAGTACTAGGAGTTCTGCCCCACTTCAAAACCCCCCTTGCTCTACTACTAAGCCTCAGCCATGTTAAATATCTCTTGAACGCATGGTCCGATTTTGACAAATGAGGTATTGTTGGACTCGGGCTGACGTCCTCTTTGCTATGGACCACTCATTATATTTTTCAAAATTTTTTTGAAAATTTTTGTTTTCGAAAATAGGCGATAGTTTGAAAACCAAACAGGATAGAACGTTGTGCCATGGCTCAAACGAACAGTCTTTATGACCTTTATTTTTTGTAATAAAAAATTTTTATTTTTTATATTTTTTTGAAAACACTCGAATTTTGAAAATCCTATATTTTGGAAACTAGGAACTCTACAAAAAAAATTGTTTAACGTAAATCAATGGTCCCTACCCCCTCTACCCCCAAAATAAATTTAAAGTCTCTAGAATGAAAACCTGCAGTAGTGTGGTAAGGACAGAGCTGCTTATAAAAGCAAGTGGTGAGCCCCTGCGACCTTGGAATGGAAGGAGCCATGCTAGGAGGGCGTGCTTGGATTCGTTTTTTTCGTCTCGTTGTGCTCTTTACGGGAATGTCGGTGTCGAAAAGGTGAAAATCTGGAAACACAGTCTTTTTGGGGTAAAAACGTGATTTTAGACTTTTTGCTATATCTCGCGAACCAATCATGCTAGAGGCATGTTCGACAGGTCCAAGGACTCGGGGTGACGTCCTCTCTGCTATGGACCACTCGTTATAATTTTTAATAAAATTGGAAACTCGATTTTGGGGTAAACACATGCTTTTTGTGATTTTGCCGATATCTAACGAACCAATAACGTTAGAGGCATGTACGATGGGTCCAAGGACTCGGAGTGACGTCCTCTTTGCTATGAACTACTCGTTGTAATTTAAAAAAATTTTGGAAACGCGATTTTGGGGTAAACACGTGTTTTTTGTGATTTTTGCCGATATCTCACGAACCAATAACGCTAGAGACGTGTACGAGGTGTCCTAGGACTCGGGCTAACGCCCCCTTTCAAATGTGGTAGATATTTTTTTTCAAAAAAGATAATTCACAAAGGGCCTAACGCCATACATGTTGAAAAAACGTTTTCTTTTTCTTTACCTGTTTATAATGTTTATAAAGCGTGGTGGTTGAGAGAGAGAGACCATACGGCTGGGTGTGTGTGTTTCAACGAACCTGTCGCTAACCACAAGGACCATGCTTAATAGAACAATCGCTATTTCGACGGGTCGGTGTATGACAGAGCGAGCGTGCGTTTTTCTGATATTTTACCTTTAACGTGTAAACGGTGATGAGAACTTGATTCTATGTTGGTCGAAGCGAGTATCGAAAACAAACGAGCAGGAGGTGAAGGTCATTTGAGCTTATTGGAAGGCTCCGATCTGACTTGACAACAGGTGCAATGGAAAAAATGACCAAGACGCTTGAAGGTGAAATAATCTGACCATTGTGGTGGCAGGGAAGTGCGAAAGGCGTGCACACATGTGAAACCACAGGCACGCTAAACCAGTGACATTCTGTCTTGCTTCGTACGTGACAAAATGCAAGTCCATGTGACATTTGATCTACCGCAGGTGTTCACTTTGGACGTTATCTGTCCACGTGCATGATAACTGTTAACAAGTCACATTCTGTTTTGCTTCGTACGTGACAAAATGCAAGTTCATGTGAAATTTGATTCGCCACAGGTGTTCACTTTGGGCGTTAGCTGTCCACGTGACCGATAACAGAATGGTCAAAGCGTGGGAAAAAATGATTATACATGCAACGTAGTATATATAAAGACATGTCGTTATCATTTCCACTCTCACTTGGGTGGACTACCTTTGAACACACTGCGTTGCATGAAACCCCTGGTCTTGTTTAACAGTTTTGGTGTTGGTGGAAAATACTTAACCGTGTTGTGGGGTAGGTATTTATTTATATACTTATTCATTTATACATTTATTGATTAATATATATGTATATTTACAAGCAATTATTTATTGATTAAGTAATTAATGATTTTATTTATTTGTTTGCAGATAACCGGCATACCTTACATGTCTGAGGGAGAAGAAACCATTGCACTTTTGAGCCCACTAGAAGGGAAGAGTAACAAGTCACTGCAAGTAAAGGTGAGATGATTTTTTTAAACTAACTTGTTTCATTTTTTTTGTTTTATGTTTTATTTTATGAAATGTATGTATTAACCTGAATTTAGGTATTTATAGCGGTTTATTTTATTTATTTTTAGAAACTTGGAAAGAATAGCCTTACCGCCGTAGCAGTCGCTGAAAAAAAACAGAAACGCACTAAAGCGAAACCACTGCCAAAGAGTGAACTGTTTAAAACTCAGGTAAGTCCAACTTAAAAATGCTATTCCATTTTACCACTACTGAAAACTCGTAGACAAAAAAAAATTCATTACCTGTACATGACTGGGACAATGATTGCTTTCTTGATGAATGGCTATGTTGTTGTTGTTGACTGGGAAAAGTACAAGGCCATGTTGGATTTTCTAAAAATAAAAATAATAAATTTAATTTATGGGTGGTTCCCTATGGACTCAACGAATATCCACAGGTTTGAACATGATAATGTGAACAAAATGACATGACATTCATTTTTGTTTATATATTGGTTAAAGGGAGGGTGGGGGAATGTAAATGACTGTAGCTTTATAAAAAAGAAAATAAGTACATGGGTTACTGTTAGTGCCAACATACAGTTTATTTTTAATGGTGTTTTGATATATTAATGCCAATTAACGTTAACGTTTTATTTACAAGTATTGATTGATTGATTGATTGAGTGATGGGTTATTTTGTTTGCTTTTAGGTGTCGTCATGTGCCATTAACGTAATGAACAGACAGTGAACAAGCATGCATTATGCTTTAAAGTACTCTGTGCAATGTTAATAACTTACAATAAGAAAAAGTTTTATTATAACACATGGCGTTAGTACCAAATACAACAAGTGAGCAAGTTGGTTTACCACGTGGGTTAAATTTAAAATCAGAACATGATCGATGGTTAACATTTGAATCCTGGCCTGTAGGCTTTTTGTCGACGCATGAACTTGCAAAAGCCGGTTTTTTTTACTTGAACCGAGAAGATGTGGTGCGCTGTGTGTTTTGTCGTATTGAACTTTCACACTGGGAAGAAGGGGATGATCCCTTTAAAGACCATTTGCGATGGTCTCCTCACTGTCCTTACATGCTTGGAAAGCAAGTGGGTAACCTACCCGTGCATTCATTTTACCGAACCACAAGGCCTTTGGCCGCTACTTACGTTGCTGAATCACAAATAAATAATAATAATGATGTATTACCAGCCAACGGTAGTGTCGATATATGTGGTCCATATGCCATAGACAGTGTTGAATTGGCGTGTGCTTTTGAAAAATTGGGAGTTTGCAAGACTAAAGCACTAGCACACCCAGAGTACAGCTCTGTTGAAAAACGTTTCGAATCTTATAAAAATGTTTGGCCATTAATATTAAAACACCTTACCAAACAGCTAAGTGAAACTGGATTTTTTTATACTGATGAAGGGGATAAAACAATATATTTTTATTGTGGATTTGCTTTAAAGGATTGGCAAATGACTGATGACCCTTTTGTGCAACACGCTCGTTGGTTACCAAACTGTAAATACATGGTGTTGCTTAAAGGTCAGGAATTTGTGAACACTATTCGTAAAGAAAAAGTGATTGCAGCACAAGACATAAAAGTGCCTTTAGAGTTAGAGCACGCGGAGCAAATACATAAGGCTGAAAGAAAAGACTTGTCTCACGAACAGATACAAAAGTGTGACCAACAATTATGTAAAATTTGTTATCAAGATGAACTAGGTGTTGTATTTTTACCCTGTGGACACATGATAGCCTGTGTCAAGTGTGCATTAGAACTTAACACTTGTGCTATATGCAGAAAAGTAGTATCTGCTACAGTTAGGGCATTTCTTGCATAACTAGTATAATTTATTCGCCATGCATAGTGCAAAATCCCTAATTGCACAATATTATTAAAGCTGTTTTAGAGTGTAATAGATATGCTTTTGTTTTGTTTATAGACTACTACAATGAATGTTTTGAATGCTGTGGGACAATCATGTGGCTTAGAGACAAAGAAGCTCAGCGAATTGCCAACGCATATTCCATTCCGCATTATCAAGATTCGGAAATTGAAAACAGCATATGGTGATCGTGTACTTTGTGTATGTGAAAACTTTGAGACATTTCTGCCTATACGGTTTAATGATATGTCGGAGAGTGTTTTTGATGAAGTCAATAATGCTGTACAACCTGTACACATAATTTATGAAGGTTTTAAAAACAATAGGTGCATGGTTCGTTTTAATTAAATAAATAAATAATGTGAAATAATAATGGAAAATATAAGTAATGACAATATACTGAAAAAGAAAGAAAATATGTGTATAGAATAATAATGTTTTAGTGTTTAGTGTTGTCTTTAAAAATATTATGATGAAACCAAAAAAAAATGTATATAAAGTTTGTAAATAAATGCAAAATGATGTTACAATGCTGTTTTATTTTATACAAAGTTAGTATATTTAACATTGCAGAGTATACATGATTATGACAATAAATGCACACTGAATACAAGCCTTTCTCACTTTACAATAGTCTGTTATAGTTTTAAACACAAGGCTTGTTGTAGATCATTTTCTAGCAATGTCCATTCAATGTTGTTTTCGAAAAGTGGGGAAGCCACAATGGTTGTATTGACATAAAAACCTTATGGTTATTACTATTTAGTCACTTTCACCCCCTTGCATATCAAGAGCAGATGACCTAGTTGTTCCACTCTTTAAAACGACAACAACAACACTACCTCTTGCATAGTTTGTGATGTTGATGGCTCTTGCGACGTGGAAGATGGATTAAAAATAACTTTGAGAACAGGGGTTAAACGTTGATCATTAAACAATGCACTATTTTGAGTAGCAATATGGTTTTCTTGATTTTTTGTCGACGGCAACTGTGTTTCATGCGGTACACTACATTGATGATCACTGACACTTAAAACCTCACTATTTTTACTTTTTAGGTCACTACGACAATGTTTGGAACGTTGCTTTGAACAACGCCAAATAACAGTTCCATTTTTATTGGTTCGTTTCACAATATATGAATATCCTTTATAGTATGCGTAAGGCTTACCATACCTAGTCACTGATACTTCCATATCAACTGTCGAGTATAGACTAAGCTCTAGTAAAGTCAACTTGGTAATAAGAATACTAGTTTAATGTGAGAGCAAATATGGATCCAAAGAGTTCAGGTAAAAGTGAAAGCAAATAAGCAAATATTAGAAACAAGTGTTGGGGTGAAAGTGGTCGCAAAGTGGTAGACCCATTACACAATAATTTCAGCACGACGAAGCTCTTGTTCAATTTCTTTGATTTCCCAATCGTGACCAGTATGGCCAGATTGACGTGAGGCATGCAACAACTGTAGCCGCTGGACGAGCTTATTGGGATTGTGCCAGTATACAAATTTAACAAATGGATTTTTAGGTGTAAACAAAGCATTACCATTATCATGATCATTATCATCATCATCATTATCATCATCATGATCACCATTATCATCATGACCATCATCACTGTTACTATATAGTCCTTTTTGATCCTCTTGCAATACCACTTTATTTATAGTCTGAGTTGATTTTGATAGTGTTGAAGGTTTCTTGGACGTTGACAACTGTCCTAACATAACGTTTTGAGGACATGATAAGTCCTTTTGAACAAACACTGCACTATCTTTAGCCGCAATATCGTTTTCTTGAACTTGCTTTTTAGCATTTTGATAATTGTTTGTAAACAGTAAGCGTGGTTCGTTTCGAGCACTACATTGATGAACACTCACACTTAAAACCTTTCCATTTTTACTTTTCAGATTGCCTCGACATTTTGTTGACCTCTCTTTTGAGCATCGCCAGAATATTATTCCATTCACATTCTGGCGATTATAGTTATAGGAGTAGCCTTGATAGAGTGCACGTAGCCTACCTTTGTTGGTTGTAATAAGTTCCATTGTAGTAACTGACCTGTCAGTACGATGTTCACACTACAAAGGTTACAACTGTTTTGCTGATGGAGTGACCTACTATAAGCTTATATATTGGCTTATGTGTTGGCTTTTTGTGTTGGCTTTTCGTGTTGGCTTTTCGTGTTGGCTTTTTGTGTTGGCTTTTTGTGTTGGCTTTTCATGTTGGCTTTTCATGTTGGCTTTTCGTGTTGGCTTATGTGTTGGCTTTTTGTGTTGGCTTTTTGTGTTGGCTTATGTGTTGGCTTTTTGTGTTGGCTTATGTGTTGGCTTTTTGTGTTGGCTTTTCATGTTGGCTTTTCGTGTTGGCTTTTCGTGTTGGCTTTTTGTGTTGGCTTTTCGTGTTGGCTTTTCGTGTTGGCTTTTTGTGTTGGCTTTTCGTGTTGGCTTTTCGTGTTGGCTTTTTGTGTTGGCTTTTTGTGTTGGCTTTTCATGTTGGCTTTTCATGTTGGCTTTTCGTGTTGGCTTATGTGTTGGCTTTTTGTGTTGGCTTTTTGTGTTGGCTTATGTGTTGGCTTTTTGTGTTGGCTTATGTGTTGGCTTTTTGTGTTGGCTTTTCATGTTGGCTTTTCGTGTTGGCTTTTCGTGTTGGCTTTTTGTGTTGGCTTTTCGTGTTGGCTTTTCGTGTTGGCTTTTGTGTTGGCTTTTCGTGTTGGCTTTTTGTGTTGGCTTTTCGTGTTGGCATTTCGTGTTGGCTTTTCGTGTTGGCTTTTTTTGTATTGGCCTTTCGTGTTGGCTTTTTGTATTGGCTTTTCGTGTTGGCTTTTTGTGTTGGCTTTA
The DNA here is from genome assembly GCA_946902985.2 of Meconema thalassinum. Classification (NCBI taxonomy): domain Eukaryota; kingdom Metazoa; phylum Arthropoda; class Insecta; order Orthoptera; family Tettigoniidae; genus Meconema; species Meconema thalassinum. The sequence continues at coordinate 591,335,045 of OX336389.2, read as the reverse complement.
GTATTGGCTTTTGTATTGGCTTATTTGACAAGTTATTTGTGTCAATGTATTTAGTGGATTTTTTCTTGGTGTTGGAAAGTAGTTGAAAGAGAGGGAATATTTAAAGACTTAACCTCAGCTCACTAACCTAACCTAACCTAACCTAACCTTTCAACTCTCAGATGTTAATTAAATTCTGTGCATAGTCGAGTTGGAGCCCAAGACCTCAGGGGTAAAAAAACAATTATTTTTGACGACTTATTTTGGTAACTTATTTTAATGGCTAACCTAACTTTACCTAACCTAACCTAACCTAACCTAACCTCAGCTCACTTTGGATATTACTAGTAAGTGTTCATATCCTCTGCTAGGTAGCATGCTAGTAGTACAGGTAGTGCTCATATTTACCGCTAGATAGCGGAAACATATTTTGCATGTTGCATGTGACACTTGTGAAGTTTAACCACATGCAAGACGTGCTTGTATAAGTTCTCTATTTAAACTCAATATACAATTAACCACTAAATGTTCAGAACTAACATGTATAGCCATGTTTAGGGTATATAGGAGACCCTTAGCAAGAAAGGCTGTCTAACCCACGAGTGTACAGCCTTGTCATACGCAGTAAGCCCCTGTTGGCAGAAAACAACAACAACAACAATTTGAGAAAGCCAACAGGGGCTTACTGCGTATGACAAGGCTGTACACTCGTGGGTTAGACAGCCTTTCTTGCTAAGGGTCTCCTATATACCCTAAACATGGCTATACATGTTAGTTCTGAACATTTAGTGGTTAATTGTATATTGAGTTTAAATAGAGAACTTATACAAGCACGTCTTGCATGTGGTTAAACTTCACAAGTGTCACATGCAACATGCAAAATATGTTTCCGCTATCTAGCGGTAAATATGAGCACTACCTGTACTACTAGCATGCTACCTAGCAGAGGATATGAACACTTACTAGTAATATCCAAAGTGAGCTGAGGTTAGGTTAGGTTAGGTTAGGTTAGGTAAAGTTAGGTTAGCCATTAAAATAAGTTACCAAAATAAGTCGTCAAAAATAATTGTTTTTTTACCCCTGAGGTCTTGGGCTCCAACTCGACTATGCACAGAATTTAATTAACATCTGAGAGTTGAAAGGTTAGGTTAGGTTAGGTTAGGTTAGTGAGCTGAGGTTAAGTCTTTAAATATTCCCTCTCTTTCAACTACTTTCCAACACCAAGAAAAAATCCACTAAATACATTGACACAAATAACTTGTCAAATAAGCCAATACAAAAGCCAATACTAAAGCCAACACAAAAAGCCAACACGAAAAGCCAATACAAAAAGCCAACACGAAAGGCCAATACAAAAAAAGCCAACACGAAAAGCCAACACGAAATGCCAACACGAAAAGCCAACACAAAAAGCCAACACGAAAAGCCAACACAAAAGCCAACACGAAAAGCCAACACGAAAAGCCAACACAAAAAGCCAACACGAAAAGCCAACACGAAAAGCCAACATGAAAAGCCAACACAAAAAGCCAACACATAAGCCAACACAAAAAGCCAACACATAAGCCAACACAAAAAGCCAACACAAAAAGCCAACACATAAGCCAACACGAAAAGCCAACATGAAAAGCCAACATGAAAAGCCAACACAAAAAGCCAACACAAAAAGCCAACACGAAAAGCCAACACGAAAAGCCAACACAAAAAGCCAACACGAAAAGCCAACACGAAAAGCCAACACAAAAAGCCAACACGAAAAGCCAACACGAAAAGCCAACATGAAAAGCCAACACAAAAAGCCAACACATAAGCCAACACAAAAAGCCAACACATAAGCCAACACAAAAAGCCAACACAAAAAGCCAACACATAAGCCAACACGAAAAGCCAACATGAAAAGCCAACATGAAAAGCCAACACAAAAAGCCAACACAAAAAGCCAACACGAAAAGCCAACACGAAAAGCCAACACAAAAAGCCAACACATAAGCCAATATATAAGCTTATAGTAGGTCACTCCATCAGCAAAACAGTTGTAACCTTTGTAGTGTGAACATCGTACTGACAGGTCAGTTACTACAATGGAACTTATTACAACCAACAAAGGTAGGCTACGTGCACTCTATCAAGGCTACTCCTATAACTATAATCGCCAGAATGTGAATGGAATAATATTCTGGCGATGCTCAAAAGAGAGGTCAACAAAATGTCGAGGCAATCTGAAAAGTAAAAATGGAAAGGTTTTAAGTGTGAGTGTTCATCAATGTAGTGCTCGAAACGAACCACGCTTACTGTTTACAAACAATTATCAAAATGCTAAAAAGCAAGTTCAAGAAAACGATATTGCGGCTAAAGATAGTGCAGTGTTTGTTCAAAAGGACTTATCATGTCCTCAAAACGTTATGTTAGGACAGTTGTCAACGTCCAAGAAACCTTCAACACTATCAAAATCAACTCAGACTATAAATAAAGTGGTATTGCAAGAGGATCAAAAAGGACTATATAGTAACAGTGATGATGGTCATGATGATAATGGTGATCATGATGATGATAATGATGATGATGATAATGATCATGATAATGGTAATGCTTTGTTTACACCTAAAAATCCATTTGTTAAATTTGTATACTGGCACAATCCCAATAAGCTCGTCCAGCGGCTACAGTTGTTGCATGCCTCACGTCAATCTGGCCATACTGGTCACGATTGGGAAATCAAAGAAATTGAACAAGAGCTTCGTCGTGCTGAAATTATTGTGTAATGGGTCTACCACTTTGCGACCACTTTCACCCCAACACTTGTTTCTAATATTTGCTTATTTGCTTTCACTTTTACCTGAACTCTTTGGATCCATATTTGCTCTCACATTAAACTAGTATTCTTATTACCAAGTTGACTTTACTAGAGCTTAGTCTATACTCGACAGTTGATATGGAAGTATCAGTGACTAGGTATGGTAAGCCTTACGCATACTATAAAGGATATTCATATATTGTGAAACGAACCAATAAAAATGGAACTGTTATTTGGCGTTGTTCAAAGCAACGTTCCAAACATTGTCGTAGTGACCTAAAAAGTAAAAATAGTGAGGTTTTAAGTGTCAGTGATCATCAATGTAGTGTACCGCATGAAACACAGTTGCCGTCGACAAAAAATCAAGAAAACCATATTGCTACTCAAAATAGTGCATTGTTTAATGATCAACGTTTAACCCCTGTTCTCAAAGTTATTTTTAATCCATCTTCCACGTCGCAAGAGCCATCAACATCACAAACTATGCAAGAGGTAGTGTTGTTGTTGTCGTTTTAAAGAGTGGAACAACTAGGTCATCTGCTCTTGATATGCAAGGGGGTGAAAGTGACTAAATAGTAATAACCATAAGGTTTTTATGTCAATACAACCATTGTGGCTTCCCCACTTTTCGAAAACAACATTGAATGGACATTGCTAGAAAATGATCTACAACAAGCCTTGTGTTTAAAACTATAACAGACTATTGTAAAGTGAGAAAGGCTTGTATTCAGTGTGCATTTATTGTCATAATCATGTATACTCTGCAATGTTAAATATACTAACTTTGTATAAAATAAAACAGCATTGTAACATCATTTTGCATTTATTTACAAACTTTATATACATTTTTTTTTGGTTTCATCATAATATTTTTAAAGACAACACTAAACACTAAAACATTATTATTCTATACACATATTTTCTTTCTTTTTCAGTATATTGTCATTACTTATATTTTCCATTATTATTTCACATTATTTATTTATTTAATTAAAACGAACCATGCACCTATTGTTTTTAAAACCTTCATAAATTATGTGTACAGGTTGTACAGCATTATTGACTTCATCAAAAACACTCTCCGACATATCATTAAACCGTATAGGCAGAAATGTCTCAAAGTTTTCACATACACAAAGTACACGATCACCATATGCTGTTTTCAATTTCCGAATCTTGATAATGCGGAATGGAATATGCGTTGGCAATTCGCTGAGCTTCTTTGTCTCTAAGCCACATGATTGTCCCACAGCATTCAAAACATTCATTGTAGTAGTCTATAAACAAAACAAAAGCATATCTATTACACTCTAAAACAGCTTTAATAATATTGTGCAATTAGGGATTTTGCACTATGCATGGCGAATAAATTATACTAGTTATGCAAGAAATGCCCTAACTGTAGCAGATACTACTTTTCTGCATATAGCACAAGTGTTAAGTTCTAATGCACACTTGACACAGGCTATCATGTGTCCACAGGGTAAAAATACAACACCTAGTTCATCTTGATAACAAATTTTACATAATTGTTGGTCACACTTTTGTATCTGTTCGTGAGACAAGTCTTTTCTTTCAGCCTTATGTATTTGCTCCGCGTGCTCTAACTCTAAAGGCACTTTTATGTCTTGTGCTGCAATCACTTTTTCTTTACGAATAGTGTTCACAAATTCCTGACCTTTAAGCAACACCATGTATTTACAGTTTGGTAACCAACGAGCGTGTTGCACAAAAGGGTCATCAGTCATTTGCCAATCCTTTAAAGCAAATCCACAATAAAAATATATTGTTTTATCCCCTTCATCAGTATAAAAAAATCCAGTTTCACTTAGCTGTTTGGTAAGGTGTTTTAATATTAATGGCCAAACATTTTTATAAGATTCGAAACGTTTTTCAACAGAGCTGTACTCTGGGTGTGCTAGTGCTTTAGTCTTGCAAACTCCCAATTTTTCAAAAGCACACGCCAATTCAACACTGTCTATGGCATATGGACCACATATATCGACACTACCGTTGGCTGGTAATACATCATTATTATTATTTATTTGTGATTCAGCAACGTAAGTAGCGGCCAAAGGCCTTGTGGTTCGGTAAAATGAATGCACGGGTAGGTTACCCACTTGCTTTCCAAGCATGTAAGGACAGTGAGGAGACCATCGCAAATGGTCTTTAAAGGGATCATCCCCTTCTTCCCAGTGTGAAAGTTCAATACGACAAAACACACAGCGCACCACATCTTCTCGGTTCAAGTAAAAAAAACCGGCTTTTGCAAGTTCATGCGTCGACAAAAAGCCTACAGGCCAGGATTCAAATGTTAACCATCGATCATGTTCTGATTTTAAATTTAACCCACGTGGTAAACCAACTTGCTCACTTGTTGTATTTGGTACTAACGCCATGTGTTATAATAAAACTTTTTCTTATTGTAAGTTATTAACATTGCACAGAGTACTTTAAAGCATAATGCATGCTTGTTCACTGTCTGTTCATTACGTTAATGGCACATGACGACACCTAAAAGCAAACAAAATAACCCATCACTCAATCAATCAATCAATCAATACTTGTAAATAAAACGTTAACGTTAATTGGCATTAATATATCAAAACACCATTAAAAATAAACTGTATGTTGGCACTAACAGTAACCCATGTACTTATTTTCTTTTTTATAAAGCTACAGTCATTTACATTCCCCCACCCTCCCTTTAACCAATATATAAACAAAAATGAATGTCATGTCATTTTGTTCACATTATCATGTTCAAACCTGTGGATATTCGTTGAGTCCATAGGGAACCACCCATAAATTAAATTTATTATTTTTATTTTTAGAAAATCCAACATGGCCTTGTACTTTTCCCAGTCAACAACAACAACATAGCCATTCATCAAGAAAGCAATCATTGTCCCAGTCATGTACAGGTAATGAATTTTTTTTTGTCTACGAGTTTTCAGTAGTGGTAAAATGGAATAGCATTTTTAAGTTGGACTTACCTGAGTTTTAAACAGTTCACTCTTTGGCAGTGGTTTCGCTTTAGTGCGTTTCTGTTTTTTTTCAGCGACTGCTACGGCGGTAAGGCTATTCTTTCCAAGTTTCTAAAAATAAATAAAATAAACCGCTATAAATACCTAAATTCAGGTTAATACATACATTTCATAAAATAAAACATAAAACAAAAAAAATGAAACAAGTTAGTTTAAAAAAATCATCTCACCTTTACTTGCAGTGACTTGTTACTCTTCCCTTCTAGTGGGCTCAAAAGTGCAATGGTTTCTTCTCCCTCAGACATGTAAGGTATGCCGGTTATCTGCAAACAAATAAATAAAATCATTAATTACTTAATCAATAAATAATTGCTTGTAAATATACATATATATTAATCAATAAATGTATAAATGAATAAGTATATAAATAAATACCTACCCCACAACACGGTTAAGTATTTTCCACCAACACCAAAACTGTTAAACAAGACCAGGGGTTTCATGCAACGCAGTGTGTTCAAAGGTAGTCCACCCAAGTGAGAGTGGAAATGATAACGACATGTCTTTATATATACTACGTTGCATGTATAATCATTTTTTCCCACGCTTTGACCATTCTGTTATCGGTCACGTGGACAGCTAACGCCCAAAGTGAACACCTGTGGCGAATCAAATTTCACATGAACTTGCATTTTGTCACGTACGAAGCAAAACAGAATGTGACTTGTTAACAGTTATCATGCACGTGGACAGATAACGTCCAAAGTGAACACCTGCGGTAGATCAAATGTCACATGGACTTGCATTTTGTCACGTACGAAGCAAGACAGAATGTCACTGGTTTAGCGTGCCTGTGGTTTCACATGTGTGCACGCCTTTCGCACTTCCCTGCCACCACAATGGTCAGATTATTTCACCTTCAAGCGTCTTGGTCATTTTTTCCATTGCACCTGTTGTCAAGTCAGATCGGAGCCTTCCAATAAGCTCAAATGACCTTCACCTCCTGCTCGTTTGTTTTCGATACTCGCTTCGACCAACATAGAATCAAGTTCTCATCACCGTTTACACGTTAAAGGTAAAATATCAGAAAAACGCACGCTCGCTCTGTCATACACCGACCCGTCGAAATAGCGATTGTTCTATTAAGCATGGTCCTTGTGGTTAGCGACAGGTTCGTTGAAACACACACACCCAGCCGTATGGTCTCTCTCTCTCAACCACCACGCTTTATAAACATTATAAACAGGTAAAGAAAAAGAAAACGTTTTTTCAACATGTATGGCGTTAGGCCCTTTGTGAATTATCTTTTTTGAAAAAAAATATCTACCACATTTGAAAGGGGGCGTTAGCCCGAGTCCTAGGACACCTCGTACACGTCTCTAGCGTTATTGGTTCGTGAGATATCGGCAAAAATCACAAAAAACACGTGTTTACCCCAAAATCGCGTTTCCAAAATTTTTTTAAATTACAACGAGTAGTTCATAGCAAAGAGGACGTCACTCCGAGTCCTTGGACCCATCGTACATGCCTCTAACGTTATTGGTTCGTTAGATATCGGCAAAATCACAAAAAGCATGTGTTTACCCCAAAATCGAGTTTCCAATTTTATTAAAAATTATAACGAGTGGTCCATAGCAGAGAGGACGTCACCCCGAGTCCTTGGACCTGTCGAACATGCCTCTAGCATGATTGGTTCGCGAGATATAGCAAAAAGTCTAAAATCACGTTTTTACCCCAAAAAGACTGTGTTTCCAGATTTTCACCTTTTCGACACCGACATTCCCGTAAAGAGCACAACGAGACGAAAAAAACGAATCCAAGCACGCCCTCCTAGCATGGCTCCTTCCATTCCAAGGTCGCAGGGGCTCACCACTTGCTTTTATAAGCAGCTCTGTCCTTACCACACTACTGCAGGTTTTCATTCTAGAGACTTTAAATTTATTTTGGGGGTAGAGGGGGTAGGGACCATTGATTTACGTTAAACAATTTTTTTTGTAGAGTTCCTAGTTTCCAAAATATAGGATTTTCAAAATTCGAGTGTTTTCAAAAAAATATAAAAAATAAAAATTTTTTATTACAAAAAATAAAGGTCATAAAGACTGTTCGTTTGAGCCATGGCACAACGTTCTATCCTGTTTGGTTTTCAAACTATCGCCTATTTTCGAAAACAAAAATTTTCAAAAAAATTTTGAAAAATATAATGAGTGGTCCATAGCAAAGAGGACGTCAGCCCGAGTCCAACAATACCTCATTTGTCAAAATCGGACCATGCGTTCAAGAGATATTTAACATGGCTGAGGCTTAGTAGTAGAGCAAGGGGGGTTTTGAAGTGGGGCAGAACTCCTAGTACTCCACTACTATGCCAGTCAGGAAGCCTATGCTGCTGCAGTGTTTATTAGATTAGAGAACAGTTCTGGGGTAAGAGTTCAACTCATTCGAGCAAAATCTCGCGTGGCACCGATAAAAGACACCAGTATACCTAGGTTATTGATGCTCGACTGACCAGTTCCATACTACAAGAGATGGAGTTTAAAGGTCTTCAGCTGTTCTTCTGGGGCGACTCGTCTACCGTGATAGCATGGATCAAACGAGAGGAACAACGGAAAACCTTTGTGAGTAATCGAGTACATGAAATTAGGAAACTTACCCCAAAAGAAGCATGGAGACATATACCTGGAAAATAAAATCCAGCTGATCTTCCTAGCAGAGGGTGTCCTATTAGGAAGTTTGTAACCTCCAGGCGCGGATACAAGGGGGGGGGGCACAGGGGCATGACCCCCCCAAACGGAGACCAATTTTTTTGCTAACTCAAAAAACGAAAACACAATAACCGGAAAAATAAAACTTAAGTAATTTTAAATGAAAAACAGTTCTTTTTTTATTTTATTCAATACTGAAAATATCTTCATTGCAATTATAATGTTCTGTTACAACTGTACATATTTACAACTTCATACCTATTTCTTACACAACTAATTTTTATATACTTGGCACAACAATTAACGGGTCACTTGACCATTAAAATGCATTGAAAAGTGGCCCACTAATAATTGTTGTGCCGAGTAAATATTGGTTTATATAAAAAAAAAATTTTTGGTCATGTATATACACGGATAGGAATTCGGGGCTTTTTTCACACCAAAAAATTTTGCCGACGTCCAAACTGCAAGCTTGGTTGGCAATTTAAGCTGTGAATTTCTCCCTTTGTCGGTACCAACTCGACTTGCCGAAACTGTAACGTACCTTGATACTTTTCTTGAAACTCGATGTAAAAGTCGCAAAACACGCCGTTGCAATTTGTACGAATATTTTTGGTGCGCTAAACGCATCAAATTTCTAACCATGTAAGTTAGCTTGCAAAAAAAATGGTCTGGCTTTGTACGTTAGGTTATTTTGTGATTGCGTTTTTAGAGATACCATTTTTCTTAACAATTTCGATTCTCTGACCCTCTCCAAAGCCAAACTCTAGATCCGCGCCTGGTAACCTCCAAATGGTGGGAAGGACCTGCATGGTTACAACTTGCACGAGATATGTGGCCAGTACAAGAGAACCAGATGGATGAAGACGAAGTGATTGTGGAAAAGAAAAGGGACATTTTACCTTTGCTGTGCGAGAATGGTGATGGTGATTGGTACTACTCCTACTTTTCAAGGTTTAACAGGATCGTGAGAACAATTGGGTGGATTCTTCGATTTGCCTTATATTGTCGTGAAACGAGAAGGAGTTGAACTTATGAAAGGTGAACTTGTTGCAAAAGAAATTGAAGAGGCAGAACTAAGGGTCATGACATTGTCCAGAAGGAGTCATTCATTGGAGTTCAAGATAAGCAACTTGCTTCACTCGCTCCTTACGAAGACCGTGATGGAGTAATCTACTGAACTACGAAGGTGACAGAAAGGAAAGATTTGATGGATTTTAGATTGCCTCTAGTGCTTCCCTCTAAACATGCTGTGGTTTGCCGATTGATTTATGACACACACGTGAAAATCAGTCATGTTAGTGTTCAATGACTATTATGTATCTAACGAGAGAAGTATTGGATTTTACAAGGAAGGAGGTCTGTGCGCGCTGTTATTTCAAAATATGTCATCTGTAAGAGACATGGTGGGAGGAAGAGGGTTGTTAGCTCCCCACCTTTACCGGAGACACGTGTAAGAGGTGCTGCAGTGTTTGAGATAATAGGTGTTGATTTAATTGGATCACTATATACTCGGGAAAATAAGGTTTGGATGTGTCTCTTCACGTGTGCAGTCTACCTAGCGATTCATTTAGAGATAGTCTCTTCGTTATCTTCTGGACACTTTTGGCAAGCCTTTCGACGATTTGTGGCTCGTCGTAGAAGACCAGCCATGGTGTATTCAGATAATGGAACCAACTTTACAGGAGCCTCCAAGATGTTTAAAGCTATGAACTGGGAGAAAATAGCAGAATACGGCAATGTGGAACGGATTGACTGGCGGTTCAATCCACCAACTGCTGCATGGTGGGGTGGATGGTGGGAGCGGCTTATCGGTCTTCTGAAGCAGCTTCTGAAGAGAACGCTTGGGACATCTAGATTAACTGTGGAGGAGTTGTAAACAGTATTGTGTGACTGCGAAGCGATATTGAACTCCAGACCCTTGACCTACGTCTCAGAGGACAATTCTTATTCTGTTCCCATCACTCCCTCTATGTTTATCCAAGGTTTAAAGGAGATTGGAATACTCGATTGTGATACTGCTTATGCCACTGATTTAGGAAAAGGACTACGATATCAACAACAATTAATCGAAAGCTTGAGGCAACGGCTCAGAACTGAGTATCTTGGTCAACTCAAACTTACTTCCAAGAATCAGAAGCACAACCTGATGACTGGAGAAGTTGTTCTAATAGGCTCAGACAACAGCAAGAAAATTGATTGTCCTATTGCTATTGCACAGGTACTTATTCCAGAGAAGGATGGATTGGAAAGGGTAGCACGGCTGAAGACATCATAAGGAACTCTGATTCAGCCAGTCCAATGATTCTGTCCTTTAGAGAGCTCATCTGAAGCTTGGTGTAGTGGTAACCAGTCGACCCTACCTGTAGAAGACCAGTCACCGTTGGAACCAGTAGCTGAGGAGATACCTGTAGGTGTTGGCTGTTCCATGATGAAGAGAAGATGTGGAAGAAAAGTTAAAGTGCCATCAAGGTTTATGGAGTGAACTGTAAAAAATGTATATACTTTCGTTGTTTCTATTTTTATTTTTAGAAGATTCAAGAATATTTTTTGTGTTTAAAATTTCAGTTCCTTCCACTGACATAAACTGAAAAACTAAAATGATAATGTGTGTTGAGACAAATGTCTCAAGGTGGGAGTGTGTTAAGGATTGTTTTATCTTTCAGGTGAAGGACTTTGGTCACTACTCTTTGTTTTTCCTTTTTTGTTTTCGTTTATGCCTAGCGGGGCTCTGTATCTTATTCTGTAGTCTGTTTGAAGGACAAGGCTGAACATGTCTTCTTGTTTTTTGGAAATAAAATAAGTATTATAAAAGAACTTACACGCCGGATAGGCTTTCGAGAGTTATAATTTCGTAACAATGTCAGTCTGATCAAAGGAAACCAAAATAGAATGGCATTCAGTAATCATATTATTCAGGTACCGTATAGAAATAGCAAGGATTCGTAAAGGCACCTGAACTGATGGAAACAAAACAAGATTTTGTTGGGGGCCTTCTGTTCACCTCCCATGTTGGTAGTGGACTGATTGCCAAAGCATAACATGTGAATTCTATTAGCTCTTTTGTGGCACACCAGCTAATGTGTAACAGTAATCAGTGTGATAATCTGCTTGATTCTTAGGAGCAAGGAAGAATGTGGTCATCAGCTTGGTGTACTTAATGGGTGAGAGCCTTGGATATTTTATGTCAGTTTTTGTGGCTGAATATTTAAAGCTAGGATAGGAAAAGTGCCCCATTATTTAGAATGAGGTAGGACGATAGGCCTTAATTTTAGACTTCTCTAACCTGTTAGTGAGCACACAGGTTATGCTTTGTTACTTTCATTCGTTTTCAAACCAACGCGGCGTTGTGGTAAACACACAAATTGTATTGAAATACAGTCTTTGTTTCTTCTAAAGCCGTTGATGAGATTTGGCCTAAACTCTCATACAAAATATTTTAAACTTTTCGCTTAGGCCTATGCATTGATAGGCCTTCTTTTAAAGTTCATTTTATTCGTCACTTACTGATAGGGCCTACGGTAACTTTCTTTTCCGCAGTATTGATCATTCATACGGGACGTGATTCACAATATACAGAAATGTTATATTTTCATGTTTTCACTTAATTTAAGTCAAATATCGTAGGCCACATCTCTAGGACGTATGCTCTAAGACGTAATTTGCTTCTTGTAAGCAATATTTTACAACTGACAACTATGTTAAATTACTGTGGAAAATATACTTTTCTTTGCTTTCTTGTCTCTGGACATCCATGCATGTACAGTTATATACGATACAAATAGGAAATAATGACGGCTCAAAGACGAAACAAGCAACAAGGGAGCCATTTTGTATTGCTGCAGTTGCTTAGCAACGGAGCGGCAGTGACTTAGAATTAAGAATGTAATAATAATGTTATTGGCTTTACGTCCTTTTTAACTACTGAGGCTTTTAGAGACGCCGGGGTGCCGGAATTTTGCCCCGAAGGGGATCTTTAACGTGCCAGTAAATCTACTGACACGGCTCCCTCGCATTTGTGCACCCTCAAATGTCAGCTGACTGCGCCAGGATACGAACCTGCAACCTAGGGACCAGCAAGCGAGAACGTTACCGCAGAGCCACGCAGCCAGTACTGACGTAGAATTCGGCAGCGTGTTGCGTGCCAACGGCGACAAGGAGGAAGGACAAAAGGAGCCGTTGTATGGGTTCTGGGGAGAACGTTGGAATGTTTAACTGCTACGTTGGCTTCGAACTTAGAACATCTATGGCCAAACCCAATGCTGTTTGAAATGATTCACAAGACGACCACTAGGTGGCAGCGGTTATAGGAAGCAAACCGGGGGTGATGTCATTCTTTCCAAGGGTAGGAAAACAAAGTCTCTTGAAATTCTGTGACTAGTGTTACCAATTAAATAATTTTGCTTTTGACCTAGTCCTAGAGTTTTGTACAAATGTCTTAGTGATAGGCTATTACAAATTTTGGATTTAAATAACGATTTAGGGTGTTATAGAAATTGCACTAAATGCAAAACATAAAATTTTCTCTAATGATAGATACATTTAATGGATATCGACAAATATCTAGCACGCTAGCGAGTAGCGATGCTCTGTATATTGAATTTGGTGACACTGTCCACAAACTTTTGTGATGGTAAGCGTTGAAGAGGTGGGAGAACTTTTTAAGCAATGAATACAGTGGATTATTAAATAAATGCACCTTTTTCCCATTCACTCGAAGATAAAAATAATAAAGCATTACTGTATATGAAAAATAATTCGCAGAGAACAGTTTTCTTTCAGACAAACTATACCAGTTTCTTATTGGTACCATTCTTTGATGCACTTTAATATTTAGCTTATGTGTAATTGTAATGTGCCAGTATAGTCTTGGACTACAAGGCACAGCAGTGACGATTCTTCATGAATATGTATATCTTTGACATGCGTCATTTTTGTCTGTATTGATTGAGTACAATATATTTTTTTTACACTTTTCAATACTAATTGTATACTCTTTCACAATGTTACTGGTACATGTTTTGGTCCATATTTGACGATCCTTAATGAAAATGCAGAAATCTCTCACATTTAGAGTAATTAGATTAGTCTTGGAGAACATTTTATGCACCTTATGAAAGTCTTGACATAATGTGTCACTTCAATTAAAATAACCTTGATTTAAAATTTGTTAAAATTTTTAAAAAATGTTGGAAAAAGTATTTTTGCGTGTCTAACACAGTGCTGTTTTATTTGTAAAATCTTGTGTAACTAATTGTTTTTAATGCGTCTCAAAACAATGTTAGTTACACACAACTTTAGAAATAAAGGCACGGGAAAGTACTTTTTCCAAATTATTTTTTTAATTTTTTTTTTTTTTAATTTTTAGGAAATTGTATACACGATAAAGGTTAATTTAACTGAAGTGACACATTATGTCAAGACATACATATGGTGCATAAAAGGTTTTCCAAGATTAATCTAATTAAATGTGGAGATTGCTGTATTTTGGCAGAGGAAGATCAAATACGGACCGAAGCATATATCAGTAACATTGTGAAAGTGTATAACATTTGTATTGGAAAGTGGAAAGAAATAAAAATTGTAAAGTCTTCATGAACAACCTCACCTGCTTTGTGGTATATGACATCAGGGTGGTACAACTGCAGCAACATTTGACAGGAGATAATGGTCCATTTTTACTGTACATGATCATTTATGCTGTGTGCCCTCCCAAGCGCCAAGAACACCAGCCTCCACTGACACATATTACACACACTCAAGTACAGGGGTCTGATGACCACAAAGCTCCAAGCTCCTAAATGAAACAACAATATATGAATAACTATTATTTTACCAGACTGTCAAAAATGTCTGGCAGTCTTAAGCTCATCACACACTACAGCAAAATTGTATGGTGAGATATGAGGGATTTGATTACAATGATTTCAATAGATTCCACAAGCTAGCTGATTGACACTCACTCAGGTAGTTTGACCAGTAATTTTGGTAAACTTCCTCTTCTTCTGAAAGCGACTTAAACATAACAAGTACCCGTATAGACATCTCGTAAGTAGATGAAATTGTCGTAGAAACCTTATGGGATGAAGAACTGAGTTACCAAATAGAGAAAATGGAGACCGGTTTTCAGTACCGGTATGCTATATGAATAAATTACTTTTGCTTCTTTCTTCTATCTTATAAAACAGTATAATGCTTTGCACCCATTCCTGTCTATTCTGTCTACTGAATATTGCAAAGGGGTTAAGCAACTGCTTTCCTCTCACCTAGGCAGACTGAGTTTCTGATTCCTGGTTAACACAAGGTGTAAAGTCAAATCACATTTCACATGAAATGGAAGCTGATTATCATGTGGTGAAGAGTCATGTTTAACAGCCAGCCAGACCAGCAGGCTTCAGAAACTAGTCCTGGGTTTGCTTTGAGCAAGAGAAGAAAACCTATCAAGAATGGTGATAGGAATTCAGTCCATACATTTCTAGATTGCATTTCCAGTGTCCTTGGTGAAAACATTTTAGAGGATGTTCATTGATAAGGCTGAGAGAATAACACGTTGGTCTGCACAGGAAATGAGGCAACATGTTATCTTATCATTGATATTGTTTGAATACTTACACCACTTCAAAGATAAATATTGTGATAAATAGCAAGGTCTTGCATATGGTTTTGAAAGATACTGGAACCATGTTCAACAAAATGGTATTCTTGGTGCTTGTGCTGGTAAGTTTTTAATTTACTTGGGGTCTGACTTGCTTACTTTGTGTAGTACCTATTGGTACTGTACAACTTACCAACTTGAGAAACTTTGTGCAAGAAATGTAATTTGAACATTAAACCACCCACACTTTCTTGGAGCTAAGCTTGCCAGTGTATCTTCTATCCAAGGACTTGGAAGACACAAGTATTAATCCTGGCATTGGTCATCCTGTGAATGGTATTCTGTGGGTTCCCAATTTCATTTCTAGGTAAATGCTGGGATGAAGCTTCTTCCACGGTCCTGGATGCTACATTCTACACCCTAGCACCAGTTGCAAGTGTACACACAAGTACAGACACCACAATAATGCCAGTCATCGAACATATTTCACACTATTAGAAAATTCATGGGGCTAATGACTGCCATGTTTCAAGCAGGGGCGAATGCTGGTCGTGAAAGTCAGGCTTGCTCTTCCATTCATGAAAGTTAGTGAAATGTGGGGCTAAGGGGGAGGGGACATGAATAGTTCAGAAAACTAATAATCGCTAAATCACATGAATATTTTAATTATCGGTTACATGAACACGCATTCAAACTGGTTACGTCGCACCATTAATTGAAGAAGGGCCAAAATATAACAAATTTCTACAATGGACTCATTTTATAATTATTATCAAATCATGACAAGACAGTGATTTTATAATTTAAACAAGTAAACATCAAAGTACGTACACAGAAAAATTGCAACTATTTATATGATCTATCAACTTGAAAACAAACTCTACTCTGCGGCTTTTCTTTACAAAACCATCAATAACTTCATCATAGAAAGGAACTGTAATATAATTTTTGCAAGTAATCCTTTTTCAATCGACAACATAGCTATTGATGATAGCCTCTCCTGAACTTGAGTCGATCTGCAATATGTTTTAATGCGTCTCAGTGTTGAAAAGAACGTTCTGCAGATGATGTGGCAGCATGAATTGTTGCTACCAGTTTGATGAGCTTGAAAATCAGACGATGAATACGGTACATCACACTTAATTCAGCTTTTAAGCGAAAAATGTCGAAAAATGACCCATAGGTCATTACTACGGCAGTAACATAACTGTCTGGAAACGTATTTCTGTGCTTCTCAAACAAATCACAATCCAGCAGCGAGAAGAACACAAATGTATTTATGCATTTAAACCGCTCTCCTATTTGGACAAGTGTATTGTCAATAATTTCATTGAATAGACGCTAGTATTTTGTTTTTGCTGGTTCATCACGAATTGTACGCTTTTTAGAGCACGGCTGTCCTCCATAAACATCGATTTCAATATCAACATGCCCATAAAAACTATAAAAATCTTCATCTCTCATAGACTGGATATTTAAAAAGAGCTCCTCAACCTTCTTGCCACAGTACTGTATATCCAAACTGTTTGTTTGTAAAACATTGAACACAGTTTCGGAGAATGAAACAAGTAGTTCCGTGAAGAACTAAAGCCTATTTTCATGTAACCTACTTATGTTAATTGCCACTATCAGCATACAAAATTTCAGTTTGATTGCTGTAATAGATTCGTAGATATTGAGAACCGACTAAATATTACGGATGGACACCATGTTGAATTTTTATATATGTAGGTCTTAGAGTTATGTACTGTTACATGAAGATTATTGTGTACGTATAGTATTCAAACTTCAATCGCATGATTAGGATAAAAGAAGTGAAAACGAGACTTTAAAATTTCGCACAGCTGGCATCATGTGGTTATGGAAACAATTGAAATAAATTAGATGCTAGTGGATTAACATTTGTATAAGGATTAACGGTACCAAGTGTCACTGCACTCGGAAGGTTAAATTGCGAGAAACGTTCATGTGAATATTTAAACTTCGCGTCGCCATCACGTTGGATTTGTTATCACCAAGTTATTGAAAGTCCTATAGGTTCATGGACCCTATGAACATAAAAATATCGGTTTGATTGCTGTAACAGATTCGTAGATATTAAGATCCGTCTAAATATTTCGGATGGTTGCCATGTTGGATTGTTATATGTATAGGCCACAGAGTCATGTACCATTAAAGGAAAATTATTGCGTAGGTTCTTTATTCAAACTTTCACTTCAATCGCATGATTATGAGACAAGAAATAAAATCTTAAATAAAAAATCGCACAGCCGCCATCTTCAGGTTATGTAAACAATTGAACTAAATTAAATATCAGTGCATTACAATGTGTGTACACATTTGCTGTACCAAGTTTCATTGCGTTTGGATTATTAAATCGCGAGAAAAGTCTATTTAAAACTTTCAACTTCGCTTGGCCGCCATGTTCGTTTTGTAGTTAACAGGTTTTTGAAAGTCTCATAGATGAACTTCCAGCAGTACCATTTATCTCCGTACAAAATTTCAGGGTGATACCGGTAATAGTTTCAGAGATATAGAATGCCGGTGAAATATTTCGCACAGCCACCATCTTGAGGTTATGTAAGCAATTGAACGAAGTTAGATGTCGGTGCATTACAATGTGCATTAACATATACGGTACTGCACCAAGTTTCATTGCGTTTGGTTGGTTAAATTGCGAGAAACGTATATTTAAAAGTCGCAACTTCGCTTGGCCGCCATGTTAGTTTTGTAGTTACCAGTTTTTCAAAAGTCACATAGGTGAACTTTCAGTAGTTCCCTTTATCACCGTACAAAATTCCAGGGTGATATCGGTAATAGTTTCGGAGATATTGAATGTAGTTGAAATATTTCGCTCAGCCGCCATGTTGGATTGGTGAGACGTAACAAAATTTGAAGGACACGGTCGGGGTCGTACAGAATAGTGCTATGAACTTACCGAGTTTCATTGAAATCGCTCCAGCCGTTTAGAAGTTATTAGGTACACACACACACACACACACGAATCACACACGCACAAACAGACACACGGCCAAAAGGTGATCTCATAAGCCTATTCTTTTTTCATAAATGAAAATAGGCTAAAAATCTTGGCGAACATTGCCAACAGAAATCTAGTGTTGAACTTAAGTAAGAAAAAAATCCTTGTGTTTTCCATGTAATGTCTTCATCACTGTAAATCTGTAGCTCTCAGACCAGAGCTTCCAACTACACATTACAATCGTGACAGCTCGCAGCCGGCCTTGGGCAGAAGAAACCTGCGCGCGCATACATTTCTCGCTGTGTTGATAGCTCCGCTGAAGCTCCTGAGACACGAGCAAGCCTCGCTGTACTCGCCAAGATATATGCAACATGCGATTTGTATAACGCAGATTTATTACAGATACGCTACATATGTTTTTTTTAACTCACCTGCTCGGAAAAATCGCCCCTGGTTTCAAGTCCACAAGATTCTATGTAACGCGCTCATTGAGCATTCCAATCAATTCAAGCTGCAGACAGTACCACACTAAGTAGGCCTACTCAAAGCACATCAATTTGTAGACAGCCCCTCACTAAGTAGTCCAAGCACATAAAGCTGCAGATAGCACTCATTAAGCATTCCAAGCACACAGCAGCTTGATGGACTTGGGAAAAATCAATGAGTGCTGTCTGCAGCTTTTGTTCTTGGAGTACTCAATGAATGCTGTCTGCAGCTTGATATGCTTGAAGTGCTCGATGAGTGCTGTCTGCAGCTTGATATGCTTGAAGTGCTCGATGAGTATTTTGATGGGCTTGAAATGCTCACTGAGTGCTGTCTGCAATTTGATGGGCTTAGAGTACCCATCGAGTGTTTTCCATAGCTTCATGGCCTTGAAGTGCTTACTGAGTGCTGTAGGCAATTTGATGGCTTCAATCAGTCGCAGCTCGTGGTGTTGGAGCTGGGGAAGGCTCAGCACGTAGTGGCAAAATGCTGGTATAATGCATTATACGACACCCGCATACATGGCTGCAGGATTTTTAATTTCACGGTGAATGGTGGGGGAGCTCGGAACAGGCTTCTTGTTGACAAACAGATTGGCACCATTATGTTATTTTATGAAGCATTTTTTCATAATTAAAATGAATTTACTTATCTAGTTTCGAAATTCAGGAAGAGGCAATGCATTCCTTTTCTAATTTAACCTACTCCCCTTTCTAATTAATCCCGATCAGAGTATTCTTTTTCACGGTTATACACTACCAAACAATCGCAATTTACTTAGAAAACACTGTGCCTACCAGCTAGAACTGTGAGGGAATTGATCTGTAAAATTGTCCGAAAGTGAACCCGATCTTGAGGGATAAATGGAAACAAATAAAGACAATTGTAGATATTAAGAGCAGTGAAGCTACTTGCCATTACTTTATATAAACACATGAACTCCCTTAATCCATAGGTTTGTAAGTGAAGTCTGCCTTCCTCTCCTTTTGCACTGCAAAGTGGTCAATGATAAGCTAATTGAAGTTCGGTGACTCCAACATTTCGTTTTCTGTGGAACACATTGCAAGTGCACAGAGTCGGCCTACTTTCATTGTGTTTCGTAAAAATGTTTTCACTTGTTTTAGGGTAGAGAAACACCACTCTGCCTCTCCTGTGGTCATTGGAATGCTCTCTATGATCTGCAGGAGTTTAACGCTTTCGAGTAATGCTCCCGCCTAGTTGTTTTCGCAAAGAAAGTTCAACAAGGTCAAAGCACCTGATGCCTTTGCAAAGTCAGGTCGGCTGTATAGCACATTCAGTTCAGGGCGCAGTTCTGTAGAGTTTAACCTAAATAAGTTGACTACCGTACTATTTTCAGTTCTTTTTCAGGGGAAATAATGTGGTTTTTAGGGAGCAATGACGGCTCAAACAACTTTGCAATTGTCAGGTGGTAACTAAACAGAAAGCGGTCACTGATCGGCGTCTTGATCATATCACAGACTTCTCTCGCACACACACTCCGCGACTCAGTGAAACGCGCACGTTTTATGGACGGTCCCTCCCCCTCACAGAGTTGATGACTATCAAGCGAAGAGCTAGCCCGCTAAATGCTTGAAAGAAAGTCAGATACATATTTGATTGTTTTCACTGCATCAATATTCGTTTGTTGAAGTTGATTGAATAAAATGTCACAATGAGGCATGACTTTGTTAAAAAATTCCAACCAAAAAAGGAAATCGTCTTCTTGTAGGGAACATTTTATTCACATAGCTTTATTAACAGTCTTACAGTCATTTGTAACATCGTCAATAATTTTGACCAGGCACTGCACAATTTCATGTTTGTATTTTAGCACAGTTGTCACGCAACGGGATTTGAAATTCCGTCTGATGGACTGAGGACAGCTAGGAATTCGCTTTTTTACAATCTCATCAAGAGCAGCTGTTCGTTTAGGAGGCTGCGAAAAGAAGGTGGAAATCCCTTCCAAGTTGCTGAAAAATAGTCGCATTTGCTTATTCACAGTTACACAACGTTCAACAATTAAATTTAACTGATGTGCGTAACAATGGACGTTCTGATATTTCTCTTTAACCCTACCGGTAACTTGAACCCCACTCCTTTGACCACTCATGACTGGAGCACCATCATAACTTTGAACAATGAATTTTTCAGGGGTCTCACTTACATTCATTTTCACCAGCTCACTAAATATAGCTTCAGTGACACCTTCTGCACTATGGTCTTTTGGCTGAACGAAACTGATGAATCTTTCGCGTTTACCAATTAACTCGTATCGTATTATCAAGACCAGCTGCGATAGAGAGGCACAGTCTGTGGTTTCATCAACTTCGATTGCTATATAATTAGTCTGTAACCATTCAGTTCTCATCAAACGAAGGCAAACTTCGTAAATCGAGTCCAACAATTAATTTTGAATAGTTTTTGAGAGACCTAGGAAAACTCGATTATCGGTCTTTTCTGTGTGTTGCTTTAAAACACTGTCGAGTTCGGATATTAGACTAACTAACCCACGAAAAATTCCTGGAATTTTGAAACTGTCTGTTTCGTCATGCCCCCGCAAGACTAGCTCGAACTTACCACAAAACGTAATGCAATCTATGAGCTTGCCTAATATAGCCTATACCGGTTCTTCGATACATTGTCATTATATTTATTTACACTCAAGCGGTAAGCACTGTCTAACTGGCACCTTATGTCCACTTTCCCTAACATGGCAAACTCAATAAAGTCATTCAGGTGATTATCACTGGAGTTTTTAACTTTGCCATGAACGTTCTTCAAGTCCACAATACCTGTCTCAGTCCATGAACTAACATTTGAATTGGTAACAAGGCAGGAGAAACAAAAGAAGGCATTTTTTTACCTCACAACAACACAACCATTCTGCCGCATCATACAATCCTCTATTAAAATTTCTAAAACAACCTCTCCTGGATTTACATTGTTTCTGAGTTTGAGAGATTGCAAGATCTGGTCTAGGTGCACCATGACCCTTCACAATCAGCCTAGTTTCGTGGTCGAGATTTTTGCCCGATACGCTACTAACTGAATTCATTGTCTTATAGACATACACTTACCACTACTGTAGCCCGTAACACGAAGTTAAGACTTGTCACTGTCAAACAACAAAATTAATGAACTTATAAGTTACACCAACGATTTATCAAGCGAACGCTTGTTTACAAATACACAGCATGAACGGCGGCAGATTTTAAACATAATACTTCCCTTAAGTCTCGGTAGATGGTTCTGAAACCCCTTGCCACCTCATGGTGCTATCTGGGCGGAAATATTTTGGTTATTATACTTTAAGGGATATATTATGTTTTGAATAAAGCACATTATAGCTATTATGTTTTGAATAAAGGATATTATAGCACTTTAATATGCACACACATCTCAATCTACATCTTAACACATTGAGCAAATTACAACTAACATCGTCACAGAGTAAAAGCATATATACACTCCCAAGTTCCATAGAGGACATAAACTAGATACATAATAATCTCCCCCACTTATATAAAAACAAATAAAATGAACTATTCATATTCATTTGGGCACATAGTCTTGCAGATACTGAGGAGGTCGCCTGTCTCTGGCTGATCTTCTTAAATAATTATCAGCAGGTGGTGGAAGACTGTTTCGATCAGGGCGTTCATCTGGTTGCAGGATGGTCTGCCTTGTATCATCTGAAGTGTGGGTTGCAGGAGGAATATCATCATTCTCTAGTCTTGACTGGGTTGGTGTTGGTATATTTGGAAAACCACGCACTGGAGGATTTATTGGAGCAAAAGTGACATGCTTATCTTTCTTAGGCACGAGAGTCGATAATAACTGGTCAACATGCCGCTTTAAAATTCGTCCCGAATCCAATTTCATATCATAGTGGCGCTGGCCGAGTTTAGTTTGTATAACACCAAACTGCAAAATATCACGGTTTTTCTGGTGAATCCGGACTTGCACTCTCTCTCCCACTTTGAAAGAGCGAACAAGGAGTGAGAAACTGGATATAGTCAAGCTCTTTTGGTTTGGAAGTAGAGCATCCAACTGGATACGTAGCCGACGTTTCAAATATAGTTCAGCTGGAGACTGTCCACATGTCAATGGCGTTGCTCTGTATTGAAACAAGATGTTCTGTAACTTAGTCGATAATGGTGCCGGGTCATTTACAGCAGCACGAAGTCGTCTCTTCAAAGTTTGGATATTTTTCTCGGCTAGCACATTGGTTGCTGGGTGCCCAGGTGCAATATATTTCTGAAAAATCCCTCTCTCCTTGCAATAGGATCTGAATACATCACTCGTGACGACGATAGTGGCATTATCTGACACAAGGACATTCGGGTACCCATGTACGGTAAAGATATTGTCAAGTAGACTGATAGTAGTTGCAGTGGATGGAGCGTCTTTCACCATTCGGACTTCGACCCACTTGGACTTCGCGTCAACACACATCAAGAAATGGTCCCGCATAGTCAATGTGTATGCGTTCCCAATTTTCTTCTGGTTCATCCCAGGGGTGTATTGGAGCTTTTGGTGGATTTGAACGAGTCTGCGCGCACTCTTCACAAGATTTGATAAGCTTCTCAATGGCTTTGTCTAATTGCGGCCAGTAGACATATCGTCTTGCTAACTGTTTTGTTTTCACAACGCCGAGGTGTGTTAAATGTAACTCTTCCAAAAAATTTCTTTGTAGTTTCTTTGGGATAACAATTCGGCCTTGACGGAATAGAATACCATTTTCAACTGTATATGGTTCATCCAAGGATTGAGTTTGAAGACGTTGCAGGGTGGTTCTAAGTTCTGGGTCTAACATAGTCTCATCACGGATAGTTTCGTATGTAATGGCTTCACTTGACACTTGAAGAATCGTTTCAGCACAGAGTTGTGAAAATTCTGCATTTATTGATGTTTCAATGTTTGGCGAGGTAGATGCAACAGGGGCTCGGGATAGGCAATCAATATTTTCGTTATCTTTCCCATTTTTTCACCCTTACCGTGTAGTCAAACCCGGAGAGAAACGATGCATATCTTAGGAGCCTTGTGGATGTCATTTGTGGCAGGCCCTTGTTCTGATGAAAAATACGAGACAGAGGTTCATTGTCTGTCACAAGAATGAAATTTCTTGCAAAAATATAGTTGTAGAAGTGTGTTGTGGCGAAAATTATTGCCAGCACTTCCCGGTCAAGCTGACTGTAATTCCATTCTGCTGGTGTTAGGGCACGAGATGCATAGGCGATGGGTCTTTCTTGGCCATCCATCTCATGACTTAATACAGCTCCAACACCAGTAGGACTGACATCGGTTGACAAGATGATAGGCAGTGATTATTTGTATGGGGTAAGGACACGTTCATTACATAACTCGGACTTGAGATTCAAGAAAACTGCTTCACAGGCTGCAGACCAGAAAAACCGTTCACCTTTACGCAATAACTGCCGTAATGGGTGGGAATTCGTTGAAAAACTAGGAATGAACTTTGCGTAATAAGTCACCATACCACGGAAGCGTCTCACTTATTCATTGTTTTTAGGACGTGGCATTTGTGACACAGCTTGAACTTTCTCTGGTGACTTTCGGATCTCATTATATGATACAATATGCCAGGTAGTCTATGTTTTCCTTGAAAAGTGAGCATTTGCTTTTGTTCAAATGCAGATTATTTTTTGAAAGCCGCTCTAGACAGGCTATTAAGTTCTTGGTGCACTCCTCCTTCGTTGTACCATGTATTATGATGTCGTCAAAATAAGCATCAGCTTTTGGAAGACCATGAAGGATATGTGATAATATTCTATTAAATTCTGAGGGGGCAGTTTTTATGCCAAAACTCAGTCGGTGCATCCTGAAGGTTCCTTTGTGAGTGGATACAGTTTGAATCATACTACCTTCTTCATCAACCTTCAGATGTAGATATGCCTTGTATAAGTCTAACTTGCAGAAAAAAGTGAGTTTCTAAGACTATGTAGAATATCATTAACTGGTCTTACGGGATGGTTTGCAGAAATCAACCTTGAATTTACTCCACATTTGTAGTCGACACTTAACCTAACTCCCCCATCCGGTTTTGGGATAACAACAAGAGGTGATCCCCAATCACTTAAAGCTGTGGGAGAAATAACTCCTTCTGATTCCAATGAAGCGAGTTCCTTTTCGACGCGTTCCCGAAGAGCAAAAGGGACATCACGTTCACGATTGAAGACAGGTTTCACCCCCTCTCTGAGTTGCAGTTTTACTTCAATATTGGGAACGCATCCAATTTTTTCTTCAAAGATTGTACTATACTGATGTAAAATATCCTGAATTGACTTCACTGAGTTGACAGATTCAGTGTGAAGTGATTGATTTGTGTCTTTGTCAATTTCCTTCAGATCAAGGCCGAGGCCCCTGATCCAAACACGACCAAGCAATGCGGCATCGCCTTGCGGAACTACAAAAAGATCTGCAACAATTTCTGTTCATTTGTAAGATACTGTGACAACAATTTTTTCTCTGGGTTTGATAACATGATCGGAATATGATCAAAAACAGACATTTGTTGGCTGCAATGGTAAACCAAGACCCAAGGTTGAACATTTGGGATGAGTGAACATTTTGCTCCCGTGTCGACTTCAAATCTTTGTGATTTATTGTTGAGTTTAACAGTGATAAAATATTTATCCGATTCTTGTCCTACTTCAAAGAGATCTTCGATGCATTCAAGTTGTCCTATCCCGAAATTGGTTTCAGGGTGGTCATGCGAGTTGTCATCTATGTTCTCAGTTCCAATGTTGTGTGTATTTGACTGTTGAAGAAGTGTAGTTATACAAACTTTTGCAACATGTCCCACTTTCCTACATGACCTACATTTAAGAGAGTTTCTGTTTGTGCGACAATCTCTTGACCTGTGGTGTGAATTTCCACAATTCAGGCATAATCCATCAATACCTAGTGCTCTATAATTGACAGAACTACGGCGGCCCCTGGACTGTGAACGTGAGTGAGAGCCTGGGCTAGGCTGTTGAACAAAACATGACTGAGTATCACTGCTATATTGATTCATACTTCGGTCATTATATGAACCTGTGGCTTTTGTTACTTTGTTTGTGTCCTCTACACGGTCTGACGGTGTAGTGAGCTGTTTTGACAGCTGATTGCTCTCATACCGCGATGCTTCTTCAGGAGATCATCAAATTTCGTGTCATTAGACTGGAGAAGTTTCTCTCTGATCCAATTATCTCGCAAGCCACGTATAAATTGTGCACGAAGAGAAACATCCGCGATTGAAATTCTGGCCTCACATGCACACTGAATATAAAAGTCTCAGTCTAGTAAGTGGCTTCTAAGAGAGGCAACAAATCCTCCAATATTTTGACTTTCTTTTTGATCGACGTTCAAAAAATAGTGTTGGGAAACCACGGTTGAGACTTGAGGTGACAGTATTTG
Organism: Meconema thalassinum; assembly: GCA_946902985.2. Taxonomy (NCBI): domain Eukaryota; kingdom Metazoa; phylum Arthropoda; class Insecta; order Orthoptera; family Tettigoniidae; genus Meconema; species Meconema thalassinum. The sequence goes on along the minus strand of OX336389.2, from coordinate 591,309,106 downwards.
CTTGAAATGTTTTACTAGATCATTATAACCGAGAGACTTGATTGGTTTATCAGGGCCTAAAAATGCAGAGAGATTGTTATAATGAATTGCACCTATTGATGTACACAAGAGTTGAGCTTTCATTGTTGGATCGGTGGCATTGTTGAAGTTTGCGTAATTCTCAAATCGTTCTAAATACGACAGAAATTTTTCCTTTTCAGAATCAAAATTTTCAAAAGGTGTGATGTTAGTGGCTTGTGGGGTTGTGACGGACTGGTGAGTTTGATACCTTTCAAGTAACTTCTCTTGAGAATCAGTAAACATTTTCAGTAATTGTTGAAACTGATTTGCGCCCATCTTGACGGAACTTGGAAATAATTTTAAAAATCACAGTTTAAAATGTTTCAAGATAACCGATTTAAAACACACTGGGTAGTGATCGATGACCGAATATTGTCCTGGCCTTGAGAAAAAGTACATTGCATAACCTCAAAGTTCGAACTGCGATAAATATTATTTTGAATATGTGGCATGCAGGCACACGCAGCTGAATATACGTTGAGTTGCTTAGGATCGTTTACAAGTACTCTGTGTAAATTTCATGTCGATTTGCCTGATCCTTGATTTTACTCACGTGGCCGTTGAAAAAGGCGACGTAAATACCGTACTTCATTGATATAGGCTATATCTGTACCGGTGAATCAAGTCCCAATTCCTCGTCGCCAACTATTATGTTTTGAATAAAGCACATTATAGCTATTATGTTTTGAATAAAGGATATTATAGCACTTTAATATGCACACACTTCTCAATCTACATCTTAACACATTGAGCAAATTACAACTAACATCGTCACAGGGTAAAAGCATATATACACTCCGACCAAGTTCCATAGAGGACATAAACTAGATACATAATAGGATACCATTTGAGTTCTCAATAATGAATATCACGTATTAGTCATCTAACTGTTTCTGGTATCTTGTCAATTAATAATCCTTCGGTGAGTGAAAGAGGGAAAGGATAAACTTTCATGAGAGTGGTTTGAGTCTTCATGAACAACTTTGAATGCATTCCACTGAATAAATAATAATAATAATAGGTTTTATTGCAGACATATGGCCATATTAGATAACTTAGAACATATATATCATTGTGGGAGTTACTTCCTCCATTTTTGGTCCGTATTGACTTTGATGATTTATAGCAAAATATGTTATTCCGTCCATCAATACATTAGGTTACATACAATTTAAAAGTGGTACATGTTTCGGGCAATCATATAGCCCTTCATCAGCCACATCTGGTTGAATACAAAGAAACAATCAACATAACATCAAAGACATTGTGACTACATTAAAACATGCATAAAACTTGATTAAAAACAGGTCAACAAACATGGAAATAAAAGCTATGCTCACATCGTTAAAATAACACTAAAACGGCTCTCCGGCCCATGTGTTCGTAGAAGTGAGTAAGGTCACATAAATATTTGCACTGTGTGGAGTCAGTAAATCACTGTTCATTTTCTTGATATTAATGTGGCTAGAGGGAAGTCTTTTGAGCACGGCTCCCCGTGCTTCACTTTGGACCATCGATTTTTTCACCCAAGCTAACATGGCCACGGTTATGAGATCCGTTTTTCGTCCGTTTCGACTACACATCTTCACAACTTGACACTTCAAGTGTCCATATTAAGGAATATCCAAAAGACTCCCCTCTAGCCACATTAATATCAAGAAAATGAACAGTGATTGACTGACTCCACACAGTGCAAATATTTATGTGACCTTACTCACTTCTACGAACTCATGGGCCAGAGAGCCGTTTTAGTGTTATTTTAACGATGTGCACATATATTTTATTTCCATGTTTGTTGACCTGTTTTTAATCAAGTTTTATGCATGTTTTTAATGTAGTCACAATGTATTTGATGTTATGTTGATTGTTTCTTTGTATTCGACAAGATGTGGCTGATGAAGGGCTATATGATTGCCCGAAACATGCACCACTTTTAAATTGTATGTAACCTAATGTATTGATCGACGGAATAACATTTTTTGCTATAAAACACATACATAACATATACACACATCAAAAAAAGTTTTGCATCACCTCGGTTCCAAGAGTTCCGGAACCGTTAAATACAAAGGGAATAGAGATCAACACAAACAACATTTCAGCACGTTTTATTGCTCATGAGACCCACACATTGCATGTTGTACCATCATACAGCTAGACTTTCAGCATTTGTGGTCCAGATTGCAGTACACACCACTACCTCTAATACCCAGTAGCACGTCCTCTTGCATTGATGCATGCCTGTATTCGCCGTGGCATACTATCCACAAGTTCATCAAGACACTGTTGGTCCAAATTGTCCCACTCCTCAACGACAATTCGGCGTAAATCTCTCAGAGTGGTTGGTGGGTCAAGACGTCCATAAACAGCCCTTTTCAACATATCCCAGGCATGTTCGATAGGGTTCATGTCTGGCGAACATGCTGGCCACTGTAGTCGAGCGATGTCGTTATCTTGAAGGAACGCATTCACAAGATGTGCACGATGAGGTCGAGAATTGTCGTCCATGAAGACAAATGCCTCTCCAGTATTCTGCCGATATGGTTGCACTATGGGTCGGAGGATGTCATTCAGGTATCGTAAAGCCGTTTCGGAGCCTTCCATGACCACCAGTGGCGTACGTCGGCCCCACATAATGCCACCCCAAAACATCAGGGAACCACCACCTTGCTGCACTCGCTGGACAGTGTGTCTAAGACGTTCAGCCTGACCAGGGTGCCTCCAAACCACGTCTCCGACGATTGTCTGGTTGAAGGCATATGCGACACTCATCGGCGAAGAGAACGTGATGCCAATTCCGTGGGGTCCATTCAGCATGTTGTTGGGCCCATCTGTACCGCGCTGCATGGTGTCGAGGTTGCAAAGCTGGACCTCGCCATGGACGTCGGGAGTGAAGTTGCGCATCATGCAGCCTATTGCGCACAGTTTGAGTTGAAACACGACGTCCTGTGGCTGAACGAAACGCATTATTCAACATGGTGGCATTGCTGTCAGGGTTCCTCCGAGCGGCAATCCGTAAATAGCGGTCATCCACTACAGTAGTAGCCCTTGGGCGGCCTGAGCGAGGCCTGTCATCGACAGTTCCTGTATCTCTGTACCTCCTCCATGTCCGAACAACATCGCTTTGGTTCACTCTGAGACGCCTGGAAACTTCCCTTGTTGAGAGCCCTTCTTGACACAAAGTAACAATGCGGACGCGATCGAACTGCGGTATTGACCTTCTAGGCATGGTAGAACTACAGACAACATGAGCAGCGTACCTTCGTCCTGGTGGAATGACTGGAACTGATCGGCTGTCGTACCCCCTCCGTCTAATAGGCCCTGCTCATGCATGGTTGTTTACATCTTTGAGCAGTTTTAGTGACATCTATGAACAGTCAAAGGGACTGTATCTTGGATACAATATACACAGTCAACGTCTATATGCCGGAGATCTGGGAACCGAGGTGATGCAAAACTTTTTTTGATGTGTGTACAATGAACATATATACAATGATTCACTTCGTTTTAGTCCTCACTATATGCCACTATTGGCCTCGTTTTGTTGGGGCATGCAGTGATATGGTACCTCCCACATACGCCCTTGCATAGCTCGCATATACAGCTCTCATCTGGGTCATTGAACGTCTTCCGTGAGCAGACCTTGTGGTGGAACCCGTGGACTGCAAGCCTCGTCACGACCTGTCTCATTTCGCGTAGTGCGTGTGCCCATCTTCTGTCCATCATCGCTTCTGTTGCGCAGAATTCCGCCCGAATGTCTAGTTTTTTGTGTTGCAGGTCTTGGAGCAGTTTTCTGTAACTTTCTGCAGATGGTAGCATTAGAAGTGTACGAAGATCCTCTATGAGGAACGTTTCTCTCGCAAGCTCGTATACTAGCCGGGATTTGGCTGTCCTGGAAAATCCGAGGGCTCGTTTGAGAAATCTGGATTTCACCTTTTCGAGTTCTTCCAGTTGCTTATAATTGAGAAACTCCCATGTTAACTCTAGTCCGTATGTCAGTACGGGTATGACCTTTGTTCGGAAAAGCACCATTGCAGTTTCCAGCGATACTAGAATAATATGACTTAGGAAGCCTCCGTGGCTTAGGCGGCAGCACGCCGGCCTCTCACCGCTGGGTCCGTGGTTCAAATCCCGGTCACTCCATGTGAGATCTGTGCTGGACAAAACGGAGGCAGACAGGTTTTTCTCCGGGTACTCCGGTTTTCCCTGTCAAAATGTCATTCCAGCAACACTCTCCACTATCATTTCATTTCATCTGTCATTCATTTAAACATTGCCCCAGAGGAGTGCGTCAGGCCTCGGCAGCCGGCACAGTTCATATCCTTGCCGCTAGATAGGGGCTTCATTCATTCCATTCCTGACCCGGTCGGAGACTGGAAGCAGGCTGTGGATTTTCATTTTTCACTAGAATAATATGACTTATGTCGTTTATGGCTTTCATCGCGGCGGCTGCTTTTGCTCTTGTGTGTAGCCTGAAGCTTCTTCCTGTTACCTGAAGCGTAAGGCCGAGGTATTTGAAGTAGTTTACTACCTTCAGTTCCTTGTCGTTGCATAGCACTTGATCGGTGTCCGCTCGCCTGCCACCATTCCGGAAAATGACCATCTCTGTCTTGTCCTCGTTAATTATTATTTCGTTTTCCTTGGCACATTCACTTAGTATGTCGATTGCCTCTTGCAAGTCCTTTATCTGTTCCGAGGCAATTGCCATGTCGTCTGCATACATGAAGAGTTTGGCTTATGTCGATTCTTTTATTTTGTCCCCTGCATCATGCGTAAGCGCATTGAATAGAATGGCACTGAGTGGGTCCCCCTGTAGCACTCCATTCGTTTGCATCATCCAATTTGTCTTCCCCACTCCGTCGTGCACTTGTATGTAGTTTTCTGCCAATATGTTGGATATAAAGGTCATCAACCTTGTTCTGCCTATGAGTGTTTCTAGTTTGTGTATCAGCAGTTTCCTGTTTACCAGATCGAAAGCCTTTAAATAGTCAACGAAGACTACATAGAGCTTGCCTTTGGGTTTCTCTAGTGCTGTTGTCACATGTCTTAGTAGGTTTCCTGCAGCCATGATTGTTGATCTATTCTTCTGGAAACCACATCGTTCTTCTGGCAGCATTGGGTCTATTTTTGCATCCAATGTCGCTGTCAGCATTCCTGTCAGTAGCTTCAAGGCTATAGATTCCAGCGCTACTCCGCGGTATGACTTTGGGTTATCAGTGCTCCCGTTTCCTTTATACAGTAGCTTGATGGTTGACTTTTTCAATCCCTTGGTATTTGCCCGAGTTCTAGGCATTTGCTTAGTAAGTCCATACCGGTAACAGTTCCTCAGTAGTTTGCTTCAGATGTTCATTACTTAGAGCATCTGGACCGGGTGATCGATTATTCCCCTTTTTCTGTATAGCCTTTATGATCTCTCCTTCTGTGATGGGTTCCAGCACATCTTGGTCTTCCTGAGTCCTGGTTTCAGGTCTAGACTCCTTTGCGCAGATGACGTTCTTGATATGTTCCTCCCATATTTCCAATGGTATATTTGGTTGGAAGCTTTGGGTCTTTGGCCGTAAGGCCCGGTATGGGTCTGTTTCTGCTTCTACAACGATCGCTCTTTGTGTCTCTTCTATAAAGTCTCTCTTTTTTCTTTTAATCAGATCTTTGTAGGTTTTCATTTCTTGCCGGTATTCTTCTAGCGTTATACTGTCTTTTGTGACCCGTACGTTCTGGAGTTTACTGAGGGTTTCCTTTCTTTGGATGAAACACGATTCGTCGAACCATGGCTTTGCCTTTCTCCCATGCGGAGGTGTGGTTGCTGCGCCGGTGATACAGTCTTGTATCCATGCTACCGCCTCATCGATTCTTCCCTCTTGGATGTCTTTCATAACCTTGTCTATGCCTTCCAACCTTTCTCTGACTTTGTCTCTATGTAGCTTTTTACCTGCTTTGGTGGTTCCTTTTACAAGTTCCTCATCGTTGTTCACGTCGTCTATTTCTATGCTTTCTGGTATGTGCTTGCGTATGATAGTTCCCTCTGTCTTAATTGTGTTTGCGTTCTTTTTCCGGACATTCTTCTGGTGCATATCAAATCTATTGTGCTAGACTCGTTGGGGCCTATGTAAGCCCAGTCTTGAGTTTTATTCCGCACTATAAAACTCTGTAGGCTTAGGTAGTGGAGAACGTCTTCGCTTTTTGGGTTTTGTTGGTCCATTCTGCAGTTCAGATCCCCGGCGAGGTTGGACTTTCTTCTCCTTTGGAATGTATTCAGAGCAGCTCCGAGGTGGTCTATTATATCCGTGGCGGTTAGGCTGGGGTTGAAGTATGCCGCCACAATTACACCGATTTTTGTTTCCACGACTATTCCTTCAACAGTAATTTAATCGGGGCCAGGTTGGGCTTAATTATACAGGCAACGCCTCCCGAAGGTCTTCCCCTGTTATTGCACTGCCTCGCGTATGCATGGAAGTTGTAAAAATTGGGGACGGCAAATCTCGATTCTTCTTTAACCATAGTCTCCGTGAGGATGCAAATGTCATATTCGCTCAGAATTTCTCGCGATAGAAGGTTCATGGCACCTCGCAGTCCTTCCACATTCCATGTTAGTATCCTCGTTCCACCGAATAAAAACATCCTGTCGGCGTTGGCAAGCCTGGCTTAGGCTGTGGTCGCCTGAACCTTCAGCGATACAATGGAAATGAATGGAGCTTTCATATCCACGCCCCCCAACCCTGTTACATAGGAAGGAATGGGACATTTAAGGCGCAGCCTAACGGTGCTACTATCCATCTGAAGAACATTCTTTATCAACAGTTCAAAATATATTGACTCGTGACTGAATGGACTGAGTAAAATTTATAAATGTTTCGAATTAATATAAATTATAAAATCCTCAATTAAATAGGTATATTTATAGAATCTTTCAAGAGAGGCTCCGCCTAAGAGCCTTTAATCACCAGCTGCAAGTGCTAAATGAATGCACAATGAGTTCTGTATACAAATTGATGGGCCTAGCAGTACTCATTGAGTGTTCTCTGCAGCTTCATGTGCTTGAAGTGCTTATTGAGTGCTGTATGCAATTTGATGGGTCTGAAGTGCTCAATGAGCTCTCTCTGCAGCTTGATGGGCTTGAAATGCTCAATGAGTGCTCACTGTAACTTGATGGGTTTAAAGTGCTAAATAAGTTCTCTCTGCAGTTTGCGGGGCTTGAAGTGCTCGATGAGTATTCTCTGCAGCTTGCTGGACTAGACAGTACTTAGTAAGGTGCTGTCTGCAGCTTAATGGGCTTCGGAGTACTCAGTTGCTATCTGTGGTTGAAAGGAACATGTCTTTGTTTAATGAAAAGTAATGTCCATCCTCCCACCCCGATCCATCTGTGACGTCATACCCGGTTTCAAAGCAAGTCTAACCTTATAGAACATGTTACGTGACAACCCGGAAATATCTCAAGCATCAATTCCTGATGAGTGAATTTAAAGGTTTTATCACACCTAATGGACGGAATTCAGGGCTCCTTAGGAAGTGAGCTGAGGTAAGGTTAGGTGAAGGTAGGTTAGCTAGCTCTATCTCACTCCTAGTCAATCATTTACCTTAAAGTATTCTCCAATTCTCGGAATCTTGCTGTTTTGTTGTTGTTGCTTGCTTACAAACATGGCAATAGGTATAATGCTGTCGACGTTAGGTTAAGTTAGCTTATGTTAGATAAAGTTAGGTGAAGTTATGTTAGGTGAGGTGAAGTTAGGTTAGGTAAAGTTAGGTTTGTTCATGTGAGAAACTATCAAGTACCGATAACTTATTGGTCACACAACTGTTTCATAATGAAAATCATGAGCTCTGATTCGTTAGAGAACTTCATCATGAGTGTATATGACATGTTTACGCTTGTCTGAACTAAGACTAACTGACTACTCACTACTGGGGTTTAGAAATTATATTTACTCGAATCTCATTCTAGTGAAAATCAAGACTACAGAAACTGCTACCACTCTTCTACCACTTTGCTACCACGTTTCTACCTCTTTTCTATCACTTTGCTATCGCTTTTCTATCACTTTTATACCGCTTTGCTCTCACTTTTTTCTCTTACGTTAAACTGTACATACTACAAATTATCATTCTTATTAGCAAGTTAACTTTACTACAAATTAGTTCATTCTTAACAGTTGACATGAAAGTATCAACGACTAGCTATGGTAAGCCATGTGCATACTGCGGTAAGCATATGTTGCCATTAAAAGGACTAAGATACTTTCCAAGACCAAGAGAATAAGCCACTAAATACATTGACAAAAATAACTCGTCAAATAAGCCGACACATAAGCCACATATAAGCCAATACATACTGTAAGTCAATAAATACGCCAACACATATAAGCCAATATATAATCCAATACAGAAGCCAATACATATAAGCCAATCATCATCATCATCATAGGCTTTAAATCGAATCCGAGTATAAATCTTCTTCCTCAGTCCAGTTTGTGGATACAATACATATAAGGCAATACATATAAGCCAATACATAAGCCAATACATAAGCCAATATATATAAGCCAATACATAAGCCAATACATAAGCCAATAAATAAGCCAACACACATAAGCCAATATATAAGCCAATATAAAAGCTTATGGTAAGTCACTCTATCACCAGAACAGTTGTAACCTTTATAGTATGAAAATCATACTGACAGATCAGTTACTACTATGGAACTTAACTACAACCAACAAAGGTGAACAACGTGCACTCTATGCTACTCTTATAACTATAATCGACAGAATGCGAATGGAATAATATTCTGCCGATGCTCAAAAGAGAGGTAAAAATGGTGAGGTTTTAAGTGTGAGTGTTCATCAATCTAGTGCTTCGAATGAACCACGGTTGCTGTTAACAAAAAATCATCAAAATGCTAAAAAGCAAGTTCGAGAAAATGATATTCTGCTCAAGATAGTGCATTGTTTGTTAAAAAGCACTTATCATATACTCAAAAGGTCATTTTAGGACAGTTGTCAACGTCCAAGAAAGCCTCAACCTTATCAAAGTCAACACAGACTATGCAAAAAGTGGTATTGCAAGAAAAATTAGAAAGGACTATATAGTAATAGTGATGATAATGATGATTACGATGATGATGATTATAATGATAGTTATAAAGATGATGCTGATGCTGATCATGATGATTATAATTATAGTGATTAAGATGATGATGCTGATCATGATGGTGATAGTGATAATGATGAAAAACAAGAGAATGACGTTTTTATGCCTATTGTTCACCGTGGAAAAAAGAACTACAACAAGCGTTGTGTTTAAAAAATTCTAACAAGCAATAGTAAATAGAAAGAGTTGTATTCAGTGCGTATCTATTGTAAAAATTAAATAAATAAAAATATTGTATGGGTATTGTCTGTTTCTCTTAATTGCTATCCCCATGTCGCACTATTAATGCAATTGTTAACCATCAACAGTCTCTGGCTATGTTCAGAAAGAGTGGTCTTAAATAATACACTTTATTTGTAGTTTTGTGTACCGAGTATCATAATAATAATACAGTTTCGCCAAACAATGTTGAGGCAATAGTTGTTCCGGGTAAGGGGTTCGAACCCTTGCTTCCTTGTACAGCAAATTTGAACTTAAGTCAAACGCTTTAACCACTCGGCCAACCCGACAGTTACTAATTTAATTAGTCTTGTGGACTTGAGTGTTTACAAAACTTTCCAGTGCACATTGACTCAACCACGTGTTCGTTTCTGAATGTAGAAATTTTGTTTTTCCGTAACATTGCGGTTATCAGTCTTGTGAACTGAGTGTTTAATATGGGGTTAAAGACATCTTGAAATAATTTTAGAAAACCTCTCAGGTATCGTGTAATGGGTTTTAGTAATAAGTCACCGTCCATTGACTAGCATTTACCGTTACACAACGGCGTTCTTTGTAAGCTCTACATGGCTATCCTAATCGTCTCTAGTATAATGTCTCGTTTTGTGTGTGTAAAAAACAACACTATCACACAGTTTCTACGTAGGCCTAAGCATCTGTTGTATATAAACAAAAATCGTGGGCTGCTCTCTAGAACCCCACTCACTGGTCAATAACAGGCATAGTCGCCAAAGTGTTCGCTGGTAGATATCTCATGTCTGGTTATCAAATTATTATTTCAAGGCCCCGCAAGGCCTAAAACGTACAGTGTAATCATCTGTCTATCTACATTGCTGTGTGTGTAATACATATTAAATAATAATTAAATAAATAATTTTAAACGAATCTGTTAATAGTCATCTTTAAAATCTCTTGCTCATGCTATTCTGTTGCAGTCAGTTAGTTGTCATGTTACATACCTTTGTGTAAACCCATTCTTGCTCTTAAAATGTATCACATTTTAAAAACATATTTATAAAACTTAAATTTCTAGTTGCGTTGTCAAGCCCAAAGTAAAAACAATAACTTGCCTTAGCAATAAAAGAGTTTGTGCTTTTTCATTCAAGATAATGTATAACATTATGAAATTATTGGTTTTGGAAATCTTGGCATTATTGGTTATCGAGATATTAAAAGCCGATGACCTATTAGTTGTGGGTCATTTGTATAAATTAGGAGGGTTATAGAAAAAAGGGGGCATTATCCCGAGTCCTAGGATACCTCATACAAGTCTTTAGCATTATTGGTTATCGAGATATTAAAAAGCCAATGACCTATTAGTTTTGGGTTTTTTGATTAAATAAAAAATAATAATTCATCCATAAATAATCATTTATAAAGCCTGCCATCTTACAAAAGCCGCGAGTGCGCATGCACACAAAACAAAACAAATGTTGATTCACAATAGTAATACATGCAGAGCAAAGTTTACTAAAAATTACCCCCCGGGTAAGGTAGTTTTTATCTTGGGGTAGAAATATGTCATATATAGGACAGGGGCGTCTGCTCGAGTAATTTGACACCTCGTACAAGTCTCTAGCATTATTGGTTCGCGAGATATCAGGTTGGAGGCTGATACGAGGAGGGTTCAAAAAGTAGTGTAATAGAATTTATGTTGCTCATCTACTTCTGTTGTTCCCCCGTATCCTGCAGAAGCACCAGCTGAGCCGAGAGCCGATGCACTTTGAGGTTTGTCTCCTTACCACGGCAATCCGAAAAGGTTCGTTTACGAACTGTTATTTATGAGCCCCGGTTTAAAACTGAGGTATTGTGACCAACATAGTTCCCCAATATAAGCGCGGTTTGGCAACCCCGCCAGCGCTGTATGCCATCGCTGTGTGCGCGGCCACTAGGTTGAGTGACGTCACGCCTATCTGTATTCTATCTCCGGCAGAGTGCGCTCCGGCTGACCACGTGGTCAGGCCTTGACTACGGCAACTTGTCACTTCGAGGCAGGCAGACAGATGCTTGTTGTGCGCGTACGATACGGTACTCCGTCGTGCGGATCGTGAGTGGTTTGATATCCGGTCGTGATTGCGGAGAACCGTGAGTGCTATGTTGCCGTGTATCGGGAGTGGATTGTAATAGAGTCTATGAAAGACCCTACAATTACGCATCGCCGAAGTTACCGTGCGCAATCGAAACATTAGACGGCCGAATTTTGTGTGCATAATTATGAAAATGCTTTTGGCTTGAAAACGAAATAATTAACTTTACAAGCGGGCTATATTACGGCATCTTGTATGAACGAACGTTCGGGAATAATCGAGCACTTGCCATCGAAGGACGACCCCTAATGCATTGTGTGATTTGAGGATGCAAACGAATTTCATGAATAGCTGTGAATGCTTTCAACTGACTGCCAATATACAGCTGTGAAGACTAGTTGATAGAAAGAGACGTGTTCCAATATGAACTGTGCTCGGCGCAAGGACTTGTAATTTCCAGAATGGAATTAGGGCATTTTCCAACTTGTGCTATTGGAGTGTCTGTGAGAAATTTGGAAATGGGAATATTTACTGAAAATATGGAGCACTGAGCCGATACATAGGGGAACGAGATGGAGTGATAGCCACGCCAGAATGAAGCCATGAGAACACCATGATGACTACATCGAGGGAGATGGAGATAGCAACCATGGGGCTGGAAGGTGCCGGGTTCGGTTCTTGCAAGAATTTTGGAAGAAGACGGAAGAAGATGGATTCCTGCAGCTTCGGATTTGGGGGCGGATGGTACTGGATGAAGATGGGGATTTCTTCACTGGATCTGGAAATTCTTCACACCAAGAACATAGGCCTACTAACTTTGTACCATCCTTTCTTATTTCTTGGAGTTGGCGAGACAGAATATTTCTTCATTTAGTAGTGAGTGGTTTGACTACTCAGTATTACTCTATATCATGGAATTGAGCTAATATTGAACGAAAGTTGAATTGGAAGTAGAATTGAATTTAGATATGATGGTGAAGGTATTGGATTAAGCAAATCAGTGGTGAATTATTTGATTGATCGATGATTATTATTATCATTAATAGCCAGATTTATTCTACGTCTACGAAGGATATCTGATGTAATATTTCACATGGATAGGCTATTGGATGTTGGAAGAACATAACCCACATTATTCTACGATCCAGTTAATATTTTTCGGATATTCTATAAATCCATCTCAAATTCGGATGATAGGATTTTGCTACTTTTGGACGTTGGAACTTCATAGGAGCAAGCCTATAGTTTTGGTCGAATACTTGATAGTCTATTCGACTGTATTTTCGATGGAATATGCTAGATGCCTGTAACTAATTTGATATTGAGATCTATAGTAAAATTTAGTTTTAAATTCTTGGATCTTAACTTCAGATATTGGCTGTTATTATTATGATTCGCTAAGTATGATTATCAGTTCAATACTATAATATTTTCTTCTCCCATACTCTTTGCTTTGGGAATTTGAATTATTTTAAGCAGGTTTTGCCAGTTTTGCTTGAGCGTTTATACATTTGACATTGCTTCTAGTCAGGCCTACATTATATTATAATTTATACAGGCCAATTATGTGATCGAAGGGAAGCCATAATGATTATAGGGTAATAATTATACATTTTCTGCACTAAAACTTTGAAGTTGGTGTGTTTATTAAAAAAAAGAAAAGAGATTAAAAAAATAAGAGAATAATTTAAGGTGATAATTCACATATGCTGTGAACAATTCGACAATGGTTTGAAGATTAATCTTGGTATTTAATTAAAAAAAAGAAAGATAGTAGAATAATGAAACACGTGGTGAATATAAAAATAATATATATATTACTTATAATAATCATTATTGGTGTGAGATCATTGAAAACGGCATGACTACGTAAAGTATAGGCAAATTATTGTAAATTAAGCATTGATATAAGCGTTTAAATGGTAGTCTAATCACTTTGCATTTAATCAAGTGGACTATATTACAAACTAACCACCGAATGGGAAGAAACAGAATCACTTAGTCGTCACATGTTATTGAAACATAAAATTTGATTTTTGTACAAATTATAATGAGGGATGCAAATTTGTTGCAACATTATGAGTAATAAGGGTAATGAGACTCTGAAATAACTTGCAAAATAATTTGGATATCATAATAGTTGAGACGTAGACCTGAGATGAGTGTCTGATAGATTCGGAAAGCATGGATATTCTACTAATAAAATGTATTCTTCTATTTGAAAGAATGTAGATAACAAGTTGTATAATAATTTTAAATAGTGAATTTAATCTTGATTTAGTGGTCAAGCTAGACCAATATTTCTACGGCAATAATTACTGTTAATAATTGGTGATATAATTAATTACTTTTCTCATTGGTTGCACTAGTTAGAATGGAGATCTATACTTTTACACCGAGGCAAGATACATTTTTAATAGATTTTTTAAAATCATAATCTCAAGTGAGTGTGTTTGTGATAGACTGGAAATACCACCTGACGGACATTCAGGGTGTTTAATGGATCACATAGTCAAATATGACCGAATCTAACCTGTTTTTATTTTATTTCATTTTCTTCGAGGATATCCTAATTTTATTTGTATCCAAGGATAGGACCGAGGAGATTCGTTGATCATTTAAACCTTAATTTTCTTTTTATTTGGACTATAAATATTTTTCTTTTGCATCGATCTACATCAAGCTTTAATTTAGACCGAATCTCCGAGGCAAGATAGGCTTTAGGGATTTATTATTTTATGTGCCAATCATGTGTGAGTTGCCAATAAACGGATGCTTATTTTATCTTATTATTTTTGCTTATTTTCTGATTTCTGTTGTGCTATTGCTTTGATTTAGGTTTGGGAGTGGGTTGATTTAACCTGGTACACCTATATCCTGTTAACCACCCCTGAGACTACTTGAGTTCTCGTATCCACCGGCATTTGTTTTTTGATATTCAAACCCAGACTTCAATCATTTTTGTTCTTTATCTTATATATGTCTTGTGTTATCGGCATGAATTGAGATGTTTTCGCCGGGTCATCCGATTCACTGACGGTTAACGGGGACAGTATGATACTGTAACATACAACACACAAAATCATTACTCCCGCCGAAAAACAACAATATAGCAGTGTTGCTTGTGACGTCAGACGTTTGACATTTGGTGCTACATTTGTGTCGTGTTTACCCAAATCGGTGGGGCTCCAGCATTTCATCACTTGCTGTCTAAACTTTGTTGATTACTTCGTTTAAATCTGTGATATTTGTACTTTGTCAATGCTCGTCCTACCTACTCCAAGCTGTTCTGCAGAGAGAAGTTTTCGGTGATGAGAAGAGACCTCCGATTTACGATAAGACAAATTAGACGGAATCATTGCTGTCTACTGAACACCTACAAGGAAATGGTTGACAAACTAGATGACACGCGTCTTGCTCAACAGTTTGCAATAAAGATCGACGGCAGTCAGTGTACGGTTCTTTTGCTAGGCGTTGAAAAATGTTTAATTTTTTTATAATCATATTATGATTTTATTTTAATGAATGAAAATCATCTTTGTCTTTTTTTAAATATAGCGTTAGGCCTACATTTCCCCGTTATTCCAAGCTTTAAAGCATCAAACTGAAAAGGAATTTCCCTGGCAGGTAGGCAACCGCAGATTATAAATTTGAGCCCCCACCCCCAACTTTCGCGAGGAGTTTTACGCCCCTGGTGTTTCTAATGCTGCCATACAGTAGACAACCAATGGAAGCATAGCATCGATTTTCTATATTGTTATGCCGAGTGTTAATTAACGTATGTTTCCCCAACACTATCATGAGTGGCTACTACTTTTGCCACCTCACTTCGGCAGTGGCAATATGAAAACATGTTCTGGATATATGTTTAGACATTGCAACACCGCTAGCAGATCTTAACCCCTAAAACCTGGTTTGCTATGCTGGTTAATAAAACACTGGTCCCGTAAGGTCGTCCTTAAAATATTGGATCATTTACTGTATTCAGGCCCGTATTTATGAGGGAAAAACTGCCCAGCGAGGCAGGTTCTTAGGGACGGCAAAAATTCTGGAAAACTGTACAAAACCGCTTGGGCATTAAACGTCAAGTTATTAAAGTTAAAACCGCCCACAGGAGAATATACTTTGGCAATGTTGACATTTCAGGACATAAATGAAAGGATCGTCTTAGTCACCTTGGTGTTCTTCCTGTTGATCTGACTTGAATGTGGAATTGTATTAATGAGGAAATCCTAAACTTATTTAAATAATTGGTGTTTTCGCCATTGGTTGTGTATGATATCAGTTAAAATTTAATGTAAATTCTTTGTATTGATGTTGTTTTTTCTATTTGTAATTTTAATAAAGGCATATTTATAGCGTTTGCCACTCATAGTGAAATACAGACTCAGGTGAAGAAACAACCCCATATGTTAAGGAAACGAATAAATCTATATTTTCCAAGTCGGAGGCAGCAAAATGGTTTTTTTTGTTTGCTCAGAGGCGTCAGAAGCCCTAATTATGGGCCTGGCTGTATTACACTCTCGCCATTTTTTATGCCGGTTTGCCTTCCCGCGATCGTTATTCGTGCCGCGAAATGCCGTGCATTTTTAATTTTAAGATGTGCAATAGTACGGTGACTCATTTCTTGAGAACAAAGCCATTATTACTACGAATTAACAGCAATCTACCACTGTTGTTGTAGATTCTTAAACTGTAGTGTTACATCTTCTACAATCGAAGCAATTTATAACAGTTAAATTGTCCTGCGATATTAGTGCCATTATGAAAGCTACTAAGATTCGCACTATCAATCTAATGTAGACGGCAGGTCAGTCGAGACAAAATGGTGAACTCAATGGTAATACACGTCGTAATGTTGTATATATGATTCCAAAGGAACCCACTTGCAAGGCAGGCAATTTTGGATGCGCAACATGTACTTATGAGCGGAGTAGCTTCACAGAATAAAGAATAAGCTCGACTTAATGCTTTATCGTAACAACCAACAATTTGAAAGGGGAACAGTTCGGTACTTTAAAAAATTCAAATATATCCGATCATCAGTAACCATTAAAATCATAACTTTCATATTTGGGACTAATCTGTGTCTTAGCCATAAAAGGAAAGAAACTTATAAGTGTAGGGTATAAAATGTACATTTTAAGTTATACGGCTGCGTAAGTAGCGCCTTTCTATTCCAGGTACCAATCTAAAATCTGGAAGATCTGAACCTCATAGATCTGCACTTTTGTCAAAATATCTCCAAAATCGACGTATATCCATACGTGGCATGTATTGTAAGAAAGGATACAATGTATTAATTTGATGCTTAAGCCCGCCTGTTTACCTCAATGTACGCGTACCTCAATTTACGCTCCACATATTCGAAATTTGATTGCCGACGCTGAAAGTCACCATCCTGTGTGTGATAATTGCGACACCTGGTATGGATGGATGGGCCTAACTTACCTGTTTTCAGAGGTCCGCATCGCTAACAGCAAAATCACCGCCAGATGACATGTCCCAACAGAAGAACACCTATAGGTGGAAGAAGGCGGAGAAGAGGGAAACGCACAGGCTCGTCTACAGACACAGTCCGATAACCCACAGAACTGCCACCGACGAAATGATGCTACAACAGTTGCTTAATATATAAAAGAATATTTACTCAGCAAACAAAGGGGCAAGAAAAATATAATTTAACAAAATCATAAAAAGGAAACTCTATTGCCACAACAACCTCTCTCTGGTGATGCGCATGGCTTAAGGCCAACATAATTAAATTACATAAGTAGGCAAGAGACGGCTTAGCATGCTCGCTTGCAAAGCAAAAACGAAAAGATTTAATTTAAAATTAAAATAATAAAGCCCAAAAGATAGAAAACCAGAATACAGGTATTACCAAATGAGAAAGGGCTTGATAATTTACTAAGGTACGCAATACAGACCCGACATGCAGACATCAAGGCCACGAGGAAAAACGAAAAGTAAACAAAATTTAATAAAATAAAATTAATTCACAAAACTAAAACTTTCATGACGAAAGAAAACTCAGGAACACTCACAAGAACACAAAGTTAAACCAATAAGATTAACAAAAAAACATACTGATCTACCAGCACAGCACGTTTGAGTGTCCCGCTCGACGCATAGAGAACTACACTCCACAGACCAGAATGCACACGGGCAAAACAAAAAACAAACATGGCCACCAAATAGACGACCCCATGTCCGGTCGAATTACGGCAAACAATTACCTTTTAAAATTTAAACGACACCAGAGAGAACAGAAAGAGAGGAAAGAATTACGCCTTAACACTATTGACACGAGGCAATTTAGGCTGCAACGGATCGTAAATCAAATTAATAATAGAGCAATCTCTATAATTACCAAAAGAAAATAAGCTAAATATTTTTTTTACCAGGTACGATAACTAGGTACGTGTCTCCGGAAGGCACAGAAAAAGGAAATATTTACATATCAGGTAACATTAACAAACAGAAATATTAGGCCTGGAACACGAAATAAAATACAAAATAAAAACATAAATATATGGCCAATAACGGAGCTCCCATAACAATATATATATATATATATATATATATATATATATATATATATATATTAAATAATAACGTACCTTAAAATCCTTCCTAAATGGAGACACAAGGAAACAAAAAACTAACACATTTTAAATAATGTAAAAGATATGAACTGCCTCAATATGGCTGCGTTAGCACACACATCCCGCTTCGATCACCCACGAGGCTTTTCTTCTTGTAGCCAGTAAAATAAACAGATCACACGTCATCTTCAAGGCAAGTTATGAAATTATAGCCTAGGAGCACAGGCTTTTCATTTTTTTTAATATATCCATATTTCGTAGAGGCTAGGGGCCAATCCCCCAGCAGCGACGACACCTTTCACGACCAACTAGCTTGTTGCTTACTTGACGACAGACTGTGAAGATGCCAAGATGGCGGAGACTCCAAAGTCAAAGGCCGCAGTGCATTAATGTTAATTGTAATTGTCCAATCACAGATTGACACATCAAGTAACAATGTGCAGATTATATAATTATTTTGGCGGCATGATGTATATATAGTCTTTTGTTCAATGACGTAGAATACAATATCCTTCAAATATGTTTCGATTAGACGAGATCAGAAGACACCACTCACACACTCTAGCGGTCGAAGATACAACTCCGGCTAGAGTTCACCTCGAGTTCATAAGCCCAACCAAGCCATCTAGGCGGGCGTTTTAAAGGTCGGGAACACACATGTAGATGTAGGGGAGATACATTTTTAATAACGTTGGGACGGGCTTTGCACGTAACAGTCTCCCTCCCTTAAGCGTGAACACCGTTCACGAATATGCCTAGGCATAGGCAGTACTCCATAACTAGTCGATTCACCAAGCATGTTTGCAGAAGATAATGTTCACCAGTTAACTCCAATTGATGGATAAAAACCGCATCGTTTTGGTTAGGAAGAGTGCAGGGTCAGATTATCAGTGAAGGGATAATTGATCACCTCGCAAACCACTTAGTTAACAGCTTCACTGTGTCCATAAGTCCTCAGATACGCAGAACTCCAGCACCTGCAGTGCTTTCAGAGTCCGAGACACGTTAGGTAAATTTTCAAAAAGTCCAATGTTGTTAGCTTTAGACGAAGTAGGTGGAAGCAATGTGCCAGATATCATGCGACGAGTGGGCAGCCATTTACAAAACAGAAGTTAATCCTATTTCAAAAAATAAAAGTTTACAGAAATTACTAATTCATAATACATTTTACAAATGAGAAACAAGGTAGAATTTACATGAAGAAAATCCTAACCATGACCTAGATCCGTGCTTACAATATTGCATTAAACAAACAAGATTTACATTACCAAGGTTAAGATTTTACAGACTAGAAGTACTGTCCCCGATAATCCGAATAGTAGGCTGTCAGATATCCGCCCCCTCAATCGGATTGCCAATAATCAGTCGCACCGGCACAGCTACATCAATGAAAATGGCACTGACAGATACTACCGAGATTAGAGCACAGTAGTTAACATGAAATTATTGTGGAACACACCAAAATATACGGGGGTTCATACTTACCTTTTACTTACCTATTCAATTTAATCTCGGGTCTGGGTTTTCAACTGGATCACTTAATAGTATGCCCTCACAATAACCTCCACCACGATATTTAAAATGAACCAAGTCGGAAACAAGAAAATTTAAACTGCACAATAATTTATTTCACATAAAGAAAATAATTTAACAAAATTAAAAACAAAATATACGTGGCAATCAGAAGCCATTGTCAATGCAACCATGTCCTCCTGTAGGACTTGTAGACTTCACATACAAAAATTCAGCTTTCTCTAGCTCAAAAGAACGTAATAATAACAACAATGCACTTTGGAATGGATAAGGGAGCTGGGACGAGACATATAGCATTTGTTTCCTTGTTCATGAACTTCACATTTTATTTATAACCGCAAGGCTGCTATGTAGATGACCTTGGCCTCTACTATTCAGTTATCTGGCCACCTGCGATACACCCTGCACCGTGTCGCATGCTTGCTTCGTCAAATGGACACACCTGTCCAACCAATGTTAGCATATGCTAGTTACCTCAGAGCCTATCTCCTTTTCAAAACACTTTAAATGTTCACATCTCAACTCAAATATTATCACGCAAATCTTTTAAATGCTCCGTTCAAATATCAATGGATTACTCTAATAATCCCAAATCTTGTTTAATTGTATAATCCAATTGTTGAACTAGCGTTGTTTAGAGTATAATAACGAAAACGCTTAATGTTTATAACAAAATGTTCATTAATTATTTATAACATTTTAAATTGTTTATAACATTGTCAAACGACAATTGAAAAATTTATACACGCCTCTATTAATCCCGTTCGTTTCAAATTATTATTAAAGATATTTACATAGTTATTTACATTATTTATATTATTTATATTAGAAATACATTAAACCTCACGTTTATCCGGTTGATAATTACTTAAATCGTGGTGATATAATCGACCAATGAAGGTTAGTTATATTTAAATTTTAGATTCAGGTTTAATAAGATTTAATAATTATTATTTGTGACGGTAACCTCCATTCAAAATCGTTATCTCAAATTATTTAAACACTCTTGTTAATTTTAACAGTAACTTCACATGAATAATTTTCAATGGACCTGAACAATACACTCAGCGGAAAAATACCTCGCTCAAAACGCACAAAATTGCACCAAAATTGGCCCATAATTCATCATATATCTCATTATATATGGCATCAAAATCTTCCACAATACACACAAAAAACCTCCACTTATAAATTCATCATCTTCAT
Source organism: Meconema thalassinum (assembly GCA_946902985.2). Classification (NCBI taxonomy): domain Eukaryota; kingdom Metazoa; phylum Arthropoda; class Insecta; order Orthoptera; family Tettigoniidae; genus Meconema; species Meconema thalassinum. Next base: position 591,288,309 of record OX336389.2, on the reverse strand, counting down.
CAATATTACTGTGGGAACCTCCTTCACTTATTACAGGGCATTATTCATCAGCGACTTTTACACGTCCACTGAACTAACGATTATACATCCATAGTTCCTCTTTAAAAATTCTTATATTCATCAATTGTATCGAAAACTGTTATTATATTTAACCTTCGTGGGTTTCATTCATGAATCGATATGAAGTAAAAATTTGCCAATCACAAATAAATTTAATAGCAAATACGATTAGACACGCCTCCCTGGTCTATCAAAATTGAGATTAATATCATCAAAGTATCGCAGTATAAAAATACTATCTTCAATCAAAGTTCATCTAAACTGCATACATAGTCGAATAGAATACAATTAGACTGTGGACTGCCAACATTATTGTTCCAATCTACAATTGAGAAAAACTTCTATCAAATGTTCATTACTATAGTGTACTCAATAAATCGTAATCAAAGTTCATATTTCATAAAATTGTCTATAATGCAATGGTATTTCAGAATTGACGATAAATGTCTATGTTGCAATCATGTTCATAAAACGACTAGTATTTCTAAGATCGTCGATAAAGTAGTAGATTTTAACGCTCTAAAATCTTTTAATCATTCTTCTTTCTTGAGGATGACAGAAAATTGGTCAAAGTAATTTACTGAATAGAATTACTTTAATAAAATGACACGCTGTCTGAATTCAAATTTGCCATAGAAAATCGTTAACTTTACAGTCAAATCGTGACTACAAAAATATGCAAATTACTGAAAGAATATATATTATCAGTCTCAACTGATCCAAAATTATTTAAATATGCCAATGACATAATAATGTCTCAATAAATCGTAGAAAAAGGCATAAATCAGCAAAGTGTACAGAGTACAGAAATATCAAGCAAGAATATGGGGCAAAATATATGGGACAGAAAATATGGGAAAAATGGTTGCTCAGATATCGTTAAATGGCTCAAATAAATCAAGAAACGTTCACGACTACCTTATCTGTTGATTGAAGTTCTAGAGGAAAATTTCCAAAGAAGACTGCTGTTGGTTCCATATCACCACCGTAAAGATGTGCTCCGACCTCGAACCTGGAACCTGCGCCCTCGGAGAATAGAACAGCTTCCTCCTCCGGAAATTGCACTGCTCCGTGTAGACGATAGACATCCTTCTGGCAAAACTCTTCTGTGTGAGCCGGGTCCACCCTGGCCTCTCTTGAAAATTCCCTGAAGTTCTGGTAGAAATTCGCCATGAAGTTTATTGCAATTATTTCCGCAGAAATGTTCATAATTGTGGAGTATGAAGATATTTCCACTGCCATTTGATGTAATTCAGCGATGGATTACGATGCATGAGTGTAGTCGGATGTTCACTACATGCTCTCTTTTGTAGAATGACGATTAACGAAGCTCCATGCTGCTATTTCACTCCATTGATATATGTCCCAATTGCATTAAAGTTTTAGTCTTCCATCTCCACTTCCGTTATAATAATAGTCGAAAGTACTGCCAGATTATATTGTTCCATTGTAGAATGTAGCGTTGTATCACCAAATGTATTCTTCAGTATCACGGTTGCAATACATGTGTCAACCGTAGCGTAGAATGTGGTAATATAAAAGTGCTTCTCAGGTGTCGAGAAAATCACTTTTGTCTGCAGTCTTAAAATGCGAATATCTTCCAAAGTATAATAGTGAAAATGTTCAACTTTCGTACACGCCTCAATATTGTAATGCACAATTGAATTAGCATAAATGCAGTAGCTAACTTTTGATAGATAATCTTGTAGACGCGTTTATGTGTGCGCTCCAACTTCGCCTAGTTTTAGTAACCGTAAAATTGTACTGCTGCACGCTCAGTGCTTGTTCGATGCTGTGGGCTCTACCACACTTGCTAATGACGACTTGCTTCACTGAATAACTCGAAGTCTGACAATGTGAGAATCAGAAAACTGAGCCATGAGCTCTGAGACATGAGACATGAGACATGAGCCATGAGCCCTGAGACATGAGAACTTCCTCTCTGCTGTGCAAGGCCTTTTATCAACTTCTTAAGGGGCGTATCCATCCCTTCCATAGCGTGTTCCTCCGTCATTGCTAGAAGTTCTAACTTTGGCTATACTTGACGGATTTTCAAATTTCAAAAACTCATAATTAATTTCTTCAAAATTCCAAATCAATGCCATAACTGAAAATAGTTTTCCACAATTCTGCATGCCAAAAGTAATTAAATATGGTAGTTTCAGTAATCTCCATCTCCCTCCAAGCTATCATTCATTGGTTCGAGCCTCTCCTCCAATAGCGTAACTTCTTCCTCAGCACAATTCCTTGCTTCCCTGCGACTGCGTCGTAAATCTCAGATCCTTCTCGAACAAAAACATGACGTCACCAAGAATCTCAGCTCTTCCAGCCTACTTGCATGAAGTCTGCGTCATCCGTGCCTACGTCATGAATATACACGTCACAACTATGACGGCCATAACTTTATTCACATATGCCGATACAGCCACCGTGGTCTCAGTATAATTCAATTTACGGGGGCAGTACCTTTCTAGAATTCACGAGTTGAACGACTATACATTTAGAAGGAGCTACGGTAGAGGAATGACCAATCAAATTCCTAAGGAAACAGGTATACAGGATCACCATGAGTTAGGTCTCCCACCGAGTCCTGCTTACATGCTAGCATCTTCTACGAGAACATCATAATTAGTTCCAATTTTACAATGTTAGGCTATTACACGATGATAACATTTTACCATTAAATGGGAATTACCCAACAGTTACAAGTTGTATCCCAGTAGAGTTTGCAAATCCAATTCAAAATTCCAGAAGGAACAGATGCCTGAAGGCTTCAATGAAGGTTAAGGATACTCTACATTATACAAAAATCAGTTTACAAATTTATGGTAGCATTTCTTCATTACAAAACTCTCCACCTCGTTTTACGTGCGACAGATGCACTCTGGATATTTTGTTGGCCTTAGGGTTTCGAATAAGAAGAGTAACGGGAGTCAAGAATGCCTCTACATAACAGGGACTCTTGAAGCGAGGGGTCAACTTGCTCGAAACTAGATTACTGACGCCCTTGGGCTCGAAATTGCGGACGTACACAACATCACCAATTTCCAAATCAGTTGGCTTGCGACAGGCACTGTATCGCTTGGCAAGTTGGTCATGTGATATCTTAATAGACTCTCTAGCCTTGTCGAATTTCGCCCTCATATCCTCGGGCTTGAAACTGTCTGGAAGGAGATCGTGCAGGTTCCACAGATTAGACAACGGAGAATTAGCCATAAACGAAAACATTAACGAAAAAGAGGTGGCTTGCGTGCTCTCATGCACGGCGGTGTTGAAAGCAAAATTGATCCAATGCAAATTAGAATCCCACTTGGAATGGTCGTCGTGGTGGAAAGCAATCAGAGCAGAACGGAGATTACGATTGACTCGCTCAGCGAGAGACGGGTTAGGAAAATAGGGAGTGGTGGTTGCATGCGAAATAGCATAATGAAATAAGAATTGACGGAACTGATGTGATACAAAGCACTTGGCATTATCTGATACCAGGAACTGACACGGCCCGAAAGATGAAAAGATGGAATTAAGACAATTTATGACGGAACTGGTCGTAGCCTGTCTGGTGGGGAATATCCAACTAAACCGGGTGAAACCGTCAGTGCAAACAAGCGCAAATTGGTTTCCCCGACCAGAACGATGGAACGGGCCAACATGGTCGATAAAAAGCCTCGCCATGGGTCTAGATGCCGGTTCAGATGACAACAGGCCAACCTTAGTAGAAACCGGAGGTTTGCTAATATTACATGAAGCACAATTTCTAATGAGCCTCCTGATGTCGCCATCCATACTTCGCCATATGAAAAACTGTCTGATCTTAGCTCGGGTCTTGAATATTCCTAGGTGGCCACCAATAGGAGATTCGTGATAGTAACGAAAGATTTCCGGAATGTGGACCGACGGGAGCACAATTTTAGGTAGACGGTCATGACGAGACGAACAGCACAATACACCATCCTTTAGAGAGTAGGGCTTGATCACTTCACCAGAATTGATTCGGTCAATTAGGCTAGATAAGGAGGGATCTTCTTTCTGGAATCTCCTCACATCTTCAAAAAGCACAGGGGAATTGCTGAGAACGACATTGACATAATTTACAGGTGATACAAGGTTTACGGGTTCACATCCTTGAATATCCTCTTAGGATGTTTCCTCATACATGCGGCTTAATGAATCAGCTACCGCATTTTCAGACCCACGAATATGGTGGACGGTGAACTGGAATGACAGAATCCTAGTTGTCCATCTGGCAATCCTACCAGTTTTACGGGGTTTCCCTAACACCCAGCTCAAGGCCTGGTTTTCGGTCTCGAGGAGAAACTTAGTGTGTTCAAGATACATACGGAATTTTTCCAGGGCGAACAACACAGCTAAACCTTCAAGTACGTATATGGAATACTTCCTCTCTGCGTCCGTTAAGGTACGAGAAGCGTATGCAATGGGTTGCCTACCCAGATCAGACTCTTGCAGTAGGACACAACCAACACCACGACCAGACGCATCAGTCTGCACAATGAACTGCCTCCCAAAATCCGGAATGGCTAATACGGGGGCGTTAGAGAGCGCAAGCTTTAGATCTTCGAAGGCTGCCTGCTGAGAGGGACCCCACTCAAACTTCACAGCCTTTTTGCGTAATTGATTTAGAGGAGCAGCACGGTCGGCAAAGTTACTGATGAACTTACGAAAGAAGTTCACCATTCCAATATAACGAGCAACACCTTTGGCGTTCTTGGGCGGTTTAAAATCTCTGATGGCCTGAGTACGAGACTGGTCCACTGAGATACCAGATGCGGAAACAATATGTCCCAAGAAGGAAATTTTGGGCTTGGCAAAGGAAATCTTGGACAATTTGACGGTAAGGCCAGCATCACGCAACCGATCAAGTACAACCTTCAGATGATCAACGTGTTCCTCGAAGGACTCAGAATAGGTCACCACATCATCAAGATAGTGGTACACAAATTTGAATTTAATTTCTGAAAACACCTTGTCCAGAAGTCTTCTCAACACAGCGGCTCCGGTGGACAGGCCAAACGGGACACGGGCATACTCAAACAAGTTCCAGTCAGTGGAAAAAGCAGTAACATGCCTGGATTCCGGAGAGAGGGGAATTTGGAAGTAAGAAGAATTCAAATCGAGGATCGTGAACACCTTCGCGTTGCGAAACCAACTAAAGCATGTGTGAAGGTCCGGCAAAGGGATGGATTGTAAAACAACTTTTTGATTAAGAGCCCTATATTGGACCACCGGCCGAAAACCACCGTTAGGTTTTGGCACAAGGAATACAGGGGATGAGTAGGCAGAGATAGAAGGTTGGATTACACCTTCTTCCAACATCTTGTCGATAATCTTCTGAAGTTCAGCCGTCTTGGGCAGGGCAAGGCGATACGGGCTGGAACGCACCGGCACAGAATCGGTTAGCTCAATCTTGTATTCCATCAAATGGGTTACACCCAACTTGTCAGTAAATACATCACTATACTCCTGACATAACCTCTTAATGGCATCCTTTTGAGGACTCGTTAAATTTTCCAGATCGAGATCCTCAATAGTCACAGGTTCACTAACTGAATTGACAGCAGGAGAAGATAAAACCGGGTTAAACGATAATTTAATTTGCGGACTAAACTTAAACCATAAGTTGCGAGCACCAAAATCAAGAAGCATACAAACGTGGGACATGAAATTAGCTCCAATGACCACAGAACAAGAAAGATTTCTGGCAACAAAAAATTTAAACTTCCAAGAAAAATTTAGAATATGTATTTTGACTGTCATACTACCCAAAATATTTAAGTTTGAACAAATTGCCGAAATAAAAGATTCATTGTTAGGCTCTAACTCAGGTAGATTGCAAACACTCTTCATACATAAAAACCAGACCTCGCTTATAAATGAGGCAACACTACCAGAATCAAGCAATGCAGAAACGGGCTCGTCATTAACACAAATTTCAATAAACGGGGATATTCCTTTAGCCATAGGAGAAATTCCAAAATCATTATTCACTCTAAAACGATTACAATTAGATGACGAGGACACCCGCACCACAGGTTTCACATTATGTTTAGAATTAGGCTGACTTGCCACGACATTGCTCACCGACAGGTTAGGTAGGTCAGAGACATAAGCAGAATTAGCACGTGAAGATTTAGTTTTCAACGGGTTATCAAGAATTTCATTAGTAGGGCGACCAGAAACTTCACACGGTTTTCCCAAATTGTCATGCACAGAAATATCCTTAGAAGTAACATCCGAATTGATCTACAAAATATCCCGTCATTGGCGATATACAACTTGGTTATTCGGACACACCTTCTTAACATGTCCCACGCCACCGCACGTGTGGCACTTAACATTGGGTCTAGGATGAAACATAACCTTAGGAGGGGGACGAGACTTCAAGGAAGGAGGGGGACGAGACATCAAGGAAGGAGGAGGAACATTAGCTACACGAAGGGAATCTGCATGTTTCACAGCCAGAGCCTCTATAACGACCTGTTCCAGCTCGACAAATGACGAAGGCTTGGTACACATAGTCATGTATGACCTATATTGAGGCGAAAACCCATTTACAATAGACGACACCAACTGTCGTTCAGTTAAAGGGGACGCAAGTACCAGGGAATATACCTTAATGTCGCTGACATAGTCGCTAAGTGACTCGTCCAACCTTTGGACACGATATGAGAACTTTTGCTCGAGAGTACTACGGGCACTCGCAGGGACAAAAAAACACAACACTTCCCTAATGAACATGGCTAAGGACATGCGGAGGTGGATAGCTTCAATCAGCTTGTCGCGCAGCATACCGGATGCAACAGGATACAACAGTTGGAAAATCTGATTTTCCGACATTCCAAAAATCAAGGCATGGTTATCCAATTCGACTACTTGCTTTAAAAATAGGACCACCTGGGTAACGTCATCTAGGTTGAAATTCTTCAACTTAGTTAAGAAACCAGAAATAGGGTGAGGAATCGACCCATAATTAACGGTAGGCGAGAACGTAGCATTCGGAAAAGAGACATTATTACCAGGGTAGCTTTCTCGCTCACCCTCTACAGGAGACAAAACATTTACATTGCCAGAGAAAAAACTGGGATGCAATGGGTCGGCCGGACCCAGGAAGTCATTAGGTGACCTAACATGAGAAGAATGACCGTATCCAGGGGTAAGTGGTCTTGACGAGCCAGAACCAGGCAATAGAGGAGCAGGCAAACCACTACCAGTAATCGATCACAAAACCTCAGACCTAGTAAACAGAGCTGACACACGTTCAACCCCAGGAGAACGCTCCAAATTCACAAGGTTATCTCTTAAGTCAATTAAATCAAAAGCATTATTATTGTCGGCCATTTTGAACAACACAGAATGCAGGCAGACAATACAGAAAGAAACAAATTTTAGGAATTACGAGGACAGTTTACAATTTCACAACAATACCATAAACTACCAATTAACAACACCACAGATTAGGTTGACACTCGAACTCTGCCACAATACTATACCAAAATCATGCACAATGATGCCCAGAACTGCAGACATCATCACTTGCTTGGCTCGAGAAAAGGAAGCTAAATTACACAAATTGCTACAAATCACAGGGCGAACAGCTTCAGACAGGGCTCCTCGATGTCTTCACTGGCAGCATGTAGGCTATCAGAAAATCAAGAAACCCACATTTCCCATGCCAAGAACACATGCCAGTCACTTACCAAGCTTCTTTTTCACCGGGAATGTTGCATCACAAACAGGATAAAATTCAGTACAGAAACCTCGCTTGGAACAGGACACTTCACATATCACCACATGGATACTCAGGGGCAAACATGAAACCGAACAAACGACAAGGATTAGCATTAAATAACATTAAGTGCACTGACATGACACATCCCATCAGCAACCGCTCTATCAGCATCAGACGGGTCCATAAATGAGCCTGTGGGTATGGGGGAGGGGATAGCTGCAGAAGCGATACACGAGCTCGATCTGCTACCACTGCGACACCTGGTATAGATGGCTGGGCCTAACTTACCTGTTTTCAGAGGTCCGCATTGCTAACAGCAAAATCACCGCCAGATGACATGTCCCAACAGAAGAACACCTATAGGTGGAAGAAGGTGGAGAAGAGGGAAACGCACAGGCTCGTCTACAGACACAGTCCGATAACCCACAGAACTGCCACCGACGAAATGATGCTACAACAGTTGCTTAATATTTAGAAGAATATTTACTCAGCAAACAAAGGGGCAAGAAAAATATAATTTAACAAAATCATAAAAAGGAAACTCTGTTTTGCCACAACAACCTCTCTCTGGTGATGCACATGGCTTAAGGCCAACATAATTAAATTAAATAAGTAGGCAAGAGACTGCTTAACATGCTTGCTTGCAAAGCAAAAACGAAAAGATTTAATTTAAAATTAAAATAATAAAGCCCAAAAGATAGAAAACCAGAATACAGGTATTACCAAATGAGAAAGGGCTTGATAATTTACTAAGGTACGCAATACCGACCCGACATGCAGACATCAAGGCCACGAGGAAAAGCGGAAAGTAAACAAAATTTAATAAAATAAAATTAATTCACAAAACTAAAACTTTCATGACGAAAGAAAACTCAGGAACACTCACAAGAACACAAAGTTAAACCAATAAGATTAACAAAAAACATACTGATCTACCAGCACAACACGTTTGAGTGTCCCGCTCGACGCATAGAGAACTACACTCCACAGACCAGAATGCACTCGGGCAAAACAAAAAACAAACATGGCCACCAAATAGACGACCGCATGTCCGGTCGAATTACGGCAAACAATTACCTTTTTAAATTTAAACGACACCATAGAGAACAGAAAGGGAGGAAAGAATTACGCCTTAACACTATTGACACGAGGCAATTTAGGCTGCAACGGATCGTAAATCAAATTAATAATAGAGCAATCCCTAAGATTACCAAAAGAAAATAAGCTAAATAAAAAAAATATTTTTTACCAGGTACGATAACTAGGTACGTGTCTCCGGAAGACACAGAAAAAGGAAGTTATTTACATATCAGGTAACATTAACAAACAGAAATATTAGGCCTGGAACACGAAATAAAATACAGAATAAAAACATAAATATATGGCCAATAACGGAGCTCCCATAACAATATATATATATATATTAAATAATAACGTACCTTAAAATCCTTCCTAAATGGAGACACAAGGAAACAAAAAACTAACACGTTTTAAATAATGTAAAGGATATGAACTGCCTCAATATGGCTGCGTTAGCACACACATCCCGCTTCGATCACCCACGAGGCTTTTCTTCTTGTAGCCAGTAAAATAAACAGATCACACGTCATCTTCAAGGCAATTTATGAAATTATAGCCTAGGAGTACAGGCATTTCCTTTTTTTTTATATATCCATATTTCGTAGAGGCTAGGGGCCAAGCCCCCAGAAGCGACGACACCTTTCACGACCAACTAGCTTGTTGCTTACTTGACGGCAGACTGTGAAGATGCCAAGATGGCGGAGACTCCAAAGTCAAAGGCCGCAGTGCATTAATGTTAATTGTAATTGTCCAATCACAGATTGACACATCAAGTAACAATGTGCAGATTATATAATTATTTTGGCGGCATGATGTATATATAGTCTTTTGTTCAATGACGTAGAATACAATATCCTTCAAATATGTTTCGATTAGACGAGATCAGAAGACACCACTCACACACTCTAGCGGTCGAAGATACAACTCCGGCTAGAGTTCACCTCGAGTTCATAAGCCCAACCAAGCCATCTAGGCGGGCGTTTTAAAGGTCGGGAACACACATGTAGATGTAGGGGAGATACATTTTTAATAACGTTGGGACGGGCTTTGCACGTAACAATAATTTCAACACTACATTCAGGGAATACCACGTTGGTGCCATGTTTCATGTACCGGAGCGCCCATCTCAAAACTACGGTACTCTAAAATAACATTCCTTATACATACTCGTCTACTGAAACCACACAGGCTATTAGATAAATTTCACTCACAGTCGAGTACCAGTGGTGAAGTTTAAACCTATTCCCAAATAAATCGACAACATCAAAAACAATGCGATTTATTGAATATAAGAAGGCTAATTTTCGCCTATTTAACAGACATAAATGTAAAAATTTGAAAAGTGTTATTAAGTTGGATAGAGAGTAAGCCTATATTATTTACGTCACAGGTAAAAAAGAACACTCACTGGCCTGGAAAAAGTAATCATCCTATGTAAATCCAGTGTAAAAAGTGACATGATGCAATCGACCTCATTCTTTTGTTATGTCTTACATTGAGGAAAATAATATGGCGAAATAGCAAGCTGACTGCGAAAAATGTGCTTAGGAGAGAGTACTCAATGAGGTACTGTTTGCAGTTTGATGGGCTTGTGAGTACTCAGTGAGGTGCTGGCTGCAGCTTGATGGGCTTAGGAGTACTTTCTGAAGTGTTGTCTCCGGCTTGATGGGTTTGAGATTACTAACTGAAGTCCTGTCTCCGGCATAATTGACTTGGGAGTACTTAATGAAGTATTGTCTCTTTCTTGATGGACTTGCGAGTGCTTAACGAAGTAATTTCTCAGACATGATGGGCTTGGGAGTACTTGCTGAAAAGTGCAAGCCGGTTTCATGGGCTTCAGAGTGTTCAATGAGTGCTGTCTGCACCTTGATGGGCATGCAGTGCTTCATGAGTGCTGACTGCAGCTTATTGGTCCCGGAGGAACTCTATTATGTGTGCTGTCCGCCTCCATATGTGCTTGGGAATGCTCAATGAGTACTGTCAGCAGTGCGATGGACTTGAATTACTTTTTTAATACTATCTGCATCTTGAAGGTCATGGGATGATCAATCAGTACCGTACAGTCAACATATTGATAAGCTTGGATTACTCAATATGAACTGAGTAGGGGGGCTGTGAGAGAGCTGATTCATAGCCTACTTTCCTGGTGACGTCACAGGGGATGGGGGAGGGGGGAGGGGATGGGTGGGGAGGGGAAGGGGCGGGGGAGGGGAGGAGCGGGGGATATGACGTCACATATTGTTGTTGTTAGAAGATGGCGACTAACCAAAATGGCGGCCATAGCTTAACTAACCTAACCTAACCTCACCTACGAAGGGTGATCAAAAAGTTCCAAAATGTTGACCCATAGCCTACTTTCCTAGTGACGTCACAACGAGGCGTGATAGAAAAGATCCAAAATATTAACCCATAGCCTACATTCCCGGTGATTTCACAACGAGGGGTGATCAAAAAGTTCCAAAATGTTGACCCATAGCCTACATTCCTGGTGACGTCACAACGAGGGGTGATCAAAAAGTTCCAAAAATGTTGACCCATAGCCTACTTTCCTGATGAAGTCACAACGAGGGGTGATCGAAAAGTTCCAAAATGTTAACCCATAGCCTACTTTCCTGGTGACGTCACATAGTAACCCGCCATACATTCACGAGCAAAGCCGATATCTTCCGAACGCATGGCCGGATTTTGACGAATGAGGTGTCGTTGAAATCGGGCTGACACCCCCTTTCCAAAATTCCAAAATGTTGACCCATAGCCTACTTTCCTGGTGACGTCACATACTAACCCGCCATACATTCAGGGGCAAAGCCGATATCCCCCGAACGCATGGTTGGATTTTGATGAATGAGGTCATTGAACTCGGGCTAACACCCCGTTTCCAAAATTCTAAAATGTTGACCCATAGCATACTTTCCTGGTGACATCACATACTAACCCGCTATACATATGGGGGCAAAGCCGATATCGCCCGAACGTACGGTCGGATTTTGACGAATGAGGTGTCGTTGAACCCGGGCTGACACACCCTTTCCAATGAACAACATAGCTTGCCAATGCATTCATCGCTGTTTGATAAATCATGGATTCTACTGTAATGATTGAAAAAACAATTGCAAGAATGATTGCCGAGCCACAGGACATGGTATTGACCAAGATAATAGCCATGCTTGCATTAGTCAATATTTGAATGAACCATAAAGCACAGCGGCTTATGCCATGGTTCGTAACAGGCAATCGAACTCGAGATACTTTAAGCCAAAACCTATCACGCTAACCAGTTAGCTATGGGATGTAAAACAGAGTCGGCTGCTAAAACCTGTCGCACATTCCTGGGGGAATGTTTAAATGAATAACCGATGAAGTGCAATGATAGTGGAAAGTGTTGCTCGACTGAGCGAAAACAATTGCGAGAATGACCGCCAAGTTACAGTAAACGTATAAGCCCACACAAAAGCCTATATATAAGTCAACACAAAAGCCAATACATAAACCAATACAAAAAGCAACACAAAAGCCAACACATAAGCCAATACAAAAGCTAACACATGGGGTTAGGTTAAGTTATGATATGTTACATTAGGTTAGGTGAACTAAGTGTGACGTTATAGCCAGACTTAAAGCAAGTCTAAACGTATAAGCCAACACAAAACCAATATATAAGCCAACGCAAAGCCAATACATAAGACAATACAAAAGCCAACACAAAAGCCAATACATAAGCCAATACAAAAGCCAATACATGGGGTTAGGTTAGGTTATGATATGTTACATTAGGTTAGGTGAACTAAGTGTAACGTTATAGCCAGTCTTAAAGCAAGTCTAAATGTATAAGCCTACATAAAAGCCAATATATAAGCCAACACCAAAGCCAATACATAAGCCAATAAAAGAGCCAACACATGGGGTTAGGTTAGTTTAGGTTATGATATGTTACATTAGGTTAGGTGAACTACGTGTAACGTTATAGCCAGTCTTAAAGCAAGTCTAAACGTATAAGCCAACACAAAAGCCAATATATAAGCCAACACAAAAGCCAATACATAAGGCAATACAAAAGCCAACACAAAAGCCAATACAAAAGCCAATACATAAGCCAATACAAAAGCCAACACATGGGGTTAGGTTAGGTTATGATATGCTTCATTAGGTTAGGTGAACTAAGTGTGACGTATAGCCAGTCTTAAGGCAAGTCTAAACGTATAAGCCAACACAAAAGCCAATATATAAGCCATCACAAAATCGAATACATAAGCCAATACAAAAGGCAACACAAAAGCCAATACATAAGCCAATACAAACGCCAACACATGGGGTTAGGTTAGGTTTGGTTAGGTTATGATATGTTACATTAGGTTAGGTGAGCTATGTGTGATGTCATAGCCAGTCTTAAAGCAAGTCTAAACTTGTAGAACATGTCACATGACAAGGTTAAGTTAGGTTATGTTAGGTGAGTTGAGCCATGAAGTCATAGATGGATGGGGTAGGAGGCTGGCAAATATGGAAAATGTTTTGGTTTAACTTTTGCAGTCAGTTTTGCATCCACTTTTTCACCCACTTTGGACCCACTTTTGCACCCACTTTTACACCTTTTTTTGCACCCACTTTTGCACACACTTTCACACTTACCTTTGCACCCACTTTTCCACCAACTTTTGCACCCACTTTTGCACACACCTTGCACCTACCTTTGCACCCACTTTTCCACCCACCTTTGCACCCACTATTGTACCCTCTTTTGCACCCACTTTTGCACCCCCTTTTACATTCACTTTAGCACCCACTTTTCCACCCACTTTTGCACCCGCTTTTGCCCCCTCTTTTCTAACCACTTTTGCACCTACCTTTGCACTCACTCTTGCATCTAACTTTGCACCTACTTTTGCACCCACTGTTGCACCCAATTTTACACTCACTTTTGCACCCATTTTCGCACCTACTTTAAAATATTAGTAAGTCACTTTATCACCAAAACCTTTGTAGTGTGAACATCATACTGACAGGTCAGTTACTACTATAAAACTCACTACAACCAACAAAGGTAGGCAACATGTTCTCTATCAAGGCTACTCTTATAACTATAATCTTCAGAATGTGAATGGAATAATATTCTGGCGATGCTCAAAAGAGAGGTCACAAAATGTCAAGGGAATCTAAAAGTAAAAATGGAAAGGTTTTAAGTGTGAGTGGTCATCAATGTAGTGCTTCAAACAAACCACGGTTGCTGTTTACATGTATTTGATTGAGCAAGAACCATAGTTAGAATGAATACCCTTAATCTTAGAACATGATTAAAGTTGTATTTCATTTACATAGTGCTAAGCAATGTCTATGATATACTAACTATGGAATTATTCATAAAGTCATTGAATATGAACCCTTGAAAAAATATACCTATCTTGATACTTCTTTTGTGGAATCAGCCCTCAGCTTGATGATTGTTTGAGAGGTGGGAGAGACATGCAGGTGGGAAATAATGCTATAGCTTATCATAACAGTGATGCATTATTAAGACGTGTTGTTAATTATTATTGGAATGAATGATAAATGACTTTTATCTACCCATAAACTTTAGGATTAAAAAACAATCAAAATGTGCATCATCACTCCAATGATTTCTAAAATTGAAAGCAAACATTTATGCTGTTTATTTTTGTTTATTCAAAACGTACCGTACCTCGCTGATTGTTTTTACCTACATAAATCAAATATACAGGTTGAATACTTGTACTGATATCTTGAAAAACATCATCAGGCACGTCATCAAAACGAGATGGAAGAAATGTTACAAACTCTTCACAAATGCAAAGAGCGCGGATTCCAAATTTAGTGTTAATTTTTTTAATTCTATGAATGCGAAAAGGTGTATGAATAGGCAAGTCGCTCATCTTCTTGAGTTCAAGACCACAGGCTTGACCGATAGCATTCAAACCTTCCATTGTAGTCTATAAACAAAAAACATAAATATAACACTCTAGTCTCAACATTGTTACAACAACAACAACAACAATCATCCATGGTTTTTAAGTTATTTAGCAAACCCCGCCCCCGTTGATTTTCAATTATGAACATGGACATTGGATAAAGTGTTAATCAAATCATAAATGGTCAAGTCGTTTTAACACGGATTCGCAAAATAGTATTGTCAGCGACATCTAGTAGTGAATATTAACACTTGATAGAGTACTAATCAAAATAATAAATGGTCAAGTCATTTTAACATGGATTCAAAAAGTAGAATTGTCAGCGACATCTAGTAGTGAACATTGACACTTGATAGAACGTTAATCGAAATCACAAATGGTCAAGTCGTTTAACACGGATTCGCAAAATAATATTGTAAGCGACATCTAGTAGTGAACATTGACACATGATAGAGTGTTAATCAAATCATAAATGGTCAAGTTGTTTTAAGACTGATTCTCAAAATAGTATTGTCAGTGACATCTAGTAGTGAATATTGACACTTGATAGAGTGTTAAGCAAATCATAAATGGTCAAGTTGTTTTAACACGGATTTGCAAAATAGTATTGTTGGCAACATCTAGTAGTGAACATGGACACTGGATAAGGCGTTTAATCAAATCATGAATGGTTAAGTTGTTTCCACACGCATTCACAAAATAGCACTGCCAATGCCATATAGTAGTGAACATGAATACTGGACAGAGCGTATAATCAAATCACAAATGGTTAAGTTGTTTCAACACGGATTTTCAAACTTGTATTGTCAATGGCATCTAGTAGTCAACATGAACACTGGATAGAGCGTTAATCAAATCACAAATGTTCAAGGTGTTTTAACATGGATTCGCAAAAATAGTATTGTCAATGATATTTAGTAGTGAACATGGACATTGAATAAAGCGTTAATCAAATTACAAATGGTCAAGTTGTTTCAACACGAATTTACAAAATAGTATTGCCAGTGGCATCTAGTCATGAGCATGGACACTAGATAGAGTGTTAATCAAATCACAAATGGTCAAGTTGTTTTAACATGGATGTACGAACTCATATTGTCAGTGGCATCTAGTAATGAACATGAACACTGGATAGAGTATTCACCAAATCACAAAATGGTCAAGTCATTTTAACACGGATTAGCAAACTTGTATTGTCAATGGCATCTAGTAGTCAACATGAACACAGGATAGAGCGTTAATCAAATCACAAATGGTCAAGTCGTTTTAACACAGATTCAAAAATATTATTGTCAATGACATATAGTTGCAACATGGACACTGGATAGAGCATTAATCAAATTACAAATGGTCAAGTCGTTTTAACACAGATTCGCAAAATAGTATTGTCAATGACATCTAGTTATGAACATTGGCTTTTCAAACTCGTATTGTCTGTGGCATCTAGTAATGAACATGAACAATGGATAGAGTGTTAATCAAATCACAAATGGTCAAGTCATTTTAACACGGGTTTGGATATGCATATTGTCAATGGCATCTAGTTGTCAGCATGAACACTGGATAGAGCGTTAATCAAATCACAAATGGTCAAGTCATTTTAACATCAATTTGCAAACTTGCATTGCCAAATGGTATCTAGTAGTGAACATAAACATTGGATAAAGCATTAATCAAATTACAAACGATCAAGTTGTTTTAACACGGATTTTCAAACTCGTATTGCCAGTGGCATCTAGTTATGAACATAAACACTGGATAGAGTGTTAATCAAATCGCAAATGGTCAAGTCATTTTAACACGGATTTGCAAACTTGTATTGTCAATGACATCTGGTAGTCAACCTGAACACTGGACAGAGCGTTAATCATATTACAAATGGTCAATCCGTTTTAACATAGATTCACAAATTGTATTGTCAATGACATTTAGTTGTCAACATGGACACTGGATAGAGCATTAATCAAATCACAAATGTCAAGTCGTTTTATCACAGATTTGCAAGATAGTATTGGCAATAACATCTAGTCATGAACATTGGCTTTTCAAACTCATATTGTCAGTGGCATCGAGTAATGAACATGAACACTGAATAGAGTGTTAATCAAATCACAAATGGTCAAGTCATTTCAACACGGATTTGCAAACTTGTATTGCCAATGGCATCTAGTCGTCAACATAAACACTGGATAGAGCATTAATCAAATCACAAAATGGTCGTCGTTTTATCACATATTCGCAAAATTGTATTGTCAATGACATCTAGTTATGAACATTGGCTTTTCAAACTCATATTGTCAGTGGCATCTAGTAATGAACATGAACACTGGATGGAGTGTTAATCAAATCACAAATGGTCAAGTAGTTTTAACACGGATTTGCAAACTCGTATTGTCAGTGGCATCTAGTAGTCAACATGGACACTGGATAGAGCATTCATCAAATCACAAAATGGTCCAGTCATTTAAACACGGATTTGCTAACTTGTATTGTCAGTGGCATCTAGTTGTCAACATGGACACTGGATAGAGCGTTTAATCAAATCACAAATGGTCAAGTTGTTTTAACATGGATTCGCAAAATAGTATTGTCAATGATATTTAGTAGTGAACATAGACATTGAATAAAGCGTTAATCAAATTACAAATGGTCAAGTTGTTTCAACACAAATTCACAAAATAGTATTGCCAGTGGCATTTAGTCATGAACATGGACACTAGATAGGGTGTTAATCAAATCACAAATGGCCAAGTTATTTAACACGGATTTGCAAACTCGTATTGTCAGTGGCATCTAGTAGTCAACATGGACACTGGATAAGGTATGCATCAAATCACAAAATGGTCAAGTCATTTTAACACAGATTTGCAAACTTGTACTTTCAGTGGCATCTAGTAGTCAACATGGATATTGGATAGAGCGTTTAATCAAATCACACAATGGTCCAGCCGTTTTAACATGGATTCGCAAAATAGTATTGTCAATGGTATTTAGTGGTCAAAATAGACATTGAATAAAGCGTTAATTAAATTACAAATGGTCAAGTTGTTTCAGCACGGATTCACAAAATAGTATTGCCAGTGGCATCTCGTTATGAACATAGACACTAGATAGAGTGTTAATCAAATCACAAATGGTGAAGTTCTTTTAACACGGATTTGCAAACTCGTATTGTAAGTGGCATCTAGTCATGAACATGAACACTGGGTAGAGTATTGATCAAAACACAAAATGGTCAGGTCATTTTAACACGGATTTGCAAACTTGTATTGTCGATGGCATCTAGTCTTTAACATGAACACTGGATAGAGCGTTAATCAAATCACAAATGGTCAAGTCGTTTTAACATGGATTCGCAAAATAGTATTGCCAATGGTATTTAGTAGTGAACATGAACATTGAATAAAGCGTTAATCAAATTAAAAATAATCAAGTTGTTTTAACATGGATTCACAAAATAGTATTGCCAGTGGCATCTAGTAATGAACATGGACCCTAGACAGAGTGTTAATCAAATCACAAATGATCAAGTTGGTTTAACACGGATTTGCAAACTTGTATTGTCAATGGCATCGAGCAATAAACATGGACACCGGATCGAGTATTCATCAAATCTCACCTACACGTTTAGTTATTAAAAGAGGTACTCACCTTTAATAATAACTGCTGCTGCCAACTGGATTAGGTATAACCAATTATCTGTGTATAAATAAACCAATCAATCAATCCATTCATCCATTTTTCAATCCATCACTTACACATTGATTTATATTTAAACTGTTTAAAAAAGTTTAATCTATTAATTACATACCTCACTAATAGTTTTCTTTTTCTCTCCAAGTAACGCTACTGCTTTCTTAAGTTGCTTATATTAAATGATAAGACTGCGGCATTAATCGCCAGTAATGGGACTAATGAGTGTCGATGATTGGTATGAGCTTGCATTTATAGTGTTTAATATTGCTAGCTTGCCAAAAACATTTTACCTCACATGGCACGTCAAACGGAAATGACATGCATAATAAGTTTTCCGTTTTCACTTATCAGCAATATCAGCTTCTTTCAAACTCGATTGCTTGTATTCCAATATCACATCCTATTTCAAGATCTCAGCTATTAGTTAACTGTTGCTAGGTAATGAAATAAAGAAACGGTATTACCCAGTTCATCATTTACAAAATCTGGGGGCTCACATCTAGTGAGATATAGAATTGGCAATCACAACATCCTAGTTGAGTCTGGCATTGCTTTCACGTACTTAAATCAAATTCCTATCTGTTTTCTTTCCTGTCGACTTGGGATGGAAAGTGTGAAAGGATTTGGCGAGCAAGTGTAAAGGAGGCGGCCGTGGCCTTACAGTAGGTATCATCTCAGCATTTTATCCAAAACAAAGTGGAGAAACCACTGAAAACCACTTCAAGAATGGTTAAAGTAAAAAATCAAATCCCCCTCTACTCATTTGAGTCATCCAGAGGCCAAGTAGACCCTGTTTCAATCCTCATATCACTTTTCAAATTTCATGACAGAGCTGGAAATCAAACCCAGGATATCTGGGGGTGACAGCTAATCATGCTAACCGCTACGCTACAAAGGCGACTCGGTTCCATCCCCCAATCCTTTAGTCGAGCAACACTTTTCCACAATCATTTTAATTTCATTTGTTATTCATTTAATCGTTCCCCCCAGGAAAGTGCGACAGGCTTTAGCTGTTGGCACTGTTTCAAATCCTCATCGCTAAATGAGGGGTTCATTCATTCCATTCCCTAACCCGCTCGGTTGATTGAAAGCAGGCTGTGAATTTGCATTTTTCAATCTTGTCTTTACCAAGCTAGAGTTAAACCATTACATACAGCTCCGCGATCCATGGTTCATGAAATAGCGATGAATACATTTTGTAAGCATGAACATCGTGGTGGATCATTGGTATCGTTCATTCATAGCTTCCGGGTTAGCGCGCTAGGCTTTGGCTTAAAGTATCTATGGTTTAATGGTCTGCTACAAAACCATCGCATAAGCCTCTGTGATTCTCCATTGTTTTTTACATAGCCACTTGTTATCCCCACGCTTTAACAATTCATATCCATGTTCCACGTTTCCAATTTCCTATTCACACTTGGTCAATATCATGCCCTGTGGTCGATATGATTTTATCCTCCAGGATTGGTTTGTCCAATGAACTAAACAAGGGAGCCCACCTCTACCGCCACTGGGGGACAGTGTCCTAGAGCTTGAGACTCTGAGTCTGTGATACAACTGGGTTGTGTAACCAGCACAATGCCCAGGTGGCCCCACATGCAAAGCAAACAGGGGATTAATGAAGGGATGGTAAGGGTGAGAGAGTGTGGCAAGGAAGTGGAAAGGAGACTGCCGTGGCCTTATGGTAGGTATCATCACAACATTTTGCCCAAAGGCAAAGTGAGAAATCATAGAAAACCTCTTCAAGAATGGCAAAAGTGGGAATCGAATCCTCTCTACTCAATTGAGCCTGGGCTGAAGCTGAGTAGACCCCGTTCCAGTCCTCATACCACTTTTTAAATTTCTTGACAGAGCCGGGAATCAAACCCAGAACCTCTGGGAACTCCAGCTATTCATGCTAACCGCTACGCTACAAAAGCGACTCAGGAGTGAATTCCCTTCTCTTAAAATGGGTTTTCGTGATTTTCACATTTTTACCACCAGGCAAATGCCAGGACAATTCCTTTCAATATGTCCACAGCTGATTTCCTTTTAATATCCAATAATTCATACAGCGATACATACATGCAATCTAACAGGCAGCATGTTTAGAGAATGTGCAATTTAACACAGTCATCATGCTGGAGTTGCAGTTTTCATCATCTCAAGGTTACACGACATGCACGCGAGCAAGCAGTCGTGTTTCAAGTTTCTCGCCAGGAGCTCACATCTAGTGGAATGTGTGTAAGCAACCACAGGGCCCCAGCTGTGTTCGGCATTGCTTTCACTTACTTGTACCGGGCTCCTCTCCGTCTTCTTTCCTGTCGACCTCACTTGGTTAACTCTTGTACTCTTCCAATCTCTAGCTACACCGGTTTTCCCTGTCACTATTTCATTCTAGCAGCACTCTCCACAATGTTTTTATTTCATCTGTCATTCATTTAATCATTATCCTAGGGGAAAGTGACAGGTTTTAGCAGCCGGCACTGTTTCATATCCTCACTGTTTAATAGAGACTTTACTCATTCCATTCCCTGACCGATCAATCAAGCAATACTTTGCACGATCAATTTATCTGTCATTCATTTAATCATTGTCTCAGGAAAGTGCGACAGGCTTTAGCAGCCAGCAGTATTTTACATTCCATTGCTAAATGGGGAGTTCATTCATTCCATTCCCTGATCACTCAATCGAGCAACACTTTCCACTATCATTTCATTTCATCGGTTATTCATTTAATCATTCCCACAGGAAAGTGCGACAGGTTTTAGCAGCCGACACTGCTTTACATCCCATAGCTAACTGGTTAGTGCGCTAGGCATTGGCTTAAAGTATCTCGAGTTCGACTGCCTACTACAAACCATGGCATAAGCCTCTGTGATTTATGGTTCATTCAATATCGACTAATGCAAGCATGGCTATTATCTTGGTCAATACCATGTCCTGTGGCTCGGCAATCATTCGTGCAATTGTTTTTTCAATCATTACAGTACAATGCATGATTTATCAAATAGCGATGAATGCATTGGCAAGCAATGTTGTCCATTGGAAAGGGGGTGTCAGCCCGGTTTCAACGACACCTCATTCGTCAAAATCCGACCATGCGTTCGGGAGATATCGGCTTTGCTCGTGAATGTATGGCGGGTTAGTATGTGACGTCACCAGGAAAGTAGGCTATGGGTTAACATTTTGGAATTTTGGAAAGGAGGTGCCAGCCCGATTTCAACGACACCTCATTCGTCGAAATCCGACCATGCGTTCGGGAGATATCGGCTTTGCCCCTGAATGTATGGCAGGTTAGTATGTGACGTCACCAGGAAAGTAGGCTATGGGTTAACATTTTGGAACTTTTGGATCACCCCTCGTTGTGATGTCACCAGGAAAGTAGGCTATGGGTCAACATTTTGGAACTTTCTGATCACCCCTCGTTGTGACATCACCAGGAAAGTAGGCTATGGGTCAACAATTTGGAACTTTTTGATCACCATTTTGTTAAGCTGCCAGTTTGATTAGCCGCCATATTGGCCGCCATCTTGTAACAACAACAACAACATGTGACGCAATATCCCCCCGCCCCTCCCCCCCCCCGCCCCAACCCCTCCTCACCCCCTCCCCTGTGACGTCACCAGGAAAGTAAGCTATGAGTCAGCCCTCTC
This sequence comes from Meconema thalassinum, assembly GCA_946902985.2. Taxonomy (NCBI): domain Eukaryota; kingdom Metazoa; phylum Arthropoda; class Insecta; order Orthoptera; family Tettigoniidae; genus Meconema; species Meconema thalassinum. Next base: position 591,266,173 of record OX336389.2, on the reverse strand, counting down.
ACAGCCCCCCCCCCCCCTACTGAACTGTCTACACCTTGAGAATCTTGTAGTACTCAGGAGTACTGTCTGCAGTTAGACGGGCTTGGAATACTCAATGAGTACTCTCTGCATATTGATGTGCTTGGGAGTACTCAATGTGTGCTCTCGGCATCTTGATGTCCTTGGAGTATTCATTGCATGCTACCAGCATCCTGATGTACTTGGGAGCGCTCAATGATTCCTGTCTGCAGCTTGCAAGGCTTTGATTACCCTATGATTGCTGTCTGCATTTAGATGGACTTGGATTACTCAGCGAGTGCTGCGTACAGTTTGATGGGCTTGAAATACTCAATGAGTGCTGTCTGCAATTTGATGTGTTTGGAGTACTCAATGAGTGTTATCTGCAGCCTGATGTGCTTGAAATCCTTAATAACTATTGTCTACAGCTTGATGTGCTCTTAGTGCTCAATGAGTGCTGTCTGCTTCATTATGGGCCTGGAGTACTCAGTGAGTGCTGTCTGCAGCTTGAAGGGCTAAGGTTAGTCAATGATTTCTATCTGGATTTTGATGGATTTGAGTAATCAGTGACTACTGTCTGCAACTTGATATGCATGGAATACTCATTGACAACTATCTGGAACTTAATGTGCTTGTATTGTTCAATGAGTTTTGACTGCAGCTTGATTGGCTTAGAGTGCTGAATAAGTTCCGTATGCTGCTTGATGGTCTTGGATTGCTGAATGAGTGCCGTCTGCAGTTTGATGTCTTTGGAGTAATGAATGACTACTGTCTGCAACTTGAAATGCTTGGAATACTCTGTGAGGGCTGTCTGTAAATTGATGAGCTTGGAATACTGAATAACTACTATCTGCAGCTTTACGGGCTTGGAATGCTTAATGTGTGCTGTCTGCAACTTGGTGTGCTTGGAGTATTCTGAGTGCTGTCTGCAACTTAGTAGGCTTGGCTTGTTCAATGAATGCTGACTGCTGCTTGATTGGCTTAGAGTGCTGATTGAGTTCGGTCTGCAGCTTGATGGTCTTGGATTACTGAATGAGTGCCGCCTGCAGTTTTATGTCTTTGGAGTACTCAATGAGTGCTGTCTGCAGCTTGATGAGCTCGGAGTATTCAGTGATTGCATTCTGAAGCTTGCTGGGCTTGCAAGTACTCAATGTGAGTTCTCTAAAGCTTGATGTGCTTCGAGGGCTGAATGTGTGTTGTCTACAGCCTGATCGGCTTGGAGTATTCAGTGACTGATGTCTGCAACTTGATGGTGGAATAACATAGGGAAGTTGGCTTGTAATCGTAAAATGGAGGCTTAAAAAGTAGCTCCATACTAGGAATCCGGCAGACACAGAGATTAATGTAGTCGAAAGAAATTTAACAAAACAAATATTAGTAGAGTCCAAAATGAAATCATAGGATGAATTTGGAGATAATCAGAAATGCAAGGTCAAGTGGCAAAAAGCCTTTGGGGTATTATGAAGATTCTTAGAACTGGAGGAAAAAGAGAAATGACCACGGTTTTGGATTGTTTTGGGAATCTCATTGTAGATGCCAAGGAAGCACCAACAAGAATACTTAGAAAAATTGTTCAACATTAATTGAGACTTATCTTTAAATGTGACCGTTTTTAAGATAATACAGGAAGAGATTGAGCACGGGAACAGGATCATGGTTGAGGAAGTAGAGAGCGTAGTAAATAAACTACAATGCCTCAATGCAGCATGGATAGATGAAATTCGGCCAGTGCCGTAAAATGGGGTGTATAGGGACAATGGGGTGAAAAGGGACAGATAAAAGGAAAACAAGCAATACTCCTCAACATGGCATTTGAACATATTTATTTCTTTTAAGACACATTTTAGTTTGCTATACACCTTCTCGTTTGTACTCAGTCCAAGATGTTATATTAAAAATGAAATTTGTGGGGTTGGCCAGCCTGTAAGATAGATTATGTTTTGGTGCCATTATCATTGTTGAGAAAAACTTAGTGTGGTGAGCAAATTGTCCTGAATGAAAATGTGTGTTACATATATAATTTCAATTATTTGTATCCATGGAACTATTTCTTAAGTTTATAGAAACATCTGTGAAAAAACTGTGGAGTATTTAATTCTATTTTAGGGACTTGCACCACATAATCTAAAATTGGGGTGAATAGGGACAATGGGAAGAACGTATAAAAAGGATCCTCATACAAAGACTCATCAAACATTTGATGCTGATATAGTCAAAAAGGCAGTGTTAACAGTTAGAAGTGGTATGTCAATATGATCAACAGCAGAGAAATTCAAGACTGAAAGTATTACCTGGGAAATGTGAGGAAAAATATATAGAAGCATTTTTCAAGCAATGTTATGTTATTGTTTCATCAACCACTGGAGTAGTACCGTCGTAACATTCGTCAGACCACGTGCTACGTAGAAAAGTAGTTAGTCACTATTGTCAAATGATGTTGGACTTAGTCTCTCTGACTAAACCAGCTGCACTACAGTGAAATAAACACTTGGAATTATCGCGTCATACCAGTCAGGAGTGGAAAATCTAGATTACGATATTGGGGCCATTTGTTTTAAACAGATTGTGCTTCCAAAGTTAGGAGATCAGAGGGGGGCTATCTACAAAGTAGATATGACCTGAAGATCACCTCATTACCCGACCACAGTTTTAGTCTACGACAGCGGGACAGATCCCGGAACACGCATCTGTTGCAGAGCATATCTGTTTACCCGCATAGGTTAATTTATGGCGGGCATCTTAATTTTCCATATACTCCAACGACAGTAAGCGTATGTTCGCAGAGGTCAAGTTGCTATTTCATCACTGAGCTGTTACTAGGTGGCATAAGACAGAACGCTGTATTTTCAAGTAAATATAAACATTGAACATTTAAAATGTTTGTTTAAAACAATAGGACAGTTCGTTAAGACATCAGTCATAATATCGGACATTAGCAAAAGTTATCACGAAATGAATCAGTGCGTATTATTAAACGCGAATATGTGCCGCTAAATACCGAAAGGATAGGGTAACGATGGAAGAACCCGAAGGTGAGCTGAAGGTGAGGCAGATGACCAGGGACAGTTGGGACAGTTGCCATGCTAACGGAATGGAAGGGGATCCATTAGATTGTGACGTCAGCCAATGACCTGTACCACCATGAACATCAAGAATACGTGAGCCAAACTCGTGCATGTACTTTTACTAGAGTAGAGTATTTGAGAAATCTTTCTTTTCCTAATTCACTTAGAAATTATCAACACTTTAGTTTTGCTTCGTTCTGACAGTTATGTCTATCGAGACTAGAGTCAGAGAAACCATGGCTAGTACTCATCGAGTTAGAAGTTATCTTGAGAACATTTATTTCACTCATAGAATGTCCAAGTGACATAATGAGAGGAGTTATTTAGTTAATTTGAATGCTTTTCGTAATTTGAAGACAGCTTGGATCGTTCAGATTATTCAACATAAAACCTAAATAATAATATAAAATAATTTCATGATGATTATGAGCAAATCCAAATGATAATAAAGTACTTCCACAACAAATCTAAATAATTATAAGTAATTATGAATAAATAATTATGAATTAAACTAAAAGGAAATTCGGGGAAAGTGATTAATAATTCAATTATTTAATGATTTTATCATATAATACTACTACTACTACTACTAATAATAATAATAATTGATTTGATTAAATGTTATAAATATTCGAGGAGTTCAGTGCGTACTGTATAGTTCAGCAGTAATAATAATAACAGTGATTATTTAAAATTCATATGGAAATAAATGAAGCCTCCGTGGCTTAGGCGGCAGCACGCCGGCCTCTCACCGCTGGATCCGTGGTTCAAATCCCGGTCACTCCATGTGAGATCTGTGCTGGACAAAACGGAGGCAGACAGGTTTTTCTCCGGGTACTCCGGTTTTCCCTGTCAAAATTTCATTCCAGCAACACTCTCCACTATCATTTCATTTCACCTGTCATTCATTTAATCATTGCCCCAGAGGAGTGCGTCAGGCCTCGGCAGCCGGCACAGTTCATATCCTCGCCGCTAGATAGGGGCTTCATTCATTCCATTCCTGACCCGGTCGGAGACTGGAAGCAGGCTGTGGATTTTCATTTTCATGGAAATAAATATTATACAAGTCAGCCAGCAATAAAATGGAGAGTCATATGACGTATTTGTGGAATGCACCACTAGATTAAGAAATGAGTAGAGGAACGGTAAGTGAGCAGATAACGAACATGTATAAAATAGGATGCAGTATTGTTAAATAGAGTCAGGAAAAGTACATGACTAGGATAAAATAGAAATATTTCCTTTTGGAAAACCTTTGTTTACACCAGTTCTAGGCAATGTAGAAGACGGAGGCGTTTTGTTTGAAGACAGGAATAGTGCACAAATATTAAAAGAAGGAATCGTATATGATTATTATTATGTGTATAAAAAATAATATATTATGCGACATGAAGGTCGTTCCATGTGGTAAGGAAGAAGTTGGAGCATTAGCTGCTCAGTTGTGAAAAGAAGGGTCGAGTCAAGCAACCGCCCCATATTTCTGTCCAATTCTAATTCTGTCAGAAATGTTTTCTCGCCTAATACCTGAGTCAATTATTCCGATTTCCAGTTATTGAGCCTACTGAATATAAGATTATAAGTTTTTTTAAAACCTAGCCGGATCCTGAAAGAAATAAAGATTTGAGAGTGAATAAAATAAATCTGAATTACAAGTCGAGTTAATGTTGCTTTGAATAGGAGTGATACCTATTTTTGAAAATTAATAATAATAATAATAAAAATAATTGCTGATATTTCTGAACCTAGTTATTTTTTATGATAATATTATTTGCTGATATTTCTGAGCTTAGTTATTTTTGATAATAATAATAATTGCTGATATTTCTGAACCTAGTTATTTTTGATAATAATCAGGGATTATGATAAATAATGATTGACAATGAAATGAATGATTTTATGAAGTAATGTTAACTACAATTTGAGGTTGAGTTACACAATATGGTTATTTATAAAAATAACATCTTTGTATATGGAAAATTTAAAATAGCGTTTTGTGTAATGTTAAATTTGATTAAGTATGATAATTATGTAGATGCTGTAAATATTTGAGCAACGATACAACAACCAATTGAAACAAATGCTATTTGAGAAAAGTTAAATAGGACATTGAGGAGATATAATAATATTAATATTCTGACATTATGTGGTCGAATATTGGTATTTTTCCAACCTAATGTTCCTACAAGAAATAACTATAATTATATTCATTCATACACAAGTGAAATGCGATTTTTTGAAAATCACCTGATGTGATATTTTTTTCTCCAATGAAAACAAAAATTTTGTCAACTTGAACCAACGAAACAAACAATGATCTTTAGATGTTTGAAACCATGAGTTACATGTTTATTTACCATGAAGTGAAAGTGACAAGTGTACAGATAGGGGTCAATGAACAATGAACCGCCTAATGTGTAAATAGCGAACATGTAGAATAGGGAACTGATACCAGATGGACTATTAATTTCTGGCTATCAACAATTTAGGCTAGGAATATTTTCTTCTGGTGTTGATATTTTTCTTGTGATGTTTTTTGAAGGATTTTGCATAAATTGTAAGATCTTTTAAATGTAATAAAATGGGATAATTTTAAAGAAATTGTGGTATTTCCTTTCTCCTTTCTCTTCTCCCTTGCTTGCCTCTTGCCGAGATCAGTTAAGCCAGCGATTACTTTAGATTATTCCCAGATAAGCCCTGAGATTCTTTTTCTCGTGCTGAACTGATTTCGGGAATAGGCGAATGTGTTCATTGGACTTCGGTCTAAACGGGCACATAAAGGTAGAGGAAAGAGAAATGGCGTCCTGGACTTAGGGGATCGAGCTGTTTGTCACTTGCTTTGGAAATTGACATTCGCTGGTATTTTTTATTATTAAGTGGGAGATGGAAGTCCGAGTAGATAGGACTTATTAAGTTTGTATTTTGAAATAAGATTATATGAGTTTTAAAGTTTTGACGGCTTATCCGTTTGGGAGTAAATTTGTTATGGTATGGGAGTTTTTCTTTAAATTAAATTGTTTAATATAATAGAAGTGGGGGTTTCTTTAGTTAGGGAAGAAATACACAATTTCGTAGCATCCAGGTGGAGGATATTTTTGAATTTGAGTTTTTAAATTTAAATTGTTTAATATGATAGAAGTGGGGTTTCTTTAGTTAGGGAAGAAATACACAATTTCGTATCATCCAGGTGGAGTATATTTTTGAATTATTGCATTAAAGTTGTCATTTTTAAAAGTAGATTTTAAATAATTAGTAGAGAAGTTTTTTCCATCGACATCAAAGTACGGTAATATCTCATTTTATTTGAATTCTCAACTACTTTAGGCTATTACATGTTTAGTTATAAATCTTCGCGATCTATTGGAATCCTATCCTATATTATCATATTTTGAAATGGATAAAATTTTGGAGTAATGGCAAGGATGGAAGCTGACATGAAGGGCAGAGTTGAGAATGCTGCTCGACTTGAACAGAAATTGTTGGACAATTCCAATAGATTAGAGCAACAGATTAAAGAAAATTCTAAACGCTTAACAGAAAGTATAACAGAATGTTTAACAGATAAGTTAAATAAAATTCTAACTCTTTGGAGAGTAATTAACTGATAAATTAATTGAAAATTCGAACTCACTGGAGAGTAAATTAACTGAAAGATTAACTGAATCTAATTCTTTGGAGAGTAAATTATCTGAAAGTAATAAATCTTTAAGGGAAACATTAGAAGACAAGATCTCAGAAAACTCTAAAAACCTTGAACGTTTAACTGAAAGCAATAGATTAATGGAATTAAAAATCTTGCAAAACTCAGAAACAATGAGGTTAGACCATAATGAACATTCTAAAAATTTAGACCATAAATTGACAGAAACATTAGAAACTAAACTGGCGGAAAAATCAAAAATATTTGGGGATAAACTGAATGAACAGTTTGATAAATCCAAGAATCTAGAAGATAGATTAGCCGAAAATTATAGTTCTTTAGAAAATGAAATTTCTCAAAGCACTAAAACACTAGATGTCAAACTATCCGTGTCACATGATAGATTTAGAGCGTTGGAAAAGTTATTTGAGGTGAACACGAAAAGAGTCGCTGAGGATTTGGCAAACTTGGAAATAAAGATTTCTCAAGAAAGTGGTGTCACTGCCAGACAAGTGTTACAGAAAGTAGCAGCAGACTTTCAAGATATCATTCTTGAACAATTGAAAGGGGGAGATGATGTACAAGAATTAACTAAGAGTATAAAAGAGATGGTATCCTCTGACCTTCAGGAATCGTTTATGAAGAATGCCCAAGAGAAGATACAAGAGACGAGAGATTCTTTTTCATCCCACATAAAAATCATTTCAGGAGATGTTAATAAAATCCAGAAGGACGTTTCGAATGTGAACAACATCGTGAAAAATCATGAAAGAATCATTGTAAAAATAGTTCAAGATATTAAAGACTATGTTCAGAATATGAAGGAAATGAGAGAACATGGAAACGAAGTTGTATCAAAGCAATATATAGAACAGAAAATAGGAGGAATTATGGAAGAAATAAAGAAGAAAACTGATGATGATGATGAAATAAAGAAATCTATAGAAAGTTTGGAAAACAAATTAACCAAATATCGATCTCAACTTGAGGAACAGGCATCAGGAATGATCCAGAATTCAACAACAAACAAGAAGGAGAATTCTCTAGAAAGCAATGAGGAAATCGCCAAGGTGACAAACTCTTCACCTATTGCCATCCATAAAGAAAAGGAAGGAAAACCTAATAAGTTCACTGGTACTGGAAGTATTCCACCAGCGGAATTTTTGAGGGAAGTGAAAGATTACCTCCGAGATTCGAAGGTCACAAAGGAAAGGGAAAAACGAGTGATTAGTCGTTTTATTGATGGACCAGCACTTACGTAGTTCAGAGCTTTTCGCTCGAGTTTTCACACCTTCGAGGAATTCTCACAAGCTCATTTTAGAAAATTCTGGTCGCCAGAAACCCAACAGCAAATTAGGGCAGAATTATTCTCCAAACGATATTCCACGTCTCTTCCTACAAAATATTCGGCTTACTTTGCACAACAATTGTCGAAACTACAATTTTTGGAACCACCAATGCCTGACTTCCAATTAATTTCAGCATTGACAAGGCAATTTCCGATTGAAGTCCAGAGAACTCTGATAGCTGCGAGTATAGGTAACATGGAGGAGTTTGACGAGGTACTGCAGAGGCTAGATCACTCAAATACCCAATTTCTTCAACAAAGGGGTGGGAAACATGAAAACCCAGCAGTATACGCAGTAATGGCGGATCGTCAGTGTCAGACAAATCCGACATGGAAGCAACGTAGACAAGATGAAAGAGATTGAAATAAAAGTAAGGATGCACCATATGAACACAGACCTTATATCAGACCATATAGGCACGAAAACAGATGGAACACATGGAGAAGGTCCGGTTTTCAATCCAAACCATACAACAGTCAACAGTATGACCAGCAACGGCAACAACAACAATACAATCCACAGGATAGAAGGAATCAGAAGTATGAAAAGGGAAAGAAAGATATCAAGCAAAAATCCAGAGAAAATCTCGAAAGTAGAACAAGTACTTCCGGTTTACAACAGTCCAAAGGACTAGATCAAGAAAAAACTTCAATTTCGAATCAAAATCTAAGGATAAAATAGAAGGTTACATATCAAAGATCGTTCATTGGCAAGTAGACGGTGAAGATCTTATCCAAACAAATGAAGAGAATAGAGGATTAGAACCCAGATCAAAACCACCCATTATCATTTGCGAAGTTTATGGAATGCAAATACACACATTGACACAGGAGCAATGCTTTGCTTAGTAAGTGAAAAGCTGTATGCCTTGTGGAAACTTACAGAATGCCTAGAGGAAATCCCTGTATCAGGTATCAAAATACAAGGGATTATCCCGAATAAAGTAACCACGTGAAAGGTACAACTATACTTAAAGGTAAAAATTGGAGACTGTTACTTTGAACACATTTTTGTAGTCATGCGCGATATAGCACACGACATGATCATGGGTAATGATTTTATAACCAAATATAAAGCCATCATAGATATGCAATCTGAAACCATACATTTTCACAAGACTAAGGATATCAATCTCAAAGAAGATGAAGAGAAATTCACCGAGGGGGACATCCGATGGTCGCATGTTTTTCAGAGCATAGAACCAACTGAAGAAGTGAAGGAATCAGATCTAAATCCTGAACTAAAGAAAATGTTGGAGGAACATAATGCAAAAGAATCTTTGACACGAAACCAGGGCAAATAAGAGATTTCGAGTATAAAATCCAAGTTATGGATGAGACCCCATATCACTGTAAACTATATCCAGTTGCAGAGAAGTATCGTGGACAAGTTAAAACCATCATTTCAGACCTGGGGAAGAATGGTATTGTTGAAAAATTCACCACATCTTATGTCAATCCATTGGCTGTAGTTACGAAACCAGATGGTAGTCTAAGGATTTGTTTAGACGACAGATCCTTAAATGATAAGATTTTGCTCGAATATGACCGTCCTCCAGTCATCAAAGAACTCTTGAGGAAATTTAAGGGGAAGCAATGGTTCTCAACAATAGATCTCACATCTTCATATCACCATATTAAATTGAGTGAAGATACGAGGAAGTTCACAGGTTTCATGTTCGAAAAACAAACGTATACCTTCAAAAGTTTACCATTCGGCATGAAAATTTCGTGATCTGTCTTAATAAGGGTCTTAGACCAAAACTTTAGCCAAGAGGTAAAAGAGTCTGTGATATGTTATATTGACGACATACTAGTAGCATCCGAAGATGAGCAACAACATCTTTTGCATTTGAGGAATCTTTTCCGAGACTTCAGGAAATCCAAATTCAAGGTCAATTTGTAGAAGTGCCAATTCTTTCAAAAAGAGATAAAGTTTTTAGAACACTGGTGTAGAAACCAAGCACAGAAATTGACACGTGGCTCCAAATCTACCGGGCTCATTGCTTGAACTTTCTGTGGATGGAAAGGGTGCAGTTGCTGGTCACGGAAACCATGCCAGACGCTTGATCGGGACCCATTCATGGCACCGGCAATGTTTCGCATACTTGTTGATGGGTCCTCTTCTACGTGATGAAGGACGTCCTCTTCAAAATCGACAGTGCGACGCATCTGTGGAGCACCAGAAACGGCCCTCCTCGGTTAGAATGTACCAGTGTCTCGCAGCCTTTGTTGTAGTCTCACAAAAATGATATGTGATTGGGTAGGGCGATGCGGAAAACATTCATGATACATGCATTGTGCAGCTCGACAATTACGTCCAACTTCGTCGTACATTAGTAACATCTCGGTGTACTCTTAAGAAGTGTATGCCGCCATCCTCTACTGCTGAATGACTGGATCACAACTCCTGTCAAAGCGGACTCACTGTCACTACCGCTTTTAAACGAACAGACGTCAGGATATCATTGGACTGAGGTCTCGTCCTGTACTGCGTCCTGATTGGATATCACAATTCCTGTCAAGGCGGACTCACTGTCAATAAGGTTTGCAAACATAAGACATACCGTACGTACTGTACGCCATCAGGGGACTGCAGAGGTTGCCCTCAGCCAATGTTATTTGGGTTCCGTGAAGCAGGTAATGAACAATGAAAGTGATCTTCAAACCGATTTGGAATCTGTTGTGTATTTACTTGAGTTAACATGAACATTATAGTTGCTATGCCCAGAACATTCTAATCTGGAACATTCCAATCTGGAACCTTCCATATACTAAGTATATATGCACCCGCAGACTGTAGACGTCACTTCCGTGCCAGTACCGCCCTGGACCACTCAAGTTAGTCCACCTTGTGTATCAACTAGTGTTAAATAAACCGTTGTTTTATATTAACAAGTGTGTGTTATTTATCTTGTATCTCCCACGATATAACAGTGGTGTCAGAAGTGAGATAAGATGAGTAACGTTGTGAAACCGAGTGACTTTCTAACTTCAACGCAAGTGTTGCACCGAACGACGTTCATTGCAGTGCGTGTTAGAAATACTAAACCGAGTGAACTTTCTAACCTCAACGCAAGTGTGTGCACCGAACTAAGTTCATCGCAAGTGCGTGTTAGAAATACTGTTCTCCACTCACATTCACCATGCTGGACATAACCTCTGAGCAACTCCAACAATTCTCGGCAATGATCGCTGAGGCTATCCGACAGACAATAAGTTCAACCACGTCATCATCACAGACTCGACCGCCACAATTCACAATACTACCGTATCGTGCTACCCACGGGACGACTGTAGCCGACTATTTCACTCGCTTTACCAGGGCGCTCAACCTGAGTAAGGTACCCGCGGATCAGCATGCGCACTTTGCACGTGTATACATGGGATCTGAACTCAATGATGCCCTGAAGATCCTGGTGAGTCCTAATGATCCGGAAACTCTGTCATAAAATGAGATTCAATCTATGCTGAAAGGCGACTTTGACGCCACACGCAACAACTTTGCTGAAAGCAACAAATTTCGGAGTGTAATGCAGAAGCAAGGAGAAACCATCGCTAGCTTCACCTTAAGACTGCGGCAGGCTGCAACGTTCTGTGAGTATGGCACATTCCTTGATTGCATGTTAATTGAACAAATGCTCACAGGGTTGGAATCACGAGAAATGTGCGACGAGATTATTTCAAAACAATCAGAGAACTTCACCGCGGCATATGAAATCGCGCACGCACTCGAAGCTACTCGCATCACCACCGACGAGTTCAAAACAGCTTCCGCTAAGTTTGAATCAACCAATCGGATTGGATACGAGAATCCTCTGTCCAGGAAGAACAGCAACCAGCAGTCACCACGCAGTAAGTCAGCTCATCAAAATCTGGGGTCTTACAACCTAACCAGACAGCACCAATGGCCACACCAGGCAAACCAGAGTGCATCCCAGGACAACCAATCAACATGTGCAGGGTGCGGTGAAGCCCACCCTCGCAGTCAGTGCAGATTCCTGAACGCCGAGTGCCTGAAGTGTGGCAAGAAAGGTCACATCGGAAAAGTTTGCAGATAAAAATCGAGGAAAGATCGAACAACCAACCATGTGACCGAAGAAGAGCTTCCAGCAGAGAACCTCGATGTCGTGGTGTACTTGAGCAAAATCGAGGTCAGTAGGTATAATAGGCCGAAGCTGGCGCAGGGGCTAATGTGCAAGATGGCTGCCACGCGCAACACCCCTATGTTATTCTTATGGAGGGAGAGTCATAGCTGGCGCAGGGGCAAATGAGCAAGATGGCTACCATTCACAACGAGCTTAGGATTATAGATGCTCTGAGCCAATAAGATGATATTATTTGTCTTATGTACGAGGGTGAAAGAAGGGGGGGGGGAGGAGGGAGTTGTTCAACGTCTAGTGACTTAGCGCATGATGTTTTTTTAAATAGTCATTTTTTATTTTCATATTTCTCACACGGTTATTTACAACTTGCAATATCGTCGTTTTTTATTTCATTTTTCAAGTTTTGCACTTGATCAATATTCAAAAGTTGATTATACATTTAACTGTTATCACCTTTTCAGCTCTCACACACATGGTGGGATATGCTTTACACACATACGTTAAGCCAACCAGGACGTTAAAATGGTAGAAACCGCCGTTAACAACACTGCAAGGGTTGTAGCCTTGTCTTACAGAGTTGTAGCCAGTACTCTACACCCCCTCTGTGAGGGGCTTAACATTAACCAGTCAAAGCTTGAGTATGTCGTGAAGCTGATACTCCAGTAAGTTAACTATAAATGCTATACGTAAACTCTTATCACAGGTGTATCAACAAGGTTTGCAATCTTGAATGACGAATACACCTCAAAGGTCTACTTTCCCTTCGTAAAGGGCACCGCGCATAATAGTTAAGTTTAAGAAAGTATATGCTTTTGTGCCTTTCCTCTTTCCCCAGGTCTCCCTCTCTCACACTCATAGTGGGATTTGCTTACACACATACGTTAAGCCAACCAGGACGTTAAAATGGTAGAAACCGCCTTAACAACACCGCAAGGGTTGTAGCCTTGTCTTACAGAGTTGTAGCCAGTACTCTACACCCCCTCTGTGAGGGGCTTAACATTAACCAGTCAAAGCTTGAGTATGTCGTGAAGCTGATACTCCAGTAAGTTAACTATAAATGCTATACGTAAACTCTTATCACAGGTGTATCAACAAGGTTTGCAATCTTGAATGACGAATACACATCAAAGGTCTACTTTCCCTTCGTAAAAGGCACCGCGCATAATAGTTAAGTTTAAGAAAGTATATGCTTTTGTGCCTTTCCTCTTTCCCCAGGTCTCCCTCTCTCACACTCATAGTGGGATTTGCTTACACACATACGTTAAGCCAACCAGGACGTTAAAATGGTAGAAACCGCCTTAACAACACCGCAAGGGTTGTAGCCTTGTCTTACAGAGTTGTAGCCAGCAGTCTACACCCCCTCTGTGAGGGGCTAAACAACAACCAGTCAAAGCTTGAGTATGTCATGAAGCTAATACTCCAGTAAGTTAACTATAAATGCTATACGTAAACTCTTATCACAGGTGTATCAACAAGGTTTGCAATCTTGAATGACGAATACACCTCAAAGGTCTACTCTCCCTTCGTAAAGGGCACCGCGCATTATAGTTAAGTTTAAAGAAGTATACGCTTTTGTGCATCTCCTCTTTTCTCTGGGCTTGAGACCAGCACTAGGGTTTAAGCCTAGAGGCAGAGTTAACACACACACACACACACACAGGCGTACGGAGAAATTAATCTAGCACCAGAGGCCCTTAGATTAGATTAGATTTTGATTTATCCATTTGATCAATTACATGTATACAATACATTTTTTATATAGGACACGTCAAAAATTACAGAGAAATCAATCTTGTGCCATAAGCCTTTCATTCACTCACAGGCTTACAGAGAAATCAATCTCACGCTAGATACCTTTTCATTCACACACAGACTTATGGAAAAATTAATCTTATGCCAGAGGTCTTTTCAATTATAAGTACAAGGCCTGAGAGTATGTGTGGAAGGTGACCACTTCCTTTCCTCTCCCCATTCCACCACAACATCTGGTAGGTTCCATTGAACACAATGAAGTTTGGGAGACACTGTATTACTTTGTTGACTTGATATGTGTAACTTAGTTATTTAAGTGTGGTCAACGGTTGTGTAATGACCATAAGCATGTGTAGCTATACCATCAGAGTCAATTACTCGTTTATCATCACGAGGACACAAAGCAATTTTGTTTAGTTTTACAGATGATACGTTATGTTGTTGGATGCGATAATATTCATCGATATTCTTTTTACCTCGTTCTTCGTGAGACAATCCTTATAATCTTGAAAACTTCAACAATTTTTGACAACATCTTTGCTAATACCTTTAATCTTTTTTATTTCTAGTCCATCAATGTCTAAAGCATACATTTTAGCTCCAAGTCCAGCAAATACGTCCACAAGCCTCGTCTTTAAATTTTCCCAAAGTTTTCTTGTTTGATGAAGAGTAACATATGTGATTAGTAGGATAATCAGATGTGTCCAGGTGTTCTAAAAATTTCAATTTGTCTTGATAAACATCTTGGGTGTTAACCAAATAAATAAACGAGTCTGTGTCCATATACAGGAGTTAAAGATTTTCGATCCAATAATATGGTAGCAGGACATCGTAGTCGTGGGAATACATAAGAGTTTTTGAAATATCCAGTATACACATTCCAATATATATAGGCTTATTGAACACAATACTACGTTTAGCCATGTGGAAAGCAGCTAGGTTAGGTCCATAAATTGTTCTGTCGATAAATGTTGGTTTAGCAATTAGCTTTTCAGCCTTTTTGCTGTCAGTTACAAGACGTATATCTATTCTTTTACGAATAATTTCCATTATTTTTCCAAAAATTGCATTGTTAAATAATTTGTAAAGATTTTTCTCAAAATCATTTTTGGCTTATTTTCGAAGGTTGTTATTAAAATCAACGTATGCCTTTAGCCAAGGTCTCTGTTGAAACTTTAACACACGATGAATTTGTATCAATTTTAGTCCATGATTTAGAGCCTGTTTAAGTGCCATGTAATGAACAACGTATCGCCTTCGATTTCCAAGATGAGGAATTAGTTTTTTGAGAGACGAATCCTTAGGTTTTATACACTCTGGTAGGAATGGTAAATCGTTGTGTAAATCATGAAGGTCAGATGGATAATCAACATCAACGTCTAGAAAGTATCCAACAAGGTCATCTTCTTTTAGCGTTCTAGATCAATGGTATCTGGAGAAACCCACTGAAATCCACTGCAAGGAAGTGGGTGGCACATAGCCCACCCGTATTGGTTGTTGGCATCATCATAGGTAATAAACTGCGATGGTTTCTCGAAATCATATGTTTCCATGTATTTATTGTTAGCTTCAGCATACCGATGAGAAACCTGGCATATACCTCCACGTATTCCAGACTCTGTTAAAAGAATTTGATCATAATCCTGCAGCAATTCCAGTTCAATTCCTGTGTAAAGGAGCATTGCCTCAAAACTTAAACCAGGCGAAGTAAAGAAGTGTGCAGCATCCATTCGGTGTGTTTCTAGTGTTTTGTTTCTAAAAGTTTCAAAGCTGTCTGCAAGAAGGAGTACATCTGAAGTTAGGTAAAGGTCACTGTATTCCCCTAGAGTTTTAATTTTGAACTGATGCCAGACATTTTCAGCATGTTCATAGTCTTCTTTACTAACATCTTCTTGATTTAATTTGTTAAAGAATGCTTCTTTTGGAGGTAAACACTTTTCACTTAACTTTTCCCAAGAATCAATGTAATCATAAGGAAGTACACCTTTACGAGTCATGAGCGTTGCATTTTCTTTCCCAAAGTACTTGTCTGTTTCAGGGTATGATGTTAAGTTTGTAACTAAGTTTTCCAAACTACTAGGCATTAACCGAAACGTATCCACAAATCGAAGCTTACCATTTCCTACATATTTGGTGAAGGAGATGTAATTTTCTTTAGAGTTAGGGATAACATCCACTCTCTCAGTAGTACACCCCAACTGTTTTACAATGAAATTTGCATCATATCCACTCATATTATGTAGAAATACAGGAACTGGGTTACGTGTTTTACACCTCAAATTACAGTAATTATGAGCGCTTCCACGATATTTGCCTGTGATATGACAATGATCTCTAACTTTCCAGTCCTCGTTGGTAAATAATTTATGGCACAAATAACAGGTTTCAGAAGATTGGAACTCTGCTTCTTGATCATGAGTTAAAGCCTTTGGAACATTTAAGCTGTAAAGGCGATCAATTTCATTAGCTATCGATATCAAACAGTCCATAAACTTTTCTGCAGCGTCAGGTCCACGATAAATAAAAGGCTGGCTCGGAAGGTTTGTCTTTATATGTTCCACAGCTGGCGAGGGTTTAACATTTACACCAAAGCTCATAGGAACATGACTATGGTATGGGACTGTATAACTTGCCTCAGGATTGGGTAAACATGTTTGATATGGTAAGAGTATACTTTCGAAATCTGCATAGATAACGTAAGGTATTCTAAGAATTTTTTCCACATTTAAGAACTTGAGAATTGTTTTTTTATAGGAATTTCAACCTTTGCAATGTCATACAGGGCACACAAAGCTCTATGTTCTTTTAATTTATCCATTCCTTGTTGACCATATCGATTATCAAAGTGAGTAAAACACCGTGTCCATGGTGTGTGACCTGATGTCCTACTAGTTTATCAAAATCTGTGATAAAGACGTAGTGGTTCTGGCCAGATGAAGAACTTAGCAGAAGAAGGTTGCGGTGGTCTTGTAGCTCTTGATCTACAACCTTTAGAGGAAACAGTTTGTTGTCTTTTTCCAGTCCAAATACATTGATGGATATATTGTTTGCTTTCTCAAATTTCGTAATGTCAGCTAGCGACGTAGGTAACGAAACGACTGAAAAATCATACTTGTTTTCCAGGTCCTTGTATTTACTAACGCGTTGAGCATCCTTTTTAACCAGTTTTGCTAAAATGGCATACATAAAACACCTTTCATCTTTCAAGTTTTGTGGATTAATGCAAGCTTTTTTTGCATTTACAGCTGCTGGTAAAGGAATATATGTGCTACCACGCAAGGGATTATACTTATTTATTTTCAATCGCACTCCTTCAACTGCTAGCAAAGCCCAATTACTGCCTTTTAGCTCGGATTCCTCCATTTCCATGGTTAACTTTTTAAATTGTGTTTCCAAGAAACTACTCAAATCTGTTTCCAAATATATGGCCTGATTACGAGTTTAAAAGCATGATCTGTAATTTCATTGGTAGATGTATGAATAAATCTACATTCAGCCACAAGATTAACTTTTAACGACTTGTGGTTCGCTTGTTCTTTTTGTAAAACATGGATTATTTTATGCTTGGACTCGTTGAGGTATGAATTTAAATCCTTACACCTATCACACCGTATAAAATAGGATTTAAGACGACAATCAAAAGACGTTTCATATTCATTAAGTCCGTTTTTATCTGGAACCATTGAGAGTAGGTGATGTTTTGTAGGTTCAGATTTTTGTCTTTTGGCTGATGACATAACATTACAACATTCTTCATGACGACGTCCGTTGTAATCATTGTTGAATTTGATTCCACAGGTTTTACATTGATGGAATTGTCCACACGATACTTCATGACGCTTTCTAACATAGTCTCGAACAAACGTTTTTCCACACACTTTGCATATATAGCTTGGAATAGTTTGCTCCATGATGGATGTTCTTTTCTGCTAACAGTTGATTTTTTTAAGAAATAAATCACACCTTTGAAAAAGAGAGACAGAGCGCTGTACTTTTACATTAACCAAGTTGAGAACAGTTGTGTAAACTGTTTATAGGATACAATATATTTAAGAGGTAAGATAAACATTTTTCATATTGTTAGCAATAATAATATTTATAATGCTATAAAATAATAATAATAAAAATGTATTCTATGACTTACTGCTTACAATCTAACATTGAATTTACGAACCTCCCTGATTGTCACCTAAAACAGCGTTTCAATCCCCTGAGCTTTCCTAAACGAATACACATGCTTACAGCTTACATATTCTATGACTGAACATACACTATTTACATGTAAATACCACAGATATGCACGCAGTGGTATTCTTTCATAATAATAACATGGCTTACATTGAGGCCCATGGAGACTAAACAATTATTGCGATTTTTATAAATCTTCAAGTTTCGTTTTGGAAATATACCATCTAAATACGTTAGTCATAATTTTGAACTTACTAGTAGCCTCTAAATTACAGATCGGATGCAACCCTAGATGCTATGTTAAAACTTACTGCGTATGACAAGGCTGTAGTCTGGACGGTGAGACGGTCTTTCACGATGTGAACACTGTGAGAGGTAGTAGTCCACTGGCGATATGCTTGCTAAGGGTCCTCTAATATGCCCTAGTAAAGGCTAACTGCTGCTTACTGCGTAGTACTGGTGGGTGAGACGGTCTTTCACGATGTGATCAACGAAAGAGGTAGTAGTCAACTGATTGTATTCTTGCTAAGGGTCCCCTAATATACCCAAGTAGAGGCCAACAGCTGCTTACTGCGTAGTACAAGGCTGTAGACTGGTCGGTGAGACGTTCTTTCACGGTGTGATCTGTTTGAGAGATCAGAGTCAACTGAAATTATCCTTGATATACATCCCCAAATATGAAAATGAATATCCACAGCCTGCTTCCAGTCTCCGACCGGGTCAGGAATGGAATGAATGAAGCCCCCATCTAACGGCGAGGATATGGACTGTGCCGGCTGCCGAGGCCTGACGCACTCCTCTGGGGCAATGATTAAATGAATGACCGATGAAATGAAATGATAGTGGAGAGTGTTGCTGGAATGAAATGTTGACAGGGAAAACCGGAGTACCCGGAGAAAAACCTGTCTGCCTCCGTTTTTTCCAGCACAGATCTCACATGGAGTGGCCGGGATTTGAACCACGGACTCAGCGGTGAGAGGCCGGCGTGCTGCCGCCTAAGCCACGGAGGCTTTACACCCCCAAATATACTCTACCCTAATACAACCGGTGGTTTACTTCCTTCAGAAATACCACTGTAGAGACATGTAGAATCTTATCACAAGGTTATGAGTGAAAATAAGATATGTACTAACGGTATTATTTTTTTCATAAGAATAACATGGTGGCATTTATACCCCTATACGCTAAACTAATATTTGGATAATTTTAATTCTTGAAGTTTTGTTTTGGAAATATACGATCTAAATACAATGGTGATAATTTTCAACGTTCTAGTAGCCTCTAATTGAGAGATAGGGATGCAGGCTTAGATGCTATGTTCAATATAATCAGCTACTTACTGTATATCACAAGGCTGTAGAATGAATTCTTAGAACACTTCTAAGACGATGTGATCTGTTTGAGAGATCGGAGTCAACTGAAATTATCCTTGATATACGTCCCCTAATATACTCTACCCTCATACACTCAAGGCTTAACCTCTTACAGAAATACCACTATAGAGACATGTAGAATCTTGTAACAAGGTTGTATATGACGTTCGACATGTGCTACTTATCAGTGAAAAAAGATATGTACTCACAGTATTATTCTTTCATAAGAATAACATGGTGGTATTTATACCCCTCGACGCTAAACTAATATTAGGATAATTTTAATTCTTGAAGATTTGTTTTGGAAATATAAGATCTAAATACAATGGTCATAATTTTGAGCGTTCTAATAGCCTCTAAATGGTAGATAGGGATGCAGGCATAAATGCTATGTTAAATATAATCAGCTAGGCTACTTACTGTATATTACAAGTCTGTAGAATGAATTCTTAGACGACTTTTCACGATGTAACCAGCTCAAGAGCTAACAGTTATCTGAAAATATTCTTGCTGAAGGTCCCTTATATACCAGCTTTTTCTAGAAATAAATTACACCTGTGAAAGAAAAGACAGAACGATGAACTTTCACATTAACCTAATAATAATAATAATAATCCCTTACATTTTTTATTTTGTCGTGTGACCTCTTGAGAAGCTGAGTGATGTCTTTCTAGTCAACGCCCGTCGGTGATCTGCTTGCAGGGATGAGAGATGGAATGGATGAACATGAATGATCCAGAATAAGGATTTGGGTAGGAAGCAGCCGTGGCCTGTCAGAAAGTACCATTCAGGCATTCTCTTGGAGTAGAAGTGTGAAACTACGGAAAACCATTTCAAGGACTGTCAACACTGAGGTTCGAAATGTAATTGAAGTTCAAAATACTGACAAAATGTAATTGAAATTGAAAATACACAATGTAATTTAGATTGAAAAACGCACATTTTAGATTCTAAATACCCGTACTCACAAAGTGTAATTGAAATTCAAATTACTTACAAAATACAGGTGAAATTGAAAATGCTTACAAAATGTATGGTGGTTTCAAATTACTCAGGTTGATAGGAAAAAAAAGGAGAGGATCCGTTCAAGAAAGCGGATGCAATGCTGTAATCAGTAAGGTTCCTGTGGTCGCTAACCCACGTCCTACAAGTTGCGAGCTCCTGGGAGAGGAAGTTGTAGTCACTAGCTACCTGTACACATTTTCCTGGAGTAGAAGTGTGAAACCACGGAAAACCAATTCATGAACAGTCGACAGTGAGGTTCGAAGATCAATTGAGGTTCAAAATACTGCAAAATGTAATTGAAATTGAAAATACACAATGTAATTTAGATTGAAAAACGCAAATTTCAGATTCTAAATACTCACAAAGTTCAATGAAAATTCAAAATGCAATTGAAATTGAAAATGCTTACAAAATGTATGGTGGATACAAAGTACTCAAGTTGACTGGAGGAAAAAGGAGAGGGGCCGATACAAGGAAGCGGAAGCAATGCTGGACTCAGTTGGGGTCCTGTGGTCGCTAACCCACGTCCCTCAAGTTGCGAGCTACTGGGAGAGGAAGTAGTAGCCATTAGCAACCTCTACACATTTTCCTGGAGTATAAGTGTGAAACCACGGAAAACCGATTCATGAACGGTCGACAGTGAGGTTCGAAATGCAATTGAGTTTCAAAATACTGACAAAATGCAATTGAAATTGGAAATACACAATGTAATTTAGATTGAAAAACGCACATTTTAGATTCTAAATGCTCACAAAGTGCAATGAAAATTCAAAATACTTACAAAATGCAATTGGAATTGAAAATGCTTACAAAATGTATGGTGGATGCAATGTTCTCATGTTGACAGGAATTTAAAAAAAACGGAGAGGACCCTATACAAGAAAGTGGAAGCAATGCTGGACTCAGCTTGGGTCCTGTGATCGCTAACCCACGTCCTACAAGTTAATCCATCTTGGGGGAGGATTGGTAAGGAAGCGGTCATGGCATTTAGTTACGGTACCTCCTGGCATTTTCCTGAAGTAGAAGTGGAAACAACAATACCACTTCCAGGAAGGATGAGTGAGAAATCTGACAGACTTTTTCTCAGATTTTATGAAGATCAACCAGAAAAATACGTTGATTATAATTCATTATTTTTAAATTTGGAGGTTGCGTGCTACCCTTTATGATATGTCAACTGGAGTTAGCTACTTACAAGTCTATATATATTAACATCGCTGAGACACTTACGGTATGAAGGTCTTTCCAGATGTTCAATTAGAAGCAGATGATCTCGTATATCTTTCCATTAAATCAACAATAACTACCAGATGTTTCAATTGTCAAGGTCACTTTACTGACACACACTAGTACTAACTATGATAAAGTATCCCTATTATAAACTTCGCTGAGTGATTGGCCACCCAAAGTTGGGTAACCGATTATATTCAATTTAAAATATATAAATAGTAATATCATTCACTTTATAGTAAAGAAAGGCACTGGAAATCATTACATATCATGCTTTACACCAAAGGATTAGGGTATTATTATTAAATTAGTTGAAAGGCGTACATTAGAATAATTATTTTCTTATTTACAAGCCAGATGATTGCCAGTCCCCCGACACGCTGTGTACGCCGCTCTGTTATCAGAGTTATGTAACTACTGTAACAAGATATATCGAGTACTCTGCACTCTGAGAGAGCGCAGCACAGATATATCGAGCACTCTGCACTCTGACAGAGCGCAGCAGAGTACAGGATATTATCTTATTTCAGTAGTTACATAACAAGAATTAAAATTTTCCGAATATTAGTTTAGCGTCTAGGGGTATAAATACCACCATGTTATTCTTATGAAAGAATAATACTGTGAGTACATATCTTTTTTCACTGATAAGTAGCACATGTCGAACGTCATACACAAACATGTAAAAAGATTCAACTTGTCTCTATAGTGGTATTTCTGTAAGAGGTTAAGCCCTGAGTGTATTAGGGTACAGTATATTAGGGGACGTATATCAAGGATAATTTCAGTTGACTCCGATCTCTCAAACAGGTCACATCGTCTTAATAGTGTTCTAAGAATTCATTCTACAGCCTTGTGATATACAGTAAGTAGCTGATTATATTTAACATAGCATCTAAGCCTGCATCCCTATCTCTCAATTAGAGGCTACTAGAACGTTCAAAATTATCACCATTGTATTTAGATCGTATATTTCCAAAACAAAACTTCAAGAATTAAAATTATCCAAATATTAGATTAGCGTATAGGGGTATAAATACCACCAAGTTATTCTAATGAGAAAATAATACCGTTAGTACGTATCTTTTTTCACTCATAACCTTGTGATAAGATTCTACATGTCTCTATAGTGGTATTTCTGTAGGAAGTAATACACCGGTTGAATTAGGGTAGAGTTTATTTGGGGATGTATATCAAGGATAATTTCAGTTGACTCTGATCTCTCAAACAGATCACATCGAGAAAGAACGTCTCACCGGCCAGTTTACAGCCTTGTACTACGCAGTAAACAGCTGTTGGCCACCACTAGGGTATATTAGGGAACCCTTAGCAAGAATACAATCAGTTGACTACTACCTCTTACGGTGATCACATCGTAAAAGACCGTCTCACCCACCAGTACTACGCAGTAAGCAGCAGTTATCCTTTACTAGGGCATAATACAGGACCCTTAGCAAGCATATCGCCAGTGGACTACTACCTCTCACAGTGTTCACGTCGTGAAAGACCGTCTCACCGTCCAGACTACAGCCTTGTCATACGCAGTAAGTTTTAACATAGCATCTAGGGTTGCATCCGATCTGTAATTTAGAGGCTACTAGTAAGTTCAAAATTAAGTCTAACGTATTTAGATGGTATATTTCCAAAACGAAACTTGAAGATTTATAAAAATCGCAATAATTGTTTAGTCTCCATGGGCCTCAATGTAAGCCATGTTATTATTATGAAAGAATACCACTGCGTGCATATCTGTGGTATTTACATGTAAATAGTGTATGTTCAGTCATAGAATATGTAAGCTGTAAGCATGTGTATTCGTTTAGGAAAGCTCAGGGGATTGAAACGCTGTTTTAGGTGACAGTCAGGGATGTTTGTAAATTCAATGATAGATTGTAAGCAGTAAGTCATAGAATACATTTTTATTATTATTATTTTATAGTATTATAAATATTATTATTGCTAACAATGTAAAAAATGTTTATCTTACCTCTTAAATATATTGTATCCTATAAACAGTTTACACAACTGTTCTCAACTAGGTTGATGGGAAAGTACAGCGCCCTGTCTCTCTTTTTCACAGGTGTGATTTATTTCTTTAAAAAAAATCAGCTGTTAGCAGAAAAGAACATCCATCATGGAGCAAACTATTCCAAGCTATATATGCAAAGTGTGTGGAAAAACGTTTGTTAGAGACTATGTTAGAAAGCGTCATGAAGTATCGTGTGGACAATTCCATCAATGTAAAACCTGTGGAATCAAATTCAACAATGCTTACAACGGTCGTCGTCATGAAGAATGTTGTAATGTTATGTCATCAGCCAAAAGACAAAAATCTGAACCTACAAAACATCACCTACTCTCAATGGTCCCTGATAAAAACGGACTTAATGAATATGAAACGTCTTTTGATTGTCGTCTTAAATCCTATTTTATACGGTGTGATACGTGTAAGGATTTAAATTCATACCTCAACGAGTCCAAGCATAAAGTAATCCATGTTTTACAAAAAGAACAAGCGAACCACAAGTCGTTAAAAGTTAATCTTGTGGATGAATGTAGATTTATTCATACATCTACCAATGAAATTACAGATCGTGCTTTTAAAACTCGTAATCAAGCCATATTTTTGGAGACAGATTTAAGTAGTTTCTTGGAAACACAATTTAAAAAGTTAACCATGGAAATGGAGGAATCCGAGCTAAAAGGCAGTAATTGGGCTTTGCTAGCAGTTGAAGGAGTGCGATTGAAAATAAATAAGTATAATCCCTTGCGTGGTAGCACATATATTCCTTTACCAGCAGCTGTAAATGCAAAAAAAGCTTGCATTAATCCACAAAACTTGAAAGATGAAAGGTGTTTCATGTATGCCATTTTAGCAAAACTGGTTAAAAAGGATGCTCAACGCGTTAGTAAATACAAGGACCTGGAAAACAAGTATGATTTTTCAGTCGTTTCGTTCCCTACATCGCTAGCTGACATTACGAAATTTGAGAAAGCAAACAATATATCCGTCAATGTATTTGGACTGGAAGAAGACAACAAACTGTTTCCTCTAAAGGTTGTAGATCAAGAGCTACAAGACCACCGCGACCTTCTTCTTCTAAGTTCTTCATCTGGCCAGAAACACTACGTCTTTATCAAAGATTTTGATAAACTAGTAGGACATCAGGTCACACACCATGGACATAAGATATATACGTGTAAACGGTGTTTTACTCACTTTGATAATCGATATGGTCAACAAGGAATGGATAAATTAAAAGAACATAGAGCTTTGTGTGCCCTGTATGACATTGCAAGGGTCGAAATGCCTATAAAAACCCAATTCTCAAGTTCTTAAATGTGGAAAAAATGCTTAGAATACCTTAACGTTATCTATGCAGATTTCAAAAGTATACTCTTACCATATCAAACATGTTTACCCAATCCTGAGGCAAGTTATACAGTCCCATACCAAAGTCATGTTCCTATGAGCTTTGGTGTAAATGTTAAACCCTCACCAGCTGTGGAACATATAAAGACAAACCTTCCGAGCCAGCCTTTTATTTATCGTGGACCTGACGCTGCAGAAAAGTTTATGGACTGTTTGATATCGATAGCTAATGAAATTGATCGCCTTTACAGCTTAAATGTTCCAAAGGCTTTAACTCATGATCAAGAAGCAGAGTTCCAATCTTCTGAAACCTGTTATTTGTGCCATAAATTATTTACCAACGAGGACTGGAAAGTTAGAGATCATTGTCATATCACAGGCAAATATCGTGGAAGCGCTCATAATTACTGTAATTTGAGGTGTAAAACACGTAACCCAGTTCCTGTATTTCTACATAATATGAGTGGATATGATGCAAATTTCATTGTAAAACAGTTGGGGTGTACTACTGAGAGAGTGGACGTTATCCCCAACTCTAAGGAAAATTACATCTCCTTCGCCAAATATGTAGGAAATGTTAAGCTTCGATTTGTGGATACGTTTCGGTTAATGCCTAGTAGTTTGGAAAACTTAGTTACAAACTTAACATCATACCCTGAAACAGACAAGTACTTTGGTAAAGAAAATGCAACGCTCATGACTCGTAAAGGTGTATTTCCTTATGATAACATTGATTCTTGGGAAAAGTTAAGTGAAAAGTGTTTACCTCCAAAAGAAGCATTCTTTAACAAATTAAATCAAGAAGATGTTAGTAAAGAAGACTATGAACATGCTGAAAATGTCTGGAATCAGTTCAAAATTAAAACTCTAGGGGAATACAGTGACCTTTACCTAACTTCAGATGTACTCCTTCTTGCAGACAGCTTTGAAACTTTTAGAAACAAAACACTAGAAACACACCGAATGGATGCTGCACACTTCTTTACTTCGCCTGGTTTAAGTTTTGAGGCAATGCTCCTTTACACAGGAATTGAACTGGAATTGCTGCAGGATTATGATCAAATTCTTTTAATAGAGTCTGGAATATGTGGAGGAATATGCCAGATTTCTCATCGGTATGCTGAAGCTAACAATAAATACATGGAAACATATGATTCCGTGAAACCATCGCAGTTTATTACCTATGATGATGCCAACAACCAATACGGGTGGGCTATGTGCCACTCCCTTCCTTACAGTGGATTTCAGTGGGTTTCTCCAGATACCATTGATCTAGAAACGCTAAAAGAAGATGACCCTGTTGGATACATTCTAGACGTTGATGTTGATTATCCATCTGACCTTCATGATTTACACAACGATTTACCTTTCCTACCAGAGTGTATACAACCTATGGATTCGTCTCTCAAAGAACTAATTCCTCATCTTGGAAATCGAAGGCGATACGTTGTTCATTACATGGCACTTAACCAGGCTCTAAATCATGGACTAAAATTGATACAAATTCATCGTGTGTTAAAGTTTTAACAGAGACCTTGGCTAAAGGCATACGTTGATTTTAATAGCAACCTTCGAAAACAAGCCAAAAATGATTTTGAGAAAAATCTTTACAAATTATTTAACAACGCAATTTTTGGTAAAACAATGGAACATATTCGTAGAAAAATAGATATACGTCTTGTAACTGACAGCAAAAAGGCTGAAAAGCTAATTGCTAAACCAACATTTATCGACAGAACAATTTATGGACCTAACCTAGCTGCTTTCCACATGGCTAAACGTAGTATTGTGTTCAATAAGCCTATATATATATTGGAATGTGTATACTGGATATTTCAAAAATTCTTATGTATTCCCACCACTATGATGTCCTGCTACCGCATTATGGGATCGAAAATCTTATACTCCTGTATATGGACACAGACACGTTTATTTATTTGGGTAACACCCAAGATGTTCATCATGACAAGTTGAAATTTTTAGAACACCTGGACACATCTGATTATCCTACTAATCACATATGTTACTCTTCATCAAACAAGAAAACTTTGGGAAAAT
Source organism: Meconema thalassinum (assembly GCA_946902985.2). NCBI lineage: Eukaryota > Metazoa > Arthropoda > Insecta > Orthoptera > Tettigoniidae > Meconema > Meconema thalassinum. The sequence continues at coordinate 591,239,041 of OX336389.2, read as the reverse complement.
TTAAAGACGAGGCTTGTGGACGTATTTGCTGGACTTGGAGCTAAAATGTATGCTTTAGACATTGATGGACTAGAAATAAAAAAGATTAAAGGTATTAGCAAAGATGTTGTCAAAAATTGTTGAAGTTTTCAAGATTATAAGGATTGTCTCATGAAGAACGAGGTGAAAAGAATATCGATGAATATTATCGCATCCAACAACATAACGTATCATCTGTAAAACTAAACAAAATTGCTTTGTGTCCTCGTGATGATAAACGAGTAATTGACTCTGATGGTATAGCTACACATGCTTATGGTCATTACACAACCGTTGACCACACTTAAATAACTAAGTTACACATATCAAGTCAACAAAGTAATACAGTGTCTCCCAAACTTCATTGTGTTCAATGGAACCTACCAGATGTTGTGGTGGAATGGGGAGAGGAAAGGAAGTGGTCACCTTCCACACATACTCTCAGGCCTTGTACTTATAATTGAAAAGACCTCTGGCATAAGATTAATTTTTCCATAAGTCTGTGTGTGAATGAAAAGGTATCTAGCGTGAGATTGATTTCTCTGTAAGCCTGTGAGTGAATGAAAGGCTTATGGCACAAGATTGATTTCTCTGTAATTTTTGACGTGTTCTATATAAAAAATGTATTGTATACATGTAATTGATCAAATGGATAAATAAAAATCTAATCTAATCTAAGGGCCTCTGGTGCTAGATTAATTTCTCCGTACGCCTGTGTGTGTGTGTTAACTCTGCCTCTAGGCTTAAGCCCTAGTGCTGGTCTCAAGCCCAGAGAAAAGAGGAGATGCACAAAAGCGTATACTTCTTTAAACTTAACTATAATGCGCGGTGCCCTTTACGAAGGGAGAGTAGACCTTTGAGGTGTATTCGTCATTCAAGATTGCAAACCTTGTTGATACACCTGTGATAAGAGTTTACGTATAGCATTTATAGTTAACTTACTGGAGTATCAGCTTCATGACATACTCAAGCTTTGACTGGTTGATGTTAATCCCCTCACAGAGGGGGTGTAGACTACTGGCTACAACTCTGTAAGACAAGGCTACAACCCTTGCGGTGTTGTTAACGGCGGTTTCTACCATTTTGACGTCCTGGTTGGCTTAACGTATGTGTGTAAGCAAATCCCACTATGAGTGTGAGAGAGGGATACCTGGGGAAAGAGGAAAGGCACAAAAGCATACACTTCTTTAAACTTACTGTAACTATTATGCGCGGTGCCCTTTACGAAGGGAGAGTAGACCTCTGAGGTGTATTCGTCATTCAAGATTGCAAACCTTGTTGATACACCTGTGATAAGAGTTTACGTATAGCATTTATAGTTAACTTACTGGAGTATCAGCTTCACGACATACTCAAGCTTTGACTGGTTAATGTTAAGCCCCTCACAGAGGGGGTGTAGAGTACTGGCTACAACTCTGTAAGACAAGGCTACAACCCTTGCAGTGGTGTTAACGGCGGTTTCTACCATTTTAACGTCCTGGTTGGCTTAACGTATGTGTGTAAAGCATATCCCACCATGTGTGTGAGAGCTTAATAGGTGATAACAGTTAAATGAAAAATCAACTTTTGAATATTGATCAAGTGCAAAACTTGAAAAATGAAATTAAAAAAAAAACGACGATATTGCAAATTGTAAATAACCGTGTGAGAAATATGAAAATTAAAAAATGACTATTTAAAAAAACATCATGCGCTAAGTCACTAGACGTTGAACAACTCCCTCCTCTCCCCCCCCCCATTCTTTCACCCTCGTACATAATATAAATAATATCATCTTATTGGCTCAGAGCATCCATAATCCTAAGCTCGTTGTGAATGGCAGCCATCTTGCACATTAGCCCCTGCGCCAGCTATGACTCTCCATCCATAAGAATAACATAGGGGTGTTGCGCTTGGCAGCCATCTTGCACATTAGCCCCTGCGCCAGCTTCGGCCTAATATATCTACTGAGGTCATCGGATCGGTCAACGCAGCACCTAAGCCACTGGTTGATGTCAACATAGAGGGAACCACCGTCAAAATAGAACTCGACACCGGCGCTCGCTGCTCAACCATGAGCAAATCAAAGCTAAGTATGCTCAAACCAGATTTTGTGTTGCAGAGAAACGTTCGTAACTTCGTCAGTTACACTGGCCATCCTATCAAATGCATTGGCAAAACGGCAGTGTGCGCCACCTTCGGAACCACAACCAGGAACCTGAATCTCTATGTGGTTGATGATGAAGTCGAATCGCTCTTTGGCCGAGAGTGGATTTTGGTGTTGGTACGGGAGATCGACTTTGGTCACCTCTTCAGAAAATCCGACCCAATCCACTAGCTCTCAGACAAGCAGGCTCTGACCTTGGAACAACAGAAGCAGCTCGACAACACTCTATCTCGCTACCAGGACGTGTTCAGCGACATCCCCGGGAAGGTCTCAGGTTCCCCAGCGAAGATGCACCTGAAGGCTGGAGCCACACCTGTTTTCGCCCAAGCTCGAGACGTACCAGTTGCCCTCCGCGATGCCTACGCCAAGGAAATTGACAAGAAAATTGCTTCTGGCTTCTACAAAAGAGGGGACTTCTCTGAGTGGGCATCGACAACGCACGTCGTCGCAAAGATGAACGGCAAACTGAGGATCACAGGCAACTACAAGCCAACTCTCAACCCGCGGATCATCATCGATGAACATCCGATTCCCAAGGTGGAACATCTGTTCAACCAAATGCGCGGCGCCACTCTCTTCTGCCACCTGGACATCACCGACGCGTATACTCATCTCGAGGTCGACGATGAGTTCAGCCTTGCTCTCACGCTTAACACCTCAACTCACGGTCTGATCCACCCAACACGAGCAGTATATGGAGCAGCTAACATCCCCGCTATCTGGCAGCGGCGAATGGACACAGTCCTGCATGGTCTCCCAAACGCCGTAAGTTTTTCCGATGACAGTATAGTTTTTGCTGATAGCTTTGAAAATCTGATGCAGACCCTCAGCACCACTCTGGAACGGTTTCGGCAACACAATCTCAAGCTCAACAGAGCCAAATGTGTTTTTGCTCAAACATCACTGGATTCTCTTGGAAACAAAATCGATGCGTCAGGCATCCACAAGTCTGATGCACACACTCGATCTGTATGTGATGCACCGAAACCGACTACACCAGAAGAACTCCAACTGTTCCTTGGTAAAGCAACCTAGTACAGCTCGTTCATCCCTGATTTGTCCACCAGAGACCGACCACTCAGGGACATGCTGCTCAAGGACCCTCTCATCTGGACACCAGAAGGCGACAGGGCATACAAAGACATCAAGAACGCCCTAACCTCGCCCTAGGTACTCGTGCAGTATGACCCAGCGTTACCACTCCTGTTGGCCACTGGCGCCAGCAAGACCGACCTGGGCGCAGTACTGTCACACCGGCTCAGCATTGGGCAAGAACGACCAATCGCTTACGCCAGTCGAACGATGACAGCAACGGAGCAAAGGTACCCTCATCTCCGCACGAGAGTCAACTTGACCAGGCCACGTCGAGGTCACCGCTCAACCGGCCAGGTCACCGTGCAACCGACCAAGTCACCGTGCAACCGACCAAGCCACCACGCAACCAACCAGGTCACCGCGCAACCGTCGAGGTCACCGCACAACCGACCAATTCACCGTGCAACCTACCAAGCCACCGCGCAACCGACAAGGCCACCGCACAACCGACGAAGTCACCGCGCAACCGACCAAGCCACCGCACAACCGACCAAGCCACCGAGCCTGAGACGAGTTCGCTTCACCGAGACACCGCAACAGTCCAATCACCACCAGCCACACCAGTAGACAGGGCACTACTTATTTCCCAGACGTCTTTTTTCCCCGCAGGAATACTCGCCAGCGCCGATCACCATTGAGATTCTCTCCTGATTAAGGTTCCTAAATCATCTATTTAAAAGAGGGAGGAAATGTTGTGTATTTACTTGAGGTAACATGAACATTCTAGAAAGTCTTGTGTATTTACTTGAGTTAACATGAACATTCTAGTTGCTATGCCCAGAACATTCTAATCTGGAACATTCCAATCTGGAACCTTCCATACACTATGTATTATATATATGCACCCGCAGACTGTAGACGTCAGTTCCGCACCAGTTCCGCTCTGGACCGCTCACGTTAGTCCACCTTGTGTGTCAACTAGTGTTAAATACACCGTTGTTTTATATTAAAAGTGTGTGTTATTTATCTTGTATCTCCCACGATATAACAGAATCGAAATGATAAATGCCCGGACAAGAGTTCCTGTTCAAAGTGTGATCTACTTAGTCCCCTCTACAACCCCCAGAAAATTGTAATAGGAATTATGAATCACTCTGTATATCCATTGGGGATTACTTCGCTCGCCCTAACGGCTAGTGCCTACGGACAGTGAGCAACAGAGAGGGGAATACTTCAGCGAGATTTATTGGCTTATTCACACATCATGGTCTAGGAGTGTTATATCCTCTAATGATTGGTCTGAAATTAATTAATTAATTTATTTAATTCGAGAGTAAAGTATTCCTCCGCACCAGCATGTCTTATCGGAAGAAGTCATTCCATTATCTGAAGGAGCTAGCAGGCAAAAACTGCTGGCCTGCGAGGGTTGATCAGTCTGTTTCGCACTGCCCGGCAAGCAGAATTCACGCCGCTTGGTAGCCCGAAAAGTAATAATAATAATAATAATAATAATAATAATAGTGACACAGAATGTACGATAAACCACCTCCAGTATATGGATGACTTAAAAGTGTATGCAAGTTCAGAGACCCAATTTCGAAAGCTGCTGAACATAACAAGCAGCTTCTCAAAATCAATAAGCATGACATTTTGGCCTTGATAAGTGTATGGTGATACACTTACAAAGAGGGATGTTAGGAAGCAATAATGGAATCGGCTTAGGTGAAGATGTACTTGAATGCTTAACCGAAGAACAGAGTTACAAATACTTAGGCTTTATACAACTGCGAGGAATCAGCCAAACTGAGATCAAAGAGAGATTGAAAATAAAGTTCAAGGATCGGCTGAACACTGTGCTTAAGACCTTGCTGAACACAAGAAATAAAATCAAAACCATTAACTCATACGCCATCCCTACTCTAACCTATCCATTTGGAGTGGTGAAATGGTATGCAAAGGACTTAAAGAACAGTGCGTTTATACTTTAGATGACCAAACACGGACTTCATCTTCCCAAGCCTGCTGTTCAACGCATAACTCTACCACCAAGCGAAGGAGGACTAGGAATTGTCAGTTTGATCCGTCTGTGTCACAAGGAAACCTTGAGGTTAAGGAAGTACTTCCTACGAAGGTCAGAACAGAATGTACTGTATGCTGCTATTTGTAAGAATGACAGTGACTCCGCACTCCAGTTGAACCGGACGAATTTCAGCTTACCTGAAAAGCAACTCCTCGGTCACGTTGAAGAAAGGAAAGGAAAGGAGATTCACGGTGCTCATGCACACCAGCTCGACCTACCGTCTACAGATAAGTGTGCGTCAAACAGTTGGCTCCAACAAGGCCAATTATTTGGCGAGACCACTGGTTTCAAGTTGGATATACAAGGCATAGTCATTCCTACAAGGAATTACATGAGGTTCATTTTAAAACAGACAGAAGTTGAGGATAAGTGTCGTAAAGGTGGCAAGCAGGGTGAAACCTTGGATCACATTATCGGTGGATGTCCAACCTTGGCAAATATGGACTACACTGAGCGCCACAATAATGTTGCTAAGATCATGCACATGGAGATGGCTTTAACTACAGGACTAGATGACTCCTCGCTACCATATTATAAGTACCAACCAAAGGATGTTTCGGACAATGGAACCCTTATATTATACTGGGACAGAGAAATCCGCACTGTTAAAACCGTCAAAGCCAACCGACCTGATATTCTCCTCCTTGATCGACAGAAGAAAGAAACTCTGATAATCGATATATCCGTATCACTCAACCACAACCTTCAAACAGCCTATGCCCAGAAGGTCAACAAATACACTGAACTGGCCATTGAAGTAAAACAAATGTGGAAGCTAAAGCAGGCGTACATCCGGCCTCTCATTCTGTCTGCAACCGGAATTGTACCTTCAAGACTGGTGGACCAACTGCAGGCTCTTGGAATTGCTCACAACCAGGGACAGATCCAAAAGTCAGTGATCTTGGACACTTGCCATACGCATTGGCGTGCGGTGACCCTCGAGACTTGTGAAGCACTGTGAAGAGTAACTAATTGAATAGGCCTACTCACTGTAATAATAATTGTAATAATGTTAATATCATTAGCATTACAAAATAAATATTTTTAAGTCATCTTCGTACAGTACAATAATTGTGTTAATAACAATTGTAATTAATATTATTATAAAAAATAATTTTTTGAAGACACGTCCATGCAGTGCAGTGCCACAATTTTAAGATATATCTGATTAAAAAGTGTGATGAAAGTATAATTTAAAAGATAAACTACCATAAAAATACGGGGGAACGATAAAGCTATTTTCATGAGACTTTATTTTTAACAGCTGTTGCCAAAATTTCTTCTAACTGAGATGAGAGCATGGCCTTTGCACTCACAGAAGGTTACTGTGGGTGTGGAATATGCTATCTCCTGTTGATATCCAATATATAGATGGCATTTTTTCATAATTAGTTCACCTCAATGCTGTCCGGCACTATCGCCAAGCAGTTAAGAGTGAGGAACTCGGGTTCGATTCCGTCCGGGCCAGGGAATTTTACTTTTAATGGTTGATTCCCTATTTGACTAACCATTCAATTGTGTTCCAAAATATAATTTGCGTATCTATTACAGTTTCTATTCTGAATTCTCCAAATGACGCTAGAGATAGAGATGCCCTTAAAGTGCACACTGTCGTTCCATGATCTGTAATAGATTTTGAAAGATTGCCTAAATACGTGAAACCTGCTTTTGTCCAACTTGTGTTCTTATCGGCTGAAAATAATAGACAATTCCAGTAGAAAACAGCATTTAATTCTGTACTACCAGCAAGGCAATCATGCTTCTCATACAAATTTACGGGAAATTGGTGCGTTAATGTTTTATACTTCTGAATTAAATTGAGTGTTTCCAGTGCTGGTCTACAATGTTTTATAATTTAACTTTTTCTGCGAATGAACGTGTTGAAAATGGTCAGGCTTAGAGCCATTGATTTACGTAACACATACAAATTCAAAATTTATACTGTACACTTGAGAATAAACTTGCTCAAGTTTTCCGCTCCGTAGTTGGGTCACGGGGTGGGTAGGTTTTGGCTAGGGATTAACTCTACCCCCAAGGGAAGATGAAGAGAGAAGGAAAGGGAAGTGGGTTTCGGAATGAAGAACAAGTGTGGGTAAATAGGACGAGAGTCCAATACTAAGCAAACAAAATGAATTTGAATGAGTATTTAGTGACGAGTGTCACCGCAAAGCCCGTGAATCACCTAAAGTGAGTATGGACTTGGCCGCAGCTAACGGGAAATGCTGCTGGAGCTTGGGCTATTTGCAAGCAAGCAGCGATCGTAGCTTCCCTTCCAAGCCTACATTTGGCTATTATAGGGAAGGGTGGTAGTCTGGCAAGACAAAGAATGACAGATTTACTGTATATCCTTTCAAAGGAGTTAAGTTTGAACGAATGTTTTGAAAGGCGCAAATAATTTGAATTTGTCGTTATGATTTTAGTTCTTGGAACTGTAGGATCTCCGACGACAGATCGAGTACTCCCAGGAAAGGTATTGGTGAAGCAGTTATAGTGATTTTGGGAACAATTTAGTTGATTTCTTTGAAAATTTTGGTAAGAAAGACAATAGTTGCCTTTAAGAATAGCTAAGCTTTTACCCAGCAAAGTGCCGACTAAAAGTTTAGACCGGAAGAAAAACTTAAATTTTGAAAACGAACCACAAGTTTTAGAGAAAATCTCAACAAGCAGGAAGCTTGCGGAGCTAGCTTTACTTGCCTTACTGGCTCATTAGAATTAGCTATAGCAGCTAAAAGATGCTTTGAAAAAGATGATACTAGAAGTTTTCGTTCAAATGCAACAAGAAGCAAAACTTTTATAATTTTACTACCGGTATGTGATTTGCTTAAAGATATCATAAACCGATGGGAAGAGTCAGGGAAACCAGGGTCCTACCTAAGCTTTATTCTGTTGTAATGTATAAAACGCAAAGTTGAAATTTTGTTTATTTAACAATAAAGAAAGAGTTGAAGTAGCAAACAATATAAAATTGATTTAGATCCAAATTAATAACAATAAACAATTTTTAACATACAAAAGTCTGAGACTTAATTCTAACAGATTGTAAATTTTTTGACAATGTTAAATAGGACGCAAGTTTAAAACTTGCTTCGAGCACAAAATCTGTATAAGATTTTAAAAGTTGTGCTAAAAATTGAAAACTTTAAAGTTTATAACGAGAATTACAAATAATTAAAGGTTTAACAAGGAATCAGGTACAATGTAGGCACTTTAAGAATTCCTATTAGAGATCTTAAAGGCTATGAAAAAGCATTTAATATGAGATTATGACAAAAAAAAGAGAGGAAAATTAAGAAGAAGTTTCTATAACTTCTTATATTTAAACAGGGATCACGAGAAAAAATGGGGCCAGTTGCCCTTTCGTGAAACCTGGAAAAGGAACGTTAGAAAACTCACTTGTGAGTAGAAATAATTGAATTCCCTATTAAACGAGGAAAACAATAGTTTAAAGAGTGTGCTAGGCACAGATTATACATAAATTACGATGGTAAACAGCAAAAAGATGGGAGGGCACTACTATTGAGTGACACCTCACTGAAGGAAATCTAAATTTTATAATTTAATTATAATATGTTAATAAGGTATTTGATAGGAGGAAAATAGAGGTTTAGGAAAATGTCTTGGCCATATTTATTGCTCTCTTTCGAACGCGACACGGATGGTGGTTGAACGACCACTGTCTCACTATAGTCTATTGGTATGTTTGGAAAATTCACTATTGCAGCACAGAATGTTCACAAGAAGAAAGGCTATTGCAATTATGAAAATCACTAGTTGAATTGTAACTTGGGAAGGTTTATTACGTTGTAGCTTTTATAGGTTATAGTTGAATGCAGTGGGAAGTTTCCCACGTAGGAAGACAAATTAGACTTAGAATAACTAATACTATTAAGAAAAATCTTTAGCTATGAACAGTATTCTCATATTTAGGTGGAAAATACTTGACGGCTTTACTTGCAGAAAGATAACTTGATGTAGAAAGTTTTAGAGCAGTGATATCTGTTGAATTGGGCAAAACAAGTCCCCCGGCGGAAAGCTGAATTCTATAGACAGTGGGTACTTTAAATTATCCCTCGGTGTGAGATATTATCTCAGATAATCTGTACAAGAAGTACTTTTTCATTTTGAAAAGTTAGCTGAAGTAGCCACAACTAGATCAGGAAGATCTTTTGAAGGCAGATATTGCATCACATTTATCAATTTCACACTGTCTATAAAATCAGATAAAATGCTATAAGCAATTTAAAACATTTAAAACTTGGTGAAAACCATTGAAGATGTACTTAGCTCATTTTGAAGAAAGACGATGGTCTGGATGACGGTTGAGGTTAAAATTCACAACATGGCGTAGATATTTAAAAAATGTCTCGAGTAGACAGGAGACAAGCCTGAGGTAGGCTCAACTGTATGTGTTGACGACTGACGCACAAGAGAGAGCTGCTGGACGAAGCACAGAGGTACCAAGGAAAGAAAGCGGGGTGGGGGAAAGGGACAAAGGAACATACATAAAAATTGCCAACATAACAATGAGAAATTGCTTTCGTAGATATTAATTTTCTTGATGGAGTGATCTTCAAGGAGAGGCTAGCAGGCGATGATGACGACGTCTGGAGGATTGGAATGATGAAGAAGTCCTCTTGAGCATGGAGATGTTAGCTGGAGATAGCGACGACATCTTGAGGCTGGATTGGGAAGGAAGTCCTCTCGAGAGTTGAGATATTGAGAAACTTCATTAGTTAGCTGCTAGATGCCGCTAGGTTGTTCATGGAAGATATATATCTATAACAGACTTACAAAGAAAGTAAGCAAGGCGCACAAATAAAAGAAAAAGTAAGAAATCACTGTTGGTGTTTGCGAAAAAGGAAGGAATGAATTAAAAAGCAAAGAGCAGCAAAAGCTACCTCTGTCTCACCGTGTATTCCAAAGAATACACCACGGGGTGCAGCCTATTCGTGGTGTTAGAAGTGAAAGTTTCCTCACCCTCTATTCAGTGTTGTTCTCTCCTTCAAACTACGCATGTTGCTATCAGTTGACGATGGAAGGAGCTAGAAAACCTTGAAAACGTGAGGCGATGCATGCTTCACTTCGACCTGCTGGGCATTATGCTTGAATACAGGGCAATGTTTTGCGGGTGTAGGACTCGAAGGAGTCCACGCTATACCTTCTCTGTGAATGCTCTAGCGCGAGCTGAAGCACTCTTTCTTACCACGAACGAGAGGAAAACTGAGCGCTGAAACAAGAGGAAATATGGCAAATAACAAGTCGAAAATAGATGAATTTAAGGGGAATTTCGGGCACTGAAGCAGTGCCTCACTTGCCTCATCCCAATGCACGCCACTGGTGCGACGATTCCCAAATGATGAATGAACTCTGAAAGTGCTTGCGATTAGTCAGTATTTTCAGTCATTGTACCATTATAAAATGAGGAATTTATGACTGTGTATAGTAATCATAATAATAATAATAATAATAATAATATTAATAATAATAATAATAATAATAATAATAATGCCAGTCAGTTATAGCTGCCAGTGAGGCATTCTTCACGTCGGGTGAAAAATAATCATAATAATAAGTTTGAAAACTGTTAGATACCGGTAGTTTAGGGAGTAAAAGTTGCCCTAATAAGTACAGTGAAGTGCAGTTTTACACTCACATGTGCGAGGAACATTCGTTGTGCCCGTTGTATAGTCGCCAGACATCGCCTGAAATATTTTTTAAAGTTAGCCGCGTGGATTAAATCACCAATGAAATTGCTCCGTGAGAGCAACTATTAGAACTATTAGTAGAGCCATAACGAATAGAATAAGAAGTGATATCACTGGCCTAGTACGCCTGGTCCGCCGCAGCGCAGCGCTGGCTCCGATCTGTGATGTAAGTTAGCATTGGCGCTTACGAGACTTTTAAATCCTTGCGACCTGTTTTACATGTTAAAATACCGCAAGATATCCTCATAGGCGCTAATAAGTTCGACATCTCCACTTACTTTACTGTGCCCAAATATAATTTAATAAGTAGTCTCCTGTAATAGTCCAGTTTTGACAATAAGCGAAGACAGAGAGCAAGTTCAAAATGCAATTAGTTTTGCCAGCTATCGGTAAATTTAAAAAAAGAACGGAAAAAATAACCTCGCTATCAGAAGGGATTTCTTCACATTGTTACACATTTTACATTCCCTTAACAGACTTACAACACAGCAAAAAAAAGCCGTACGAACGCAACTTTCAACTTTACCGTAGATTACTATAAAATTCAAGAATAACCATAAATTTCACTCCACAAACACCAAAATCAGTAAACTACCATCATTTCAGAATAACTTAACATTAAACAGACATAGAAGGCATAGTCATGACCCCTTCATAGAGTAGACTATTGCCTAAACCCGATCACGGCTCCTTCAACTTTATTTAGAATATAACAAAAATCAATTATACCCATAAATTTCACTCCACAAACACCAAACTCAATAAACTACCATCATTTCAGAAGCACTTAACATTTAACAGACATAGAAGGCACAGTAATGACCCCTTCTTAGAGTAGGTATTGCCTAAAACTGATCACGCCTCCTTCAGCATTACGGTACATATATGATTTTTAACTCATTGTCTTTTTATTCTCATCCCTTTCTTCACATAAGTAGTCTTTAATGGCATCAAGAGCATTTTTATTTACACCATACTGGACAAATACTTAGGCAAATTAGGAAATATATGTGGAACAGAATAGTCTTTCAACCGCCAGTTGGTTCTTGGGAGAAGTACTACTTACTTCCCTTCTATCACAAATTTGTCAAATTTAACAATTAAATCTTCTGAAAAGTGAGCATCACAGATGTAGGACTTTTCAGTAAGTTCCCTATCCTTCCCTGGTATGGCCCCTTTGCACTTGATGAAACGTTCCTTATCTTTAGGAGGTTTGAAAAACCGTCCGACCTCTTTACAGTCTCCATAGCTAGATCTGGATCCTGGTACAAAAGAGCATGGCATCTTCACTACTCACATTAAGCACTCATGAAAATGTAAGGGCTAATCTGCTGTTTACTTACATTAATTAACAATAAAATTAACACACGAAGATAACATTAACACACGACAAGAAATTAAATTCCATTTCAGTTAATGCTTCCTAGCATTTCAGGTATTAATACTATGAAGTAATAGTGTAAGCACTTGTATATCAATAAACGTTTGCACAGAACACCACCAAAACACTCCGACCGATTAAATACTTAATATATCGCACATAAACACATAAACATATGTGGAAATCAACAATCTCAAGTCGACTGTAGCGCTGCGTAGCGGCGAGTGCCAACCCGATCCGTATTCATTACATGCTATTGAGGGAGAAGAGATCACACTTTATATTCTATTCGTTATGGTAGAGCCATAAATTGTTAGGCCGTGCTCTATTAGCAGCAGAGACAGCACCCTAAAGTAAAAAGGAGCAGATACGGGTTCAATCTTTTACAATCCATAACATTTATAGTGTGCCCGTTCACTACTACTGTCGATTATTACGTGTGCGAAAGTATTATGCGGACTCAGTAATTCTATGTAATTTTGATAGTGTGAATACGTGTGACAAGTTATATGTGTTCTTGCCAACATGAGGTGCTCTAGTGAATAATCCCTAAAGTGTGAGATTGTAATCACAAACTTTGTTCAGTGTAATCAGCAAGAAACAACGATGGGTCCCAATACGTATTTGGTACCTCTGGAATTCGGAAGAATGAAGCTGGACATGTACTAATATATTACCCCAAGGGTGGGGCATGCCAGTTTCGATCCCGGACCATCAGCATAGCAAGGATGCAGTAATGTTAATTACCGATCATTAATTATTATGGGGCCTCCGTGGCTTAGGTGGCAGCGCGCCGGCCTCTCACCGCTGGGTCCGTGGTTCAAATCCCGGTCACTCCATGTGAGATCTGTGCTGGACAAAACGGAGGCCGACAGATTTTTCTCCGGTTTTCCCTGTCATAATTTCATTCCAGCAACATTCTCCACTATCATTATATTTCATCTGTCATTCATCTAATCATTGTGCCAGAGGAGTGCGTCAGGCCTCGGCAGCCGGCACAGTTCACATCCTCGCCTACTCGCTGACCCGGTCAGAGACTGGAAGCAGGCTGTGGATTTTTTCAATTATTATGGGTTAGTTGTAGTGGACACGGAACGTCATTGTAAATATGGAGATAGGCATGAATGATAATGTTGTTTATGTAAATGAAAGTACGAGATTAATTAATCGCGTGGACGAGTATCGCAAACATTAATGTAAATGCGCAGTCAGCATGTCATTAGGTGTTGATTGTATTGCATTTCACATCATCCATTCATTTAAATATGCATTATGCATATGTGTTTGTAACAGGCAGGACGATATAGAGTGGGTGCCATTTCTAGAATATGCCTAGGCACGAAGTAAATTATAAATTCACGAGGCTAGGTTTGATTTGTAATTTTGATAGTGGCATATTGAGGTAATGTTTAGACAGGATTGTGTTTCATTTATAGTGATATAACCGGAGTAAAGATGTCAGTTGTTCAATTTTTGATATGGGTCAATGCAGTCATCAGTCACTACCAGTAAGGTTAGAGACCACTGCGTAAGTCATATTTTGTCTGCAGTTTTATGATGTAGGTAGTGCGACATTTACAGGTGTATTAATGTTAGGCAGGGTAGACTGTGTTTGTGATTGTTGTCAATCCGTTTGGAGATAGGTCACTAATATTTAGAGCCAGGACCGTGGGAGGTATTCTGGATGCTGTTGTGTGTTAGTGTGTGATTTTTCGGTGATTGGATGCCGAGGTTCGACGAGTTGTCACGGTACCCTGTTGGGTCTACCTGTGATGTTGGTTCTGTTGTGTGGGCTGGTTGGAGGTCAGGCTCCACCATTTATTCGAGTCCCGGTACTGAGTGTTGCTATAACCCCAGGCCGAGGTATAATTGCTGAAGAACGCTTGCCACAAGGTTCGGATACTCCAAGCTGGTTCCCGAGAGCGCTAGCATAGCCTAATTACCCTGGGTTACAAGACAGTGTCTAGTCTTGTGTGTACACTCTGTGGAAACGAACTCGTACCATCTCCCATGCTTGTGTTGGGCTTAGAGCACATATGTTATTGTTATAACGTAGGCTACCGTACTAGATTCAATTTCAAATATAAACACTCAAGTGTTGCAGTAAATCGATCGTTGTTATTTGTCATAAGCTGCTATTTCATCAGGTTATGGGCCCAGTCTACGGCAAACTGCGCGTAAGTGGATTACAAATCTGTTTAACTAACGATCGTGTGCTTTGAGTGTATGGGGTTACAAATGGCTCAAGAAAGTGTAAAGTTGAATATTCCAATGTTAAATGGTGAAAATTTTATATTTTGGAAAACAAAGTTGCGAGCCGTATTAGTGCGTGATGATTTGTGGGAATCTGTCAGTAAACGAAAGTCTGAAATAATTAATGCGGTGTGGCAGAAGAAAAATAATAAAACCTTAGCGTACATTACATTGAGTTTTGAGTCAACTTATTCATTTGACACATTTTAACGATGCATGTGATGCATGGCGGGCTCTGTCGAGAAAGTACGAGGGATCCACGTTCGGAAGCCGGTTATATTTACGACGTGTACTGTACGGAATACATTATCGTGGTGGACCAATGAGCAGTCACATCGACGCAATTATGGAAGTAGTGGGTTTGCTGCGTGGATCTGGTAGGCCACTTGAAAACGACAAGATTGATGCGGTTTTCCTGGTGAGTCTTCCAGAAGCTTATTCAGGGCTTGTCACAATGCTCGAGAGCCGTGACGAGGCAGATCTAACGATGGCATATGTAACTGGGAAAATGCTTGACGAATACCAAAGGCGTGCCGATGCTGTTGTGCCTGGAAATTGTGTTTCAGAGGTTGCGCTACAGTCGGTGGTCGCAGGCTCAAGTAAGGTTAGTCGTGCTCATCAAAATTAAACAGTTAAAAATTCAAGCGGAAAAGCCAATAAGGGTGGCAAAGATACACGGGCATGTTACTTCTGTCGTAAACTTGGCCATTTAAAAGCAGATTGCTATCGATTCAAGAAAAGTCGACAGCAGAGGTCAGTAGGTTCTGAATCGGCAAAATCATCGGTTGAGGTTAGGGTATGCAACGCACAGAACTATGCCACATAGGCAATGGATCAGCAACATGCTGCAAGTAGGCCTACTGGAGGATGATGCATAGATTCAGGAGTAAGCAGTCATATGACCAATGATAGGCAATTTTTCATGTCTATTCGTGACACAAGTGTTACAGTCTTTCTTGCTGATGTTTCATCCGTGGTAGCTGCTGGAATCGAAGATGGACAATTTTACTGCGAGTTAATTGACAGGCACCTCCAAGAAAAATGTGCTGTTTATTCCACAATTGGATGACAGTCTACTTTCGGTGAGGCGCACATAACAGAGTAAGATCACCGAGTGACGTTCGAGAATGACACGTGCAGCATCTACAAAGAACATCAGGTCATCGCAGAAGCAGGGAACGATGGGAATTTATTCAGACTTCAGGCTGTGGTACCAAGTTCGTCAGTTCATGTGGCGAGAGAAGCTGTATGCATACACCAGTGGCATCGTCGATTGGTACATCGGGTTCCGGTTGCAATCAAGCTTTTGATCAATGAGGAATTGGCCACAGGAATCCAAGTGTCTACATGTTCGTAGAAGGTAGTATGCGAAGACTGCATCAAGGGAAAACTAGCCGAAGCCAAATTTTCTGAGAGTACATCCAGAGAGAGCCGGCCCCGTGGTGTTGGGGTAGCGCGCCTGCCTCTTACCCTGAGGCCCCGTGTATGATTCCTGGCTCCGTCAGGGATTTTAGAAACTGACGTGAGGGCTGGAATGGGGTGCACTCAGCCCCGTGAGGACAAATGAGTAGCTGTCTGACAGTGAGGCAGCGCCCCGGTCACGAAAACCAAGATTAACGGCCGAGGGGACCCGATGTGCTGACCACGCGTCACCCCAATATCTGCAGGCCAAATGGCTGGGGAGCGGTCGCTTGGCAAGCCTAGGCTCTTCAAGGGCTGTAGTGGCAGGGGTTATTGTTATATTATATACTAGCAGAAGTACCCGTTCTTCGAACGGTCTTTGGTATGAATAACCAGACGTTATCAATTCAGCTACTGTTGCAATGGTTAGCGGTTTGTCATTCCTTCAAAAGTTTTATCAGAACGAAGTTAGTTTTCTGGGAATATCACACACACTGTTAATTTAAGGGCCTGAAAATGTGGTTTTCGGAGACCCTTTATAAACCCCCGAATTTTGTGTCTCACATTGAGAAGCGCAATACATGCTTTGGTCGTCCTTTTAGAATAATTTTTATATTTCGCCTATTTTAGCATGTATTTTGAGAAGTTTTTCCCTATACCCACCCTTCTATGAGAAGTACAGTGAAGAGTTTTATACATGATTAGTGTATTGACTGACCCTCATGGATACCTACCTAATTTCACGATGCTCCAAGCATCCGAACACGAGTTTTGCTTGCATCCGTCAAAAAACATACCGAAACGCGTAAAAGAGACAAAATTGAAACTTTAATAAACAATCACATATTTATTGATAGGTGCATTTACGCAAGAGCAAAGGCAGCTAGTGGCCATGAGGCAAACTAACTCTATTGACTACAACGTATCACCCAGATTTCCAAATATGGATATATCAACCACACAGTATCAAACAAATGCAAGGGGCAGATGACCTCTTAGTTCTACCCTTTAAAACAATAATAACTAACTCAAACAAAATCATCCTTACGATGTACCCGTTTAAAAAAGAATGATTAGTTAAAATGTGCTCTCAAACTATATTCACCTAACGCGTACTACCTGACGTGAAAATAAAATTGGATACCTCATAAACGAAACGCAATACACGTCTCATAAAAACTGACCCTCACCGTTCTGTAAAGTCCCCATCCACAGGAAGACCCCTTCAATAAATTTATATCGGCTTGTGGTGCACGAAAATTCAGTTTTTTAGTCTCCATTGGCCCAAATTCCTAAAAAGCCGCAAAAATACTAGTTCAATTCAGGAATTTTTGAAAATAATGTTGCTGTTTGGAGATATAATAGACCTTCTGTACAACATATCGCACGTGTAAGTCGGGTGAAAACATTCTAGAGTGACCCTTGACCCCCTTAAGCGCATTGATGAATTTTACAGTCTTAGTTGGTTCCGTGATAACCTTATAGCCATTTGCAAACTTTCACAGAAATGTAATAAATGGAGTGGCATTGCTTCTTACAGTAAGAGATGAAATGTTGGATGTCATCTCTTGAGATACTGTTGTCATGGTTACCGGCTTGCGTTCCTTGATTAGTTTATTAAATTAAGTTAGTTTTCAGGGATTATCTCAGAAAGTGTGGGTTATAGAGCCTTAAAATTTAGTTTTCGGGGACACTTTAGGGCCCCCGTGTTTTGTTTCTGACACCGAGGGGCTGAAAATGAGCTTTGTCTCGTCGTTGTGTGCCATAATATAATAATAATAATAATAATTGTATAATTATATAGAGATAGGGATTAAATAGACATTCCGTACCACTCCCACACGTGTAAATCACGTGAAAAATTCTAGAGTACCCCTTGACCCCCTTAAGCGCAGTATACTGTATGTATTGATGCATTTTACAGCGTAATTTGGTTCCGTGATAACCGTATAGTCGTTTGCGAACTTTCACAGTAATGTAATAATTGGAATTGTATTGCGTCTTACAGAAAGAGATGGACCTGTGAGATTCTGTTGCCATAGTTACCGGGTTGCATACTTTCATTATTTTATTAAATCAAATTAGTTTTCTGGGAATAACTCAAAAACTATTGGTTTTAGGGCCTTAAAATGTGGTTTTCAGGGACCTTTGGGCCTCCGAGTTTTGTTTCTGATATCGAGGGGCTGAAAATGAGCTTTGTCTGGCCCTTCTACACCTATTTCAGCATGCATTTTAAGGGGGTATGCCCCCTCATATGAGAGGTACGGAGAAGAGTTACATCAATAATTAGTGTGGTGCCTCTGATGGATATCTGTATCAAATTTCACGTTCATCCACCCAGCCGTTCTCAAGTTATAAGGACTCAGAGTTGTCCACAGACAGACAAACAAACAGACAGACAGACAAAAAAAATTTGCGCGCATCCGTCATAAAACAGTCTGAAACGCGCAAATAACGCAAATTCCCGTGAAAATTCAGAAAAAACAGACACTCTTTCATTTTTATATATATAGAGATTATATTACATCCAGAGAGAAGGAGCCCATGCAACTTATTCATTCTGATCTGTGTGGGCCCATGCAGACTGCAACGCCAAGTGGAAATAGGTATTTTCTATCACTCATTGACGATTACTCCCGTTTTACTGTGGCGAGGCTGGTAAAATCCAAGGATGAGGTGGCAGGCGTCGTAGAAGATTAGATTGATACAATGCATACTAGATTTGGAAGGAATCCGATTACCATTCGTACAGACAATGGCAAGGAATACGTATATCAAGAATTGGAGAACTTACTGCGGAAGGAGGGCATCCAACATCAGCTCACAGTCCCCTACACTCCACAACAAAATGGTGTAGCAGAGAGGAAGAATCAGTCGTTGACAGAATCTGCAAAGTGCATGTTGTCTGATGCTGATCTGAACAACCGCTTCTGGGGAGAAGCAGTTTTGACCGAAGCTTATTTGCAGAATCAATCAACGAGCCGGAGTATCAACAAAACTCCAGTTGAATTGTTTACAGGAGTGAAGACAGATCTGGGTCATTTAAAGGTTGTTTGGATCTAAGGTCTATTCGCTTGTACCCAAACAAAAGAGATAGAATTGGGACAACACATCAATAGATGGCGTCCTGATTGGCTATGATGGAAACACCAAAGGCTATCTGATTTTGGATCCAAAGACAGCCAAGGTTTGGATCAGCAGATCTGTGTGGGTAATTGTCAGTGTTGCCAAACATCTGCTTCGATAGGCAGTGTTCCGGAAGAAGGGGCTAATGAAATCACACCGCAGCATGTAGGGACATTGGAACATGTTTCGACACATACGGAATCAGCTGACAACTCAACACTGAATCCCAGAGGTAATAACACGGTGTTTATCAGCAGAGGAGAGACTGTAAGCAGCATAGGGGCTGAATGTTAGACGGAACCAGAAACTCCACAATTTCCACGAAGAGTTTCTGAACGGCCAAATAAGGGTGAGCCGGCAAAGAAGCTAACATACAAGGTGCAGATGAATCACACCAGAGAGCCAGTCTCATGGAACGAAATGCTCAAAATGTCACCTCGTGAACAAAAATTATGGACTGCTGCTGCGGAAGAAGAAATAAGCTGTCTCAATCAACATTGTGTATGGGAATTAACGGAGCTTCCATCAGGGAAGAAGACTGATTCTTGTAAGTGGGTATTTAGGGCAAAATTGGATGGTAACGGTCAGATCCACACTTACAAGGTCCGATTTATAGCTAGAGGATTTTCTTAACGATATGGTGAGGATTTTACGATGTAACTCTCGCGCCGGTGGTGAAGCATTATACTATACGAGTTTTATTCAATGTAGCTGCACAGAGGGGACTTCACGTTCGGCATCTTGATGTGAGAAGTGCTTATTGAATGGTGAATTAAAAGAGGAACTATATATGGAACAAGTACAGGGTTTTGAGGAACCAGGTCAAGAGAGCAAAGTTCTGAAATTGCGGAAAAGTCTCTATGGTTTAAAGCAATCAGCACACGTTTGGAACAAGACAGCTACAGAGACATTATCCAAGTTAGGCTTTCAACAAGGAAATTCAGATCAGTGTCATTATTTCAAGAAAGGAAGAAGATGGAAGCATCACTTACATTCTGTTGTATGTCGATGATATGCTGGTAGCCAGTCAGTCTGCAAACTTAACTGATAAAGTAGGTACAGAATTGCAAAATTATTTGGACATCGAAGACTTGGGTAATGTTAGTTATTATTTGGGAATTCAAGTGGAACGACAGAAAAATGGAACATATTTGCTTAACCAAAAGGCAAAGATCGCAGCATTGTTGGAGGATCATGGCTTATCGGAGCCAAAACCAGCTGCGACTACAATGGAAACTAATTTCTTGTCGGGTGAAGTGACTGCAAGTGCAGAGTTACCAAATAACACGCTGTACAGGAAAGCCATAGGGTCTCTACTATACCTAGCCACAGTATCCAGACCAGATATCGCAGTCGCAGTGAGTCTACTTAGCCGTCGATTGAGAAGCCTACTCAACAGGACTGGAATGCTGTAAAACGAATGATGCGGTATCTTGCATTAACAATAAACAAGACACTTCATTTATCTTCAACTAAAGACACAGAGCTCAAATGTTATGTGGATGCTGACTGGGCTGGTGACAAGACCAACAGAAAATCTACAAGTGGTTATGATTTCTTTCTTGGCGAAGAAGTAGTAGCATGGTCAAGCTTGAAGCAAACGTCAGTTGCCATGTCGTCTACGGAGGCAGAATACATGCGGCATTATTTGCCAGTTGGGAGCTGCTATGGCTCAGACAAATACTTATGGAACTGAGTTTACCGATTGTTGGTCCAACAACCATGTATGAAGATAACCAAGGTTGTATCAATTAATTGAGTCAAATCGGTTTGGGGCTCGCAGCAAACACATTGATGTATGTCATCACCAGCTTCGGGATCTTCGAGAAAAGGTCCTCATAGAAGAGCTGTATTGTCCATCCAACAAGATGCTGGCAGATGTATTCACGAAGCCGTTGTCTAGAGAACCATTCCAGAACATTGTGGAACAACTGGGTCCACAACGATACGAACCTGTTAGAGAGCGCTTGACACAAGGTTCGGATACTCCAAGATGGTTGCTGAGAGAGCTAGCATAGCCTAATCACCATGGGTTGCAAGGCAGTGTCTAGTCTGGTGTGAACACTCTTTGGAAACGAACTCTACCATCTCCCATGCTTGTGTTGGGCTTAGAGCACATGTGCTTTTTTTATAACGACCCTTCAGCTCAGTTGAATACACTCCCTGGAAACATATAACATCCTTCCTAACGGCTGTTCGGGCGTGCCTAACACTAGCATTGTGTGCAAATGTTACTTCACTAATGCTTGCAATTTCATTTATAACTAGAGAGTGCATGGACTTGCTCACACTGTCACTTTGGTGAAGTATTACTGATATGTAATTCAGCGGCCGCACCCCAGGCGGGAGCCGCGTATTACATGACAGAGGAGACCAGTCTTAAAGAATAAAATTTTGTTCATGCAGCTTAATTTTGATTTAGCATTTACTAGTAGGTGGATTGCACCAACGGCTGCTCTGGCGTTGTATAGAGCATTGTCTCTATGTTTGCTGAATGTCAGCTTCGAATCTAGAGTTACTTTTAATCATTTGGACTCCTCGACCCAGTTCAATTCTTTACCAAAAAAGGTAAGTATACCATGCTCCTTTCTGGAGGTTCTCCTGGTGTAGACAGGGGTTCTCAAAGTGCGGGGCGCCCCCCTCCCCCAGGGGGCGTCAGCTTTGATTGAAATATTTATATTTCATATTCTGTAACAAATATTACTATCCTCATATTCATGAACCTATCATAGGCAGGTAGCTCCCAAGACCATTCAAGAATAATAAACTCGCACCTTTGCTGTCTTATTTCACATGAACTGACCAGTAGATCCTGCCAGCAGGAATTCTGAGAAAAGGTGGCGAGTAACATTTCCCAAACAGCTCCCTTCCACTCGCCACCCGCAGTGACATCTCCTTACCAAACAATTAATGACAATAAGCCGCTTGACAATGTGACCGCCACTTCCTTTCAAGAATGGATTCTTCTACTTCTGCCGTTGCCGATTCGAATTCAGCTAGGCCTTTCCAGTCAGTTCAAACACAGTGAGTGAACAGGTGAATTCTAGTGCGTGGTTAGCCAACTTTACAATAAACTGATACGAGTGACATCATTACCCATGGATAAGTGGCTTATTAGAAGTGGTAAAAAGAGACCCCATGAAAGTGATAGTGCTTGCCCTCCTTCGGAAAAAGAACAAGGCTCGAATTTAAACAAAGTCCATTGTTCCTTCGCGTCTACTTCTGCTCCCAACAGAATTATTAATTCTGCACACATAGTGATAGTGCGTAAATTTAAGACGATTATTTGACATTAGGCATTACCAGCATTCTTTCGAATAATAATCATGAACAACCTCAATGCGTTCTTTGTTTGGAGATTTTAGCAAACGACAGTGTGAAGCCTGTGAAACTTAGGAGACACTTGCAGACTAAACATCCAGACTGTGTAAGTAACCCTTTATCTTTTTTTAAGCGCCACGAGCAACAACTAAAGGGAAATGTTAGATTTCTAGAAAAGCACGCAACAGTTCCTAAGAAAGCGCCAAGAGCATACTTGGAGGTATCCTATTTAATTGCAAAATCCAAATCACCACATATTATTGGTGACAAATTACTTCTTCCTGCAGCCGTGAAAATGTGAGCGATCATGCATGGAGAAAAGTTCGGCGAGTTTTTGAAGTCGATACCGCTCTCAAATGATACAGTAACTCGTCATATTGATATAATAGCCTCTGCAATAAAAAAAAATCAATTGCCACCACGTCTTCATGATAGCCCAAAATTTGCCCTGCAACTTGATGAAAGTACTGATATCGTAAACAGTGCCCAGCTTCTTGTTTTTGTACGCTACTGTCATGAAAATGAAATTCACGAGGATTTTCTATTTTGTAAAGCTCTGGAAGGGCGGACTACAGGCGAAGATATTTTTTCTCGTGAATTCCTTTTCTAATGACAACAGTCTCTCATGGACGAATTGCGTTGGTATATGTACTGATGGGGCGTCGGCATTTACAGGAACTAAAACGGGTTTCAGAGCAAGAGTGAGTGCTGTTACTAATTCTGTAAAATTCACACATTGCATGATACACAGGGAGGCATTGGCTTCAAAAGTACTGCAACCGGAAGTCAATAAAATGCTGAACGATGTAATTAGTGTTGTACATTTTGTGAAAGCAAGAGCTTTAAACAGTCGGCTATTTTCAATTCTTTGCGAGGAGATGGGATCTACACATGATTCGCTTCTATTGCACACGGAGGTACGTTGGTTGTCTCGTGGTCGAGTCCTTCGTCGCGTTGTGGAGTTGAAGAATGAACTTCGTATTTTCCTATTTGACAGCAGTCCTACACTCGCAACCCTGTTTATGGATGAGAAATGGCTTCTAATACTGTGCTACTTCAAGGACGAAATAGTAATATTTTCATTCTAATCGACAAAGTGCTTGCTTTTAAGAGAAAACTTGAACTTTGGGAAGCCCAGATGGACAAAGGTAACTGTGAGATATTTCATTGTCTGAATGATTTCCTGGAAGAAAATGAGTTAGATATTTGTCAAATTAGTGGAATTGTCGTAGAACATCTTCAAACCCTTCGTCAAATATTCGAGGGTAGATTTCCACAACCTTCAACTGAGAATGACTGGATTCGCAGTCGTTTGAAACGAACGTAACAGCCCACCTGTCAACGGCAGAACAGGAGGAACTAATAGAAATCTCAAGTGACAGAATACTTCGAAATGAATTTAAGTCGAAGTCTCTTGAAAAGTTTTGGGTGCAGATTCGGAATGAATATCCCATTTTATCAAGAAAAGCAGTGGACCTGTTATTACCCTTTGCTTCAATTTACTTGTGTGAGTCAACATTTTCGGCAATGGCATCCGTCAAGACGAAGCATCGGTCTCGGCTGCAGCTGGAAGGGGATCTGCGGGTTGTTGTTTCAAACATCCATTCAAGACTGGATTTACTTTCATCTCAAATTCAAGCTCACACATCACACTAACTCCGTAAGTGTCTGAGAATTACCGAATTCTGATCCATGTACACTTTTATTCTCCTGTTTTACTTTTATATGGGTGAAGAGTTTTAACATAACATTTTTCAAATTCACAGTGAAATGTTGAAATGTTGTCATTTATAAGTCACGAGCTTTCATATATGAAACGCATTACTGAACACAGGTGTCTCAGCTAAAGAGCTAATTAGTGAAACCAACCAATAACTGCACGTGCAGCAGTTTTTTTATTTTTATAAGCAAAAGTACCGGTAATACATATGCATGACATTTTTTTTACAAAACGTTGTTGTATTTTTTTTTGTGGGAAGTAGCCTATGAGAAGTGCTAAGAAAGGGAATGAGAATAGGGGGGGGGGTAGATATTTCATGTTTCAGAAGGGGGTCGCGACAGAAAAAGTTTAAGAACCCCTGGAGGACGGTCACCGTTATTATTATGACCCTCCATTCCCTACACCAGTCCTCCAGTTTGCGAAGCGAAACTTGGAGTCTACCTACAGCCAGTTCCGGTTTCCAAGAGTCAGCCACCACGGCTGTATCGTCTGCCTACATGGCAACGCGGACCCCCTCCACCCTAGGAATGTCACAGGAATACAACACAGAGAGTAGCGGCCCCAATATTGATCCATGTGGCACCCTCACGTTTACATGCTTGACGGAGGAGCCCATGCCACCACGTGACACGTACAATTTTCTGCCAGACAAATAATTTTGCAAAATTAGCTGATGCTTTGTATTTATGCCTAAAGTATGTAATTTATATCGTAAGCCCTGGTGCCAGACTCTATGAAATGCGTGGACACGTCTAAAAAGACCACCCCAGAAGCTCTCTTAAAATTGAAGCCTTTGATTATAATATATACAGTATAAGTCTGATTAGTTGTAGCACCCAGTGGTCTTTTCGGAAAACGAACTGCTTCTCCGGGACTGCCCTCTAGACCGATTCAGATCCCAGCAATCGTTTTAAACGTAGTTTATAGAATATTTTCCCTAGTATATCTAGTAGACTGATCGGTCTGTAATTTTGAAGATTACTGGGATCTTTGCTGGTCTTGTGGATCATGGCAACCACCCAGAGCCGGATTAAGCCAGCGCGAGGCCCATAGCAAATGTTACCAAGACGCCCTAGGTTTTGTATGATAATGAAACACAACTTGGAAAAAAAGAAATTCCATTTAATGTGAGCAAATTTAGAGATATGTTGTTGTTGATTCATTTAGGGGATTTGCGAGATCGTGGTCATGTAGCTACGTGTACTTGTGTGCGTGTAGAATTTGTCTGATAACCTGTGTTATTGTGATGGATGTATCAGTGTGTGTAGTTGTAATTCAGATCAGGATTGGGAAGGAGGTGGCCGTGACCTTAATGTAGGGACCATCCCGGCATTCACCTAAAGCAAAAGTGGGACATCATGGAAACCCAATTCCAGGACGGCTGAGGTGCGAATCTTCTCAGTTTTGCCTCACGAGACTGAGTGTACCCTGTTCCAGCCCTCAGACCAGAATTAAATTTCTTGGCAGAGCAAGGAATCGAATCGGAGCTTCCGCGGTAACAACCAAGAGTGCTAGTCACTACGCAACGAGGCAATTTAGAAATAATACTAGACAAATCAATTTCTCTACGTAAATTACATTCAATGTTCATTTAGGTGAGGTCATTTAGACGATCTTGTCCCACCATGTTCCTTCACTCACTATTTAGATGCTTTAATGTCGAAAAAGAATTTTCTCCGCTGCAGTTGGCAATCATTAAAGAGAAGTAATTTCGTAAGACTATTTGTACATTTGGCAAACATGACAGTAATGAATTTTCCGTTACAAGTTTATAAATATGCAGTTCAAGAGCTTCATGCTTTTCGTTGTTATTACGAGCAGCCACATTAGTTTTGAGATGATCAGTGAACTGCTTAAGTTCGTCGCCTAGGCTTTCTTCCAAATTCTCTCAGTAAGCACTGACAATATTTGGAGTTATTTTCAAGATCTCTTTTGCTGTAGGAGATTTTAACTGCCGAAGTGTTCAAAATACAATCTATCGTACGCTTTCATGCGTTTGTCTAAGGCAGACAGTAAATTATCAATTGACAATAAACACCTGACTTTCAAATTTTTGTATGAGTGTTTGATTTAACTTCATCAAGCGTAGTAGAGCCGCAGAAATTGCCGTAGTAAGTACTGTATTTTGCTTGCGTCATCTTGAAGATTGTTGCTAATATTCTTCAGTTAGTCAGGATTTTGGCTTTGGCATCAATATATGAAAATGTAGGCCGCATTGCTTGAACGTACCCAAGTAACGATTAATAAAAGGCATATCCCGTTTTAAGATCTTGATCAGGTGACTGCAATGAAGCGCTAGACGCTTGCATACGTGGCTTTGTCGCACCAGCTCGGGCAGATCACCTAATGTCCGACAGTCTCTTCAAAGTCGGGAGTTTGGAACCTGTATTTTCCAGTAATTTCTTCTAATATTACATATACATGTGTAAGATTGAGCAGCGTTCTTTAAGGGCCCCATCGATAGGTAGAAGCAGAAACAAACATTCTGCAACACACTAAGCAACCAAATTTAGTGAATGTGCAAACCAGGGAATGTACTCTTTGTGCCATTTATCTCCTTAATGCGTGCTTGTCACCCGTGGAATTAATTAATGTATGAAATTAAGTTTTAAAGTTGAAATTTTAAATGCATTTTATTGTGCCCGTCAGACAAAGTCATCGGGGAACTCGCAAATTGCCTTCCCTACTTCCTCACCCTTCGAACCCACACATTGAGGAGGATGGGATGTGTATTGAGACCAGCTCCGGCACGAGACCAATAACTTAGGAGTATCGGGTAAGGTGAGAGGCAAAAGTCATAAACATGCCGAGGAAGCACACCCCCAAAGAATAAATAAAATCCAGCATTGACTAGTCCAGGCTTAAGTAGAATTCGTTAAACATTTATTGAATCAGAATGGCTAGTCAGCAAAGCTAATAAAAGAAATAAATAAATAATTCTCCCCTAAACTGACTTTAAGTTGACACTCTCGAAAATCCTAATCACAAAAATAGAATGAAGTTCAAAAATCGAAACTAAGAATGTGACACGTAATGAAATCCCTTAGCAATGACAAAAATCCAATTAAAAACAATATGTTCAGTAAAGAACATATAGCCTACTTTCTCCTAAATGCATGGGTATTGTTATAACCCTTTGTCCTTTTCAAGGAGTATAATTGAATGTTGGTTGTAGTAGCTTGTTGAAATACAACGTGCTATAGGGATATTAAACATGAATATGAGGTGCCCTTTGCTAGTGCTACCTCTGTAAAAAAAATCATTCAATTCGGTTTCACCGTGTTTGAATTGTAATGGGGAATGGATTTGCACACATAATTGGCCGCTATTTTCAAACTATTGGGCTGATGACCTTGTAGTCAGTCATAAGATGCTTTCCACAAAAAGTCATGTTGTTGCAAAATTTGGTAGAGATCAAATTATTAGGATGGTCGTAATTTGATTTAAGCTTTTAACATTTGGGTGGCCGTCATTCCGTTTCCGTCAAGATGGCGGCGATATAAAACATGACACTGAGGTGCCCTTTGCTAGTGCTACCTCTGTACCAAATTTTGTTCAATTCGGTTTCACCGTGTTTGAATTGATAGGGGGAATCGATTTGCACACATACTTGGCCACCATCTGCAAACTATTGGGCTGATGATTTTGCAGTTTGGTCAGAATATGCTTCCCACATAAAGATATGTTGTTGCAAAATTTGGTAGAGACTAGATTATTAGGTTGGTCGTAATTACATTTTAGCTTTTAACATTTGGGAGGCCGCGATTACGTTTCCGTCAAGATGGCGGTGATATAAAACATGACACTGAGGTGCCCTTTTCTAGGGCTACCTCTGTACCAAATTTCGTTCCATACGGTTTCACCGTGTTAGAATTGATAGGGGGAATCGATTTTCACACAAAGATGGCCGCCATACGCAAAATATTAGGCTAATGACCTATTATTTTGGTCAAAGGATACTCCCTTCATAAAGGTATGATGTTGCAAAATTTGGTAGAGATCGGATGATTAGGTCAATCGTAATTTGATTTAAGCTTTGCACATTTGTGTGGCCGCCATTACGTTTCCGTCAAGATGGCGGCGATATAGAACATGACACTGAGGTGCCCTTTGCTAGTGCTACCTCTATACCAAATTTCGTTCCATTCGGTTTCACCGTGTTCGAATTAATAGGGGGAATCGATTTTGACACAAAGATGGCCGCCATCCGCAAACTATTAGGCTAATGACCTATTAGATTGGTCAAAGGATGCTCCCTCCATAAAGGTATGTTGTTGCAAAGTTTGGTAGAGATCGGATGATTATGTTCGTCGTAATTTGATTTAAGCTTTGAATATTTGTGTGGCCGCCATTACGTTTCCGTCAAGATGGCTGCGATATAAAACAAGACACTGAGGTGTCCTTTGCTAGTGCTACCTTTGTACCAAATTCCGTTCAATTCGCGTTCTCCGTGTTCGAATTGATAGGGGGGACAGACATTCAGAGTACACACACTCACACACACACACACACACACAGACTCTTTCACACACACACACACACACACACACACACAGACAGACACACTTTTTTTCGCCTTGTGTTGATCTCATAAGTCTACTTTCATTTTTGGCAAAAATCGAAAGTAGGCTAATACAAATAGTCACATCAAAGAATTTACGGCAAATCAAGAATACTAATCGTCCACATGCCACAAGAATAAATTTACATTTAATGCACCAATAGAAAATAGACTATGTTACGAAGGTGTTACTTCCAACTTTTAAATTTAAATTCATCCGCTAACTAAACCTGAATTGAAGTTAACACTAGATGATAAACATCTGTGACGAAGAAAAATACAAAGCTGTTAAAGCAGCCAGTCTAACAATAAAATAAACTAAGTTATTATTTTTTCGTTAGTAGAATTTTGGTATTTAATTGTTAGTACGGTAGAAGGTTAGTATTTTTGTTTAGTAGAATTGCTCTTTACTTATTCTGAAAGGGAGTAGCAGCCTTTCAGAATAAATCAATTCTTTACTAGTCTTATAGACGGTTAAGATATTGATAATATAAGCCAAATAATGGCCACACTGCGTCCTGCTGCACGGCTGAAAGCAACGGGAAACTACAGCCGTATGCTATTCCCGAGGATATGCACCTCTCTATGCATAATTACATGTGATGATGGCCTCCTCCCTTGTAAAATTTCAATCCGGAGGTAAACTAGTCCCCCGTTCGGATCTCCGGGTGGGGACTACTCGAGAGGGGGTTAACATCACAGAAGTGACAAAGAGGAAATCTGACATTCTACGGATCGGAGCGTGGAAAGTTAGAAGTCTGCTAGGAAGTGGAAGGTTAGAAAACTTAGATAGGGAAATGGATAGGTTGAGGTTGGATTTGGTTGGGATTAGTGAAATGCGCTGGCAGGAAGAACAGGACTTTTGGTCAGGAGACTATAGGGTCATTAGCACTAAATCAAACAATGGCCAAGCAGGGGTTGGCCTCATATTGAGTAGGAAACTTGGACAGCGGGTGGAATATTATGAACAATATAGTGAACGGATTATTGTAGCAAAAATCAATACTAAACCTACCTGCACCACAGTGGTACAAGTCTATATGCCTACCAGTCAAGCTGATGATGAGGATGTTGAAAAGGTCTACGAAGAAATAGACGAAATTCTGAGGTATATCAAGGGTGATGAAAATGTTATAGTAATGGGAGATTGGAATGCTGTGGTAGGAAAAGGGAGAGAAGGGAAAATAGTAGGAGATTTCGGATTAGGTGAAAGGAATGATCGAGGAAGCAGGCTGGTAGAATTCTGCACCGAGCATGAGTTGGTCATAGATAACACCTTATTCAATAACCACAATAGAAGAATATACACATGGATGAGACCAGGAGATACAGGGCGTTACCAAATCGACTTCATTATGGTCAAGCAGAGGTTTCGAAACCAGATTTTGGATTGTAAAGCATATCCTGGTGCTGACATAAACTCTGACCACAATCTGGTCGTAATGAAATGCAGATTAAAGTTGAAGAAACTCAAGAAAAGTCAAAAGCCAAAAAGGTGGGCAATAGACAGACTGAAAGAGAAGGATGTAAACGAAAGATTCAAGAAGAGTATAAAGGAAGGACTAATGAAAAACCCTAAACAAACTTCAATTGCAGACGAATGGGCACTTTTGAAGAATGAAATAACAAAATCCGCAGAAGAAAACATTGGTAGGAAAGAAAGAATAGGTAGAAAACCGTGGATCACTCAGGATATACTAGAATTGATGGATGAAAGGCGGAAACACAAGAATGTAAGAGATGAGAAGGGGAAAGCAGAATACAGACGTCTGAGAAATGAGGTTAACAAGAAGTGCAAGGAAGCGAAAGAAGAATGGTTGAAAGAGAAATGTGCAGGTATAGAAAATTGTCTGAAATTAGGTAAAGTAGACACAGCTTATCGAAGGATTAAGAATACTTTTGGGGAAAAGAAGACTAAGTGCTGTAATATTAAGGACACAAATGGAAAGCCTCTAACAGATAGGGAAGAAAAGGTTGAGAGATGGAAAGCTTACATAGAGAGTTTGTATAAGGGAAAGGAGATTGAGAATCATATAATGGAAAGGGAGGAGGAAATTGATGAGGATGCGAAAGGAGATTTAATATTGAGATCAGAATTTGATAGAGCTTTGGAAGACTTAAGCAGGAACAAAGCACCAGGCATAGATGATATACCGATTGAGTTGCTACGCTGCATAGGAGATGAAGGTCTGATCAGGCTATTTCACTTGGTGTGTAGGTTTTATGAGACAGGTGAGGTACCCCCTGATTTCAAGAAGAATGTTATCATCCCTATACCAAAGAATGTGGGAGCTGACAGATGTGAAGATTACCGTACAATCAGCCTGATTACTCATGCTTCAAAGATCCTGTCTAGGATAATTTACAAGAGGATTGAAAGCCAGATAGAAACGGAGTTGGGTGAAGACCAGTTTGGTTTCAGGAGAAATGTAGGAACAAGGGAAGCTGTACTAAGTCTTAGGCTGATTTTGGAAGGTAGAATAAGGAAAGATAAGAGAACGTTCATGGCTTTTGTAGACTTAGAAAAGGCTTTTGATAACGTTGATTGGACTAAATTGTTTGACATTTTGAAATCGATTGGAATAAAGTACAGGGATAGGAGGGTGATATACAGTCTATACAGAAACCAGACAGCAGTCATTCGAGTTGAAGGACATGAGAGAGAAGCTGGTATTCAGAAAGGTGTAAGGCAAGGCTGCAACTTATCACCCATACTTTTCAATCTTTACATTGAACAAGCAATGAAGGAAATTAGAGAAAAATTTAAAGTGGGAGTGAAGATTCAAGGAGAAATAATTTCAACTCTGAGATTTGCTGATGACATAGTCATCTTGGCCGACAAGCCTGAGGATTTGAATGAGTTTTTGAATGGTATGGACTCCGTCTTACAGAAAGAATTCATGATGAAAATTAATAAATGTAAAACAAAAATACTGGAATGCAGCCGAAATAAATCAGAAACCTCTATGGAGATCAAATTGACAGGTGAAAAGCTGAAGGAAGTAGAAGACTTCTGTTACTTAGGAAGTAGAATAACCAGTGATGGACGAAGCATAGAGGATATAAAAAGTAGGTTGGCTCAGGCAAAAAAAGCTTTTCTACAAAAAAGGAATCTGCTGACATCGAATATAGATTTAGGTATTAGGAAGTCATTTTTGAAAGCCTTTGTCTGGAGCGTGGCGCTCTATGGAAGTGAAACTTGGACTATTGGTGCAGCAGAAAAGAGGAGAATAGAAGCATTTGAAATGTGGTGTTACAGGAGAATTATGAAGATCAGATGGGTAGATAGGGTTACAAACATAGAGGTATTAAGACGAGTGGGAGAGGAGAGATGTTTCTGGCGACTGCTAATGAAGAGAAGAGATAGGTTGGTAGGACACATACTAAGACACCCAGGAATAGCAAGCTTAGTTATGGAAGGAAGGGTCGAGGACAAGAACTGTAGGGGTAGACCAAGGTTAGAATATGTTAAACAGATTGCCTCAGATGTAGGGTGTGGTAGTTATGTAGAGATGAAACGATTAGCTCAGGACAGGGAGGCATGGAGAGCTGCATCAAAACAGTCAAAAGACTGAAGACTCAAACAACAACATTACTCACATAATACAATTGGAATAAATAAATAACACGCTTAAAATTAAACACGTAATAATAACAATGAGACTCTTTCCTACGCAAATCCAAATACTGTTTGCATTGGATTGTCATCTAAATGCATGTAAATCGTTGGAGCTGGCACAGCTACAATGGCATCTTGCTCAACATAGTTGTCAATTGTCCACGTAAGTAATGGTTTTTGGCCGCTTCTAGCGCCACTGCCACCGCTCCACCGCTAGAATCCCAAGATGGCGATATCTTTCGAGCGAATTATTGGAGGAAGTCGTGTCAGGTGTCAAATTACTCGGGATGATGTCCGCTTTCCAGCTCACCATTTATTTTTCAAACTTTGCCAAAGGGCCTAACTACACATTTTGAAAATTTTGCATTTTTAACATTTTTAATTTCTATTAAGGATTTTTTATTTATATAATTTTATCTATTATTTTTTAGATTTTGCCAATGACAAAACTACTAGGTCACCGACCTGAGATTTTGAGTACCAATAATTGGAGAGACTTGTGCGAGGGCTCATTTTTCTAAGAATTACGCACTCTTGCTCGTGGATTATTTATTTTCCCAAATTTTAACAAACTTCGAGGTCATCGACTTGAGAATTTGAGAACCCATAATTGTAGGGACTTGTATAAGAGCTCAGTTTACTCATGATTACGCCCTCTTTACTGTGGATTATTTATTTTTCCAAATTTTAGTAAACTTCAAGGCCATAGACCCGGACGTCATTAGGAAAACCCAGGCCTAGGGTATTGATACTATAACGATATTTATGGTTTCCCGACACTCTGTTGTGTGACAGTAAATGTGAGTCAACGAATGGTAACGACTTAAACTTGACACACACGTGACACGGCGCTTGCAAGGTTCCTAAAATCCAATTAAATTTAATAAAATGCCTTAAGATGTCTAGAATTTTTAATCACACGGTGTCGATGACTGATATATCCCTAGTCATTTACATATTTAACTAAACAAGACAGATGGCCTCCCTGATTACAATTTTCAACCATACAGGGCTAATAAACGAAATAATGCCATAGACCAACATGAATTAGACACTCGCAAGTATGACTGAAACGTCCCCAAAACCTTACACACACACACACAAATACACAAGGCTACATGACTATGATTTTCCTTACAAGTTCACAGCGAACTGCACTGGACTGAAGCAGAGGCTGTGGGAATCGTCATCAGCAGAAATTGAATTCCTCTTTGCTAGCACACAGACTGCATAGGGCCTCTGGCGAGCTAATTATGTCTTCGGACACTCCTAGCACTAAAAGCCATACGCCAAATAATACGTCAAATAGACTAAGATAAAGGGTATACAGACCTTTCGTTTAAGGTATGCCGCATAGTGCTTTATGGAAGTCAAACTAGAACTGTGAACTCATTAGAAAAGAAGAGAGTAAACTTTATAATTATGCTAGTCTAAAAGTAAAGAATACCCAAACCAAAGCAAAAAAACAAGTCCGAGAAAAAGATACTGCTGCTCAAGATAATATTAACCTCATGTTTAATACACTAGAACGCACTCGTACTGATAGCAAGTTGTTTGATGAGAAACCTTTAACACCTCGTCTAAAACCCATGTTGAGGCACTCACCCACGTCTGAAAAGCTCTCAACTCTATCAGAGGCAACACAGACCATCAAGGAGTTGGTAGGTGAAGGTGAAAAGGATGATGATGATGATGCTGATAATAACATAACTATGTTAAGCACTCCAGCACATCTAAAAAAAAGCTTTCAATACTATCAAAGGCAAGTCAAACCATTCAAGAGACTGTGGACAGAGGTGAAAATTATGATGATAATGATGACGATGATGATGATGATGATGATGAGGTTTTTACACCTATAAAACCATCACCGTTTTCCCAGTTTTTGAAAACATCAGTGTTGCTCGTCGTGGTAAACCACTCATCAATAACATTGGAACGATCCTAATATATTAGTCGAACGCCTACAGCTCTTGCATGCCTCTAAACAGGCTGGTCATACTGGATATGAGGAAGAGCTATTAGAAATAGAAGATAAACTTCGTATTGTGTGATGGGTCAACGTAGCAACATCCCCTGAGGCTGTTTTCGACAATGGATACACACTCAACTAAAGCGCAGAGATTTTTCGTATTCGAGAAGTAAAACTTCATAATCCAGTCACCTATTTATTCCAAGACGACTCTTGACAACCTCTACAAAGAGGCTTCTACGTTCAAGAATTACAAAAGACAGCGTTTCCAAAACACTTCCCGGTGGAAGAAAGTGGTTAAAACATATGAAAATAAAACTCTTTGTAAAATGGTTGAGATTTCACTCTACCAAAAAAGTTCTTGCATCAATAAATCTGATATAGTATAAATCTTGTCATTTATTAATATCTTATCTGCTTGGCTTACCTCCCTGTCACTCCCTGTAAGAAAAAATACTCTAAGTAGTAAATGCTCTCTATTTTAGGTGTAGCCTAGCAAAATGTATTTTCTTTTTCTAGTCAGCCGATAGAGCAATATTAGCAATCGATGGATATTATGTTAAAGTAAATCTCACTACCTGTGCGTCCATGCGTGTTAAATAACCCCTTTTGATTTAACAGTCCATATTCCATTCTCATACACTACTCAGCTACTTGTAACAACATGCGACAAAATATTTCTTGTTGTTAAAGTAAATCCCACTACCTGTATGTTCATGCGTGTTAAATAACCCCTCATGATTCAATATTCCATATTCCATTATCTTACACAACTCAGCTACTTGTAGCAACATGCGACATGATCTTTCTTGTTGATAAAGTAAATCCCACTAGCTGTAAGTCCATTCGTGTTTAATAACCCCTTGTGAATTAATAGAGCATATTCCATTCTCTTACGCTTTTTATTGTCGTGTGGCCTCCTAAGAGGCCGAGTGCAGGTCTTTCTAGTCGATACCCGTGGACAAACTGCGCGTCGGGATGAGAGATGAAATGGATGGAGATGAATGAAAATGGGCAAGGATGTGAACGAAAGCAGCCGTGGCCTGTCAGAAGGTAACGTCTCAGCATTTGCCTCGTGTTGAAAATGGGGAAACCACGGAAAACCATATCAAGGACGGCCGACGGTGGGTCTCGAACCCACGCGTCTTCCGAGTCAGCAGAGAGCTTGGCCTCAAGGCCTAGCGCTGCGCTTTAGCGAGCCTAGCCACTGCTGACGGTTTCTCTTACGTTACTCAGCTACTTGTTACAATATGCAACAAGATCTTTCTTGTTGTTAAAGTAAATCCCACTACCTGTATGTCCTTACATCTGAGGTAAATTGTTCAACATATTCTAACCTTGGTCTACCTCTACAGTTCTTGGTTTCAACCCTTCTTTCCATAACTAAGATTGCTATTCCTAGATGTCTTAGTAAGTGTCCTACCAACCTATCTCTCCGCTTCGTTAGATTCTCCTGCACTACTCAGTTACCCGTAACGACATGTAATAATATTTTTATTTTTTAAACGTTAGAGCAAACTCGCTACCTGTATGCCCCTAGGGTTATGCCCTAGTACAGATCTCAAGTCTGGGGTAAATATAGAGAGGCATAAAAGCTTTTTACGTTTTTAAACTTAACTATAATGCAGGGTACCCTTTAAGAAGGGAGAGTAGACCTTTGAGGTGTATTTGTCATCCAAGTTTGCAAAGCTTGTTAATTGACCTGCGATAAGAGTTTTCGTATAGCATTATAGAGAGCGGAAAAGTGGCCACTATCTTGGAAATATTTGATCACACCTCATAGGTTTGGTTAACTTAACATCTAAACTATAAATCATAGAAAGTTGTATTATGGATTAAACGAAAAGTCTCTCTGTCCTTTATTCCTAGAACAAAACATTGCACTTTTAGATATTTTTAGATACTTATTTTATTTTGGAAAGTAGGCTATATATTTTAAACTAGAAATTGTAGAATTGTGTGTTACCTTAAACGAAAGGTCTCTATACCCTTTATCTTACGCTATTATTTATTTAGCGTATGGCTTTAAGTGCTAGGAGTGTCCGAATACATAAT
The DNA here is from genome assembly GCA_946902985.2 of Meconema thalassinum. Classification (NCBI taxonomy): domain Eukaryota; kingdom Metazoa; phylum Arthropoda; class Insecta; order Orthoptera; family Tettigoniidae; genus Meconema; species Meconema thalassinum. The sequence goes on along the minus strand of OX336389.2, from coordinate 591,202,648 downwards.
TAGCTCGCCAGAGGCCGTATGCAGTCTGGGTGGTAGCAAAGAGGAATTAAATTTCTGCTGATAAAGATTCCCACAACCTTTGCCTCAGTCCAGTGCAGTTCGCTGTGAACTTGTAAGGAACATGATAGTCATGTAGCCTTGTGTATTTGTGTGTGTGTAAGGTTTTGGGAACATTTCGGTCATACTTGCGAGTTTCTAATTCATGTTGGTCTATTGCATTATTTCGTTTATTAGCCCTGTATTGTTAAAAATTGTAATCAGGGAGGTCATCTGTCTTGTTTAGTTAAATATGTAAATGACTAGGGACATATCAGTCATCGACTCCGTGTGATTAAAAATTCTAGACATCTTAAGGCATTTTATTAAATTTAATTGGATTTTAGGAAACTTGCAAGCGCCGTGTCACGTGTGTGTAGAGTTTAAGTCGTTACTATTCGTTGACTCACATTTACTGTCACACAACAGCGTGTCGGGAAACCATAAATATCGTTATAGTATTAATACCCTCGGCCTGGGTTATCCTAATGCGTCCGGTTCTAAATAGAACAAGAGTTGACCGAGAAAGTAATTACATGGGCAAATTTAAATCCTTGCACAAGTCTCTACCATTATTGTTTCTTGAAATCTCAGGTCTATGACCTAGTTGTTAAGTCCTTTGGTAATATCCGAAAAAAATAAAAGATCATAAAAATAGAAATATTACATTTATTAATTTAAATTCTGACTTAAGTCTCTAATATTATTGGTTCGAGAAATCACAGGCCAATGGCCTTGAAGTTTACTAAAATTTCGAAAGTTAATAATCCACGGTAAGGAGGGTGTAATCATGAGTAAAATTAGCTCTTTTACAAGTCTCTACAATTATGGGTTCTCAAACTCTCAAGTCAATGACCTTGTAGTTTGTTAAAATTTGGGATAATAAATAATCCACGAGAAAGAGGGCCTAATTCCTAGAAAAATGAGCCCTCGCACAAATCTCTCCAATTACTGGTTCTCAAAATCTCAGGTTGATGACTTAGTAGTTTTGTCTTTGGCAAAATCTAAAAAAATAATAAATAAAACTGATATAAATAAAAAAAATAAACCTTAAATAAAAATTAAGAATGTTAAAAAAGCAAAATTTTCAAAATGTTTAGTTAGGCCCTTTGGCAAAAATAAATGGTGGGCTGGAAAGGGGACATCATCGCGAGTAATTTGACACCTGACACGACTTCTTCCAATAATTCGTTCGAAAGATATTGCCATCTTGGTATTCTAGCGGTGGGGCGGTGGCGGTGGCACTAGAGCCGGGCAAAAACCACTACTCACGTATACGGGGGTTCCGTGACATTGCACCTTGTCGTCTCGTAGCTCGTGTCAGTTTGTTCTTAAGTCGGTATTCTAATAATCAGCTGTTCCAGGTGTCGGTCATACAATAAAATATAATTCAAGTTTAGAAAAGTCAATTTCTTATTTAGTTCGCTTGATTTATCACGTTCGTTTACGTTAATTAGACTTCATGATTTTGTTACTGTTTATTTTTCATAGTGAATCCCTCATAGTGTGACTTAGTTGCACTTAATGACCATGATGACACATAGCAACAACAGCAAAATCACTGAAGTAGTGTTGTCTGTACCAGAACACAACATTACCTCACTCACGGGTAATACAATAACACGCTCTAACAATAGAGAAAATGGCGCAGCACACTGGCTCGCTAACACATCGGCTGATGAGATTAGAAGCCAATCTTCATCACCGGGAAGAAAAAAACTCATCATAATGTGGGTGAATCAAGTCAATCCCATCATTCATCATCATAACAGACACAATAATACGTAACAGGGCTTATTAACTTAAACATGGTCTCTGGTCAATCATATTTATATAGGGTAAATCCGTCTAAGTTCAATATTCAAGAAACCTCTACCAATAATCGTCGTAAGCATGAAATGTATCCTAAATAAAGACATGAAAATCTTCTAATAAACATAATAGTGCATAAAATGCGACCGTAATTCTTATCAAGAATTAGTATTATAGCTTGGTTACAGAATCATTCAGTCAAAAGTCTATATTTGTCGTCTCACAGAGTTGCAACTGACCGTGGGTATTTAATATGCGTTCGACCGGCTGTCCAGTCCATCTGTGGCTCGCCCATAACAGGTTTTGGCGTGTCGCAGGGGTATCCCTTCATTGCAGTACAATACACTTCAATTTAAAACGAGCAGTTTAAAAGCAATACCGTAAATCCTATTTGCTGGCTCGTAAAACAATTAACTTACACTTAATATCACTGGTAACATCAATCAGGTTAGCCTGTGCCAAGGCTTGTAGATATAATCAAAACAAAAACCAATGAGTGGTAAAGGAAAGATGTTCCATTCACGCTGTAGAATGTTGTCAACCATTTTCGGACTAATATAAAGAGACTCCCATGTCTCGCAGCATATACATTGCCATGGTACGCCCCAAAAACGTTGTAGCAAAATGTTATGTGCTCACTGGGCACTAGAAATTATAAATATCGTCAAAACCTACTCTTCACGTGCTGTCAACCGATAGGTTGACTGGGCAATCACTATGCCTGGCTTCCAAGAGCTCTGTGTTACCTCCTAACACATATTCAAAGTTCAGGATAACCAAAAGCTGTTGTGTCAATGCACACTAAAATGTTCAATTCATAAAGCGGCAGAATAAACCTCAGCTACTGCCAAACGATACACCAAATAAATGGCTTAACTTGTCCTCAGTGCATCTGCACTTCCTAACATAAAATTTACATGTAGAAGAAATCAATTCAATAACATAGCCACAAATATTAATGTTTTCAAATTTTGTATGTGTATAGGAGAGTACAGGCATCTCCTCCTAACGATTGATAGTGTACTAGCGTACTTGTGGCGTTCGTCATCATATCACGTGGCGTCATTGGCAATGATATGACCAAGGCAAGTCAAAATAGGCTGTACAGACTAATCTGGGCATGGTAAATAACATAAATCCTACCTAAGGCTGCTTTAGAGTGCGTCGCTTATACTAGTCAACAGGGATTTAGGCCTTGACATGGATTTATAGTTGTTCAAAAACTCACATTACTGGTGCGCTGTCATTTTGGTTAGCCCTCAAGCTATGGCCCCAGGAATAGAGCCTGGGCTCGACTCTCGGCTCCATCGCCTTCTTCGTCTCATCATGTAGGCTAAGGCTTTAGCTTCTCCCTGTTCATGGGTGGTTTAGTGCATCTCGGAACTCAGCTGGATTGGCAGGATACTATTCCACATCAGCTCCACGTGGTCGATTAATCTAGATGACCTTCTGGAAGATCTTACAGGAATTCGGTTTATGATGGATAAAGCAATAGTGCTACTATTCGCTCGCAGACAAAAGAATTGATGTAATAAAGGTCAGCAAATTATATTTGGACGCAGTGATGGCGTCCGTTCACTGCTTTTCAGGTTGGGCAATTATCGAAGAATTTCGTTGCGATCTCTAAATTTATAGCAATACTAGGAATGTCATTTCACTGTTCATAAATTGTTGTCGTTAATTATAAACGATTTAGATGCAATTTTCACTGACAGATATAAGGTGAATGAATGCCTCGTGACCTAGCCACACACAGTTAAGGGGCGTGGTGGCGCAGCGGTCAATCTATATGCCTCTCACAAAGGCGGACCAGGTTCGATTCCCGGTCAAAGCATGTGAGATTTTCGAAGTGAAATGCCACGGCCTGTGGTTCGGATTCCACGTAAAAAAAAGGTCCCGTGGCTTAGGATCAAGAGATTAACAGTCACGTTAAACTACAAGCTTTACACACAGTTAGACAATGTGGTCACTACACTTGCACAGAATTACCACAAAAAATGCGAAATGTCGCCCAATAACTATTTCGTTTATTTATACAATGGTGTGGCGTGTTTTAATACTCACGCAAATACTTGTTTAGCTTCACAAAAGCACTATATTCAGTAATTTGTACACTCGTTTTTACCAGCACAACATTCGCGTGCATCAATCGCACAGATCGCGAAGGGTGTGACGTCTTTGATGACGCAGTCCAGTTTTCTGGAAGAACACACTAGTCGTTTAGCAACCATTAATTCCACATAATTAATCACATCGCATTTCTGCGTTGTTAAAAGAAGTTTCCAAGACTGTCAAAAAATCCCAAATCAGTCCGTTAAATTGGTAATAGGTGTAGTGCATTTCCAATTTCAGTAGCGTAGAATTTTACAATGGGAAAATATTTTATTGTGGTCAGAAAAGTGTAATTATGTCCACTACCTTAGTCAAAAATATGATAGGAGCAAGACCAAAGTTCTCACGGCTCATTCTGGCTGATTTGGTGTAATACAAACTTAGTGACAAGAGATTGCCAGCCATGATCCATACGGGCTCAATATATGAAATGATTCCATTTAAGAAAAATATTTAAGAATTCCAAAATATAACAAAATATAATCTACCAAACAAAAACAAGAATAGAAGAGTATGCAGAGCTACGTGAACTCACAATGACACTCGAATCAACGTCAGTAGGGGGGTAAGGACAGTTCTATTACACTTGGCGGGGCTGTGCCCAATAAACCAACATGGCTGCCAAACGTAGGTGAAACATTTAAATAATTAATATCTCTCGAACGCAAGGTCCAATTTTGACATGCGACATGTCGTTGGACTTGGGTTGACGTCCTCTTTCCTATGGACCACTCGTTATATTTTTGAAAAATGTTATGAAAATTTTTGTTTTCGAAAGTAGGTGATAGTTTGAAAACCAAACATGATAGAATGTTGTGCAATTTCTCAAACGAACGGTCTCTATGATCTTTATTTTTATAATGAAACTTTTTTATTTTTATGTTTTTTTTAAAACAGTCCAATTTTGAAATTCCTATATTTTGGAAACTAGGATTTCTACAAAAATGTTTATTTGACATAAATCAATTGCCCTGACCCCGTCTACATCTGAAATAAATTTCACGTCTCTAGGACAAAATTTGTGCCGAAGGAGGGTAAGGGGCGTTCTAACGAGTGTCATGAACGCCGCGTGAGTCGAAGCCGATATCTCTCGAACCCATGGTCGGAGATTCACGAATGAGGTGTCGTTGGACTCGAGCTGATGGGGGCTTTGCTATGGACCACCCATTATATTTTTAAAAAAATGTGGAAACTCGATTTTAGGGTTAAAAAAGTGTTTTTTTTCGTGATTTTTGCCGATATCTCACGAACCAATAAGGCTAGAGACTTGTACGAGGTGTCATTTTTTTCGTCGCGTTGTTCTCTTACCGAAAATGTTAGTGTTGAGTAGGAATGAAAAGCCATTTTGAGGTAAACCCGTGATTTTAGACTTTTTGCTATATCTCGCAAACCAATAACGCTAGAGACGTGTACGAGGTGTCATAGGACTCGGGCTAACGCCCCCTGTTTGAATATATTTTTGAAATTTTGACAAAGGGCCTAACGACACTTTTGTTGAATTTTATTTAACCTGTTTAAAATGTTCATGAAGAGAAGTTGTTGAGAGAGACGTTACTGCTGGGTGGGTGTGTTTCAACGAACCTGTCGCTGACCACGGTGGCTGTGCTCAATAGAACAATCGATATTTCGACGGGTCGGTTTATGACAGAGCGAGGATTGTTTTTTTCTGATATTTTACCCCCCGAAGGGGATCTTTAACGTGTTAACGATGATGGGTTACATGACGAATGATAATTCAATGATCAGATGAAGGGCAAACAGAACTTGGTTCTATGTTGGTTGAAGCGAGTAGAGAAAACAAACTTGCTGGAGAGGGGAACAGACTAGCAGGATGTGAATGTCATTTGAGCTTATTGGAATGCGCTGATCAGACTTGACAGCAGGTGCAATTGAAAATTACAAAGACGCGGAAGACGCTTGAAGGTTAAATAATCTGACAACCGTGGTGGCAGGGAAGAGCGAAATGCATGTGAACACGTGTGAAACCACATGTAACCTAAACAAGTTACATCCTGTTTTGCTTTGTATGTGACAAAATGCAAGTTCATGTGAAATTTTACCTGGTACAGGTGTTCTCTTTGGACGTTAGCTGTCCACGTGCCCGATACCAGAATGTTCAAGCGTGAGAAAAAAAAAATGGTTATACAAGCAACGTAACATATATAAAGACATGTCGTTATCATTTCCACTCTCACTTATGTTACTACCTTTGAACACACTGCGTTGCGTGAAACATATGCTCTTGTTTAACAGTTTTGGTGTTGGGGGAAAATACTTAACCTTGTTGTGGGGTAGGTATTTATTTATATATTTATTCATTTATATATTTATTGATTTATATATATTTACAAGCAATTATTTATTGATTGTTAAAGTTATAAATAAATGTTTATTTATTTGTTTGCAGATAACGTGTACACCTGTTGTGTGTGTGTGTGGGAAAGAAATTGAAAAGAGATAAAGGAGGACAGCTAGAGACGGAAACCATTACCACACTAGCCCACGAGACGGGAATAAAGCAAAGCATTTCAAGTCAAGGTGAGATTTGTTTATATATATATATAACCTGTTTGATTTGTTTTGTTTATGACGTGCATAAACTATATGGAATATATATACTTATGGTGGTTTATTTTATTTGCTTTTAGATATTTGGAAAAAAAAGCTTTACCGCTATAGCAAATGCAGCTAAAATCCAAGAGGCTCTGGAGTGCGGCCATTGTCAGACAGTCTACATTTCTAAACTCAGGTGAGAGTGTTCTTTGAAAATAATGTCTGTTACTGCAACGGATATGTTAACTTGGGAACCCCTAAACAGTGGATTTAAATCACGTGTGTGCTCTGGTCGCGTGGTCAATGTTAGAGAAAGTTTAGTCCCAAAATAATTTTTAGAATCTTGTTTTGAATTTTTTTTAATGAAATGTGTACAGCAAAACGGCTGCATACAGCTCTAAAGGTGAATTCAGAACTGGTGTGCGAGTTTATATATAAAAAGGAGGACGTGGAACATAAAGATACAATTTATATAATTTGGAACAGTGGTATGAAACCCACGTGATCAATGGCTTGCTGACTAAATTTGATAAACTACAATAAGGACCCAGTCGCCTTGCCTTAGACAAAATTCATCACCTGCAAATTAACGTTTGTCAATTCAATCCTTTCAATGCTGGGTCTAGCTTTATTCGGACACCACAGGCAATAGCTTTGAAAAAGGCTGTGATTAACATTGAAAATAAGGACGATGAATGTTTCTTGTGGTCTGTGGCTGCGTACTTGCAACCTGCAAAACGTGCCTGTCACAGACCGGGAATTTATAAGAATGCATTTTCTTATTTAAAACAAAATTTAAATTTAACTGATGTTTCGTTCCCTATGGACTTAACCGAGATCCATAGGTTTGAACAAGATAACCAGGACTTTTCGTTTATGGTGTATGGCCTTGATGGTGATGAGATTGTGGGTCCTCTTTATGCCACAAAAGAACCGAAACGACACCACATTCATCTTATATATTTATGTATGGGAAAGGTAAATCACTATTGCCTTATTAAAAGCTTAAGTAGTTTGCTAAGCAGTCAAATGTCCAAACATGATGGTAAAAAGCACATTTGCGAGCGTTGCCTGCAATATTTTCAAACCCCTACGCTTTTGGAACGTCATAGGGTAGATGACGTTTCTCAGGAAGCGGTGAGATTGATATTGCCACAAGGGGACAATGCTATGTTGAAATTTAAGGACATTCATAAGCGTGATACTGTTCCCTATGTGGTGTATGCAGATTTCGAAGCACTCACCACTCCCATGGCGGGATGTGAACCAGATCCCGCCATCAGCTCAACCACACTCATTCAAATACATGAACCCTTTGCCATGGGATTTAATGTGGTGTGTGCCTATGACCCTACGCATTCCGATTACAAATACCGTGAGGGGCAAGATTGTGACAGATGGTTTTTGGATGAACTTGTAAAGTTGGCTCATCATGTACAGGAATTACTGGACCACCTAGTACCCATGAGCCTAACGCCAGAACAGCAGCAGCAGTATGAGCATGCCATGACATGCCATATTTGCGAAAAGCCTATTTTAGGCGGAGAGGAAAAAGTCAGATACCACTTGCACTTTACGGGAGAGTTTCGTGGAGCTGCGCATAGTAAATGCAATTTGAACTTTCCAGCTCTTCGTTTCATCAGTGTCTTTATCCACAATCTGGCGAATTATGACATTCAGTTTTTGATTCGTGAATTAGGCCATGTCAACAAGGGCTCGTTTACCATTATTCCTCAAAACCATGAGTGTTTTACAGCCCTGACATGGCGATTGAGCGACTTAAGCATTCGATTTTTGGATTCCTTTAAGTTTATGGCATCCTCGCTAGACAGTCTTGTGAATGGCTTGAATGAGGAGGAATTAAAAAATACCAGAATGCATTTTAATGATACTAAGCAATTTCAATTGTGCATTCGGAAAGGTACATTCCCGTATGATTTCTGCAACAACTGGGACGTGTTAAAGCAAACGAAACTCCCACCACAAGACAAATTTTACTCAAAACTAAAACGCAGTACCGTTTCCGATGAAGACTATGCACATGCATGCCAAGTTTGGCGAGTGTTTGACATTAAGACGCTAAGTGAATATGCTATGCATTACCTAAAACTGGATGTATTGCTGCTCACCGATGTGTTTCAAAAATTCCGTGACTTGTGTCAACACATTTACGGTGTTGACCCGGCTCACTATTATACGAGTCCTGGGCTCTCGTTTGATGCCGCTTTGAAATACACTCAAGTGGATTTGGATTTACTCACTGATGTAGACATGGTTCTATTTTTTGAAAAGGGTATTCGTGGCGGCTTTTTGTCGCTTAACCAGCGCCATGCCGAAGCGAACAATGCCTGATTATTCACCAGACAAACCAGAATCGTACTTAATGTACTATGACGTCAATAAATTTTATGGCTACGCCATGAGTCAGCCTTTGCCCTATGCGCATTTTGCTTGGCTGACAGACAAACAAGTGTCACAATTTGATGTGAACATGGCTAGCCAATAAACAGGCCGTGGATATGTCTTAGAAGTGGATATTGAATATCCCTCATCCTTGTATGATAAACATGCCGATTTCCCATTCTGCCTTGAGCAAATGGTCCCCCCTGACAGTAAAGTGAAAATTGAAAAACTCATGGGCACACTTTACAACAAAAATCGGTATGTGCTACATATCCAAATGTTGGTGCAATGCCTCGACCAAGGCTTGGTGTTGAAGAAAATCCACAGAGGTATTTCTTGTGCTCAAAAAGCATGGCTCGAGCCATACATGCGACTCAACACAGAGCACCGATAAATGGCAACACAGCAGTTTGAAATTAATTTTTTTAAATTAATGAACAACTGCATCTATGGCAAGTCCATGGAAAATGTCCGCAAATACCGTGACATCAAATTGGTGAATGTCTGGGACGGGCGGTGGGGTGCCCGGCGGTACACTGCCAAGCCAAATTTCTAATCGATCAACATTATCGATGAGAATTTGGCTGCTATTGAATTGAGTAAGACCAGCGTGACCATGGATAAGCCAATTTACTTGGGTCAAGTCATTTTAGACTTTTCTAAATCAGTCATGTATCGATTCCACTATGAGTTTGCCAAACGCCATTTTGAGGACGTCTCTCCTTTGTATATGGATACGGACTCATTTATTTACCACATTCGCCACTGCAACCCCTATGACGTCATGAGGCAGCACAGCGACTGGTTCGACACCTCTTCGTATAGCGCTGACAACGTGTTTCTGCTGCCCATAAAAAACAAGAAGGAAATGGGCGTTTTAAAAGATGAATGTGGTGATTCCGTCATGACGGAATTCGTAGATTTGGCTTCGAAAATGTATGCTTATCGCACACTAGACTGTAAGGAAGCCAAAAGAGCAGAAGGTGTAGGTAGGGCAGTGGTAAAATCGCTACGTGTAGACGATTACTTAGCGGTTTTACGCACTGTCAAAGCTATGTCCCATACACAGTGCAGGATACAATCCAGCAACCATCATTTGTATCTTGTGGAACAGAGAAAACGCACCCTTGCCTCCATGGATATCAAACGTGTGTGGACTGATGACCTGCTCCCCAGCCTGCCTTGGGGTTTTGATCTCAAGGAGGAGGAGGTGTGATTTTTCTGTTTGTTCGTTTAGGGACATGGGTTTTTGTAACTCGTTGATTTAGTATTTTGTATTTTGTAAATATTGGTTTTTGCCATTGTAAATAGTAGATTTTGTAATTAGTGGCACCCCACTTGGACCTTTTGCTCTTTAAAAAAGTTCTATGCAACCTTATTTCTTCTTCTTTCCGATGAGGCCTGCTAGGGACCACGTGCCAATTTCAATTCTTCACACTTTGTTGTTTTCTCTTCCGTTCCCTCCAGTACTCCTTCATCCGTTCACTATGCTGCTTCTTTCTGTCCTCGGACCACTTCGCACCAGGTTTCTTTGGCAATCTTCCTTGGAATCCTTTCATACTTAATACCCTTTTTCTAAAGATCTCTCTGTTCACCGTTTCTTCTTCACTTATATTATTTCTTTCTAAATCTTTATTTACTTCTTGAATCCAGCTAGTTGTTGCCCTTTCCTCCCAAAGGTACTTGAATATCCTTTTTGTTAATCTGGAATCATCCATTCTGTAAATATGTACAAAAAATTGCAATCTCCTTTTTCTTATCGTTTCTGTTATATTTTCTATGTTCCTGTATATTTCATCATTAGATCTTAATTTCCATACTTCTGCTGTTTTCACTGGGCCTAAAATTTTCCTCATGATTCTCCTTTCTAGTACTTCAAGTTTATCTAATCTATAGTTTAGTACCAGACATTCACTTGCGTATAGGCATTCCGGTTTCACCACTGTAGTGTAGTGCCTTATTTTAAGATTTTTAGATAAGCACTTTTTGTTATAAAAATTCTTAGTGATACCATATGCTCTTTCCATCTTGTGTACCCTTTCTTCTACCGAATATTTTTCTAAACCATTTTCTTGAATTATTTTACCCAGATATTAGAATTTCTTTACTTTTTCCACTGGGCCAATATCTGTTGCCAAATATTTTGAAGCGTTCTTGATGTTTGTAATAAATTTAGTTTTTTCTACGGAGATTCTCAAACCTGTTTTGTTGGCTATTTCTTCCAAGAGATTGATTTGTGTTGTTGCACTTGTTAGGTTTTCTGACAATATAGCAAAATCGTCTGCTAATGCTAGGCAACTTATTTCAATGCCTTTGTTTCTTCTCCCCAAAGCTACTGGCGAAATGTTATGTTCTTTTAGCTTTAAATTCCAAATTCTTACAATTTTCTCTAAAACACAGTTGAACAGAAGGGGTGATAAACCATCACCCTGCCGTTCACCTGTATTTATCTTAATAGATTTTGATATCTCACCCATAAATTTTACTTTTGAAATCGTGTCAGTAAGGGTTTCACGTATTAGGTTTGCCAATTTAGTTTTCAATCCAAATTCACGAATTGTTTTATCTATGGTTTCTCTATCAACCGAGTCAAAGGCCTTTTTAAAATCTACAAAAGTCACAACTATGTCCTTTGAATTCAGTATCCTATGGCGAATTGTGGAGTTTAAGTTAAATATTTGTTCTGAACAAGATCTACCTTTTCGAAATCCAGCTTGATACTCGCCCAGTTGCTTGTCAAGTGATGTTTCTACTCTATTCAGCAATATTTTTGAAAATACCTTGTATGCAATTTGAAGAAAAGAGATGCCTCTATAGTTATCAACGTTTTGTTTGTCCCCTTTTTTATGCAATGGGTGTATTAGAGCCACTTTCCATTCCTCTGGAATCCTCTCTGTTCTCCAAATATCTTCAAGGATTAACTGCAGCTCTTCAACGATTTTTGATTGAGACCATTTCAAAAGTTCAACTGTTATAGAGTCCTCTCCGCTAGCTTTATTATTTTTAGATTGTTAATTGCTTCTTTAATTTCTTCAGCATTGGGTGGTATATCTTCTTCCAGATTTTCTGTTGCCAGTGAGAATTCCAACTTATGATCTGGTTCAGGGCAGTTTAAAAGTTGATCAAAGTGCTTCGCAAGTATTTCACAGTTCTCAACATTGCTTAGGCCAAGTCTACCATTTTCATCTTTAAAGCATATGCTAGGCACTTGATACCCCTTTAATTGACTCTTAAAAGTCTGATAGAAGTTTCGAGAGTTATTTTTAACAAAGCTGTCTTGCAGGTCAGTAAGTTGTGATTTTTCGAATGATCTTTTAACTCCCCTTATTATTCTAGCAGTGTCTTTCCTCTGCTGTTTGAATCGGTCATAATGTTCCGTCTTTCCAGAGCATTTCCACTTTTTCCATTGTTTTGTTCTCTCTTGTAACGTATCCTCACATATTTGATTCCACCAAGGTTTCTTCTTAGGTTTGGCTAGCCCAAACGTCTTCTGAGCTGCGTTGGTTATTTCTGTAGATAAATCTTGCCACTTCCCATGATGAGTTACTTTTATTTCTTCCTGACATTTTTCCAATGTTTCTTGTGTAATTTGAAGTCTATTTGTGTTATATTTATTTACTCTTTACTCTTTCCCCTCTTCTGTGGTTTCTGTTGGGTAAGAATTTGAGTTTAATTTTTGACAAATAGTCAAATTCTCTGCTTCTTATAACCTTGACATTCATAATTTCTTTCATGTTTCTTTTGGATATAGCTTGCTACATGCTCCAGTTGAAATTCACCTAGTATTGGATTTGGAGAAATCCATGTTTAAGCTTTTCTTGGCAATTTCTTGATGAAAGTTGACATTAACTTAAATTGAAAGTTTTTACTAGTAGTAATTAATCTCATCCCATTTCTGTTTGGTCTTTGGTGTGCAGCATATTCTCCCACTATTGGTCTATGAATCCTCTCTCTTCCTATTTGGGCATTGAAATCTCCAAGTAATATCACTACATTTGATTTTGGAATTTTAGATATTTCATCATCTAGGAGGTCCCAGAATTCTTCTAATTTATTTGGGTTCTTCTTGTTGGCGTCGTTTATTGGCGCATGACAATTAACAAAAGTAAATATTTTATTTTTGCATGTCATTGTTAAAAGACACATCCTTTCTGAGCGTGATTTTAATTCAGTTACATTGGCTAATAGACGTTTATGGACATAAAAGGCTGTTCCCAAGAGTGGCATTCCTTTCATAATTTTAATCGCAGGTTTACCTTTAAAGATTCTATAATCTTTCGTTTCTGTCACATTCTCATCCAAATATCTTGTCTCTTGTACTGCTAAAATTTGAATTTCGTTTCTATCTAAAATCAGTTCTAATTCCTTCTCTTTACCTACCTTCAGTAAAGAATTTACATTCAAAGTACCTGCAAAAAACTTATGTTTAAACTTAAGTCTGGAAGGATTCCAAGGCTGCTCCGACTCATCCCTCTTGCAGATGTTGGGACTCCCCAGAACCCTAGGTCCCGATGCATTGCATAACGCAATTGTGCATTTCTCTTCCAGGCTGCCACCTGGGGTAGTGCTTTCTTTCAGCGGCTTTTCCATTCTGCAATTGAAATTGTGTGTTTCAAGGGTAGGAATAATATTCCAAAGTAAGATCAGATTGTTAGTCTGAAATGATTTGTTTTCGTGGTTGACTCCACTAGGTTCTTTCGCCCTCTCAGCCGTTGAGAAATTAAATTCTTCCGCCTTTGAGACCGTTGACCGTTTTTCTTAGAGCCCCCAGCACTGATCGGCTTACCGACCCAGCTTCCCGCTGGGATTGGTTACCCAACCTTCCACTGGGTTGCTCGGCTTAACAGGGGCACCTCTTGTAGGTTACGTGCTGGAGTTGGATTGAAAGAGGCTAGTTGGATTCTCTTGCTGAATCCAATATGTTATGGTTGCAGATGACAGGCAACGACGCATTTCACTCCCATTTGCCCAGAGCCACAAGGACTCCTCCCAGGTTAATTCCTGGGACCCAACCTTATTTTTATTTTAATTTTTAATTTAACAGAGTTGGGAATTGGAAATTGGTAAATAGTTTGATTCTTTTAAAGCTGTACAAAGTTGTAGTTTTTTTTGTAAATATGAAATGATTAATAGTATTTTTAGTAACTTTAATTATTTTTGTAATGTAAATTATAAATGGTAAACTAAAAAAGTTATTTTGGGATGAGTGTGCATGTCGAGAATATGCTTTGGGAATAAATAAAGTGGTTGTGTTTGTTCCCAAACAAAGGTGTGAATGTATGAGTAGAGAGAAAGCTTGTGTGTATGCATGACCAGAGCAAATACGGTGTGGTAGGGTGGGTGGTGAGGGGGAAAATTGTGACTTACATAGTCATTTTGTTTTGTCAATAGTTTTGTTTTTTTCTTTGAAATGTAGCGGTCAATAGACATGGTTTTTGCAAAAACAGTCTTACCTGCAGTAGTCGTAGACCTTTACGTTTCCACAATCCCATAAACACACTGCAGCATTATCATGGTCAAGCACTTGCATCAACATCATTGACAAATCTCAACTTTCGACATACACCAAATGGAAAAATGTGAAAAGAGCAATATGGATAATCCATGTTTCGATAACACCAAAATTCAAAAAACGTAAAACAGTCATTTTAAAAACTGCAAATGGCCATGTGTGAAATATAAAAATTCAAACACTTCAAACGGACATTTTTTAAAAGTGTTGTCAACAAAATGGAGAATCCATATCATCAAGAACGTAAAACTTGAAACAGACATTTTTAAAAACTGTAAATTGCAAATTGGCAAATGGCAATGTGTGAAAATGTGAAAACGTAAAATCAGCCCATCAACATCATGATTTTTTTAAATTAAAAAACATCATGCTCTGGTAAACCTTTTGTTTTTATTTCATAACCATAGGGATTGACAAATGAAAATAGAATACAAACACATCCCAATTCCTTAATCCTCAATTCCTTAATGTTCGCGTCCACGCATCATCAACTTTCCTTTCATAGCACTCATGACAATCAGGGCTGCCATCCTCTCTCCCACTGAGGCATCACAGGATGTGAAACATTGTTTAGCTTTTTTCAATAACAATTTATCTGCCACATGTCTTAAACCAGGATGACTATGGCGATAAGAAAGGTCATGTTCTCTGCATGCTTGATCCAAAAGATTAATGGGTATATCACCACGCTGCAAACGTTTATTCAAGATGAGTTCCCGGGCCACAAAAACGATAACCTGGAAGATGGATTTCGAAAGGTAAGTATTGAATCACTTTGTCAATGACGCCATTGCCAGTACAGGTCTGGCATATCCTTTCCCATCGATGGTGAAAAGGGTTGGTCTTCCTCCTCCTCTGTGGACGATGTTTGTGTTTGTTGTTGTTGTTGTTGCTTTTTCACGCCATGACTCCCGTGGAATGATTCAACAAAGTCTTTACACGGACTTTTATGACCGTGATACAGTTTCACTAGCTGACAAGTCGCGCAGTGACTCATAGAGGGTATTTTTGTCATGGCCACTTGCTTATGATGATCGTAATCCGTACAGAGTTGCAATTCACTCAACACAGGGTCTTGAGGTCATGATTTTGGTACATGTTGTCAGATTTCTTTCACCGCGTTGGCGGCCACATAATAAATGAACGACTTGGGTAGCGCCAATAGTTCATGTTTGGTAAAACTGTCTAGTTTTCCTTTGCACACAAAGAACTTGCCAATGGCTTTGTCCGTAGCATTGTCTTTCTCCATGGTATGACGTGCTGTAGATGTTTACACGTCGCTTGTAGAAATCTCACTGGCGTCATTCACAGGTAAATCTCGAGTTTTAATTTTATTTAACAACTCCCAACAGGCATGGGTGGTTAACAAATGAAAGAGATGCCACACATGAGCTAGGGCTGAATGGGTAATGTTGCCACAGGAACAAGTATCCATGAGCGTTTGCAGGGATGGGCAGCCCAAGTCCATGAGATCGATACATTCACAGTAAAACGCCAAAAATGGTTGCAACCATTCACGTTTTTCATTACCTTTCACAAATACCACATTGGCCGAGGACAAGTGTGCTTTCATGACCACGTCCAAATATTTATAGGAAATGGTTCCATGGTTCCAGTCTAGTTGCTATGATTTTCAATCCACTGGGTTTGCTTACGGTCTTTTTTACACAACAAATCAAAAGCATGGGGCGGTTTAAATAGCAAATGCGTAGCTTGCGATATCCAAAAGATGGTACAATCGATTATGGCCACTTGTTTAAATATAAATTTGTTGTCACCAATTTTAAACCCTTGACAATCCACAATGAGTGTGCGCAACATGTTCACACTTGCCTGGACCATGTTCAACTGACGACTGACTGACCATTGGCCACTAAAATGTACCCATGACATGGACTTACCTGCCATGCTAGTTTGAAAAAATGAGGTTAGGGTAGGACAGGGGGACATGAAAAAAATAGAATTTAAAAATTACATCATTTTATTATCATAACACGTCTTACAGGCTTTGGTCATTTTGGGATAAGGATGATACCAACTGATACAACAATATAGTCTCTTGTGTTTGTAGCGTCCATAACACCGATGATGTCCCAATTTCTCTAAACAAGGCGTTTTTGATGGTGAGCTGCTCACCGAAGCACCGTTGTCACTATACCGTCCGCATGTATCGTAACTTGTTTTTTCATCACCCAGAGGCACGAGTGAGGGGTAGCTTGAATGACAGGGTATATTTCCCACCTCCATTCTGTACAGGTTGAGGCAGGCAGGTGACCAGCGCTGATGTTCCTGCATGGGTTCATCGCTCTCTTGCCATTGGTCTATGATGATGGGACAAAAGGCACATTTCACTTCATCTCTTGTTTTTAAATAATAGAAGCCAGCGGCCGCCAAGGCTTGAGGGTTTATGAAAGGCACCGGCCACGTTGCAAAAGTCTTGAAACATTGTTCCTCAGAGTTTAAATTCATGGATGTGACTTCTCTTGATGCTTTAAAGCAAGACATGACTGAGCGGCTTGACGTGGGTTGACCTGTTATTTATACACTCGTCACTTGGTTGGACAGTGGACTTGTTTGTGATGAATAATCAAACAGTAAGCCGTCGTATTGGCTGGTACATTGTCATGCGTTTCAAAATCTACTCGGATGTCAATATTGGATGACTTGACAGACTCTTCTAGGTAAGAACAGTCAAAGACAATCAGTGGCGCTCTTGCCTTAAACGCTTGGGGTAGCAGCATGGGACTGTTCTCTTTTTGATAATACGACCATCGAAATTTAGAAAACAAGTCGTACAGGGGACCAAACTTATTTTTTGAAAAATCCAAATCCAGTCCTTCATGGGGAAACACAGCTCCGTTGAGGAAGATACATGCATTTCTCAATTACAGGTGATCAAATTGCGTGGCATCTTTGGTTTGTTGATACTTGCGATTCGTTTGAAAACCCACGATGATGTAGAGGGGTCTCTCTGTATAGCGGACTGTTTTTACAGACCAACTGTGTGTGTTGGTGGTGGGCAATAGCGTGTACTCATGGAGTGGCCAGCTTCTAAATTCCATGGGTAGAGGCATATCTCTCTTTACCATATTGAGTATGTCCAGATTTTTCTATCGTCAAGGGTCACATGGGGCACTTTCAATAGCAAGCGTTGTAGTTGAATTTTTGAATATATGGGGACATTGTCGGCTCCCTTGAGTGCATTATTATCACTCTTGTCTCTCACAAGATAAAGCACTTGCCTTGCGTTGACCACAATGCACTGGTGATCTTCAGCAAAGCCTAAAATCAGTTTAAGAGGTAAATATCCAGTAAAGGTGCCATCGGTGTGTACCATCCAGTCATTGGTCGAGTCAGGGCACCAACCCGGCATGCAAAGTGTTTTACCTTCTTCCTCACTGTAAGAGGGATATAGTTTCATGACACTGGAAATACCCACATTTCGAGTGCTATCCACCACGATATCGTTAATGACATACCGCACCTCAGAAAACAGAAAGGCAAAGACGTGGTTGGCCAACTTGGATGTGGTGGTTGTAGAGTCATCGGCTTTTGTGAGCCTATCTTCAATCTGAATGACACTTTCATGCGGTAGGGTGTAAATATCTTGGTTGTTGATAACAAATTGAATTTCAACATTGTTATTGAGTCCAGGTGTTTGAGCTTGATAATAATGGAGATCAATTCTTACTACTCCTGTTTGCTCCTCGATGCTGTTCGCTACCTCTAGAATAGAATTCATCATGGGGCTTGACATGGTAACCCAAATGTTGTAAAATCTGCTTGTCCTGAGATGTTAACGTGTATTCACGTGGCAAACAACTAACACCATTCCTAGACGGTGTTGTTGCTTTATACACAAACTTCATAGTGGCTTTAGCACCAACTTGTAAGTCACTGGTGTGGTAGAATCTAGATCAATGAGTTGTTGATCTCTATTGATCAGTCTTAATGTTATATTACTAATACCATCGACAGCCACAGAATGAAAATGTACCTCTGGAGGGTTTTCACGAATAATATAGCCATTGGGCGATGTCACAATAAAGTCATAAAGCGAATGCGATGGTTCTTGATTGGTGTACACTTGGCTAATAATATTACACGTCTCCGACACATGATGGTCCTCAATGAATTTCACTTCGTGGCCTGATTCATGTTTTTGTTGGGCTCCAACACGCGTGGTTTAAATCCTAGTAATTGACCAATGGAATCGGGGCGTGTTTTAATGTCAATTTTGAATGTAGAGAAAATACTGCAGCGATGAGTGTTGGTATTTCCTACAAGTTCAAACTTGCGCGTTCCATCGATAAATGACTTTAAACCATATTCATTGACCAACACCACATAAATGTGTTCATAAATGTAATCTATCGTATATCCACCAGAGTTCAGGGTGAGCACAGAATCATCATAGTAAAACATGTTGTTCACATTTTTACGTCCGTTGTATATTCGATTGTACGTTTCAAGTGAAACAAGTCCTAATCCATAAGGTCTCTCACTCAATTCGATGGGCGGGTAAAAGTCTAGGCTGACTTCAGGTCCACGTCCATGCAGTGTAAACGTTTTACTTTCTGCCGACATACTCTGAACGTTTTTGCTTATGCTGCGTCTTATATAAAAAATTAAACTCAAACGTCCACACTGTTGGCTGTTAAACGATTGCTCACGTTTCACATTATAATATATCTAGATCCTGTTTCCAAAATAGGTCACTAGTTCCATGGGCGGGGTCAAATTCCCATAACTGGCGAAGTACCATAGGGTGGATTCCTCTTTGACATAAGCTGAATAATGCGTTCCTGGTCCTCAGTGATCATCCAAATTGACAACAGCGCATTCCTGTTTCCAGGGTCGTGGGGGTAATTGGTTTCGCATAAACACACCTCGAAAATGAGAAAGCTTTAGTTGTTTAGCATAGCTTTCCACTTGTTGATGCGTCAGGGCATGTCTTGCTATGGCTGAGATTATTTTTTTTTATATTTCGAAATGGTGAAATCCCAAATCCTTGTTGATAACAGGCTGGCTTTAAATTGTCATTTCTAGCCCCAATAGCAATCGTTTCCATCGTTTCATTATGTCGCTGACTTTCTTTTAGTTGTTGCTTGCCCTGCTGCGTGGCTTTAATGGTTTTCGCCACTGCACTGGCACCGCCCAAAAGTGATCCCAGAGCAGCCAGACCGGCAAATAAAGCAGGTAAAAATCCCGCTCGTTTGGGGACGGGAATCACTCGCCCTTGTTTTGAACCCTGTCGCTGACGTTAGGGAATAACATGTCTCTGTGCTGCTCGAAGAGCTTTCCTTATGGTCAATACATTATTTTTTCTTTTTTCTTTCGCAAGGTCTTGTCCACGAATGTCTTAAGTCCAGGCTTTGCCAAGGACAGGGTCTTATTTTTAGTCTTTTTAGTCTTTTTTACCACATACCTTTGTTTCACCATGATGATAATCACCAACAACCTTTCACAAGAAAGGTTAAGTCACAACTATCGTCTGATTGTTATGTCATGGCTGTATATTCCAATTCCACATAAAGTGGGAAATCGTTTATGGTTTTTCCCGCTTGCTTTTCATCCCATGTCAACATGAGATGAAAGGATAATTCGTCACCTGCATTGACCATTTCATGGTTATGGACCAACATCCTATGACCATTTATCTCTATTTGTAAATGGTTCTCATCAGGCATGGTATATTTCATGTGAATGGTTCCATCATAGTGTAATCGATAGTGGCTTAAACCCGAAGCAAGCACATAGGTCAGATGCTGGTCATGGACTAGCGGTAAATGGTTTTTGTCATTCACAGGTTTTTAATTTTCAGATATACTAAAAATGCAGATGGGATAAATTTTTAAAGCATTTTCATTTCATAGGTCACGTAACGCTTGGCACAGACATCGTCTTCTTCTTGCGGGTCTTTCACGTGAATAATACGATGGTGATTAGCGCTATAGCCATTCACTGTAAGCTGAGGCACTTTATCGTAAAACTCATACACCTTGTTATCCACATACTTTTTTGTAGTAACGTCTGTAGACACTTGGGGATGTTTACATGGGTTAACCGCTTTCCCTTAAAGTCATAATCTCCTTGTTTCGTGCGTGGCACAGGAGACCTATCCACATAGTGTTTATTAGCAGGATCTGTTTCTTGTTTAGGATCATGTATGGGAACAGACCTGGCTTTGGCCATCAATGCACGTCCAAAAACATCCATCGTCAACCTGTAGTACGAGTCTACTGTTTCTATGACAAGGCTTGGTTCCATGTATATTGACAGCCTGCTAGCCTCTCTAAGCCTTAGTTGAAATGAAGATTATTAGGCAACAAGAGTCATTCCCCGTGGGGGACATGGTTTCCCTTCTCTGTCCCACATCACGTGAACAACACCATGGTTCACTGTTTCCATCTTCCATTCGCTGCATCATTGTGGGACCTTCCGGCTGTGGGAAGACCAATCTTTTGCTGACGCTCATCACAGCGCCCAATGGTCTGTGTTTTCAAAATATTTATATTTTTGCAAAATCTCTCTACCAACCCCTCTACGTGTTTCTGGATCAAGTCATGTCTGGATTACAAAAAGGGAATATGGGTTATTTCACATTTTCCACGCAAGAAAATATTATTTCACCGGATGAGGTAAAGCCTGATTCACTCATGATTTTCGATGATGTATCCACTGAACGTCAAGGCATCATTCAACGCTATTTCAGCATGGGTCGACACCAACATATCGATTGCTTCTATCTTGGACAAACATATTCTAAAATGTCCAAACAGTTGATTCGTGACAATGCCAATGTCATTGTTTTATTTCGCCAGAACGAGAGGAACAGTCGTCACATTTATAATGAACATGTGAATCCGGATATGACCTTTCAAATGTTTACTGAATTGTGTGCCAAGTGCTGGAACACTCAACGTCATGCCTGTTTAGTGATTGACAAACAAAATGAACTCAACCAAGGACGGTATCGCTTAGGGTTTGATCATTTTATTGCTATTTTAGGCACTGTCTCATTCCCTCTCAAGTCATTTGTCAAGACACCAAGGCATTAGCAGAGAGTCAATTGAAAAAGCATATTATTAGAGCAAAAAATACTATTCGCCAAAAGTTTCGTCAATTGAAACGATCACGTGCAGATCATGCTTTGTTTATTCAACAACATTTAGCACCACCGCTAAAAGCCATGTTGGAACCCTCTTTCAAGCCATCTGAAACGCTACCCACCGTTTCACAATCCACGCAGATACACCACGAGGACCCTGAGGAAGAGGAACAGGAAGATTTGACTAGTGTTAGCGAAGTTGAGGATGACGAGGAACAAGTGTTTACGCCTCAGAAGAAGGCCGCACCCCTTGCAGAGTTTTTAAGAAAAAAGAAATCCTTGGTCATGGTTGAAACAGCCTTGCCCTTCCAGATCGTCTCCGTTTTCAAAACTCTTGGCCACCCCTCAACATAAAGCTCAACTGAAAAACATTTTAATAAAATATTATGGATTAACACTGGAACCCTATTTCACCGATCTATTTATTGGAAACACAGATACCACGCATGATGTTCGCTATGAGGATGATAGTTTTAAAATTGGAGATTCATCCATTAAATTTGCGCGTACTAAAGCTGTCATTAAAAACATCAACTATAAATTAACGCCAGGACTGTTAAAGCTGCTATTCTCTCGGACCCCCTCTTCCCATGATAATACACCAGAGGACCTTGGCAAATATAAATCCATTTTATTGAACACCCATGCCCACAAAAGACAGTATGATCCCGCTCTACAAGTGAATGCTAATATATCTGAAAAATATAAAACCATCATTGCAAAAATGTTTCCCACCAGTCAAAATACTCGTAATGCATCCGCTTCGGGAATGACATTTAAACCATTAAAACGCCTTTTGGATGTTACCTACTGGCACAATTCCAATAAGATCCTCCAGCGGCTACAGTTGTTGCATGCTTCACGTCAAGCCGGCCATACCGGTCACGATTGGGAAATTCAAGAAATTGAACAAGAACTTCGAAATGCCCAAATTATTGTTTAAGCCCTCACCCATTAAAATGGGTATTGCTTACGGGTTGCATCGCCCAGCTAGTCGTCACTATCCGCGACTCAAGGTGATTTCACGAGGTGTGGAAGAACTTTGGCAGGCTGACTTGGTTGATGATACCCTATGCTGGCGTTAACGAAGGTGTGCGCTATATGTTGACCGTCATTGATGTGTATTCCAAAATTGCGTTTGTTGAACCTGTGCAACGCAAGTCTGGTCCACTAGACACCAAGGCCTTTCAACATATTATTCAACAATTCAAACGTCAACCTCAGTTACTACAAACCGACCAGGGAAAACAATTTTTCAACAAGGATTTCTCCAGTTTTCTCAAATCTAAGGATATTCACCATTACACCACGTACAGCAATCTCAAAGTCAGCGTGGTCGAGCGGTTTAACCGAACATTGAAAACGCATATGTGGAAAGCGTTTACCGCTCAGGGCACTTATCGCTTGTTGGACATGTTACAAGAGCTAGTGTCACGTTACAATGACACCAAACATAGAACGATTGGGACCAAGCCACGGCTCGTGATCAAAAATATTCAGCGACTGGATAAACTATTTAACCCCAAAAAACATCAGACCCTAAACGTCACCGACTGAAAATTGGTTTTTTTTCTTCGTGTGAGCAAATTTAAGTCTGTCTTCAATAAGGGCTACACACCTCCGTGGGGGACTGAACTATTTCGAATTCGTCAAGTCAACTTGGACAGTCCAGTCATCTATTTACTCGAGGACCTCAACCATCAACCCATAAAAGGTAGATTTTATCTCCATGAACTTCAGAAAACAGCGTTTCCTAAATATTATCTTGTGGAAAAAGTGTTGAAACAAAAAGGAAATAAACTATATGTAAAATGGTTAGGATTTAACTCTACCTTTAAATCTTGGATCAATAAAGTACATGTTGTGTGAACCTGTACACTTTTTTATTCGTTATTCGCACATGTTGTACACCACCTATAGCTCTGTGTGTACAGACCTCAGCTCCACATATTTATTTCTCTTTCCACCCGTGTTCTCTCTTACAACATCCCTCCCCCTCTCCCCCCACCCCTTCACCTCCCACCATTGCTGTTCGCAGCACTTGCCTATCTATTGGTTGTGACATCATTCCCACAAGTTGCATAATTTTTTACTGATTCATCGATTCCCACGCTTTGAACATCCTGTTATCAAACACGTGTACAGCTAACGTCCAAGGTGAACACGTGTGTTGGATCATATTACACGTCAACTTACATTTTGTCACACACAAAGCAAAACAGGATGTAACTTGTTTAGCTTACATGTGGTTTCACACGAGTTCACATGCATTTCGCTCCTCCCTGCCACGACGGTTGTCAGATTACTTAATCTTCAAGCGTCCTCCGCGTCTTTGTAATTTTCCATTGCACCTGCTGTCAAGTCTGATCAGTGCATTCCAATAAGCTCAAATGACATTCACATCTTGCTAGTCTGTCCCCCTCTCCAGCAAGTTTGTTTTCTACAACCAACATAGAACCAAGTTCTGTTTGCCCTACATATGATCATAGAATTATCATTCGTCATGTAACCCATTATCGCTTACATGTTAAAGATCCCCTTCAGGGATAAAATATCAGAAAAAAACGAACCCTCGCTCTGTCATAAACCGACCCGTCGAAATTTCGATTGTTCAATTGAGCTCAGCCACCGTGGTCAGCGACAGGTTCGTTGAAACACACACACCCAGCAGTATCGTCTCTCTCAACAACTACTCTTCATGAACATTTTAAACAGGTTAAAAAAAATCAACAAAAGTGTCGTTACGCCCTTTGTCAAAATTTCAAAAATATATTCAAAAAGGGGGCGTTAGCCTGAGTCCTGTGACACCTCATACACGTCACTAGCGTTATTGGTTTGCGAGATATAGCAAAAAGTCTAAAATCACGGTTTTACCCCAAAATGGTTTTTCATTCCTACCCAACACTAACATCCTCTGCCAGAGGACAACGCGCCGAAAAAAATGACACCTCGTACAAGTCTCTAGCATTATTGGTTTGTGAGATATCGGTAAAAATCACGAAAAAACACTTGTTTACCCCAAAATCGAGTTTCCAATTTTTTAAAAAGATACAATGAGTAGTCCATAGCAAATCCCCCATCAGCTCGAGTCCAACGACACCTCATTCGTGAATCTCCGACCATGGGTTCGATAGATATCGGTTCAGACTCACGCGGCGGCCATGATACTGGTTACAACGCCCATGCACAAATTTTGTCATAGAGACTTGAAAATTATTTTAGCAGTAGACGGGGTCAGGTCAATTGATTTATGTCAAATAAACATTTTTGTAGAACTCCCAGTTTCCAAAATATAGGAAATTTAAATTGGACTGTTTTCAAAAAAAACATAAAAATAAAAAAGTTTCATTATAAAAAATAAAGTTCATAGAGACCGTTCGTCTGAGCCATTGCACAACATTCTATCATGTTTGATTTTCAAACTATCACCTACTTTTGAAAACAAAGATTTTCAAAACATTTTTCAAAAATATAACGAGTGGTCCATAGGAAAGAGAACGTCAACCCAAGTCCAACGACATGTCGCATGTCAAAATCGGACCATGCGTTCGAGAGATATTAAGTATTTAAATATTTCACCTACGTTTGGCAGCCATGTTGGTTTATTGGGCACAGCCACGCCAAGTGTAATAGAACTGTCCTCGCTAAACTCAATTCTCCGCTACACTAATTTATAACTTTACCCAGTGATTTAGTTGGAAAAACTATTTACAGGAACTCACCTTATTAATTCAGCAATTTCCAAATGGACTCGTACTGGGTGTCAAAATCAGCGGCCTCGTGTTTCCGTCAAGTTGTTTCATCGGCCGAACGTCTCCCCTTTCGTAGCCATGACTTGACATATGGTTGTGGGTTAAATAAATGCACAGGAGGTCCTACGCTGCTAATGAAAATAAGTCTGCTTGATCTTTCAACCAGCAGCCTATTTCTCTTTTCGGTGTGGATCTCATTCATGGTACTGAAAGCTCATTCAGCTTCTGCTGAAGAGATGGGAATGGTCTGTACAGTCTTGATTAAAGGCATCATCTCCACTGGAATTTCCTTGGTCTCGACATACTTTCTAAAAGCATTAATGTACCTCCTCTTGTCTGACATGTGGAAAAAGTCACAAAGGTTGCCGACACTCTCATCACCATAGCAGATATCCAAAGTCGAAGTGGAGGGCCAATTATTTTTGTATAGTACCTTTGAATCACTGATAACTTTTGTCATTCTCTCATGTCTCTGCTGACTAGAGCTGGAACCAAGATGAGATGATGTGGACACATTTTCCATAAGCCTGTTATTTAAATTGTTCACGAGACTTCTGAAAAACTGCTTTCTGTCAATTTTTACAACTTTTTTAGAATCATGTAATCCTATGTTTCTAAACTTTTTGTTTTCTGCTGCTTTAAGAACTGTTCTGTAGTATTCTCCAGAAGCTGAGTTACACATAGATTCAAACACTTTTATAGTGCGCTTGATTGCATTTTGAGCCTCTGTCAGACTTGTCTCTCTTTTCTGCAACTCTAATGACAAATCAGCTAACTCAACAAGAGCATCATACATAATTGCAATATCTTCTAGAAATTCTACACAAGTTAACTTATTTTCTAGACCTTGGAATTTTGCCCTTTCTTTGGAGTCTCTCTAGTGGTCATTTTTGGCCTCACTAAAATGTTTTACTAGAGCACTGTAGTTTTCCCAGACAGCTTTTACAGTTATCTGGCTTGAAACTACCCATCTTATTGTAAATATTTTCCCAATCTTCTTGACTCTTTGTTCCAGTGAAGCAGCACAAATGTTGAGTTCCCTTTGATTTTAGGGAGACATGCTGTATAAAGAATACAATTTGTCAAAGAAAGAATGGAAATGGTTAACACCTGTAACTTCATTCCTTGTATCAGAATCGGCCAATTCCAAGCGATGGTTTAAACAGTGCCAGATTACTATATCTGGAAATAACTTTAAAAACTGTGCTCCAACTCCATTTTTTCTACCTAACATTACAGAGGCCCCATCACATGCTAGACCAACTAAATGTTCTGCCAGAAAGTTTTCATTCATCCCATATGAAGAAAGATTCTTCAATATCTCTCGAGTAATAACATCTGCTGTAGTTGATTCAAGTTCTATCAAGTCCCAGAAAAAGGAAACAACGTCAGAGTTATCTGAAAGAGTACATCTCAAACATAATACTAACACAGATTTTACACTAACTGTTGTTGATTCGTCAATCATAATACTGATTTTCCTCTGATTTTCTGTTATAGATTTTGCTATTTTATTTCTCATTTCCTGTGAAATGTGTTCAATAACATTAGCACAACTAAAATTTGTATGAAGAACTCGTCCCACATCTAAACCATTTAATTGTTGAAGTTCAACATAAGCCTGTAGGTCTACGAAGGGTCTATTTCTTTTCGCAATTGAGTATGCTGTTCGAAATACTCGAACGGTGGTTTCTAGGTGTTTGACATTCTTAGTGTCCAAGCAACTTTCAAATATCTTTTTATTGGATTCTGATTTTTGTAACATAGCTTTTTTGTGAGATTCTGAATTTTTGTGCTCAAATATTTTTTTCCTAAGGCTTATTTGTTGTTGATTAATATTATTTCCGTTGGGATGAACCTTGCATTCTACCCATACTTTCATTAGCTTAAGTCCTGCCCCTTTAGAAACTCCTAATCCTAATTTACTTTCCTCTTTACATATATTGCAGCCTAAATTTTTATTTCCTGCAAATAACCACTCGTTCTCTGACAAAAAATAACGGTACTGAGACTCGTTCCAACAGTCTGGAAAATCTTGTTTTTGGTAGGTGGGTCCTTGAATTTCACAGTCGATGGTAGAAGGTGTAGAACCATAACCTAGATTCTCCCTTGAATCTGCATCACACGGTTCAGCAACATTTAACCCAGGGTCTATCTCTATACTCACGTCTTTAATGAAACTAATGTTCTCGGAACTCCATTCAGTTTCGTTTTTACTTGAGCCATCACACACCTTTTTAGTATTCTTTGATTCTTCATCTTCATCCCCAGCACGTTTTTTTTAACCCAGCCACTTACGTAAACGCATTGTCACAAGTTGTGACTCACAACTCACTTTCATAGTCACTGGAAAACTTGAAAGGTACTACGGGGCTACTGATGTTCATTAACTGCAGATAGATTCCGTAATATCTGCTTCACAGCAACACATCGAGCAAAACATAAAATAAAACTTGGATTCACACAAACATAATGAGCGGAAGAAAGGTGTTGTGCTCACTTCCCGCTCTCCGTATCTAATAGCAGTGTAGCCAACCTTAGAGAACCAGAAAAACGCCCAGGAGTGTAAAGGCGACCGTATTTTATGAACATAAAACCGTAAGGTTCGATATTAGTACGCTAGAGTACACCCGTGACGTTTCAGCGCTATGTATAGATTATAAACGATTTTCTTACTGAATGTAAAATTGTTATGTCATTCTAAAGCAGGAAGATATTTTCTGGAACGGCGTTCCGGCCCGTTCCGGTCCAACTAAACCACTGACTTTACCCTAAGCCAATTCGTAATAATCACGCTAGTACGATGACGTGACAGGCAAACCAAATACTGCGCAACAAACACGTACAGCAAGATGTTCCGTTGTGAGCTCAACCATTGTTTATGCATTATGAATCTCGTAGTTATTAGCGATACATATCGCCCAAGAATGTTCAGCTGACTGTTACTGTACATAACGAGCGAATATACGTTCTCACGTTAATACTCGTAGATACGACACGCAAAGGAATAAACCGGCATGTCACAACACGGGGTACACAAATATTCATATAACTTGGCTACCTCGGTACTGTACCCATATAAATCAAGGAGCAGATTCGTAGAATCTTGAAAGTTCCCGGCTAGTAAAACCCTCAAAGACCTACCAGCAAGCACTCCATGACCACACACAGCTGCAATGATCATGTTATGGTTTAAAAATAAAGGGCGGTAAAGTGAGAATCTTACCTATTCTCGGGGTGTATAAGGGTAAAAGTAAGCATTACCGATCTGGGAAACCATATTATAATCATTCCACTATAATTAAAATTAGTCACGCAACACCATGATATATAAAAGAACGAAATACATTTATTAATAAAAACCTAATCCTAAATTAATAACAATAAATAAACAATAGTAACAATTAAAATGAGGCTCGTTCTCTTCCTTCCATAACTAATATTTAAGTCAAGATGACTTCGTGACATGCATTCAGTTACATTTATACAGCTCAGATGGTTACTGAACTTCCTACAATAAAAATACAAAAGTTATCTGCTCTTACGAGTTTTAACACTGGAACTAAGATTGCGTGTTTCATTCACGTGCGACTGTTTTCATTCAGCCGAGTCCCGTTCATCTAGAACACCTGTGACATGGTTACATAATACCTCGCTCCGTTATATTAGAGCCTTGCTTCACAGCTTGCTTATACATTCGCAGCTGGCCGACTTCCCTCATTCAACACGCAAATCTGGTAACTTTCTGTCACACTGACAGTAATGTCTCCACTCTGTTACAATCGTTAAAAACTTCTTCACAAATGTGAAGTATTACAATCTAACACACAAAATAAAACGTTTAAATGCACTCACATACTTACAATTGTTCACGTTATTTGCAACTGACGGACCCTTGCACTCTCTCATTCTATTCCACACTAAACTGTACATACACGACTATCGTTGTATTCTCAAATGCTGTAAAACAATTTAAATTCCCTCGAAATGTTTATAATGATAAAATAACAATGTTAAATAATTATTAATGAAATGTTTATAATATTTACAACAATCTATCAGGTAAATTTTAATTGTTTTAAACAATTACTGAGTCCTATGATTTTATTATTAACATGAACAAATATTAATGTGTATGTTTACTATTTAAAATAGTATTACTCCTTCTACTATCTCAGTTTATTATATTATCTCAGTTTAATATACTATCTCAGTTTTAGATTACTATGCCTTTGTCTATCTCAGGTTTTAATGTCTATGTCAAGTCTACAATGACCAATCAAAAAAGATAAGGCATCTGATTATTATAGTTCCGGTTTAATAAAAGTTAATAAAGGTTAGTAATCAAAGGTTATACTTCATTTCGCAAATACCGTTCCAGCCTTACTCCCTACTGACAATCCCCTCAATGTCGGAGTCTTACTCACACATCTGAGTAATAATTAACTTCATTACACAAATAACAATGTTTCAAATCTCAACACAACAGTACTATAATGCAGTAAATATCAATACAGAATACACCCTCGCATTGCTACATAATTATAATATCTCCACGCTGAATCCTGTACTTATACTTTGACACAACGTCATATATGGCATTACCTTCCTCGTATATCTTGAACAAACTCAAACAACTTAGTTACAATGGTCTATTTCCACCTCAGCATAGTATTTGCATTTACTCAACCTTACCGTTTCGCAAACATGTAGTCTATACAACTGCATTACACTGTTTACAAA
The DNA here is from genome assembly GCA_946902985.2 of Meconema thalassinum. NCBI lineage: Eukaryota > Metazoa > Arthropoda > Insecta > Orthoptera > Tettigoniidae > Meconema > Meconema thalassinum. The sequence goes on along the minus strand of OX336389.2, from coordinate 591,172,614 downwards.
AATATCTACTGATATTATGTAGTACTCATTCTCACGACAATTGAAGTTGCTTATGGAAAGACCTTTCGAAGGTATACAAGGTATAGATACTCTGTTATAAAAACCTCTGTTACTAAACATGAAATAAAAATACATTATAATGTCTCGCCATACTGATATTCATCAAACTACACTTTTGTAAAATTACGTTCACAAAATACATAACGTTACAAACTGTGTTTTAATAACAACAAATGTTATTGAAGTGTCGAATTAAAATTCAATTATGACTGGAATAAGGATGTCCCTATAATTTCTTATGTCGAATGAAATCATATCTTCTAAGAAGATCTCTCTCAATAAAGTTACATTTACAGAAAGTTTAAAGCTTTTTTTTTTCAAGTAAATGGTTAGTCAAATCATGAAATAAATTCCTCGTAGGAATATAGTTGCATACATACATGTTCGTTGCCTAATCATGACTAATATTTCTTGCTAGATCGTCGTATCTAATATTTAAATAATATATCACACGCATATTTCCTCTCCTACTAATATTTCATCTTACAATATAGATGCCCAATTCATTTATTCGGCTGGCTGCATGGCTCAGGGGTAACGTTCTCGCTTGCTGGGCCCGAGGTTGCAGGTTCGTATCCTGGCGCATTCAGCTGGCATTTGAGGGTGCGCAAATGCGAGGGAGCCGTGTCCGTAGATTTACTGGCACGTTAAAGATCCCCTTCGGGGCAAAATTCCGGCACCCCGGCGTCTCTAAAAGCCGCAGTTGTTAAAAGGGACGTAAAACCAATAACATTATTATTAAATTCATTTATTCCAAACTGACTTTAAATGGCCATTCAAAACTCAAAAAACTGTCTGAAATTCAATTAAATAAAATCGAAAACGTCGTAAAATAATTTAAGAAAATCTTAAATTATAAAAAAAAAACAAGTCAGTTCAGAAACTGCATCGTTGAAATTTCATGTACAGATAAATAAAGACCATCATCTCACATGATACTGAAGTTTAAATTCAATAATGTCGAAGAGAAAATACGTCATAAACATGGGGAAATGTTGATAATAAATGTCATCAAGATACTAAACTAGATAATGAAAACTGGTCGATTTCTACCTTGTGAAGACTCCTCGGGGATCATGTAGGGCATTTAGAAAATACCCTGGTTTTAGATGTTCCACTGAAGAAAGGCTCGGATGCAGATCTACCCCCAATGATGAATCAGTTACCTCGGGTAGGATTGGATTCCTCCCTGGAAAGATTCCGCACGTCCATCGGGCTTCGAACTGCGGACCTTCCTTTCGTTCTGGAAACCAAACTTCATGCTTTTGCTGGGACTCCCTAGCAGCTTCTTTCTTCACGTGATGCTACCTCCGTCGTCGACTCATTTCAAAGTAGGCGTTGCTCTATTTTCAACTCACATCTCTGTCTTGATATATCCCAATCGCATCTAAGCTTATTCCATAATAGAAGTCATCTCTAAAACGTAAAATGTTTTCTCTTCAATCCTCATAATCGTAGTCATAATTCATCTTCTCAAGTAACAATGGACTTTACTGTTCATAAAACACTTAATAATGTTTATTAACTCACGTTCCCTTGAAGTAGTAATGTATACAAGCATTTACCGCTGTCTTGCTATGTGAAAGTGTTCTTCTGCTCGAAAAGAAACTCTTTTCCACTACAGGAATATAACTGTGTGTAACTCGCTTTATATCGAAAACTGCGACGTAAATCTTCTATAAAAATGTTTGTAGATACTCGTAAGTATATGTTGTATCAGTTTATACTGTATAAATATCGAAGAATAACTCACTAAGCCTTAAACTGTGTATCGGCTTGAGTTCTTACAACTTGCACTAGATTCATGTAAACGGGCGACACATTAATTTAACCCGTAACGGCACTGCGTTCGACGGTCAACTTTCCTCGCACTCAGTATTGGGTCGCCAGTTCTGAAGCTTACCCTGGACCCACGTCTGTACTCAACGAATTCTGGAGATGAAAGACCTCTCTTCCTAGCTCGTAATCTCCCTGCACAATTCTGGCCCGCGCCATTTTAACTTCGCGGCAAAACTCCGCTCGTACTTGATTAAATACATATTACAGTGTACTGTGGACCTCCAGCGACTTTTAAAGTAATGATTATTTCATCTAATTATTTTCTACAGTATTCCATTTCATAAAAACACTTTCTTAGGGCCTAAAAGTAATTATTTAATGATGTGAACGAGACTTTTAGTAATATTAGCTTCCATTAGACCTCTCCTCGTTGGCTGTCTGCTTATATCCAATGGCTTAATTTATAACAATTAATGTTTCATATTTGCGGCAAATCGTCGTTGCTACGGGACTTTGACCTTGTCACGTGCCTTCATAGCATCACAAATCACGTGATTACACCGTGGCTTGACTGTAACTTGCGAACATAACCAGTTTCTGACACAAATCCAGCTTCATATTCCCAATGCTAAATTTTACTATGGGCTTGTAAAAATATCATCAATTTGGTCAGAAATAATTCAGAATCAGGGCTCAGTACTATACACTGTATGTACATATACAAACGAGATGTTCAGTAAAGAACATATAGCCTACTTTCTCCTTGTCATTTTCAAGGAGTACAATTGAATGATAGTTGTAGTAGCTTGTTGAATTTTAATTCGACCCTTCAATAACATCTGTTGTTATTAAAACACAGTTTGCAACGTTACGTATTTTGTGGACGTAATTTTACAAAAGTGTAGTTTTGTTACCAAATGAGTTCAAAATTTGCCTAAACTACAAGGTCATCAGCCAAATAATTTCAAGATGGCGGACATATGAATCATTCAACTATTATAGCCTAAGCGTAACTTACGATTCAACAAGGCCCTACCTCACTAAATCCGTTTATCGTACAGAGGATGGTTTAAACTGTCCTCAAGGGGTTGACCTGTAGAATATTAACATTTTACAATAGTATATTATTCCGTAGTAGTGACCAATAACCGGGTGAGTTAGCCGTGGTCGTTACGGCATGACACTGAGTTGTCCTTTGCTATTGCTACCTCTGTACCAAAGTTGGTTCGATTTGGTTTCGTCGTGTTTGAATTGATAGGGGGGGATTGGTTTGTACACATATACGGCCACCATCTTCAAACTATTTAGTAGTTTGGGCAAAAGACACTCCCCACATGAAGGTATATTGTTGTAAGCTTTGGTAGAGATCAGATGATTATGTTAGTCGTAATTTGATTTAAGCTTTGAACATTTGAGTGGCCGCCATTCCGTTTCCGTCAAGATGGCGGTGATATAAAACATGATACTGAGGTGTCCTTTGCTAGTGCTACCTCTGTACCAAATTTGGTTCAATTCGGTTTCGTCGTGTTTGAATTTATAAGGGGGAAATGATATACACACTCACACACACTCACACTCTCACACACAGACAGACTAACAACTTTTGCCCCATGTAGATCTCATAGGTCTACTTTCATTTTTTCCAAATATCGAAAGTAGGCTAATACGTCAAATGAACATACCGTGAACGATGATATGGTCTCAGAAGTTTGATAGTTATTTACATGTTTGACAATGAAAAGCTTTGTGACAAAATGACCCAGCACAAAGTCATAAGAAACTCACCAGCTCGGCAATGCAGCGAACGGGCGCTTTGTCACAACTTCTAGCCCATGTCGCAAAAGCGCAGCTCTTATTGAATTTTTCTGCTCCCAGAAACGCGGGGTCCGTAGCATTTGCTACTTCTCCCATATGGCTAATCCGGCCCTGCAACCACCGCTGTCTTCAATTTAGTGGGAAAATATGATAGTTTTAACATGGCATTGCAAAGATTCACAACGTGTCGTGTGGCACAGTCCTGAGGGTTCTTGACTGCAGCGTTTGTAATTCCGTCTTGTCTAGGGGACTTGTCCCACGGTAAGTTCTTGATAATGTCTTTAATTTCTTGTAATGTGTTGCACTTTCACTTGCTCTTCTTAATGTCCCTTCTTTTATGTCATTTATTTTCCCGTTCACCAGGAGCGTGAATTCCTTGTCTTGGGTTTCTTCCATCGGTATAAATCTACAGAATTTGATAATGTTTCTGCGAGTAATTCCGCCTAACCGACAGGGCTAGAAGCAGTTTAATTTTCATGCATGAGAGGTGGTATGGTGGAGGCCGGACGTTTGTTTTAAACGAGTGAAAAATCACAATGGTAGCCTGGTGCGAGTTACTACAGTACCTGTTTTGTTGTCAGCTGCCACATGCGGTCAGATGATGGACAAAACTATCTCACGCTACTGCTGAAGTACAATCATTGGCAAATATAATAGCGTTCTGTTCGTAACTTTGTAACGTGTACTTCCACGTCACACAATACTTCGACGTGGACTGAACTGTTCTGCACGGTGGTGTCATCACGAGCTCAAGTCTGGAATCCCATTACATCAGACCAGTGGTGACAAATCTGAAGCAAGAGGGCAAAAGAGTGACTGTTTACAGGCTCACCCGTTAGCTTCAAGGTCAAGGGCAATCGTCTAAAACAAACGCCAGGCTTGTATTATTTGTTTTTTTTATTGCAGTAGTCATTTTCCTCATTTCTATATTCTTAAATGAAACTTTTTACTTCTCGTTTTAACATATTGCATTTTTGTTTGGCTCGTGTCCTGTGTATTGCCACGATTTTCTTTGCTTATGCTTTTCTTTTATCAAGTTTAGAATGTTATTCGGCAGATCTGAGAACTTTTCTTTTTTCTTATTCCTTTTAAGTTTACTAGCATTAGCTGTAAATGTAATTCTTGCTGTTATGTCCATTACTGCTTTTTCGCTTTCATCTGTTGTTTCAATCTCTGGTGTCTTTTCAAAAAATTGATCAGTACTGCTTTTATACTGTTCCCAATTCACAGAGCAGGGTCGTGCAATGGGTAAGGTGAAGCAGTGCTAGTGAGAAATTTACTCGTGCCGGCGAAGCGCAGCCCTACCCAGTCCATTTCTGAGCAGTGCAGCATGACAGCACACTAGCACTGCAGCGCTTAGTTACACAAGCACTGTCCATCTGACCGGGTACTGCAGTACGATTAGTACTTAGCGCAGAGCTTGGACACTAGGCGCACTAGAGCCAATATTTTGTCATATGCATGTGGTCTGCCGTGCTCATACCGTTTTTGTGAATTGGGAGGACAACAATAGCATAGTGGGAGAGTCACACATTAAAGAAAAACACCGAAGACGAATAAAACATGATATTTGGACATACATGAACCAAATCTGCAACTAGGATACAGGAATTTGCATACTGTTGGGGTGATGCAGCAGGTGCAGCGAGATATAATAATCCTAAAAGTGGAATCAAGCATATTGGTAATCATGCATGTGACAGTAACAGGGGCCGGTATGGAATCAGGAGAGTTAAAATACATTTTTTTTGTTAACATAATGTCACAAACCAGCCGAGGTAGCTAAACACTCTAACGTGCAAGGTCAGACTACTCTGAACTCGAAAGACCACACCCAGCCACTTCATACCTTACCTCATAAATTTCATTTGTCATTAACCCCTCTCATAAGATTGGCGTCATGAAGGGCATCTATCCGTAAAAAATTCCCACAAGGAAACTGCCTCACAACATCCCCTACCTCATAGCAACAGGAATAATTATGGGTAGAACCAAAGAAATTACATTAGGACTATAAACCTGTATTTCAATAAGTTAACAAGATTCTGAATTCACCAACTGACTAGATTGATGCTGTTCAGGGATATGTGAGTTCGAAAAACATGCGTTAGTAAATTCATCAGGATTTTAAAATGAAAAATATTCCGTCGCATTCTAAAGTAATTTATATTCTTATTTTCAACATCGCCTGAAACAATACCTCATGGATTTTACCTCCGCATAAGATATACGGCAAAATAAGCAAGTTGACATGAAATCCTTCTAACTTTTGAAGATTTAGGACAATTTTCATTATTTCAACAGTATTGTAAAACAATTTTGCTCTGAAAATTACAAAATATGTTGTCTGTCTTTCTACCAGCTTGTCGGTACTTCTTTCGGGGGAGTGCTTAAACTGTTTTGTTTGTTAGTTTATGGAATTTTTCGGCTCTAGGATTATGGTATGCGAACTGTCTTCCTAACTTACAGGGGCTATGTAATGCCAAAAATGCTAAGAAAAATGTACTATTATAATTCGCGCAGTGGAGAAATTACATGGTATCGTTCAATTGATTGCGCTGACAATGGAAGTGACCACTTTGTGTGCAGTGGCTGTCGCCCGGGTGGTCAGGGTTTGATTCCTTGCCCTGTCAAGAAATTTAATTTCGGTTTGAGGTACTGAAATGGTATCGACGATACGTAAGTCATCCAAACTGTGTTCATTTCGAGGACTTGCACCAGGCCAGTGGGCCCGAGTTTCCTTTTTTCTACATCCTTATTCTGCAATTCGAACATCGATACGGGAACTCTGAGAGCAAATCACTACGTAGAGTTGTTAGAATAGCTTTCGTAAAATATTATCAAAGGCCTACGCTACAAGTAGCTCTCATGAGTTAAACCAATTGCATATCCACATATCCACATATCGTATTTAAGACATTTAATTTTCATTGCATTCTAAGCTCTGGGCATAGGAAAACTTCGATGCTAATTTTGCAATTTTCAGTGAATGAACTACCAAAGTATAGTAATCATCATGTAGGGACACTGTGCCACATATACTGGGTGGTCCGCCAGCCCCTTACGATCCAGTTTTATGCATCCCGTCACATGTATTACAATTCTGAAAGACATCGGTCCCTCTCCCTAAACCGGGGTAATATAACGAGATGTGTGTTTATGGACTAGAAGACACCAGGAATCGTGAGCGCCACTATTAATTCAGTATTGGTACTGTACCCGTAATAACTACCAATACCTGTTGGAATCCCTCGATGACAGCTGGATCGTAGACCCTGAAATCCCCGGCTATAAAACCACCAGATTCTACCAACAGATAGAGGAGTAAAAGGGTAACCAGGATTCCTAACAGGTTGTATTAAGAAGAACCATACCTATAAGAAAATAAACTAGTTCACTAAAACACGAGATTCCTACAAAATGACTATCTCTGAGGGTGGAGTACCCTGGAAATACCTAGCGATGGCCCTCTTAATACTACCTCCCAACACTTAACTAAAACATCACGCAATAAAATTTTAAATGGAAAACAACATTTATTCAAGTAAGGAACAGGACAATAAAATGAATGCACTGTCGTTAAAACGACCCAGGAAAATTCCAAGAAAAAGAATTGTAATAAATAAATTAACTGGATCACCTCAAAATTGAGTGTCCATAATCAGAAACTCGTTTCAATTCGAAGCAAAATAATCCTACATGATCCTAGAATAATTAAATTGGACTGTATAACTAACAACAAATAAGATCACTACAGTGATCTTTCCCATAATAAATTCTAATAAATTTTAATTAATGTCAAAAATGGCGATTAATTAGAACTGTGGCGTCGATTTACGCTATATACAATAAATTACAAATTCTATACAAATTTAATTTAGGACACACTCAATTGCTCCTAAAATACTGACATTAAATACAATATTCGCTTCTGTATGGTTATAATTAGTGGTAAATTCTCTTAGTTCTGGGTAAATTCCGTCAAGCAGCCAAGCTAAGCGAAAAGTCAGCTCATAATTATAATTTAAATAATTAATTAAATATGATCTTAATGATTGTATAGGCATTGATAACAAGACTGCAAAAATATTAATCTGTTTTATCATACAACTTATCCAAGCATTGCTTTAGAATTGACTATTATCAAGATGAAGGCATTTGTAAGACCTGATAAACAGCTGATCATGTCGCAATGGACATCATAAAAACGAACCTCCTGGGTTCAAGTACACCGAACAGCTGATGTAATACTATAACCAGTCTAACAACGATTGGCACTTACTGGCTCAAAAGCACTCACTGGCACAATCCCAAAAATACAAACATGCTTCACTAAGCATTACACCCAAAAGAATCAGCTTTATCACAACATATCTTAATATGCACCACTGTGCTCCGAAATTAAGTCCTCATAACCTTGATGTATCTCGTTTATCATCCAAAAGTGTGATCTGCATTACATCTAAGTGACCACAAAATTACCAAGGTCCTACAGGATGCCTCTATACGTGCTTGAAAACAAAACCTATACCATTGCACGTTGTTCATCATAATGATGTACAAATATATATATATATATATATATATATATATATATATATATATATATATATATATCAAACGTCTACGAATCTTGCCTTATAAAAATTATTTTCAACATTTATATCATTAAACCCATTTCCCATCCCATTTCCTGGGATACATTTATTCAGAAGCTTGGGTGTCTTTCTGAATGCGGTGGTAATAAATCTCACACTATTGCGTCAAAAACTGGTTAGATTATTAGCTTGGGAATAACCTAACCCCCAAGGGAAGATGATAAAGAAGAAGAAGTGGGTTTCGGACTGGAGAAAAGGGATGGAGAAATAGGAAGAGAGTTTGACATAAGTTATAATCTTAACTTTAATTATACTCAAAGGCAGCTGCCACTGCAAATCAGCTCTCCGATACCTAAAGTGGGAAGGGACCTGGGCAAAGCTAACGGGAAACGCAGCTGGAACTTGGGCTGTTTGCAAGAAAGTTGCTGTAGCGTATTCCCTCTCAAGCGTACATATGCCTACTATGGGAAAGGGTGGTGGTCTGGCAAGACAGAGAGTAACAGATTTATTGTGTATCTGTTCAAAGGAGTTTGTTTCTAAACAGGTAATTTGAAGAGTGCAAATAATTTGAATCAGCTTTGATTTCCGGCTGAAAGCAACGGGAAACTACAGCCGTATGCTATTCCCGAGGATATGCACCTCTCTATGCATAAATACATGTGATGATGGCCTCCTCCCTTGTAAAATTTCAATCCGGAGGTAAACTAGTCCCCCGTTCGGATCTCCGGGTGGGGACTACTCGAGAGGGGGTTAACATCACAGAAGTGACAAAGAGGAAATCTGACATTCTACGGATCGGAGCGTGGAATGTTAGAAGTCTGCTAGGAAATGGAAGGTTAGAAAACTTAGAAAGGGAAATGGATAGGTTGAGGTTGGATTTGGTTGGGATTAGTGAAATGCGCTGGCAGGAAGAACAGGACTTTTGGTCAGGAGACTATAGGGTCATTAGCACTAAATCAAACAATGGCCAAGCAGGGGTTGGCCTCATATTGAGTAGGAAACTTGGACAGCGGGTGGAATATTATGAGCAATATAGTGAACGGATTATTGTAGCAAAAATAAATACTAAACCTACCTGCACCACAGTGGTACAAGTCTATATGCCTACCAGTCAAGCTGATGATGAGGATGTTGAAAAGGTCTACGAAGAAATAGACGAAATTCTGAGGTATATCAAGGGTGATGAAAATGTTATAGTAATGGGAGATTGGAATGCTGTGGTAGGAAAAGGGAGAGAAGGGAAGATAGTAGGAGATTTCGGATTGGGTGAGAGGAATGATCGAGGAAGCAGGCTGGTAGAATTCTGCACTGAGCATGAGTTGGTCATAGCTAACACCTTATTCAATAACCACAATAGAAGAATATACACATGGATGAGACCAGGAGATACAGGGCGTTACCAAATCGACTTCATTATGGTCAAGCAGAGGTTTCGAAACCAGATTTTGGATTGTAAAACATATCCTGGTGCTGACATAAACTCTGACCACAATCTGGTTGTAATGAAATGCAGATTAAAGTTGAAGAAACTGAAGAAAAGTCAAAAGCCAAAAAGGTGGGAAATAGACAGACTGAAAGAGAAGGATGTAAACGAAAGATTCGAGAAGAGTATAAAGGAAGGACTAATGAAAAACCCTAAACAAACTTCAATTGCAGACGAATGGGCACTTTTGAAGAATGAAATAACAAAATCCGCAGAAGAAAACATTGGTAGGAAAGAGAGAATAGGTAGAAAACCGTGGATCACTCAGGATATACTCGAATTGATGGATGAAAGGCGGAAGCACAAGAATGTAAGAGATGAAAAGGGGAAAGCAGAATACAGACGTCTGAGAAATGAGGTTAACAAGAAGTGCAAGGAAGCGAAAGAAGAATGGTTGAAAGAGAAATGTGCTGGTATAGAAAATTGTCTGAAATTAGGCAAAGTAGACACGGCTTATCAAAGGATTAAGAATACTTTTGGGGAAAAGAAGACTAAGTGCTGTAATATTAAGGACACAAATGGAAAGCCTCTAACAGATAGGGAAGAAAAGGTTGAGAGATGGAAAGCTTACATAGAGACTTTGTATAAGGGAAAGGAGATTGAGAATCATGTAATGGAAAGGGAGGAGGAAATTGATGAGGATGCGAAAGGAGATTTAATATTGAGATCAGAATTTGATAGAGCTTTGGAAGACTTAAGCAGGAACAAAGCACCAGGCATAGATGATATACCGATTGAGTTGCTACGCTGCATAGGAGATGAAGGTCTGATCAGGTTGTTTCACTTGGTGTGTAGGATTTATGAGACAGGTGAGGTACCCCCTGAATTCAAGAAGAATGTAATCATCCCTATACCAAAGAAAGTGGGAGCTGACAGATGTGAAGATTACCGTACAATCAGCTTGATTACTCATGCTTCAAAGATCCTGTCTAGAATAATTTACAAGAGGATTGAGAGCCAGATAGAAACGGAGTTGCGTGAAGACCAGTTTGGTTTCAGGAGAAATGTAGGAACAAGGGAAGCTGTACTAAGTCTTAGGCTGATTTTGGAAGGTAGAATAAGGAAAGATAAGAGAACGTTCATGGCTTTTGTAGACTTAGAAAAGGCTTTTGATAACGTTGATTGGACTAAATTGTTTGACATTTTGAAATCGATTGGAATAAAGTACAGGGATAGGAGGGTGATATACAATCTATACAGAAACCAGACAGCAGTCATTCGAGTTGAAGGACATGAGAGAGAAGCTGGTATTCAGAAAGGTGTAAGGCAAGGCTGCAACTTATCACCCATACTTTTCAATCTTTACATTGAACATGCAATGAAGGAAATTAGAGAAAAATTTAAAGTGGGAGTGAAGATTCAAGGAGAAATAATTTCAACTCTGAGATTTGCTGATGACATCGTCATCTTGGCCGACAAGCCTGAGGATTTGAATGAGTTTTTGAATGGTATGGACTCCGTCTTACGGAAAGAATTCATGATGAAAATTAATAAATGTAAAACAAAATTACTAGAATGCAGCCGAAATAAATCGGAAACCTCTATGGAGATCAAATTGGCAGGTGAAAAGCTGAAGGAAGTAGGAGACTTCTGTTACTTAGGAAGCAGAATAACCAGTGATGGACGAAGCAAAGAGGATATAAAAAGTAGGTTGGCTCAGGCAAGAAAAGCATTTCTACGAAAAAGGAATCTGCTGACATCGAATATAGATTTAGGTATTAGGAAGTCATTTTTGAAAGCCTTTGTCTGGAGCGTGGCGCTCTATGGAAGTGAAACCTGGACTATTGGTGCAGCAGAAAAGAGGAGAATTGAAGCATTTGAAATGTGGTGTTACAGGAGAATGATGAAGATCAGATGGGTAGATAGGGTTACAAACGAAGAGGTATTAAGACGAGTGGGAGAGGAGAGATGTTTCTGGCGACTGCTAATGAAGAGGAGAGATAGGTTGGTAGGACACATACTAAGACACCCAGGAATAGCAAGCTTAGTTATGGAAGGAAGGGTCGAGGACAAGAACTATAGGGGTAGACCAAGGTTAGAATATGTTAAACAGATTGCCTCGGATGTAGGGTGTGGTAGCTATGTAGAGTTGAAACAATTAGCTCAGGACAGGGAGGCATGGAGTGCTGCATCAAACCAGTCAAAAGACTGAAGACTCAAACAACAACAGAGTTTCTAAAGAGCGACCAAATGCTTCCAAGAAGGATAGGGATAAAGCAATTATACCTTTGGGAATAATTTTGGTAAGTGTACCAATAGTTGCATTTAGAAATGGCTAAGCTTTTACCCAGCAAGGCGCCGGTAAAAAGTTTAGACAATGAGAAACACTTATATTTTGAAAAACCAACCATAAGTGTTAGAGAGAATCTCCACAAGCAGGAAGCTGGCGTAGCGAGCTATGCTTGCCTTACTGGCCAGTTAGAATTAGCTATTAAAGCTAAGAGAGACTTTACTAAGTTAATGACTAAGAGTTCTTGCTCAAATGCAACAAGTGGTGAAAACCCTATCAATAGATTTATTTTTATTAAATAGGAATAATCAAGGAAGACAGGATCTTGCCTAACCGTTATGTTAGAGAAATGATAAAGCAAGAAACAAATCTTTAATTTATTTAACAATGTAAAAGGAAGTAGTTTTTGTAACAAATATATAATTTTGATTTTTATAAACAATTGGGGTCGCAGACCTCCGAAAACATCTAAAGCTTGCGCCAGGCAATTGATAATTATTTTGGTTTTAAACCTTTTATATGCTTTAAAATCTTCGTAAGATTTTGAAATGGCTAAGATGAATAAATGAAAAATTTAAAGATAACTGACGTAATTAAAGTTAAACAATAAATCAAGTACAAGGTGTGTACTTTAAGGATTTCTAGATAAGTATCTTAGAAATAATAACAACTTCGAAAGTAACAACAAAAAACAGGAAGAAATGAAATAGAAGTTTCTATAACTTCTTGTATTAATACTGAACTACGTTTAATGATTATACATAGGAGATTATGCAAATAGGGCAGGTCACTTATTGTGAAACCTGAAGAGAACAATTGAAAGGAAGTTTCTAGAACTCCTATGTTTAAGTAGGGATCACGAGAAAAATGGGGCAAGTATCCCTTTCGTGAAACCTAGAGATTACTCATTTATGAGTTGAAAGAATTGGATTCCCTCATTAAAAGGGAGAAACAATATAATTTAAGGCGTGTACTAGACACGAAGTTTTACAGACATTAATTCGTTATACATGGAGCAAATAAGGGAGGGCACTTATGTAGAGTGACACCTCATTAAAAAAAGACCTAAAGTAACCATTTTATTATTTTAGTTTGTTAGTAAAGGGTTTGGGAAAGATCAAATGGGATTGTGGAAAAGTGTTCATAGCCGTATTTATTGTACTCGGACGAGCGCGACGCGGATGAAAAGTTGAACAGGCACTGTTTTCACTATAGTCTGTTGATATAGTTGAAGAGTTCACTGTAGTAGCGCAAAACGTTGATAGCAAAGAAAGTTATTGCAATGGTGGAAAATAACTAGTTACACTAGATTAGCGAGAGTCTATTGCTTGAGAAACTTGTAGGTTATAGTTGAATGCACCAGAAAAATCCCAACGGAGGAAGAAAAATTCGATATTGATTAGCAGTTCATAAGAAAGATTCCTAAGTTTGAAAAAGTATTCCCATATGTGAGTGGAAAGTACATGACAGTATAACTGGTAGATAGGGTGCAGGTTCTGGAAGGTTCCAGAGCAATGATGACTTGTTTAAATTGGGTAGAGAATCCCTCGACGGAAAGCTAGATTATATAGACAGTGGGTATTTTGGAAATATCCCTCGATGTGAGATAACATCTCAAAAAATCTTACATATTGAAAGTTAGACTTGATAGTTTAAGTTTGAACAAGAAGCTCTCTAGAAAGCAGTTATTTTCACATAGCAACTTTCACTGTCTATAAAAACCAAATTAAATGATTGAGCCTTTTAAAAGCGATGAAAATGAGGTTAAAACATGAATTCGGTACTTATCTTTGCTTCATGAAGAAGGCGATGTTGCTGTTGACGATTGGTTCTAAAACTTGAACATAGCGTCGAGTTTAAAAGTTTGCCTCTAGAGTTGAGGAGGCGAGCTTTAGTTAAGCTCTAACTGACTGGGTTGACTTCCGACGTACAAGTGAGGGGTGCTAGACGCAGCGAAAGCACACTAGCCTAGACGGCATGTCCAACAAGAAGTTGAGTGCTCTTGAGAGAGTGAGCGGTTGCTCATGGCACGGAGACAAGTCGAGACGAAGTGTAGAAGTGACCGAGCGAGTGGACTGCGCGCGCGGATACGAGAGCAGTAGGAGGAGGCGAGAAGAGGGGGAAGCGGGCGAGTAAGGGGAGGAAACAAAGAGGTTATACATAAACATGAAAAAACTTTACAAACACAAAATTCTTCTTGGAGCGGTGTTTTCATGGAGTAGTTGGTTGGTGAAGAACAAGACGCCCTGCGGATTAATGTAGAAGGCTTCATGGCTTGAAGCAATGGAAGTTCGGAAGGCAGCGATGGGACGCTGTCAGGCTGGTTCAGCGGAATATGCGTTTCTGTAAAAAACTGACAGAAAAAATGAACAAATGCACGGGGCAAACGGGAGGTAACAGTTCGATGTTGGTGTGTGCTGGAAAGAAATGTAAATAAATGGACTGATATAAAGTAATGAAGAACAGCAAAAGCTAATTCTTTCCGTGTATTTCCAAAAATACACCATGTTGGGGGACAACAGCAAACACCAGCAAAGAACAAGAACACAATATGGAAGAGGTCTTATAATATAACCATTGGTAGTAGAGCATTCTTTCTCTGACTCTTCCCTTTCGCCAAAGATCTATGCTAGAGGGAGAAAGGGAAAAAGGGAAGGCACCTATGAGGAACTGACTAGGTGTAAGTGGAAGCAAGTTATCAGGGTTATTAGAATGCGGGGGCGACGGGCACGCATTAACAACGCCGTCAATCACAAAGTAGCTAGAAGCTGCGAGAAATAAAGCTCTAGTGAAGATCGCGACAAGATGCGAAAGGAGAGTTATCAAATTTAAACAAAGCGTATAGATACAAGTACATCGATTAAGGATAAGAATATACCAAATAATGAAAGGAACTATGCGAGTAGAAGGCATGAACGCCATAGGTAACAACAATCTAGTAGCCATAAACAATGACCTTAAGTTATAATAAGCATCAAAAGGGTTAATCAGAAAAATACTTAAGTCAACAAAAAACGTGACGTAACAAGCATAGATGCAAAAACACATCGAGTGTAACGACGAGAAAAAATAAGTTTGTTCAACAATGAAAAATAAAAGTGCAAAATATGTAAGCAGGGTGCAATACATGAGCACATAAAATATATGCAACGATGTTATGAAACAAGGATCGAAACAGCTATAGGATACGAGTCTGAGCAAGTGGGAGAGATAGGTTAACACGACCTTGACCCACATAGTACAGCGAGATAACGAATATAAATATCTGAAAGAGTCCTTGACCAGAACAAGTTTATTTTGGTAAGGAGGTGAACAGCTTCTGAAATTACGGGAGCAACTCGCAAGACAATGGTTGGCAGTCAGCCAAAGTTGAGATAAGGAAAACTTGCTCTGACCTTTGTCAAGCATAGAGGAAGTAAACGGCAGCTTGGCCTTACCCGAGCTTGTATACAAACAAGATTGACAAACAAGCAGTTCAAAATAAACAAACAAAGCGAGTGCAATCAGCCGAGACTTAAAGCGGAACTTCAAGTAACACGTCATGCAGTCATCTGTAGCTTGGGCGTGAAAAAACAATTTAAAGACATATGAAATAAAGCAAGTAATCAATTTCGCATAATTTTGAGGATCACGGAATCCGACAATTTTCAACAGAAAAAAGCTTAATTCTTCTGAACGAAGAAGAGAAGCTGGGACATTGAGAAGGAGTTTATGCGTAAGAATAGTTATTCTAGATGCTAGAGAACTCAGATTTTCAAGCGGATTCAAAAGCGGCTTCCGAGTGTGAGGAAGAGGGAAGGAGGCAGCCATGGCCATCCTACTAATTAGCGAGCGAAGAGAAACATACCTAACAGCGAAATGATGGTGACTGATTGCCATGGTTTTACACAAGGAGAAGATAGTTTTCGACAGAAAGTTTAAACAATTACCTAATACAAAAATGACATGAGAAGGTAAACTAAGTGACCTAAGGCGAGGCGAACTTGAATTGCCATTTTGTGCGGAAATAAGGCAAACCCATTTAAACAACTTACAAAGGTGACGTAGTTGTTTACAATGAGACATCGTTTCGGCAAGTGTTTTTCAAATGTATTGAGATCGGAAACATAAGCGTTCTCTTTTTCAGGAAAGGGATTTATATCAGCGTTCACGAAATGACATTGCGATTTGGTTTGAAGACTGGGATGTTGTATTTGACCAGTAATGACCCAACCAAAATCGGTGTCTCTGGCGACCACGTTTGAAGGTAGCCTACGGGTTTGTTTACGAAGGCAATTCCAGAAAATATTGGCACTGAAAAGTATATCAATGGGGCCTTGAGCATTAAACTGAGGATCAGCTAACCTTAAACGCGAAGGAATCTTTAAACCGGAAGTATTAATAGAGCTGCTAGGAGTGTCCTTGACAATACTGGTAAGAATGAGACAGTTTAAGTTAAGATTGGTGTTTCTTTGACAAATGTCTCTGATTTTCAATTTTGAAGATTGCAAGGCTTGAGTTTTCAAATTGTCAATGCCGGATACATTGATGGAAGTAGGTGATGAAGAAAGACCTAGTTTTTTAATTAACGATTGCGAAACAAAGTTGTGAGTTGAAGCGGAGTCAAGAAGACCGCGGGTTCGAAACCAATTTCCAAATTTATCTTGGATTTCGAATTGTACAGTGGACAAAAGGACTTGCGCACTATGAGAACTTTCGGCGTTAGAAATGCAGGAAGAAGCATTAGTTTGTTCGGAGCTGCTCTGCATGGAGTTTGAAGAAGCAGGTACTAATGACCTCGATTGATCATGAAAGTGCAATAAAGAATGATGCGGTCTTTTGCAATGAAAACAGAGATTGGAAGACGTACAATTAGAAGCAGAATGCTTAGATGACAGGCAGTTATGGCAATATTTATTATTGAAGACAAACTTTCTTCTGTCTTCGACAGACAATTCTTTAAAGGATTTGCACGAGTACAAAGTGTGAAACTTTTTACAGAACGTGCATTTTAAAGATTTGTTGAGCGGCCTAATATGCTCTCTTGGATGGTTGAAAGAGGCAGAACGAGTTTGCTTGTTCTCGACAGATGGGTACTGATGACCATTTGAAGAGACAAGTTTTTTGTCCAGGATGTCTGTCAGAGGACTAGTTTCGACTCTTTCGCACTGAAATGAGAGTGCTGTATGGAATTGGCACCGGCTGTTGAGAAACGAGATGAGGTGCTCTAAAGAATGCTCATCCTTGCGAGTGAGTTCGATTTCCCAAGCCTTTAATGTTGAAAAGTCGAATCTGGATGTAGCTAGATGAATAAGGACGGTGTCCCAAGTTTGGACTGGTTGCTTAAGTTGATATAACGCTCTAACATGTAATTGCATGGAGTCTAACAGGTCTCTTAAAGAGGTGACGTCATTAGGTTTTACGACTGGCAAGTTGAACAGGCAGCGAATGTGGCGAGCAACACACAAACGTACATTACCATATCTCTCTTTAAGGAGATTAAAGGCGATGTGGTAGTTATCTGCGCTTAAAGGTAGTGACTCAACCAATGCCAAGGCCTGGCCTTCCAAGGACGAACGCAAGAAATAGAACTTGTGGATATCGAGAATGCCTGTGTTTTCATGAATAAGGGTGCAGTAAAGTTCGTAAAAGGAATACCATTCACCTTCCTGGCCTGAGAAGTGAGGTAGGCTTATCTTTGGAAGTAAAGCTTTCGGTTTGTCCTTATGAACTGAAGCGTGTGCGAACTGGGCCGGATTGATGACCCTAGTGTCCGGTTCTGAGATACTGCGGATCAGTTGGTGGGCCTTGGCGATCCCTTCAAAATACAAGGGTTCATCCTCGTCCCGATCCGATTGAAGTTCTGGGCAAGCGGATTCAATGTCGGTTTGAATTTGATCATAGTAATCGTAGGACCGTTCGTACAACTTAAGGCGTTGTGTCAAGACGTCTAGATCACAATCGGTGGGATTTATTTTATTAATGAAATTTCTAAATCTGGTGAGTTGCCCTTTGTAGGAAGAACGTCTGGCAATGAGAGTTTCTTCATTTTCAGTTGACATGTTGAAAATAGGTAAATTGAAGTGTAACTTACGAAACTGTAGCGAGATTTTGAAAATGCTGTCAGGTTGGCAGCAGAAGACAGATTGCAAGTAAGACAGGCTGAAGAAGACAGGAACGACCTCTATCACCTTCACCAGCTTTGCACTGCAAAAATATAGCTGAAAAATTCAAAGAAGATATTAATGATTTGCAAAATATTGACAAATGGACTTTGAGCAATAAATAAAGAACAGATTCTCATAAATAGACTCTGAGAAATGGACTCTCCCGGGTTTCTGGGACCAAATTTTGGTTAGATTATTAGATTTGGAATAACCTAACCCCCAAGGGAAGATGATGAAGAAAAAGAAGTGGGTTTCGGACTGGAGAAAAGGGATGGAGAAATAGGAAGACCGTTTGACATAAGTTATAATTTTAACTTTAAGTATACTCAAAGGCAGCTGCCACTGCAAATCCGCTCTCCGATACCTAAAGTGGGAAGGGACCTGGGCAAAGCTAACGGGAAACGCAGCTGGAACTTGGGCTGTTTGCAAGAAAGTTGCTGTAGCGTATTCCCTCTCAAGCGTACATATGCCTACTATGGGAAAGGGTGGTGGTCTGGCAAGACAAAGAGTAAAAGATTTATTGTGTATCTGTTCAAAGGAGTTTGTTTCTAAACAGGTAATTTGAAGAGTGCAAATAATTTGAATCAGCTTTGAAATTTTAGTTTTTGAAATTGTAGAATTTCTAAAGAGCGACCAAATGCTTCCAAGAAGGATAGGGATAAAGCTATTATACCTTTGGGAATAATTTTGGTAAGTGTACCAATAGTTGCATTTAGAAATGGCTATGCTTTTACCCAGCAAGGCGCCGACAAAAAGTTTAGACAATGAGAAACACTTATATTTTGAAAAACCAACTATAAGTGTTAGAGAGAATCTCCACAAGCAGGAAGCTGGCGTAGCGAGCTATGCTTGCCTTACTGGCCAGTTAGAATTAGCTATTAAAGCTAAGAGAGACTTTACTAAGTTAATGACTAAGAGTTCTTGCTCAAATGCAACAAGTGGTGAAAACCCTATCAATAGATTTATTTTTATTAAATAGGAAGAATCAAGGAAGACAGGATCTTGCCTAACCGTTATGTTAGAGAAATGATAAAGCAAAAAACTAATCTTTAATTTATTTAACAATGTAAAAGGAAGTAGTTTTTGTAACAAATATATAATTTCGATTTTTATAAACAATTGGGGTCGCAGATCTCCGAAAACATCTAAAGCTTGCGCCAGGCAATTGATAATTATTTTGGTTTTAAACCTTTTATATGCTTTAAAATCTTCGTAAGATTTTGAAATGGCTAAGACGAATAAATGAAAAATTTAAACATAACTGACGTAATTAAAGTTAAACAATAAATCAAGTACAAGGTGTGTACTTTAAGGATTTCTAGATAAGTATCTTAGAAATAATAACAACTTCGAAAGTAACAACAAAAAACAGGAAGAAATGAAATAGAAGTTTCTATAAATTCTTGTATTAATACTGAACTGCGTTTAATGATTATACATGGGAGATTATGCAAATAGGGCAGGTCACTTATTGTGAAACCTGAAGAGAACAATTGAAAGGAAGTTTCTAGAACTCCTATGTTTAAGTAGGGATCACGAGAAAAATGGGGCAAGTATAATTTCGGGAAACCTAGAGATTACTCACTTATGAGTTGAAAGAATTGGATTCCCTCATTAAAAGAGAGAAACAATATAATTTAAGGCGTGTACTAGACACGAAGTTTTACAGACATTAATTCGTTATACATGGAGCAAATAAGGGAGGGCACTTATGTAGAGTGACACCTCATTAAAAAAAGACCTAAAGTAACCATTTTATTATTTTAGTTTGTTAGTAAAGGGTTTGGGAAAGATCAAATGGGATTGTGGAAAAGTATTCATGGCCGTATTTATTGTACTCGGACGAGAGCGACGCGGATGAAAAGTTGAACAGGCACTGTTTTCACTATAGTCTGTTGATATAGTTGAAGAGTTCACTGTAGTAGCGCAAAACGTTGATAGCAAAGAAAGTTATTGCAATGGTGGAAAATAACTAGTTACACTAGATTAGCGAGAGTCTATTGCTTGAGAAACTTGTAGGTTATAGTTGAATGCACCAGAAAAATCCCAACGGAGGAAGAAAAATTCGATATTGATTAGCAGTTCATAAGAAAGATTCCTAAGTTTGAAAAAGTATTCCCATATGTGAGTGGAAAGTACATGACAGTATAACTGGTAGATAGGGTGCAGGTTCTGGAAGGTTCCAGAGCAATGATGACTTGCTTAAATTGGGTAGAGAATCCCTCGGCGGAAAGCTAGATTATATAGACAGTGGGTATTTTGGAAATATCCCTCGATGTGAGATAACATCTCAGAAAATCTTACATATTGAAAGTTAGACTTGATAGTTTATCTTTGAACAAGAAGATCTCTAGAAAGCAGTTATTTTCACATAGCAACTTTCACTGTCTATAAAAACCAAATTAAATGATTGAGCCTTTTAAAAGCGATGAAAATGAGGTTAAAACATGAATTCGGTACTTATCTTTGCTTCATGAAGAAGGCGATGTTGCTGTTGACGGTTGGTTCTAAAACTTGAACATAGCGTCGAGTTTAAAAGTTTGCCTCTAGAGTTGAGGAGGCGAGCTTTAGTTAAGCTCTAACTGACTGGGTTGACTTCCGACGTACAAGTGAGGGCTGCTAGACGCAGCGAAAGCACACTAGCCTAGACGGCATGTCCAACAAGAAGTTGAGTGCACTTGAGAGAGTGAGCGGTTGCTCATGGCACGGAGACAAGTCGAGACGAAGTGTAGAAGTGACCGAGCGAGTGGGCTGCGCGAGCGGATACGAGTGCAGTAGGAGGAGGCGAGAAGAGGGGGAAGCGGGCGAGTAAGGGGAGGAAACAAAGAGGTTTAACATAAACATGAAAAAACTTTACAAAAACAAAATTCTTCTTGGAGCGGTGTCATCATGGAGTAGTTGGTTGGTGAAGAACAAGACGCCCTGCGGATTAATGTAGAAGGCTTCATGGCTTGAAGCAATGGAAGTTCGGAAGGCAGCGATGGGACGCTGTCAGGCTGGTTCAGCGGAATATGCGTTTCAGTAAAAAACTGACAGATAAAATGAACAAATGCACGGGACAAACGGGAGGTAAGAGTTCGATGTTGGTGTGTGATGGAAAGAAATGTAAATAAATGGACTGATATAAAGTAATGAAGAACAGCAAAAGCTAATTCTTTCTTTCCGTGTATTTCCAAAAATACACCAAAAGCAATTGTTTAACTTATATTAATTAAAGCTCATGTCTAAGAACGATATCACAAAACTACAACTGTTCCTCCAGAATGAGGTTATACGGAAAAGTTAAGATCAATGTTCCCCTAAATTGAGGTCACCCCTGGCCTAATTGAACTCGGATGTATCAGTAGACCGTTCCTACACCATGAATGCATGCCAACATCTAAGTTTCATCCAATCACAATTCCTTAGGAAGGTGTACCAATAAATCTCTGTAAAAGAAGAAAATATTTATCAAAACTTCCCAATATCAAATAGACGAGCGGAATTACTGAGATACTCATCTATGAAACGATGCGAATAAGCAAAAATGCATATACAATAATGCACAAAACACTAGAAAAACAATGAGTGTTCTGGACACTGTTAAACGAAATCGCATATAAAATTAATCTATACGTATACAACATACTGTAGATCTTCTCCTAACTGCTCTTCTTTGCAATGAAAATATGCATATCAATTTAGAATACACCTACAAATTTACTGAAAGTTAAATGACAAAATCTAAGTTTACACAAGGGATGCGTCCATAAACTTGGACCAAAATCCCGGAGATACAACAAGTCAGTTTCTAAAGAAACATCGAAGCTAGACCTGTGCAAATCAATTTACCCTACAAAAACAGACTATGGCAATAGTGATTGCTTATAGACGCTATGCTAAGCCACGTTAGTTATCTGATGTGTCCAGTACCTTAGCGTTGATTCTCGATGCGGTGGAATAAAAGGATATATAACTGCAACGTTAGCCTCCTCGCTAAAACATGGCAAAGTAATCTTCTTGGTTAAAGGCTCGCCTCGAACCCCTGACCACGCCACGCTACACAGGTGTTGGGCTGGCCATGTGTTCCCACACGTCTTGACTAACACCACCCGATTGCACTCGCAAGAGAAACGCCTCATACCGGAGCAATTTATCAGCATGTCGAAACACGCAAGCGTTCTTAGACAACCATATGAAAGTGCCATTGCTAGTGGACACTTTTCCTGACTAGAATATGCAGGCATTAGGTTGTGCGATAAAACTTGCTGTCACTAAGAATGTAGCTGCCCCATTAAATTCAGTGTGACATGATCACAGCTATAAAGTCATTATGAAACTTCCCCTCCGACATCTGGTGTAAAAACATGTCGATCATGGTTCTAATATCCACTTGGGGTAAAGTCTGAACACTGGCAAGCGTTCTTATAGTAGATATACACTGCCGTAATCCGTGAAAGTATGTGAGTATCTCACCTAACGGCCACATGAACCCCGAACAATGCAGAATATGCATGCGCGGTGTAGTTCATTTGCTGTTTATTACGATATAAATGTCTATGCTGCATATGGGTCTAGGAAAGCATTTAGACACCATTGCCTGTGGCCTTTCGCTGCTAAGAAGCAGATACATGTTACATACGCGTTATCATCTTCACTTGCGACCACGGACGCGTCACGAACCGTTGAAATGTATAGTTTTAATGGCTTCGGTGTCGTCTGTAACACGCCTGAACTAGGAGTAGTTTCTCTCTTCCACGTCCATACTGCCGGGCTCAAAACGAGAGTTACTCCACCCCTGCTACGTCATGCACACATATCGATATATCGTTGTAGCATGGGTTATTCACTTTTAATTACCTGATTTCAATTCATATAAGCAAATCCGCTAAATAAAATAGCTTTCTGCTATTGAAATGCGTATTCTAACATCTCCAGTTCTTCCTTTATGGCTCTTATTTTCTTATAAACAGTATATAATTTTCTCAGGTTGAGGTCGATACATAATATTGCGTCATTGACTAAATTATTGATTGGGCACAGCTTCGTTTCTTGCTTCGGAGCTGTTCGTGAGCTATCATCTGGAAACGAATGGAAAATATCCCATCCTTCTCAGCTGTGGCGTGAAGCCAGGAATGCATACTGGGCTACGTCACGCCATCTAGGCGTGAAGCCAGGAATACGTCACGCCGTAAAACTAACAGGATACTCAACTCTCAAAGCAAAAATAAACGTTACATCTCCCCTCTGATATCTCAAATAAAAGTCACCTTAGCTTTTATTGGCACCATTCTAGGCATTCGTGATATATGTATCGTTATTTTCTACTTCTTTAAACGACTTCCTTTATGTATCTTTTTAGGTTTTTAGAGTTGAACCTTCCAATAACATCTCTGCCATCCATACTGACAATCTCGTAGCAGTTATTTCCAAATGATTACAGGCGAATATGTATTAACGTCAGTCTTCAATCTCATTGAGAGACTTGCGTTTTCCTTCTACCTTTATCAGGAGTTCCTTCTGAATCCCTGCCTTTTCTGCTCATGCTGGGTTGTGATCTGTCTGTCACTTCCTTTCTTCTTTCTTTCGTGTGTCTTCGTCCCTCTTCTGTGGACTTGTCTCGCCCTCTCGTAAGCTTCTCCTGTTGTTTCCTCCTTTCATACTCCTCAATCCTGTAATTTTTGTATCTGGAGTATCCCTGTTTTGGTCGACCATCTAATAAATTTTAATTAATGTCAAAAGTGGTGATTAAATAGAACTGTGGCGTCAATTTACGCTATATACAATAAATTACAAATTCTATACAAATTTAATTTAGGACACACTCAATTAAATACAATATTCGCTTCTGCATGGTTATAATTAGTGGTAAATTCTCTTAATTCTGGGTAAATTCCGTCAAGCAGCCAAGCTAAGCGAAATGTCAGCTCATAATTATATTTCAAATAATATCTTATTTGTTGTTAGTTATACAGTCCAGTTTAATTATTCTAGGATCATGTAAGATTATTTTGCTTCGAATTGGAACGAGTTTCTGATTTTGGACACTCAATTTTGAGGTGATCCAGTTAATTTATTTATTACAATTACTTTTTCTTGGAATTTTCTTAAGTCGTTTTAACGACTAGGGCTTGTTCATTAATTAATTATCGTCTTAAAGATTGTATGGGCATTGATAACAAGACTGCAGAAATATTAATCTGTTTTATCATACAACTTATCCAAGCATTGCTTTAGAATAGTCTATTATGAAGGTGAAGGTATTTGTAAGTCCTAATAAACAGCTGATTATGTCTCAATGGACATCATAAAAACGAACCTCCTGGGTTCAAGTACACCGAACAGCTGATGTAAGACTATAACCAGTCTAACAACGATTGGCACTTACTGGCCCAAAAGCACTCAATGGCACAATTCCAAAAATACAAACATGCTTCTCTAAGCGTTACACCCAAAAGAATCAGCTTTATCACAAAATATCTTAATATGCACCACTGTGCTCCGAAATGAAGTCCTCATAACCTTGATGTATCTCGTTTATCATCCAAAAGTGTGATCTGCATTACACCTACTGTCGACCAAAGTATTATGTGTACTCGAGTTTGAAGGTTGTTTGTTAAGTAACCAATAGACGTACATAAAATTACCAAGGTCCTACAGGATGCCTCTATACGTGCTTGAAAAATCCAATACCATCAACATTTTCGTGGTAGTTATTACGGGTACAGTGATTTGGCGCACCATCGGTTTGGGGCCCGAATTAACTGGAATTCCGTGTTGATATCCAGTGATTTTGTTGCAGCAACGTCTATGCTCGAATTAACTGGGTTATCAGGTTCGACGCCAGTGATGTGGCGACCATACGATAGGCTAACTTTTAACTCGGATGTATCAGTAGACCGTTCCTACACCATGAATGCATGCCAACATCTAAGTTTCATCCAATCACAATTCATTAGGTAGGTGTACCAATAAATCTCTGTGCACTAAAGCCAAGCGCTATCTCAAAGTAAAAGAAGAAAATATTTATCAAAACGATCGAAACAGCTGGATCCGAAAACTTCCCAATATCAAATAGATGAGCGGAATTACTGAGATCCTCATCTATGAAACGATGCGAATAAGCAAAAATGCATATACAATAACGCACAAACCACTAGAAAAACAATGAGTGTTCTGGACACTGTTAAACGAAATCGCATATAAAATTAATCTATACTTATACAACATACTGTAGATCTTCTCGTAACTGCTCTTCTTTGCAATGAAAATATGCATATCAATTTAGAATACACCTACAAATTTACTGAAAGTTAAATGACAAAATCTAAGTTTACACAAGGGATGCGTCCATGAACTTGGACCAAAATCCCGGAGATACAACAAGTCAGTCTCGAAAGAAACACGAAGCTAGGCTTGTGTAAATCCATTTACTCTACAAAAACAGACTATGGCAATAGTGATTGCTTATAGACGCTATGCTAAGCCCCGTTAGTAATCTGATGTGTCCAGTACCTTAGCGTTGATTCTCGATGCGGTGGAATAAAAGGATATATAACTGCCACGTTAGCCTCCTCGCTAAAACATGGCAAAGTAATCTTCTTGGTTAAAGGCTCGCCTCGAACCCCTGACCACGCCACGCTACACAGGTGTCGGGCTGGCCATGTGTTCCCACACGTCTTGACTAACACCATCCGTGTGCACTCGCAAGAGAAGCGCCTCATACCGGGGCAATTTATCAGCATGTCGAAGCTCGCAAGTGTTCTTAGACAACCATATGAAAGTGTCATTGCTAGTGGACACTTTTCCTGACTAGAATGTGCAGGCATTAGGTTGTGCGATAAAACTTGCTGTCACTAAGAATGTAGCTGCCCCGTTAAATTCAGTGTGACATGATCACAGCTATAATGTCATTATGAAACTTCCCCTCCGACATCTGGTTTATAAACATGACGATCATGGTTCTAATATCCACTTGGGGTAAAGTCTGAACACTGGCAAGCGTTCTTATAGTAGATATACACTGCCGTAATCCGTCAAAGTATGTGAGTATCTCACCTAATGGCCACATGAACCCCGGACAATGCAGAATATGCATGCGCGGTGAAGTTCTTTTGCTGTTTATTACGATATTATGTCTGTGCTGCACATGCGTCTCAGAAAGCATTTAGACACCATTGCCTGTGGCCTTTCGCTGCTAAGAAGCAGATACATGTTACACACGCGTTATCATCTTCACTCGCGACCACGGACGCGTCACGAACCGTTGAAATGTATAGTTTTAATGGCTTCGGTGTCGTCTGTAACACGCCTGAACTAGGAGTAGTTTCTCTCCTCTCCGTGCATACTGCCGGGCTCGAAACGAGAGTCACTCCACCCCTGCTACGTCACACACACATATCGATATATCGTTGTAGCATGGGTTATACACTTTTAATTACCTGATTTCAATTGATATAAGCAAATACACCAAATAAAATAGCCTTCTGCTATTGAAATGCGTATTCTAACATCTCCAGTTCTTCCTTTATGGCTCTTATTTTCTTATAAACAGTGTATAATTTTCTCAGGTTGAGGTCGATACAAGACATTGCGTCATTGACTAAATTATTGATTCGCCACAGCTTCGTTTCTAGCTTCGGAGCTGTTCGTGAGTTATCATCTGGAAACTAATGGAAAATATCCCATCCTTCTCAGCTGTGGCGTGAAGCCAGGAATGCATACTGGGCTACGTCACGCCATATAACTAACAGGATAATCAACTCTCAAAGCCAAAATAAACGGTACAGTACCTCAAACGAACCCGAAAAACAAGCACAGATACGCAGAGCACCTACTTTAAAACTTGAGGTTCACGCACAGACCAAGAGCAGGTATTGTATAGACTGGGAGGTGCGCGCTGCAGGTCAAGCGTCATAGTAGCTCACATGGCTAGCGCGCTGTAGGAAGTATGTGCGATATTTGATAGTGCTCGAGGGTTTGAAGGTTCAAGTCCCATGCCTTTTCTTTTGAACATGCTGTTGCCTGGTATGTGGCATGGTTGTGTACTTAATGGTTTTTCACAGACTGATTTGTTTATTTGGCCCTCTAAACGGCCGTTGGTATGGAGCTGGATTATATAGGCTACGAAACATATGACAGGATGTCAGTTATCCACGGCGTTTAACGCAGCCCCTGCTCGAAGTGACAACCCCGGTGGTCGATACAGAGCTACGCGCGGTGTTGTAGGGACTGTCTGGCTCGTTGCAACATCTCTGGCGAAACTGATCGGCATGTCTCAGTGATGAGATATCTAAGGTGACGAGGACCGGCCGGAGAAGTGGAGTAACCACGCAAAACCACTTCCAGGATGACTGAGGAAGAAATCAAACCCTCCTCTACTCACTTCGTGTGCCCCACGAGGCTGAGTGAAGCCCATTCCAGCCCTCAGACCAGAATTAAATTTTGTGGCAGAGCCGGGAATCGAACCCGGGCCTCCGCGGTGACACGGCCTTTTACACGGCCAAATAAACAAATCAGTCTGTGAAAACTGTGAAAATATACAACCTTGCCTCATCCCAGGCAACTGCATGTAACAAAAAATGCATGGGACTTGAAACTTTGAACCATCGAGCACTGTCAACTGTCATACAACCATCCTACAGCACGCTTGTCATGTGAGTTACTACGACGCTTGAACTGTAGCGCTCATTTCCCTGCTCTCGGCCTGTGCGTGCACCTCCTGTTTTGAAGTATGTGTTCTGCGTCTCTGTGCTCGTTTTACGGGTTCATTCGGGGTAACCATACTGAATTAATAGTGGCGCGCACGATTCCTGATGTATTATAGCCCGTAAACACACATCTCGTTGTATTACCCCAGTTTAGGGAGAGGGACCGATGTCTTTCAGAATTGTAATACATGTGACGGGATGCATAAAACTGGATCGCAAGGGGCTGGCCGATCACCCGGTATACAGAGAGTGCAAGAATTGCTTGGAGGCATGGTGACATAGAGCGTAATTTGTGCTTGTACAACGAATGAGGTTGTCAGGACGGTGATGATTATGAAGATGGTGATAACGATGAAGACGGTGATTTACTAGTTAGGAACCAAAGGAATATAAATAGCCGGCGCTTAAGACTGAAGCGGATCTATGGAAAACACAAAATGAACTTGCAGGTTGATTGCGAAAGTACAGAAACTATCTAATCATCATATTTAATGGAGATTGACTAATCCCCAAGTGGACATGAGAGGGAGTAGCCTAGCACAAATAGGTGGAAGCAAAGGTTGCTCTTGTGTGAGACCTCCATGAGCGTATCCAGGACTCTGTATGCTGCAAACAATGTGGAGTGCCTGATATCCTAGCTCACGTTCAAACAATATAATTAAGATGGGGATTCACTGCAAATGTTAGGAATCACCAAAATCGATCTAAAATAAAGCTGTAACATTTTAGAAATGTTACGCGATCCATGTTTTCTTGTCTTCCTCGTGTTAGAAGCAAAAATACAATTGGCATAATAATTGATATTGGCCATAAGAAGGATACAAGATTTATGCTGGACCCCACCATCAGATGTGAAGTAAACATCGGCATAACAAGACAGGTCGCTTTGAGCAAACGATAGGCTTCAAAGAGAAGTGAAAGCTTGTGGTACGTTTCGAATAAGCGAGAGGAACAATATCAAATTTTTTAATCACTTATCCAGTTTGGGTATGCCTAAGTATAAATTACCTAATTTTGCTATCAATGAATCCATTCAATAATAATTCATCTTCAATGTACTCGAGAACCGTATGAGATTGTGGTCTTTGAAGCCATATTTTCAGTGTTGCCTTAGTAAAGAAGAGTTTAGTGCTTTTCAGTCGGTCAACACGAATGTACCCAAAAGAGATGGGTTATGCCCTAATCCTGAAATAAATTACTTTTATTAATCTCATGTAATTTATTTCAGGATTAGGGTATAACCCATCTCTTTTGGGTACATTGGTGTTGACGGAATGAAAAGCACTAAACTCTTGTTAACCGTATGAGACTTGGTCTATTGGTACCCAATAACATTTTATTGCTAATAATAATAATAATAATAATAATAATAATAATGAAACCCTGCCGGGACAGGCTGGCCGTGCGCGCCTGAACTGACGAGTTCCAGCTTATAGAGGGTTAACTGCGTGCGGCTGGGTCATGCGGCACTAAAAGCACTTGCCTGGCTCGCAGGGTACCACACCATAATATACACAGTTCGCTCGCACACGTAGCTAGCAGCAGGTGGGGTGAGCCAAGGACATGACGTCACGCGCTTGTGGCTTACTTCTTAGACTGTCCGTAAGGGTACAGCAGAGCACAGGCACAAGCTTTGCAGGGCCTTGTCACAGAGTGTCACGGTATCCCTTGATTTATGAAGTTACTAGCTCCCAGTTCCATGTCTATTTCAATTTTTACTGGGCTATGATCAGAGCTGGTTGCACATATGGTTTCCAAAGTGATGATATTTTCTTTATCATAAACCAGTGCAATATCTAGCATGTCCGGTTGATGATTTCTATTGTGGTGGATAAACGTGAAGTCTGCGTGTTCCATGGGGTTATGTTGTTTTGGTTGCAGTAATTCAGCAAGTGATGCCCATCATAATTATAGTCCCGGGACTTCCATCTGGAATGTTTGCTATTGAATACCCAGTTCATATGGTGTATTTTCTTCCTTGGCGGTTTATAGGCCGATATGAGTAGAATTTCACCTTTGTTTGTATGTAGCGTGACCGCCGTTGCTTCTATCTGGGTGGTTTTTGGAAGTAAGTATTCGTAGTGAGGTAATTTAGTTTTAACTAAGGTGAATGTGCCTCCTCCTTTTGTTTGTCAGTAATTTCTACATATTTTATATCCTTTAATATAGAGTTTCATGTGCTTCCAGGTGAATTTCCTGTAGCATAATGATATCGGGATTATACATATGTATTAATATTTTTAAATTCCTCTTTTCGGCTCTGGCTGTTGATGCCCTCAGCGTTCCAGGTGATGGCAACGATTTTTCTGTTTTTTACTTTTATGTTAGGGTGTCTATCCATAGTTAATATTCAAAATGTTGAGAACTGTCTCTCCCAAGGTCAGTCCTGCTAGGGGGTACAGGAGGTTTAATAGGATTCTATTAATTTTATCTATAGTGCCACTTTTTTGCAGGTTTGCCATAACTATTTGGTATCTTTCTCTCGGGGTATGACCTTGCAGCATATTTATGGCACCTTGCCTATCTTCCGGTTTAGTGGTCTCTGTTTTCTGATTTGGCCTGTTTTGTGTGTTTACTGATGTTAGCCTATTCCCTCAGTTTATGTTCTTTTTCTATTTGTTCTTCCTGATTCCTAGGTTGAAGTTCCGGGAATTCCTTTTTAGTCACGATATACCCCTGCTTGTGAGGGTAGTTTTTGGTCATAGTCTTGGTCTTCTTCTTTGTTGGTATTAGGGTTTTGCACCCTCTATAATTTGCCGTATGGTTTAGTCCACGATAGCAGCATTTAAAATAGTCTGGTGCGTTAACCCCGCATTCAGGTATCCCGTGTTTACCCGGGCACTTAACGCTTCTAGGATAAAGGTTACAGTTGGTTCTTGTGTGGCCTGGTCGTTGGCAACGTTTGCGTTGTACCGGTTCTTTGGTGCTTCTATATGCCTCTACTGATATAACCATGTCTAAAATAGTGCTTTTCCTGTAAAGCTTTTCCTTTCGTCGCCATTCGTCAATGTTATGATATAGAGTGGTATATTTCTTCTTATGTACAAATAGCCATCTGCTTCTGGGTTATTCGTACCTGCATTTGGTATCCTGTACATTTTGGTCATTTCAGGAGCTGGGAGGAGAAAGGGCGAATCTGCAATAATATTACATACAATAGTCGCCCTTTCAGCTGGAAGGCGAAAGGGTGAATCTGCAATAAGATTACATACAATGTTCGTCCCATTCAGCTAGGATGAGGCAGGACGAATCAGCAATAAGATTATATACACTATTCGCCCTTTCTCTTCCCAGCTCCTGATTTGATTTACTGGTTTTACAGTACAGCCCCCTTCTGTTAGTTCGTTTGAGATGTCACTTTCCGATATGTTATAATCTAACTTGCGCATCACAACTTGAAGATTATGTGTTATTTCCCTTGTAGAATAAGTAAATAAACTGTACGATTCCCTTTGCAGCACGTTTCTTGTGACCTTGAAGTCTTCCAACTGGTATTTGATAGTAAACTGCTCAAAAAATTAAAGCACCACTTTTTCAAAGGCCGCCAAATTTTGAAAAGTTGATCGCACAAGCTCCAAATCCTAGTATAACGTTTGTCCTGACGCCTACCAAGCATATGCTTCAGCACAACTCCCCAACTTGAGTAGTTTCGGGGTAGCACCCCGAAAACCAGCCCGTTTTCGAAAACCGCAAATTGAAGTTTGCCAAAAACGCTGTAGGACTTGTTGCAGGAATGGATCAATCTTGCTCTAAAAGGTTCCACAAACACGTTGAAATCGTTACATTTGACGTTTGGGCATTTTCAACCCCCTTCATCATCCCCTAAACATGGAATACCAGTGGGGGCGTCAGAGAAGGTACCGGGTGTGTTTAACCACCTGAAAACCTGCACACCGTCCTCAGTTGCTGATTGCAGTAAGTTCTTAAGGCCACCGGCAATGTCCACACACCCTAACACCCTCAACTGGCATGGGACCAAACCACCCCCTCTCGATTCACCCCTAAGGAAGGTTTTAATCGAGATGTTTATCAGTGCTGTGAATGGTGGGGGGGGGGGGGGTCTTCCCCTAATGTTTCAAAAAAGGAGCTGTGCCTCTGTCACCACCCCTTCCCCTGTTACCCCCGTTTGTATGATTTTTCGAATCAGGCCCTTTTTAAGGGCTGAAACGAGGTCTTAATCGTTGAAAGGGCTGTAAAGGTCCTTAGAAGTAGTGGTGACACGAAATCAACCCCTTCCGATCGTTGATTGACATTCCGTCCCCCAAAATTGAAATTTTTGCACCCTCAACCCTCCCTGTCTGGACGCGTAACGCGTCATGGCAGAGTTTTCAGAGTTGGATGAAAATGAAGCTCATGGCCTGCAATCGAGCCCAAAACAGCAAGTTGGATGGAAATTCATCGGTAGGGCACTATTTTATTATATTCTGTCTTGCTTGCCATTACTGGCATTGATGGGGCTACATTTTGGTTGTAGAATGCCCTTTGAAGGTTGCTTGCACATTTTGTAGTTGGATTTATAATTTACCCTGACTTATAAGCGTCCATGAGATGCTGATTTTTGTTCGCTTGAGTTTGCCCGGCAATATTCATCCCTGGGTCTCGTGACTCTCGTCCGACATTTAGTGATGTACGGCTTGACATGTTTGAGATGTTTCCATTTGTTCTGAAATGTCCAGCCGTTGCTTCTTTTCTGCTCCTATTTTCTCCTGCAGTGGAAGATGAAGGCTTGTCCTTCTTACTGATAATATTAAAATTTACAATGCTGCCGGCAACTTTTATATTTGACTAACTTTTGCTTCTAACATTAGCTCGCTCCATGTTAACTGGCCAATGGCCCATATGCCAGCCTTGGAGGGAGGGGGTCTATACCAGCCTCGGCTCAGGTTATCAGTTTTACAAGTTGTCCGTGGACAAGAAGCGAGTATTGGCACAGATTAAGACAAACGGCGTGACTGCGAGCAATCGTATTTACGGGGAGACAGCGCCTATGTATCTTCCACTTACGTAGTCCTTATGCTCAGTCTAAAATTCAATTCAATTCTTGAACTCGTCTCTGCTAGCTGCCGCTTAAATACTCTAGCAGAGCGTTAACGTCATATGGCTTGCCGATGTTCACTCATGGAGCACGCGCTCGCCAAGTCTCGTCATAACTTGTCCTCCCATTGGTCGCATGTAATATTTCGAATATCTCCTAATGGGTTTATCAAATAAATCTGAAATTCATAATAGGCCTTCCTTACCCTTATTATACTTACGTGATGTTCTCAGAAATCATAAAAACATTTTCGTTCTAGCTGTAATTCAAATATCTGCCTCTTGTCATCCGAGCGATTTCTCGACATACTTTAGACTGCCGTATGTCATTGATCAATATAAAATATTCCAAAATATATTACCATGATACATGGCTCTCGGGCACAGTATGTATGTATGTATGTATGTATGTATGTATGTATTTATTTATTTATGTATGTATGTATGTATGTATGTACTGTATGTATGTAGGCCCTAAGTATGTGTACGGATATTGAGTACGGTAATTCAATAATAATGATTTGTAATCATTATTATTATTATTTAGTCTTTTTGCCAGTCATCATTTAGTTGTAAGTAGCTTTTTTAAAGTTTCATTTTAAAATTTTAAAATTTCTAGGTGGGAACAAATCTTTGAGTGTCAGGAATTGAGCAAACTATTTCCTTGTCAGGGGCCGGTCCCGTGGTGTTGGGGTAGCGTGCCTGCCTCTCACCCGGACGCCCCGGCTTCGATTCCCGACTCAGTCAGGGATTTTAGAACCTGACGGGAGGGCTGGAACGGGGTGCACTCAGCCCCGTGAAGACAATTGAGTAGCTGTATGACAGTGAGGCAGCGTCCCGTTCACGAAAACCAAGAATAGCGGCCGAGGGGACCCGATGCGCTGATCACGCGTCGCCTCAAGATCTGCAGGCCAAATGGCTGGGCAGCGGTCGCTTGGTAGGCCTGGGCCTTTCACGGGCTGTAGTGCCAGGTGTTATTTTATTTCCTTGTCAGAATGTATGATATATTGCTCTTATTTTCAGATAAGCTTCATATCAGCAACAGTCTTCGGCATGATAGAACAGGTTGATGACAAAACAGAATGTATGCAGGCTGGCTATTTATGTGATAAGAAGTGTAAACAACAGTACAGCTGCGTATACATGGGACCACAATCTTTCTATAAAATAGATGCCACAACATGTGATTCAACAAACGAGTTCTGCAACGCCATCAATGGTAGCTGTTCGGCCGATGGTGGTGTTACGTGTAATGCTCAGAGAAGAGACTTTACATGCCTCACTTCTGGTACATTTCCAGATCCATATAACTGTACTAAATATCACCTCTGCTCCTGTTCTGTGACTGACAGTAATTGCAATGTTTCAGACAATAAACAACTGGAGTGTAATAAGAGTTCTGCATATGATGTAAGCTCAGAAAAGTGTTCTCTTTCGTCATCGAATGAGGTTTGTAAGCATGGGCCTGTTCCACGCTGCAAACGCCTAATGGATAGTGGTGAATTGCCTGGCAATTCGCAGATCTATTACTTCTGTGTAAAGGATGTCCTTTATCCATTTGTATATCCACAACTTTTAAAATGTCCGGATGGTTCTCATTATAACTCAGATAACCGTGCTTGTGAAAAAAATCAAACTTTGTAATGCCATATGAATAAATAATATTTAATACTTCTCAGTATATACTGTACTTCTAATTCCTATCATATAGCACGAATGGGTGGGGAATGACACTTTTGTAATCACACGGGGTCATCCATTAAAATACGTTCGAAAAATTCCATAAAATACTTCCCCCCATGGTAACGCGTTGTAACAATTCCTAATATCCCCCATAAATGAACGTCTAAAACAAATACCCCCACCCCAGTTCAATGTATTGCACAACTAAGCTCATGAACATATTCCACTTTACAAGGCCCATGCTCCAGCACCAGACGGATGAAATATATTTCTGAAATCGGCACTTTGTTCACCACAAATTTAAGAAGACTATCCATGATTTGAACCCAGGAAGCAGCAGTGAAAGGCTGACCTGAGCCATGGAGGGGCTTTGTTCTTCCACAAATCAACCTACAAAAGAAGTTGTTTAAAAACGTGTATGGGGCGTGCCAAAAAGAAAGATTGTTTGGAATTTGCAATCAGGTAATAACTAAAAGAGCTCACGAACGTACATATTTTCGTAAAGACCCCTCTCTCTCTCTCTCTCTCTCTCTCTCTCTCTCCCAAATTAGAGTACACTTTTGTCACTTTCTTGCAAGGACCCCCACTCCCCTCCCCCGTTAAAGCGAACGTATTTTATTGAAGATCCTACATGAATTAATTATGCACTTTTTTATAAACTTCTCAAAAGAACGGTGGGGGTGTTAATTGGATGACATGTTTTGTTCATCAGGTGAACATCAGTAGATCCGGTTTACTTAGGCCCTATTTAGGTTTGGTGGTTATGTGTTTAACACTTATCAACAACACTATATACGATTATTGTTGTAAATTCATCTCGCATGTATTACCCAATAATACACATAATTATTTTTACTTGAACACGAGACTTTTATTCTTTACAAGCATTGGTATAATACCTAACGGTCACAACACAAAGAAGAAGCAACATAAAACAAGAGAACATTAACTAAAAGGTAGCTACCAACTTAACATCTATAAACTGTACAGATGCAACAATTATTAAGTTATAAATACTACCGTACGTTTATATCACCTGTGCAATTATCTAGGAATAAAATGAATACATTAACATATGAGATAAGCCTCCGTGGCTAAGGCGGCAGCATGCCGGCCTCTCACCGCTGGGTCCAATGTTCAAATCCCGGTCACTCCATGTGAGATTTGTGCTGGACAAAGCGGAGGCAGACAGGTTTTTCTCCGGGTACTCCGGTTTTCCCTGTTACAAATTTAATTCCAGCAACACTCTCCACTGTTATTTCATTTCATCTGTCATTCATTTAATCATTGCCCCTGGGGAGTGCATCAGGCTTCGGCTGTCGACAAAGTTCATATCCTCACCGCTAGATGTGGCCTTCATTCATTCCATTCCCTGACCCGGACGGTCAACTGGAAGCAGGCTGTGGATTTTCATTTTCATTTTCAATATATGAGATAGACGATGGCCCAGTTCTATAGAGGAACAACTCAATGAAACATAGTTTTGAGATAATGGCGTTTAAAATTTTTCACTGACTTACCAACTGCTCTAATAATTAGGAACTTAAAGGTAAAATCTGGATTTTTGTACATTGTTTAGTTACAATTACAAGTAATTATTTGGTGTCATGTTAATATTAAATCTCATTCCAAAATATCTTATTATCTTGAATATTCGTAGTTGTTGCCGTATTGAATTGGTAATCTGCTTTGTGAAGGATTTTAGTGGTTGCTGCAAGAATGACAAAAATAGGGATCTATAAAAATGTATTTATTATTATTTCAATTGTAATTACACACTTTTTCTTTATAAATGATTGTCTTTTAAATATATGGCTGTTTCGACATAATTATTGTGCATCAAATTATCCAAATAACTGTACATATAAGTCAAAGTTGGAATCAGAAACTCCGTGTTTATTCAGAATTTAAGGTTTCGAAGATCTGCCAATATTGGTGGGGAATGCTATAGGAATTACACGAAGAAATGAGATCATCTTTCTTCGCTTTAGATATTGCAGGTGGTTGATAATAAGCCTTCTTCAACTGAGGGATGTTATTCCTGTTCCTTCAAACTCTACCTTGTATCTCCATCTTTCTGTCTTCCTTTTGTGTGTACGATGTCTTGTAAAAGTAGGATATATAGGCCGAAGCTGGCGCAGGGGAGAGTGGGCAAGATGGCCACCGCGCGCAACTCTCTCATGTTGTTCTTATGGAGGGTGAGGTGAAGCTGGCGCAGGGGCAAGTGGGCAAGATGGCCGCCACGCCATGAGACCATGGATGACGTCATAGGGATAGGTGGGCCGTGTAACGTAACTAGATTGAATAGCCTATTTATTATTATTATTATTAATATAATAATTATTATAAATTTTATTATTATTATTATTATTATTATTATTATTATTATTATTATTATTTTTAGGTAATTACTGATTGATTTGTATATAGATAGGTAGCTAGACAACAGGTTAGCCTGAGTGGGAGAAGGAGAATATTTTAATAGCTAGATTTAGAATGATTACCCGCTAATAAATGTTATTATTATTATTATTATTATTATTATTATTATCCGTTATTAGTATTATTTATGTATTTATTTAATTTTTTTTGTATTTAATATTATTATTCGTCTAACTATTTATTATTTATTAGTGTTTTTTTATTTTAACTTGAACTGTCGGAGCAGTAGAAAAGAGGAGAATTGAAGCGTTTGAAATATGGTGTTTCAGATGAATGATGAAGATCAGATGGGTAGATAGGGTAACAAATGAATTGGTATTAAGGCGAGTGGGAGAGGAGAGATGTTTTGGCGACTGCTAATGAAGAGAAGAGATAGGTTGGTAAGACATCTACTAAGACACCCAGGAATAGCTTGCTTAGTTATGGAAGGAAGGACGGAGGACAAGAACTGTAGGGGTAGACCAAGGTTAGAATATGTTAAACAGATTGCTTTGGATGTAGGTTGTGGTAGCTATGTAGAGATAAAAGGATTAGCTCAGAACAGGGAGGTATGGTGAGTTGCATCAAACCAGTTAAAATACTGAAGACTCAAGCACACATTATTTATTTATTACTATACCAACACGTTTTTACACACGGGTGTTACGACACTCGCTGATAGTTCCGACAGCGTAGCAGAGCTGAGTATCTTTAGTCGATTAACCATAATAATTATTATTATTTAACTCACGCACGGCAATGCATGTAGAAAGATGATTACACTGTTGGTTAAGACTAAATCTCCCTAGGCCTTGCGTCACCTTGCTTGATAAGAATACACCGTACCTTGCAATAAATGTTACGTTACACTTCCGGCAACTCGCGACCATGCTTACTATGAGTGTACGCGTAACACTGAGACAGAGAGTGGAGTGGAAGTATCTTTAGTCGGTCAACCAAAGACGGTGGTGACTAGTGGGGACGGTGAGCGTAATACTATTTATTTATTGTATTAGTTATTATTTATTTGTCAGGGTGGCCGAGCAGGGAGTATCTTTAATCGGTCGAGCAAAGATGGCTAGAGAAGGGTGGTGGAGAGTAGCCGAGCAGACTATTTTGCGCAAGATGGCCGCCACACACAAAGATCCCAGGATTACGGATACCCTGAGTCATTAGGAAGATGTTGTCAATATCATGTACGAGGGAGAAAAAGAAAGGGGGAGGAGGAGGGAGTTGTTTAACGTCTAGTTACCTAGTGCATGAGATTTTGATGACTGCCTGTGGAGAAAGCCACCTCATACCTTTTTACTATTGAACTTAGTAAGTCAACTACTTCTCCTCTCTCTTTCTTACACATGGTGGGATATGCTTTACACACATACTTTAAGCCAACCAGAACGTTAAAATGGTAGAAACCGCTGTTAACAACACCGCAAGGGTTGTAGCCTTGTCTTACAGAGTTGTAGCCATTACACCCTCTCTGTGAAGGGCTTAACCATTCAAAGCTTGAGTATGTCATGAGGCTGAAACTCCAGTAAGTTAACTATAAATGCTATAGCCTACGTAAAATTTTATTGCAGGTGTATGAACAAGTTTTGCAAACTTGGATGACGAATACACTTCAAAGGTCTACTCTCCCTTTGTAAAAGGCACCGTGCATCATAGTTAAGTCCAAAGAAGGAAAAGCGTTTGTGCCTCTCCACTTTATCCGATCTTCTGCAGCACGTTTCATCAGCTCATAAGATTTATCAATCTTGATGGAATCCAGCATCTTATAGAATTGGTAACACTTACCTGTACAGGGATTCTCTTACGTGTTAATATCCATGGAAGGCAACATTAGCTCTTTAGCAATACCAATAATATTAGGGAAGCCGAGGCTTAGGATACCAAATCTATGACAGCATCCTGGGCTTTTTAACCCACTATAATATAACGGTATATGTTAGTTAACCATCGCTGACAACTTACACACGTTTGTGGTACCTGAAAATTAGCTAATATTTAATTAAATTTCCGAAAATTATCTTAAGATGTCTTTAACCCTCTCTTAAACACAACAAGTTCACAGAACTGATGACAGTGATACTGCGAAGTTTTCTACACAGCCAAGTATAAGTGGCTGATAACTAAGATGTTGCAAAAAAATTTCACACCCAAATATACAGAGCTAAGAGCCAACTACTATACACGCGACTGATGACCACACATAACTATACTGGGCTGATGACTGTATTGTTTTAAAACCTCAACACACATACTTGCAACAACGCGGGATTGATGATTGAATTTTGTTACAAGTTTAAACA
The DNA here is from genome assembly GCA_946902985.2 of Meconema thalassinum. NCBI lineage: Eukaryota > Metazoa > Arthropoda > Insecta > Orthoptera > Tettigoniidae > Meconema > Meconema thalassinum. Next base: position 591,133,367 of record OX336389.2, on the reverse strand, counting down.
ATTCACTTGCGAGCAGGGGCGGCCGCTCCTTATGTGCTGAAGTGCTCAAGCACATTGCTTTATTTGAAAATAAATTATTTTAATATTAGGCCTATTATCTACAAATACAACGCTTTTAGAAATACGTCAAGCAAAGAGTAGGAAATATTTCTACTCCCCTCACAGAACAGGCACGGTACGAGGTATCTAGGCGTACGCTCCACTCCGTGCACTACCTTAGCTGTGCAGATCACAGCCCAGCGAGAATTTCCAAGTTTATTGACAGGAAGCGTGAATTTTGTCTTCTGCGCATGCGCGCCCAACTTTTCCCTTGTGTTCTGGATGTGCTGTTGGAACAACAGCTAAGACCAGTCAACACAGCGATTCTTTGTTCGACCACAGAGAAGCAGCACTGGTCACACGGAATGTGAACGTGGCCAGTGGCACTATCTGGACTCAGGAATAGGATTTAAGAGGGAATCGCTCAAAGAAAATGGGGTATTAAAAAGCAGAGGAACCCATCAGCTGTTCCCGCCGGAAGGTCTTTTTCAATACTCCTAACTTACTTATTCTATAGCCACATTTTGTAAATCGATGTACTATAAAAATTATAATGTTTATGTCGTCAATTAAGGACATGATTATTGTGATGCCTAGTTCATAAATTTCACTATAGCAAAATAACATGTGATTTTGCATTACGGCGTTGCTGGTTTCATTTTAATGCTTTTTGTAATACTGAGTAGTACTGTTTTTGAGCGGTCACAGCAAGTGTTTCCGAGTTCGTGAATATTTTGTAATTGCAGGTGTTTTTGTGTGCAGTGCTTAATTAATTTTGTATGAGGAATGCGTAGACTATATGTGTTGAGTTTGTTTGCGTGTTTGTGCAATATGGAAAACTCAGAGGAGAGCCTCTTGAAAACCCCATTTTCAACCAGAACTCTTGAAGAAAAAACTAAGGTAAAGAAGTTAGGTAGACCTACCCCGGACTGCATTAAGTTTTGTGGTGCGTTTGAATTAGCTTTAAGAGGGCACGACGAAAGTGATAATTCAGACAATCCTGGCGTTTTCATGGGCCGTCTAGCAGATTTAATTTCTAGTATAGACAGTTCAGTAAAGGAGCACATTGAATCTAATAGAGTTTTCAAAGGGACCTCAAAAACCATCCAGAACGAGCTGTTGGACTGCATGCTTGAAACCTTCAGAGAAGTGATAGCAGAAGAAATGCAGCAAGCATATTTTGTTAGTGTGATGGCCGATGAAACTACCGATGTTTCAGAGCAGACACAGTTAGAGTTGGTATTTCGGTATGAGGAAGATGGTATTCCATACGAACGATTTTGGGGCTTCTTTAAACCGGAAGGTCAGAATGCGGATTCCCTTGCATCATGTATTTTAAGTGTAATGGACAACATGTTAAACGCTACACCACACAAAGTTATTACGCAGACCTACGGCAGGGCATCAGTAATGAGTGGTGGTAAAGGTGAAGTGCAAGCAAAGATAAAGCCTGTTATCCCAACGCACATTACATCCACTGCTATGCACACCAACTGAATTTAACAATGGAACATGCAGCTTCTCAGAATCAGTCGGCTAGGATGTTCTTCGCTCACCTGTCAGCGTTCCCTGCTTTCTTATCAAGGTCGCCGCAACGGACGTCTGCTTTAGAAGCGGTGGCAGCTCGAAGAATTCCAACAGGACCAGCGACTAGATGGAATTTCAGGTCGCGCACCGTAAATGTGGTGTACGAGCAAAGGGTATCCATAAGAGAGTGTTTATTAATGCTAGAGCCTGAGAGGTGTTTCTCATCGCTGAAGAGGATCAAGAGCTTTCTGCGGAACACCATGGCACAAGAAAGACTAAGTGCCCTCGCTATGCTCTCCATTTAGAAGAAGATGGTCGCCAGAATTGGGGGGGGGGGGGGGGTTCAATGCCAGGGTGATTGACAAGTTCTGCAACAAGAAGAAGCGACGTATGGACATCATTTTTTCGACACTGAGTGAGTGTTTCTATATGTTTATATATAAAAAATTGGAGGGAGGGTTAGGCCTACAGCACACAACTAATTTTCTACACCAGCCGCCACTGCTTGCGAGCGAACACTAAGTTGGAAGGAGACTGCTCTTTCCAGTGCACTGCGAGAGCTATAAAATTGCAAGTTCGCAGGAATTAGATACATTGCGTATTATTACTGAGCCATTGTGGGCTCAATGCTTGATTCTTGGCTGTTGGAGAGACTTATTTATGTGCACTTTGGAGACAGAATTTAACCTTGGTTGTTTTAAAAATGGTTTTCAATGGTTTCCCATTTTAACTCTTGGCAGATGCTGAGATGGTACCCAACTTAAGGCCACGACCGCTTTCTACTCAAATTCTACCTTTAGTACAAATATACGCATTAGTACAGACCATGTATTTGGGGGAAGAGGCAACCCAGTACTCGGGGTGAAATGAGTAAAAGGTATCATCCCATGATAGGGTACATATCAATGGCAGCGTTTGTCCTGAAGCGGGTGGCTACTAATAGTGTTTTGTTCTCTAGGTTAGGGGCGGCTGAACAAATAAGATGACACTTGCTTCTCTATGTAATAAAAAAAAGCACTAAAGGCAGATGAACTAACTACATTTGGTCAATGGCATGCGGATTAGGAAGGCAAAGAGAACCACCTGATTATATTCTCTAGTAGTTCATGGTTATGGACCTGTATGTAAAAATTCTGGAAGCGAAGCTTCCCCTCATTAGGATTTCTGGGAGGGGAATACAGGGGGGGGGTAAGGTTTTGTGAAAAGAGTAGAATAAGAAGAAAGGAAGATAGAACGTTATGAATAGGGACATGGAATGTGTTGACTTTATTACAAGAAGGTAAACTTGAAAATGCAAAACGAGAAATGACACAAAGTTATCAAAATTGAAAATGTAAATGAGAGAATCATTATGTTGAGATTGAAAGAATAAGCAAAGACTTAGCTATAATGCCTACTAGTACATATAGAGATGATGAAGTGGAAGATTGTACCTATGACAAAATAGAAGAAATACCGTAATAACAAGAGAAGAAAGGAATGCTTGTACAACAATGATGGGGGACTGGAATGCTAAAGTAGGTGAAGGAGAATATGGGTAAACAGTTGTAAATTTTGATTTGGGAAAAAGGAATGAGAGAGGGCAAAGTTTGGTAGATCTTTGTAAAGAAGATAGAATGGTAATAGGAAACACATTATTTGAGAATCATAGAAGAAGGAGATATACCTGGAAATCACATTTAGATGATAAAAGATATCAATTAGACTACATTTCAATTCATGAACGTTACAAAAACAGTCTAAAAAGTGCTAAAGATTACCCTGGGTCGGACTTATTTCAGATCATAATTTAGTTGTAGCAGAAATGGAAACAAAAATTGAAAAAGACATGGAAGAAAAAAAGAAGAAATGCCATTAACATTCAGAGGTTAAAAGAAGATGGAAAAAGGAAGAATTTGCGAAAAATTATATTCAATGCCTGAAAACAAAAGAATTAAAAGGCAGCATAAATGAGAGATGGCAAAGAGTTAGAGATAGTTTAAAAGAGGCAGCAAAAGAAACGATAGGTAATAAGGAAAGGCAAAAAATAAGAAAAAGATGGATAACTCAGGAAATGGTTGACAAAATGGAAGAAAGGAGGAAATGGAAATCCGTCAACACTGAAGAGGGGAGAAAATTTTACCAAAAATTAAATAATGAACTAAGAAGGGAGACTGATAAAACTCAAGAAATTGGCATAAGATTAAGTGTAATGAATTATAAAAATTAGAAAAGTAAGGGAAATATGATTTAATGTATACAGAAGCAAAGAGCAAAGAATAATAATACTACTTACTCTATGAAATAGAAACAAAGGACGGGAGGACAGTAGGTGAGCCCCGGGTAATATTGGATAGATGGAAAGAATACATAGATGATCTATATGAATGGATAAGAGACCAAATAATAAAGAGTTAGTATTAGAAGAAAAGAATCAGTAACAGAGGAAGAATTAGGATATAGCATTTTAGAAAGTGAAATAGAGAAGTCTACAAAAGAAATGAAGAATGCTAAAACTCTGGGAAGTGATGATATACAAATTGAATTACCTAATAAATGTGTTACGAAAGGAAGGAAAAATAGAAATAATTAGGTTGTGCAATAAAAAAAACAGGTACATTACCAAATCATTTCAAAGAAATAGTGATGATACCAATCAAAAAGAAGAAAAAACACGAAAAAGTGTGAAGAACACTGAACAATAAGAATAATAAGCAAAAATTGTATTACGAACTATAAAAAGAAGATTGTATGGAAAATTGTATGGTTTTATGGCTGAGGAGCAATACGGATTTCGAAAAGGAGTAGGAACAAGGGATGCTATTGGTTTGTTAAAAATAATCGGTGAAAGATGTATGCAGAAAAACAGAAAAATATACGCAATATCCATAGATTTAGAAAAAGCTTCCGATTGTGTGGGATGGGAAAAATTGATGATAATACTCCAAAAACTTGGAGTGAATTGGAATGAAAGAAACCTTATTAATGATCTTTATTTAGACCAAAAAGTAAGAGTTAAAATTGGCGAAGATAGACAGAAGAAATAGGACTGGGGAAAGGAGTGAGACAAGGATGTTGCTTATCACCTATTCTATTTAATATATATTTAGAAGAAATTATTAAAGAATTTTTGATGGAAATATAAGTGTATGCTTAGGAGGTAATAGATTTGGGTGTATTCGTTTTGCAGATGATATGGTGGTTATGGGTGAGAGTAAAGACAAGCAGCACAAATATTGACATACCTAGATATAATTTATAAAATATATGGCATGAAAATAAATGAGAAAAAAGAAGTATGGTCATACGTAGAAAAGGTAAAAAAAAAAAAACAGTAAAATTAGAAGATGAAATTGAACAAGTAGATAGTTTTAAATACCGAGGGAGTTGGGTTACACAAGAAATGATATTCACTAAAGAAATAAAAACAAGGATTTCAATAGCAAAAGAAGCCTTCAGTAAGAAAAGAAAATTATTTTGTGGAGCAATGAAAGTAAGCCTAGGAAGAGATTAGTGAAATGTTTTGTTTGGAGTGTAGCAATGTATGGAGCGGAAACTTGGACGCATAGGAAAGAAGACGATAGCAGAATAGTGGCTTTTAAAATGTGGCTATAGAAGAGAATGGAGAGAACAAAGTGAGAAACGAGGAACTACTAGAGAAAGTAGGAGAAGAAATAATGATGCTAAAGAAGATAAGGAAAAGAAAAATGAATTGGATTAGACACTGCATAAGGGGAGATGGTTTGGTGAATAGTGCATTAGAATGGACAGTCCAAGGGAAAATCCAAAGAGGAAGAAGGAGGTTTCAGATGCTGGATTCCATTAAGATTGATAAATCTTATGAGCTGATGAACCGTGCTGCTGAAGATCGGATGAGGTGGAGAGACTGACTATGAGGAAACTTGCCATCAGGCAGATAAGCTGATGATGATGAGTAGAGACATCACAGTGATACAGGTTATCAGACGAATTCTACATACTCCCATGTACACAGGGCTGCACGACCACAATGTTGCAAAGCCCCTAAAGAATAAACAACCACAACATTTTTTTATTTCTTACTTGCGAGTTTGATCTGTATGTATATAGACTAGTACTGGTAATTCTATATCTTGATAATACTGTATTAAACATACTAAACATACCATTACCATACCAACACATGATTGTTTCCTGTCCTCATATATTTGAAGGACTACCTGCAATAACAGAAAAAAGACTTAACAACCTGGCAGTTTTACAAATTGACAGAGATGTTACAAGGGTACTGGATTATATAACTATAATCGTTAAATTTTGTGTGTTTCAGACATGCATGGTCCAGATGTTCCAATGATATCAGCTGTCATTGTTGTTTGCTTTGTCCTCATAGTATTGACAGTTATATTAGTCATTGGGATTCGCAAAGAAAGAGTAAGTATACACTTTAGATGAATCTTGTGAATAGGCCAACATGTTACGGTATGTTCGTACCAACTAGGCATCATGCTGCCAAACACACCTACAATGGGATGTAACAACTAACACAGACATCTCCAATATTACTGACTGGTTTTCGATACTGAAATGGGGTTCTCACTTATGTTGGTTTGTAAGAGGACAATTAATCAGCTACATACTACTACTCCCAACATTTGTATGTACAGTAAAGAATTAAACCAGAATATTTTTAATATAAAAATACTTTTTGTTTTGTTTTGTTTTCAACGGCATTTAAATAGTCTTGAAGAGAGAAAATTATTTTTTTAACCTCGCAATCATTAGCCACAGAACCTCCATTTTTTTGTGGAATCAGAACCACACTATGTGATATTTTACTTCAAAAATCACACGTGCATTGCCCAGGAATGAGGACCACGGTTTTTTTTTGTATTAGGTTGGGTAATGCACCAAGTGTACACACCGACCAGATGGAAGGTCCAAATGGCTGATGCCTTGCTGTTGTCCTTTAAACAAAATATGATATGCTCTTGTTCTGCTAAGAAATGTGGAGACACTTTAAATTCTCATGGCAAGGACACATCTGTAGATCTTTGCATTATTAAGGGAGCTTGGCTCTCATAGTACATTGGCATTGCTCATGGGTCACTAGAATTTTGCAGTGGCCTTCTCAGCATATACTACTAGCCAGTGTCTTGGTGTGATGATGAACTCAATGTTATTCCTGGACAAAATGCTGGCAAACAGTTAGAGATGACGGTTCAATTCTTCACTTTTTTAGAAATTTGATGCTATGTTTTACTATTGATGTTGGTTTGACTCCTTGATGTATTAGGCAGTTTAATTTTATCTACCGGTATTTGGCTTATACTCTTCGTATAACACATGACCCAACAGCTCAAACCCTCCTTGGCATAGGTGTGGTTATGAAAATCTTATCTAAGTGAGCTTTGATAGATAGATAGATTTTTATTAATTCCATTTGATCAAATACATGTATTCAATACATTTTTGATATAGGACACGTCAGAATTTACATCTATAAAATAAAAGAACTAACATGCATATATTACTAATATTATAACTATTTATAACTTATTATAATTGACTGCATCTCATGATCTCTATATCTTTTGGACATCCTCGCAAAGGGCACTCAGTGCATAATACCAAACTGTTTATCTTGTGTTCTACAGAAACTGTGCCTAGATTTAGCTGTGGCTGGGTTGAAGAACTTCGAGGAGGGTGCAATGGAGAGCCTTAATCCAGAACTGTCACTGGATGACCAAGCTTATTACCATATGACAAGATATGGGAGTTTCCACGATATAAATTACAATTAGGTGAATGACAGCAGATTATTCTTAGGTTTTTCAGTATTAGAATTTCGAACTTTTAAACAGAGTGGTACAAAAAAGGGCACTGAACATGGCTGATAGTGTTCTTGGCTGTCATCCGTAGGGTTTGGGCTTGATTCCTGGCTTTGCCAAAAATATGATTCTGGTCTGAGGGTTGGAACGTGGCACATTAAGCCTCATTAGCTAAAACTAAGAAGAGGTGAGTTCAATTCCCTACCTCAACCATCCTAGAAGTGGTTTTCCTGCTGTGTGGACCGCAGTAAACTATTGTGTAATTAGGTTTGCCAGGTGCGGACCTCGCTATACCCCACTCGCACTGTAGTTTATAACTAAGTTCGTTATTACCAGTTGTTTTAGTAAAAAATCACTTTTGCTCTCATATTTGCTAGCATATTTGCTTACAATTTTAACTACCATACCTTTACCTTTGCTGCCACTTTAAACTGCCCCGCCATATTTGCTCCAATATTCTACACCCATAAAACCATCGCGGCAAAATGGCGTCACAGTGAAAGTGTAGTGAAATAGCAGCTAGTGTAAATATTTGATAAAAGTGGTAACATATTATAACAGAGGTGTAAAATCTATAGAGTCACTTTCCTTAGGTCAAGTGAAATACGGAATATTGATAGTATTTAGCAATTCTTAATGATAATTTAATGAACTTAAACTAAGTTGTGGGAACGTGTATCCGAAGATTCGGTGACTTCTTCAATCACTGTTTGAACCAAGTAGAGCAGTGGTGCTTTTACGAGATTTCACTCGATTGGAAGATATACGTATTTCACATTCTCCTTTGTCAGTAGGTAATTAGATTAAATCATTTAGGTAGTAATAATTAAAATAAATTTAGTGAAATTTGGTGTAAACATCTAGGCTAACTTAGATCTCTAGTATGTCGTCAGTAAACAGTGTTAGTGTCTCGTCAGGTAGTGTAACAATTACCGATTTATGCTCGCCGTGCGAAATAAAAGTAAAAAATGCAAATAAAATCATCACAAGATCTCAGGTAAAATTGAATGAGGAGAAGAGTGAAACCGAATGTCGTAATATACCGGAACCGTCATGCGAATGTCATAACCTGAGAAACGAACTGTCCTCAAAAGATGAAATTATAAAGCTGCTAAAGGAAGATATTGCTAAGATAATGGAAGAGATGAATAAATTAAAAGGAAACAGAGAAGAAAGCAGGGAAACTTGGTCAACAGTGGTTGCTGGTAGTGTAAGATCGCATAAGCCTAGGCCTAAAAATGGAGTAAATGAAATTCCCGTCTCAAATTCATTTGGAGCGCTCGTCGAAGAGAATGATGACTTTCTTCAAGAAGAAAAGAAGAAAGTGATAAAGAGAAAATCCAGGAAGATGTGGATATTTGCGGATAGTCACGGGCGAGATATAGCAGTAAACGTTCTGGAGAAAAGTGTAAACATGGAGGTCACTTCGACAGTGAATCGAGGAGTTCAAATTGCAGCGGTCACGGACGGGATGGTAGGAGAATGTGCGTCCCTAACTTCAAAGAATTTTGCTGTTATCATCGCTGGAGCAGGCGACGTGTACAGTAACGAGAGTAAAAAGGTACCGGTAACCAAAGATTTAAAGGGTACATAGCCATCCATGCATAACACAAATGTCAATATTGTAAACATTCCGCAGAGATATGACTTAATTATCAAATCATGTGTAAGTGTAGAAATAGAGGCTACAAATGGAAAAATTCATAAAATTTGTAAGAGTTTTCCAAATGTCCAAATTATAGATGTAAGTAAATTAGATAGGAAGTTCCACACTCGGCTTGGTCTACACTTAAATAGGTAAGGAAAAGAGCATCTTAGTGATGAAATATGCAAAATTGTAAATTCAAATGGTAAGAATAGTTCAACAGTAATATCTTTAGAGTGGAAGCAGGGAAACTGGTAAATGAAGCCAAACGTGAGGGTTGGCATTCAGATCATTTGATGTCAAATTTAACTGAGTGCAACAATGGTATTTCGGATTTGCCTAGCAACAATAATAATAACAATTATGATAATAATAATGTAAATAAATCACCAACACAAGCTTGCAAAAGTAACAAATTTAAAATTTACCACCAGAATGTTTAGTCTCTCTATAATAAAATTGATTACATAAATCTAATGCTTAAAAATGAACTTAAAGACATCTCAGCACTAAGTATTTCAGAACATTGGCTGAAAGAGGAACAACTCGAATTAATTCAATTCCCACGGTTTATACTAGCTAGTAAATACTCTAGATCTAATATTAGCCATGGTGGTACTTGTATCTTCTTAAGAAATAATTTAGATCATGAACAGTTAACAGCTTATGATTATCTAATTATGGAACAGGATATTGAATTCTCTGCCACAAAAATACAGCAGTTTAAGTTAATAATTGTATGCGTATACCGTTCTCTGTCAGGAATTTTTTGTTTATTTATAGACAAATAAGAATGTTACGCAATAACATGTGCAAAGTAAATTTCGATATAATAATTTGTTGGGATGTAAATGTAGATTTCTTAAAGTGTGATAGAAATTTTGAATTATTAACACAGTTACTAATTTCCTATGGACTGAAATCTACAGTAAATACCCCAACAGGAATAACAAAATTTACTAAAACCACTCCTGATCAAATTTTTATAAATACAGATAAATATCACCATTCATTAGAAGTCTATTGTTCGGGTTTTAGTGGCCACCATGGACAAATACTGAGTTTTTAAGTACCCGAAACAATCAATAATAATGATAATGGAATAAATTCAAAGTGCAGGTCATTCACTGAAACAAATGTTACATATTTCAATGACTTATTAAATAAGGAAACATGGTCAGAAATGTATAAACTAGAAAATGTAAATGATAAATTTAATGCATTTAACAGTACGGTACCCTAAAAAGCTATTTAGAAACAGCATTCCCATTTAAACAAGAACTATTCAAAATAACAAAACTAGCAATTGGATAACAACAGGGATTAGAAATTCATGTTAAAGAAAGAAATTTCTACACAAATTATATAAACAATACAACACCTGAATTCAATTTATACTACAAAAAATACACTAGCATATTAAATAAGGTAATAAGACTAGCAAAGAAAATGCATAATGATAATTTTATTTCCCAATCATCTAATAAAAACAGGGCTATGTGGTCCGTGATAAAGAAAGAAACTGGAAAATCTGCTAAAATACAAAGGAACATTACACTGACCAGCAATAGTAATGTGATTAATAATCCAGAGCAAATAGCAAACACTTTTAATGACCATTTTCTGGAAATTCCACAAAAAATATTAAATAAATCACATGTAAATACACTAAATTCTAATAATAACATAAATATATGCAGTGATTATTTATAAAAAGGAAAGGAAGCTTGTAGTTTAACGTGGCCGTTAATCTTGAGATCATGAGCCACGGGACCTCCTTTTTACGTGGAATCCGAACCACAGGACATGGCATTTCACTTCGAAAATCTCACATGCATTGACCGGGAATCGAACCCGGACCGCCTTGGTGAGAGGCATACAGCTAGACCGCTGAGCCACCACGCCCCCTGATTATTTATAAATCATGTCACAAGTAAAGAGGTAAGAATAGTTATAAAAGAGCTAAACAATAAATTCTGTGCTGGTATTGATGGCATCTCTGATGCAATTTGAAAGAAATGTGCAGAAAATATAATAAATCCACTTACGCTCTTAAAAAACAGTTCAATTATCTCAGGAACTTACCCGGATATTTTGAAGTTATCAAAAGTCATTTCAGTGCACAGAAACGGTTCAAAAGGTGAATTAGATATTTATCGTCCTATTACCTTACCAACTGGTACTGCAAAAATTGTGGAAAATATCATGTATAAGAGACTGATAAGTTTTATAGAAAAAATGAAATACTATCAAACTCACAACATGGATTCAGAACGGAAAGATCTACACAGACAGCAATTTATGAATGTAGTAATAGTATACTGAAATAATTGACAATAAGGAACATGTAACTGGCCTAATCTTGGATTTATCGAAAGCATTTGATGTTGTTGACAATAAAATCCTCCTTACAAAACTAAATCAATACGGTATTAGAGGTCTAGCTAATAAATGGATCGAGTCTTACTTAACAAGGCGTAAACAAATAGTAAGCTTGAGACACAAGGATGATGTAACCAAATTACTTAATGAAACATTGTCCAATGAGGGAATTATTAAATTTGGAGTACCCCAAGGATCGGTTTTGGGCCCGCTACTCTCTTCTATATACCAATGATATAACACAGAACGTTCGTTCTTATAAGGAAATTTTGTTTGCGGACGATACAACACTCGTAATAAAAGGTGAAACTAAGCAGGTCTTATAGCAGTCTGCTGACTCCGTTACAGAAGAGTTAACCAAATGGTCACAAGATAATCGCCTCATAATAAACAATAAAAAACCAGTTCTCCAAAATTCCACACTATACAGAATAGGAATCCTGCGAAGACCAATATAACATTAAATGGTCATCAAATTGAAAATAAATCAGAAACAAAGTTTTTAGGACTATGGATACAACATGACTTGAAATGGAATAAACATATACAGTATCTGAATTCTAAACTGAACTCGATGTGTTTTGCGTTACGTAGTTTGAAAACTTGCACAAGCATGCACTCATTGAGAAATACTTATTTTGCTTATTTCCATTCATACTTAAGATATGGGGTCATATTTTGGGGTATGTCACCAGATATACTAAGCACGTTTAGGATACAAAAGAGGGCGATTAGAATTATGGCAAATGTAAACACTAGAGACTCATGCAGACCTCTGTTTAAAGAGTTAAACATTCTCCCACTGCCCTGCATTCATATCATTGAAAGTATTGTGTTTTTTAAAAAGAATTTAATGAATAAAGACGTTTTTCTTAAAACAAACAATGATGTTCATAGGCATAATACAAGACAAAATCAAAACATTCATATTTCACACACACACACACAATCATATATCAAAAAGGAACTTTTCACACAGGAGTTAAATTATACAATTAACTGCCCCAGTATATAAAATTTGCCCCAAAAATAAAAAACTTTGAAATAATGTTGAAAGCTTATCTGCAGTGCCATTGTTTTTACTCTGTAGTTGAATATCTTAATGTATAGAAACGATGAAATCTATAATTATATTTTACTTTTCTATTTTAATTGTAATACCTAGCTGTAAGTTATTGTATTTACAGAATTAAGTTTTCATATTGTAATAATAGAGTAAGGTGTAAATAGTTGTCCAATAAGATTGTATCTCTTAAGATCTGTTAGTATAATAAGTTATAAATTAGTAATATATACCTGTAATTTCTTTTATTTTATAGTTGTAATTACTGACGTGTCCTATATAAAATGTATTGTATACATGTATTTGATCAAATGGATTAATAAAAATCTAATCTAATCTAATCCAGTTTTTAGGAATAACAGTGATTGGACACAGTTATAAAAGGATGTACCTCAAGCGTTGTGTTTGGACATTTGTTATAAAAGGATCTACCTCAGGCATTGTGTTTAAAAACTATAACAAGCTATCGTAAAGAGAAAAAGTTGTATTCAGTGTGTATCTATTGTAAAAATTAAATTAATACAAATATTTAATGGGTATTGTCTGTTTTCTTATGTGTTATCTCACCTTTCACTCCTAATGTAATGATTAACCATTGAGAGTCTCCGACGATGTTCGGAAGGAGAGTGGCCTTAAATAATGCATTCTATCTGCGGTTTGTATACTGAGTACCTAATAATACAGTGCTGGCAGCCCTTGTTGAGCTAATAATTATATCAGGTATGGGGTTTGTACCAACATATGTGGAAGATGTGGTTTATTAAACATTTTATAGGTCATTGTGGTGGTGTTGATTCATGTTAAGGGCTTGGAGATTGTAATCAACTCTGTGTACAGTTAGTCTGATAACCTGTGTTATTTTGGTATTTTGGTATTTGGTATTTGTAATCAAGGCTAAGATTGGGAAGGGGGCAGCCTTAGTATTTGGTTAGGAGCTATCTCAGCATTTGCCTGGAATAGAATTGGGAAACTGTGGAAAACCACTTCTAGGATGGTTGAGGTAGGGAATTGAACTCGCCTCTTCTTAGTTTTAGCTGATGAGGCTTACTGTGCCACGTTCCAACCCTCAGACCGGAATTATATTTCTTGGCAAAGCCAGGAATCAAGCCCAAACCCTACAGATGACAGCCAAGAATGCTATCAGCCACGTTCAGTGCCCTTTTTTGTACCACTCTGTTTAATAGTTGAAAATTCTAATACTGAAAAAGCTAAAAATAATCTGCTGTCATTCACCTAATTGTAATTTATATCGTGGAAACTCCCATATCTTGTCATATGGTAATAACTCAGCTTGGTCATCCAATGACAGATCTGGATTAAGGCTCTCCATTGCACCCTCCTCGAAGTTCTTCAACCCAGCCACAGCTAAATCATGGCTCAGTTTCTGTAGATCACATGAGAAACAGTATGGTACTATGCACTGAGTGCCCTTTTCGATGATGTCCAAAATATATAGAAATCATGAGATGCAGTCAAAGCTCACTTAGGTAAGATTTTCATAACCACACCAATGCCAAGGAGGGTTTGAGCTGTTGGGTCATGTGTTATATGAAGAGTATAAGCCAAATACCGGTAGATAAAATTAAATTGTCTAATGCATCAAGGAGTCAAACCAATAGTGGGCAACATCAATAGTAAAACATAGCATCAAATGTTAAAAAGAAGTGAAAATTTGAACTGTCATCTCTATCTGTTTGCCAGCATTTTGTCCAGGTATATCATTGAATTCATCATCACACCAAGACACGGGCTAGTAGTATATGCTGAGAAGGCCACTGCAAAATTCTTGTGACCCACGAGCAATGCCAATGTACTATTAGAGCCAAGCTCCCTTAATAATGCAAAGATCAACAGATATACCCTTGCCATGAGAATTTAAAGTGTCTCCACATTTCTTATCAGAACAACAGCATGTCATATTTTGTTAAAAGATCAACAGCAAAGCATCAGCTATTTTGACCTTTTATCTGTTTGGTTTGTACACGTGGCACAAATAGCTAATATTAAAAAAAAATAAAAAAATGTTGGTCTTCATACCTGGCCAATTCACATAGGGTTTTTGAAGTAAAATATCTCGTAGTGTAATTCAGATTCACAAAAAAATTGAGGTTCTGTGGCTAATGATTGCGAGATTAAAAATGAATTTTCTCTTTTCAAGACCTTTCAAATGTCATTGAACACAAAAGAAACAAAACGTATTTTTTCATTTAAAATAATCATTCTGGTTTAATTTCTTTCTGTACATACAAAATAATGTTGGGAGTAGTAGCATGTAGCAGATTAATTTCCCTCTTACAAACCAGCACTAAGTGAGAACCCCATTTCAGTATCGAAAACCATTCAGTAATATTGGAGATGTCTGTCATTGTTGTTACATCCCACTGTAGGTGTGTTTGGCAGCATGATGCCTAGTTGGTACCAACATTCACAAGATTCATCTAAAATGTATTCTAATTATTAATCCTTTCCAAATTAAAAACATAATGAAGCGGTGATACTTACTCTTTCTTTGCGTATCCCAATGACTAATATAACTATCAATACTATGAGGACAAAGCAAACAACAATGACAGCTGATATCATAGGAACATCTGGACCAGGCTTGTCTGAAACACACAAAATTTAACTATTACAGTTATATAATCCAGTACCCTTGTAACATCTCTGTCAATTTGTAAAACTGCCAGGTTGCTAAAACTTTTTTCTGTTATTGCAGGTAGTCCTTCAAATATATGAGGACAGGAAACAATCATGTGTTGGTATGGTAATGGTATGTTTAGTATGTTTAATACAGTATTATCAAGATATAGAATTACCAGTACTAGTTTATATACATACAGATCAAACTCGCAAGTAAGAAATAAAAAAAATGTTGTGGTTGTTGATTCTTTAGGGGCATTGCAACATTGTGGTCATACAGCCCCATGTACTTGGGTGTATGTAGAATTTGTCTGATAACCTGGGTCACTGTGATGTCTGTACTCATCATCATCAGTTTATCTGCCTGATGGCAGGTTTCCTCATGGTCAGTCTCTCCACCTCATCTGATCTTCAGCAGCACGTTTCATCAGCTCATAAGATGTATCAATCTTGATGGAATCCAGCATCTGAAACCTCCTTCTTCCTCTTCGGATTTTCCCTTGGACTGTCCCTTCTAATTCTCTATTCACCAAACCATCTCCCCTTATGCAGTGTCCAATCCAATTCATTTTTCTTTTCCTTATCTTCTTTAGCATCATTCTTTCATCTCCTACTTTCTTTAATACCTCCTCGTTTCTCACTTTGTCCTTCCAACTTATTCTCTCCATTCTCCTCCATTCTCCTCTTCTTTCCTATGCGTCCAAGTTTCCGCTCCATACATTGCTACACTAGAAACAAAACATTTCACTAATCTCTTCCTTAGGCTTACTTTCATTGCTCCACAAAATAATTTTCTATTCTTACTATAGGCTTCTTTTGCTATTGCAATCCTTTTATTTTTATTTTTTAATGAATAATATTTTTTGTGTAACCCAACTTCCTAGGTACTGTCCCAGTATTTTGTATAGCCCTGGAATACTGACTTGTTTCAGAAGCATATCTGGTATTTTTATGTCAACATCACGTCTTGCAGACGAGAGCTGTCGCTCGGTTAGGGAAAGGATAGGCAACGGTGCAACGCATCCCAGACCATATGATCTGCAGAGTACAGTTACTTCACACGATGGCTGCCTTGAAAGCATGGCTTTCATACATACAGCTACAATCTATTACTTAGATTACTGAGGGGATCGACGATTTGGAACTACATTGTAACATAAGAGAAAATGATATGAAGACATTTAAGGAATTATTAATAATCTTATTATTACACCAGATGTTTCTCGCAATTGAGCTACGTCAATATCAATTCTTATATCGACTGGACAGTGGTGTTATGGGTAGGATTTTGTCCAGCTGTGAATCGCCCGGTACGGAGAGAGACACACTTGTATTCTGACTTACAGTCGCGTTAGTTGGCTTCGCCAAAGCAACTATTCCATGTACAAACTTTACCTAGTGCGTTGTGTGTGAGTACGGTGCGGTACGGTTCGTCTTGCTATCAGGCAAGAAACGTGAGGTACACTTGGGGCGAGCGGTAACCCAGTTTATAACTTGGTGAAACATGACAGTGGATACAGTGAACTTCACGTTTCGCATAGTTTGTTCTACAACACTATTGCCATTACCGAAAGACTTCTGATTTATCCAGTGATCATTCAACGATACTACGTGGATATTAACCTTATGATGGAAGGAATTATATATCAGTCTACTACACGGAATGCTATGAATGGCTAGGCAATGAATTGAAATGTAACACACTAGCAGAATTGAACAAATAGAAATGTTTCTCACTTAATAATGGATCTTACTAGCAGAAGGATATTCAAGAGAAGGCTGAAGGCAATCTATAATGACACTGAGATATTACCTACACGATATGGATTTTCTAGAGAGAATAGAAGTGGCATCTTTCTCGTTTCTACGAATGGACTTAGTCAGTTTCCATATGATGAACATTGTGTTCCGGATAGCAGTTTCGAGCGGAGAAGTGTTGGGTTCAAGTACCGACTATCCTAACCAATACTTCAACTACTCAACGCTATGGATCAGGATTCGATCTCTACAAGTGATGTATGGTCCAACATACATTACACGTTCATCAAGACGACTAAGGTAGCTGGAAATCTTTTTATTCTTAGACGGTATGAATCATGTCATATCTATAGAATGGCCTTTTCACCAATTTTTATTGAGTAGTTAGAAAATAGATTTGAGAACTAGATCTGATACTCTTGAAAAGGTGTGGAATACTATTAACAGCTTTTTGACGGATATTTCGA
Organism: Meconema thalassinum; assembly: GCA_946902985.2. Taxonomy (NCBI): domain Eukaryota; kingdom Metazoa; phylum Arthropoda; class Insecta; order Orthoptera; family Tettigoniidae; genus Meconema; species Meconema thalassinum. Next base: position 591,116,057 of record OX336389.2, on the reverse strand, counting down.
CATCAATGGATGGTCTGAAATTATTTATGGTGTATTTTTGGAATATCATGTGAAGAGATATTATCGTATTTATTACGAATGTTGAGTATTGTGCAAGCTATTGAGCTATCGTCGAAATGTGTTATATGGAAGTGTATTTAAACGTGAGATAGTCACGAACATCGAAACTAGAAGTCTAGTAACTGAATAAACCCACCACTAAAAATCGCATTAATGTATAAAACAATTCACCTGAATTTGATTGTTAATAGTAACGCATTTATCCAGTGTGAAACTGATCTGAAAACTATAAGAATAATTGATAAAATTATTGCAATAATAATTGGAATATTAATTCAGGATAAATGAAATATTAATTGGATAGACCATACGTTCTTTTACCTTAATTGTTCGTCGAATCAGACATGTTTTGACAATGAAAAATAATTAATTGGAATTATAGAAATCATGGCGAAATTCAGTCAATGAATTTAAATGCAAATCTTGTAAATAATTAATTAATGTCATAATATTGAGGGTATTTCTGTAAAATAATTTGTAATATGATTAACCATGCTTATATCGTTCACGATTTGAACAGTATTTAATACGGCAAATTTTGCGGTATATTCTAGCCAGCTGTAGGCTATTTGCATATTTATTTTATAACATGCCACATTGAATAAGAGTCTACATTTTTGTTGAGGGATGTATGTCCACAATCCGTATTTTTCAGTTAATAAACTGCTCATTTAATTTTAATTCTACAACGATTTGGTGATTTATATTAGAAACAGAATGTGCTAGGAGAACCAGTGGGCAGTTTTTTCAATGCTTAGTCCAACGCCCGAGATAATTTTAAGAGTTTTCGAGTTCATTTAGAGCTAATTTTTATTTTTGTTCTTTCATCCACTGACAGTCTCTTATCGCATTCTTTTATATTGAGATGTCCTTATCCCTGGTTGATCCTAGTTGGTAGAATTTTGGAGGTTATTTCAGCCGGGTTCTTCCAGATTCTGCGATCTAGTTTTTGCAGAGGATTTCAACAGGTAAGACCATGGATACGGGTACAGTACCGTATTTAAAACTATCTACTTGCTCAATTTTATCTTCTAATTTTATTGTAATTTTTTCACCTTTTCCACCTATGATCATATTATTTTTTCCATTTTTTTCATTCCATATATTTTACAAATTATATCTAGGTATGCCAATAGTAGTGCTGCTTGTCTTTCAATCTCACCCATAACCACCATATCATCTGCAAAACGAATACACCCAAATCTTTTACCTCCTAAGCATACACTTATTTTTCCATCAAAAATTCTAATAATTTCTTCTAGATATATATTAAATAGAATAGGTGATAAACAACATCCTTGTCTCACTCCTTTCCCCAGCCCTATTTCTTCCGTCATTTCTTCGCCAATTTTAACTCTTACTTTTTGATTTAAATGAAGATCTTTAATAAGGTTTCTTTCATTCCAATTCATTCCCATCTCGCAAAATCGAAAACTTTTTCTAAACCTATGAATATTGCGTATACTTTTCTGTTTTTCTGCATATATCTTTCACCGATTATTTTTAACAAACCAATAGCATCCCTTGTTCCTACTCCTTTTCGAAACCGGTATTGCTCCTCAGCCATAAAACCATCCAATTTGCATAATTCATAATTCAATTCGTGCTGTATGAGATATTAAACTTATTGTTTTTTGTTCTTCTTACTTTTTCGTGTTTTTCTTCTTTTCAATTGGTATCATTACTATTTCTTTAAAATCATTTGGCAATGTACCTGTTTTATATATCTCACTGCACAACCTAATTATTTCTATTATTCTTCCTTTCCTAACGCTTTTATTAGGTAATTCAATTTGTATATCATCACCTCCCAGAGCTTTACCATTCTTCATTTCTTTTATAGACTTCTCTATTTCACTTTCTAAAATGCTATATCCTAATTCTTCCTCTGTTACTGATTCCTTTTCTTCTAATACTAATTCTTCATTTCTTGGTCTCTTATCCATTCATATAGATTTTCTATGTTTTCTTTCCTGTTGAAATAAGTGGCCATGGTTTGTGTTGGTCACACTGTTAGTTATAAACGTGCTCTATAGAGATATGTTTCTCTTTTGTTTTTGTTTTGGCATGTATAAAAGAATGTTATATCACCTTGTTCTTTCAGTTCTCTTCTAGTAAATGTCAAGTACAGTAACGTGTGTTCCATTTCAATTGCCCGTTTCCCTCATAATTCTACACCGTGCAAATAAAATTGCGTATGATAGACTGCTCGTTTAATGAACTGTGAATTTCGCTACGTATCGAAATCAATATTGTCTGCAACCAGCCCCTTGTTACCGGCTATAGATACGCTGCGAGGTAGTCTAAATTATGTGGATCGGCGATTCGAGATGGAAAACGTCCTAAGACTCGAAGATCTGTGGATCTTTATAGTTGGCTTCCCGGATGGAGATACTATAACATCTGTGAAGAAAGCGAAAGACGAAAGTCGGGTTAGGGCCACATTCAACCTCATGGTGGATAAATCAATTTTTCCAATCGTCATGCCTTATAAGACCGCAAAGGAAGTCTGGGAAGCTCTTGAAAAGGCCTACTCAGATAAAGGAGTGAATCGGCCGATCGGCATCTTGAAGAAATTGTGCAAAGTTAAATTAAAGCACTGCAAGACGATGGAAGAGAATGTTAGTGAGGTTATGGGACTTGCTCAGCAACTTGCCTCTATGAATAAGGCACTGGACGACGAGTTCGTGGCAGCTCTTATGCTAAAAGGTCTACCAGATGAGTTTCAGCCCATGATTATGGCCCTGGAAAGCTCCAGTACAGATCTTACAGCAGACACAGTCCGAACCAAGTTGCTACAAGATACTACTTGGAGTGGGAAAAGACTTCCAAGCCATCCAAGGATTCTGTTCTGTTTTCACGAGAAGACAAGACGATGAAGAAGAAGCCCTTCTGTTGGAAATGCAAGAAGCCAGGACACTGGAAGCGGGATTGCAGGAAAGAGGAGATGCAGAGCTCAACTCAACAGAAGTCGAAGAAAGACAAGATGATGCTGGCGCCCGATGGACAGGCATTAAGTGCAAGGGCCTCTACAGGGGCCTGGTTCGTTGACTCTGGTGCTACTAAGCATATGAGTTCAAGCAAGACTGCGATGGTAAACTTCACTGCTGGTCCTAATCTGGAGATCAGTATAGCAAACAATCAAAAATGCTATGGCCGAGGATCTGGTAATGTACGGTAAATGTTCAATTAGAAAATGGTATTTCAAAAACCATGTCTAATGTAGAATATGTTCCTGGTCTCACTGCTAATCTGTTATCTGTTTCTGCTGCTACTCAAGAGGGTTATGTTGTGGTATTCACCGACAATACTTGTGAAGTTTATGAGAGTGTAAACGTTGTTGCTACCGGTAATGTAGCACTGACTGCGAGTAATGTGGGGAGTGTTTACCAAGTAAATGCTCTGAGTGCTCAAGCTAATATTTGAGCATAGGACTCAGAATATTTATGGCATAACAACCACAGCATGACGTTGTTAAGGGATGGTCTCACTCATGGAATTAATTTCTCAGATAATGGCTTTAAAAACTGTTTTTCATGTCCTGAAGCTAAACAAGCTAGACAACCATTTAAGTCAAGTAAAAGTAAAACTGTATGTAAAAATAAGCTAGATATTATTCATTCAGACTTATGTGGGCCTATGCCAGTTTCATCTTGTAGCAATGGTCGCTATTTCTTGACCTTCATTGATGATCATTCTAAAAATGATTTTGTGTATTTCCTTGCTAAGAAAAGTGATTTTTGGGATTGCTTTATTGATTTCAAGGCACAGGTCGAGAATCAGTGTGAAAGGTCTACTAAGGTCCTACGCACTGATAATGGTGGTGAATTTTGTGGTAAAGCTTTTGAGAGCCTACTTAAATCAGAAGGCATTCAGCATCAAACTACAACTACCTATTCTCCACAGCAGAATGGTGTAGCTGAACGCGTGAAAAGAACATTACTTGATAAATGTAGAGCCATGAAGAGCGAGTCTAAAGTAGATAAACGCAAGTGGACTGAAGCAATAAATACAGCAGCCTATCTTGTAAACAGGTCCCCAACCAGAAAAAATCCAGGTAAAGTTCCAGAGGAGATCTGGATTGGTAAAAAGGTCGATATGGAACATCTAGGAATTTTTGGTTGTGTAGCAAAAGTTCAAGTCCCAGATCAAAGGAAAACAAGTTGGATCCTAAAAGTGATAAACACATTTTCTGTGGTTATTGTGAGGACAATACAGCCTATAGATTCATGCATCCTGTTACTCATAAACTTGTTAAGTCCAGGGATGCACAGTTCTTTGAAGATATGTTCCAGGAGGTGTCTGATGAGTCTCCGGGTAATGTTGGCCCATCCTTGCAGATTAATGAACCTGCAATGTTGCAGATCTCAGTTCCCACTGACAGTGAGGCAGAACCCGACAACTCAGAGGATGGAGTTGAGTGCATTTCGGAACTTGAAAGCGTATCACCCATCAGCAGTGCTGGTGTGGCTGATACAGTTGACTCAGCTGATTTAAGCTATGTCCCTAGTGGAACAGATTCAGCTTGCAGTGATTCTGAGTGCTCTGCCACCATCGTCAACGAGCCAATGGAGGGGGATGCCGAAGGTAATCAAAGGTATCCTAGGCACCAACAAAAGCCTGTAGACATGTCAGACTATGTGACATACTTTACTCCCACTGATGACTCTGAACCTAGTACAGTTAAGGAGGCACTGTCCATGCAGGATAAAGTGGGAGCAGGCTATGAAACGTGAAATGGAGATACTTCAGTTAAATGACACCTGGGATCTAGTTGATAAACCCCAGGGCAAGACTGTTATCAGTAGTAAGTGAGTTTTTAAAGTAAAAAGAGACTCTAATGGTAACATTCAAAGGTATAAAGCCAGACTTGTGGCCAGGGGCTTCACCCAAAGGTACGGAGTAGATTTTACAGAAACTTTCTCTCCTGTTGTTCGACACAGCACGTTAAGGATGCTGCTTGCCTTGGCTGTCCAAACAAATCTGAAGTTTGTACATTGGGATGCTGAATCTGCTTTCCTCAATGGAAAGTTAGATGAAGAGATCTACATGTGTCAGCCAGAAAGTTTTGTCAAGAAAGGTTCAGAGCATAAAGTTTGCAAGTTAAAAAATCTATTTATGGCTTAAAACTATCTTCTCGTTTGTGGAATAAGATAGCTCACTCTGTCCTTGTCAAATTGGGATACAAAAATCGTGCTGATGAACCCTGTGTCTACTTTAAAAAACAAGCCCAAGGTATGGTAATTATTGCATTATATGTTGATGATTTCATGGTGGGTTATAATGATGAGTATGAGATCAAGTCATTGAAGAACTGTATTGACAAGGAATTTAAGGTACGAGATCTTGGAACAATTTCTTATATTTTAGGTATTAAAGTAAGGCAAGATGAGAAGAAGGGTACAATTTATCTTAGCCAAGAGCAGTACGTCATTGAGATTGCAAAGAAATATGGTATGCACGATGCACGTCCCATTGGTACTCCTTTGGAAACTAAACCAAATCTTGATATTTCTGATACAGAAACTAGTAATCTTCCTTATAGAGAACTCATAGGTTCACTCATGTATTTAAGTGTTTGCACGCGACCAGATATAAGCTACTGGTATGCGATATCATATCTCAGTCAATTTTATCATTGTTACAATGAATCTCACTGGTCTGCTGCAAAGCGAGTGCTGCATTATTTAAATTGCACAAAAGACTTGTCGCTTAAATATGTAAGGAATGGCGGTCAATCCATGCTGACTGGGCTGTTGATAGCACTGACCGAAAATCATGCAGCGGTTTGTGTTCAAAATGGCAGGTGGTGCTGTATCATGGGGGGCTCAAAAGCAAAAATGCATTTCCTTATTATCTACTGAAGCAGAATATGTTGCAGTGAGTGAATGTGTAAGAGAAGCTGTTTGGTTGAAACGTGTTTTATCTAACTTTATAGATCTCAAGTTACCCATCATATTATAGAGTAATAGTCAATCAGCTCAAAAACTGGCAAAAAATCCAGTCCACCATAATGGGACCAAACATATTGACACTAAATATCACAATGTTAGAGATGCTTTGGATTCTAAAATCATATACATCAAATATGAGGAGACTTCAAAATTGACTGCAGACATCCTAACAAAGCCTGTACCTAAGTCTAAGTGCTTTTATTTTTGAAAAGACTTGGGTCTTGAATCATGTCCTCTACTCCCACAGGATTAAGGAGGTGTGTTGAAATATGTGACCATGGTTTATGTTGGTCACACTCTTATTATAAACCTGCTCTATAGATATATGTTTCTCGTTTTTGTTTCGGTATGCATAAAAGAATGTTGTATCACCTTGTTCTTTCAGTTATCTTCTAGTAAATGTTAAGTACAGTAATCATTTGTTCAATTTCAATTGCCTGTTTGCCTCATAATTCTACATTTCCATCTATCCAATATTACCTGGGGATCACTTACTGTCCTCCCGTCCTTTGTTTCTATTTTATAAGTAGTATTATTAATCTTTGCTTCTTTATACATAAAATCATATTTCCCTTCCTGTTCTAATTTTTCTATTTCAATACACTTAATCTCATATCAATTTTCTTAAGCTTCATCAGCCTCCCTTCTTTGTTCATTATTACATTTTGGGTAAAATTTTCTCCCCTCTTCAGTGTTGACGGATTTCCATTTCCTCCTTTCTTTCATTTGGTCAACCATTTCCTGAGTTATCCATTCTTTTCTTATTCTTTGCTTTTTCTTATTACCTTTATTATCCTTCTTTGGCTGCCCCTGTTAAACTATCTCTAACACTTTGCCATATCTCATTTATGCTGCCTTTTAATTCTTTTGTTTTCAGGCATTGAACATAATTTTTCTCAAATTCAAATTTTTGCATTTTCTTTTAACCCCCGAATATTAATTTCATTTCCCATTTTACACTTCCATGTCTTTTTCAATTTTATTTCTATTTTTGCCACAACTAAATTATGTCCGAAATATGTTCGACTCAGGTTAACCTTTAGCACTTTTTAGACTGTTTCTGTAACGTCCATGAATTGAAATGTACTCTTTTTGATATCTTTTACCATCTATATATGATTTCCAGGTATATCTCCTTCTTTTATGATTCTCGAATAATGTGTTTCCTATTACCATTCTACAGGTTGGGGCAGAATGGACTCGCTAGTTTCAAACACCTACTGTAGAGCGCGCAGGTGCGTTAGCGGAGTGGGGATAGTGGCGTTAGGTCGGGGAAACGATGCCATTTTCATTTCAGTAGTCGCCATGCAGTGGTTTGGTGAACATAGAGGCTTTGTCGTTGAAACGTTCTTTAAAAACAATGATAGTGTGGTGGCGACACAGAGGGCTTTTCGTAGGCGGTTTGGTTTGGCTCTTCATGATAAGGTTCCTGATGCTAAAACCATTAGGAAATGGATTAATAGTGTACGGGCGACAGGATCTGCACTTCCTAAAAAACCAGCTGGGCGACCTAAAAGTGTGAGGACACCTGTAAACATCGTGGCAGTGAGAGCGTCCATTGAACAGTTTCCATCGCGCTCTGCGCGGAAACATGCTGCTGCCCTTGGAATATCGTCCAGAACGGTAAGGCGAATTATACACACTGACCTTAATTTACACCCCTACAAGATGATGGTCGTTCAAGAATTGAGTCCACAAGACTGGGTGAAACGTACAGATGCTTGTAATGCAATTTTAACCTCTGTGCAACCTGACGCTATTCTGTGGTCCAGCGATGAAGCGCATTTTCACCTCTCCGGCACAGTAAATAAGCAAAATTTTCGTTACTGGGCGACTGAAAATCCTCGTCAACTCCACCAAAGACCTCTTCATAGCCCCAAAGTGACAGTTTGGTGCGCCGTGTCCTCCATAGGCCTAATTGGGCCTTACTTTTTTGAATCTCAAGGTCTAACTGTTACTGTTACCTCTGAGCGTTATTGTGACATGCTAGAGAACTTTTTTCAACCTAAATTGGAAGAGTATGGTCAGCAATATGACACACAAGCCTTTTAGTTTCAACAGGACGGTGCTATGGCTCATACCGCCCTTCGTTCACGGCAAATCCTGCAAAGCTTGTTTCCCGTCCGCCTGATCTCCTTACGTGGCGATGTTCCATGGCCCCCTCGCTCCCCGGATTTGAGCCCATGCGATTTTTTTCTTTGGGGTTATCTCAAAGCTGAGGTTTACAAAGTTCGACCAAGGACCTTGGAAGCCCTTAAGGAGGCAATTACAGATTTCGTCGCTGGAATATCAGAAGATATGCTGAGAAGAGTTTTCGGAAACTTTTTTGAACGACTCAACATATGCATCGCTCGCCAAGGTCGTCACCTGGATGAACTAATTTTCACAACCAAACGAGAATAAAATGGCATTGAATGTAGTTTTGGGAAATAAAAACGTTTTGAGATTATCTTTTTTTGTTCTTTTACAATTCATCCTTCAAATCAGGGAGTCCATTCTGCCCCACCCTGTATTTTCTTAACAAAAATCTACTAATCTTTGCCCTCTCTTATTCCTTTTTCCCAAACCAAAATTTCCAACTGTTTTCCATCTTCTCCTTCACCTACCTTAGCATTCAAGTCTCCCATCATTATTGTACAAGCATCCCTTCCTTCTCTTGTCATTACGGTATATCTCCTATTTTGTCTTCCACTTGATCATCTGTATGTGTACTTGTTTTGTATGTGTACTAGTAGGCTAGTAGGCTTTGTTTATTCCTTTCAACCCAACATAATGATTCCCTCATTTAAATTTTCAATTTTGATAACTTTATCCTTAAATTTATTATTTATCATAATACCAACTCCATATCTAACATTTTTCTCTGGCCCAATGTAGTATAATCTAAATTCTCCACTTTGGAATTCTCCTTTTCCACCACATCTTATTTCACTCATTACTAGTATATCCAACTTATTTTTGTCATTTCTCGTTTTGCATTTTCAAGTTCACCTTCTTGTTATTAAGTCAACACATTCCATGTCCCTAAACTTAACTTTCACTCTTCCTTTCTTATCACTCTACTACTTTTAACAAAACCTTACCCCTCCCCATGTATTCCCCTCCCAGAAATCCTAATGAGGGGAAGCTTTGCGTCCAGAATCTTTACATAGAGGTCCATAACCATGAACTACTAGAGAATATAATCAATGGTTTCCTTTTGCCTTCCTAATCTGCATGCCATTGACTAAATGTAGTTAGTTCATCTGCCTTTAGTGCTTTTCATCACATAGACAAGCAAGTGTCATCTTATTTGTTCAGCCGCCCCTAACCTAGAGAACAAAACACTTTTAGTAGACACCCACTTCCGGACAAACCCTGCCATTGATATGCACCCTTTCATTGGATGATACCTTTTACTCAATTAACCCCGAGTACTGGGTACCTCTTCCACCACATACACGGTCTCTACTAATGCGTGTATTTGTAATAAAGGTAGAATTTGAGTAGAAAGCGGTCCTGACCTTAAGTTGGGTACCATCTCAGCATCTGCCTAGAGTTAAAGGGGAAACCATTGAAAACCATTTTTATGACAACCTAGGTTAAATTCTGTCTCCCAAGTGCACAGAAATAAGTCTCTCCAACTGCCAAGAATCAAGCCTTGAGCCCACAATGGCTCTGTTATAACACGCAATGTATCTAATTCCTGCGAACTTGCATTTTTATAGCTCTCGCAATGCGCTGGAAAGAGCAGTCTCCTTCCGACTTAGTGTTCGCTCGCAAGTGAATTGTTTAAACTTGTAACAAAATTCAATCATCAATCCCGCGTTGTTGCAGGTATGTGGGTTGAGGTTTTAAAACAATACAGTCATCAGCCCAGTATAGTAACGTGAGGTCATCAGTCGCGTGTATAGTAGTTTGCTATTAGCCCTGTATATTTGGGTGTGTAAAAAACTTTGCAACATCTCAGTACTCAGCCACGTATACTTGGGTGTGTAGAAAACTGTAGAATATCGCTGTCATCAGTTCTGTGAACTTGTTGTGTTTAAGAGAGGGTTAAAGACATCTTAAGATAATTTTAGGAAATTTAATTAAATATTAGCAAATTTACAGGTACCACAAACGTGTGTAAGTTGTCAGCCCTGGTTAACTAACATATACCGTTATATTATAGTGGGTTAAAAAGCCCAGGATGCTGTCATAGATTTGGTATCCTAAGCCTCGGCTTCCCTAATATTATTGATTTTGCTAAAGAGCTAATGTTGCCTTCCATGGATATCAACACGTAAGAGAATCCCTGTACAGGTAAGTGTTACCAATTCTATAAGATGCTGGATTCCATCAAGATTGATAAATCTTATGAGCAGATGAAACGTGCTGCAGAAGATCGGATAAAGTGGAGAGGCACAAAAGCTTTTACTTCTTTAAATTTAACCATAATGCACGGTGCCCTTTACAAAGGGAGAGTAGATCATTGAAGGGTATTCGTCGTCCAAGTTTGCAAAGCTTGTTGATACACCTGCAATAAAATTTTACGTAGGCTATAGCATTTATAGTTAACTTACTGGAGTTTCAGCCTCATGACATACTCAAGCATTGACTGGTTGATGTTCAGCCCCTCACAGAGGGGGTGTAATGGCTACAACTCTGCAAGACAAGGCTACAACCCTTGCGGTGTTGTTAACAGCGGTTTCTACCATTTTAACGTTCTGGTTGGCTTAAATTAAGTGTGTAAAGCATATCCCACCATGTGTAAAAAAGAGAGAGGGGAAGTAGTTGACTTACTAAGTTCAATAGTAAAAAGGAATGAGGTGGCTTTCTCCACATTAACCCATTAGGGCAATCATCAAAATCTCATGCACTATGGAACTAGACGTTAAACAACTCCCTCCTCCTCCCCCTTTCTTTTTCACCCTCGTACATGATATTGACAACATCATCCTATTGACTCAGGGTATCCATAATCCTGGGATCGTTGTGCGTGGCGGCCATCTTACGCAAAATAATCTGCTCGGCTCCTCTCCACCACCCTTCTCTAGCCATCTTTGCTAGACTGATTAAAGATACTCCCTGCTCGGCCACCCTGACAAATAAATAATAACTAATACAATAAATAAATAAAACTAGGCTTACCCTCGCCGCTAGTCACCACCGTCTTTGGTTGACCGACTATAGACACTTCCACTCCACTCTCTGACTCAGTGTTACGCGTACACTCATAGTAAGCATGGTCGCGAGTCATCGGAAGTGTAACGTAACATTTATTGCAAGGTACGGTGTATTCTTATCAAGCAAGGTGACGCAAGGCCTAGGGAGATTTAGTCTTAACCAACAGTGTAATCATCTTTCTACATGCATTGCCGTGCATGAGTTAAATAATAATAATTATGGTTAATCGAATAAAGATACTCAGCTCTGCTACCCTGTCGGAACTATCAGAGAGTGTCGTAACACTCGTGTGTAAAAACGCGTTGGTACAATAATAAATAAATAATGTGTGTTTGAGTCTTCAGTCTTTTTACTGGTTTGATGCTAATCACCATACCTTCCTGTCCTGAGCTAATCGTTTCATCTCTACATAGCTACCACAACCTACATCAAAAGCAATCTATCTATCATATTCTAACCTTGGTCAACCCCTGCAGTTCTTGTCCTCGACCCTTCCTTCCATAACTAAGCTTGTTATTCCTGGGTGCCTTAGTATGTGTCTTACCAATCTATCTCTTCTCTTCAATAGCAGTCGCCAAAAACATCTCTCCTCTCTCTTAATACCAATTCATTTGTTACCCTATCTACCCATCTGATCTTCATAATTCTCCTGTAACACCACATTTCAAACGCTTCAATTCTCCTCTTTTCTGCTGCTCCAACAGTACAAGTTAAAATGAAAAATACTAATTAATATTAAATATTTAAATAATAATAATAAATACTGTGCCCGTTCGCGGTCTGGGACACTCACAGATCGACTCCAGTCTCAATGATTCGTCCCAGGCCCACTAACTGACCCCAGGAGGGATGCACCCCGGAACCAGTCCTCTCGCACGAGATGCCAATAAAATCTCAGGGTGGATGAATTTTGTACGATACAACCGGTTCCTGAGCACAATCGGGAATGTGGATAACGGTCCAAGGCCAATATTTAAACCTTTATCCAAATGTTTTATATCCGCAAGAATGTAACACCAATAACATAGATAACTAATTGAAATATGTACATGGGTAATCAATGCATAACTTTTATAGTGCCGAACCATATAACAAATGCTTTGTAAATATTGCACTGATATGTGGAAGAATTGTTTATAATGATTATCAGCATGACTAATACTGTTAAACAGAACACTGAGATATGTCAGAATTATTTATAATAATAATTTATCAGCGTGGCTAAATGTTGCTAAGCCTATAAAAAAAGGTTTGTAAATATTGCACTGGTATATGGAAGGATTGTTTATAATAATCATCAGAATGATTAATGTCGTTAAACAGAACACTGATGTATGGCAGAATTATTTATAATAATAATTTATCAGCGTGACTAAATGTTGTTAATCAAATAACAAATGCTTTGTAAATATTGCACTGATATGCGGCAGAATTGCTTATAATAATCATCAGCATAATTAATGTTGTTAAACAAAACACTGATATACGGCAGAATTATTTATAATAATAATTGATCAGCGTGACTAAATATTGTTAAGCCTATAAAAAAAGGTTTGTAAATATTGCACTGGTATATGGAAGGATTGTTTATAATAATCATCAGAATGATTAATGTCGTTAAACAGAACACTGATGTATGGCTGAATTATTTATAATAATAATAATAATTTATAAGCGTGACTAAATGTTGTTAAGCATATACCGTAACAAATGCTTTGTTATTGTACTGATATGTGGCAGAATTGTTTATAATAATATATATTTTTTTAAATCGCAGCTATATTTGGCAGTGCGCTGATCGGCAAAACGAGGCCATTTTCAATAACATCGCTGGAATGGTTTCACTAACTGGCCGGTATAGAGCGCAGCTCGCATAGAGTAGGCAGTGGATTGCTTCCGCCACGACAAATAACAATTATGATTCATTAAATATTACGGTCAGGATTTGGCACTGGAGTTTTACAAGCAGTTATTTCAATGACCAACAGAGTTCACTGTCAACAAGGGATTTACGCTCCCGGGACACACATAGTTGGATAACATGTCACATGTTACACATCATATGCGACTACTGTAAGGCTCGTGTAATTTTTTATTATTGTTTTAGTTCAGAGTTTTTGTCCATGGGAGTTCACTTTTCTTTGTGAATTATCGTCATAATGTGCATTTTTAAAACAGGTAAAAAGTAGTTGTATCACAATGTATCGACAAAATAACAATCAAGCAGTTCATTAAAATGGTAATGTTAATCCAGTTCGCCGATTTTTTAATAACTGAAGATATTCTCAAGTAATTCCAAATTACTAAATTAAATACAACTGTGGAATTATCCCTACATGTAAATCAGTTAACCATCAGTAATTGCAATTTACGAAATTAACTGGTGAGACAATGAACAATCGAAATTTTCTCGGGATTTCAGGAGGGCGGGCACAGCCCTTCCTTGTCCCCCTCCTGCCCATAAGGTGATAGGGTAAAAGACTGCTTGATATCGGAGAAAACTGTATTCAATTGTGCGGTAATACGGATGTACCACATTCATAACGAATGCCGTAGTTCAGAGAACATTCCATTTTCATCGGATTAAATGGAATACAAGTTAGTCTACATGAATAACCGTCACGAGAACAAAACAACGTAAGTTATATACGAGGGCGAGTACTGCGAGTGTCACAGGTACGCGCAAGATTGCAAGACAGTTGACGGAGCATCTCGGATGTCTCCGTCCGCGCCTCGGCTTCCTGGTTGCAGTCAGCGGGCAACGACCAGCCGAGTTAACAGTTGGGATAGGGTTTACTCGGTCTAGCATCTCTGCCATAACCTCCACTATAGAGCTTACTCTTTCTTTCGTTCTTTCACTTGCCATAGGACGCGCCACCGGCGTATGGTTAAGCATTACCAGCTCCCGGTTTAGTAGTCAGGTAATGGAAGCAATGGGAACTGTGTACTACAATTTTCCCTGCAAGTAACTAAGCAAATTATTGTTTTTAGGAGAAATAAGAGTTGTAAAATGCACCAAGATGAACTTCCGCTGTGTACAATGAGAAAGCTCTGCATGTGTTTATTTCTTATGTATTAATGATGCGAAATGTCGGCTAACGTTGTGCCGCTTACAACACTCGCAGTCTCTAAATGTTGCACATTTTCCCGTCAATTTACAACAGATTATGATTGAAATTTTTAAAAAGATCGTGACGAAGAAAGTGTTTCTCCAATTGAATGATTGTATTTAACTGTATGCACGTCGTATACTCCTGGCAAAGTTGTTTTTCTCACAGAGCAACTTTACATCGTAGTAGGCACGCAGCTCTTTGTATTTAGTTTTCAGGCAACTTGTTTTAAATTATTGACTAAAATATTTGTAAAGACAGACAATCCATGCCTCCATTAGAAGGTTTCGGGTTCAATAAGCCATGCAAAATGAAGTTCGTTCGTTTTTGAAATTTACCTTTTCAATGATTGCCGTATGGTAGCGTACCGTACTTTACGTACCGGTAGACATTTCTTTAAAAGGTTTGTCGCTTGTTGTTTGGTATATTAACTTACGGTAATATTTTCCATACTGAAAACTAGGGACGGTTGGATTTTAAGGTGAAACTGAATGTGCTATCAAATATCGCTTTCTTGCAATAGGCCTAAGTAACCTACGTAGAATATGTTCCGGTATGTAATTATAAAATGATTATTGGTTAAATACGTGTAAATAGATACCTAGGCTATTATAATTATAATGAATAATTAAATGTTAAGGAAGAAACAACGAGTTGTTAGTAAATATTAGGCCTACCAGTATGGCGAATAGCCTATAACTCGTTTCGTCACGTTTTAACATTTAAACGGGTCAAGTTAATGCATAATATACCAATATAACAACCGGTTAGCAAATGGTTATAACATTCTTCCATATAACATATTTAATTAGCACCAATTTAATGCAAATGTAGTCTAATATATGATACACCACTGCCGTTTGATATGTGCAGATCGCACACTTAGTAACCAAGCTGTTTGTTATGGTCGTTTCTGTTGCGAATTTTTACTAATTACTCATTTAGGAGACACTTGTCTTTGGAATATTCAAGAAAGGCCAATCCTGTAGTGTTTATTTCATAAGTTGAACGCCTAAAACAAAACCGCAATTCGTAATAATAATGAAAATAATAACGGACAATTCATTGGCAATGAAAATCAAATGGAGATTCACGGACCAGAAGTTCGCTATGCTTAAGCTCCGGTGCCATTTTTACTCGTGGAAGCTCTATTGAGATCTGGTCGGTGCTTGGGCCTGGCCACGACCAAACGAACGAGCGCTCCTAGAAAGTTGGCGCGCTTCCCTTTCCCAGACAGTTCACAGTAAATTACTACACTATAAGATTTCATGAATTTTTAAAGAACAGAATTATGAATTCCTATACATATACTGTAAATGGAAACATACAGCTTTTATTACTAAAATATTATTACGGTATTAATTGTTTTTCATGAAATAATCTGGTCGTTGTGCAACACTGCAACATTATTACCGGCCGCCACGGCGAATATACTGTATACTATACAGTAGCCCCGGCTCCTGACTAAAAATTTTAGGGTGGGCCAAATGATATTAGTGTTGGTTTATTTTATTTTAAACATTGTTTTATATATGACATTTATTGTTGCCAATATTCCCATTATCATAATTCCACACAACACAACATTTGAAACAAATATTAATAACTGTGCTCACCTGGCTCCTTATTTGTAAACATATTCTCCTCTCCTGTGCTTGGATGAAGCAAATTTTTCGATCACCTTGGTGTTGAAATTCTTGGTTTCCAATATGTACTCCTTGTGAATTGAAAGCACGGCCAGTGAATTAAGCCTGTCTTGTCCCATAGAGTTTCGAAAGTAGGACTTAATTCTTCTCAAAGTACTGAAACTGCGTTCTGATTCAGCAGTAGTGACTGGAGTCGTCAGTACTATGCACAGTTGGTAGGGTTTTCCTGAGGATTAATACTACATAAGGGAAGATGATAAAGAGAAAAGGAGATAGGTTTCGGCATAGAAAGGAGTATTGGTAGATAGGATGAGAATCCAACACAAAAATTTAAGTAAATTTATATATAAAAAGGAATTTAGCCGTGCGAACCGTATGAAAAGTCTAACTTTAGTAGGGACTCGCACAAGGCAAGCGGAGAGCGCAGCGTGAATAGAGGTTGCCTGCAAGCGCTTGGGAAGTGCACTTTCCCACTCGAGCCGATATTCCAGTACTATAGGGACGGGTGGTAGTCTGGCAAGACAAAGTATGCTAAAGGAAAACGGTTTACTGTTTATCCAAGAACTTTTTCTTTGTTAAGTTCTACAAACAATTTGAGAGTCTCAGACCCAATAATAAGAGGTTTACAATGTATAAACAATATCAAATGGAGTACAAGTTTCGAACCTGATAAAGCACTAAAATCTTACTAAGTTTTTTTTTAAAAGTGTGCTTAAGATTAAGAAATTTGAAGTTTGTAACGATACTTGTAAAGAAATTGTATCTTTGAAAGTTTAGTGGGTATGATTCAAGCACTTTTAGAATGCCCTTATGGCAATCGAAAAGGCTATAAACAAATGTATTAGATTCCTGTTTGTAACAGAAAAGGAAGAAAAATCCCAAGCGGAAATTACCGCTATTTTTAAATAGAAATTTCTAGTAGTAATATACAAAAAATTGCACAGGTCGTATTAACGAAGCCTGGATTACAATTAGTTAACTCCTTTGTAATTAGAAAAAGATACGATTCCCTAATTTTAGAAGGGAAAGGTACATATTAAAATGTGGACTAGCCACAGTTTATACAGAATGAATATATCCGACAAAATGGGAGGGAGCCTCTATGGGCTAGGCCTCGTAGAAAAAGAAAGAACCCAATAGTTAAATTTAATTTGGTTAGTAAAAGGTATTTGGGAAAGGGAAATAGGAACTTTAGGAAAACGTCCTGGCCAGATTTATTTTCTCTCAACCGAACGCGTCGCGGAAGATATTTAGCACACGCAAATTCGAAGCACTGATAGTTTTTGATAAGTTGAAAATATTCACTATCGTAGTGTATGTAGGTTTGTAGAACCAGAGAAAGTTATTGCAGTTAAGGAGAACACTTAGTGTAATTTGAGCTTGAATCAGTTTATTGCGTTAAAAGTTTATGGGTTGCAGTTGAATGATTAGGTAAAGTTCCCACGGTTGAAAGAAAATTAGGTGTTGACCAGCAGTTAATGTAACATGAATTCCTCGGTGAGGATTAGTGTTCCCATATTTTGGCGTGGAAAATACTAGATTGCTTGAATAGTAGAAAGATTGGTTGACATAGAGAGTTCTGGAGTTATGATGACGGTTAAATGGGGCAAGAGATGTCCCGCGGTGGAAAGCTAAGTTTTATAGACAGTGGTTAATTCGATTTAAATACCTCGGTGTGGGAAGGTATTCCCATTTAATTTGTACAAGAAGTAATGTATTTTCATTTTTTTAAGTCAGCTTGGATACCTAGAGCATGACAAGAAAAATCCATGGAAGACGGTCATTTCACAATAGTTAGCAATTCCACACACCGTCTATAAATTAAAATAGAAAGCATTTAGCTCTTTTAAAACCATTAAAATATGTTTATAAACATTGAAGTTTTGTACTTAGCTTTCTTTTCATTATAGAGCATGCGATGGTTCTTGGTTACGGTTGGTTTAAAAAATTGACATGGCGTCTAGTTTAAAATGTCTCAAGAGGACAGGAGACTGGCCCGTGGGAGGGCTTTACACTGTACTCGACGGCCGAACTATGAGAAGTGAGAACGAGCGATTCCTCACACGACAGAGGAGGTTAACGAGGGGAAAGGGAAGCAAGGGAGAGGGGGTAGGAGACAAGATAGTATACAACGGAATGTACAAAATGACAAAGAAAAAATTCTTATAAAATATTCTTCTTCATGAAGCGTTGTTCATGGAGATATAAGCTGGCGACAACGACGGTGCCTTATGGATTGGTGAGGAAGTTCTCTTGAGCTTGGAGATATTGAAGAACTTCGGCAGTTAGCTGCTAGATGCAGCTAGGTTCTCCATGGAAGTTAAATATCTAGAACAGACTCAAGGAGAAAATAAACTTGTGCACAAAGAGAAAATGAAAAAGATCACTGTTTGTGTCTGCGAGGAAGGAATTAAATAAAATAAATAAATCGAAGAGCAGCAAAAGCTAACTCTGACTGACCGTGTATTCCAAAGAATACACCATACTGGGGGGCGGCAGACACCAGTAGGGAGCAAAAAATACAATGTTAGAGATTGAGAGGAAGGGGTGCTAGCATAGAAATGGGTTTTGTGACATGCACATTGGTTGTTAAGATCTTAACTACCCTGATTCTTCCGTCCCTTCCCGGGTAACACTCGACCACTCTTTCAGAGATCCACACTAAAGGTGGGTGGGGGGTCCCAGTTCCCTCACTTTGATGTCAGGATTAAAAAGAAGCCACTTCTGTCTCCGTTGCAAATAAGTTAAATATGCCAATTTTCACCTCTTCCAGAAAGAATTACGAAGAGCTTCAAGTTTACGCCAAGCAATCGGTAAATTAGAATCTCTATAAGAGTTAGGAAAGGGGGGGGGGAAGGAAGAAAGAGATGTGCCTATAAGGAAATGACAGGTGTTAAAGGAAGCAAATCATCAGGGTCATTAGAAAGCGGGGTGAAAGGGCGAGAATCAACAACACCCTCAATCAGAATAGACAGTGAGATAAATTCGTCATAGGTTAGAATGCAACTACATAAAACTTTTTTAGATGACGTTTAGTAAGCTTGACACACGATTCCCAGCTACTGCCGGGATGAGGGGCGTAAGGAGGTATAAACCGCCATTTAAAACCTTTAGAGTAGGAGAAATTAGAAATTAGTTCCATGGCAGAAGGAGATGTGAGAGCTTTCTTCCACAATGAAGCTGCGCCTTGAAAGGTGGAGTCGTTATCGGAGAACATTTCAGAGGGAACGTCACGCCTGGCAGTGGACCGAGAAACGGCTGACAGAAAGTAAGAAGTAAAGGCATTTGTTACTAGTTCCAAATGGATCGCACCGGTAACCATGCAAACGAAAAGAGAAACATTGAGTTTTCCCAACAATTTGCGTTTGGCTTCAATAGAATTACGTTGATATTGAAAGGGACCCATATAGTCTACGCCAGTTAAAACAAAAGGACGAATAGGGGAAGAGCGGAAAGAAGGTAGATCGCCCATCAATCGGGTACTAACCTTAGGTTTCACCTTGAACCAAGGGATGCATTTATGAATTACAGAAGAAACTGTGTTAGGTACAGTACGAGCAGCGCTTGTAACACGGAAACGAAAGCAAATGTGCTTTCCCGCATATTTAGTTACAACCTGTATATAGACAAGCGAGAAGCAGCCATTTTGAAAATATGGCATTAATAAACATAATCGTTTTACCTATTAGTTAAAATAACGAAACATAGAAAATATAGTCTCACACATAAGAGGTTTTCTCTACAGAAGGCAGCAGATAGGGACACTGTACATTCAAGATGGGGGATGGAGGTAATTTTATGACGTTAAAATTAAATCCCGGTGATCCAATAGTGGAATTACAGTGAGGCCATACGATATTATTATTATTATTATTATTGACCGTTTACATGAGCTAGTTAGGGATGCCCAAAAACACTGAATACTGAAGTTGACTATAAGGACCATGTTAGGAAGATATATCACACAATTTACTTTAACCACTGTATTTCATCTCCGTAGGGATTTCTATTTGTGTAGGTTACTATAATATTGTCAATTCAAATTACAGTACAGAAAGTATGCAGTTAGTTTTAGTTTTAAGTATGTAGATAGTTTGTTTATTATATATATGTCATTGTTCTGTTAGACTGTGGTGTGAGGGTGTGTCTGGTGACAGTTGCATTGTTTATTAGTTATAGTTCATTGTTTCATTAGATTGTGATGTGTGAGGGTGCATGTGAGTGTGCCTGGTGACAGACAGTTTTAGTGGTAGTATTTGTTGTTGGTGGAAATTTAGTATTTTTTTCGTTAGTAGAATTTGGTATTTAATTGTTAGTAGAAGGTTTAGTATTTTTGTTAGTAGAATTGCTCTTTACTTATTCTGAAAGTGAGTAGCAGCCTTTCAGAATAAATCAATTCTTTACCAGTTTAATAGACGGTTAAGATATTGATAATATAAGCCAACTAATAGCTACACTGCGATCTGCTGCACGGCTGAAAGCAACGGGAAACTACAGCCGTAATGCTAATCCCGAGGATATGCACCTCTCTATGCATAATTACTTGTGATGATGGCCTCCTACCTTGTAAAATTTCAATCCGGAGGTAAACTAGTCCCCCATTTGGATCTCCGCGAGGGGACTACTCGAGAGGGGGAGGGGGTTAACATCACAGAAGTGACAAAGAGGAAATCTGACATTCTACGGATCGGAGCGTGGAATATTAGAAGTCTGCTAGGAAGTGGAAGGTTAGAAAACTTAGAAAGGGAAATGGATAGGTTGAGGTTGGATTTGGTTGGGATTAGTGAAATGCGCTGGCGGGAAGAACAGGAATTTTGGTCAGGAGACTATAGGGTCATTAGCACTATATCAACTTGGACAAACGGTGGAATATTATGAGCAATATAGTGAACGGATTATTGTAGCAAAAATCAATACTAAGCCTACGTGCACCACAGTGGTACAAGTCTATATGCCTACCAGTCAAGCTGATGATGAGGATGTTGAAAAGGTCTACGAAGAAATAGATGAAATTCTGAGGTATATCAAAGGTGATGAAAATGTTATAGTAATGGGAGATTGGAATGCTGTGGTAGGAAAAGGGAGAGATGGGAAGATAGAAGGAGATTGCGGATTAGGTGAAAGGAATGATCGAGGAAGCAGGCTGGTAGAATTCTGCACCGAGCATGAGTTGGTCATAGTTAACACCTTATTCAATAACCACAATAGAAGAATATACACATGGATGAGACCAGGAGATACAGGGCGTTGCCAAATCGACTTCATTATGGTCTAGCAGAGGTTTCGAAACCAGATTTTGGATTGTAAAACATATCCTGGTGCTGACATAAACTCTGACCACAATCTGGTTGTAATGAAATGCAGATTAAAGTTGAAGAAACTGAAGAAAAGTCAAAATCCAAAAAGGTGGGCAATAGAGAGACTGAAAGTAATGGATGTAAACGAAAGATTCAAGAAAAGTATAAGGGAAGGACTAATGAAAACCCCTAAACAAACTTCAATTGCAGACGAATGGGCACTTTTGAAGAATGAAATAACAAAATCGGCGGAAGAAAACATTGGTTGGAAAGAAAGAATAGGTAGAAAACCGTGGATCACTCAAGATATACTAGAATTGATGGATGAAAGGCAGAAACACAAGAATCTAAGAGACGAAAGGGGAATGCAGAATACAGACGTCTGAGAAATGAGGTTAACAAGAAGTGCAAGGAGGCGAAAGAAAAATGACTGAAAGAGAAATGTGCAGGTATAGAAAATCGTCTGAAATTAGGAAAAGTAGCAACAGCTTATCGAAGGATTAAGAATACTTTTGGGGAAAAGAAGACTAAGTGCTGTAATATTAAGGACTCAAATGGAAAGCCTCTAACAGATAGGGAAGAAAAGGTTGAGAGATGGAAAGCTTACATAGAGTGCTTGTATAAGGGAAAGGAGGTTGAGAATCGTGTAATGGAAAGGGAGGAGGAAATTGATGAGGATGCAAAAGGAGATTTAATATTGAGATCAGAATTTGACAAAGCATTAGAGGACTTACGCAGGAACAAAGCACCAGGGATAGATGATATACCGATTGAGTTGCTACGCTGCATAGGAGATGAAGGTCTGATCAGGTTATTTCACTTGGTGTGTAGGATTTATGAGACAGGTGAGGTACCCACTGATTTCAAGAAAGTGGGAGCTGATAGATGTGAAGATTACCGTTCAATCAGCTTGATTACTCATGCTTCAAAGATCCTGGCTAGAATAATTTA
This sequence comes from Meconema thalassinum, assembly GCA_946902985.2. Taxonomy (NCBI): domain Eukaryota; kingdom Metazoa; phylum Arthropoda; class Insecta; order Orthoptera; family Tettigoniidae; genus Meconema; species Meconema thalassinum. The sequence goes on along the minus strand of OX336389.2, from coordinate 591,093,891 downwards.
CAAGAGGATTGAAAGCCAGAGAGAAACGGAGTTGGGTAAAGACCAGTTTAGTTTCAGGAGAAATGTAGGAACAAGGGAAGCTCTACTAAGTCTTAGGCTGATTTTGGAATGTAGAATAAGGAAAGATAAGAGAACGTTCATGGCATTTTTAGACTTAGAAAAGGTGTTTGATAACGTTTTTTTGGTCGTGTAGCCTCCTGAGAGGCCGAGTGCAGGTCTTTCTAGTCGACGCCCGTGGGCGACCTGCGCGTCGGGTTGAGAGATGGAATGGATGATGATGAATGAAACTGGGCAAGGATGTGGGAGGAAGCGGCCGTGGCCTGTCTGAAGGTACTGTCCCAGCATTTGCCTAGTGTTGAAAATGGGAAACCACGGAAAACCATTTCAAGGACAGCCGACGGTGGGGCTCGAACCCACTCGTCTACCGAGTCAGCAGAGAGCTTGGCCCCATGACCTAACGCTGCGCTTTAGCCCGCGTAGCCACTACTGTCGGTTTTGATAATGTTGATTGGACTAAAATTGTTTGACATTTGGAAATCTATTGGAATAAAGTACAGAGATAGGAGGGTGATATACAATCTATACAGAAGCCAGACAGCAGTCATTCGAGCTGAAGGACATGAGAGAGAAGCTGGTATTCAGAAAGGTGTAAGGCAAGGCTGCAACGTATCACCCATACTTTTCAATCTTTATATTGAACAAGCAATGAAGGAAATTTCAAAAAAAATTGAAGTGGGAGTGAAGATTCAAATAGAAAATTTCCACTCAGAGAAATTCTGATGACATCGTCTTCTTGGCCGACAAGCCAGAGGATTTGAAAGAATTTCTGAATGGTATGGACTCCGTCTTACGGAAAGAAATTCATGATGAAAATTAATAAATGTAAAACAAAATACTGGAATGCAGCCGAAATAAATCAGAAACCTCTATGGTGATCAAATTGGCAGGTGAAAAGCTGAAGGAAGTAGGAGACTTCTGTTACTTAGGAAGCAGAATAACCAGTGAAGGACCAAGCAAAGAGGATATAAAAAGTAGGTTGGCTCAGGCAAGGAAAGCATTTCTACAAAAAAGGAATCTGTTGACATCGAATATAGATTTAGGTATTAGGAAGTCATTTTTGAAAGCCTTTGTCTGGAGCGTGGCGCTCTATGGAAGTGAACCGTGGACTATTGGTTCAGCAGAAAAGAGGAGAATTGAAGCATTTGAAATGTGGTTTTACAGGAGAATGATGAAGATCAGATGGGTAGATAGGGTTACAAACGAAGAGGTATTAAGACGAGTGGGAGAGGAGAGGTGTTTCTGGCGACAGCTAATAAAGAGAAGAGATAAATTAGTAGGACACATACTAAGACACTCAGGAATAGCAAGCTTAGTTATGGAAGGAAGGGTCGAGGACGAGAACTGTAGGGGTAGACCAAGGTTAGAATATGTTAGATTGCCTCGGATGTAGGGTGTGGTAGCTATGTGGAGACGAAACGATTAGCTCAGGACAGGGAGGCATGGAGGGCTGCATCAACCAGTCAAAAGACTGAAGACTCAAACAACAACAGCATCAGCATGACTAAATGTTGTTAAGCATAAAAGAAATGCTTTGTAAATATTGCACTGATATATAGAAGAATTGTTTATAATAATCATCAGCATGACTAATGTTGTTAAACAGAACACTGATATATGGCAGAATTATTTATAATAATTATTTATCAGCGTGACTAAATGTTGTTAAGCATATAACAAATGCTTTGTAAATATTGCACTGATATGTGGCAGAATTGTTTATAATAATATATCAGCATGACTAAATGTTGTTAAGCATATAACAAATGCTTTGTAAATATTGCACTGATATGTGGCAGAATTGTTTATAATAACCTTCGGCATGACTAAATGTTGTTAAGCATATAACAAATGCTTTGTAAATATTGCACTGATATGTGGCAGAATTGTTTATAATAACCTTCGGCATGACTAAATGTTGTTAAGCATATAACAAATGCTTTGTAAATATTGCACTGATATATGGAAGAATCGTTTATAATAATGCTGGTCATAGATTTCATTACACTTACCAAAACGAATTTGTATATGATGGAACAGCTTTTATGTTTGACAGCATGACGTCCAATGGACATGTATTTGATGCCATTAGAAAGCGCTTACATGGGGAAAACTACTATACACCGTACTTTGCCCGTTTATCCGAAGATAAACGCCCACATATGCGGGAGCCTCGAAGACATTTGAGCACAAGATTCTTAATATCTCAGGGATTAACGGGTAAGGGCTAGGTGGTGCTGAACTGTGTCCGAGACTCGCGCCTGAGCATAGAGAGGACGAAAAAAAACCACAAGATTTCCACAAACCACACCCCACTTTTATTAAATAAAATTTATATCAGGTCAAAAGCAGAACACTCCTACCTCAATCTACAGGGTGTAAAAAAAATTCAGTCTCTCACCCTGAGATTCCTGATCGCTAAATCAAGAAAATATTTCAAAAGCACTTCCTATTTGAATGTCTTAAAGTTTAGGCACGTCCATCATGTCCATCTTCACTCACAAACACTTATATTTATCACTTCTTAGACTTATTTACAAATTATACTTCAAATGAGGCACTGAGTAAAACTTAGTTCATTGTCTGTTTTCTATTATCAAGAAAATATATGCTTCACCATTCACATTTATTAATAATTGATCCACTCATGAAATATTATGAGCATAACTGTTGCAAAATTTGTTTATAGAATTTTCAGAATGTTATAATTAAAGGATTTGCTGTTGTACATTTGAAAATAATCATCCCATGGAATTTTACGATCAGTAGCAAGTATTATTAATCTAAACATAACTGATTCAGATGCTGTTTGATCATATATGAAAGAAATGATTCCCTGGCGTGATCAGATCTTAAAAGTGACCTCCCCTCATACAAATGCATTCATTCAGAATCTTCACGGGGTCTACCCCCTACTCATTTTCGACAACCACCACTATTCCACAATTAATGGTTCATTCAAACTCATGATGCCCACATATCACATAAAATATCGGTGAACTGTCTTCGACAGGCCCATCTATAAACTGAATGCTATACTTCACACATCAATATAACAAATTGGTCACAATCTGATCCACCTCTGTTGGCAACAACTGGGATATTTACTTACATCTTATTATACTCAAAAAAACATTTTCAATTAGCTCAGTCCTCAACTACTTTTGGTTGTTACATAAAACCTGATCCCCTATTCACCTTGGGATTACTACTCCTCCTTTGTCTGAGTTTTTATAAACAACTGAACTTGCAACAAAATCAAATTACACTCTTTGTAATATTTTTCGACTCCTTGGTTGAATATTTCTTATGAGAATTATTATCATTATTAGTATTACTTTCGCTTTCAGAACTGATTTATTTTCCAAAATGTATTCACCATTATTTAGATATTTTATTCTTATCACTGGCTTCTAACTATCATTATACACAAGAATCCATGTACTTGAAGTTCATTATTATTATTATTATTATTATTATTATTATTATATATAAATTTTCACACTACTCGATTATTATTATTAATTATTTATTATTTATTTAATTTTTCCATTGCACCAATCATTCCTCCTTCACAAAATCAACTCGTAAGTGACCAATATCTCCTATCTCTAGTAACGAATCAGGAAGCGAAAAAACAAAGAAAACGTTGCGTTACTATCTGCCCTAAATTACTGAAATTTCACTACCAGGAAAACTGATAAATGACGAGAACTTCTTGTCAGAAACATGAAAAAGGACAAAAAAATATATGCTGACCTATTAAGGTTGGGAATAGAAATATACACATGACTAGACTGCAGTAACACTACGATAGCATGAAGAGATCTTACTTCCAGATATTCGCTGTCCGTCAGGTGTTGAGATTGTAGCATAATAGTTACTCCATGAAGTGCCAGCGTGTGTCCAGACACACCGTTCCACGCCCTGGCTGAAGCATCCCTTGACCTCTGGTAAGGCTCTTTCCGCTTGGCTCAGCGAGCTCTTCTCGAACCTGCTCCCCTGGGCTGATGTTGGCTACGTCCATTCCGGCTTCCTTCACGGGCTGGTATCGTTTACGTCCCTTCTTCATCCTCTCGAATCTAACCCATCATCGGTGGTATTAATGCATGTTCATGGCATCATGGAGTTCCAAAATATCACTAGTAAAATGTCCACAATGTTCCGCCCCCATTATTTTACCATGTCATTCACTGTCGTCAGACCACATATTAAATGCGTTTCACTTTATACTGATATCTCGCGCAGCACTTAAGCACAAACGGCTGACAGTTGTATAATGAATTTTAAAAGTCCTGAGCTCGTGCGGCTAATGGTTGCAAACACTTATCGTGACTATCGAACATTCTCGTTCACATGGCCAAAACATAATACTGGGCATTGCGACTTTGGTGCAATCACTAATCACGCTGTTAAATCGGAAGTGCATGGACCTGATATCCTCACTGTTCGTGTCCTCACATGTGGCAACACTTTGAAATTCACGCCTCACTTTCTAGCTGTACACATGATCTATTCGCTATTTCAATACATGAAAGTAATGTACTGTCAATAAATGAAGTTATTTGCCCATACATTATGACAGTCACTTCCAGTATAACAGTTCACAATTCTAATAAAGTACAGTTCAACTCACATGTGTTTGAAGAATAACTAAGTCTTTCTTTCCACCAGTAAGACTATCACCGTTGGCACTTAGAAAATTCATGGGCCTTCCAGAGCCTTCTACTACTCGCATTCCGGCAACCCGAACACTTATTCACGGCGATGACGTAGTATAACACTTGCTCGAGGTTTCGCACTGGCACAAACTGGACCAGAGAGACACGCTGCTCTGATACTAAACACATTGACTGCCTGCTGCCTGCTCACCGCAGTTTAAATACCGCTGTGGCTACTCGCGTGCGTCAGCAGTTACGTCATACCCCAAACGTCCTTCATTCATAACTTCGGAGTGCGTAAAGCTATCTTCCTGGTTCTTTCACTGGAATCAATGTAAATTCAGGGGCTATATCCTGCCATAACACCATTCCTTCCATCTCACGGGAATAAGGTAGCTCCAAATGTTCCAGCACCTTCGGCATTCTCCCATTCGCCAAGCGGGCGCGCGTTCTCCTCCGATAAGCTCTCCTCCTATGAGCGCTAGTTCAAACTCAGATCGGCGCTCCATTAAAACTATGGATAACGACCTGACGGCCCTGGACTGCGGGTACAGTACGTGCATAATTAACAATTTATACATAGCCATACTTTTTGTGGCAATCATATGCACACAAACAAAAATGCAAATGACATCTCTTAATATATATATATATCTCATGGCAACTACGACTCACGAAAATATTATCAATTACAATTACGGCAACTACGGCTCTTAAGTATTATAACCTGTCGTGGCAACTACCGCTCACGAATACAATAACATTGCCTCATATGTCGAGGTAATCTTGGCTCATCAGATGTAAACAACATCACTGATATATCGTGGCACTACCGCACACCAAATGTAAACAACAACATTGAGATGCATCACGCTACACATGTCGCTTCAGGCAGAACATACTTGCTCCTGAAGTGCTACTCTTCCTCATACGTCATGCTCACCTTATCATTTGGAAAAACAATTCATATGCTGCCATCGTGCAAATATTATGACTAACGGTTTCAATGGATTATACGGAAGATGGTGACGTACTATACCTGCCATAAAACAAACGTTAACTTGAACGGATATCTAGAAACAACTGTCTCGTTTAACATCATGCCGAATTAGGAGCCGTTGAATGTAAATAAATGTTAACCTGCTAAAACCGGATATCCAGAAAAGAGCGACGAACTTAACTAACAATCCGATAACCACAAACACCCATATGAAGTATTAGTTGACAATACCTTACTCGTAAACCACCATAAGGTACCTTCCGATGTGGGTCCATGGCCATGGGGGCGCCCTCCGGCGTCGGCTGGAAACGTCGCGAAGCGCACCACCGATAGATCTTTTCCCCATACTCTCAGTCACCAGCGTCCCTGTCGTCGAAATCCCATGGAGTCGTTTAGCACGTCATGTTGACAAGATCAAAATCCAAGTAAGAAGAGCGTCTCTCTATTCCCGTCAACGTCGCGACGCGCACCAGCGAATGATTTTCTCCGCACATGCTTTACGCCAAATATTCCAGATGTGATCCAACCAGTATTTACGGGTCCGTCCACATTTGACGTCACGTCTCGACAATGATTTTCTGATAGGCACTGTTCAGTATGAGCCCCAATTTAGGCTACTACTTCGATAAAATGGGATATCACAACTATCGTTCTCACAGATTACATGTACTCGCACATGTTTGTACACGGCACATTCTACTGCCAGCTTTACCAGTTAACATCGGTATGACTACAGTTCCCGTAATTTGAGAATACTCGTATGAACAATCATTGACACAGTCACATGACCATTCAACCACTTAATAGTCCCAATTATAATTTCATAGATTTGTGTGTACTCGTAATAACAGTTTGCAACACTTTCACATGACCATTCAACCATTTAATAGTCCCAATTATAATTTCGTAGATGTGTGTGTACTCGTAATAACAGTTTGCAACACTTTCACATGACCATTCAACCATTTAATAGTTCCAATTATAATTTCGTAGATTTGTATGTACTCGTAATAACAGTTTGCAACACTTTCACATGACCATTCATTTCATGCCGATAACAACTTCACGAAGAAAAGAATCGGCGCACCTGGCCCACATAGTAATAGGCACTGGAGTCCATATACTGACCCGAGTGAACGGTACAATCGGCTATTTAGAGCATCACATACTGACACACTCGCTTGACACAACTGATAACACAAACACGCCGTAGCAATCACTCTCCACCGTGTCGACTCACCCCAGTCAAGTTCTCAAGCCAAGCATTTGAGTCCACATCTGACTCATTTCCGCGTTCAGAGCGCGTTCAAAAATTCTCTTCCGCTTCTGGAATATTCCGTCTTGTGTCATAAGGCAGACATGCATGGAAGAGTAAAGGCCGAAATAAGTATAAATATCTTCAAAATAACATAGTGAACATGGTAGACCACAAAAATATAATGTCATGTCTTCGGATTTCCTTCCGCGAAACGCGGTCCCTTCAAATGAGGTGACGTACTCAGACGTGCTCTTATTATCCAATCGTCCATGACATAACGGAGACAATATTAATATATATTAAATAATTAAATAAAAATATTAAATAAATACTTAAATAATAATAATAATGGATAATAATAATAGTTAGCGGGTAATCATTCTAAATCTAGCTATTAAAATATTCTCCTTCTCCCACTGTACAATCGGCTATTTAGAGCAACACTAGCTGGACTAGCTATATATATATATACAAATCAATCAATAATTACCTAATAATAATAATAATAATAAAATTTATATTAATAATTATATTATACCACGAAACTACTACGGTGTCGTAGCAGGCGGAGAGGTGATACTCCGACGTGGCGCGTCGCAGGTGGCGGATAGGGGGGTCCTCACCGGCTTGCCGGCGGACTTCAGCAAAATAAAATAGCTCTCACGGACCAAATACACAACAACCTCTACGGTTAACAACCGCAGTTGTAACTCGGAGCTTGCTCCATACAAGGCTGACTACCTTTGAAAGTCAAACATGGAAGGAAAATACGCCCGACAGATAGAAACCCCAAATTTAGACTGAAGATAGGACAGATAAACTATATAGCAACACACAATATAAATTCCAACATACAGCCAGGAAAACTCAAAATTTTGACAGACAAAATGGATCGCAAAGGGATTCTAATAACCGAGCTTTAAGAAATGAGAAACACCGATCAGGAACCAATAGAATCACAAGGGTATAGAATTTACAAGGGAATACCAGGAAAAAGAGTAATGAAGCAATGTCCACAATTCGGAACAGGATTTGTAGTCAATCTGAAAATATTTGAATCCAACATAGAATTTAAAGCATTATCCCCTTGGCTCTCGACACTAACTCTAAAAGCTGCAAATAGAACATATACCATTCTAAATGCCCATGCCCCAACTAATGATAAAAATAATAAGAAAGAACACAAAGATGATGTGGAGGGATTTTGGGAGCTTTTGGATCAGACAGCAACAAACGAAAATAAAAGTCACACCAAAATTTTAATTGGAGACTTTAATGCCCAGTTAGGAAAGGAAAAAAGATATAGAGACATAATAGGAAAATGGCCAGCACAGAGAAGAACAAACAGGAATGTCATAAGACTGGTGGTATTTTGCAGGAACCATGATATGATCTCCAAATGAACTTATTTCAAGAGAAGACCAAATAAACTCAAAACTTGGAAACATCCAGATTGGAAAAACGGTGAATGGCAACTAGATCATATTTGTATGGATAAGAACTATCACAGGGAGATCTACAATGTGAAAGTTCTGTGAGGAACAGATACTGGATCGGATCATTACATGATAAAGATTAAAATTAAATTTACCCCGTTGACAAAGAAAAAAGCTCACCTAAAAAAGAAGAGAACATACGACCCTCATAAACTAATGAATAACAAGGGATAAAAAAGCACGAACTAGATATATTAAAATAACAGATGATCTGGAGGAAATAGTTCCCGAATTGAAACAAATAGCTGAACAAGTAGCCCCAATAAATCCAAGGAAGAAACACCAATGGTGGAACGATGAGTGTGATAATACAGTGGAAGATAGACATCAAGCCTGGCTACGGTATCAGAGTCAAAAAACAGATGAATCACACTTGGATCTCATAAAACAAAGGAAGATAACTAAAAAAATAATACGAAGGGTTAAACGGCTATACCAAAAGGATATACTGTACTTCTGATGATCGAAACACATAGCGCGAAAATAAACTCATGAGATTACTACAAAATTTTTAGCAAACAACTACATAGATATGAACCTCCAACATCAATGTTAAAAGACAAAAATGGCGAGTTAGCTCATAGTATTAAAAGAAATACAGAAATCTTAGCAGAAACATTTAACAAGTTGCTAAATTGCGAAGATCCACCAGAACTGCTTCAAATAAATACAGACACCACTATTTAAACACCATCAGAAAACATAAATCCACCCACAATCCAATAAGTCCACAAAGCTCCGAGAGAGCTCAAAAACTACAAAGCGAGTGGAGAAGATCAAACATTTGCAGAATTGTGGAAATATGCAGCAGAACCAGTAAAGATTTCATTACACAAATGCATAGTGAACATTTGGATCAAAGAAGAACTGCCAGACCATTGGACTATTGCTATAATACATCCATTACACAAGAAAGGAGAAAAATCAAATCCTGACAACTATCGAGGAATATCCCTTTTGGATATCACATATAAAATCATGTCACGAATTCTATATAATCGTTGTAAAGACCAATTAGGACTGGAAATAGGAGAATATCAAGGTGGATTTCGGCCATGGCGAAGCTGCCCTGAACAGATAATCACCTTAAAATTAGTAATGGACCACTACAGGGGCGTATATAGAGTTTTATTTCTGGGGGTGCCCAAACGGGGGTTACGGTGCATGGTATAGACCCCCAAAGTATAGAGGGTCCGGGGTTCTCCCCGGGAAACTTTTGTATAATTTGGTGCAAAATGATGAGTTTTATGGCTATGTGGCATCACTTTTTCAACCAATTTGTTGTGATGTTTTAGGTTTGGTTAATGTCAAACACAACTAAGACCATTTTATGATACTTTTATTAATATAATTACCTTGCTCACTTGATCGTATTTAGGAAAGAATTAATGTTACTGTTTTGACTTACAACTCACACTATAATATAAAGTCAAGGTTTCTTGAAGCATTGCCAAATCGGTTCATAACTTCATCGTCAGTGAGATGTTCAGTATGTATCTCTGAATAGATGGCAATACTAGACCGTTGAGTCTGTTTTCAGGAGTAGAATTTCTTAAGTATGTTTTCAACCAACTCAATCTCCGTTCGGCAGTACCAGTAGCTACAGAGAGAGGCAAATTTTCCAAAAGTTTGATAAGGGTATAAAAGTTAGGGAAAAAACTTTTGTCACACGCTTCAAGGGCACTTGTTGCTGTTCTTGGTTCGTTCATAAGAGCGAAGGCACTGGAGAGTAATAAGAGGTTATGTTGTTACACATAAGATCAGAGCAAACTGATTGTTACACTACATCTCTCTACATTCCCCTTGCTTTGCAACGTTGCCATACACCACTTAGTAACAATAGTACATGATTATATTGGTTTTTAATGTTTTAATTCATAAACAAATAGTATATGTGACAAAAATTTCGGAGGGGGCCCGGGCCCCCTGCCCCCCCCCCCCTTATATACGCCCCTGGACTACTACAAACGTAGACAAAAACAGCAAGTCATAACCTTCGTAGACTTCAATAAAGCTTATGATTGCATACGTAGATCTTCATTGCTGAAAATACTGAAATACTAAATTAATAAACATTATAAAACTAACTCTAACAAACACCAAATCTAAAGTAAAATTCAGAGGAGAAATATCTGAACCGTTTACGATTAAAACAGGATTAAGACAAGGAGATGGTTTATCACCTCTACTTTTCAATTGTGCTTTGGAATATGTAATGAGGGAATGGTATAGGGAAAATCCTAGGAGCATAAGAATTGGAACCAAGAAAGATCAAATAGGCTTAAATTGCTTGGAATTCGCAGATGACTTAGCGTCACTGGCTAATAATATTCAAGAAGCCAGAAATCAAATAAGCCTACAAAATATAGCACAAAAAATTGGTCTTCAGATATCATTTGAAAAGACAGAGATAATGGTAGCAAATCCACTTGTAATCAATCACATAACAGCAAACAACAAGAAAGTTAAAATAGTGAAGCAATTTAAATACTTAGGAGAAATTATAACTTACAACTTGGATGAGAAACCTGCATGGCAAGAAAGAACTAATAAAATGATAAAAGCCCAAAAATTAACATGGTCTACATATAAAAGAAAATGTCTATCAATCGCAAAAAAATTAAAACATTACAAGACGGTGGTTCAACCAGAGGTGACATATGGAAGTGAAACTCTTTTTAAAGTTACTAAATTGAATTGACAAAATTTTAAAAGTAGAAAGAAGAATAGCTAGAAGATGCATAGATAAAAAATATCAGAAAGATAGACAGTGGCGGATAGTACCAAATGAAGTGGTATACAGAGAACTGGAGCCCATTACTGATACTATTCGGAAGAAACGGATTTCTTTTTTGGTCACATCATGAGGACACCAGAAACCAGGTAATCAAAGGTATCCTAGGCACCAACAAAAGCCTGTAGACATGTCAGACTATGTGACATACTTTACTCCCACTGATGACTCTGAACCTAGTACAGTTAAGGAGGCACTGTCCATGCAGGATAAAGTGGGAGCAGGCTATGAAACGTGAAATGGAGATACTTCAGTTAAATGACACCTGGGATCTAGTTGATAAACCCCAGGGCAAGACTGTTATCAGTAGTAAGTGAGTTTTTAAAGTAAAAAGAGACTCTAATGGTAACATTCAAAGGTATAAAGCCAGACTTGTGGCCAGGAGCTTCACCCAAAGGTACGGAGTAGATTTTACAGAAACTTTCTCTCCTGTTGTTCGACACAGCACGTTAAGGATGCTGCTTGCCTTGGCTGTCCAAACAAATCTGAAGTTTGTACATTGGGATGCTGAATCTGCTTTCCTCAATGGAAAGTTAGATGAAGAGATCTACATGTGTCAGCCAGAAAGTTTTGTCAAGAAAGGTTCAGAGCATAAAGTTTGCAAGTTAAAAAATCTATTTATGGCTTAAAACTATCTTCTCGTTTGTGGAATAAGATAGCTCACTCTGTCCTTGTCAAATTGGGTTACAAAAATCGTGCTGATGAACCCTATGTCTACTTTAAAAATCAAGCCCAAGGTATGGTAATTATTGCATTATATGTTGATGATTTCATTGTGGCGTATAATGATGAGTATGAGATCAAGTCTTTGAAGATCTGTATTGATAAGGAATTTAAGGTATGAGATTTTGGACCAATTTCTTATATTTTAGGTATTAAAGTAAGGCAAGATGAGAAGAATGGTACAATTTATCTTAGCCAAGAGCAGTACATCAGTGAGATTACAAAGAAATATGGTATGCACGATGCACGTCCCATTGGTACTCCTTTGGAAACTAAACCAAATCTTGATATTTCTGATACAGAAACTAGTAATCTTCCTTATAGAGAACTCATAGGTTCACTCATGTATTTAAGTGTTTGCACGTGTCCAGATATAAGCTACCGGTATGCGATATCATATCTCAGTCAATTTTATCATTGTTACAATGAATCTCACTGGTCTGCTTCAAAGCTAGTGCTGCGTTATTTAAATTGCACAAAAGTCTTGTCGCTTAAGTATGTAAGGAATGGCGGTCAATCCATGCTGACTGGGCTATTGACAGCACTGACCGAAAATCACACAGCGGTTTTGTGTTCAAAATGGCAGGTGGTGCTGTATCATGGGGGGCTCAAAAGCAAAAATGCATTTCCTTATTATCTACTGAAGCAGAATATGTTGCAGTGAGTGAATGTGTAAGAGAAGCTGTTTGGTTGAAACGTGTTTTGTCTAACTTTATAGATCTCAAGTTACCCATCATATTATGGAGTAATAGTCAATCAGCTCAGAAACTGGCAAAAAATCCAGTCCACCATAATGGGACCAAACATATTGACACTAAATATCACAATGTTAGAGATGCTTTGGATTCTAAAATCGTATACATCAAATATGAGGAGACTTCAAAATTGACTGCAGACATCCTAACAAAGCCTGTACCCAAGCCTAAGTGCATTTATTTTTGAAAAGACTTGGGTCTTGAATCATGTCCTCTACTCCCACAGGATTAAGGAGGTGTGGTGAAATATGTGACCATGGTTTATGTTGGTCACACTCTTATTATAAACCTGCTCTATAGAGATATGTTTCTCTTTTTTTTGTTTTGGTATGCATAAAAGAATGTTGTATCACCTTGTTCTTTCAGTTATCTTCTAGTAAATGTCAAGTACAGTAAACATTTGTTCAATTTCAATTGCCTGTTTGCCTCATAATTCTACATGTCCATCTATCCAATATTACCTGGGGCTCACTTACTGTCCTCCCGTCCTTTGTTTCTATTTCATAAGTAGTGTTATTATTCTTTCCTTCTTTATACATAAAATCATATTTTCCTGCCTTTTCTAATTTTTCTATTTCATTACACTTAATCTCATATCAATTTTCTTAAGCTTTATCAGTCTCTCTTCTTAGTTCATTATTACATTTTTGGTAAAATTGTCTCCCCACTTCAGTGTTGACGGATTTCCATTTCCTCCTTTCTTTCATTTGGTCAACCATTTCCTGAGTTATCCATTCTTTTCTTATTCTTTGTCTTTCCTTATTACCTATCATTTCTTTTGCTGCCCCTTTTAAACTATCTCTAACACTTTGCCATCTCTCATTTATGCTGCCTTTTAATTCTTTTGTTTTCAGGCATTGAACATAATTTTTCTCAAATTCTCTTTTTTCCATTTTCTTTTAACCCCCGAATATTAATTTCATTTCCCATTTTACTCTTCCATGTCTTTTTCAATTTTATTTCTATTTCTGCTACAACTGAATTATGTCCGAAATATGTCCGACCCAGGTTAACCTTTAGCACTTTTTAGACTGTTTCTGTAAAGTCCATGAATTAAAATGTACTCTTTTTGATATCTTTTACCATCTAAATGTGATTTCCAGGTATATCTCCTTCTTTTATGATTCTCAGATAATGTGTTTCCTATTACCATACTATTTTCTTAACAAAAAACTACTAATCTTTGCCCTCTCTTATTCCTTTTTCCCAAACCAAAATTTCCAACTGTTTTCCATCTTCTCATTCACCTACCTTAGCATTCAAGTCTCCCATCATTATTGTACAAGCATCCCTTCCTTCTCTTGTCATTACGGTATTTCTTCTATTTTGTCATAGGTGACAATCTTCCACTTGATCATCTGTATGTGTACTTGTTTTGTATGTGTACTAGTAGGCATTATAGCTAAGTCTTTGCTTATTCCTTTCAACCCAACATAATGATTCCCTCATTTAAATTTTCAATTTTGAAAACTTTATCCTTAAATTTATTATTTATCATAATACCAACTCCATATCTAACATTTTCTCTGGCCCAATGTAGTAAAATCTAAATTCTCCACTTTGGAATTCTCCTTTTCCACCCCATCTTATTTCACTCATTACTAGTATATCCAACTTATTTTTGCCATTTCTCGTTTTGCATTTTCAAGTTCACCTTCTTGTTATTAAGTCAACACATTCCATGTCCCTATACATAACTTTCTCTCTTCCTTTATTCTCACTCTACTACTTTTCACAAAACCTTGCCCATCCCCATATATTCCACTCCCAGAAATCCGAATGAGGGGAAGCTTTGCTTCCAGAATCTTTACATAGAGGTCCATAACCATGAACTACTAGAGAATATAATCAGGTGGTTTCCCTTTGCCTTCCTAATCTGCATGCCATTGACCAAATGTAGTTAGTTCATCTGCCTTTAGTGCTTTTCATCACATAGACAAGCAAGTGTCATCTTATATATTCAGCCGCCCCTAACCTAGAGAACAAAACACTTTTAGCAGTCACCCGCTTCAGGACACACGCTGCCATTTCTATGTTCCCTATCATTGCACGATACCTTTTACTCAATTAACCCCGAGTACTGGGTACCTCTTCCACCACATACACGGTCTCTACTAATGCGTGTATTTGTAATAAAGGTAGAATTTGAGTAGAAAGCGGTCGTGGCCTTAAGTTGGATACCACCTCAGCATCTGCCTAGTGTTAAAAGGGGAAACCATTGAAAACCATTTTTAAGACAACCTAGGTTAAATTCTGGCTCCCTTGTGCAAATAAATAAGTACCTCCAACAGCCAAGAATCAAGCCTTGAGCCCACAATGGCTCAGTAATAACACGCAATGTATCTAATTCCTGCGAACTTACATTTTTATAGCTCTCGCAGTGCGCTGGAAAGAGCAGTCTCCTTCCGACTTAGTGTTCGCTCGCAAGTGAATTGTTTAAACTTGTAACAAAATTCAATCATCAATCCCGCGTTGTTGCAGGTATGTGGGTTGAGGTTTTAAAACAATATAGTCATCAGCCCAGTATAGTAACGTGTGATCATCAGTCGCGTGTATAGTAGTTGGCTCTTAGCCCTGTATATTTGGGAGTGTAAGAAACTTTGCAACATCTCAGTTCTCAGCCACGTATACTTGGGTGTGTAGAAAACTTTGGAATATCGCTGTCATCAGTTCTGTGAACTTGTTGTGTTTAAGAGAGGGTTAAAGACATCTTAAGATAATTTTAGGAAATTTAATTAAATATTAGCTAATTTACATGTACCACAAACTTGTGTAAGTTGTCAGCGCTGGTTAACTAACATATACCGTTATATTATAGTGGGTTAAAAAGCCCAGGATGCTGTCATAGATTTGGTATCCTAAGCCTCGGCTTCCCTAATATTATTGGTTTTGCTAAAGATCTAATGTTGCCTTCCATGGATATCAACACGTAAGAGAATCCCTGTACAGGTAAGTGTTACCAATTCTATAAGATGCTGGATTCCATCAAGATTGATAAATCTTATGAGCTGATGAAACGTGCTGCAGAAGATCGGATAAAGTGGAGAGGCACAAAAGCTTTTACTTCTTTAAATTTAACCATAATGCACGGTGCCCTTTACAAAGGGAGAGTAGACCATTGAAGCGTATTCGTCGTCCAAGTATGCAAAGCTTGTTGATACACCTGCAATAAAATTTTACGTAGGCTATAGCATTTATAGTTAACTTACTGGAGTTTCAGCCTCATCACATACCCAGGCTTTGACTGGTTGATGTTAAGCCCCTCACAGAGGGGGTGTAATGGCTACAATTCTGTAAGACAAGGCTACTACCCTTGTGGTGCTGTTAACAGCAGTTTCTACCATTTTAACGTTCTGGTTGGCTTAAAGTAAGTGTGTAAAGCATATCCCACCATGTGTAAGAAAGAGAGAGGAGAAGTACTTGACTTACTAAGTTCAATAGTAAAAAGGTATGAGGTGGCTTTCTCCACATTAACCCATTAGGGCAATCATCAAAATCTCATGCACTAGGTAACTAGACGTTAAACAACTCCTTCCTCCTCCCCCTTTCTTTTACACCCTCGTGCATGATATTGACAACATCATCCTATTGACTCAGGGTATCCGTAATCCTGGGATCGTTGTGCGTGGCGGCCACCTTGCGCAAAATAATCTGCTCGGCTACTCTCCACCGCCCTTCTTTAGCCATATTTGCTCGACAGATTTAAGATACTCCCTGCTCGGCCACCCTGACAAATAAATAAATAATAACTAATAAAATAAATAAATAATACTATGCTTACTCTCGCCGCTAGTCACCACCGTCTTTGGTTGACCGACTAAAGACACTTCCACTCCACTCTCTGTCTCAGTGTTACGCGTACACTCATAGTAAGCATGGTCGCGAGTTGCCGGAAGTGTAACGTAACATTTATTGCAAGGTACGGTGTATTCTTATCAAGCAAGGTGACGCAAGGCCTAGGGAGATTTAGTCTTAACCAACAGTATAATCATCTTTCTACATGCATTGCCGTGCATGAGTTAAATAATAATAATTATTATAGTTAATCGAATAAAGATACTCAGCTCTGCTACCCTGTGGGAACTATCAGAAAGTGTCATAACACTCGTGTGTAAAAACGCGTTGGTATAATAATAATAATAAATAAATAATATGTGTTTGAGTCTTCAGCCTTTTTACTGGTTTGATGCTAATCACCATACCTCCCTGTCCTGAGCGAATCGTTTCATCTCTACATAGCTACCAAAACCTACATCAAAAGCAATCTATTTAACATATTCTTACCATGGTCTACCCCTTCAGTTCTTGTCCTCGACCCTTCCTTCCATAACTAAGCTTGCTATTCCTGGGTGTCTTAGTATGTGTCTTACCAATCTATCTCTTCTCTTCAATAGCAGTCGCCAAAAACATCTCTCCTCTCACTTAATACCAATTCATTTGTTACCCTATCTACCCATCTGATCTTCATAATTCTCCTGTAACACCACATTTCAAACGCTTCAATTCTCCTCTTTTCTGCTGCTCCAACAGTACAAGTTAAAATGAAATATACTAATTAATATTAAATAGTTAAATAATAATAAATACTGTGCCCGTTCGCGGCCCTGGGACACTCACAGATCGACTCCAGTCTCAATGATCCATCCCAGGTCCACTAACTGACCCCAGGAGGGATGCACCCCGGAACCAGTCCTCTCGCACGAGATGCCAATAAAATCTCAGGGTGGATGAATTTGGTACGATGCAACCGGTTCCTGAGCACAATCGGGAATGTGGATAAAGGTCCAAGGCCAATATTTAAAGCTTTATCCAAATGTTTAATATCCAAAAGGATGTAAAACCAATAACATAGATATCTAATTGAAATATGTACATGGGTAATCAATGCATAACTTCTATAGTGCCGAACCATATAACAAATGTTTGTAAATATGGCACTGATATGTGGAAGAATTGTTTATAATAATTATCAGCATGACTAATATTGTTAAACACAACACTGAGATATGGCAGAATTATTTATAATAATAATTTATCAGCGTGACTAAATGTTGTTAAGCATATAACAAATGCTTTGTAAATATTGCACTGATATGTGGCAGAATTGTTTATAATAATCATCAGCATGATTAATGTTCTTAAACACAACACTGATATAAGGCAGAATTATTTATAATAATAATTGATCGACCTGACTAAATGTTGTTAAGCCTATAAAAAAAGGTTTGTAAATATTGCACTGGTATATGGAAGGATTGTTTATAATAATCATCAGAATGATTGTCGTTAAACAGAACACTGATGTATGGCAGAATTATTTATAATAATAATAATTTATCAGCGTGACTAAATGTTGTTAAGCATATACCGTAACAAATGCTTTGTTATTGTACTGATATGTGGCAGAATTCTTTATAATAATATATTTTTTTTAAATCGCAGCTATATATGGCAGTGCGCTGATCGGCAAAACGAGGCCATTTTCAATAACATCGCTGGAATGGTTTCACTAACTGTCCGGTATAGAGCGCAGCTCGCATAGAGTAGGCAGTGGATTGCTTCCGCCACGGCAAATAACAATTATGATTCATTAAATATTACGGTCAGGATTTGACACTGGAGTTTTTTACAAGCAGTTATTTCAATGACCAACAGAGTTCACTGTTAACAAGGGATTTGCGCTCCCGGGACACACATAGTTGGATAACATGTCACATGTTAAACATCATATGCGATTACTGTAAGGCTCGTATAATTTTTTATTATTGTTTTAGTTCAGAGTTTTTGTCCATGGGAGTTCACTTTTCTTTGTGAGTTATCGTCATAATGTGCATTTTTAAAACAGGTAAAAAGTAGTTGTATCACAATGTATCGACAAAAATAACAATCAAGCAGTTCATTAAAATGGTAAAGTTAATCCAGTTCGCCGATTTTTTAATAACTGAAGATATTCTCAAGTAATTCCAAATTACTAATTTAAATACAACTGTGGAATTATCCCTACATGTAAATCAGTTAACCATCAGTAATTGCAATTTATGAAATAAACTGGTGAGACAATGAACAATCGAAATTTTCTCGGGATTTCAGGAGGGCGGGCACAGCCCCTCCTTGTCCTCCTCCTGCCCTTAAGGTGATAGGGTAAAAGACTGCTTGATATCGGAGAAAACTGTATTCAATTGTGCGGTAATACTGATGTACCTCATTCATAACGAATGCCGCAGTTCAGAGAACATACCATTTTCATCGGATTAAATGGAATACAAGTTAGTCTACATGAATAACCGTCACGAGAACAAAACAACGTAAGTTATATACGAGGGCGAGAACTGCGAGTGTCACAGGTACGCGCAAGATTGCAAGACAGTTGACGGAGCAACTCGGTTGTCTCCGTCCGCGCCTCGGCTTCCTGGTTGCAGTCAGCGGGCAACGACCAGCCGAGTTAACTATTGGGATAGGGCTTACTCGGTCTAGCATCTCTGCCATACCCTTCACTATTGAGATCTGGTCGGTGCTTGGGCCTGGCCACGACCAAACGGACGAGCGCTCCTAGACAGTTAGCGCGCTTCGCTTTCTCAGACAGTTCACAGTAACTTACTACACTATAAGATTTCCTGAATTATTAAAGAACAGAATTATGAATTCCTATACATATAAAAGGAAACATACAGCTTTTATTACAAAATATCATTACGGTATTAATTTTTTTTTCATGAATTAATCTGGTCGTTGTGCAAAACTGCAACATTATTACCGGCCGCCACTGCGTATATACTCTATACTATACAGTAGGGGCGGCTCTTGACTAAAATTTTAGGGTGGGCCTGATGATATTAGTGTTGGTTTATTTTATTTTAAACATTGTTTTATATATGACATTTATTGTTGCCAATATTCCCATTATTATAATTCCACACAACACAACATTTGAAACAAATATTAATAACTGTGCTCACCTGGCTCCTTATTTGTAAACATATTTTCCTCTCCTGTGCTTGGATGAAGCAAATTTTTCGATCACCTTGGTGTTGAAATTCTTGGTTTCCAATATGTAATCCTTGTGAATTGAAAGCACGGCCAGTGAATTAAGCCTGTCTTGTCCCATAGAGTTTCGCAAGTAGGTTTTAATTCTTCTCAAAGTACTGAAACTGCGTTCTGATTCAGCAGTAGTGACTGGAGTCGTCAGTACTATGCACAGTTGGTAGGGTTTTGCTGAGGATTAACACTACCTAAGGGAAGATGATAAAAGAGAAAAGGAGATAGGTTTCGGCATAGAAACGAGTATTGGTAGATAGGATAAGAATCCAACACAAAAATATAAGTAAATTTATATATAAAAAGGAATTTAGCCGTGCAAACCGTATGAAAAGTCTATCTTTAGTAGGGACTCGCACAAGGCAAGCGGAGAGCGCAGCGTGAATAGTGGTTGCCTGCAAGCGCTTGGGAAGTGCACTTTCCCTCTTGAGCCGATATTCCAGTACTATAGGGACGGGTGGTAGTCTGGCAAGACAAAGTATGCTAAAGAAAAACGATTTACTGTTTATCCCTTCAAAGGGGTTAGATTTTGTTGAACGTTTTGAAAGGCTGAAATAATTTGAATTTGCCGTGATATTTTTTTATTTCTGGGAACTATTGTATCTCTGGCAAACCAATCGAATGCTCCCAGAGAATGAAGACACGAAGTTGTTTTGATGATTTTAGCGATGTTGTTATTGATTTTTGCGAAAATCTTATACGAATACCGATTGTTGCACTTAAGGAAAACTAAGCTTTCATCCAGCAAGATGCCGATTAAAAGTTTAAAACAGAGGAAGACCTCAAACCTAACTCAAACAAAACTTAAATTTTGAAAACAAACCATAAGTCAGAGAGAAAATATCTACATATAGGAAGCTTGCGGAGCTAGCTATACTTGCCTCAATGGCTTGTTAGAATTG
The DNA here is from genome assembly GCA_946902985.2 of Meconema thalassinum. Taxonomy (NCBI): domain Eukaryota; kingdom Metazoa; phylum Arthropoda; class Insecta; order Orthoptera; family Tettigoniidae; genus Meconema; species Meconema thalassinum. Next base: position 591,073,210 of record OX336389.2, on the reverse strand, counting down.
GCTATGAAAACCAAGAGAAACTTTGAAAATGTTGTTACTTGAAGTTTTAGTTTAAATGCAACAAGTAGTAAAGACTTTATTGTTCGCGGAATTATCCGTTTTAGTAAAGAGGACTTAAGCTTAGAGGAAGAATCAGGGAAGAGAAGGTCCTGCCTAATTGTGATTCTAGCGAGAAAGATAAAGCGAAAAATAGAAATTATTAATTTAACAATAAATATAAAAGTTAGAAAATAACAATGGTTAGATTTAGAATCTTATTTTATTGAATAGGAAGAACTTTTTCTTTTTTTAGTTCTACAAACACTTTGAGAGTCTCAGACCCAATAATAAGAGGTTTACAATTAAAAACAATATCAAATGGAGTACAAGTTTCGAACTTGATAAAGCACTAAAATCCTACAAAGATTTTAAAAAAATTGTGCTTAAGATAAAGAAATTTGAAGTTTGTAACGATACTTGTAAAGAAATTGTAACTTTGAAAGTTTAATGTGTATGATTCAAGCACTTTTAGAATGCCCTTATGGCAATCGAAAAGGCTATAAACAAATGTATTAGATTCCTGATTGTAACAGAAAAGGAAGAACAAATCCCAAGCGTAAATTACCGCTATTTTTAAATAGAAATTACTAGAGGTAATATACAACAACAAAAATTGCACAGGTCGTATTAACGAAGCCTGGACTACAATTAGTTAACTCCTTTGTAATTAGAAGAAATACGATTCCCTAATTTTAGAAGGGAAAGTTGCATATTAAAATGTGGTCTAGCCACAGTTTATACAGAATGAATATATTGTAAAACCGACAAAATGGGAGGGAGCCTCTATGGGCTAAGTCTCGTAGAAAAAGAAAGAACCCAACAGTTAAATTTAATTTGGTTAGTAAAAGGTATTTGGGAAAGGGAAATAGGAAGTTTAGGAAAAGGTCCTGGCCAGATTTATTTTCACTCAACCGAACGCGTCGTGGAAGATATTTACTTACTTACTTACTTACTTAATCCCTGCCACTCCTTCCGGAGCATAGGGCCTTGGCGAAATTTCTCCACGCAGTACGCTTCCTGGCCATTCTCTTCACTTGACTCCAGTTCTTGTCCACCTCTGCAATTTCATTTACGATCGTCCTCTTCCAGGTCTTCTTAGGTCGACCTCGCTTCCTGGCGCCTTGAGGATTCCAGTCTAGCGCCGCCCTCTCAATAGCTCCGTCCGGCTTCCTTAGTGTGTGACCAATCCAGCGCCATTTCCTCTCCTTGATCTGGATGCTAATCGGTTGTTGATTGGTGATGGTCCAAAGATCTTCATTTGAGATTATGTCCGGCCACCTCACATTCATGATGCGACGCAGACATCTGTTAATGAACACCTGTAGCTGGTTGTTGATCGGTTTTGTGACTTTCCATGTTTCACAGCCGTAGAGAAGAATCGACTTTACGTTGCTATTGAAAAGGCGGAGCTTGGTCTTCCTGGAAATGTTTCTATTTCTCCAGATGGGGTAGAGCTGGCCAAAGGCACCATTTGCCTTCCTGATACGGCTTCGAACATCTTCCTCTGCTCCCCCATCATTTGTGACTATACTCCCAAGGTAGAGGAAGGACTCAACTCGCTCAATGTCCTTTCCGTTGACTGTCAAACTAGTCGTGATGTCAGAATTTATCCTCATCTCTTTGGTCTTGTTGGTGTTGATCATCAGTCCTGCACGTTCTGCTTCTCTCTGCAACCTCCCCAGCTTATCTTCTATGTCTCGGTACCGGTGTGCCATAAGACAAATGTCGTCTGCGAAATCCAGATCTTCAAGCCTGTCATTTATACCCCATTGAATACCCCTCTTACGTCCTCCCATTACCTTCTTCATCACACTATCCGGGACCAACAGGAACAGAGTGGGGGAAAGGACACACCCCTGTCTCACTCCGGAACTGACCTTTATCTTTTCTGTTAATTAGCCTTCGTGAAGAACCTGGCACTCATTCCCTTCGTACATCTCTTCCATGATTCTGATGATCTTTGTTGGAATTTTATATTCCTCGAGGGTCTTCCACATGATTCTTTGATTTACGGAGTCGAAGGCTTTCTCGAAGTCAACAAATGTGAGGTAAAGGGTATTCCGCCACTACACACTCTGCTCCAGGATGATTCGGAGGGTGTTGATGAGATCCACACAGCTGCGATGTTGTCGAAATCCAGCCTGTTCCTTCCGAAGCCTTTTTTCTACGCAGTCTTTTATACGATTCAGGATGACTCTCGCCAGCACTTTAATTGGAATGGACAGCAAGGTGATACCCCTCCAGTTGTTACAGTTTGTGGTGTCCCCTTTCTTCGGCAACTTGACTATCAACCCCTTCTTCCAGTCGGTTGGTATTTTCTCCTCCTTCCAGATCTTCTCCAACAGCGGGTGCAGCAGATCGATCGTAATATCCAGGTCTGCTTTCAGTACTTCCGCTGGGATATTATCCAGAACTGGTGCCTTCCCGCATTTCATCTGCTTCAACGCTGTCCGTATTTCGTCCCGAGTTGGGGAGTCGAGGCTGATGCTTGGGTCACTTTCTGCTTCCTCTTCATCTTCTCATCGCTGCTTACTTTCTGGTCCTCTATCTCTATTAAGAACCTCCGCAAAGTGTTTTCTCCATCTTGTCAGCTGCTGTTCACACGTCGTGAGGATCTCGCCCGTCTTGCTATTCACAGGTCTAGTTTTATTAAAACCTTTCTTCGAAAGCATCTTTGTGACGCCATAGAGCTCCTTAACGTCCCCCCTTCTTGCCGCTTCTTCTGCTTTCTCCGCCTGCTCATCAATCCACCTCCTATGATCCTTCCGTACACTCCTCTTTACCTCCCTGTTTGCTGTTGAATACTTTGCTTGTGTGAGAGCCTTCTGCTGCCTAGTCGTGCAGGTGTTGAGCTTGGCCATAATCTCCTTCGTATAATTTATCTTGTCCCAGGTCTGATCGGATATCCATTCTTTCCGCAGGTAGTTCTTGTACCTGAGCTGCATCTCACTGGTTTCCACGAAGATATTCTTTACCTCGCTCCACGCAGTCTCCACGTCCTTCTCTGTCTCGGAGTACAATACCTGGAATTTATTTCTGAGCTCCAGTTTAAATTGGTACAATCTCTGCTGGTTCTTAAGCTTGCCCACATCAAACTTGTTGTGCCGAGAGTTAAACTTTCGGCGGACTGCGACGATCTTCATGCGGAAGTTGGCAACCACAAGATGATGGTCACTACCAACGTCCGCTCCTCTCTTGTTCCTTACATCTTCCAAGCTTCTTCTGAACCTCCTGCTCACCGCGATGTGATCAATTTGATTTTCTGTGACTTGATCAGGAGACACCCAGGTGACCTTGTGGCACCGCCTATGAGGAAATACCGTGCCACCTATCACCAAATCCTGACTGGCGCAATATTCCGTAAATTTCTCCCCATTGTCATTCATCTCACCAAGGCCATGTTTACCCATGATATGCTCCAACCCCTCATTGTTTGAGCCCACCTTCGCGTTGAAGTCTCCCATAACAATGAGAATGTCCTTCTTACTTCTTTGTCTTGTGACATCTCGCAGCATTTGGTAGAATTCTTCCTTCTTCTCTGGCTCCGATTGTTCTGTAGGCGAATAGCATTGGATGATGATCACATTCCTGATCTTTGTCTTGAACCTAGCAAAGATGAGCCTACTAGAAATTGGCTTCCACTCCATAATGCTTCTCTTTGCATTTTTGTTGAGCAGCAACCCCACTCCATCTCTGTGTTCTTCATCATCGCCCCCAGAATAGAGAAATGTAATTCCATCTGTGGTCTGTATTTCACCAAATCCTGGCCACCTCACTTCACTCAATCCTGGGATATCCAGCCCATAGTTCTTCATCTCCCGTCTCACATGTTTCAGTCGGGTTTTCTCCATCAAGGTCCTCACATTCCAGAAACCGATTTTTGTAGTCCTCTTTATGCCAAAAGTCGTCATCAGGTTATCCGTCCGGTTTTGTAATTTCGCTTCAGTTTCCGTAATCAGTATATTTAAGAGGAGCGAGTGATTAACCCACTGCCTCCGAGTGCCTTGGAGGGGCTGCCACCTTAAGCCTGACGCACCAGGCTGATTTTCTGTCAGGGTTTCTTCCCTTTGAAGAACCAACTACAAGGCATCAGTTGTTTTACCAGAGCCCCGTTAGCCGTAATTTCTTCAGGGTTCCTGTAGGGCCTTCACATCTACCGTAGCGGTCTTGAGGCACACAAAGTCCCCACTGTACTTCACCCCTACAGGCAATCCCCTACTTAATTACGTTGCCCATCTCCCACGACGAGGACGAGGGGTTGGATTTGTGGGAGACAAGCGGAAATTACCGCTATTTTTAAATAGAAATTACTAGAGGTAATATACAAAAAAAAATGCACGGGTCGTATTAACGAAGCCTGGATTACAATTAGTTAACTCCTTTGTAATTAGAAAAAAATACGATTCCCTAATTTTAGAAGGGAAAGATACATATTAAAATGTGGACTAGCCACAGTTTATACAGAATGAATACATCCGACAAAATGGGAGGGAGCCTCTATGGGCTAAGCCTCATAGAAAAAGAAAGAACCCAATGGTTAAATTTAATTTGGTTTGTAAAAGGTATTTGGGAAAGGGAAATAGGAACTTCAGGAAAACGTCCTGGCCAGATTTATTTTCTCTCAACCGAACGCGTCGCGGAAGCTATTTAGCACACGCAAATTCGAAGCACTGATAGTTTTTGATAAGTTGAAAAACTTCACTATCGTAGTGTATGTAGGTTTGTAGAACCAGAGAAAGTTATTGCAGTTATGGAGAACACTTAGTGTAATTTGAGTTTGAATCAGTTTATAGCGTTGGAAAGTTTATGGGTGCAGTTGAATGATGAGGTAAAGTTCCCACGGTGGAAAGCAAATTAGGTGTTGACCAACAGTTAATATAACATGAATTCCTCGGTGAGGAATAGTATTTCCATATTTTGGCGTGGAAAATACTAGATTGCTTGAATAGTAGAAACATTGGTTGACATAGAGAGTTCTGGAGTTATGATGACGGTTAAATGGGGGCAAGAGAGGTCCCGCGACGGAAAGCTAAGTTTTATAGACAGTGGTTAATTCGATTTAAATCCCTCGGTGTTGGAAGGTATTCCCATTTAATTTGTACAAGAAGTAATGAATTTTCATTTTTTTAAGTCAGCTTAGATACCTAGAGCATGACAAGAAAAATCCCTCGAAGACGGTTATTGCACAATAGTTAGCAATTCCACACACCGTCTATAAATTTAAATTAGAAAGCATTTAGCTCTTTAAAACCATTAAAATATGTTTATAAACATTGAAGATTTGTACTTAGCTTTCTTTTCATTATAGAGCAGGCAATGGTTCTTGGTGATGGTTGGTTTAAAAAATTGACATGGCGTCTAGTTTAAAATGTCTCAAGAGGACAGGAGACTGGCCCGTGGGAGGGCTTTGCACTGTACTCGACGGCCGAATTATGAGAAGTGAGAACGAGCGATTCCTCACACGACAGAGGAGGTTAACGAGGGGAAGCAAGGAGACAAGATAGTATACAACAGAATGTACAATATGACAAAGAAAAAATTCTTATATAAAAATATTCTTCTTCATGAAGCGGTGATCAAGGAGATGTTAGCTGGCGACAACGACGGTGCCTCATGGATTGGTGAGGAAGTTCTCTTGAGCTTGGAGATATTAAAGAACTTCGGCAGTTAGCTGCTAGATGCCGCTAGGTTCTCCATGGAAGTTACACATCTAGAACAGACTCAAGGAGAAAATAAACTTGTGCACAAAGAGAAAATGAAAAAGATCACTGTTTGTATCTGCGAAGAAGGAATTAAATAAAATAAATAAATCGAAGAGCAGCAAAAGCCAACTCTGACTGACCGTGTATTCCAAAGAATACACCATACTGGGGGGCGGCAGACACCAGCAGGGAGCAAAAAATACAATGTTAGAGATTGAGAGGAAGGGGTGCTAGCATAGAAATGGGTCTTGTGACATGCCCATTGGTTGTTAAGATCATAAATACCCCGATTCTGCCGTCCCTTCCCGGGTAACACTCGACCACTCTTCCAGAGATCCACACTAAAGGGGGGAAGCATCCCTAACAAGAACCAGTTCCCCCACTTTGATGTCATGATTAGAAAGAAGACACTCCTGTCTCCGTTGCAAAGAAGTTAAATATTCCAATTTTCACCTCTTCCAGAAAGAATTACGAAGAGCTTTGAGTTTACGCCAAACAATCGGTAAATTAGAATCTCTATAGGAGTTAGGAAGGGGGGGGGGGGTAGAAAGAGAAGTGCCTATAAGGAAATGACCAGGTGTTAAAAGAAGCAAATCATCAGGGTCATTAGAAAGCGGGGTGAAAGGGCGAGAATCAACAACACCCTCAATCAGAATAGACAGTGAGATAAATTCGTCATAGGTTAGAATGCAACTACATAAAACTTTTTTAGATGACGTTTAGTAAGCTTGACACACGATTCCCAGCTACTGCCGGGATGAGGGGCGTAAGGAGGTATAAACCGCCATTTAAAACCTTTAGAGTAGGAGAAATTAGAAATTAGTTCCATGGCAGAAGGAGATGTGAGAGCTTTCTTCCACAATGAAGCTGCGCCTTGAAAGGTGGAGTCGTTATCGGAGAACATTTCAGAGGGAACGTCACGCCTGGCAGTGGACCGAGAAACGGCTGACAGAAAGTAAGAAGTAAAGGCATTTGTTACTAGTTCCAAATGGATCGCACCGGTAACCATGCAAACGAAAAGAGAAACATTGAGTTTTCCCAACAATTTGCGTTTGGCTTCAATAGAATTACGTTGATATTGAAAGGGACCCATATAGTCTACGCCAGTTAAAACAAAAGGACGAATAGGGGAAGAGCGGAAAGAAGGTAGATCGCCCATCAATCGGGTACTAACCTTAGGTTTCACCTTGAACCAAGGGATGCATTTATGAATTACAGAAGAAACTGTGTTAGGTACAGTACGAGCAGCGCTTGTAACACGGAAACGAAAGCAAATGTGCTTTCCCGCATATTTAGTTACAACCTGTATATAGACAAGCGAGAAGCAGCCATTTTGAAAATATGGCATTAATAAACATAATCGTTTTACCTATTAGTTAAAATAACGAAATATAGAAAATATAGTCTCACACATAAGAGGTTTTCTCTACAGAAGGCAGCAGATAGGGACACCGTACATTCAACATGGAGGATGGAGGTAATTTTATGACGTTAAAATTAAATCCTGTGGATCCAATAGTGGAAATACAGTGAGGCCATACGATATTATTATTATTATTATTATTATTATTATTATTATTATTATTATTGACCGTTTACATGAGCAAGTTAGGGGATGCCCAAAAAACACTAAATACTGAAGTTGACTATAAGGACTATGTTAAGAAGATATACCACACAATTTACTTTAACCACTGTATTTCATCTCCGTAGGGATTTCTATTTGTGTAGGTTACTATAATATTGAAAATTCAAATTACAGTACAGTAAGTATGTAGTTAGTTTTAGTTTTAAGTATGTAGTTAGTTTGTTTATTAGAAATATGTCATTGTTTTATTAGACTGTGGTGTGTGAGTGTGACTGGTGGCAGTTGCATTGTTTATTAGTTATAGTTCATTGTTTCATTAGACTGTGATGTGTGAGGGTGCATGTGAGTGTGCCTGGTGACAGACTGTTTAGTGGTAGTATTTGTTGTTGGTGGAACTTAAGTATTTTTTTTCGTTAGTAGAATTTGGTATTTAATTGTTAGTAGAAGATTTAGTATTTTTGTTAGTAAAATTGCTCTTTACTTATTCTGAAAAGGAGTAGCAGTCTTTCAGAATAAATCAATTCTTTACTAGTCTAATAGACGGTTAAGATATTGATAATATAAGCCAACTAATGGCTACACTGCGTTCTGCTGAAAGCAACGGGAAACTACAATCGTAATGCTATTCCCGAGGATATGCACCTCTCTATGCATAATTACATGTGATGATGGCCTCCTCCCTAGTAAAATTTAATCCGGAGGTAAACTAGTCCCCCTTTTGGATCTCCGCGTGGGGACTACTCGAGATGGGGGGGGGGAGGGGGTTAACATCACAGAAGTGACAAAGAGGAAATCTGACATTCTACGGATCGGAGTGTGGAATATTAGAAGTCTGCTAGGAAATGGAAGGTTAGAAAACTTAGAAAGGGAAATGGATAGGTTGAGGTTGGATTTGGTTGGGATTAGTGAAATGCGCTGGCGGGAAGAACAGGACTTTTGGTCAGGAGACTATAGGGTCATTAGCACTAAATCAAACAATGGCCAAGCAGGGGTTGGTCTCATATTGAGTAGGAAATTTGGACAGCGGGTGGAATATTATGAGCAATATAGTGAACGGATTATTGTAGCAAAAATCAATACTTAACCTACGTGCCCCACAGTGGTACAAGTCTATATGCCTACCAGTCAAGCTGATGATGAGGATGTTGAAAAGGTCTACGAAGAAATAGATGAAATTCTGAGGTATATCAAAGGTGATGAAAATGTTATAGTAATGGGAGATTGGAATGCTGTGGTAGGAAAAGGGAGAGAAGGGAAGATAGTAGGAGATTTCGGATTAGGTGAAAGGAATGATCGAAGAAGCAGGCTGATGGAATTCTGCACCGAGTATGAGTTGGTCATAGCTAACACCTTATTTAATAACCACAATAGAAGAATATACACATGGATGAGACCAGGAGATACAGGGCGTTGCCAAATCGACTTCATTATGGTCAAGCAGAGGTTTCGAGCTTTTCTGTTGAGCAGCAACCCCACTCCATCCCTGTGTTCTTCATCATCGCCCCCAGAATAGAGAAATGTAATTCCATCTGTTGTCTGTATTTCACCAAATCCTGGCCACCTCACTTCACTCAATCCTAGGATATCCAGCCCATAGTTCTTCATCTCCCGTGTCACTTGTTTCAGTCTGGTTTTCTCCATCAAGGTCCTCACATTCCAGAAACCGATTTTCGTAGTCCTCTTCATGCCAAAAGTCGTCATCAGGTTATCCGTCCGGTGTTGTAATTTCGCTTCAGTTTCCGTAATCAGTATATTTAAGAGGAGCGAGTGATTAACCCACTGCCTCCGAGTGCCTTGGAGGGGCTGCCACCTTAAGCCTGACGCACCAGGCTGATTTTCTGTCAGGGTTTCTTCCCTTAGCCTTTGAAGAACCAACTCCAAACTACAAGGCAGCAGTTGTTTTACCAGAGCCCCGTTAGCCGTAATTTCTCAGGGTTCCTGTAGGGCCTTCACAGCTACCGTAGCGGTCTTGAGGCACACAAAGTCCCCACTGTACTTCACCCCTACAAGCAATCCCCTACTTAATTACGTTGCCCATCTCCCACGACGAGGACGAGGGGTTGGATTTGTGGGAGAAAAGCGGAAATTACCGCTATTTTTAAATAGAAATTACTAGAGGTAATATACAAAAAAATTGCACAGGTCGTATTAACGAAGCCTGGATTACAATTAGTTAACTCCTTTGTAATTAGAAAAAAATACGATTCCCTAATTTTAGAAGGGAAAGATACATATTAAAATGTGGACTAGCCCCAGTTTATACAGAATGAATATATCCGACAAAATGGGAGGGAGCCTCTATGGGCTAGGCCTCGTAGAAAAAGAAAGAACCCAATAGTTAAATTTAATTTGGTTAGTAAAAGGTATTTGGGAAAGGGAAATAGGAACTTTAGGAAAACGTCCTGGCCAGATTTATTTTCTCTCAACCGAACGCGTCGAGGAAGATATTTAGCACGCAAATTCGAAGCATTGATAGTTTTTGATAAGTTGAAAAACTTCACTATCGTAGTGCATGTAGGTTTGTAGAACCAGAGAAAGTTATTGCAGTTATGGAGAACACATAGTGTAATTTGAGTTTGAATCAGTTTATAGCGTTAAAAGTTTATGGGTTGCAGTTGAATGATTAGGTAAAGACACGCGAGAAGCAGCCATTTTGAAAATATGGCATTAATAAACATAATCGTTTTACCTATTAGTTAAAATAACGAAACATAGGAAATATAGTCTCACACATAAGAGGTTTTCTCTACAGAAGGCAGCAGATAGGGACACCGTACATTCTAGATGGGGGATGGAGGTAATTTTATGACGTTAAAATTAAATCCTGTGGATCCAATAGTGGAATTACAGTGAGGCCATACGATATTATTATTATTATTGACCGTTTACATGAGCAAGTTAGGGGATGCCCAAAAAACACTAAATACTGAAGTTGACTATAAGGACTATGTTAAGAAGATATACCACACAATTTACTTTAACCACTGTATTTCATCTCCGTAAGGGGGACGTGGTGGCTCAGCGGTCTAGCTGTATGCCTCTCACCAAGGCGGTCTGGGTTCGATTCCCGGTCAATGCATGTGAGATTTTCGAAGTGAACTGCCATTTCCTGTGGTTCGGATTCCACGAAAAATGGAGGTCCCGTGGCTCATGATCTCAAGATTAACGGTCACGTTAAACTACAAGCTTCCTTCCTTTTTTCATCTCCGTAGGGATTTCTATTTGTGTAGGTTACTATAATATTGAAAATTCAAATTACAGTACAGTAAGTATGTAGTTAGTTTTAGTTTTAAGTATGTAGTTAGTTTGTTTATTAGAAATATGTCATTGTTTTATTAGACTGTGGTGTGTGTGTGTGTCTGGTGGCAGTTGCATTGTTTATTAGTTATAGTTCATTGTTTCATTAGACTGTGATGTGTGAGGGTGCATGTGAGTGTGCCTGGTGACAGACTGTTTTAGTGGTAGTATTTGTTGTTGGTGGAACTTAAGTATTTTTTTCGTTAGTAGAATTTGGTATTTAATTGTTAGTAGAAGATTTAGTATTTTTGTTAGTAAAATTGCTCTTTACTTATTCTGAAATGGAGTAGCAGCCTTTCAGAATAAATCAATTCTTTACTAGTCTAATAGACGGTTAAGATATTGATAATATAAGCCAACTAATGGCTACACTGCGTTCTGCTGAAAGCAACGGGAAACTACAGTCGTATTGCTATTCCCAAGGATATGCACCTCTCTATGCATAATTACATGTGATGATGGCCTCCTCCTTAGTAAAATTTCAATCCGGAGGTAAACTAGTCCCCCGTTTGGATCTCCGCGTGGGGACTACTGGAGAGGGGGGGGGGGGGGGTTAACATCACAGAAGTGGCAAAGAGGAAATCTGACATTCTACGGATCGGAGCGTGGAATATTAGAAGTCTGCTAGGAAGTGGAAGGTTAGAAAACTTAGAAAGGGAAATGGATAGGTTGAGGTTGGATTTGGTTGGGATTAGTGAAATGCGCTGGCGGGAAGAACAGGACTTTTGGTCAGGAGACTATAGGGTCATTAGCACTAAATCAAACAATGGCCAAGCAGGGGTTGGTCTCATATTGAGTAGGAAATTTGGACAGCGGGTGGAATATTATGAACAATATAGTGAACGGATAATTGTAGCAAAAATCAATACTAAACCTACGTGCACCACAGTGGTACAAGTCTATATGCCTACCAGTCAAGCTGATGATGAGGATGTCGAAAAGGTCTACGAAGAAATAGATGAAATCCTGAGGTATATCAAAGGTGATGAAAATGTTATAGTAATGGGAGATTGGAATGCTGTGGTAGGAAAAGGGAGAGAAGGGAAGATAGTATGAGATTTCGGATTAGGTGAAAGGAATGATCGAGGAAGCAGGCTGATGGAATTCTGCACCAAGTATGAGTTGGTCATAGCTAACACCTTATTTAATAACCACAATAGAAGAATATACACATGGATGAGACCAGGAGATACAGGGCGTTGCCAAATCGACTTCATTATGGTCAAGCAGAGGTTTCGAAACCAGATTTTGGATTGTAAAACATATCCTGGTGCTGACATAAACTATGACCACAATCTGGTTGTAATGAAATGCAGATTAAAGTTGAAGAAACTGAAGAAAAGTCAAAAAGGAGGCGAATAGACAGACTGAAAGTAAAGGATGTAAACGAAAGATTCAAGAAAAGTATATGGGAAGGACTAATGAAAACCCCTAAACAAACTTCAATTGCAGACGAATGGGCACTTTTGAAGAATGAAATAACAAAATCCGCAGAAGAAAACATTGGTAGGAAAGAAAGAATAGGTAGAAAGCCGTCGATCACTCAGGATATACTAGAATTGATGGATGAAAGGCAGAAACACAAGAATCTAAGAGACGAAAAGGGGAATGCAGAATACAGATGTCTGAGTAATGAGGTTAACAAGCAGTGCACGGAAGTGAAAGAAAAATGATTGAAAGAGAAATGTGCAGGTATAGAAAATTGTCTGAAATTAGGAAAAGTAGAAACAGCTTATCGAAGGAATAAGAATACTTTTGGGGAAAAGAAGACTAAATGCTGTAATATTAAGGACTCAAATGGAAAGTCTCTAACAGATAGGGAAGAAAAGGTTGAGAGATGGAAAGCTTACATAGAGTGCTTGTATAAGGGAAAGGAGGTTGAGAATCGTGTAATGGAAAGGGAGGAGGAAATTGATGAGGATGCAAAAGGAGATTTAATATTGAGATCAGAATTTGACAGAGGAGTAGAGGACTTACGCAGGAACAAAGCACCAGGCATAGATGATATACCGATTGAGTTGCTATGCTGCATAGGAGATGAAGGTCTGATCAGGTTATTTCACTTGGTGTGTAGGATTTATGAGACAGGTGAGGTACCCCCTGATTTCAAGAAGATTGTAATCATCCCTATACCAAAGAAAGTGGGAGCTGATATATGTGATGATTACAGTACAATCAGCTTGATTACTCATGCCTCAACGATCCTGTCTAGAATAATTTACAAGAGGATTGAAAGCCAGATAGAAACGGAGTTGGGTGACGACGAGTTTGGTTTCAGGAGAAATGTAGGAACTAGGGAAGCTATACTAAGTCTTAGGCTGATTTTGGAAGGTAGAATAAGGAAAGATAAGAGAAAGTTCATGGCATTTGTAGACTTAGAACAGGCTTTTGATAACGTTGATTGGACTAAATTGTTTGACATTTTGAAATCTATTGGAATAAATTACAGGGATAGGAGGGTGATATACAATCTATACAGAAACCAGACAGCAGTCATTCGAGCTGAAGGACATGAGAGAGAAGCTGGTATTCAGAAAGGTGTAAGGCAAGGCTGCAACGTATCACCCATACTTTTCAATCTTTACATTGAACTAGCAATGAGGGAAATTTCAAAAACAATTGAAGTGGGAGTGAAGATTCAAGGAGAAATAATTTCAACTCTGAGAAATTCTGATGACATCGTCATCTTGGCCGACAAGCCAGAGGATTTGAATGTGTTTTTGAATGGTATGGACTCCGTCTTACGGAAATAAATTCACGATGAAAATTAATAAATGTAAAACAAAATACTGGAATGCAGCAAAAATAAATCAGAAACATCTATGGTGATCAAATTGGCAGGTGAAAAGCTGAATGAAGTAGGAGAGTTCTGTTACTTAGGAAGCGGAATAACCAGTGATGGACGAAACAAAGGGGATATAAAAAGTAGGTTGGCTCAGGCAAGGAATGCATTTCTACAAAAAATGAATCTGTTGACATCGAATATAGATTTAGGTATTAGGATTCATTTTTGAAAGCCTTTGTCTGGAGCGTGGCGCTCTATGGAAGTGAACCTTGGAATATTGGTGCAGCAGAAAAGAGGAGAATTGAAGCATTTGAAATGTGGTGTTACAGGAGAATGATGAAGATCAGATGGGTAGATAGGGTTACAAACGAAGAAGTATTAAGACGAGTGGGAGAGGAGAGATGTTTCTGGCGACTGTTAATGAAGAGAAGAGATAAATTAGTAGGACACATACTAAGACACCCAGGAATAGCAAGCTTAGTTATGGAAGGAACGGTCGAGGACGAGAACTGTAGGGGTAGACCAAGGTTAGAATATGTTAGATTGCCTCGGATGTAGGGTGTGGTAGCTATGTAGAGACGAAACGATTAGCTCAGGACAGGGAGGCATGGAGGGCTGCATCAACCAGTCAAAAGACTGAAGACTCAAACAACAACAACATCATCATGACTAATTGTTGTTAAGCATATAACAAATGCTTGGTAAATATTGCACTGATATATAGAAGAATTGTTTATAATAATCATCAGCATGCCTAATGTTGTTAAACAGAACACTGATATATGGCAGAATTATTTATAATAATTATTTATCAGCGTGACTAAATATTGTTAAGCATATAACAAATGCATTGTAAATATTGCACTGATATGTAGAAGAATTGTTTATAATAATCATCGGCATGACTAAATATTGTTAAGCATATAACAAATGCTTTGTAAATATTGCACTGATATGTGGCAGAATTGTTTATAATAATATATCAGCATGACTAAATGTTGTTAAGCATATAACAAATGCTTTGTAAATATTGCACTGATATGTGGCAGAATTGTTTATAATAATCATCAGCATGATTAATGTTGTTAAACAGAACACTGATATATGGCAGAATTATTTATAATAATTATTTATCAGCGTAATTAAATGTTGTTAAGCATATAACAAATGCTTTGTAAATATTGTACTGATATGTGGCAGAATTGTTTATAATAATATATCAGCATGACTTAATGTCGTTAAGCATATAACAAATGCTTTGTAAATATTGCACTGATATGTAGAAGAATTGTTTATAATAATCATCAGCATCACTAATGTTGTTAAACAGAACACTGATATATGGCAGAATTTTTTATAATAATTATTTATCAGAGTGACTAAATGTTGTTAAACATATAACAAATGCTTTATAAATATTGCACTGATATGTAGAAGAATTGTTTATAATAATCATCAGCATGACTAATGTTGTTAAACAGGGCACCGATATATGGCAGAATTATTTATAATAATAATTTATCAGCGTGACTAAATGTTGTTAAGCATATTACAAATGCTTTGTACAAATTGCACTGATATATAATAATGCTGGTCATAGATTTCATTACACTTACCAAACCGAATTTGTATATGATGGGACAGCTTTTATGTTAGGCAGCATGACGTCCAATGGACATGTATTTGATGCCATAAGAAAGCGCTTACATGGGGAAAACTACTATACACCGTACGTGCATAATTAACAATTTATACATAGCCATACTCTTTGTGGCAATCATATGCACACAAACAAAAATGCAAATGACATCTCTTAATATATATATCTAATGGCAACTACGGCTCACGAAAGTATTATCAATTACAATTACGGCAATTACGGCTCTTAAATATTATAATCTGTCGTGGCAACTACGGCTCTTAAATATTATAATCTGTCGTGGCAACTACCGCTCACGAATACAATAACATTGCCTCATATGTCGAGGTAATCTTGGCTCACCAGATGTAAACAACAACTCTGATATATCGAGGCACTACGGCACACTAAATGTAAGCAACAACATTGAGATGCATCACGCTACACATGTCGCTTCAGGCAGAACATACTTGCTCCTGAAGTGCTACTCTTCCTCATACGTCATGCTCACCTTATCATTTGGAAAAACAATTCATATGCTGCCATCGTGTAAATATTATGATTAACGGTTTCAATTGATTATACGGAAGATGGTGACGTCATATCCCTGCCATAAAACAAACGTTAACTTGAACGGATATCTAGAAACAACTGTCTATTTTAACATCATGCTGAATTTGGAGCCGTTGAATGTAAATAAATGTTAACCTGCTAAAACCGGATATCCAGGAAAGAGTGACGAACTTAACTAACAATCCGATAAACACAAACACCCATATGAAGTATTGGTTGACAATACCTTACTCGTAAACCACCATAAGGTACCTTCTGATGTGGGTCCATGGCCATGGGGACGCACTTTGGCGTCGGCTGGAAACGTCCCGACGCGCACCACCGATAGATCTTTTCCCCATACTCTCAGTCACCAGCGTCCCTGCCGTCGAAATCCCATGGAGTCGTTTAGCACGTCATGTTGACAAGATCAAAATCCAAGTAAGAAGAGCGTCTCTCTATTCCAAGTGTGATTCATCTGTTTTTTGACTCTGATACCGTAACCAGGCTTGATGTCTATCTTCCACTGTATTATCACACTCATCGTTCCACCATTGGTGTTTCTTCCTTGGATTTATTGGGGCTACTTGTTCAGCTATGTGTTTCAATTCGGGAACTATTTCCTCTACCCTGTTGGACTAGCTACC
The DNA here is from genome assembly GCA_946902985.2 of Meconema thalassinum. Lineage (NCBI taxonomy): Eukaryota > Metazoa > Arthropoda > Insecta > Orthoptera > Tettigoniidae > Meconema > Meconema thalassinum. The sequence goes on along the minus strand of OX336389.2, from coordinate 591,056,961 downwards.
TATATATATATACAAATCAATCAATAATTACCTAATAATAATAATAATAACAACAATAATAATAATAAAATTTATATTAATGATGTGATACACCGACGTGGCGCGTCCCAGGTGGCGGATAGGGGGGTCTTCACCGGCTTGCCGGCGGACTTGAGCAAAATAAAATAGCTCTCGCGGACCAAACACACAACAACTTCTACGGTTAACAACCGTAGTTGTAACTCGGAGCTTGTTCCATACAAGGTTGACTACCTTTGAAAGTCAAACATGGAAGGAAATCTTTTAAGGAATAATCCACCGAGACTGCATTCGGATATGGTGGGCAGTCACATGAAAGATACCCTAGATGAGTCGGAGCATCTAAAAATACCCCCGACAGATAGAAAACCCAAATTTAGACTGAAGATAGGACAGATAAACTATGTAACAACACACAATATAAATTCCATCATACAACCAGCAAACCTCAAAATTTTGACAGACGAAATGGATCGCAAAGGGATTCTAATAACCGGGCTTCAAGAAATGAGAAACACTGATCAGGAACCAATAGAATCACAAGGGTATAGAATTTACAAGGGAATACCAGGAAAAAGAGTAATGAAGCAATGTCCACAATTCGGAACAGGATTTGTAGTCAATCTCAAAATAATTGAATCCATCATAGAATTTAAAGCATTATCCCCTAGGCTCTCGACACTAACTCTAAAAGCTGCAAATAGAACATATACCATTCTAAATGCCCATGCCCCAACTAATGATAAAAATAATAAGAAAGAACACAAAGATGATGTGGAGGGATTTTGGGAGCTTTTAGATCAGACAGCAACAAACATACATAAAAGTCACACCAAAATTTTAATTGGAGACTTTAATGCCCAGTTAGGAAAGGAAAAAAGATATAGAGACATAATAGGAAAATGGCCAGCACAGAGAAGAACAAACAGGAATGGCATAAGACTGGTGGAATTTTGCAGGAACCAAATCAACTTACTTCAAGAGAAGACCAAATAAACTCAAGACTTGGAAACATCCAGATTGGAAAAACGGTGAATGGCAACTAGATCATGTTTGTATGGATAAGAACTATCACAGGGAGATCTACAATGTGAAAGTTCTGAGAGGAACAGATACTGGATCGGATCATTACATGATAAAGATTAACATTAAATTTACCCCGTTGACAAAGAAAAAAACTCACCTACAAAAGAGGAGAACATACGACCCTCATAAACTAATAAATAACAAGGGATACAAAGAACGAACTAGATATATTAAAATAACAGATGATCTAGAGGAAATAGTTCCCGAATTGAAACAATTAGCTGAACATGTAGCCCCAATAAAACCAAGGAAGAAACACCAATGGTGGAACGATGAGTGTGATAATATAGTGGAAGATAGACATCAAGCCTGGTTACGGTATCAGAGTCAAAAAACAGATGAATCACGCTTGGATCTCATAAAACAAAGGAAGATAACTTAAAAAAATACGAAGGGTTAAACGGCTATACCAAAAGGATATACTTCTGATGATCGAAACAAATAGCGCGAAAATAAATTCAAGAGATTACTACAAAATTTTTAGCAAACAACTGCAAAGATATGAACCTCCAACATTAATGTTAAAAGACAAAAATGGCGAGTTAGCTCATAGTAATAAAAGCAATACAGAAATTTTAGCAGAAGCATTTAACAAGTTGCTAAATTGCGAAGATCCACCAGAACTGCTTCAAATAAATACAGACACCACTATTTAAACACCATCAGAAAACATAAATCCACCCACAATCCAAGAAGTCTACAAAGCTCTGAGAGAGCTCAAAAACTACAAAGCGAGTGGAGAAGATCAAACATTTGCAGAATTGTGGAAATATTCAGCAAAACCAGTAAAGATTTCATTACACAAATGCATAGTGAGCATTTGGATCAAAGAAGAACTGCCAGACCATTGGACTATTGCTATAATACATCCATTACACAAGAAAGGAGAAAAATCAAATCCTGACAACTATCGAGGAATATCCCTTTTGGATATCACATATAAAATCATGTCACGAATTCTATATAATCGTCGTAAAGATCAATTAGAACCGGAAATAGGAGAATATCAAGGTGGATTTCGGCCATGGCGAAGATGCCATGAACAGATAATCACCTTAAAATTAGTAATGGACGACTACAAACGTTGAAAAAACAGCAAGTCATAACCTTCGTAGACTTCAAAAAAACTTATGATTGCATACGTAGATCTTCATTGCTGAAAATACTAAAATACTAAATTAATAAAAATTATAAAACTAACTCTAACAAACACCAAATCTAACGTAAAATTCAGAGGAGAAATATCTGAACCATTTACGATTAAAACAGGATTAAGACAAGGAGGTGGTTTATCGCCTCTACTTTCCAAATGTGCTTTGGAATATGTAATGAGGGAATGGTACAGGGAAAATCCTAGGAGCATAAGAATTGGAACCAAGAAAGATCAAATATGCTTAAATTGCTTGGGATTCGCAGATGACTTAGCGTTACTAGCTAATAATATTCAAGAAGCCAGATATCAAATAATAAGCCTACAAAATATAGCACAAAAAATTGGACTTCAGATATCATTTGAAAAGATAGAGATAATGGTAGCAAATCCACTTGTAATCAATCACATAACAGTAAATAACAAGAAAGTTAAAATAGTGAAGCAATTTAAATACTTAGGAGAAATTATAACTTACAACTTGGATGAGAAACCCTCATGGCAAGAAAGAACTAATAAAATGATAAAAGCCCAAAAATTAACAAGGTCTACATATAAAAGAAAATGTCTATCAATCGCAACAAAATTAAAACATTACAAGACGGTGGTTCAACCAGAGGTGACATATGGAAGTGAAACTCTTTTTAATGTTACTCAAAAAAACAGAATCGACAAAATTTTAAAAGTAGAAAGAAGAATAGCTAGAAGATGCATAAATAAAAAATATCAGAAAGATGGACAGTGGCGGATAGTACCAAATGAAGTGGTATACAGAGAACTGGAGCCCATCACTGATACTATTCGGAAGAGACGGATTTCTTTTTTTGGTCACATCATGAGGACACCAGAAACCAGATTATCTAGAAAAATTGTAGTGAAACTTTGGAATATGAAACAACAAGTAGGATGGATTAAGGAAATGAGAGAAGATATGAAAGAATTAGAAATAACCTTGGATGACTTGCAAAACAAAACAAAAAAATAAAAAACTGAGAGATATAAAAATAAGATTTCAGGCAAAAATAGACAAACGTAATACAGTAAAAGGGGTATTTACAGATGAGGAACGCCTGAGAAGATCAGAGCGAATGAAAAGCTACTGGGCGACTCGGAAAGGAAACTTACTGAAGAAGAGGACCAAGAAATGATTGACTGAAGTGGTCCAATGAGACCGTAAAATCAGAAGAAGAAGAAGAAGAAGAATTATATTAATGATAAATATTCAATTAAGCTACGTTACACGGCCGACCCTTCCCTGTTACGTCATCCACAGTCTCAGGGCGTGGCGGTCATCTTGCCCACTTGCCCCAGCGCCAGCTTTACCTCACCCTCCATAAAAACATGAGAGAGTCGCGCGTGGTGGCCCTCTTGCCCACTTGCCCCGGCGCCAGCTTCGGCCTATATATCCTACATGTGAAACACCACATATGGTTCTGAACTTTCAACTCTTATGACACAAATGTCATTCCAGGAAACAACTTCCTCATATTCATTTACATTGAAATAGTTACCCAAACTTTCTTGGAGACCTTTAGCATCGATGAAGTCATCAGTTGACATTTCGACAGTTTTATAAGGATGCCCTTTGGTTTTTGCTAGCCTTATTATTGGAATCCATTTAAGATTCTCGTTTAGAACGTTCAATCAGGGCGTGCATACTATCACCCCCATTCTGGGTGTGGCCGACTACTAGAAACTTCAAAGTTATGGTATTGGTGGTTGCAGAGTTCAGTACATGAAACATAAACAGAGAAAACAAAAATGGTCACCACAATATTGTCAGCATAAAATATCGTAGGCCTATCTTCTGCCTCACATTCTTCGAAGTAACTCATTTGTTCAAACAGATTGCAATGTCATTTGCTCCTTGTTTAGCAACACCTTCATGCCGAAAGTAGCAGGTCCCTATTTTCTCAGTAATATTATAGATAGTGAAAATGTTGCATGATAGTCGTCGTTTGTAGTAGAATTGACTGACGTCTCCACAAGGTAAGGATATGACAGCTTGTAAGTCAAAGCAGCAAATCTGAATACTTGGTTTGCTTCGAGCATATTTTAAATAATTTTCTTTCTCTGATCGACTTAAGTTATTTTCAAGCAGGTGTCTGTCAAACTTTTCTTGTTTCGTAATTTTCTCTTCAGGGGAAGAATTTCTATAGCATTCTCATTGTGAATATTGGTCTCTCTTTGGCTCAAAAAGGCAATGTTATATTCGGTATTGAAAAGTTTATCATACATACTCAATTTTTCAATGGTTGTCCTTTCTCTTTTCATGAATTGACAAACATACGGTACATAGCTGCTAGTGTAAGGCTTCCATCCAATTAATTATTTGTAGAAGACGCACGGTAATAATGAGAATCAACAGCTTCAAATCATTTAATATGAGTTTTAATAGCTGCTTTTAAAGCAGGAGCTAATGCTCTCCCTCTCTTCCCATAGCAGCCTCGTTTATCGGGTTCAATCACACCATCACTGGTCTTTTTACATGTAATAAATATAATCTTGCTGCTTATATCTAATGCCATCAGAAAAAACAACTTATATACTCTGATTTTTGCACCATTAATTTCACAATAATAAGAGTACCGGTAGTTCAATGATCGATTGCTGCCCAACTTCTTGTAAGCATATTTAGGCTGTATTCCTTCCATACTCCGTGTTAGATACCCCCTTTGTCGATGAATGCTTCCTATTTTCCAGTAATTGTTGTGAAGAGCTTGACTTTATCCTTCAGAAATTCTACTAGAACACTTAAGCCTACATTTATCAGTGCAAGGGAGTTTTAAGGTTTTACTGGGAACAATATTACCCCATACGTTTATGTAGGTCTTGTCTAAATTTCTTTGTTTTTAGCAACATTTTAGCGCATTTTTCTGCTTAACGTTTGTGTTTTCTCCTTTTTTGCATTCATCTGTTCCTAACCTTTATGTTTCATTGCGTTCATGTTGATTCCTTCCAGGAATACTCTCTCTGTCATTTACATTTTCCACATTTGCTTCATTATTTCCAAATTCAACCCTTTCTCCAGGCCCACTACTTTCTGGTATGTTATTCTTTTTTAAATATGGACAGTAATGTCTTGAATTTCAGAAATGTCACTTTTAACGGAACTTGTATCACTTTCAGGCACATAGTCTTTGTCGTTATAATCATGAAATTAAAATCCAAACATTCCTCTAGTTCACCAACCTTATCATTTGTGGTCAACACTGAAGCATATTTTGAAATCTTATCCCCATCGGTGTCAATAACAATGGGTATACTTGAATCTACTACAGCTTCATGTTCCACACTTTCAGGTATTTCGAACACATATTAACTGACTAATTCAATTCTAACGCATCCAATTCTTCGAAAACAAAACATATTCACTAACTTCACTGGATACTTCATAAGTTCCTGGAGTTATGTCCATAGAGAAAGGAAGGACTTTATGTGCACCGGGTACCTAAAATATAGAATAGAGCGTAAAGACACACAATTATTATGTCACTATCTTGATAACACAATAAAAACATTCTTACTGTATAGATTTAGCTCGTTTATGTTGGAGTTATATCCATATTCTCCCAATCCTCAAATAGAGCAGTATTTGGTTCCTTGTGTGGCACTACCGGCGCAATAGATTCTATTCTTGGCCCAGTATGTATTTCTAATCCATTTCCAATGTCATTCATGGCAAAAACATTAAATTAAATGAACATGGTGTACATTGTAAATTTTATAGGTTATGGTATCATTATCTTTACAAAAATTGACTCAAAGACAACTTATAGCTTACCTCATTTCTCACAGATGAAATAGTTGACGCTGTTTAGGAAAATATAGCAATCACCCTAAGTAAATTAAATTTACGCACAAGAACCTAGGCCCGTGTTTCCGAAGGCATCATCCCATGTTCATTCATCATGGCAACAGTAACAATGATGAAATACAACACTCCATTGCAAAATACAGTTACCTACTGTATTTGAAACTAAAACATCGTTCTGTTTCATTACCAGACATAAAGTTCCCAACAGAGGTAAAATGCTTTTAATACCCCCAAAATGTTTAGTCGTTGTTTGAGTCTTCAGTTTTTTGAATGGTTTGATGCAGCACTCCATGCTTCCCTATCCTGAGCTAATCGTTTCATCTCTACATAGCTACCACACCCTACATCCAAGACAATCTGTTTAATATATTCTAACCTTGGTCTACCCCTACAGTTCTTATCCTCCACCATTCCTTCTATAACTAAGTTTACTGTTCCTGGGTGTCTGAGTTTGTGTCCTACCAACCTATCTCTTCTCTTCATTAGCAGGCGCCAGAACCATATCTCCTCTCCCACTCGTCTTAATACCTCGTCATTCGTAACCCTGTCTACCCATCTGATCTTCATCATTCTCCTGTAACACCACATTTCAAACGCTTCAATTCTCTTCTTTTCTGCTGTATCAATAGTCCAAGTTTAACTCCCATAGAGCACCACGCTCCAGCCAAAGGCCTTCAAAAATGAGTTCCTAATACCTAAATCAATATTCGATATCAACAGATTCATTTTCTGCAGGAATGTTTTCCTTGCCTGAGCTAACCTACTTTTTATATCCTCTATGCTTCTTCCATCACTGGTCATTTCGCTTCCTAAGTAAGAGAAGTCTCGTACTTCCTTTAGCTTTTCAACTGCCAATTCGACATCCACAGGGGTTTCTGATTTCTTTCGACTGCATTCCAATATCTTTGTTTTACATTTATTACGTTTCATCATGAATTCTTTCCTCAAGACAGAATCCATACCATTTAAAAACTCATTCAAATCCTCTGGTGTGTCGGCTAAGATGACGATTTCATCAGAAAATCTCTGAGTTGAAATATACTTTCTCCTTGAATCTGTATTCCTACTTTGATTTTTTTCCAATTTCCTTCATTGATTATTCAATGTATAGATTGATAGGTATGGGTGATAAGTGGCAACCTTGCCTTACACCTTTCTGAATATCAGCCTCTCTACCATGTCTTTCTGCTCGAATAACTGCTGTCTGGTTTCTGTATTGATTGTAGAGCACCCTTCCATCCCTGAACTTTATTCCAATCGTTTTCAAAATGTCAAACAACTTACTCCAATCAACGTTATCAAAAGCCTTTTCTAAGTCTACAAATAACAAAACCGTTCTCTTATCCTTCCTTATTCTAGCTTCCAAACTCAGCATATTACTTAGTAGCCCTAGAACTTGTCCCTAGGTTTCTCCTGAAGCCAAACTTGTCTCGACTCAACTCTGTTCCTATCTGTCTTTCTAGTCAGGATCTTTGAAGCATGAGTAATCAAGCGGATTGTACGGTGATCTTCACATCTGTCATCTCCTGTTTTCTTCGGTATAGGGATGATAGCATTCTTCTTGAAATCAGAGGGTATCTCACCTGTCTCATAAATCCTACATACCAAGTGAAATAAACTGATCAGACCTTCATCACCTATGCAACGTAGCAACTCATTCGGTGTATCATCTATGCCTGGTGCTTTGTTCCTGCTTGAGTCTTCTCAATGCTCTGTCAAGTTCTGATCCCAATATTAAATCTCCTTTTTCATCCTCATCAATTTCCTCTTCCCTTTCCATTACATGATCCTTAATCTCCTTTCCCGTATACAAACACTCTATGTAAGCTTCCCATCTCTAAACCTTTCCTTCCCTATCTGTTAGAGGTTTTCTATCTGAGTCCTTGATATTATAGCACTCAGACTTCCTTTCCTCAAAAGTACTCTTAATCCTTCGATAAGTTGTATCTACTTTTCCTAATTTCAGACAATTTTCTATACCTGCACATTTCTCTTTCAACCATTCTCCTTTTGCATCCTTGCACTTTTTGTTAACCTCCCTCCTCAGATGTCTGTATTCTGCTTTTCTCCTTACATGTCTTACATTCCTGTGCTTCCACCTTTCTTCCATTAATTCTAGTATATCCTGCGTGATCCACGGTTTTCTACCTATTCTTTCTTTCCTACCAATGTTTTCTTCTTCGGATTTTGTTATTTTATTCTTCAAAAGTTCCCATTCCTCTGCAATTGAAGCTTGTTCAGGGGTTTTCATAAGTCTTTCCTTTATACTTATTTTGAATCTTTTGTCCACGTCCTTCTCTTTCAGTCTGTCTATTGTCCACCATTTTGGCTTTTGAATTTTCTTCAATTTCTTCAACGTAAGTCTGCATTTCATAACAACCAGATTGTGGTCAGAGTTTATATCAGCACTGGGATATGTTTTGCAATCCAAAATCTGGTTTCGAAACCTCTGCTTGACCATAATGAAGTCGACTGGGTAACGCCCTGTATCTCCTGGTATCATCCATGTGTGTATTCTTTTATTGTGGTTATTGTTAAGGTGTTAGCTATAACCAACTCATGCTCGGTGAAGAATTCCATCTGCCTGCTTCCTCGATCATTCCTTTCAACTTATCCGAAATCTCCTACTATTTTCCTTTCTCTTCCGTTTCCTACCACAGCATTCCGATCTCCCATTACTATAACATTTCTATCACCCTTAACCCTTATTAGTTTATTTTTAGTACCTACACTTTTAAGAAATTTTATAAAGTGAATCCTCAGAACTTCATATATTTCTTCGTAGACCTTTCAACATCTTCATCATCAGCTTGACTGGTGGGCATGTAGACTTGTACGCTTGTACCACTGAGGCGCACTTTGGTTTTGTATTGCTTTTTGCGACAGTAATCCGTTTACTATATTGCTGATAATATTCTACCCGCTGTCCAAGTTTCCTAGTCAATATGAGACCAATCCCTGCTTGGCCATTGTTTGATTTAGTGCTAATGATCCTATAGTCTCCTGACAAAAAGTCCTGATCATCCTGCCAGCGCATTTCACTAATCCCGACCAAATGCAACCCCAACCTATCAATTTTCTTTTCTAAGTTTTCTAACTTTCCACTGCCTATCAGACTTCAAACTTTCCACGCTCCGATCCGTAAAATGTCAGATTTCCTCTTTGCCACTTCTGTGATGTTTAGTACTCCCGAATATTAAAAAAGCAATAACTTGAAAATAATTTCAAACTACGAATTCTATGCAGAACCAAATCAATATGTTTCTCTGTGGAATTCTAATGAGTGTCAGCTTTGGTTCGATACGGAAATAAGTCAGAATATTTCTGTATTGAACTAGTCTCAAATGAACAACCATAAAATTCTGAAAATAATTATACGCTTTTGTAGCTAGGATACTGTGGATTTTGATTTGATTCACTATTGAAATGATAAACAGGCTTATGGCGAATGGCTAGGAAGCAATAACTTAAAATAGCCATTTTTTGAGTTATTGCTGTATTGAACTGGGCCATGAATATAATGATGGGTCTAAGCTACAGAAAAGACATTAACATTTATGGCAATAACCTTCGTGATTATTAAAGGGTTGTGGTACTTCAAACAAGACACCGACAAGTTGTTCGGTTCAAACATTCTAGACATAAGTTTAAGAGTTGAATTCACTTAGCAATATTAAAAAAACGTTTCTGATGATTCAGATTGCATAATTTTCTGTACCGTATTTATTTTAAATCACTGGTGTGATTTAGAAGTGTCCAAGTACCGATACAGAGAATTTTACTTGAAAAAGCCAACAGCTGATAATCATAGCATATGGTAGGAGCTCTTCAGATGAGACTGAGAGATTTAATCCTAGAACTGCTGCAGGTTTATCTGTCAAATGCTGCAATAAATTCCCATAAAGTACACACTAAAGGAATTTAGTATCTGTAAGCATACTGTGTTCATGAATATGACTTATCGTACATCAATAGAAAGCTGAATGACTGTTCTATATGATTTTGATGGAGGTGAATCATTCAGACTCATCATTTTGAATTAATCATAAAAAGTATTTTATAAAAAATAAAAAAATAATAATTTTCTGCTCTAGAAAACCATATTGCCAAGTTAAATGTTCGTCAGAGACATCATAAATGAAAAGTTCACAGTTTTTTGTTACTAATTCAAGAACCAGTTTTAAATAATTCCTGTTATTTACTAAAAAAGAAAATTATTTTTACAATATGACATTTCTCGATTTTGAAGTACATAATCGGCGCGCGATTACGGGGAGGCAAGTTCACAGGCCCAGGATGATGAACGAAGAACGGTACATTTTTACCTGGAAAGTCACTTTCTTCGGGTTGAATATCAGTCTAGTTCACACTTACTCCTTCACGGCTAACATTAGGAATGTGTACAGGGTCTGTCGGAACATGATAAACATCGCTTGCATTGATGGGGATTTCCATAACTTGCGTGACATCCTGTTCGCCGGTATCACTGTCACTACTTTCACCATCTTCATCTTGATACGAATCCACACAATAATCACTGTCATCGTCCATGGTCCATACTATCACACGAATGGTCAAAAATAATGCGCTCAATTTCTGAATCGTCTACATAGTGGGCGGCCATTTTGCTCAATGCAACTTCAATGTCAACATGGAAGTACTTCCACTTCTGCAGCCAAATAATAGCTTGCATATTGTGATTTGTTTGCCAAACACTTACACTTCGAAAGATAAAAGCATCGGGAACCAGCATGACTTGAAATTAGTGCCATCTGATGGCTAACAGTAGTACTTTATTTGAATTCCAAGACCGTCTTTCAGAGAGACGGTCGCACTTGATTAAACAACACACCGTCTTCCTGGAAGACGGTCCGCAGTTCTAGGGTTAAACAAGCACTGAAGAGCAATCAAGTGGATTGATGGCATGAAGACTGGGTTGGTATGGTCCTTGTCTTTCCTCCGTGTTTCTCCCTCCGTTACCACCTGTCTGTCATTGTGTTTGCCCTTTTTCCTTGCTTCTATACTTCTCATCCTGTCCAATGATTGTTATTATATGAAAAAAATGGTCAGATGTTGAATATTTTAAACAATGATCCTGTTCACAGAATATGTTCACCAATAATAATTATTATGCATATGCTCGACAACGTTGGGGTGTTTACTGGTCCCAAGTAGCCAGTTTGACAGTACTTTGAACATAGATTGTTTAGATACACAGAAAAACCCAGGCCCTTACATGGCTCAGGTCAGCCTTTCACTGCTGCTTCCTGGGTTCAAATCATGGTCGATCCTTGTGAAATTTGTGGTGAACAAAGTGGGTGCAGGACAGGTTTTCCCCAGGTATCCTCTGTCAATATTATTCCAGTGTTGCTTCACAATCACTCCTTTATCGTCGCCCCAGAGAAATATACTGGTCTTGCTAGCGGGCAAGTTTCCAATCCTCCGCCTAAAATCAGGTCAGAAGATTATTATTGTTATTATTACAGTAGAATACAGTTAATTGGTTAATCTTTTATTTCTGACAAACCTGGGAGAAGAAAATCCACAAATATTTATAGTGTTAGTTTCCTTCGCTTATTGGGACCATCTCGTGAGCCAGTAAAATTAGTCGGTTTGGAAATATTAGCCGTTTGGAGTTTGTCCCACGTGGTTTCAAGAATTCTGAAGAGGTACATCCCGACACTGTCTGTAATGCAAGTGTGGCCATTTAGAATTTGATACATGATGACAACTACGTATAATTATTTGCAATGATAATGATCCTAAATGCTAGAGCAAAGGTTTCTCGAATGAGGTGGGCATCAGGAAAGGTATTCGGTCATAAAACGATCCACATAAAACGATGCTGCAGTGCATTGTCAGTATGCCAACAGAAGACTCATTGAAGGAATAGGTTCATGCAGTTTGTTAATCACCGTCTGCATGTGGAATTGTATCAAGATGGATACAAGGGCGGAAGGGGTTGCGAGTCGTCTTGTTAGGAATTCCCTGGCAACTCCCATTCCTATAAGATAAATGCAGGTGTACTATAGCTGTTGTTTCTTAACTCCAGTAATAAAATGGATCAACTGCTGAGAATACTGTAAGGAATGTTTTGAGCAATGGTGTAGCAATTCACGAACATAGGTAGATATGATAGACCTACAGAACATAAGACGCATACAAATTTTAAGCAGTATTTTTGGTAACAAATATTTTGTAAATTCACCATCCAAATGAATGAAGATAACCGCTTGGTGAACTATCACCCTGCTGCTACAAAATACTTTTATTGGACTGCCATTTTGCAACTAGCACACATCCTGAGGGAAGAATGACAATCACATTATAATTTAATTCTACTATTGTTTCAACATACACACTATAACACACATAAAATACCTTAATTAATCCCAGGAAGATATGGGTGTCCTAGGCTGTTCATAAGGAACCTCCGCAAATAAATATATATAACAGAAACCCCCAGAAAAAGAGAACTCTTTTTTTCCCAAGTCAAGGATATTAAACACGTCTTGCTGATTTTGCCTGAGTATTATTGTATACATCCTGAAAACAGACAATGGGGAGGTATTAGTAGGCCTAGCTACAATAATGAGAATACTGACATAGTTACTAATTGATCTAACTACCCTGGCAATATTAAGGAATAATGTGGCAATTAAGTGGTAAGTTATGGAATAAGGTGGTAGTTAAGTGGCAAAAAAAGGGATACGGTACTGGTCATTAAGCAAGGTGGTAGCCAAGTGTAGATTGGACGTTAAGGGGGGAAGTCAAGAGGCAATAAGGTGAGTAGGGGGGATGAGGGGGATCTAACGCACAAGGTGCTCAAAAAGTTAGTTCACACTTTTTGCTTATTCATATCTCGTGAACCCATGGTAGGATTTTAACAAATGAGGTGTCGTTGGACTCGGGCTGACGGGGGCTTTCCTAAGGATCACCCGTTACATTTTTCATTTTTTTAAATTTGTTTTTGAAAGTAGGTGATAGTTTGAAAACCAATCATGATAGAATGTTGCGTCATGGTTCAAACGAAAGGTATCTATGTCATTTATTTTTTGTAATGAATTTTTTTTAAACACTCTAATTTTGAAATTCCTATATTTTGGAAACTAACAAGTTTACAAAAATGTTTGTTTGACTTAAATGGAAGGTCCCTACCCCCTCTACCCAAAAAATAAATTTCAAGTTTCTAGGACAAAAAACTTATGTTTGTAGTAGTGCTGTAAGGAAAGCTGCGCTAAAGCATACTTTCCTACGAACTTTGCCGATATCTCCCGAACGCATGATCAGATGTTAACGAACGAGGTGTTGTTGGCGTTGGGGTGACGTCCTCTTTGCTAAGAATGTGTGTCGGCATTTTAAAATAAATTAAAATTATTGTTTTTGATATTGGCGCTATTTTGGAAACGGTGAATTTTGGAAAAAAGTTTGTTTGACGTTAATGAAAGGTCCCTATGCCCTCTAAAATGACAGCAAGTTTCAAGTGTGTAGGTCAAGAAACAATGATAGCCTTCTTTCTCGAGAACATTGGCGATAATTCGCGAACGCATGATCGGATTTTAACGAATGAGGTGTTGTTGGCATTGGGATGCCGTCCTCTTTGCTATGAATGTATGTTGGTATTTCTTTTGAAAATTGTTGTTTTTAACATTGGTGCTATTTTGGAAAAGGTGAATTTTGTTAAAATGTTTGTTTGACGTTAATGAAAGGTCATTAGCCCCTCTAGGCAGAAACCAAGTTTCAAGTCTGTAGGGCAAAAGAAAATGAATTTTGAAAAATGGTCACTATTTTGGAAACTAGGAATTCTACAGAAAAGTTTGTTTGGCATAAATGAATGGTCTTTACCCCCTCTACCCCCAAAATAAAAGTCAAGTCTTGAACCACTTTTCAGAATTTATTGTAATTATTATTATTATCATCATGATTATTATTATTATTGTCATGTGTTGTGACATCTCTATATTACGCCTCGAGAGTTTAAAAGTGCGCAGTTTGTCTGTATGTATCTCTCTGTCTAACGTTGTGCAACCCCTGGCTACATACTGCCTTGTTCTCTCGTATTGGCTAGTGTTGTTGCTACCTTGCATTTTGTTGTGCAATTCGTTCTGCCATTGGCTCTGACAATATTTGACGCGAGTTTGGGGCCACTCCCAAACTACGCATTTGATTTTTCTGAGAGGCTTCTCTCCCCTCTGGGGGGACAGAAGCTAAGTCAGTCTTAGACGCGCCGAGATGTAAGGCGAACGTGTGTATTCGGGCAGAGGCCCACCCTCATGGCGCAGCGGAATGTGAGTACGGCTCAATGTATTTCTATCTAACGCAATGTAATTGTTTTTGTTAAACGTTCCTTCTTTTGCTTAATTCTCTTTCCTTTTCAAGATGTTATTGTTAGTATTTTAATCCTTGAACCAGATCTCCGGGACCTTGCGTAATGTCATACGGCGGAGTTCTTTTTGTTGCTTTTGTTATGTGCCCTTCTCACAGTTTTATTATTTTGGTTAATACCTGTAAGATTCGAAAGTATTGCGTTTCTGCGTCTTGGCTTATATATATTTCCTGTCGGGCCTTAGTGCTCGTCTTTTGCGTCGGTGTCTCTTTGTACCACAAATGTTTCATTTGATTGGTAGCAATTGGACCTTTGTTTGTGGACAGTATGTGTGGGGTAACGGGACTGATGTCCAACGTCCCACTAATACGTGTCCCTTTTGTTTATAGAATATATGTGACGGTGGTTAACTGGGATTTTCTCCAGCTCCGATGTCATATTATTCTTTTTTTTATATGTCGCGTTGGTGCGGCATTATGTTGGAATATAAGCCTATTTTATTATAGCGTGCTTTCGATTTTTACCGGTCTCTTTCGTCCCAAGTCAATTGTAATGTAATGTATCTCCGTATATCTCATTTTCCTTTTGTTTTGTTTTTCTCTTTCGATTTTCGCCGTATTACATAACTTAATTATAATTCCCCTTGTCTTCTCCTTCCTCCTATCTCCGTGAGATCTCTCTCCCCTTTGTTTTACTCCCCTCACTCCTCCCCCTTCCCTCCGGTATGTTTACATAACATCATGAAAAGCTTCGCGTCTTAGCAGTTCGAAGTTTGACTTTTTGCAAGTTTGTCGTTTCTCTCTAACTTTTGTAAGTTTCGTTTTATTTTCTTTCAAGTTTGTATCTTTTCGTTAGATTCATGTTGTTGAGCGGTACTCAGGTTCTGTCGTGCTTTTCAGTTTTTTTTAAGTTTTTGAATTCTTTATTCTTGGTATTGGGTTTCTTTTGTATTATTGAGCTTGTATTAGCTTGCCTTTTTTCTTTGTTTTAAATAATTTGTTTATTTCGTGTACACGCTCTTTCTTTTATCCTTAATACATTTTTATATTTTAAGTAATATAGCTCCCTTGTCTTTTCATTTCTTACATTTAAGTTCCCCTTCCTTATCCTTATCCTTATCTCGATTTCGTCAATCTTGTCTTTGTGACGTAACAAAGGCACGATTAACACGGCTCTGGGATTTATTTAATTAATTTTATGGGAATCTCGTTTCTGCACTTTTGATTATTGCATTAAGCAATTATTCGTTTGCATTTGGTTTTTTGGAAATCATCTTTTGCTCGCTCCGAAAACCTTGGGCCCAGCACCGGGTCGAGCAAGACGTCTTTTCCCCTGTCCATTTTGCGACCTTGTTGATTTTATTCTTCCACTGCTACTCTGACGCGCATTATTATTATTATTAATAGACCTTTATCGGCGCAATGGTAGCAGAGCGTGGTTGCGTGCGAAATCGTTCCCTCCTCACCTCTCTCAAGTTATTAACCTTTTATTATTTTTCTCTTCATTTACATTGTATTAAAATTTGTTTTTCTTTGAGTTTAAGGAATTCAGTGAATTGTTTTTCCCCACCCCTGAAGAAAGGGTGAAGTTACTTTCTGTGTGAACTACGGGCATCCAGGAAACCCATCTCCAAGGAAAGGTGGTTTAGTCCCTCAAGTAAACAAGACATCCAAAAGACCCAGCTTCGAGGTGAACAGTGGCAACATATCAGTGAGTACATCGCATCGCTGGAACACGACACGTCACGGTATTGTAACCTACTTTTATGTATTTGCTTCCTCTAGTAGACATTTGTTTAGTTAACGGTGATTTTAAGGCGACAGGAAATTTTGTTTGCTTTCTCTTCCTTTTCATTTCGTCAGTGTTGTGGACGTTTTTATTTTACTTTCTGTGAAGTAGAAAATGCATTTCTCTCAAGGGTTTGAGTCCTTACCTTTGTTGTAAATAGTCGCTTAGTTGACTGTGATATTTCTCAGAACTCGCCTCACCCCTTCATATGTCTCGGTCTGGAACAGCTGCTGACAGGTTTCTTGTCATTACCGTGCAGCCTAAAAACCCCCGCCCCTCTTTCTCCGAAATTTTCCCCAATGAAGGTAGGCCCACTTATGGGAACCGTCTCTTTAAATCCTACGGTCACCCCGACCCACCTTGAGCCTCGCGTAATTATACTAACGTTTGATGTTAGTAAAGTGTTTGTTGTCTCAGTTATGAATGGTCTGTTGAGCTATTATGTGTGTTATGATTGGGAGTTAAGTTTGTTTCATAATTAGGGAGGGTGATTGTTTTATTTTTGTCAGGGGATTTCAATGTAGGTTTTCATTTAAAATTGTTTATATACGGTAAGCTTGATGTTACTATATGTTCAGTATGGCAGTGTGTATTTCGTTGGGAAACCTGCTAGGTGAGGTCTCCGTCGGAATTAGGGTTTGGGACCTGTCCCACGGCTTCGACGCCCACTTAGGATGTACATAGATTCCACACGATTCGTCAATCTTTAGTATGGGATGAAGTTTGTCACGATGACCTGTAGTCCGTTATTTGAGTTTCCATGGTGTTCCAACGACTCATATTAGCATTCTGATGTAATGGGGAAATTTTGATTTGTTTATGGGAAGGAGTATGTATGTAGTGTTGTTGTTGTTGGTTGTATTTTGAGATGAATGTGTGTGTCAATGAGTTTAATGAATTTTTATCAACAGTTATTTGTGGGTGGTTTCAAATTTAGTTCAATTTTGATTTTATACCCTATTCAATTTAAACTATATATATATTACGTACGAACTATTTATTCGTTTTTATTGGCAAACCAAATATACGATAAGTATTACTCAGAGATACCAACCATTTTAGGTCTACGGCTTCCGTGTTATGGGACATTGATGTTCGTGTGAACTACTCTGGCGTGCATTACCCAATTTTCTTATATTTGTATGGGATAGGCCATACCCTCTGTGTCTTTTTTTTTAATGCGGTACCTCTGAGGTCTACGGCCCGTATATTGACGCTGTAACCATTTTATTTTTGTGGGTTGGTAATATTTATTATTGGGTTTCGAGTTTGATTGATTGTATGTCTGGTCTTGATTGGTTTTATGCGAGGTTCCAGTCTGTTCCTTTTATTTGGAAGGTATTTTGTAACGTAATTATTTGGATTTTCGTTCTCTGTCCGGGATGGCATTTTTTATTTTGACAGCTTCTTTGAGTTATTATTCCTTTTTATTTGTTAGTACCTAATGTCATTTGACGAAGGTTATTAGTACATTTTTCCCCTTTACTCCTGCTATGTATCTAGTTAGGCAGGAGACACCCGTGGCCGCCTGAGTTACACGGAGGATTTCGAAAGATGTGTTGAACTATACTTCTGCCTAAGGCAATTTCCGGTACCTGCCTGCTTTTGTTGTAGGGAGCCGGCCGGCCCATTGTCCGAGCTGCAGACACGACTTGCTATTGTTCGACAACGCCTGAGATGGTCTGTTGACTTACATTCTTTTCTTGTAGTGACAGTGATTTGTTTATTGATATAGTTGTTTACTATTTATCGTAACTTCTGTTTTACGTTTTTGTGATATCATGTTTTTATAAATCATTTCAATCTAATGTTTTCTCTAAGATAATGTGTATTATTTTCCTGTATCTGTCATATATTTGGAGAGTGTTTCCGGTAGCGATAGCTAGTCTCCAAGTACCTGAGAAGTGGCCGGTGTATCCTTTAGACCCCGTTCACGGCTCGTTTTCTCTTCTTTCATTTGGTCTGACGACCCTGCCTATTCATACTTTTACTTTCCAGCTGGCAGAATGAATCTACTTTCCCTCTTACGCAGCTTATGTAACCCCAAATATTTCCCCTGACGCAAGCCTTATTTTGTATACAGGGTGCTCCCCTTTATATTTTTTTGTGATCATGATTTAACCTTTTTCTTTCTTTTATTATTAGAAAATTGGCTGATTTCCAGAAGGTCGCCGTTAAGAAGACTTCGCTTTCTCCACGTCATCTGGCAGAGTCTAGCTCAAGATTGACCGTTTTATTATCATTATTTTCTTTTTGGTACATCCATTTTTAATATGTGTGACGTATTGACGTGCAGTAGAGGTAGGATCCGCCTTTATTTCACGGCTGTACTGATCCTTTATATAATTTCAATTTTTGTTGTTTTAATTTCATTTTAAAGTCTTTTTTTTCTTTCGTACCAAAAAGGAAAAATTTTCCTCACCAGTGAACATCTTCGTGAATACGTGTGTATGAAAATATATGTGTGTTTGAGAAAAGAGACTTGCGTTTCGTCAAGCCTTTTATGGAAGTTATGACGTTCAAAGAACTTTTAATTAAGCTGCGTCTTATGAATAAGAGAAATGTGAGAACATTTTATTATGTCTTAATTTTTCATATGTGTATCTGGTGTACATGGTGTAATCTTCTTTCCTTCACCCTGTTCAAATGTATCTAATCGAAGAATGTTATTTTATATAATTTTGTTATGAAAAAAAAAAAAATCTTTTATGCCTTTGATATGTAAAAGAATTTTTTTTGGGAGAAAGCGGTGGAATTTGAACCACTTTTCAGAATTTATTGTAATTATTATTATTATCATCATGATTATTATTATTATTATTATTGTCATGTGTTGTGACATCTCTATATTACGCCTCGAGAGTTTAAAAGTGCGCAGTTTGTCTGTATGTATCTCTCTGTCTAACGTTGTGCAACCCCTGGCTACATACTGCCTTGTTCTCTCGTATTGGCTAGTGTTGTTGCTACCTTGCATTTTGTTGTGCAATTCGTTCTGCCATTGGCTCTGACAATATTTGACGCGAGTTTGGGGCCACTCCCAAACTACGCATTTGATTTTTCTGAGAGGCTTCTCTCCCCTCTGGGGGGACAGAAGCTAAGTCAGTCTTAGACGCGCCGAGATGTAAGGCGAACGTGTGTATTCGGGCAGAGGCCCACCCTCATGGCGCAGCGGAATGTGAGTACGGCTCAATGTATTTCTATCTAACGCAATGTAATTGTTTTTGTTAAACGTTCCTTCTTTTGCTTAATTCTCTTTCCTTTTCAAGATGTTATTGTTAGTATTTTAATCCTTGAACCGGATCTCCGGGACCTTGCGTAATGTCATACGGCGGAGTTCTTTTTGTTGCTTTTGTTATGTGCCCTTCTCACAGTTTTATTATTTTGGTTAATACCTGTAAGATTCGAAAGTATTGCGTTTCTGCGTCTTGGCTTATATATATTTCCTGTCGGGCCTTAGTGCTCGTCTTTTGCGTCGGTGTCTCTTTGTACCACAAATGTTTCATTTGATTGGTAGCAATTGGACCTTTGTTTGTGGACAGTATGTGTGGGGTAACGGGACTGATGTCCAACGTCCCACTAATACGTGTCCCTTTTGTTTATAGAATATATGTGACGGTGGTTAACTGGGATTTTCTCCAGCTCCGATGTCATATTATTCTTTTTTTTATATGTCGCGTTGGTGCGGCATTATGTTGGAATATAAGCCTATTTTATTATAGCGTGCTTTCGATTTTTACCGGTCTCTTTCGTCCCAAGTCAATTGTAATGTAATGTATCTCCGTATATCTCATTTTCCTTTTGTTTTGTTTTTCTCTTTCGATTTTCGCCGTATTACATAACTTAATTATAATTCCCCTTGTCTTCTCCTTCCTCCTATCTCCGTGAGATCTCTCTCCCCTTTGTTTTACTCCCCTCACTCCTCCCCCTTCCCTCCGGTATGTTTACATAACATCATGAAAAGCTTCGCGTCTTAGCAGTTCGAAGTTTGACTTTTTGCAAGTTTGTCGTTTCTCTCTAACTTTTGTAAGTTTCGTTTTATTTTCTTTCAAGTTTGTATCTTTTCGTTAGATTCATGTTGTTGAGCGGTACTCAGGTTCTGTCGTGCTTTTCAGTTTTTTTTAAGTTTTTGAATTCTTTATTCTTGGTATTGGGTTTCTTTTGTATTATTGAGCTTGTATTAGCTTGCCTTTTTTCTTTGTTTTAAATAATTTGTTTATTTCGTGTACACGCTCTTTCTTTTATCCTTAATACATTTTTATATTTTAAGTAATATAGCTCCCTTGTCTTTTCATTTCTTACATTTAAGTTCCCCTTCCTTATCCTTATCCTTATCTCGATTTCGTCAATCTTGTCTTTGTGACGTAACAAAGGCACGATTAACACGGCTCTGGGATTTATTTAATTAATTTTATGGGAATCTCGTTTCTGCACTTTTGATTATTGCATTAAGCAATTATTCGTTTGCATTTGGTTTTTTGGAAATCATCTTTTGCTCGCTCCGAAAACCTTGGGCCCAGCACCGGGTCGAGCAAGACGTCTTTTCCCCTGTCCATTTTGCGACCTTGTTGATTTTATTCTTCCACTGCTACTCTGACGCGCATTATTATTATTATTAATAGACCTTTATCGGCGCAATGGTATGAATAGGCAGGGTCGTCAGACCACGCTCTGCTACCATTGCGCCGATAAAGGTCTATTAATAATAATAATAATGCGCGTCAGAGTAGCAGTGGAAGAATAAAATCAACAAGGTCGCAAAATGGACAGGGGAAAAGACGTCTTGCTCGACCCGGTGCTGGGCCCAAGGTTTTCGGAGCGAGCAAAAGATGATTTCCAAAAAACCAAATGCAAACGAATAATTGCTTAATGCAATAATCAAAAGTGCAGAAACGAGATTCCCATAAAATTAATTAAATAAATCCCAGAGCCGTGTTAATCGTGCCTTTGTTACGTCACAAAGACAAGATTGACGAAATCGAGATAAGGATAAGGATAAGGAAGGGGAACTTAAATGTAAGAAATGAAAAGACAAGGGAGCTATATTACTTAAAATATAAAAATGTATTAAGGATAAAAGAAAGAGCGTGTACACGAAATAAACAAATTATTTAAAACAAAGAAAAAAGGCAAGCTAATACAAGCTCAATAATACAAAAGAAACCCAATACCAAGAATAAAGAATTCAAAAACTTAAAAAAAACTGAAAAGCACGACAGAACCTGAGTACCGCTCAACAACATGAATCTAACGAAAAGATACAAACTTGAAAGAAAATAAAACTAAACTTACAAAAGTTAGAGAGAAACGACAAACTTGCAAAAAGTCAAACTTCGAACTGCTAAGACGCGAAGCTTTTCATGATGTTATGTAAACATACCGGAGGGAAGGGGGAGGAGTGAGGGGAGTAAAACAAAGGGGAGAGAGATCTCACGGAGATAGGAGGAAGGAGAAGACAAGGGGAATTATAATTAAGTTATGTAATACGGCGAAAATCGAAAGAGAAAAACAAAACAAAAGGAAAATGAGATATACGGAGATACATTACATTACAATTGACTTGGGACGAAAGAGACCGGTAAAAATCGAAAGCACGCTATAATAAAATAGGCTTATATTCCAACATAATGCCGCACCAACGCGACATATAAAAAAAAGAATAATATGACATCGGAGCTGGAGAAAATCCCAGTTAACCACCGTCACATATATTCTATAAACAAAAGGGACACGTATTAGTGGGACGTTGGACATCAGTCCCGTTACCCCACACATACTGTCCACAAACAAAGGTCCAATTGCTACCAATCAAATGAAACATTTGTGGTACAAAGAGACACCGACGCAAAAGACGAGCACTAAGGCCCGACAGGAAATATATATAAGCCAAGACGCAGAAACGCAATACTTTCGAATCTTACAGGTATTAACCAAAATAATAAAACTGTGAGAAGGGCACATAACAAAAGCAACAAAAAGAACTCCGCCGTATGACATTACGCAAGGTCCCGGAGATCTGGTTCAAGGATTAAAATACTAACAATAACATCTTGAAAAGGAAAGAGAATTAAGCAAAAGAAGGAACGTTTAACAAAAACAATTACATTGCGTTAGATAGAAATACATTGAGCCGTACTCACATTCCGCTGCGCCATGAGGGTGGGCCTCTGCCCGAATACACACGTTCGCCTTACATCTCGGCGCGTCTAAGACTGACTTAGCTTCTGTCCCCCCAGAGGGGAGAGAAGCCTCTCAGAAAAATCAAATGCGTAGTTTGGGAGTGGCCCCAAACTCGCGTCAAATATTGTCAGAGCCAATGGCAGAACGAATTGCACAACAAAATGCAAGGTAGCAACAACACTAGCCAATACGAGAGAACAAGGCAGTATGTAGCCAGGGGTTGCACAACGTTAGACAGAGAGATACATACAGACAAACTGCGCACTTTTAAACTCTCGAGGCGTAATATAGAGATGTCACAACACATGACAATAATAATAATAATAATAATCATGATGATAATAATAATAATTACAATAAATTCTGAAAAGTGGTTCAGTCTCTAGGACAAAAACTGTGCATTTTAAAACTTTTTAATTTTTTTTAAATTGAAACGTGCTCGTAGACAGAGAGGCGCTAGCGCTGGGTGTGTGTTACAACGAGGCTATCACTGGCCATGCTGAATACAGCAAATGGCTATTTCGAGGGGCGACAAAGCGAGGGATCGCTTTTCGATATTTTTCCTATGACGAACGAATAGAGGCAAATATTTCGAAAATCTCTCATGACGATCTTTAAACATGTTAGTAGCCTAATGAGTGAATTGACAAATAATAATAATAATAATAATGGTATGAGGCGAATGAAAGCAGGGCGTTTGATAGTTGTCAGCAACTTAAAGAACTTGCTTTGTATGTTTGACTGGCAGCCAAGAAAGAAAAATCTGCTCGAGGGATGGCTGGCCGGCTGAGAGCCAGTTAGCAGAATGTGTCCTCTTATCACGTTTCAGGAATATGAGCGAGAGCTGACAACAGTCCAATGGAAAATTACAGTGACATAGAGGTCACTTGAAGGCCAAACAATCTGACAACTACTGTACGTCTGAGAGATAATGGAGTAAGCGACTACAACTCTTCCCCCTACCATTGCCACAGCCAATTGCCGGGCAAGAGCGGTGAGGGGCGGGGCCAGACGGAAGGGGAGAGGTGAGGTAATAGTGTATTCAGATTGTCATGGCGCGTTGTCTGTCATTCCTGTGTTGATGTCTATAGTGTACACACATAGGCAGTATATTAACTGTGTGAAAGGTGAATGCATTCGTGTGCTCAACGCAGTTTGTTACCGTATTGGATACATTATATATTTCAGGTAAGTGTATTATCAAATGAAGTTTAGATTATTTTAATGCTAATCAATATTTACATTATTATTGGTATTGAATTTTATCGAAGGATTGTTTTTATTTTTGTTTGTTTCAGATAATCCGCCTAACTGTTGTGACCAAGGAGAGAGAGACAGAGACAGAGAGACAAACCATTCCACTGATGCCTACGAGAGAAGGCGAAAGAAAGGCTTTTATAAAGAGCAAGGTAAGATATTTTGTTATATATATAAACTGTTTTATTTTAATTTTATTTTGTTTTGTTTATGACAGGTGCTATTTGAAATTGATATACTTATGGTAGTTTTTTTTTTAGTGTGTGTTGTAAAACGCTTGAGCACTACAACAACTGCTGTTTGTTTGGGACCATTGTTTACCAGGCAGTCTACGGCTGAAAACGTTGGTGAGATTGTTTTTTTTTATAAAAATCATGTCTTTTGCCACTGCAGATAGATTAACTTGGAAACCCCTCAAGTCCTGTTTCAAGTCACGTGTGCGCACTGGTCGTGTGGTCAATGTTAGTGAGAGTTTAATCCTAAAAGACTTTCTCGAATCTTGTTTCGAAATGTTTAAATATCAAATTTGTACAGCGCGATATCATATATAAAAACAAGGACGGTGAGCATAATAAAACATTTTATATTGGCAGTAAAATGCAACAGCTTTTCATAGCTGATAATCTGAAAGATTGGTATCAAAGCCATGTGGTGAATGCCTTGCTATCAAAATTTGATAAACTGCAACAAGGACCCAGTGGTTTAGCATTAGACAAAATCCATTACCGGCAAATCAACATTTGTCATTTGAACCCGTTGAATGCTGGGTCTTGCTATATTATAACACCACCAGCAATAGCTTCGGAAAAGGCAGTGATGAATATTGATAACCATGACAATGATTGTGTTCTGTGAGCTGTGGCCGCGTATTTACAGCCAGCACAACGTGACAGTTGGCGACCAGGAATGTACAAGGCCAAGTTTCAGGAATTAAAACAAAATTTAAATTTAACTAGACTATCGTTCCCTATGGACTTAACGTTAATCCATAGCTTTGAACAAGATAACCATGACTTTTCGTTCATGGTGTATAGCCTTAATGGTAATGAGATTGTGGGTCCTCTTTATGCTACAAAAGAACCGAAACGACACCACATTCATCGTTTATATCTGCCTGAGGGAGAGGTCAATCCCTATACCTGATTAAAAGCCTGAGTAGATTGCTAAGCAGTCACGTGTCTAAGAAAAAGTGTGCAAAACATATTTGTGATCGTTGTTTGCAATATTTTCAAACCCCTACGCTTTTGGAACGTCATAGGGTAGATTGCGTTTCTCAGGAAGCGGTGAGACTGATATTACCACAAGGGGACAGAGCTATGTTAAAATTCAACAATATTCATAAGCGTGGCACTGTTCCCTATGAGGTGTATGCAGATTTTGAAGCTCTCACCACACCCATGGCGGGATGTAAACCAGATCCCAACATCTGCTCAACTACACCCATTCAAAAACATGAACCCTTAGCCATAGGATTTAATGTGGTGTGTGCCTATGACCCCACTCAAACCTTTTACAAATCCCGTGAGGGCCCAGATTGTGCCAGATGGTCTTTGGATGAACTTGTAAAGTTGGCTCATCATGTAGAGGGATTACTGGACCACCCAGTACCCATGAGCCTATCTCCAGAACAGCAGCAGCAGTATGAGCATGCTACGACATGCCATATTTGTGAAAAGCCACCGATCAGCGCTGAAGACACCATTCGTGATCACTCACACTTTACGGGAGAGTTTCGTGGAGCTGCGCACAGTAAATGCAATTTGAACTTTCCAGCACCTCGTTTCATCTGTGTCTTTTCCACAATCTGGTGAATTATGACATTCAGTTTTTGATTCGTGAATTGGGTCATGTCAACAAGGGCTCGTTTACCATTGTCCCTCAAAACCATGAGGGTTTTACAGCCCTGACATAGCAGTTGGGCAACTTTAGCATTCGTTTTTTGAATTCCTTTAAGTTTATGGCATCCTCGCTAGACAGTCTTGTGAATGGCTTGGATGAGAAGGAATTAAAAACACCAGAAAGTATTTTGAAAATCCCGAGCAATTTCAATTGTGCACTCGGAAAGTTATATTTCCCTACGATTTCTGCAACAAATGGGACGTGTTAAAGCAAAAACTCTCCCACCACAAGACACATTTTACTCGGAACTAACACGCAATACCGTTTCCGATGAAGACGTATGCACATGCATGTCAAGTTTGGCGAGTGTTTGCTATTAACACGCTAGGTGAATATGCTATGCATTACCGAAAACTGGATGTATTGCTGCTCACCGATATGTTTCAAGAATTCCGTGAGTTGTGTCAACACATTTACGGTCTTGACCCGGCTCACTATAATACGAGTCCTGGGCTCTCAATCGATGCCGCTTTGAAATACACTCAAGTGGAATTGGATTTACTCACTGATGTAGACATGGTTCTATTTTTTGAAAAGGGCTTTCGTGGTGGCTTTGTGTCGCTTAACCAGCGCCAAGCCGAAGCGAACAATGTCTACATGCACGATTATTCACTAGATAAACCAGAATCGTACTTAATGTACTATGACTTTAATAACTTGTATGGCTATGCCATGGGGATTTCGCTTGGCTGACAGAGAAACAAGTGTCAGAATTTGATGTGAACATGGTTAGTCAAGAAACAGGCCGTGGATATGTGCTAGAAGTGGATATTGAATATCCCTCATCCTTGTATGATGAACATGCCGATTTCCCATTCTGCCTTGAGCAAATGGTTTCCTCTGACAGTAAAGTGAAAATTCAAAAACTCATAGGCACACTTTACAATAAAAATCGGTATGTGCTACATATCCAAATGTTGGAGAAATGCCTAGCCCAAGGCTTGGTGTTAAAGAAAATCCGCAGGGGTATTTCCTTTGCTCAGAAACCATGCCTCAAGCTATACATGCAACTCAACACAGAGCACCGACAAATGGCAACACAAACGTTTGAAATTAATTTTTTAAATTAATGAACAACTGTATCAATGGCAAGTCCATGGAAAATGTCCGCAAATACCGCTAGATTAAATTGGTTAATGTCTGGGAGGGACAGTGGGGTGCCCAGGAGTACATTGCCATGCCAAATTTCAAATCGATCAAAATTATTGATGAGAATTTGGCTACTATTGAAATGAGTAGGACCAGTGTGGCCATGGATATGGCCATTTACTTGGGCCAAGTCATTTTTGACTTTTCCAAATCGGTCATGTGTCGATTCCACTAAGAGTTTGCCAAACGCCATTTTGAGGACGTCTCTCTTTTGTGTATGGATACGGACTCATTCATTAACCACATTCGCCACTGCAACCCCTATGACGTCAAGAGGCAGCATAGTGACTGGTTCGACACCTCTTCGTATAGCGCTGACAATGTTCTTCAGCTGCCCATAAAAATAAGAAAGAAATGGGCGTTTTAAAAGATGATTGCGGTGATTCCGACATGACGGAATTCATAGGTTTGGCCTCGAAAATGTATGCTTATCGCACACTAGACTGTAAGGAAGCCAAAGGAGCAAAAAGTGTAGGTAGGGCAGTGGTAAAATCGCTACGTGTAGACGACTACCTGGCGGTTTTACGCACTGGCAAAGCTATGTCCCATACACATTACAGGATACAATCCAACAACCCTATTTGTATCTTGTAGAACAGAGAAAACGCACCCTCGCCTCCATGGATAGCAAACGTGTGTGGGCTGATGACTGCTTACCAGCCTGCCCTGGGAGGAGGTGTGATTCGTCTGTTTAATTGTTTAGGGACATGGCTTTTTTGTAACTCGTAGATGTAGTATTTTGTATTTTGTAAATATTAATTTTTGCCATTGTAAATAGTGGATTTTGTAAATAGTGGCAACCCTCTTGGACCTTTTGCTCTTTAAAAGCCCAGTGCAACCCTAGTTTATTCTTATTTTAATTTTAAATTTAACCGAGTTGGGAATTGAAAAATGGTATATATTTTAATTCTTTTAGATCTGTACAAAGTTGTAGTTTTTGTATATATGAAATGAGTAATAGTATTTTTTAGTAACTTTAATGACTAGAATATAATTTTTTTGGTAATATAAATCGTAAATGGTAAACTAAAAAAAGTTATTTTGGGATGAGTGTGCATGTCAAGAATGTGCTTTTGGGAATAAATAAAGTGTTTGTGTTTGTTCCCAAAGGTAGGTATGGTTGCGTGTGAATGTATGAGTAGAGAGAAAGCTGGTGTGTATGTATGACCAGAGCAAACACTTTGAGGTAGGGTGAGTGGGTGGGGGAAATTGTCACTTATATATCCAATGGTCAATAATCATTTTGTTTTGTCAATTGTTTTTCTTAATATGTAGCGGTCAATAGACATTATTTTTTGTAAAACAGTCTCACCCGCAGTAGTCGTAGGCCTATACGTTTCCGCAGTCCCATAAACTCACTGCATCATCATTATGGTCAAGCACCAAATGGAAAAATCCACGTTTCGATATCAGCAAAATTAAAAACGTACAACTGTCATTTTAAAAACTGGAAATGGCCATGTGTGAAATACGAAAATTCAAAAAACTTCAAACGGACATTTTTAAAAAGTATAATCAACAAAATGGAAAATCCATATCATTAAAAACATAAAAACTTCTAACGGTCATTTTTAAAAACTGTAAATTGGAAATTGGCAAATACCAATGTGTGAATTGGTCATTTGTGAAATGTGAAAATGAAAAATCAGCCCATCAACATAATGATTTATAAAAATTTAAAAAAAACTTCGTTTACTGGTAAACCTTTGTTTTTATTACATAACCATAGGGATTCACAAAAGAAAATAGTATACAAACAAATCCCAATTCCTCACTCCTCAATTCCTCAATGCTCATGTCCATGCATCATCAACTTTTCTTTCATAGCACTCATCACAATCAGGGCTGCCAACCTCTCACCCACTGAGGCATCACAGGATGTGAAACGTTGTTTATTTATTTTTTCAATAACAATTTATCTGCCACATGGCTTAAACCAGGATGACTATGTCAAAAAGAAAGGTTGTGTTCTTTACATGCTTGATCCAAAAGATTAATGGGTACCTCACCACGCTGCAAACGTTTTTCAAGACGAGTTCCAGGGCCACAAAAACGATACCCTGGGAGATGGATTTCGAATGGTAAGTATTGAATCACTTTGTCAATGATGCCATTGCCAGTACAGGTCTGGCATATCCTTTTCCATCGATGGTGAAAATGTTTGATCTTCCTCTTCCACTGTGGACGATGTTTGTGTTTGTTGTTGTTGTTGCTTTTCCTCGCCATGACACTCGTGGAATGTTTCAACAAAGTCTTTACACGGACTTTTATGTCCATGATACAGTTTCACCAGCTGGCAAGTCGCGCACTGACGTATAGAGGATATTTTTGCCATGGCTACTTGCTTATGGTGATCGTAATTCGTACAAGGTTGCAATTCACTCAACACAGAGTCTTGAGTCCATGATTTTGGTACACGTGGCGAGATTTCTTTCACCGCGTTGGCAGCCACATAATAAATGAACGACTTGGGGAGTGCCAATAATTCCTCTTTGGTAAAACTGTCTAGTTTCGTTTTACACACAAAGAATTTGCCGATGACTTTGTCTGAGGCATTCCCTTTCTCCATGATATCACGTGCTGTAGATGTTTACACGTCGCATGTAGAAATCTCACTGACGTCAATCACAGGCAAATCTTGAGTTTTAATTTTATTTAACAACTCCCAGCAGGCATTGGTGGTTAACCAATGAAGGAGATGCCACACATGTGCTAGGGCTGTATGTGTAATGTTGCCACATGGACAAGTACCCATGAGCGTTTTCAATGAGGGACAACCCAAGTCCACGAGGTCGATACATTGACAGTAAGGTGCCAAAAATGGTTGCAACCATTCGCGTTTTTCATTACCTTTCACAAATACCACATTTGCCGGGGACAAATGCGCTTTCATGACCACATTCAAATATTTATAGGAAATGGTTCCTTGATTCCAGTCTAGTTGCCTATGATTTTCAATCCACTGGGTTTATTTACGATCTTTTACACACAACAAATCAAAAGCATGAGGCGGTTTAAATATCAAATGCGTAGCTTGTGATATCCAAAAGGTGGTACAATCGATAATGGCCACTTGTTTAAATATAAATTTGTTGTCACCAATTTTAAACCCTTGGCAATCCACAATGAATGTGCGCAACAAGGTGACGCTTGCCTGGACCAAGTTCAGCTGACCACTGACTGACGATCGACCATTAAGGTGTGCCCATGACATGGACTTACCTGCCATGCTAGTTCGAAAAAAATTGAGGTTAGAGTAGGACAGGGGGACATGAAAAATAATATTAACAACCACAAAATATGTATATATATTTTTTACATCATTTTATTGTCATAACACGTCTTACAGGCCTTTGTCATTTTGGGATAGGGACGATACCAACTCATACAACCATACAGTCTTTTATGTTTATAACGTCCATGACACCGATGACGTCCCAATGCCTCTAAACTAGGCGTTTTTGACGGTGTGTTGCTCACCAAAGCACCGTTGACACCATACAGTCAACACGTATCGTAACTTGTTTTTTCATCACTCAGAGGCACGAGTGAGGGATAGCTTGAATGACAGGGTATATCTCCCACCTCCATTCTGCACAGTTAGGGGCAGGCGAGTGACCAGCGCTGATGTTCCTGCATAGGTTCATCACTCTCTTGCCATTGGTCTATGGTAATGGCACAAAAGGCACATTTCACTTCATCTCTTGTTTTTAAATAATAGAAGCCAGCGGCCGCCAAGGCTTGAGGGTTTATGAAAGACACCGGCCACGTTGCAAAGGTCTTAAAACGTTGTTCCTCAGAGTTTAAATTCATGGGTGTGACACCTCTTGAGGCTTTAAAGCAAGACATGACTGAGCATTTTGACGTGGGTTGACCTGTTATTTATACACTCGTCACTTGGTTGGACAGTGGATAATAGTTGACTTGTTTGTGATGACTAATCAAACAGTAGGCCGTCGTATTGGCTGGTACATTGTCATGCGTTTCAAAATCAAGTCGAATGTCAATATTGGATGGCTTGACAGACTCTTCCAGGTAAGAACAGTCAAAGACAATCAGTGGCGCCCTTGCCTTAAACGCTTGGGGTGACAGCATGGGGCTGTTCTCTTTTTGATAATACGACCATCTCAATTTAGAAAACAAGTCGTACAGGGAGCCAAACTTATGTTTCGAAAAATCAAAATCCAGTCCTTCATAGGGAAACAGAGCACCCTTGAGGAAAAGACGTTTATTTCTCAATTGCAGATGATCAAATTGCGTGGCATCCTTGGTTTGTTGATACTTGCGATTCGTTTGAAACCCCACGATCATGTAGAGAGGTCTCTCTGTATAGCGCGCTATTTTTACAGACCAAATGTGTGTGTTGGTGGTGGGCAATAGCAGGTACTCATGGAGTGCCCAGCTTCTAAATTCCATGGGTAGAGACATATCTCTTTTTACCATTTCTTGTATGTCCAGTTTTTTGCTATCGTCAAGGGTCACATGGGGCAGTCTCCATAGCATGCGTTGTAGTTGAATTTTTGAATCTATGGGTGCATTGTCGGCTCCCTTGAGCGCATTATTATCACTCCTGTCTATCACCAGATAAAGCACTTGCCTTGCGTTGACCACAATGCGCTGGTGATCTTCGGCAAAGCCTAAAATCAGTTTAGGAAGTAAATATCCGGTAAAGGTCCCATCAGTGTGTACCATCCAGTCATTGGTCGAGTCTGGACACCAACCCGCCATGCAAAGTGTTTTACCTTCTTCCTCACTATAGGAGGGGTATAGTTTCATGACACTGGAAATACCCACATTTCGAGTGCTATCCACCACGATATCGTTAATGGTATAACGCACTTCAGAAACAGATAGGCAAAAGCATGGTTGGCTAACTTGGATGTGGTGGGTGTTGAATCATCGGCTCTGGTGAGTCGACCTTCAATCTGAATGACACTTTCATGCGGTAGGGTGTAAATATCTTGGTTGTTGATAACAAATTGAATTTCATCATTGTTATTGAGTCTAGATGTTTGAGCTTGATAGGAATGGAGATCAATTCTTACCAATCCTGGTTGCTCCTCGATGTGGTTCGCTACCTCTAGGATAGAATTCATCATGGGGGTTGACGTGGTAACCCAAATGCTGTAAAATCTGCTTGTCTTAGATGTTAACGTGTATTCACGCGGCAAACAACTAACACCATTCCTAGACGGTGTTGTTGCTTTATACACCAACTTCATATTGGCCTTAGCACCAACTTGTAAGTCACTGGTGTGGTAGATTCTAGTTGAATGAGTTGTTGCTGTCTATTGATCAGTCTTAATGTTATATTACTAACACCATCGACAGCCACAGAATGAAAAAGCACCACTGGAGGGTTTTCACGAATAATATAGCCATTGGGCGATATCACAATAAAGTCATAAAGCGAATGCGATGGTTCTTGATTGGTGTACACTTGGCTAATAATATTACACGTCACCGACACATGATGGTCCTCAATGAATTTCACTTCATTGTCAGATTCATATTTTTTGTTAGGCTCTAACACGCGTGGTTTAAATCCTAGAAATGGACCAATGGAATCGGGGTGTGTTTTGAAGTCAATTTTGAATGTGGAGAAAATACTGCAGGGATGAGTGTTGGTATTTCCTAATTGTTCAAACTTGCGCGTTCCATCGAGAAAGGACTTTAAACCATATTCATTGACCAACACCACATAAATGTGTTCATTAATGTAATCTATCGTATATCCACCAAAGTTCAGGGTGAGCAGAGGATCATCATAGTAAAACTTGTTGTTCACATTTTCACGTATGTTGTATATTCTATTGTACGCTTCAAGAGAAACAAGTCCCAATCCATGAGGTCTTTTACTCAATTCGATAGGCGGGTAAAAGTCTAGGCTGACTTCAGTTCCACGTCCATGCAGTGTAATCGTTTTACTTTCTGCCGACATACAGTTGACGTTTTTTTCTTATGATGCGTCTTATATAAAATAATAAGCTCGAACGTCCACACTGTTGGCTGTTAAACGTTTGGTCACGTTAAGCATTATAATATATCTTGATCCTGTTTCCAAATTAGGTCACTGGTTCCATGGGCGGGGGCAAATTCTCAAAACTGTCAAAGTACCATTCGGTGGATCCCTCTTTGACATAAGCTACATAATGCGATCCTGGTCCTCGGTGATCATCCAAATTTACAATAGCACATTCCTGTTTGCAAGGTCGTGGGGTTAATTGGTTCCGCATAAACACACCTCGAAAATGAGAAAGCTTTAGTTGTTTAGCATAGCTTTCCACTTGTTGATGAGTCAAGGTATGTCTTGCTATGGCTGATTTTTTATATATTTCGAAATGGTGAAAACCCAAAACATTGTTGATAAAAGGCTGGCTTTAAATAGGCATTTCTAGCCCCCATAGCAATCGCTTCCATCGTTTCATTGTGTCGCTGGTTTTCTTTTAGTTACTGCTTGCCCTGCTGTGCAGCTTTGATGGTTTTCGTCACCGCACTGGCCCCGCCCAAAAGTGAACACAAAGCAGCCAGACCGGCAAATAATGCAGGTAAAAATGCCGCTCGTTTGGGGACGGGAATCACTCGCCCTTGTTTTGAACCCTGTCGCCGACGTTTTGGAATAACATGTCTCTGTGCTGCTCGAAGGGCTTTTCCTATGGTCAATACGTTATTTTTTATTTTTTTCTTCCGTAAGGGCCTGTCCACTAATGCTTTATGCCAAGGCTTTGCCAAGGACAGGGTCCATTTTTAGTCTTTCTCATCACATATCTTTGTTTCAACATGATGATGACCAACAACCTTTCACAAGATAGTTTAATTCACAACTAACGTCAGGTTGTTATTTCATTGCTGTATATTCCAATTCCACATAAAGTGGGAAATCGTTTATGGTTTTTCCCGCTTGCTTTTCATCCCATGTCAACATGAGATGAAAAGATAATTCATCACCTGTATTGACCATTTCATGGTTATGGATCAACATCCTATGACCATTTATCTCTATTTGTAAATGGTTCTCGTCAGGCATCGCGTATTTCATGTGAATGGTTCCATCATAGTGCAATCGATAGTGGCTTCAACCCGAAGCAAGCACATAGGTCAAGATCTGGTCATGGACCAGCGGTAACTGGTTTCTGTCATTCAAAGTTTTTTCATTTGTCAGATACACTAAAAATGCAGATGGGATAAATTTATAAAGCCTTTTCATTTCATAGGTCACGTAACGTTTGGTCCAGACATCGTCTTCGTCTTGTGGGTCTTCCACGTGAATAATGCGGTGATGATTAGCGGTAGGGCCATTCACTGTAAGCTGAGGCACTTTGTCATAAAACTCATACACCTTGTTATCCACATACTTTTTTGTAGTAACGTCTGTAGACACTTGAGGATGTTTCACATGGGTTAACCGCTTTCTCTTAAAATCATAATCTCTCTGTTTCGTGCGTGGCACCACAGACCTATCCACATAGTGTTTATGAGCAGGATCTCTTTCTTGTTTAGGATCATGCTTGGGAACAGACCTAGCTTTGGCCATCAATGCACGTCCAAAGACATCCATCGTCAACCAGTAGTACGAGTCTACTGTTTCTATGACAAGGCTTGGTTCCATGTATAAGGACAGCCTGCTAGCCTCTCTAAGCCTTAGTTGAAATGAAGATTATTCGGCAGCAAGAGTCATTCCCCGAGGGGGACATGGTTTCCCATCTCTGTCCCACATCACGTGAACAACGCCATGGTTCACTGTTTCCATCTTCCATTCGCTGCATCATTGTGGGACCTTCCGGCTGTGGAAAGACCAATCTTTTGCAAACGCTCATCACAGTGCCCAACGGTCTGCGTTTTCAAAATATTTATATTTTTGCAAAATCTCTCTACCAACCCCTCTACGTGTTTCTGTATCAAGTCATGTTTGGATTACAAAATGAGAATATAGGTTATTTCACATTTTCCATGCAAGAAAATGTTATTGCCCCTGATGAGGTAAAGCCTGATTCACTCATGATTTTCGATGATGTATCCACTGAACGACAATGCATCATTCAAAGCTATTTCAGCATGGGTCGTCACAAACATATCGATTGCTTCTATCTTGGACAAACGTATTCTAAAATGTCCAAACAGTTGATTCGTGACAATGCCAATGTCATTGTTTTCTTTCGCCAGGACGAGAGGAACAGTCGTCACATTTATAATGAACATGTGAATCCGGATATGACCTTTCAAATGTTTAGTGAATTGTGTGCCAAGTGCTGGAAAACCCAACGTCATGCCTGTTTAGTGATTGACAAACAAAGTGAACTCAACCAAGGACCTTATCGCTTAGTGTTTGATCATTGTATTGCTATTTAAGGCACTGACTCATTCCCTCTCAAATCATTTGTGAAGACACCATGGCGTTAGCAGAGAGTCAATTGAAAACGCATATTATTAGAGCAAAAAGTTTCGTCAATTGAAACGACCACGTGCGGATCATGCTATGTTTATTCAACAACATTTAGCACCTCCACTAAAAGCCATGTTTAAACCCTCTTTCAAGCCATGTGAAACCCTACCCACTGTTTCACAAGCCACGAAGACGCTACACGAGGACCCTGAGGAAGAGGAAAGGAACAGGAACAGGAAGATTTGACTAGTGTTAGTGAGGTTGAGGATGACGAGGAACAAGTGTTTACGCCTCAAAAAAATCCTCAGCCCTTGCAGAGTTTCTGAGAAAAAAGAAATCCTTGGTTATGGTCGAAAAACCTTGCCCTTCCAGATCGTCTCCATTTTCACAACTCTTGGCCACCCCTCAACATAAAGCTCAATTGAAAAACATTTTAATAAAATATTATGGATCAACACTGGAACCCTATTTCACCTATATATTTATTGGAAACACAGATACAACGTATGGTGTTCGCTATGAGGATGATAGTTTTAAAATTGGTGATTCATCTATTAAATTTGATCGTACTGAAGCTGTCATTAAAACATCAATTATAAATTAACGTCAGGACTGTTAAAGCTGCTATTCTCTCGTATCCCCTCTTCCCATTATTATACCCCAGAGGACATTGGCAAATATAAATCCTTTTTATTGGACACCTATGCCCACAAAAGACAGTATGATCCCTCGCAACAAGTAAATGCCAATATATCTCAAAAATATAAAACCATCATTGCAAAAATATTTCCCACCAGTCTAAGTACTCGTCGTAAAGCGTCCGCTTCGGGAGTGACATTTAAACCATTAAAACCCCTTGTTTATGTTACCTACTGGCACAATCCCAATAAGCTCGTCCAATGGCTACAGTTGTTGCATGCTTCACCTCAAGCCGGCCATACCGATCACGATTGGAAAATTCAAGAAATTGAACAAGAACTTCGAAATGCCCAAATTATTGTTTAAGCCCTCACCCATTAAAATGGGTATTGCTCACGAGTTGCATCGCCCAGCTAGGCGTCACTATCCGCGACTCAAGGTGATTTAACGAGGTGTGGATGAACTTTGGCAGGCTGACTTGGTTGAAATGATACCCTATGCTAGCGTTAACAACGGTGTGCGCTATATGTTGACCGTCATTGATGTGTATTGGAAAATGGCCTTTGTTGAACCTGTGCGACGCAAGTCTGGTCCACTAGTCACCAAGACCTTTCAACATATTATTTAACAATCCAAACGTCAACCTCAGTTGCTACAAACCGACCAGGGGAAATAATTTTTCAACAAGGAATTCTCCAGTTTTGTCAAATCTTTGGATATTCACCATACACCACGTACAGCAATCTCAAAGATAGTGTGGTCGAGCGGTTTAACCGAACATTTAAAACGCATATGAGGAAAGCGTTTACCGCTCAGGGCTGGTTGGACATGTTACCAGAGCTAGTGTCACGTTACAATGACACCAAACATAGAACCATTGGGACAAAGCCACGGCTCGTGACCAAAAATATTCAGTGACTGGATAAGCTGCTTAACCCCATAATAACAGCAGACCCTAAACGTTACCGACTGAAAATTGGGGGATTTTGTTCGTGTGTGCAAATTTAAGTTTGCCGTCAATAAGGGCTACACGCCTGAGTGGGGGACCGAACTATTTCGAATTCATCACGTCAACTTGGACAGTCCAGTCACCTATTTTACGCGAGGACCTCAACCATCAACCCATAAAAGGCAGGTTTTATCTCCATGAACTTCAGAAAACAGCGTTTCCTAAACATTACCTTGTGGAAAAAGTGCTGAAACAAAAAGGGAATAAACTATATATGAAATGGTTGGGGATTAACTCTACCTTTAATTCTTGGATCAATAAATTACATGTTGTGTGAACCTGTGCACTTATTTATTTATTTATTTATTTATTGCTTTATTTATTGAATCATGTTGTACAAGAGCCCTGTGTACGGCGCTCAACACTTTATGCATGTCCTCACATATTTATCTTTCTCTCTCCTCACCTGTGTTTCAGCCCTTGACTCCATGTTGACATACAACTCGTTCAGTTTTGGCTGTCATGGGTTCTCCACTCCTCCCCTCACCTCACCCGGCCCTCTGGCCCCGCCCCTCACCGCTCTTGCCCGGCAATTGGCTGTGGCAATGGTAGGGGGAGGTGTTTTAGTCGCTCACCCCATTATCTCTCAGACGTAGTTGTCAGATTGTTTGGCCTTCAAGTGACCTCTATGTCACTGTAATTTTCCATTAGCCTGTTGTCAGCTCTCGCTCACATTCCTGAAACGTGATAAGAGGACACATTCTGCTAACTGGCTTTCAGCCGGCCAGCCATGCCTCGAGCAGATAAGCAGATATTTCTTTCTCGGCTGCCAGTCAAACATACAAAGCAAGTTCTTCAAGTTGCTGACAACTATCAAACGCCCTGCTTTCATTCGCCTCATACCATTATTATTATTATTATTATTATTATTATTATTATTATTATTATTATTATTATTATTATTATCATTTGTCAATTCACTCATTACTAACATATTTAAAGATTGTCATGAGGGATTTTCGAAATATTCGCCTTTATTCGTTCGTCATAGGAAAAAATCGAAAAGCGACCCCTCGCTCTGTCGCCCCCTCGAAATAGCCATTTGCTGTATTCAGCATGGCCGGTGATAGCCTCGTTGAATCACACATCCAGCCTCTCTGTCTACGAGCACGTTTCATTTTAAAAATTTTAAAAGTTTCAAAATGCACAGTTTTTGCCCTAGAGACTTGACATTTGTTTTGAGGGTAGAGGGGGTAAAGACCATTCAATTATGTCAAACAAACTTTTTTGTAGAATTCCTAGTTTCCAAAAGAGTGACCTTTTTCAAAATTCATTTTCTTTAGCCCTGCAGACTTGAAACTTTTTTTCTGCCTAGAGGGGCTAGGGACCTTTCATTAACGTCAAACAAACTTTTTCACAAAATTCACCGTTTCCAGAATAGCGAAAATGTTAAAAACCACAATTTAAAAAAAAATACCAACACACATTCACAGAAAAGAGGACGGCATCTCAATGCCAACAACACCTCATTCGTTAAAATCCGATCATGCGTTCGCGAATTATCGCCAATGTTCTCGAGGAAGTAGGCTATCATTGTTTTTTGTCCTACACACTTGAAACTTGCTGTCATCCTAGAGGGCAAAGGAACCTTTCATTAACGTCAAACAAATGTTTTTCCAAAATTCACCGTTTCAAAAATAACGCCAATGTCAAAAACAATAATTTTCAATAAAAAAAAAATACCAACACACATTCTTAGCAAAGAGGACGTCACCCCAACGTCAACAACACCTCGTTCGTTAAAATCCGATCATGCGTTTGGGAGATATCGGCAAAGTTCGTAGGAAAGTAGGCTATGGCGCAGCTCCCCTTACAGCACTACTACAAACACAAGTTTTTTTGTCCTAGAAACTTGAAATTTATTTTGAGGGTAGAGGGAGTAGGGACCTTTCATTTAAGTCAAACAAACTATTTTGTAAACTTGTTAGTTTCCAAAATATAGGAATTTCAAAATTAGAGTGTTTTCATAAAACACAAAAAATAAAAAAGTTTCATTACAAAAATAAATGATATATAGACCATTCGTTTGAACCATGACATAACGTTGTATCATGTTTGGTTTTCAAACTATCACCTACTTTCAAAAACATGTTTCTTTTTAATTTTCAAAAATATAACGAGTGATCCATAGGAAAGCCCCCGTCAGCCCGAGTCCAACGACACCTCATTTGTTAAAATCCGACCATGGGTTCACGAGATATGAATAAGCAAAAAGAGTGTACTGACTTTTTAAGCACCTTGTGCGTTAGAACCCCCCTCATCCCCCTACTAAGGTGGCATCACTAGTGTAGCTGTACCAGTATAAACGAGTGACACTAGGTGCTAGGGTACGCTGCACGCGGCTAGTGGTGAGTCCGTGGCGGTAGGCTACCCGATATCTCGCAAACCCGTAAACGTACAGACTTGTGCGATGGCTCGTTTTCATGGGCTATTTCCTCATCTTTCCCATGGACCACTTTCTTTTCTCCAGATTTACGGTATAGCAAAATGAAACTAACTACAGTATTGAGTCATAGACGTTTCTTCCTATAGTTTTGGAACCCGTAATGTTAGAAAGGTGTGCCATAGCTCGTTTTAAACGGAATTAAGTCCTCTTTACCGTGGATTATTTTTCTTTAAATGTGTCCCAAAATTTGATTACTGGATTATTATTATTATTATTAGGTAATTATTGAGTGATCTATTGTGATAGCTATGTTGACAAAGATATTATTTTCTGAGCGGGAAGGAATGGGAATATTTTTAATGGGTTGGTTGAAGATGGCCAACAGCTTATTTTATTATTATTATTATTATTATTATTATTATTATTATTATTATTATTAAGTGGAATTTTTAATACGCATTGATATATAGGTAGCTGGATGTAGGGATTGCTGAAGGTTATGGTACAGTTTAAACAAGAATAAACCTGTCCCGAGGCCGTGAGAGAGGTCTACCCTGTAACATGGATAAATGGAATATTTATTATTATTATTATTATTATTATTAATAATAATAATAATAATAATATTATTATAATTATTAGTTTAATTCATTGACATTTATACATTGTGAGGTAGTTAGTTTGATTGAGCAGTCAGAGGGGGAGAGGGGAATATGTTTTAAATGAGTGGATTTAGGATAGCTATCCTTTTATTTTAATTATTATTATTATTATTATTATTATTATTATTATTATTATTATTATTATTATTATTATTAAAGTGGGATTTCATTTATGGCAGGTGTGCTTAGTAGTAGTGCAGTAGCAGGAATTCTGAGCACCCATTTTATTTGTACCTGACTGTACATCACCTCACGTATGTCATTTTTCCGATATCTTGCGAATCCATAATCGGAGATGGCGTGTTGGGTGTCAAGTTACTCATGAAGAAGTCTCTTTTCTCATGGACCAATCATTTACCCAAATGACCCAAAACTACTAGGTGATTGACTTTGTTTCCTCTGATATTTCCCAAACCCTTAATTTCAGAAAGGTGTGCCATAGCTCATTTTACTCGAGATGAAGCCCTCTTTACCGTGGATTATTTATTTTTAGAAAGTTGTGTAAAGAGCTTAACGAAATGGGGGACCCCATTTTATTTGAACGCCACTGTACCTTACTGTGAGCATGTGACTAGCGGTGAGACTCTGACGGTCTTTTTAAATGATTATTTATTGATTATTTACTCTTGATTTGTCCAAAGCACACAAAACGAGTAGGTTATTATTTACATTAGGTAAGTATTAATTAATCCTTTGTGATATCTACTCTGACAGAGATATTTTCTCTAAGCGGGAAGAATGGGGAATATTTTAATGGGTTGGTTAAGGCTGGTCAGCCGCTTATTATGTTTATTATTATTATTATATAGGAATTGCATTTATGGCAACCATGCTTAACACGCATGGCTAGTTAGGTAACTGGATGTGGGGATTGATGAAGGTTATGATGCAGTTTAAACAAGAATAAACCTGTCCCGAGGCCGTGAGAGAGGTCTACGCTGTAACGTTGCTAAATGGAACGTTTAATATTCGATTATTAATTTTATTACTATAATTTTTAATTAATATTATTATGACTTAACTTGTATAATATGTACACTTCTTAATGCATGGCTATACAGCTGTTGAGATATAAGGCCGTTTTAACAAGCAAAATGCTGTTGAGAGATCGCGAGATAGTACTTAAACGGATAACGTGCATAAATGAAATATTTATTTGTTATTTAATAGTAGTGGACTAGCACAGGGTTACGCCTCCTGAGCAGCGCTGGGTTAAAATAGTTAAATAATCGATATCTCGCGAACCGATAATCGGATTTAGGCACGTCATGTGTCAAATTACTCGGGAGTCTGGAATAAACAAGGTTTCGGTGATTTCCAAACATTCCGCGCGGGTTGAACAAACACAAAGACAGTGAGGAACATTTGAAGTGCCAGTTACAACTTAGAACACTCGTATGAAACAAAAACACATTATCTGACACGTTGAGGGAAAATGCAAGACTATGTGCACTTAGATATAATGAAAATGTGACTTAAAATAGGCAGATTATGAGGCTTGTGATTAGAGTTGTTTTATACTGGAGGTCTCACTCTCGTCATGACCTCGAGTAGTGAGTTCCTATAAACTTTAAACTTGACTGTAACCCGTGTGAATTATATTAATTTTATTGATGCAGCCAATGGCCATGCATTTTATTTTCAGGACGGTTCAGGGAAGGGATTTTTGAAGGAAATCAGCCATAGATCTATTGAAAGGAACCTTTCCAGCATTTGTCTGGTGGTGAAAATGGGAAACCACGAAATCCATTTTCGGGATGGGCGAATAGATATTTTGGCATTAAATACGAAATAGAATATATCTGTATTCACAAACGCAAACATCATGCACTCCTGAAATTGGAGTTTTGCCCTTCACCTGATTTTTCATCTACGAGCCGCCATTGTAAAATATATTCACTAACTTCACTGGATACTTCATAAGTTCCTGTAGTTATGTCCATATAACGTGGATAAATGAAATATTTGTTTGTTATTTAATAGTAGTGGTCTAGGGCAGGGTCTAACGAAGACCCGGGTACCTAAAATGTAAAATAGAGCGTAAAGACACACAATTATTAATTATATCACTATCTTGATAACACAATAAGAAAACAATCTTACTCTTGTACTTGTTATTTATTATTAGATTAATAATTTTACTATTACATTTTTTATCATTATTAATATTATTACTTAACTTGTATGTATACTTTTTACGCATGGCTAAACAGCTGTTGAGAAAAAAGGCCGTTTTAACAAGAAACATCCTGTTGAGTGATAGCGAGATAGTAATTAACCGTATAACGTGGATAAATTAAATATGTATTTGTTATTTAATAGTAGTGGTCTAGGGCAGGATCTAACGAAGATACTCCTCCCGAGCATTGCCGGGTTAAAATAGTTAAAATAATCCATATCTCGCAAACCGATAATCGGATTTGGACACGCCAGGTGTCAAATTACTCGAGGCGAAGAACGTTTTCCTGTGACTCACGTATTTTGCCAAAATACGCAAATCTAAAAGGTCATTGATTTTTCTCCCCTTAATATCTTTGGAACTCCTAAGTTTAGAAAGGCGTGCTAGGACTTGTTTTACTCATTATGACGCCCTCTTTGTTATGGAGAGTGAATTAGATTTTGATTTTTGACAAAGGGCTTAACGATATGCGAGGGTGCCATTTTATTAGCAGCGACGACACCTCGTTTAGTCACGTGACTAAGGGACAAGCCTGTTGCGGGTATTTTAAATAACTATTTCATTAGTTAATGAACCATGGATTATTTTACAAATTTACCCAAAAGGCTTAACGAGATGTGAGGGTGGTCATTTTTTAAAACTCGATAGTACCTTGCTTTGGCCACATGACTAGGGGCGAAGCTGTGTTTACAATGGTTGGTGGATGGTGGTAGCGACACGCGGGAGTTCTCAAGGTCACGGTTAGCTTTAACATGAATGAACCTGTCCTGAGACCGTGGGAAACCTGTCACCCGAGACTGTGAGATAGTAGGGGAGTTAGGTTACAGACTGGCATAGACTTGTTTACTGTGAGTAATGTAACATAGCCCGGCAGGGAAAGAATTATTACAGGCTACAATTATTGTAACTGGCAAGTTTTTGAACATTTAAACTCGTTTTTAGGTGTGAGTAAAGTACAGATAGGCCACGGCTGACCCCTTTTTTAATTCGAGGATTATGAGTTGAGGATTCAAACAAAATCCGATTTATTGATCCAAGAATTAAAGATTGAATTAAACCGGAGCCATTTATTGTACAATTTGTTTCCATTTGTTTTGACCACTTTTTCCGCAAGGTAATATTTCGGAAACTGTGTTTTTTTGGATTTCTTGGAAATAAAACTGTCCATTTACGGGCTGATGGTTAAGGTCTTGCAGTAAATACGTTGCTGGGCTGTCGAGGTTGACTTGTGTAATACGAAATATTTCGGTACCCCAATCGGGAGTACCCTTTGTCGAAAACAGACTTGAACTTCCTGACATAATCACCTAGTTTCAGACGGTGGCGTTTAGGATAAGGAGTTTTGATGGGGTTAAAGAGTATATCCAGCCGTGGAATAACCTTTGTCACACGTCGTGGCTTTGTTCAAATAGTTCTGTGTTTGGTATCATTGTAACGTGACACTAGCTCTGGGATTAAGTCTAACCAGCGATAGGACCCCCGAGCAGTGAACTCCTTCCACATATTTGTTTAAGTGTGCGATTAAAACGTTCTACCACACTTGTTTTTAGATTGGTGTACGTGGTGTAGTGATGAACGCTCGAGGATTTCAGAAAGCTGGAGAAATCCTTGTTGAAAAATTATTTGCCCTGGTCTGATTGTCTGTTGACGTTTGGATTGTTGAATAATATTCTTGAATGCAGCGGTAACTAGAAGACCTGACTTGCGACTCACAGGTTGAACAAATGCGGTTTTGGAACAAACATCAATGGCAGTAAATATATAGCGTACACTATCGTTAACGCTAGCTTAGGTCATCATATCCACCAAATCAGCCTGCTATTTCCACTTTGATTGGTGAGGGTTTAAGCAATAATTTTGGCAGTTCGAAGCTCTTGTTCAAATTTTATGATTTCCCAATCGTGACCAGTATGACCCGCTTGACGTGAAGCATGCAAGAGTTGTAAGAGTTTGACTAGCTCACTGGGATTGTGCCAGTAGGTCATATCAACGAGGGGTTTTAATGGTTTAATGTAACTGCCGACGATAAAGGTCCACGACGAATACTGCCTGAGGTTGGAAATTATTTTGAAATAACGGTTTTATACTTGAAACTTTAATTGGCATTGACTGGTTCGGATCGTTTATACCCCCTTTTGTGGGCACTCGTTCCCATTAAAATGGATTTATACGTTTGGAGATCATTATGGTTATAGTCTTCGGAAAGCGGAGTTCGTGAAAATAACAGATCTAAAAGACCCGTTGTTAATTTATAGTTGACATTCTTAATGATAACCACATGCTGACCGAACTTGATATCGGAATTACCAATCCGGAAACAATCATTTCCTTAGTAAACACCATAGGTGGTATCTGTCTTTTTAGTAAATAGACCTTTGAGGTAGGGTGAAACTATAGCACCGCAATTCTTTACCAGAATGCTTTTTAACTGGATTTTATACTCGGGTGTCGACAAGATTTCGGAAAAAGTAGGCTCTTTGGAAGTTGTAGGTGTTTAGGCAATCACTGTTGTTTTCAGAAACTGAGGCAATGGCGATGGTTTTGCTAGAGTAAACACCTCATCCTCTGGTTTTTCTGGTGAAAAAAAACTCTTCCTCAACATCACTAGCACTATCCAGTTCCTTTTCCACAGAGACCTCTTGCATAGTCTGCGTTGATTTTGAAACTGTTGATGGCTTTTCAAATGGCTTGAAAGAAGGTTTCACCATGGTTTTTAGATGTGGCGTTAAATGTTGCTGAATAAACAAAACATTATCCGCAAGTGATCGTTTCAATTGACGACACTTTTGGGGAATATTATGTTTTGCCATAATAACATGCTTTTTCAATTGACTCCCTGCTGTTGTCATGGTGTAAGTATAAATGATGTACTGGGAAATGAGGCAGCCCCTTAAATATGAATAAAATGATCAAACCCTAAGCCATAATGCCCCTGGTTAATATCACTAGGTTTGT
The DNA here is from genome assembly GCA_946902985.2 of Meconema thalassinum. NCBI lineage: Eukaryota > Metazoa > Arthropoda > Insecta > Orthoptera > Tettigoniidae > Meconema > Meconema thalassinum. The sequence continues at coordinate 591,012,081 of OX336389.2, read as the reverse complement.
CAATAACAAGACAGGCATGCCGATGAGTGTTCCAACACTTGGCACACAATTGAGTGAAGGTTTGAAAGGTCATATCGGGATTGACATGTTCGTTGTAAATGTGGCGCAATTCCGCTCATCCTGGCGAAATAAAACAATGGCATTGGCATTGTCACGAATGAGTTGTTTAGAAATACGTCTGTATTGGAATACGTCTGTCCAAGATAAAAGCTGTCAGTATGTGTGTGATGACCCATGCTCAAATAGCTCTGAATAATAGCTTGCCGTTCTAAAGAGAAATCATCGAAAATCAGGCCTTACAGCATCTGGTGCAATAACATTTTCTTGCATTGAAAACGTGAAATAACCCATATTTTCGGTTCGTAGTTCAGACATGACCTGTGCCAGGAACACATCGAGTAGTAAATAGAGGGATTTTGCGAAAATATAGATATTTTGAAAACGCAGACCATTTGATGCCGTGATGAGGGTGAGGAAAAGATTGGTCTTTCCACATCCTGAGGGTCCCAAAATGAGGCAGCGAATACTTGAGGGAAACAGTGAACCGTGATGTTGCTCACGTATTATAGGAATGAGATGGGAAACTATGTCCCCCACAGGGAGTGACTCTAGCTGCTTAACAATCTGCATATCAACTAATTGTGAAAAATGCTAGTAGGCTGTCTATACCATACACGGACCCAAGCCCTGTGATAGGAACAGTATTGCCATGGATGTCTTTGGACATGCATAAATGGCCAAGATCAAGACCGCCCCATTAAATGATCCCAAACTAGAGGTGGATCTTGCCAATAAACACTATGTGGATATGTCGGTGGTGCCACGGACTAAAGAGGGAGATTATGACTTTAATGGAAAAAGGTTAACCCATGTGAAACTTCCTCAAGTTTGTACTGATGCCACTACAAAAAAGTATGTGGATAACAAGACGAAAGGGTTATATGGCACGGTGCCAAACATAACTGTAAATGGCTATACCGCCAATAATAACCGCATAATCCACGTGGCTAAACCTGTGGACCCTCAAGATGTCTATACGAAACCGTATTTAACCTCGGGAATGGTTGATGGTGATGATAATTGTTGTTTTAAGGGGCCTAACATCTAGGTTATTGGCCCCTAGTGATCTGGGTGATAGCGAAAATGACAATGAAATGGAAACCAGAACGAAAATTAAGTGAGACGGAAAATACTTACAAAAAGGAACTCAGATTGAAACAACTCACAAAATGTTCTTACAAAAGGGAATTTAGAACGAAAAGATTCACAAAAGGAATAGATTGAAAAATACGCACAAAATGCAGGCTAGGTTCAAATTACGTACAAAATGCAATGTAGAGTCGAAATACTTACAAAATGCAATTGAAATTCACAATACTTACAAAATGCAAATGAGATCGAAACCACGTACAAAATGCAATTGAGGTTCAAAATACTTACAAAATACAAGTGAAATTGAAAATTCACAATGCAATTCTGGTTGAAAGATCCCATTTCCAATCCAAAATATTCACGAAGTGCAATTGAAATTCAAAATACCGACAAAATGCAATTGAAATTGAAAATGCTTACAAAATGCACGGTAGATTCAAACTACTCATTTGGATTGACAATACTTACAAAATGCAATTTAGTTTGAAAATACTTGACAAAATGTAAGTTAGATTCAAAATACCCACAAAATGCAATTGAGAATCAAAATACTTGCAAAATGCCCACCACACAAAATGCAATTTAGATTTAAAATTCTTCCTAAACGCGGTTTTGGTTGAAAATACTTACAAAATGCAATTGAAATTCAAAATACTCACTAAAATGCCCTGCTCCTACATTGAAAGACTTACTAAAAAGCAATTTAGATTGTCAATCTTTGCAAAATGAAATTGAGGTTGAAAACAATCGCGAAATGCAATTTAGATCGAAAAAACTTACAAAATGCAACGCAGATTAAAAATACCTACAAACTGTAGTGAATGTAGTGTAGATGAAAAAAACACTAAAGGGAATTTAGATACACGGGGAGCCAAGTAACAAAAACAGTGAGGGAATCTTAAAGAGAAAAGGAAATATAATGAAAAGAAAAAAGAAGTCTGACCCCTCGAAGAAGGAGGGATCAGGAAAGATGAGACAAGGGCCAATTAAGGCGGGAAAGTGAAAGAGTCCCTAGGCCTCGGGTACCCTTATACCGTCGGGGTCGGAAAAGAACAAGAGTTGACCAAGGGAGGTCGACAGGAAAGAAGACGGAGAGGAGCCTGGCACTAGTAAGTGGAAGCAATGCCGGTCTCAGCTGGGGTCCCGTGATCGCCAACCCACGTCCCAGAGGATGTGAGCCCCTGGGGGACTCGGAAATGGACAACATGTGTTAAATTAAAGAAAAGACTTTACACATGAAGCGAAGACGACTAGCCGACGTTTCATATCCCATAGAGCCTCATGAGGTCACAACCAAACAATTTGTGGAAGACTATATATCCTCGATAATTAAACCACCACCCCACATATTTCTCGTTTACATAACCAACCGATGGCCTGTGAAAGACAGTCAAGACCTTACCTATGTTTTACCTATAGGTTCAACGAGTTATCGTTTAAGTTATAATCGAATATTAGTATTATGGACTATACACCAGATATAAGACATTTATCAATACGATTAAACAGTAGTGCCATGTCACTACTTAGTGATCATGACGTGAGAGTGGGCGATAAATTATATTTCCACTTGGTTCTATCATTATAGGAAAAACAAGCAGGAAAAACGATACACGATTTCGTTCTTTATGTACAACTCGAATATACAGCCACTGGAAATTAAATTACAATAATGATTTTACCTAGAAAAGTGTTAGTTGTATCACAAACCTTCTTGTGATAGGTTGTTCGTCATGGTGAAACAAAGATACGTGGTGAAAAAGACTAAAAAAAAGACCAAGTCATCGCAAAAGAGTGGCTTTAAAGCTATTCTTCAAGCGCCTCACATGGCGTTGCGAGATGAAAAAAATAAAGTGTTGGCTGTTAAAAAAGCACTCCAAGTGGCACGATTGCATGTGAATCCGAAGAGTAAACTACGGTTTTTAAAAGAAGTTCGAGTGATTCCAGTCCCGAAACAAGCTGGGTTTTTACCGGCTTTGTTTGCTGGGCTCGCGGCTCTGGGTTTGCTTTTAGGTGGTGCCAGTGCCGTTGCCAGAACCATTAAATCCACTCAAGCGGCCAAACAACAATTGGGTGAAAGTAAACGACACAACGAGACTATGGAAGCGAGTGCCATAGGTGCTAGAAACGCAAACATGAAGCTAGCACCCTACAAACAAGGACTTGGTATTTACCTGTCACCGAAAAAAAAACAACGGTCATACCAAGACATACCCATGATGAAGTTACAAGCTATGCTAAACGGTTAATGATTCCACATTTTTGAGGTGTGTTTAAGCGCGACCAATTCCCGCTCAGACCATGGAAACAGGAACGTGCTATGATTAATTTAGATGACAGCCGTGGACCAGGAACACATTATGTGGCCTATGTAAAACATGGTCTCACCGTGTGGTACATTGACAGTTTTGGCAATCTCCCTCCACCCATGGAACTATTGAGCCCGTTAGAGGAGGTTATCCGGGTACCATCCACCGAAAGAAATGGTACTTCGAACGACCCCGTCCTTCGAACCCACAAGCTGAAAGGATCGGGTGCATTTCTTTAAGGGCTTCCATAGCACGAGAGGCTCAATCCAGGGGATCTGGGTCATTAATAATAATTAATAATAATAATGCATTTTATTAATCCCTTAACGAGTCAAGGACTCATATACAGAGGAATTGTACAGTTTTACCTTGTTGGCGACAAATAACAATGCAATGTTTAGTTTACAAAGTTTTCAGTATGAAAATATATACAACATTTTGTAGCTTTCATAAGTTTTTGTACACAATGTGTTCTTCTTTTGTCTTCTCAGATTATGAAATTTCTTCAAACTGACATTGTATAATCATTCCACATAAAATGTTTTAGCCCCCTTTTAAAGATTGGTAGGCTAGGGGCAATTTTTATATTTTCTGGTAGTCTATTGAATTTTACAAAGGCACTATACTTAATGCTATTACTGCCATATTGTTTGGAATTGATATGGAAAAGTGTTATGTCATCTGCATGTCTAGTTTTGTAAGCGTGTAAATCAGATTGTTTAGTGAAGTTTAAATTTGTGTGGATTCTGTTGTGTAGGATTTGGTACATTTGGACATTTGATTTGATTTCTGCATTTAGGGCTACTGGTTGAATTTTACTCGTAATATAAAGGTGTTCGGTTGGTGTTAAAAAGGGTAGTTATAAATATTTCTTATGGCTCTATTCTGAATCACCTCAATTTCCTTTTTTAGGTAATTTGAGCATTTTATCCAAATTGTATTCAAATATTGTAAGTGGCTATGGATTAAGGAAAAATACACTTTCCTGATTAGATATTTTGGGATATAGTAGCTCAATTTTTTAATCATCCCAGCGGCAGGTGATATTTTTTTTTTACTAATGCATCAATGTGCTTTTGCCAGGAGAGATTTTCATCTATTATTAAGCCTAGGTATTTGACAGATGAGACCCTTTTAACTGCTTTTCCATTCAGCATTATATTCTGAGTGATGTCTAACTTTGTTCTACGCATAGATATTATTAAATTTTTATCTTCATTTATTGTTAATTTATTTGACTGGGTCCAGCCAAGTATGGTATTCATGTCCTCCTGCATGTGTGTAATCAGCGTGTTGGTGGTGTACGCATTGTAAAAGATGCTTAAGTCATCTGCAAATAACGTTATATTACCATGACAACGGAGTGTTGCTATGTCATTAATATATACAAAGAAGAGGGAAGGACCCAGTATTGATCCTTGGGGCACACCGTGGGTAATATTAACTTCCTCACTTCTGTAGCCATTTATTTCAATATACTGCTTACGATTAGATAGGTAATTTTTAAACCATGTCCAAGCTACTCCTCGGATACCTGCGTTATCAGGTTTCCCTAAAAGAATTTCATGGTCAACAGTATCAAACGCCTTTCTCAGGTCTATGAAAAGGCCGCTCGCTGTCATCTTATTGTCTAAGACATCCTGCAAGTTAGAGATAATATCAATTGTGGCTATTTCTGTGCTTGAGTTTTCTCGGAATCCATATTGCCCTTTGTAGAAGTAATCATTTTTATTTAAGAAATTAACAATTCTGTTGTTTACTACTGTTTCGAGTAACTTGGATATGGGTGGGAGGATGGAAATGGGTCTGTAATTGTCCGGATTGCTTTTGTCACCTCCTTTATAGACTGGTATGACTCGTGCTATTTTTAGATCATCAGGCACCAGACCAGTCTCTAACGATAAATTTATTAAAGTAGTTAGTGGGCTACTTAGCATGTCAATGGAATTTTTAAACAATTTTACTGACATACTATCTTTGTCTTGGATACTTTTCATTTTAAGGCTTAATATAATATTGCGAATTTCCATCTCATTAGTCGGGGTAATAAATATGGAATCTGTGTTGACATTAATTTCATTAACTTTCTTCCCTGGGGGGATGTTTTTGGCTAATTTGTGTGCAATGTATATAAAGTGAGTGTTTAGAGCATTGCAAATATTTTCTTTTCCTGTGAAAGATTTACCATCAATTATTATCTCACTGGGACCATCTTTGTTTTCAGTTGTGCAGTTGTAGATCATTTCATTGATTACTTTCCAGGTATCTTTTATGCTATTGGCATTCAATGTTAATTTATGTACATAGTATAAGGATTTCAGTTTCCGTTTTAAAGCTGTCACTTTGTTCCTACATATTATGTGTTCTTCCTTTAAGAGGTTGTTGTTTCTGTGAATGTTAGTTTTAAGTTTAGCATGTAGTAGGTCCCTTTGTTTTATTAGTTGAATTAATTATGTTGTTATCCATGGGTTTTTGTGGTTCTGGTGTATTTCCTTCAAATGTGAGTCAGTGTTTACTTTGTTGGGTGTCTGTGTCAATATTTTGTGTTTCATGGCGATGTAAGTTTCGTTTAGATCATCTAAGCAGTCTATTTGATTGAGATCATTAGAGAATTTGTTTTTGTTCATGTGCCAGTAATTTTTATTCACGTTTTCTGAACTAGACCTTTGCTTGTTGGGGGCGTATTTAAATGTCATGTTCGAGGTTGGGCTTTTGCCTGGATAGTAATTTGACCAGAAAATCTCAGTTACAAGAATATTATGATCACTAATATCACTATTTATGTTGCCTATTCTACAGGCATATTTACAGTTATTAGTGGCCACCTGATCAAGGAGTGTACTTGTTGATTCACTTATTCTCGTTGGATAGCGAGTATTGCCTTGTGTGAAACCATAGCTTGATAGTAGATTGAGGTATGATTTGGTTACATTATTTTTGTTTAACAAGTTAATATGTGTATCACCAATGCATAAGGAAAGATTGGCATTGTTTTTCGAGAGAATGTGCTCTAGAGATTGCATGAATTTTGTTGCATTATTTATGTTAGGATTATATACTGCAATTATATTAATAGTATGCAGGTTATTGAAACAAACAGTATCATTTCTTATAAGCTCTAACTGGATAAAGCTATGGTTACTCTCAACTAGGTTAAGAACGTTTGTATTCCATTTTTTGTGGACATAAACTCCCACACCTCCACAATCCTGATTGTCTCTGTGTACAAGGGCAACAGAATAGTTGTTTAGGTTGAAGTATTTGGCTTCATTACTTTTTACCCAAGTCTCGGTTACCACTATGACATCTAGATTTTCCACAATATGTATTAGTATCTCGATATCTTCTAGTTTATTTTTTAGGCTTCTGCTATTTAGGTAAAGACACTTGATTTGGCTCACCTCATTTTAGTGTCTGCTATGTAGTCGTGGATACAGTCATATTTACGTTCATCAATTGATGTGTGTAAGTCAACATCAACTAGTAGGTCCATGTCTTGATTCATTATTTTTACTGTGAATGGGATGGCTGAGCCTTGTTGATTGAAGAGTCTTTAACTAGCGTTTCAATGTCTTCTGGTGAGGTGTTCCTGATAGCCTTGTCACTACCTGATTTATTGACGAAAATCTTACAGTCCCGGGTCCAGACGTATTAAAAACCTAAATTACGGAGGTCTCTTGCCTGTTTGTGAAGTACTTTATTGGCAGGCGTCAAATGCTCGTTAATGTAGATAGGCCTAGCCCTTCCATTGATTCCTGCATCACTTGAGTTCAGGTTGGGTTTGGATCTTTTGCCTTTTAGAATTGCCCCTTTTTTAGCTGGCTGCAGAATTTTACTAGTGAAGGAGGTGGAAGACCTTCTTTGCTTTGTGGTAGCCGATGGCAGGCGTCAATATCGGACTCAACAACTGTGACAACCAATTGGTCAGCGATAGTCTTGACAATTGAACCGTTTTTGTCAGGTTCATTATTTTTTTCTCTCATGTTATTATTATTATTATTATTATCATCATTTCCTTCGTGTCGCATTATTGTGACATACGTTTCTCTGTCACTCTTACTACGTTCAAAATCAGTAATTCTGCGTAGACGTTTCACCAGATCGTGAAACTTTTCACCCCTACTAACACAATTTTATTCCATTGGCTGAGTCATAACTTGTTGCTAAGCTTTGCTTCTCACATTGGCCCCCTTCATGTTCTGGAGAGGGGCTGTTCTGCGTCTTATTTTTACAAGGCGCGTGCCTGCGCCCTATGCAGGAAGGTTCTTCCTTCCATTTTCTGTGGCCATGTTGACCACACGCTTTCAGACGAGCTCTCGCTCGCGACCAACGCAACTAAGTAAGTATGATTCAATCATCAGATTTATTTTACTATGAAGTCATTTTAAATTTCTGTTTCGCCTTTTGCATTTTTTGTGTCTCCTTTGATTTTCTTTCCTATGATGATGTGAGGTCATTCCTGTGAACTCAAGTCCTTTCACTTTCGTTCACGTTAATCTAGCGAAGTCTCTGTGTTTATTTGTCTTCCCTCCCTTCCTTGTAATCGGTTTTTATTTTTACATAAATCTCTCAGTTCTGAAATATCTGCTTTTTTCCTGCGAGGCTTACCAACGCTCTGTATTACGTCACAAATTGATGTGCACTCTCTCGAGGCATCTGTCATTAGATTGTCGTATCAGAGTTTGTTTTTTGGGTTAAGGCATCACTGAAGTAACGGAGCAATGTCTCATTCGCCTTCGGGTTTATCCTTTCCTCTGTTTTAGGAAATGTGTGTGAGCGATGGTCATTGTGCTAATCACTGTCCATGCGCCACATTACTTTCTTTGTTTCTTCGTATGTCGTTGTACTTCGACATTTCTACCTCTACGTAAGCCAATTATTTTCCTACAAAGCATATTTCTTAATTGATTGATTTTTCCTTTCATTTCCTGTCCCGGTAATGTCAAGTAATTTAATGTAATGTTCATTTCCTTTATTTTTATGTGTTAATTTTGTGTTGCTTCCTCTGACTTCGTTATATTACGTAATTCAGTGTCATCCCCCCCCCCCCCGTTTCCTACAAACGCACTCCTCCACTCCCCACCCTTTCACCCCCTACCGCATGATTTCACAACATCATGAGCGTCTTAGTTCTGTTTTTGGCACTGGCATTCTAGTCCAGGTCATCTTCGTAAGTGGAGGTGTTCTCTTATTCGACTCCATGAGTATCGTCCATACTCTTTTTTTTTTTTATTATTTTAATTTTGGTTATCGAGTCGCGCTTACGGTTTAGTTGCACATTAATTGTAAGTACCTTTTAATTTATCTTGTTTCATCTTTGTCTGTACTTAAGTTCATTTATACACTTTTCTCTTGATATTGTTTTTTCTGTACCCCTTTTTTGGGTACTATCCTTGGTCATTAATTTTATTTTGTTTGTTATTAATTGATTTTAATGCCTCTTCAAGTTTACCTTTCATTTTGTGTTTAGATTAATCCTTACTCTTATGCGCACTTGTTTTAGTTTACTTTAAATACATTAGTAAGTAGTTCACTTTGGCTTCGTTCTCTTTCATTTGTAATTTTAAGTTCCCTTATCTCTCGTTCGATTTCGTCGGTCTTGGCTTCGCTGTAACGCAGTCACGACCTACACGCTTCTGGGTTCTTCGATCAATTAGATAAATTTAATTCCTCTTTTGATTTGCTTTAAACAATTCATTCGTTTCCTTTTTTGGAAATCATCTTTCTTTCGATCCGGAATCTTGGGCCCAGCACGCATCGAAAGAGACATCCTTTCCCCGCTCCTTAGCGATCCTGTTTAGTTTTCGTTGTTTTTACTTCCACTGTATTCCTCATGCCTCTGCTATTTTGTTTAACGTAAAAGCACAAAGCGGTGCAAATGGTATCAGAGCTAAGGTTACGCGCGAAATCGTCCCCTTTAGGTTACCAAACTCATATTATTTTTGCAATTATTACAATGTTGTCTTTCTGAGTTTAAGATACCTGTACTGAATTGTTCCCCCATCCCCGATGAAAGTGTGGAGTGTGAAAGCATTTCTCGAGTGATCAAGACATCTAAAGAATCTAGTTCCGAGGTGAAGAGTGCAACAAGTTAGTGAGTACTTCGCAACGCTGGAATAGGACACATTACGGTATTGTGACCTTTATTTTACTAAGTTTAAGTGTTTTACTTTTCTCCTCGTCTATTGTCATATCTAAGTCAGAATTCCCACTCGTCAAAAAGGAGTTAAATTTTATGGGCCTTGAATCCTTAACAATGCCCACGCCACTATTGCAAGATACGACACAGGACCTGCTAATGATAGACCCTCCCATTTTAGATTGCTCAATCGCCCCTGTTGGTACTGTTAATAGTGCTCGCCACAACGAAAATGTTGCATCAGTAGTGAGTAGGTGGGGTTTGACGTTTTCCGGAGAAGACAATACCTCATCAGTTTTTGTTTTATCCAACGTGTGGAGGAATTGTGTTATTGTCACGATATTCATCCCGACAGTATTGTACGTTGCTTACCTATTCTTTTGTCTGGAAAAGCGCTGATGTGGCATCGCACTTCTCCAAATTTTTATAAGTCATGGGACGAATTTGTTGGTTGCATTAAGGACCGTTTCACACCACAAGATTTCAATTTCGCTCTCAAACAAGAAATATACTCCCGTACTCAGGCTCCTGGAGAGATGATCGACGATTATGTAACCGTAGTCCGTCTGTTAGCAGCGAACCTCCCTCAACCCGTTCATCCCAGGGATCTGTTGGAAATTGTATACAGGAATTTAAATCCCACGTATAAATACTTAATTCGGCGTACATCCGTCTTTTCCATCAAGCACATCATATTGCAAGGCCGTGAGTATGAATCAAATGCACGAGCCTGTTCGAACTATACTCCACCTCCAAGAGCCGATAATACGATTTTCCCCGAGTTAGCCTACTCCCCCCAGACAACACTGTCTAGCCCAGCTGTCGATCGAACAAATGACAACACCGTACGGTTTAAGCGGTCCCCTCGCCGTGCTGAGCCCCTTTCTAGGAATTCTAATCCAAACCCTTCTGTGGCTCGTAATTCATCTGCTGTCTCCCGTGAACGGACTACAAACAACCCAACAGCAGTCACACGTAATGTTTCTTCTGGTCGCATAACTTGTTGGAACTGTAATGAACTTGGACATCATTTTTACATGTGTTCTTTGAAACGTCGAAAATTCTGTTTCGGCTGTGGGATGAATGAGGTCACGACTCGTTCCTGTCCGAATTGTAATTCCAACCAGGAAAACTCATAGGGAGGTGTTCTGAGTTCGACTTCCGGAGCAGTCCTCCATCCAAACTTGACAATGCATCTAATTTTAATGTTGTGTTACAACCAGGAGTCTCAGTAAATTTCGATAATGTCTCGGCACCTGCTATTTTGGATACAGGCGCCACCAGAAGTTTCATCCACCGTTCAGTGGCAGATGGCATTCGCACTTCACAGAAATACCCCCTACAGAATTAATGTCAGTTCCTGTCAGCGGGATCGTCAGTTATCGACGTTGCCGAAACTATTCTATGTCGCATTAAAATTCACGGGTTTTCTTGGAAACATGTTTTTCATGTGGTTAACAATCTCTCCACTCAATGTATTCTAGGAATTGACTTTATGCATAAAACTGGTATGCAGTTGGATTTTATTAACGATTCCTATTGTTTCAAATTTCGCTCAGATAAAATGTTCCCCTTTGAAGAATGTACTTCTAACTCCGTTGATGTGTCTCCTGTATTTTCCGTACATCTTCCATTAACTTTGATGTCCGAGCAACGTGATACTCTGAATGATTTAGTTCAGGAATTTTCTGATGTCCTCACAGAAGATTTAGGTTCTGCTTTAAATCACAAATGCCACATTGACTTGAGCGACAATGTACCTGTTCGAAGCCCTCCGTTTCCTTGTAATCCGCCTAACCTCTTGGCCATGAAAAGTATATCAATGATTTGCAAGATCGAGGAGTAGTGGTTCCTTCTAAATCAGCTTATGGGTCTCCTGCTTTCTTAATTCCCAAGAAAGAAGAGGGCCAGTACCGATTGGTCGTTGACTACAGAAAACTAAACAAGAAGGTAGTCTTTGATAATTTCCCACTGCCTACTATTGAGAGTGCTTTTCAGCATTTCCACGGGGCCAATGTGTATTCGATAATTGATCTAAAAAGTGCATATTATCAAATTCCCTTGGATGTTGAGAGTCGCGACTTCACTGCTTTTAACACCCCTTTCGGATTATATAATTTTACGTGTGTCCCGATGGGCATAGCTGTTGGTGCGCAAGTCCTCAGTCGCGTACTAGACAACATCTTGGGAGATCTGAAGTTCAATTTTGTATTTAATTATCTTGACGATTTAGTCGTGTACAGTAGATCTTTTGGGGAACATGTCGTTCATCTTAAGGAAGTTTTCCCCCGCCTCAGGAAGGCCGGTCTCACTGTCAATCCAAAAAAGACCTCTTTGGGCTGCACTCAAATTAAATTTCTGGACCACATTCTGTCAGCCGATGGTATACGCGTCATACCCGAGCGCGCAGATTGCATTCAGCAGTTACCTGTACCCACCACAGTTAAGGCCTTGAGAAGAGTAATGGGTATGTTCACGTTCTATTCTCGTTTTATCAAAAACTTCTCTGACATTTCGGCACCTCTAAATGCTCTCAAAAAGAAGAATGTGAAATTTGTGTGGGGGCCAGAACAGGACAAAGCTTTCAATGTTTTGAAAGAAGCCCTTATATCAGCACCAGTACTGCACACGCCTGATTTCGAATCAGCTTTCTTTTTACATTGTGACGCCAGTGATTTGGCCATTTCTAGTGTTTCGAGCCAGCTTGTGGATGGAAAATTTGCACCAGTGGCCTTCGCGAGTCGTATGTTAAATCAACATGAATGACGTTACTCAATTTTCGAGAAGGAAAGTCTTGCTGTGGTTTTTGGATGTGAAAAGTTCAGGACTTTTTTGGAACACCGTCACTTTACTGTTTTTACCGACAATGAGGCTTTGAAATGGAGTCCTTCTCACGTAAAAAAGCTTGGACGCATCAACAGGCGGATTTTGAGGTTGTCATCTTTTAAGTTTGATATCATCCACGTAAATGGGAGCGAGAACCCGGTAGCTGACTGCCTGTCACGCATGTTAGAAGTGACCACTAGGAATCCAATCGAGAGCGTTTCTATCAGTACACCACTTCAAGAAAATCTTTTCCTATTGCAACATTGTCCTTTGTCTTTTGTGGATATCCGGAAATTCCAGTCTGAGGACCCATTTTGCACTGACCTCCGTGCAAAAATTGCAAACCAAGATCCGGCAGTAAGCAACTTTTGTGTTCGAAATTATGTTATTGGCTATATTCTTCCTAACTCTTCTAAATTTAGAATTTTTGCTCCATTAGCAGTACGTGATATGCTTTTGACATATTATCATGATTCTGCACTGGGAACTCATGCAGGGATGCAGCGCACTTTCCGTAAGATATCCGGTGAATTTTATTGGCCCTCAATTAAGGTAGTTGCTTTTGCTCATGTCAGAAGATGTTTATTCTGCCAGCGTTCTAAACCTGCCCAGAACACACGTGTCGGCTTCCACCAAGCCGGTATTGTCACTCATCCCGGCGAACGCCTTTTCATTGATTACTTTGGTCCAGTCGTGAGATCAAAATCTGGCAATCAATCCATATTAACTGTCATTGATGGTTTTTCGAAGTTTGTTTGGTTATTTCCAGTAAAGAATATCACTTCTCAGACTACTATCCATTTCTTGTCTAGATATATATTTGGAGTTTTTGGTCCTCCCAAGTACCTTGTGTCAGATAACGCCTCTGTGTTCCGTTCCAAAGCTTTTGAAACTATGGTATTTAACTGGGGCATCCAACATATTTTCTTGTCACCGTATCGACCGCAGGGAAATCACGTAGAGCGTTTTCACAAAAACTTGAAGGCTTGTATGTCCGCTCTTCACAATGCCGATCAAACCTCCTGGGATACGAACCTACAGTATTTCAGTCTCGGGTTCAATACCTCTTTCCATTCGTCCGTTCAAACTACTCCAGCTGAATTATTCCTAGGCCGAACGCTTGTCGACCCCTTGCTACTCAAATGGAATATTGAATATCTTTCTGAACCTTCTCGCACTATCTCTGTTGCTCAAAAATGGGCCATCGCTACCAGTCACCTCAAGAAAGCAAAGGCCAGAGTGGCGAAGCGTTACAACCTAGGCCGTCATGATGTTAAATTCCAAATTGAGGACAAAGTTTTGTGTCGTTTACATCCTTTGAGTGACGCTACCAAACAAATTTCCAGTAAGCTGTGCTTACGTTGGTCAACTCCCAAGACTATTGCACGTTTTTTAAATCCTGTCTCAGTTGAGTTGGTGGACGATCACGATAATTCAGTGACTTCGGCCCACGTCACGCAGTTGAAAAATTTTGTCAAATGATCTTGTGGATTTCACCTCGCTATGTTGTTGTATTTTTGTTTTCCTTTTATTCTAATTGGATGCCCGAGCTCCTTAATAGCCAACCTAGCATGTGTGCCTATTCAGATCTTAATTCGTGTGCTTCCTTTTCTTTTATTCCTGTGACAAGACAGGAGACACCCGTGGCCTCTTTCTCGTACGCGAGTGTGTCGTGAATACTTGACATCTCTGTCGAGCTATATCTTTGCCTGAGGCTGTCAGCATGTACCTGGTCGGTCACTATTTGTAACACCCACACGCCTACTCCTCTTTTGTTCTGCTCCTCGGCTTAACTCCCATTGTTCGGCGACAGACGAGGACCGTTCAACACTTCCTGCGTTACCTTGTAGGAACTTTGGATTTATTTTAAATTTATTGATGTAATTGACTTTTTGTGTCACGGTTTTGATATATCATGTACTTTTGTGTCATCTTGGTTTTGATGTTTACTGTGAGATCATGTATTTTGTTTTGTTTTAAATTGTCAAGTGTTCTTAGAATGTCGTGTTTTGTCTAGCAACCATCCAGACGGGCAGCGAGTAACAACAAGCAGTCTGTGTGTACCTGGGCTAACACAGCTGGGGTCTTCTCGGAACTCGTTAGTGGACCAGTCACCCCCACTGGATCTATACATGGCTTCATTTTCAGCTGCTGAAAAGGGGAGTACTTTCCCTTTCGAAGACATTATGACACTATTACATATTCCTCGTCGACGCAACGAGCCGTCCTATATACAGGGTGTCCCATTTGTATTTTTTTAAATGTGATCACGATTTAACTTTGTCTGTCTTTTCTCATCAGAGACTGGAGAGATTGGCAGTCTTGGGGTAACGTCCATCTTGAAGAATTTGACATCCGCATCATCATGAACTAGCAAGAACAACAATTACTAATACTATATGAACTCACTGTATTTCTTTTTGAACGCAGTACTTATGACGTTAGTCTCTAGTGTTGACGAGCAATGAAGGGGGTACCACCTTCATTTCGCGGTCAGATTAGTCCACTATTCATTTTTGTATTCTTCTAGAGGTCTTTAATACCCATTTTTTTAGTATTCAATTTATCCCCCTTTACGATTTTTTTTGCCTCTCCATTTGTAGGAAAAAAGAAATTTTCCACGGCCGGGAAAATTCTTTTTTTTGGGGAGAACAGGGGAATTTTGAACCGTTTTTATCAGGTTCATTATTTGTTTCTCTCATGTTATTATTATTATTATTATCATCATCATTTCCTTCGTGTCGCATTATTGTGACATACGTTTCTCTGTCACTCTTACTGCGTTCAAACTTAGTAATTCTGCGTAGACGTTTCACCAAATGGTGAAACTTTTCACCCCTACTAACACAATTTTATTCCATTGGCTGAGGCATAACTTGTTGCTAAGCTTTGCTTCTCCCATTGGCCCCCTTCATGTTCTGGAGAGGGGGTGTTCTGCCTCTTATTTTTACAAGGCGCGTGCCTGCGCCCTAAGCAGGAAGGTTCTTCCTTCCATTTTCTGTGGCCATGTAGACCACACGCTTTCAGACGAGCTCTCGCTCACGACCAACGCAACTAAGTAAGTACGATTCAATCATCAGATTTATTTTACTATGAAGTCATTTTAAATTTCTGTTTCGCCTTTTGCATTTTTTGTGTCTCCTTTGATTTTCTTTCCTATGATGATGTGAGGTCATTCCTGTGAACTCAAGTCCTTTCACTTTCGTTCACGTTAATTTAGCGAAGTCTCTGTGTTTATTTGTCTTCCCTCCCTTTCATGTAATCGATTTTTATTTTTACATAAATCTCTCAGTTCTTAAATATGTGCTATTTTCCTGCGAGGCTTACCAACGCTCTGTATTACGTCACAAATTGATGTGCACTCTCTCGAGGCATCTGTCATTTGATTGTCGTATCAGAGTTTGTTTTTTGGGTTAAGGCATCACTGAAGTAACGGAGCAATATCTCATTCGCCTTCGGGTTGATCCTTTCCTCTGTATTAGGAAATGTGTGTGAGCGATGGTCATTGTGCTAATCACTGTCCATGCGCCACATTACTTTCTTTGTTTCTTCGTATGTCGTTGTACTTCGACATTTCTACCTCTACGTAAGCCAATTATTTTCCACAAAGCATATTTCTTAATTGATTGATTTTTCCTTTCATTTCCTGTCCCGATAATGTCAAGTGAAAATGAAAATCCACAGCCTGCTTCCAGTCTCCGACCGGGTCAGGAATGGAATGAATGAAGCCCCCATCTAGCGGAGAGGATATGAACTGTGCCGGCTGCCGAGGCCTGACTCACTCCTCTGGGGCAATGATTAAATGAATGACAGATGAAATGAAATGATGTGGAGAGTGTTGCTGGAATGAAATTTTGACAGGGAAAACCGGAGTACCCGGAGAAAAACCTGTCTGCCTCCGTTCTGTCCAGCACAGATCTCACATGGAGTGACCGGGATTTGAACCACGGACCCAGCGGTGAGAGGCCGGCGTGCTGCCACCTAAGCCACGGAGGCTTCTGTCCCGATAATGTCAAGTAATTTAATATAATGTTCATTTCCTTTATTTTTGTGTGTTAATTTTGTGTTGCTTCCTCTGACTTCGTTATATTACGTAATTCAGTTCCCCCCCCCCCCCGTTTCCTACAAACGCACTCCTCCACTCCCCACCCTTTCACCCCCTACCCCATGATTTCACAACATCATGAGCGTCTTAGTTCTGTTTTTGGCACTGGCATTCTAGTCCAGGTCATCCTCGTAAGTGGAGGTGTTCTCTTATTCGACTCCATGAGTATCGTCCATACTCTTTTTTTTTTAATTTTAATATTGGTTATCGAGTCGCGTTTACGGTTTAGTTGCACATAAATTGTAAGTACCTTTTAATTTATCTTGTTTCATCTTTGTCTGTACTTAAGTTCATTTATACACTTTTCTCTTGATATTGTTTTTTCTGTACCCCCTTTTTTTGGGTACTATCCTTGGTCATTAATTTTATTTTGTTTGTTATGAATTGATTTTAATGCCTCTTCAAGTTTACTTTTCATTTTGTGTTTAGATTAATCCTTACTCTTATGCGCACTTGTTTTAGTTTACTTTAAATACATTAGTAAGTAGTTCACTTTGGCTTCGTTCTCTTTCATTTGTAATTTTAAGTTCCCTTATCTCTCGTTCGATTTCGTCGGTCTTGGCTTCGTACTGTAACGCAGTCACGACCTACACGCTTCTGGGTTCTTCGATCAATTAGATAAATTTAATTCCTCTTTTGATTTGCTTTAAAAAATTCATTCGTTTCCTTTTTTGGAAACCATCTTTCTTTCGATCCGGAATCTTGGGTTCAGCACGCATCGAAAGAGACATCCTTTCCCCGCTCCTTAGCGATTCTGTTTAGTTTTTGTTTTTTTGCTTGCACTGTATTCCTCATGCCTCTGCTATTTTGTTTAACGTAAAAGCACAAAGCGGTGAACAATTTGAACAGGGTTTTCGTTTGAAGTGTGAGGCACGCCATGAAGCTCTAAATTGTTTCGCCGAACGTACTGTTGAAGCTCGAGATTCTCTTGCTTTAACAATTTGACCTCACTGCAGGTGATATTCTGATCCTTCTCTAACTCACAAACTCTTTGGCTGAGCTTTGTTATTTCTGACAAGGCTTGCTTCAGAGTTTGTGCGGCTGTTGAAATGTCCCTTTTCATACCATCAAAACAATCAGAAAAGTATGTCACGGACTTAAGCATGTCATTCTGAGTCTTTTCAATGTTCTCGAGTTTTGTCAGTCGGAGGTTGATTTCCCAAACAAGATCGTGTAAATCTGGTTTACTTACATTCTCGTCTGGCGAGGCGATTTTAGAAACCTCATCCGTAGTTGACTTACTCATTGCACTGCACTCGACACAATACCGGTACCATTGCTTGGCCTTGTCGGACAAAAGCCAGTTAAAAACTTTTTTCTTTATGTTTACACAGGTTCTGTGGTATGATGTACCACATTCCCCATCACAAATTATGTAGTCTTCATTATCAGTTACTCATTTTTCACACTGGCCGCACTTGGTTGATTTGTTAATTGTCGCCATCTTGCACGGAATACTTGTCATAGACGCCCAAAGAAATACATACGCAAACACAAAGCCAACAATAAATATATCCAGTCTTAAGTAAAAATTTCGTGCATGATTTATTCATAAATCTATTTCTGAGGGTTGGAATCGGCTAATCCGCTAATCTAGTTACAATGGTGAGTCAATCCCTAAAATGAAGTTAAGTAACCCTCGTGAAGCCCTAATTACAAGATCGCAAAAATAACAACTAAGCTAGGCGCGTGGAACGAGAGAAAACTAACGCGAAGCAAAGTTACAAGCAAATGACTCAGTATAATTTACATTTAACAGCAAAGCAAATCCAATCCCTAAGTTAGGATGGTACCAGGTCCACATTTACAGTTACTTTTAATGTCTATCCAAAACCTGACGTGAATAAAAATATTACGACGAGACGCGTCGTAAACAAAGAATTATTGCAAAAGCTAATGATAGTTGACCACAGACTATAAAAAACATTGTATAAAATACACTCTTATAAGTAACAGGGTGCAATATGGTTAAATGCACTAGGAAAATAATCAATAAACACACAACACAAGCCTGCCTTCGCGAACTGAGATGCTGTTTGCACTCAGTCGTCATCTCAAGATTGTAAATTAGGTTGGCAATGCGCAATCATCACAGCGACTTACATGGCTTTGAATCATGCGGGCCATAAGGTACGAACTACTGGTCCCGGAGATTCATGTCGTCGAAATAAAAGTGTCAGCTCATTTAAGTTATCATCTCCCATAGGAAATTATGTAGAAACATGGTGTCGAAATCAACAACAAGCAAATGGGTACAAATTTACTGGGCTGTAATTAATCAATTAATTAATCCGTCGGTTTAGGATAATTATGCATGTGATTTATAATCAAGGTTTATGTTAAGTATTTGATGGTTTAATTTAGGACACCAGTCGTCGGCTGCATGTGATCTCACCAGAGATTCACTCGCAGAACATGACTTCTAAAAGTCAACAACACAATGCCCTGAGCTAAGAACTGCTCAAGCAACAATAACACAGGTTAGCGCGTCTTACACCATTTGCACGCAAATAACATCGGTCGCCTAGGCCGCAGCTAATTGACGCCGGAATGAACCAACAATCGTAAGGGGACTTTAATCCGCCCGTCCTTACTACAACTGTGTGTTCACAGACACAATAATAACATTAGCTAGCCGGACATGATACAAAAAACTGGGTCAATTTACATGTGTATTAAACCTTCATTACAGCTCGCTAGATGAGTCACTTCATCAGCTCAAAATACAAGGAATTCCTATGAATGTACATTCCCTCACTCTCATAGTGGTAAACAAATATCAGATATTCAGAGCTCGCATAGCTGTTTCCCAAAGCTCGGTTATATAATCAGAGACACTGACCTTCACATTCCATGTGATCGTGACGTCATTAGTAGTATAAAATCGTCAATAAAGTCGTCTCCCACTGGGTAAAAACAGGTTCCTACCGCAAGCATCTCGCGTGTCAATTACATTCTACACAACACTGAGTGTGGCGCGGCTTTATTAATATTGCAGTAGTGGTTTTGTGGGGGTTCTACAGCCTCCACCTCCACACCCTCCACACAAGATGGCGGCAGCCCGATAACTCCCGAACCCGTGGTCGGATTTTGACGAATGAAGTGTCATTGATCTCGGGCTGATACCCCCTTTGCAATGGACAGCATATTTCAACCCCAAAATAAAACCTACCCCTACTAGGGGGGTGAAATTGTATTTTTAGAGAATCTCTCTTTCCAATTGCAACATGTGAGAGTTTGAATGCCAATATGGAATGAAACGTTGTTCTACACAAGAGTCATGTATACGGTGGCAAGCGACTATGAATTAACATGCTTGTTTTCTGTTTTTACGCATGCCCACTCATGGCTTTTGTAAGAGGGTGGGGGAGCGGATCCCTGTGGATGGGTTATTGTTGACGGGTCATTGTTGGCGGGGTCATTGTTGTCGGGTCATTGTGGACGAGTCCTTGTGGACAAGTCCTTGTTGACAGGTCCTTTTGGACAAGTCCTTGTTGACAGGTCCTTGTGGACAGGTCCTTGTTGACAGGTCCTTGTGGTCGAGTCCTTGTGGACGAGTCCTTGTCCCTTTGGACTGATCCCTTTGGACGGGTCCCTTTGGCCTGGTTCCTACGGACTAGCCCATGAATTTATTTAAATTATGTCAAAGGGCCTAACTACATTTGTGTGTGTTGAATTGACGTTGTTCACTAATCCCCTACTACTATAATGGGATAACGATATGAAAGGAAAGTGACGAAATACATGTGAACATACAAGGGATCTAACTTGGTGGATGGATGTGTTCTAACGAGTCATTTGCAGTTGAAAGAGAATAATACATGTTCTTAAGATGTTAAAACTGAGGAGATGGCACGTGCAGTAAGACGTCTTGTTACTTCCTGTGTCATATTACAGACATGACAGAGAGCGCGCAGATCTGTTGCTATTACTAACACTGCAGTAATTTGAAACCGCAAGTGTTCATTAAGACAATGGATGATGATCATGCAAAGTTAGCAGTTATTGGATATTACACAGGTGTTCCTTCCGGTGTCATGTTGCTGACATACCAGAGAGCGCACACTGCTGTTGCTATGACTGACGCTGCAGTAATTTGAAACCCCATATGTTGATTAAGACAATGGGTGATGATCATGCAAAGTCAGCAGTCATTGGATACCACACAGGTGTTCCTAGTGTACTTTGGACTCTCAACTGTATTGGGAAAGGAATTGCAATGATCTGCAAAAAACTGCTGACACGAGCGATGAGAGTTTATATAAGAGGGGTGTCATATATCTCACTACTGTCAGTCTTTATTACTCGCTTTGAGTGAACAGTGCTCTATTACTGCTCAAGAGTTGTAAAAAAAAGCCGTTTTGGTAGAAAATCATTAAATTATTTTGCAAGGTAAGTACTAATTATTAATGGATTGTAGTATTTTATTACTAATTGATGTTGAAGTTATTGATTGGAATGCATTGATTGATTGATTGATTGATTGATTTGTTTATAGATAATTGGGTACCTGTAGGTTACCAGATTCCTACAATCTGTTCATTCAGTGACAGCAGTTGATCAATTATAAAAAGGTAAGTGCCCCCTCTAATAACTTTTAAACAGTTAGAGTGATATTTTCCAATGTTCACCCCTACATGTTAGTGAAAATGGTATATTTGGCAGTCAAAAGTTGGACCTACTTGACCATGGTGTGTAAAGCTAATTTTGTAGGTTAGATTTTGATTACCGCTCTATTAAGTCTGAATGTTCATTGCTAGGTGTCAGTGTCAGAGGGAATATTTAAAGACTTAACCTCAGTTCACCTAACATAACCTAACTTTACCTAACTTAACCTTGTCACGTGACATGTTTTACATGTTTAAACTTGTTTTAAGACTGGCTATGACGTCACACTTAGCTCACTTCACTGGCGATCGCTGGTTTCTATCACGTGACATGTTCTACAAGTTTAGACTTGTTTTAAGACTGGCTATGACGTCACACTTAGCTCACTTAACTGGTGATCGCTGGTTTCTATCACGTGACATGTTCTACAAGTTTAGACTTGTTTTAAGACTGGCTATGACGTCACACTTAGCTCACTTAACTGGTGATCGCTGGTTTCTACCACTCTATCAAGTTCTAATGTTCACCGCTAGGTGTCAGTGACAGTGGTATATAGTAACCTCCAGTTAGAACTACATGAAGTTAGACTTGCTAGGAGTTCACAGATGATTGATTTAAATACCCTGCTATAACCATTGACTGGAATATAATTAAACTATCTATATTATACTTTGTTTTATCATTTATTAACATTTATGATTTCTTTCTTTTATAGGTAATTTCGAAAGTGATCATAATGTTCAAGTGTGGTGACTGTAAGAAACAGTTCTCAAGACCTGACAACCTTCAACGACACGCAAATGCTAAACATGACATTAAAATGTTTGTGTGCAGTCATTGTGCTACCACATTTAACAGACAAGATAGTCTTGGACGGCATGTAAATTTAATGCATGTCAGTTCAGCACCTTTTTCATGTTCAGTTTGTGATCTTGGTTTTTCTGCTGTAAAGCGATATCAATCCCACATGGTTGAAGTGCATGGGGAACAACAGGAATTAAAAACTGTAAAACCATCAACTAGCACGGAACCTATAAACAAATGTGATGCTCAAAAGCGTAAACGTTCTATAGATTGTGAAAATAGTTGTGCAACAAAAAGAAAGAAGAATGTTGAACCTTCAATAACCCATTGTGATGTTTGTAATATTGATATACCTTCTTCAATCATTCATGGACATTTACGCAGTATTCAACATAAAAATAACGCTTGTCATGAAAGAAATTCTGGAAATATTCAACAAATTGGTAGTGCATTTAAAAGTCGAATTGCTAGTTATAGACTTTATAGTAAAGAATAAACTCAAAGTATTGAATCATTTTAAAAAAATGTTCAACCTACTGTGTTTGGCTTGGTAGGTAATGTTTTATTAGAGCATAAAACAATTAAAATGAATTTTGAACTTTTTGGACTCTATGTAAAAACTGGGAGCGAAGGTGAAATTACAGATATCAAATCTTTTAATACAAAAAACGTAATTGTTAGTGAATCAACTAATATTAGTGATATATATCAAAATATTTCAAGTGCTATCATCGTGAAGAGTGAAGAGTTCCAGGAAAGGGAGTCGGGCTGGGCATTGGTTGAAGTACATTATTTAGAAACCAACATGAATAAATATAATCCCCTTCGAGCATCATCATACATTGATTTACCTGCATGGATTAAACGGAAGAAAGCTTGTGTAAACGTTATGAATAATGATGATGCATGCTTTGCATGGGCTGTTACCTCAGCTCTCCATCCAGCAGCGATGAATGAAAAGAGAACGTCATCTTATCCTCACTATTCTTCAGTGTTAGATTTAAAAGAAATTGAATTTCCTATGGCGATAAAAGACATTCAACGTTTTGAAGAGCTGAACAATGTAAGTATTAATGTTTATGGAATTGAAAATAAGAGTATAGTTGGTCCTCTATATTATACTCAGGAAAAAAAGGATATTCATATAAATTTACTTTACGTAACCGAAGGTGAAAATGCTCACTATTGCTGGATAAAACATTTAAGTAGACTTGTCAGTAGTCAAGTATCAAAACATAAATCTAAGAAGTGGTTGTGTGATGGCTGTTTGCTACATTTCCAGAAAGAGGATCAACTATCACAACATCAAAAATGGGGATGTAATCATGTTCGTACGGTATTACCGACTCCTAAAAATAACATTCTAAAATTTAAGGATTATGAGAAACAGCTTCGAGTACCATTTGTTATATATGCTGACTTCGAGGCTTTGCTAAAACCATTTAATACATGTTCATCGAATCCAGCCCAATCTTTCACCAACACTACTCACATTCATGAACCTTTTAGCTTTGCATATTATATTAAATGTAGTTATGATGACTCTTTAAATAAGTTTGAGCTCTATAGAGGACCTGATGCACCTAAAGTTTTTATGGAAAGGCTTGAGAAAGATGCCATCCGTATGTCCTCTATTTTAAATACGATCATTCCAATGGAACCACTAACTTTATTAGAGCAAATGAATTTTGAAACTGAAACTAATTGTTTTATATGTGGTGAATGTTTATATACAGACAGGGTTCGCGATCATGACCATTTAACAGGACAATATCGTGGTGCTGTTCACCAAGAATGTAATTTAAATTATAGAGTAAGTAAATTCATTCCGGTCATTCTACATAACGGTAGCAAATACGATAACCACTTTATCGTTAAAGAATTTGGAGCTTCAGATGTGAAAATTGATGTGATTGCAAATAATAAGGAACAATACATATCGTTCACAAAATACATCAAAACTGACAATAAGAAAACGATAAAACTGCGATTTTTAGATTCATTCCGCTTTATGCCGAGTAGTCTTGATAACCTTGCTAGTAATTTAAAATCAGATCAGTTTCATGAAATTCAACGTGTCTTTCCTAAAGAAGATGATTTTAATTTGATTTGTCAAAAGGGTATATTCCCTTACGAATATATTAACTGTGTGGAACGTCTTGAGGAGTGTTCGTTACCACCAAAAGATGCATTTTACAGTTCCTTAAACACAAGTCATATCAGTGATCAGGAATATTTACATGCACAACGTGTATGGGCACAGTTTGACATTCAAACTTTAGGAGAATTTTCAGACATATATTTGAAGACAGATGTGTTGTTATTAGCAGATGTTTTTGAAAATTTTCGGAATGTTTGTATGAAAACTTATGACCTTGATCCTTGTCAGTATTTCACAGCTCCTGGGTTAAGTTTCAGTTCAATGTTGAAAAAAACGAAAGTAAATTTAGAATTAATGACTGATATAGACATGATCAATTTTATAAAATCATCAATTCGAGGTGGATTAAGTCAATGTAGTGGACGGTACTCTAAAGCGAATAATAAATACATGCCTAGCTACAACCCTTGTGAAGAGTCAAAGTATATTGTCTACCTCGATGCAAATAACCAATATGGTTGGGCTATGAGTTAATATCTACCACTGAAAGATTTTCGCTGGCTGACACAACCTGAAATTGATGTCTTACATGTTGACACTCTTAATGATAACGATGATAAAGGATATATTTTAGAGGTAAATCTTGAGTACCCTAAAGAGTTACATGATGATCATAATGATTTACCATTTTGTCCTGAGAATATGAAATCTCCATACATCACATCACGAACAAAAATGTTAATTGCTAATGTAAATAATAAATGTAAATATGTAATACATTATCGAAACTTGAAACAGTGTCTACAGCATGGATTGAAATTAACTAAAATTCATCGCGTATTGCAATTTCATCAGTCAGCATGGCTCAAACCGTATATTGATCTAAACAATAATTTAAGAACACAGTCAACAAACGCGTTTGAAAAAGATTTTTATAAACTCATGAATAATAGTGTTTTTGGAAAGACTATGGAGAATGTTGATAAACGAGTTGATGTAAAGCTGATAACAAAGTGGGAGAATGATGGTAAAAGGTATAGTGCGAGCAACTTAATAAGCAAGCCTAACTTTCATAGCTGTTCAATTATTCATGAGGATGTAGTTGTAATACAAATGAATCGTCTTAAAGTAACTTACAACAAACCCATATATGTGGGTTACACCATTCTGGAATTATCAAAAACACTTATGTATGATTTTCACTATGATTATGTAAAGAAAAACTATCTTGATAATGCTAAATTACTCTACACAGACACAGATTCTTTTATTTATGAGTTTAAAACTGAGGATTTTTATGAGGATATCAAAACTGAGCTAAATAGGTTTGATACAAGTGACTATCCCGAGGATAATATTTACCATTTACCTCTAGTAAACAAAAAGGTTCTTGGGAAATTTAAGGATGAATGTGCTGGTGTTATTATAGACACCTTTGTAGGCACAAAATCTGTATGATTATACAGCTATATGACAATTGATGATGTAGTAGTAAAAAAATTAAAAGGAGTGAAAAAGAATGTTGTTAGTAAAGAGTTAGATATAAGTGATTATAAAAACTGTATAGTTAGTAACCCACCTGTATTATATAAGAAAATGAGTGTATTTAGAAGTAAAAATCATCAGCTACATACCAATTTGCTGAACAAAGTTGCTTTAAGTAATGAAGACAACAAACGATTCATTATACCAAACACATTTGATACTTTTGCTTGGGGAAACAGTCGCATTGACGACTATTACTTTACTTAAGTCTAATGATCACTATATTGTAATATTTGTAGTGTGTTTTATATCGTAAATTTTTTTTGTAAAAAACTGTAAGTAGAATGTATAATGTTAGGCTACTGTAGTTTAGTAAAAATAAGATAAGTAATACATTTTAGTGTAAAATGTTTGCTTTTGTATATTACGAAAAAAAAATTAAAAAAATGTACAGAATATGTGAACTAAACAAGGGAAATGTAAAAATGTAAAGTGGAAAATTGTAAATATCCATGTGTGAAAAAGTGAAATAGTTATCACCATTTTAAAATTAAAAGACATTGTGATCTGGTAAACCTTGTTTTTATTTCACAACAACAAAAATGTACAGAATGTGTAAACTAAACAAAAAGAATGTAAGAAAATGAAAAGTGGAAATTGTAAATATTCATGTGTGAAAAAATGAAAATAAAGAAATGGCTATCACCATTTTAAAATTAAAAGACATTGTGATCTTGTAAACCTTGTTTTTATTTCACAACATATATGGCTTTACAAAATAGAATACAAAGAAATACAATTTCCTCAATCCTTTTCAATGTTCATGTCCACTCATCATTAACTTCCCTTTTATAGCAGTAATCACAATGAGGGCTGCCAACCTCTCCCCCACTGAGCCATTATAGGATGTCAAACGTTGCTTAGCTTTTCAACGATACTTTATCCACCACACGTATTAAAGCATAATGACTATGACGATAAGAAAGGTCGTGTTCTTTACATGCTTAATCCAAAGAAATAATGGGTATTTACTTAACACAGGGTCTTGAGTCCATGAGTTTGGTACATGTTGCAAGATTTCTTTCACGGCATTGACTGTCACAAAATAAATGAAAACTTGAAGAGCACCAATAATTCACCTTTGGTAAGACTATCCAGGATCTTGAGTCCATGATTTTGGTATAAGTTGCCAGATTTCTTTCACGGCATTGACTGTCACATAATAAATGAACAACTTGGAGAGCACCAATAATTCTTCTTTGGTAAAACTATCTGCATATCGATGACAGATAACCTTTCAGTTCCACCCTTAAAACAACAACACTACCTCTTGCATAATCTGCGATGTTGATGGCTCTTGAGACGTGAAAGATGGATTAAACATAACTTTTACATCAACAGGAGTTAGACTTTGCTCAGTAAACAATGCACTGTCATGAGCCACAGTATTTTTTTTTCTTGGACTTGCTTTTTTCTTTTCTTTATAAGTGTTACAGACGGTGTATTAAAAGAGAATGATAAACATCCAAAGGGTAAATAGAGTAACAAATAAAGAGAAATGAAAATGATACTTCCATATCAATTGTCAAGCATGAACTAATCTCTAGCAAAGTTCACTCAATACTATAAATAATAGTTTAAAGTGGGTGCAAAAGTGGGTGCATAAGTGGGTGCAAATGTGGGTGCATAAATGGGTGAAAAAGTGGGTGCATAAGTGGGTGCAAATGTGGGTGCATAAGTGGGAGAAAAAGTGGGTGCATAAGTGAATGCAATAGTGGGTGCAAAGGTAGGTACAAAACTGGGTGAAAAAATGCCCCCCCATTTTGAATCTCGCTAACGCCCCCTTTTTAATCTATTTTTTGAAATTTTGACAAAGGGTCTAAGTGCACTTTTGTTAATATCTCGCGAACCAGTCTCTGTTGACGGGTCCTTGTTGACGGGTCCCTGTGGGCGAGATTCAAAAAGGGGGGGGCATTTTTTCACCCACTTTTGTACCTACCTTTGCACCCACTATTGCATTCACTTATGCACCCACTTTTTCACCCACTTATGCACCCACATTTGCACCCACTTATGCACCCACTTTTTCACCCACTTATGCACCCACATTTGCACCCACATTTGCACCCACTTATGCACCCACTTTTGCACCCACTTTAAACTATTATTTATAGTATTGAGTGAACTTTGCTAGAGATTAGTTCATGCTTGACAATTGATATGGAAGTATCATTTTCATTTCTCTTTATTTGTTACTCTATTTACCCTTTGGATGTTTATCATTCTCTCTTAATACACCGTCTCTAACACTTATAAAGAAAAGAAAAAAGAAAGTCCAAGAAAAAAAACTGTGGCTCATGACAGTGCATTGTTTACTGAGCAAAGTCTAACTCCTGTTGATGTAAAAGTTATGTTTAATCCATCTTTCACGTCTCAAGAGCCATCAACATCGCAGATTATGCAAGAGGTAGTGTTGTTGTTTTAAGGGTGGAACTAAAAGGTTATCTGTCATCGATATGCAGATAGTTTTACCAAAGAAGAATTATTGGTGCTCTCCAAGTTGTTCATTTATTATGTGACAGTCAATGCCGTGAAAGAAATCTGGCAACTTATACCAAAATCATGGACTCAAGATCCTGGATAGTCTTACCAAAGGTGAATTATTGGTGCTCTTCAAGTTTTCATTTATTTTGTGACAGTCAATGCCATGAAAGAAATCTTGCAACATGTACCAAACTCATGGACTCAAGACCCTGTGTTAAGTAAATACCCATTATTTCTTTGGATTAAGCATGTAAAGATCACGACCTTTCTTATCGTCATAGTCATTATGCTTTAATACGTGTGGTGGATAAAGTATCGTTGAAAAGCTAAGCAACGTTTGACATCCTATAATGGCTCAGTGGGGGAGAGGTTGGCAGCCCTCATTGTGATTACTGCTATAGAAGGGAAGTTAATGATGAGTGGACATGAACATTGAAAAGGATTGAGGAAATTGTATTTCTTTGTATTCTATTTTGTAAAGCCATATATGTTGTGAAATAACAACAAGGTTTACAAGATCACAATGTCTTTTAATTTTAAAATGGTGATAGCCATTTCTTTATTTTCATTTTTTCACACATGAATATTTACAATTTCCACTTTTCATTTTTTTACATTCTTTTTGTTTAGTTTACACATTCTGTACATTTTTGTTGTTGTGAAATAAAAACAAGGTTTACCAGATCACAATGTCTTTTAATTTTAAAATGGTGATAACTATTTCACTTTTTCACACATGGATATTTACAATTTTCCACTTTACATTTTTACATTTCCCTTGTTTAGTTCACACATTCTGTACATTTTTTTAATTTTTTTTCGTAATATACAAAAGCAAACATTTTACACTAAAATGTATTACTTATCTTATTTTTACTAAACTACAGTAGCCTAACATTATACATTCTACTTACAGTTTTTTACAAAAAAAATATTACAATATAAAACACACTACAAATATTACAATATAGTGATCATTAGACTTAAGTAAAGTAATAGTCGTCAATGCGACTGTTTCCCCAAGCAAAAGTATCAAATGTGTTTGGTATAATGAATCGTTTGTTGTCTTCATTACTTAAAGCAACTTTGTTCAGCAAATTGGTATGTAGCTGATGATTTTTACTTCTAAATACACTCATTTTCTTATATAATACAGGTGGGTTACTAACTATACAGTTTTTATAATCACTTATATCTAACTCTTTACTAACAACATTCTTTTTCACTCCTTTTAATTTTTTTACTACTACATCATCAATTGTCATATAGCTGTATAATCATACAGATTTTTTGCCTACAAAAGTGTCTATAATAACACCAGCACATTCATCCTTAAATTTCCCAAGAACCTTTTTGTTTACTAGAGATAAATGGTAAATATTATCCTCGGGATAGTCACTTGTATCAAACCTATTTAGCTCAGTTTTGATATCCTCATAAAAATCCTCAGTTTTAAACTCATAAATAAAAGAATCTGTGTCTGTGTAGAGTAATTTAGCATTATCAAGATAGTTTTTCTTTACATAATCATAGTGAAATTCATACATAAGTGTTTTTGATAATTCCAGAATGGTGTAACCCACATATATAGGTTTGTTGTAAGTTACTTTAAGACGATTCATTTGTATTACAACTAAATCCTCATGAATAATTGAACAGCTATGAAAGTTAGGCTTGCTTATTAAGTTGCTCGCACTATACCTTTTACCATCATTCTCCCACTTTGTTATCAGCTTTACATCAACTCGTTTATCAACATTCTCCATAGTCTTTCCAAAAACACTATTATTCATGAGTTTATAAAAATCTTTTTCAAACGCGTTTGTTGACTGTGTTCTTAAATTATTGTTTAGATCAATATACGGTTTGAGCCATGCTGACTGATGAAATTGCAATACGCGATGAATTTTAGTTAATTTCAATCCATGCTGTAGACACTGTTTCAAGTTTCGATAATGTATTACATATTTACATTTATTATTTACATTAGCAATTAACATTTTTGTTCGTGATGTGATGTATGGAGATTTCATATTCTCAGGACAAAATGGTAAATCATTATGATCATCATGTAACTCTTTAGGGTACTCAAGATTTACCTCTAAAATATATCCTTTATCATCGTTATCATTAAGAGTGTCAACATGTAAGACATCAATTTCAGGTTTTGTCAGCCAGCGAAAATCTTTCAGTGGTAGATATTGACTCATAGCCCAACCATATTGGTTATTTGCATCGAGGTAGACAATATACTTTGACTCTTCACAAGGGTTGTAGCTAGGCATGTATTTATTATTCGCTTTAGAGTACTGTCCACTACATTGACTTAATCCACCTCGAATTGATGATTTTATAAAATTGATCATGTCTATATCAGTCATTAATTCTAAATTTACTTTCGTTTTTTTCAACATTGAACTGAAACTTAACCCAGGAGCTGTGAAATACTGACAAGGATCAAGGTCATAAGTTTTCATACAAACATTCCGAAAATTTTCAAACACATCTGCTAATAACAACACATCTGTCTTCAAATATATGTCTGAAAATTCTCCTAAAGTTTGAATGTCAAACTGTGCCCATACACGTTGTGCATGTAAATATTCCTGATCACTGATATGACTTGTGTTTAAGGAACTGTAAAATGCATCTTTCGGTGGTAAAGAACACTCCTCAAGACGTTCCACACAGTTAATATATTCGTAAGGGAATATACCCTTTTGACAAATCAAATTAAAATCATCTTCTTTAGGGAAGACACGTTGAATTTCATGAAACTGATCTGATTTTAAATTACTAGCAAGGTTATCAAGACTACTCGGCATAAAGCGGAATGAATCTAAAAATCGCAGTTTTATCGTTTTCTTATTGTCAGTTTTGATGTATTTTGTGAACGATATGTATTGTTCCTTATTATTTGCAATCACATCAATTTTCACATCTGAAGCTCCAAATTCTTTAACGATAAAGTGGTTATCGTATTTGCTACCGTTATGTAGAATGACCGTAATGAATTTACTTACTCTATAATTTAAATTACATTCTTGGTGAACAGCACCACGATATTGTCCTGTTAAATGGTCATGATCGCGAACCCTGTCTGTATATAAACATTCACCACATATAAAACAATTAGTTTCAGTTTCAAAATTCATTTGCTCTAATAAAGTTAGTGGTTCCATTGGAATGATCGTATTTAAAATAGAGGATATACGGATGGCATCTTTCTCAAGCCTTTCCATAAAAACTTTAGGTGCATCAGGTCCTCTATAGAGCTCAAACTTATTTAAAGAGTCATCATAACTACATTTAATATAATATGCAAAGCTAAAAGGTTCATGAATGTGAGTAGTGTTGGTGAAAGATTGGGCTGGATTCGATGAACATGTATTAAATGGTTTTAGCAAAGCCTCGAAGTCAGCATATATAACAAATGGTACTCGAAGCTATTTCTCATAATCCTTAAATTTTAGAATGTTATTTTTAGGAGTCGGTAATACCGTACGAACATGATTACATCCCCATTTTTGATGTTGTGATAGTTGATCCTCTTTCTGGAAATGTAGCAAACAGCCATCACACAACCACTTCTTAGATTTATATTTTGATACTTGACTACTGACAAGTCTACTTAAATGTTTTATCCAGCAATAGTGAGCATTTTCACCTTCGGTTACGTAAAGTAAATTTACATGAATATCCTTTTTTTCCTGAGTATAATATAGAGGACCAACTATACTCTTATTTTCAATTCCATAAACATTAATACTTACATTGTTCAGCTCTTCAAAACGTTGAATGTCTTTTATCGCCATAGGAAATTCAATTTCTTTTAAATCTAACACTGAAGAATAGTGAGGATAAGAAGACGTTCTCTTTTCATTCATCGCTGCTGGATGGAGAGCTGAGGTTACAGCCCATGCAAAGCATGCATCATCATTATTCATAACGTTTACACAAGCTTTCTTCCGTTTAATCCATGCAGGTAAATCAATGTATGATGATGCTCGAAGGGGATTATATTTATTCATGTTGGTTTCTAAATAAAGTACTTCAACCAATGCCCAGCCCGACTCCCTTTCCTGGAACTCTTCACTCTTCACGATGATAGCACTTGAAATATTTTGATATATATCACTAATATTAGTTGATTCACTAACAATTACGTTTTTTGTATTAAAAGATTTGATATCTGTAATTTCACCTTCGCTCCCAGTTTTTACATAGAGTCCAAAAAGTTCAAAATTCATTTTAATTGTTTTATGCTCTAATAAAACATTACCTACCAAGCCAAACACAGTAGGTTGAACATTTTTTAAAAATGATTCAATACTTTGAGTTTATTCTTTACTATAAAGTCTATAACTAGCAATTCGACTTTTAAATGCACTACCAATTTGTTGAATATTTCCAGAATTTCTTTCATGACAAGCGTTATTTTTATGTTGAATACTGCGTAAATGTCCATGAATGATTGAAGAAGGTATATCAATATTACAAACATCACAATGGGTTATTGAAGGTTCACCATTCTTCTTTCTTTTTGTTGCACAACTATTTTCACAATCTATAGAACGTTTACGCTTTTGAGCATCACATTTGTTTATAGGTTCCGTGCTAGTTGATGGTTTTACAGTTTTTAATTCCTGTTGTTCCCCATGCACTTCAACCATGTGGGATTGATATCGCTTTACAGCAGAAAAACCAAGATTACAAACTGAACATGAAAAAGGTGCTGAACTGACATGCATTAAATTTACATGCCGTCCAAGACTATCTTGTCTGTTAAATGTGGTAGCACAATGACTGCACACAAACATTTTAATGTCATGTTTAGCATTTGCGTGTCGTTGAAGGTTGTCAGGTCTTGAGAACTGTTTCTTACAGTCACCACACTTGAACATTATGATCACTTTCGAAATTACCTATAAAAGAAAGAAATCATAAATGTTAATAAATGATAAAACAAAGTATAATATAGATAGTTTAATTATATTCCAGTCAATGGTTAGAGCAGGGTATTTAAATCAATCATCTGTGAACTCCTAGCAAGTCTAACTTCATGTAGTTCTAACTGGAGGTTACTATATACCACTGTCACTGACACCTAGCGGTGAACATTAGAACTTGATAGAGTGGTAGAAACCAGCGATCACCAGTTAAGTGAGCTAAGTGTGACGTCATAGCCAGTCTTAAAACAAGTCTAAACTTGTAGAACATGTCACGTGATAGAAACCAGCGATCACCAGTTAAGTGAGCTAAGTGTGACGTCATAGCCAGTCTTAAAACAAGTCTAAACTTGTAGAACATGTCACGTGATAGAAACCAGCGATCGCCAGTGAAGTGAGCTAAGTGTGACGTCATAGCCAGTCTTAAAACAAGTTTAAACATGTAAAACATGTCACGTGACAAGGTTAAGTTAGGTAAAGTTAGGTTATGTTAGGTGAACTGAGGTTAAGTCTTTAAATATTCCCTCTGACACTGACACCTAGCAATGAACATTCAGACTTAATAGAGCGGTAATCAAAATCTAACCTACAAAATTAGCTTTACACACCATGGTCAAGTAGGTCCAACTTTTGACTGCCAAATATACCATTTTCACTAACAAGTAGGGGTGAACATTGGAAAATATCACTCTAACTGTTTAAAAGTTATTAGAGGGGGCACTTACCTTTTTATAAT
This sequence comes from Meconema thalassinum, assembly GCA_946902985.2. Taxonomy (NCBI): domain Eukaryota; kingdom Metazoa; phylum Arthropoda; class Insecta; order Orthoptera; family Tettigoniidae; genus Meconema; species Meconema thalassinum. The sequence continues at coordinate 590,978,323 of OX336389.2, read as the reverse complement.
TGATCAACTGCTGTCACTGAATGAACAGATTGTAGGAATCTGGTAACCTACAGGTACCCAATTATCTATAAACAAATCAATCAATCAATCAATCAATCAATACATTCCAATCAATAACTTCAACATCAATTAGTAATAAAATACTACAATCCATTAATAATTAGTACTTACCTTGCAAAATAATTTAATGATTTTCTACCAAAACGGCTTTTTTTTACAACTCTTGAGCAGTAATAGAGCACTGTTCACTCAAAGCGAGTAATAAAGACTGACAGTAGTGAGATATATGACACCCCTCTTATATAAACTCTCATCGCTCGTGTCAGCAGTTTTTTGCAGATCATTGCAATACCTTTCCCAATACAGTTGAGAGTCCAAAGTACACTAGGAACACCTGTGTGGTATCCAATAACTGCTAACTTTGCATGATCATCATCCATTGTCTTAATGAACACTTGCGGTTTCAAATTACTGCAGTGTTAGTAATAGCAACAGATCTGCGCGCTCTCTGTCATGTCTGTAATATGACACAGGAAGTAACAAGACGTCTTACTGCACGTGCCATCTCCTCAGTTTTAACATCTTAAGAACATGTATTATTCTCTTTCAACTACAAATGACTCGTTAGAACACATCCATCCACCAAGTTAGATCCCTTGTATGTTCACATGTATTTCGTCACTTTCCTTTCATATCGTTATCCCATTATAGTAGTGGGGGATTAGTGAACAACGTCAATTCAACACACACAAATGTAGTTAGGCCCTTTGACATAATTTAAATAAATTCATGGGCTAGTCCGTAGGAACCAGGCCAAAGGGACCCGTCCAAAGGGATCAGTCCAAAGGGACAAGGACTCGTCCACAAGGACTCGACCACAAGGACCTGTCAACAAGGACCTGTCCACAAGGACCTGTCAACAAGGACTTGTCCAAAAGGACCTGTCAACAAGGACTTGTCCACAAGGACTCGTCCACAATGACCCGACAACAATGACCCCGCCAACAATGACCCGTCAACAATAACCCATCCACAGGGATCCGCTCCCCCACCCTCTTACAAAAGCCATGAGTGGGCATGCGTAAAAACAGAAAACAAGCATGTTAATTCATAGTCGCTTGCCACCGTATACATGACTCTTGTGTAGAACAACGTTTCATTCCATATTGGCATTCAAACTCTCACATGTTGCAATTGGAAAGAGAGATTCTCTAAAAAATACAATTTCACCCCCTAGTAGGGGTAGGTTTTATTTTGGGGTTGAAATATGCTGTCCATTGGAAAGGGGGTATCAGCCCGAGATCAATGACACTTCATTCGTCAAAATCCGACCACGGGTTCGGGAGTTATCGGGCTGCCGCCATCTTGTGTGGAGGGTGTGGAGGTGGAGGCTGTAGAAACCCCACAAAACCACTACTTATTGCATCTCAAAACTGTACATTCTATCTGACAGAAACACGTAATACAGTCCTAGTGTGCTTTGCAGATCGCTTAAAAATTGTTTATCACTTCCATCAAAGTGTCCATTACTGTCTGTTACCCTTTATAACAATATAACGTTGCAAAAATACCAAAGATGATTAAATAGAAGACTATACACTTCTGCAGCTTAACTGCTCTGACATTGAACGATATATCACTCATCCTATTCATTGAACTCGTAGGCTCTGTGCATTGCTCGGTACATTCACAAAACAAAATAACAACATATAACCTCTACGATGCTGTTTGAAATGATACGCTTGTAGTTTCAACTTCATGTCCCTATCAATCTTACTGGGCATGAGTTCGTTCCTCCCAGGAACTTATCGTGGTAAAGAGTACTCACAAAATGTCAACCAAATAGTACAAAATATATTCCAGTGTCTGTCGACTGAAAACCGATACGATAACAATGTGTTTCAAAATCAAAATGAGGGGCCTACAGCATAGGGTGTTCCATAACTATTTGAGATGTTCACATCTTCTGGCTAATGGTGTCCTTTACCCGACACAAAATCCAGCTTTCACCTGGCTGGTCAATTATACACTGAAAAACATACAAATAAATGTGCTCCTGCCGTATAGATCACGGTATCGGTGACTAACAAAAGATTGTCCCAGCTCCAAAGCAGAAAATACATAATCTAGCCCTGCCTAAGTGGTCTACTATCAGTTTCGGCTAAAAGAATAATTACAAGTTATGTCTGCCTGGACAAACCTTGTACAATGGATGAGAATACAGGACTCACAGTGACATTGCCATGTTGTTCAGCTTCCAATCGTCAGGTCGGGAGGGGTAATATGTCTCCAATCCTCCTGACACATTAATTGGCAAGACCAAGGGTCCTGGCCTGTCCTCTTCATTCTTCATCACGTACATGCCTCGTCCTTCACGGTTTTGGTCAAACCTTCCCCCTCATGGTTGGATTATTTCTTAAGTTCTTCCCTCATCATAAAAGGAGTTATTCAATCTCGAAGCTCACGTGTAGTTGGTAAAATACTTTGATCACGTGGCACATTTTACAATGCATGGGGACTAATTTCACAGAAGCTATAATTTTGCGCAGTACAATGATTATCTCACTGGCTTTACACAAATGCAGGTAGTTACAAAAATGGCTCTGGTTTGTCCTGCCACAGAATTTACGATACAACTGGTGGTATCTCTCACAGAATTTACTCACTTCAATATCACAGAAAATCTCGGCAATCACGAAGAAATACATGTGATGCGTGCCATTGCCATTACTTGTTTTATTCGTAGCGCTCGATTGGCTGTTGTAATACACTGTAGATTTAATATTTCGCCTGTCTTTAGACAGCGTGGTGCAATTCACGCGGTGAAGCGAAATATGTTAGATTTCACTAGAAATAAATTCTACTTCGCAAAATGTAAATTCACAAGCCTTGCGTGGCCTAAATGTATACTTATCACTTGAATATCGCTGTGCATTCAGCGCGATGGCTGTGGATAATTCCCCACACACTTGTGGGTTCCATTTCGTATAAACGTGGTCTTCGTCAATTATGAAGGACAATCTAAGACACGTGTAGTCACGACGGACTATCAAACTGGTGTGTTGAAGCCAGGAACTGCTTCCCGGTCCCAAGGAAGTTGTAAGTCATTGAGCGACTAATAACATTAATCTCCGCATATCTGCGGCGTAAATACGTACCTTAACCATAAATGAGATTTACCAATTCCAAAGGCACAAATGAATGGTAAATTAGGCAGAATTACATGTAGCACGTTCCTGAGATATGCAGTATCAAAATTGCATGTAGAATGTATCCAGGAAGAAAATAATCTGTGCTAGTCGAAGTAAAAATAGCATAATAATCATGAGGAAGTTTCAGAGGTGTTCTATCGAACTGAGCACAAGGAGTAAAGATGCTCTCAAAGAAATATTGAAGACATGAGCGGATACGGTCTCACTATACAAGTATTTTGGAAACAGGGCAAAGATATACTATAATGTGAAACGTCAGCCAAAGTTCAACACAAAAGATTGTGGGCGCTTAATCCTGATGTTTCTATATAAGACACCGCGTGGGTGAAAACCTAAACAGTATGACTGCAGAAAGTAAGACATTTACACTGCATGGACGTGAACCTGAAGTCAGCCTAGACTTTAACCCTCCTATCGAGATGAGTGAAAGACCTTGTTTTGGGACATGTTTCCCTTGAAACTTACAGTAGAATTTTCAGCGTAAGCGAAAATGTCAATGACACGTTTTACTATGATGATTCTACGTTAGCTCTAGCCCCTGGTGAATATACTATAGACGATATTTACGAACACCTTTAAGTGGTGCTGGTGAAACAATATAGTTCAAAGCCGTTCCTTGATGGAACACAAAAGTTTGAACTTGTAGGCTACACAATAACTCATCGCTGCAGTATTTTATCTTCGTTTAATATTGATTTTAAAACACAACTAGATTCCATTGGCCCTTTATCGGGGTTTTTACCGCACGTTCTTGAACCTAACGAAATATACTATTCTGATCACGAAGTGAAATTAATCGAGGACCATCACGTGTCTGTGTAATATTATTAGAAACGTGTAAACAAATCAAGAGCCATCCCATTCACTCAGCGATTTTATTGTGACATCGCCCAATGGCTATATTATTCGTGAAAACCCTCCGGTGGTTCTTCTTCATTGTGTGGGTGATAATAATATTAGTAGTATAATCTTAAGACTGGTAAATAGAAACCAACAACTGATTCAACTAGATTCTCGCAATCCTGTGACCTATAAATTGGTATTAAAGCCACTATTAAGTTAGTGTATAAAGCAACAGCGCCGTCTAGGAATGGTGTCAGTTGTTTGCCAAGTGAATAAACATCAAAACGCAAGGACGAGCAGATTTTACAACACCTGGGTTACAACCCAAGCCTACATGATGAATTCTATCATAGAGGTGGTGAACCGCATCGAGGTGCAAGACGGCATTCTAAGAATTGATCCGCATTCCTTTCAAGCCCAAGCACAAGGATTAAATAACATTGATAAAATTCAATTGATCACCCACCGCATGAAAGTGACATTCAGATTGAAGGCGGGCTCACAAGAGTGGATGGCTCTACACCCACTACATCCAAGTTATCCAATCATGCTTTCGCCTCTTATTTTTCTGAGGTGCGCTATGTGATTAAAGATATTGCAGTGGATAGCACCGGAAATGTGGGAATTTTTAGTGTTTTGAAACTATATCCCTCGTATAGCGTTAAAGAATATAAAACACTTTGCATGGCTGGTTGGTGCCCTGACTCAACCAATGACTGGATGGTTCACACGGATGGAACCTTTACAGGATTTGTACCTTTTAAATTAATTTTAGGCTTTGCCGAAGATCATGAGCGTATTGCGGTAAACGCAAGGCAAGTGTTTTATCTCGTCAGAAACAGGAGCAATAATAATGCGCTCAAGGGACCTGATGATGCACCCATAGATTCAAAAATTCAGCTACAATGTGTTCTATGGAACGTACCCCAGATTACCCTTTCTGATAACAAGAAACTGGAAATGCTCAAGATTGTGGGAAACGATATGCCTCTACCCATGCAATTTAGAATCTGGGCGCTACATGAGTATCCACTATTTACAACGACCAATAGGCTCAGTTGGTCTGTGAAAATAGCACGCTACACAGAGAGACCTTTCTACATTATTGTGGGTTTTCAAACGAATCACAAGTATCAACAAACCAAAGATATCACTCAATTTGATCGCATACAATCGAGAAATATACGTCTTTTCCTGAAAGATTTTCCCTATGAAGGATTGGTTTTAAATTTTTCAAAAAATATGTTTGGCCTACTCTACGACATGGTTCCTCAATTTAGATGGGTCGTATTATCAAAAAGAGAATTTCCCCATATTGACACCGTAGAATGGATGTAGGTAATATACCATGCAATTCAAATTACCCATCTATAGTGCCCCTGAGTGATGATAAAAGGCATGATACGTTTCGACCTTATGGTATTAAAAAGCAAGGGCACCACTGGTGGTCGTTGATTGTTCCTACTTGGAAGAGATTGTCAAGATATCCAATATTGATATCCGGCTAGATTTTGAAACACATGACAATGTCCCGCCAAACACCACAGCTTATTGTCTCATTATTCATCACAAACAAGTAAACTATTATCCACTGTCCAACCAAGTGACTTGTGTATACATAACAGGCAACCCTAGGGCAAGCAGCTCAGTCATGGATTGCCTCAAAGCGACAAGAGGTGCCACAGCAATGAATTTAAAATCTGAGGAAGAACGTTTCAAGACATTTGCTACGTGGCCTGTGCCTTTCATTAACTCTCAAGCCTTAGCAGCTGCTGGTTTCTATTATTTAAAAACAAGAGATGAAGTGAAATGTGTTTTTTTTTCAATCAACGTAGACCGGTGGGAAGATAGTGATGAACCTTTACAAGAACATCAGCGCTGATCACCAGCGTGTCCCTACCTCCGTAGAATGGATGTAGGTAATATACCATGCAATTCAAGTTACCCATCTATAGTGCCCCTGAGTGATGATAAAAGGTATGATACGTTTGGACCTTATGGTATTAACTGTGCTCCGGTTGACAGTGCAGAAAAAGGTGAAGAAATAATGAATGTGAAAACTCTAAGTCTAGAGACCTAGGGACATCACAGGTGTCATGGAAGATATAAACACAAACGACTATGTTGTATGAGTTGGTATCGTCCCTATCCCAGATTGTCAAAAAATGTTAACCTTGTTATGATTTCTATAAGAATAAAATGCTATAGTAAGATGCATGTTGAAATTATTTTTAAACCTTATTACGATTTATACTCGATATATTTTATTGTGGCTATGATTTTATTGGCTGTGATTTGAAGTGGGGATGATTTATTGTAGGCGCGATTTAAAAGTGGGCGCGATTTATAGTAGGCGTGATTTAAAGTTGACATGATTAGTAGGAGCGATTAGTAGGCGCGATTATAGTGGGCGCGATTAGTAGGCACGATATAGAGTAGGCGCGATTTAAAGTGGGCGCAGATTAGTAAGACCGATTAGTAGGTGCGATTTACAGTAGGCGCGATTTAAAGTGGGCGCGATTTGAAGTGGGTGCGATTTAACGGGGGCGCGATTATGGTGGACGTGATTTATTCAAGAATGTGATTTGAATAAATGTAATTTCTAAACCCGAGTAGTAAGTAGTCAGTTGGCCTCGGTCCAGGCAAGCGTAAATATGCCACGTACACAGGTGGTCGATACTCAAGGCTTTAAGATCAACGAGAACAATATATATTTAATGAGGTGGCCATTATTGATTGCACAACACATTGGTCGCCTAAACTCACCCATTTCGTGTTTAAACCACCGTTCCCGCTGGAGTTTCAGTCTGTTAAAGACCAAAGACAGACCCAGTGGATACAAACCCATCTAGGATTGCAATGGAACGAGGGAACCATTCCCTATAAATACCTAGCCATGATATTAAACGCTCATCTATCCATGGCTAATATTGTATTTGTGAAAGGAAATGAAAAACGCCAATGGCTTTGCCCGTTCCTACCTCCCACATGTGAATGTGTGGATATTCTGGATTTGGGCTGTCCCTCACTGCATACGCTTTTTCAAGAAAAAGGACTTTTAATTAAAAAACATCAATCTCTTTTCCATGTATGGAATCTGTTGGATTGGCTAACGAGAGATGCACGTCGTGATGGCATGAACAAGATATTACTTGTTCCTGCCAGCAGCGGGATTATCAAGAGTGAGTGATAAACTGTCTAGAGAGTATCATGTCTGTGTCGTCAATGTTGGAATTGGACAATAGTGCTATGAGCTCGCGATTGGAAAATTACTTGTGTGCAAAAAGAAACTAAACAGTTTCTTAAAAGAGGAATTAAATGTCTTGCCAAAATCATTTATTTTTATGTGGCCGCAAATGCGGTTAAGGAAATCTGGCAACATGTGCTGACATCATGACCTCAAGACCCTGTGTTAAGTGAATTGCAACCCTGTGATAACTACGAGCACCATAAGCAAGTGGCCATTGCTAAAATACCACCGGTACTACAGTGTCAAACCTATCAGCTTGTGAAACTCTACCACGGCCATAAAACCTTGAACAAAGAATCTGTTTCTTCATTCCACGGGTGCGATGGCGAGAGAAAAGCAACCACAACATCAAACAAAAAGATCAAAACTATTTACCACCGAATGAAAAAGAGTTGCCAAACCTGTACTGGTCGTGGCGTCATTGACAGTGTCATTCATTTCTTACAGTTTGAAATGCACTTACCTGGTTACAAATACTGCGGTCCTGGAACAAATTTGGAACAGCGTTTGCAGTGTGGTGATGTACCTATAAATCTTTTGGATGATGCTTGCCGAGAGCATGACATTTCTTATTGCTATAGTCAACATGAATTACGGCGTGTGGCTGATAAAGAATTATTGAAAAAAACTAAACAACGTTTGACATCCTGTGGTGCCTCGGTGGGAGAGAGGTTGGCAGCCCTGATTGTGATTAGTGCTATGAAAGGAAAATTAATGATGAATGGACATGAATATTAAAAAAGAACTATATGTATACTATTGTTCTATTTGCTATGAAATAAAAACAGTATTGCCCGAATACAATTTCTTTTTATTTAAAAATATTATTAGACATTTCTCATTTTATATTTCTCACATCGCATTTAAAATTCACGTTTCGCACATTGCAAATATTGAAAAGTTCATATTGTCTTTCAAAAAGTTTGATGGGAGTGCTTGGCTAATGCAGTGGTCCAGTCCTTTTGTTTTCCAAACACGTAGTGGCACACTACACACACTACAGGTAAGACTTTGTTATAAATAGAGCCTATCTACCACCGCATGTCTATGACTTACATACATAACAAATTTAGGATTACTACTATTTAAATTTGCTATAAGCTCTAATTTCTTTTCTCCACCGAGTTTGCTATGGTCAAACAACAAATGATAAGTACTCTCTCTCACTTTTTGGAAAACAAACTCAACCATGGTTTTCCAAAAAGACATACATTCACATGCATGCAACCCCAAAGGAACTTTCAATTATGTTTTTTAAATAACCATTTCATGCACGGTGAAAAATTATATTTTCCATTAACCATTATCAATTTCAGACATAATCAAAATTGAAAAATGTTGTACAGGGCTTTAAAGGGCAAGGGTCGTAGTGAATTTAACATAGTTACTATACCTGTTATCGCAAAAAATATATCAAAATCCCATATTTACAAATTAGCATTAACAAATTTCCATTCACATTATCGCAAAAACCAAATATCAAAATCCCATATTTACAAATTAGCATTTATAAATTTCCATTCATGTTATCCCAAAAACAAAATATCAAAATCGCATACTTAAATTCTCGTTATTGAGCAATCAAAATCCATATTTTTAAATTTGCATTTACAAGTTACTATCTTTGTCATCGCTAAAACAAAATCTCATATTTACTAATTTGAATTTACAATATACCATTTCCATAATCGCAAAAGTCAAAATCTCATATTTACTAAAGCTATTTTCCAAGCCACATAGCTAAGAAATCACACGCCCTCCTCGTCATGATAGCCCCATGGCCGGCTAGTGAGCATTTTCCATCGAGGCGAGTGTGTGTTTTCGCTGTTGTACAAGATACAAATTATGGTTGACAGATTGTATCCTGCATTTTTATGGGACATAGCTTTCCCAGTTTTTCAAACCTCTAAGTTGTCGTCCACACGTAGCGATTTTAGCACTGTTTTTCCTACAACCTGGGCCTTTTTATATTCTTTTTGATCTATCTGGTGATAAGTATACATTCTAGACGCGATTCCAACGAACTCGGTCATGATCGAATCACTGCATTCATGTTTTAAAATACCCATTTTCTTCTTTTTCGTAATGGGCAGATGAAACTCGTTGTCAGTACTGTAGGAAGAGGTGTCAAACCAATCACAATGTTGCCTCATTACGACATAGGGATCACACTGGCGGACATGGTATATAAACGAGTCCGTGTCCATATATAAAAGAGACACATCCCCGAAATGCTGTTTGGTAAACTCCTAGTGGAATTTGTACATCACCAATTTATGACTTGACCCAGGTAAATGGGCTTATTCATAGTGAAATGGGTCTTACTCATTTCATCGATAATTTTAATGTTTTTGAATTTTGGCCCTGCAATGTACCGCCGAGCACCGTGATGCCCTTCCCAGACATTGGCCAATTTCATATCCCGGTATTTGCGTACATTTTCCATAGACTTGCCATAAATTCAGTTGTTCATCAATTTAAAAAAATATTTCAAACTGCTGTGTTGGCATTTGTCGATGCTGGGTCTTCAAATCCATTGTATGGTTTGAGCCATGCTTATTGGGCAAAAGAAATACCTCTATGGATTCTTTTCAACACTAGACCCTGGACTAGGCATTGCACATAAGGTTTTCAATTTTCACTTAAATCTGCGGGAGGTCATTCCCTGTAAGCAGAATGGGAAATCGGCATGTTGGTCATACAGAGAAGAGGGGTACTCCAAATCGACCTCAAAACATAGCCACGGCATGAGTTAAGGCTGGCAGTGTTCACATAAAACCGTGAAATCTCCTCCTCTGAGAGCCAGGCATATTCCTTATAGGGAAGAGGTTGACTGATAGCATAACCATACAAATTATTTACATCGTAGTACATCAGGTACGATTCTGGTTTTTCTGGGGAATAGGATGGCATGTGTTTGTTATTGGCCTCAGCATGGCGCTGGTTAAGCGACAAAAACTCGCCGCGTATGACTCTCTCAAAGAATAACACCATGTCCACATAAGTTAGTAAATCCAATTCGACTTGCGTGTATCGCAATGCCGCATCAAACGACAGTCCCGGACTCGGAAAATAATGAGCCGGGTCAAGTGCGTAAATCGTGCGGCACAAGTCACGGAACTTTTCAAACACATCCGTGAGCAACAATACATCGAGTTTTAGGTAATGCATGGCGTATTCCCCTAGAGTGTTTATATGAAATACTCGCCAAACGTGGCATGCGTGGGCGTAATCCTCATCGGAAATGGTACTACGTGTTAGCAAAGAGTAAAATTCCTCCTGCAGTGGCAAGGTCTTTTGCTTCAAAACATCCCAGCTGTTACAGTGGTCCAGGGAAAAATGCCTTTCCGAATGCACAATTTGAAGTGCTCAGGATTTTCGAAGTATGTCCTGGTGTATTTCAATTCCTTTTAATCTAGACCGTTTACTAGGCTGTCTAGAAATGAGGCCATAAACGTAAACGAGTCAAGGAATCGAATACAAATTTGCCCAACCACCATGATAATGCCGTAAAACGTTCATGGTTTTGGCGGAAAATGGAAAAGGTCCCCTTTTCAATATGACCCAATTCGGGAATCAGGAACTGCATATCATAGCTTGCTAGATTGTGGAAAAGCACGCTTAAAAATCGAGGGGCGGGAAAATTCACTTGACATGCCCCGATGGCAGCCCCGCAAAATTTGCCAGTCATGTGCAAGTGATCATGAACCGTGTCCTCGGTACTGAGAAGCGGATTTTCACAAATGTGGCATGTCGTGGCATGCTTATACTGTTCCTGTTTCTCTCAAGTTAGGTTCATAGGCACTTGATTGTTGAGTAACCACTGTACATGCTCAGCCAGGTCCACAAGTTCATTTAAGAACCATTTAGCACAATCTGGTCCCCGATAAGTTTTAAAATAGGATTTTGTGTGATCATACGTACACACGACATTCAGTCCCATGGCAAAGGGTTCGTGTTTTTGAATGGAGGTTGTTGAGCTCACATCTGGATCCGGTTCACATCCTGGCATGGGCATAGTGAGAGACTCAAAATCGGCATACACTACAAACGGCACCGTATCTCGCTTGTGTTTATTCTTAAATTTCAATACAGCATTATCTCCGTGTGGTAACACTAGTCTCACGTCCTCTTGCGAGTTGCGATCAAGCCTATGTCGATCCAAAAGAGCTGGGGTTTTCAAATACTGCAAGCAACGGTCGCAAATGTGTTTTGTATGCTTGTTCTTGGACAGTTGACTGTCTACCAATCTGCTTAAATTCTTAATGAGGCAATAATGGTTCACATCTCCCATAGACGAATATAAAAGTTGAATATGGTGTTGTTTTGGTTCATTCGTGGCATAGAGTGGCCCTATAATTTCATCACTGTTAACGCCATACACCATAAATGAATAGTTGAGATTATGCTGTTCAAACCTACGAATGTGAGTTAAATCCATAGGGAACGACACGCGAGATAAATTTAAATTTTGCTTGAAATAATCAAATATTACATTGCATAGACTCGGCCAACAACCGTCACGTTGTACTAGCTGCAAGTACGCAGCCAAGCACCAAATAAAGCGATTATTATCCCTGTTCTTTATATTCAGCACGGCCTTTTTCAATGCTATCGCTCGTGGTGTGGGGATATGACCGGACCCGGCATTAAAAGGGTTGAATTGACAAATATTCATTTGCAAGTAATGAATTTTGTCTAAAGCAAGGCCACTGCGTCGTTCTTGTAATTTGTCAAATTTAGCCAACAAGCCAACGGTTGCTAGCACACGCTCACCTTCCCGTACCACTCTTCCAAATTGTCAGATACTAAAAGCTCCTGCAACTTAGTACACAAATGGAATTTTGTTTGTGTTTGACATTGTTCTTTTGTATTCTAAATCGCAAACCATTTCCATATTAACCATTAAAGCCCGGTGCAACCTTAGAGCATAATAAATTTATTCCTTAAAAATCGGGAAACTAGATTCCAAAAAGTCATTTGGAATCATCATTTCCTTAACATTCATTATCCGCCCAGAGGTTACTCGTGTTCTAAAGCAACAGTTTAGGGGTTGCCATATTAAAACATTTTCAATGGCGGTATAGTTAGCCATAATTGCAAGTTAGTCGTACCTTGTGTATTCTGCACGAAAAGCTGCTGGTTAGGTACACGCCGGAAAAACACCAATGTTTTCAACGGTTGCTAGCACACGCTCACCTTCCCGGGTTTTATCAGCGACAGGTATGCCGCACAAGCTTTCTCCAATATCTAAAAAAATAAAAGCTAACCATGATAAATACATGAATTTAAATTCATATATGCATTACATAAACAATATTACAAAAAACAAATTCAAAACAGGTTATAAAAAAACAAATCTCGCCTTAGCTAGTAAAGCCTGCTTTCCCCTTTTCTCGTAAGCTCAAGAGTGTATTGGTCTCTCTCCCTCGCACAAAATAGGTAAGCGTACACAGCAATTATCTAAAAACAAAAACAAAAAACATTAATTCATCGTTCAATATATTCATAAATATTGGTCAATAAAATTCGCCAATAAATAAATGAACTCCTAAACTCACCTCTCAAAATATTCCAGAGTTTATTGCCACTGTTGGTTTGTCATTGTATTCGTTCACCCTCAAATGCCAACTGACCGCGCCAGGTATAAAAATCCCTCACAGTCAACCAAGACACTATTAAGAAAACAATAAAAATAAAATTAATTCATCGTTCAAAATATTCATAAACATTTGCCAATACAATTTGCCAATAAATAAATCAACCCATAAACACACATCTCAGAATATTCCAGAGTATATTGCCACTGTTGGTTTGTCATTGTATTCGTTCACCCTCAAATGCCAACTGACTGTGCCAGGTATAAAAATCCCTCACAGTTAACCAAGACACTATTTAAAAACAAAAAATGAAATTAATTCACCGTTCAATATATCCATAAATATCTGTCCTTAAAATTTGCCAATAAATAAAAAATCGTAAACTTACCACTCAGAATATTCCAACCGTCTTCCTTCAAATTCCTTTTTCACTGTTCCACACGACACAGCACAGTACACGTTATTACCAAACTAATAAGAATTACATAGAACCCCAGACTTTTATAAACCGTGGATAAGTTGCTTCACCAATTACCCATAATTCCAGATTCTGTTTCCCATACACGTGCGAGTTCAAAATCCAAATGCGCGAAAAACACAAGAAGTACTTCCTGTATGTATTCACAACAGCCCTAAAACTGTATTGTACTCAGCAACCAGGTTACAGTACTAAGCAAGATCGCAAGGCTAGCATTCCACCAAGCAGTTCTTATCACCTCAGAGTGTACAAGGTTCAGCTACAGCGAGTTCACAGCAGTCATTCAAAGACAAATCCCATACTAGTCAACGTAATGTGATAGCGCTTAACTAAGCTCTCGAGTTGCCGTGTAACACTAGAAACATCTTGCTTGCTAGCGAGTTAAGTCTACAGAGCCTGCTAAAGCAGTCTTATTCATTTCTAATACAATAGACTCTACACATTAATATGTTATCTGTAAATTAATAAAAAATATTTCTGACTGCCTCTATAGCCAAGCGTGTGCCTTCCTCCGCTAGCTATAGTCTATTAGTAACTGTCAGCATTTATATCCATTCATTCACAGCCGTGCGTATTAAAATAAATATTAAATATTCAATACTTAACGAGTAATTATTTAGCCATTCCAACTATTCCTTCCGCCATTCTTCCCGCCTAAATATCGCTGCCTCGCCTCAAATCCATCCATCATCAGCTAATAATAATAATAATAATAATAATAATCCATCAATAACCAATAATCATTATCGGTTATGCCCTTTTGCAACAAATCAAAAATAAATAATCCTTCCACTGAAAAGACAGCTTCGCCTCTAGTCACATGGCCATAGCAAAGTACCGTCGCATAGAAACCCTTTGGGTAAATTTGTAAAACCCATTTCACTATGAATAAGCCCATTTACCTGGGTCAAGTCATAAATTGGTGATGTACAAATTCCACTAGGAGTTTACCAAACAGCATTTCGGGGATGTGTCTCTTTTATATATGGACACGGACTCGTTTATATACCATGTCCGCCAGTGTGATCCCTATGTCGTAATGAGGCAAATAAAATGGTACCCTTGCATATCGTTAAGCCCTTTGTCAAAAATAAAAAATAACCCATGGTCCATAACAAAAGAGGGCGTCATTGTGAGTAAAACAAGTCCTAACACGCCTTTGTAAGCTTAGAGGTTCCAAAGATATTAAGGGGGGGGGGGGGGGAGAATCAATGACCTTTCAGTTTTGGGTATTTTGGCAAAATGAGCAAGCCATAGGAAAGGGGACTTCTCCCCGAGTAATTTTACACCTGACTTGTCCACATCCTATTATCTGTTCACGAGATATCGATCATTTTAACTATTTTAACCCGGCGCTGCTCGGAAGGCGTAACCTTCGCTAGACCCTGCCCTAGACCACTACTTTTAATTACTTAATTAATTGAGAACTGTATATAGCTAGCCCGAAAAGGTAGTCTGAGTGAGAGAGGGGGATTTTTTATGGCTAGATTAAGGATGGCAAACCGCTTATAATGTAGACCGCAATAGTTACAATTTTAATGTACCCGAGTTTCATTTGCCATTATTTACTTATTTCCAACACTTTCGAGTTGTTGAATGTATCTATGGTTTACGATTTGGTATGACCTATTAGATTGACCGATGATTTGAAATACGATCGAGTGATGCAATTTGCTTAGGGTTTGAACAATGTCTAATTATATGGAAGCTTACATGGAGGTTTAACGTTACATACCATAAATATAGCATGATTTTTTAATTATTGTAATGTAGCCTAATACTGTATATTATATGCCAATGATTTTTAAAAAGTAATGTAACATAGCATTTACCCCCCCCCCCTCCACCAACCCCAACAGACTAGCTGACCGGTTAATATTAACTTTGCAAGCCATTGACGGTGGCCACGTGCACTTGCGACTAGTTGGACCTAGGTGACTTGTTGAGTAATGAATTATTTTACTTACCTGAACAGGCGTTTTTTTTGTTTTCATTTCCATTATCCTTTCTGGGTTAACACTTATTTTCTCACGAAACCAACAATATTAGGGAAGCTGAAACCTAACACGTTAATACCATAACCGCATCCGGGACCAACCCACTCACTATGGTGTAACGATGCCTACTACAGGGCGCCAGGAAATGTTCTCCGCGGTGCCTACAAGCTGCTGCGAGTGATTACGTCACCAGTTATGTTGGCAGCACGGCTGTTGCTTGTATCATAACAAACAAACAGTAAACTTTATATCACCACAGCCATTCATAACATACTGTTGCACTCTTCCAATAATCTAACTATACGCACTGACGATTTCGACAGCTCACAGCCCACATATGTGGACTTCACCCTATCAAGAACACTGTGCTGCCAACTAAATTGATGACGCTACATCAAGCAGCTTCACGTAGCCACTGCGGAGAAAATTTCCTGGCGCCCTGTGACAAAGCGTTTGCGAAAGTCGTAAAATATAATTAATTTATTAAAATTTTCTTAAGATGTATAAAATTTACAACTCACACACTGAAGTAAACGGGGCTAATAGCCAACTACTGTACACGTGAAAGGTGACTACAGGTAACTACGCGGAGCTAATGACCATGGTATCTCTTACCGTCTAATGATTAAGGAATCCTAACCTCATAATATGAATTTTACATGAATTGAATGCTGGAATGGATTCCATCTTATAACCAAGGTTATAACTACACGTGGCTGATGATCCAGATATGTAACACACTAAACTACAGTATATGCGACTAATGGTGGAGAACGTAAAATCACATGCTTTCAACACACGAGGCTGATGACCATGATATTACAAGTTCCCTTTACACATAAAACACGGGACTGATGACCAAAATGCGCTAAAATACACGGTGGTAAATTTTTATAATGTTCCATTAACAACTGAACGAGGACGAACTGGCTCTCAGAGCGAGACAGAGACCACGGAAACCAGCAGTCAGCTGAAATCCAATGTTTGTCGGATAAGATATACATGCCAGAGACTGTACCCGTGAATGTTAAGACACTGGTTCAATCCCCTAACTCTTTTTAAATTCCTTTGCTGACTTGGACCTGGATTTTCAGTTTCCCATTTTTACTTTAAGCGAACGCTAGGATAGCTTTAATTCTAAGGCCAGGGCCGCTTCCTTTCCAATACTCACCTGCATTACAAATACACACGCTACTAAAGACACCACAATTACACAGGTATCTTATACAAAAAAAATAACAGATTTTATCCCCCACATTGTGCTGGAACTCTCTTTATTTATACCCTAGATAAACACTAGGATAGCATTAATTCTAAGGCCATTGGTGCCTCCCTCTAATTGACAAATTCACACGCTACTACAGACACTACAATTACACAGTTATCACAACAATTTAAAATTTAAATGATTTAATCCCTCATACTTGTACCGAACGTTTTCTGTTATCCTTACTGTAGACCTCTCATGGTCAACGCTTGTTCTCTTTTAACCCTTACTGTATTAGTATATTATTTTGAGCCCTAGGGAGTCTATACATTTATTTTAGATACTTACCCAATTGCTAATTACCAAGCCATTCTATAGCCTTGATTGTGAAATTTAACTGTTACTAAGGACACCATAATAACACAGGTTATTTGACACACATTTAAATATCACGTATTTACATCGAAATTTATACAATCCCATTGACTACAGATTTACACTTAACCTAATCAGGAAATAGTTTTACATGTTTTTTGACGGTCACTCTAGGCGATTGCTGGAATGGATTCCAACTTATAACTATGGTTGTTTTAACTCGATTTCAAGCCTGGAAAGATTAAAAATTCGAACCATACCCTCTTAGGTTTGCCTATGCTTTTCTTACCCTCTATTGCCAAACTCATTAACCTTTTAAGTAATAAGCCCTCTAGCATTTTTACTACAGGTTTGATATTAAGTCGGCTTATACGAATTTAGTTCATGCATTTGTAACTTGGCCTTTATGTCTTAATTACAGATACCCTCTTGGCATTGTTGCCACGCATTTCTTCTAGCTATATTCATATTAGCTACCTTAAGCTTATGTATGAGATATTCAAATTTACCCAGATTTCAATACCAAACAGCAAGATAGGTCTAAATACTAAGTGATATGGAGTAAGTTCTTTGTTGCAGAATACTATAGATTGCAAGTGACAGAATGCATAGTCTAAGTAGGCTTACTTAAAATGTTTAACATATCTCAATATACTTGTTTTAGTGTATTCTCTAACGTTTATCCCCCATGGCAATTTGTGTTTACATAGATCGAGGCATAGACTAGTCTTTAAGCCACTGTTTGCAAGCATGTAGCGTTTATGATCCCTTATTAGCAGTTAGAACTGCGATTTCCCTTGCTTTTAAAACTCTCACTTAAAAATCGTCCAACACTAAATCTAACCATTATCTCTTAGGTTTGCCTCTGCATTTCTTACACTCTATAACCAAACACATTAACCTTTCAGGTAATAAATCCCCTAGCATTTTTACCACAGGTTTGCTATTATGTTAGGTGGCTCACACGAACAGCTTTATTGAACGTGTTAATTTATAACAGATTTTATACCTTGATTACCCTATTATCATTGCTCCGCAATGGCAATTAATCATGCTACCTTTATATTAGTTCACTCAAGCTCTAGCTTATGTATGAGATAATTTGAATTTACCGAACTGTCACTGCCATAAAGCAAGGGCGGTCCAAATACTAAGCGATATAGATAGAGTTTTAAGGCTACAATACATTTTGTCCATAGAATATTGTAGTTATCAACTGAAAACTCAAATTTCTTTTCTTCATACCACCATCCGGAGGGAATGTTCAACATTCTAATGTTTACTTGCTCCAAGCCAGCACTATGCCTGTCTCCATAATCCTAATTTCATTTTATAATCTAAATTATTGTCAGGTTGGCAGAGTGGTCTAAGGCGCTTGACTAAGTTCAAATTTCTTATATATAGGAAGCAAGGGTTCGAATCCCGTACCTGGCATAACTATTACCTCAACATTGGTTGCCAACTCTATATCATTATGCACGGCCGACTGAATGCGAGCTGCGCTCATACCGGCCTAGACAATGAGACCTTTTAGATGAAATCTTGTTAGTTACTCAACTGCTCACACAGCGCTGTTGACCAAGCATTGCACGACTAAGACTTATCTCTACTTAGTGTAAAACAAAGTCCCCGATTCTTGGATATCACGGGTAATCTCGAGAACCACTGGATGGATTTTCATCCGGCTTTCACCATTATGTACTGTGCCCGTTTAGACCGGAGTCCGCACGACCACATATGCATTTTACCAATAATCAGTCAGCACGAGAGTCAAAATATCCCGGAGCGCCAGATGGGTTAAAGCAAATCGCAAAAACGACATCAAATTTATAAAAATGCTTTACTGATTTTTGGCTCAATGCAACAATAAGGATAGAAGGAGATTTAGTTGGGTGAAACACATCTGGTAAAATTATCTCAGTTTATTTTAAAGTTAAAATCTGACTGCAAAGATGCTCAAAGCAGCATCACTCCACGTGTGGCGATCCACACCCTTATTTACACACAATATACAGAAATTTTCCAAACACATTTGACAATCTTTCTGGAAACACAAGTCCGATTAATAGTCCTGTGGACTGTGTTCCAAAATTATTAATATTTAATTCCAGTTCAAAATTAATTGTCCATACTGGAAATAACGTTGATCACTGTTTGACTATTTACATGATATTAACACTCGTAGAATAAATGTTTATAGAATTTCTTAGACTTTCATTTGTTTTCCAGTTTTCAAAAATATATCGTTGAAAATATTATTATCATCGTAGCAACACAAATTATTAACACATATTAATAACATCTGAAAAGTATTTGACCATTGAGCATAGCATCGAAGAACTGTGCGAAGCACAACAACAATTAATTGTTCTTCTGACATTAAACATTCGAGAAGTGACTCGATTATGAACTTCAAGTTCCAAACAAAATATATGATTTCTGAATCATCAACTTGATCAATAAATGGTTGAACCATTCAACTATTAGATTTCCCACTTGGAATCATTATGATAAACATATTTATATTCATGGCCATTTTTAGTAACTTTCACAACTTGCAATTCTTCGACAGAATGCGGAAATTAGAATTGTAGTTTTATAATGAATTCATTTAGTTCATGGCACTAGGATTGAAAATATCCTTCAAAATTATTCGTGGTTAAAGAATTATTTTTAATTGGCAGTGGCCCATTCTATTATCTGTGTAAGAATACAATATTACAACAACAACGACAACAACGGCAAAGGTCTTCCTCTGAAGAAGAATAAACTACTATCATGACAAATCCGGGTTCTAGCAAAATCAAAGTCTAAATGGAATTCGTAAACAAGGTTGAAAATAAGAACTGATGGTTTCAAAGAAATAACCTTCGGGTTATTCATACGACGAAATGTGTGGCTCCAATACTCCTACTATAAACCTGAGCCATCGAACCTGCTATTTGATTGATGCTCGAAAAAACCTCTTCATTCCTGCGACTTAACATGCGCACCTGGGAATGGCATTTCAACTACTCCACACATATAAATTTTCTTCCCAAAATTTATACAATAAATCAAGCCTCTGCTTGTTATCAACACTGGAAGATTAATAAACTTACAAGTTTATTTTATTTTACCATTCAGTTCAACCCGTGAATTTACCATACATATGAAAAGCTTCATTTCACTTTCGAGTGTATTTACGTCATGATTTTATATAAATACAAAAATATCCTATTTGATACAAATATCATTTGCTTCCCGTTTCATGCCTCTCCGTGTTATATGAAACATATACTTTGCGCATTGCAAATATCAACTGTTCAACCAGAACTGACATGTTGGTTGAATGCGGGCTTGCGCTAACCACTCTCCTTCGGAAAATCTCCTGTTCCAAACTAGAAATGTTTAAACTACTTCATAGGCTCTTTCAATACATATGATTATTAGAAAATATAATATCCATGAATTATTTAGAAAAATTATGAAAATTATTATTATTATTATTAGTGGATTATTATTATTATTATTATTATTTGTATTATTTCAAATATGTTTAATTATCATCTCATTATGTGAGAATCCACATGTTCGAACCTTCGAATATGGAAAAAATATCCATTCCTCAACAAAAATAAATTTAACTTTTACAGTTACATCGGCTGATTACCGTGATTTCCTTAAAATATGAACAATTCAAATAAATGCTCGAAATGCTCGGTCATCGATCCTAAACTGTTCTGAGTGCTGAAAATGCTCAGAATAACTCTAATAAGTCTTGCGTAAATCATTGCAAGCTTTAAATACGACGAAAAAAATGTGTTGGTCATCTGCAGAAAAATAGTTTGTTCCAATTAGCTAGGCATAATATAATTCAAATGTGGCTTACATTTCTTGATGGTCTTGAAGTGTAGTAAACCTGGTCTATACCAGATTTATCCGTAGACATGCCCTATCGGACAAGCACGTATAATCCTTGTATCGGCCGCCATTGTAGACCCACAAATCGTCTAGTCAGACATAGTGGTAGTATCTTTCGACGTTTGAATAAACTGTGGTTCCATTTTAATATGGGCTTCTATCAAAGCCATAACAGTTTGTTGAAATAGGGTCAGATCTAAGTGATCTCTTCTTTAATATGTCAGTTGTAACATAACTCACTGTAATCTCATCAGTACAAGAAAAACATTGACAGTCTAAGCAATTAACGGCTGTTCTGAAGATCGTTCCCTGGGCATGGTTTGTATATCACCATCTGCCATGCGCTAGACAACTTGCAGTTTCCCTTGCGTAGACTAATGAACGCTACCGTTATAGACTAGTCTTCAATGTACTGACAGATCGAAGTGGTTAACTAGTTACAAAAATGAAAACTGACTTGAAATGGATTTAAACATCCAAGTATTAAGTTACTACTGGACTGTGACAAAATACTATTTTCTAGACAGAGTCTAGCATATGTCCTTTTGGAAATATAAATATTTCCACCAATGTCTGTAGAAATCAATCACCTCAGTGATTCTCCTCACCAGAAACTTACTAAGTTCCAACTCGTTTGCGCAGCACTTCTCGTGACTATCACGACTTGAAAAGAACTTCTGCGTAGTGCCTTGTGCCCTGGCTCAGCGTAGACGCAACTTGCTTGCCAAGTGCTTGTGTTGAAGTGAGCTACCCATGCCTGCTCCAGCTGGCTTTTATTCAAAACGCTCAGGGTCACGCGTCATCGCCTGATATCTGGAAATCCTCATATCTCTTGAATCCCTGGTCCGATTTACTTGATACTAATTGCGTTCTCTTTCATTTGGCCGTGCCAGTAATCTGATCCCAGTCTCAAGTCTCTACTCCGTAGTTAACTATTTAATCAATAAATAGCCTCCACCTCTGCTGTTACTCGCTACGTCACTTGACATCCAACTATCGGTAAAATCCTTCGAAATGCTTCGAGAAGCAATGTAGCGCGATATTCAAATATCTGAACTTTCAAAAGCGGCTACAGCCTTTCCCTTGATATCTAGGTGTCTGAATCTTGGAATACCCATTCCGAGAGTTGGGCACATCCACCCCACACCTAGCAAAAATAAAAATTGAAAAATTTTTATTTTTCCTATCTACACATTAAATCATCTGGTTCTTGAATAATAGATCTTCAAATTCGATGCATTGTAAGTTCCCACGATGTTACCAGTTCGTGTATTGGCTACTTCATAGGTTCCATTATTGTTTACTTCCACAATACGGTAGGGTTCAGCGTAAAGGCTTGCAAATTTCGAGTACACTCGATTTTGCACGTCAGAGGGTGTAGGTCTTTTCACTAAAACAAGAGTTCCTACGCGCAAGGGTCTGCGAAAACGCTTTCCTCTCACTCTGCGCTCTCTCTTCTCAGCTTGACTCCTTAACTTGTCTAAAGCTAGAGTTTCCCTCATCTGACGACTTGGTTCAATCTCAGGTGGAATAGAGATGATTCGATCCCATAATCGTGTTGGTTTAATTCCATGATGAAGCAACATAGGAATCTGTCCAGTACTCTCATGAATCGTAGAGTTGATGGATTCGGATGCTAAAGAAAGAACATCCATCCATTTCCAATGCTCATTTGGACAATAGAGGCGGCAAAATTTTGCTATTTCAGCCATCACGCGTTCCGCTGGATTGCTCTCTGGATGTCTAATAGAACAAAACAATTGTCTAATCCCAAGATTATTCATGATGGTTCGAAACTCCAAAGATGTAAATTGAGGTCCACGATCTGATAAAAGGAATTCCGGTTTGCCTGCTTCCGGAATCACGCTGTCTCTAATTCTCTTCGCACAATACTTTGCGTTTGCCTTCTGAATTGGATGTAACATGGTGTATTTGCTGAATACATCCATAGTCACCAAAATATATCGGTTACCCCTTTTAGACTTTGGGAGAGGACCATATAAATCAGTCGCGAAGATTTCGCAAGGCTTAGAAGGAATAATAGGCCTTGGTAATTCTCTCAATAACCTAGAATTATGTTTACTCCTTTGGCATAAGTCGCATTCTCGAATAGTGTTTCTGACAGTTTGTCGCATTCGCTCCCACGAAAATTTCTCTTGAATCATGTTGACTGTCTTATCTACTCCAGCATGACCTGCGATTCTATGTGCCATCCAAATAATGGGTTTTTGCAATCGTGGAGGTATCACTACTCTCAGCTTCGTATGGTCGGGATCTGCAAACTTGTAGATTAAACCATCTAACATCATAAAATCTCTTGAAATTCTTTCAGTTTCTACAAAATCATCATCATTGGGATCCATGTTTCCTTGTAGAAAACGAAAAATGTTCATAAGACGTCGGTCTCTCCTCTGGGATAAATGCAATAACCTTAACCTTCTCAAGGTATCTTCATATTCTTGCGTCAGGTTAACTTGAAAAACCTTAGATGTAGACTCCACTGCTCTACTCAACAAATCAGCTCCAACATTCAACTTTCCAGGAGTGTGTTCAATAACTAGGTTGAATTGCTGAATAAAAAGTGACCATCTAGTTATTCTATCGCTGGCAAAGTTTGTTCTCAAAATGAACTCCAATGCGTGGTGATCAGTCCTCACAATGACTGAATGTCCAATTAACATTTTCTTCCACGACTCCAAAGCGAATATTACAGCAAGTGCTTCTAACTCCGTGGTGTAATAATTCCTCTCTGATGGACGAAGTTTCCTGCTAATGAACGCCAGGTAATGTCTCTTGTGGTCTTCATCTTCTTGAAGTAGAATAGCTCCAATCCCTACGGTGGATGCATCAGATTCTATGATGAAATTCTTGGTAAAGTCAGGATACTCCAATTTCACACTGTTTACCAATAACCTCTTGGCATCTTGAAATGATTGTTCACAATCTTTATCCCATTTCCATTTATTTCCTTTCTTTAACAACTCCTGCAATGGCGCAACTGTCTTGGTGAAGTTCGGACAATGCCCTGCAAAGAATTGGCATGTCCCGAGAAAACTGCGGACATTCTTCACTCTAGTAGGTCTAGGGAAATTTGCAATTGCTTGTATCTTCGTCTCATTGGGACGGTATCCTTCTCCATCCAAAATGTGACCCAAAAATTTTATTTCCTTTCGAAAGAACTGACATTTTCGAAGGTTTACTTTGAAGTTCGCTTTTCTCAAATCTGCGAATAACATTTGAAGATGTAACAAATGTTCCTCCTTAGTCTCAGACGCAATTAAGATATCATCAATATAACGAATTGCTATCTCTTTTACTTCAGGACTCAAATTTTGTTCCAGTGCTCTGATCAAAACGGATCCAGATGTTTTGACTCCAAATGGTAAACGGCGGAATACATATGTCTGCTGGTCAAACATAAATCCTGTAAACTTCTTAGAATCTTCACTAAGCCTAATATGATGGTAGGACGAAGTGAGATCAATATTAGAGAACCAGACCTTGCCTTGGAATTTCCTTAACAGTTCCCTAATGATTGGTGGTCTGTCATACTCTGGCAGTAATCTCGAATTCAAATTTCGCGCGTCTAAACATAGTCTCAGACTTCCATCTTGCTTAGACACTACTGCTAATGGATTGACATAAGATGTAGTGTACTTTTCAATCACATTATTGCTTTCCATGTCCTTGATAAGCACTTTTACTCTTTCTCGATGCTTTTCTGCTACTGGATACAATTTAGCATGAAAAGGTGCATCATCATTTACACGAATATGATATTCAAAATCCTTAATTTCACCAGGTTTAATGTCAAAAATATCTTGATACTCTTCCAAAATCTTCCCTAGCTCTGGGGACTCCTTCTCAGTGTAGACTTCTCTTCCTTCAGCTTCATGAAAAATCAGAGACCATTGAGCATCTCCCTCGATGTCTTCCTCTTCTTTTCCCTCGAAGTTAATCTCTTCGGTATTCTTGAATTTAATCGTCTCTGTCTTCATATCTATCACTGCTTGATATTTCTGAATGAAATCTGCTCCCAATATCATGTCAAAAGCCATGTCCTTCATTACAACAAATACATGTCGGAAATCATGTCCTCCAATCGTAATACATAAGTATAATTGTGTTTTACACAGAGATATTTTATTGGGTATTATTCCTTGGATCTTAATTCCTGATACTGGAATCTCTTCTAAATTCTCTTTGAGCTTCCACAGAATATAAAGCTTCTCACTCACCAGACAAAGCATAGCCCCAGTATCGATCAAAGTATCGACAGGCATACCGAATACTTCGCATGATATGATTGGCATTCTAATTCTGGTACCCATTTCTTTTCGTTCGTCATTCTGTTGTATTAAGTCATCATCCTCTGCTTGCCATTTAATAATTCTGGAAGTGAAAGTATTCAAAATTCTATCTTCTACTGTGAATTCGAAGTTTTTTTTTTTTCATTACCATTCCCCCGGGATTGTTGTGTTCCCGATGGACCTGGATCATTGGGCCTCTGCTCCACAAATTGCAAGTTATCTTGGTGTCTTGCTTCCAAATTTTTCCTCGTCTCCTTGTTAAACTCTTCATTGGACTGACGAGTATCTACATTCCCTCTGTTGTTGTAGTTATTTCTACCATAGGATCTTCTTTCCTGGTACCTTCCTTGAGTATCTCGTGGTCTTCTCCATCGAGTATTGTATCGATTACCACCATCCGGTCTCGCATATGGCTTGTAACTGTATCTGTTACTGTATTGGTTCCATCCTCTCTTATTCGGATGTTCCCTCGGCGATTTCTCTTCTCGCTCCTCTCGAATCTCTCGAGGTGTCTGAGAATAACCGTCAGCCATAACAGCGTACACAGCGTTGTTACTCTTTGCTCCCTTCTGATGGAAGAATTGAGCGTTTGTATGATCCAGCTTCTGTAATACTTCATCAAATTGTTCCATATTATAGATATCAGCAGCGATCAAAGTCCTCTGGACGTCTGCTGGAAACTGACGTATCAATGCAGTAATCAAATCGTTATCTGGCATCGGCGGATCTAAATGTTGGAGTTTAGACAGCTGTCCAGAAAAGTACGTAGAGTATCGAGTAGGTTGTGACATCGAGAATCTCTTCGAATATAACTCTGCTCTGACTTGCTGTTGGGTTTCAGGGGACCAAAACTTCTTCAATAGCCCACGAGAAAACTCCTCAAAAGTGGTTAGAGTGGATCTAAATGCTCTAAACCACAAAAGTGCAGGACCTTCCAAGAACTTCCCTATCACTCGGATCTGTCTTTCTTTAGGGATCTTAGAATCTTTCAGGTAATCACCTGCTTCTCTCAAAAATTCCACGGGTGTTACAGAATCTCGCCCTGAAAATTTAGAAGGCTTATCTTCTATATTCTTAAATACAGTTATGGGGTTGGATTGAAATACTGTCCTGACCTCATCCTGTCTATCAGTCTCTCTAGCTCCTCCTAGATTTATCTGTATCTGTTCCTTTCCCCTTACATTTGGCATTTTAAACAGATGTTCAGACTGTCTCTCATCCTTGATTTGAGTTTTCATAGCCTCAAGTTCCTTCTGGTTTTCTTCTGCCATCTTCTTAATTGCTTCAGTCTCTTTACAATTGTCTTTAACATCAATGGATATCTGGTTCATAACAGCCTCATGATTTTTCAATGACCCTGTCATATCTGATATGTCCTTCTGAGTTGCTTGGATATCTTTGGCAATTACTTCAATATGGGATGACAAAGATTCCCTAATCTCCTTGATTCCCTCTTGGTTCTCCAGCTTGAGTGTGTCTTTAATTTCATTGACAACTGTGGTTTTGATTTCAGTTTGCAATTCACTAATCACACCTTCTCTTATTTCTCCCATGACAAGTTCCTTGAATTGTTCCGTTAAACGTTGAACAACTAGAATTCCCATCTCGTTACTCTCCTTCTTCACTCTGACTTCCAGGTTGACCATGTCTTCACCAACTTTCCTAAGACCATGTTCTATCCTATCAGCTAAGCTTTGAGATCGAAGATCGGCATCGCGAAATTTATCGTCCATTAAACTTGCGTTAGTAGCTAATGAAGTTTCGAGCTCATGTGTTTTATCGCATAATTTATTCATTTTACTTTCAAGTGTCATTTTCAAAATTTCAGAATTCTCTTTAAATTTACTTTCCATTGAATTAAATTTACTGTTTAAATTTTCTTTCAAGTTCCCTTTTAACCTGCTTTCTAAAGAATCAGAATTTTCTTTAAGTTTATTTTCCAAAGAATCAGAATTTTCTTTAAGTTTACTTTCCAAAGAATCAGAATTTTCTTTAAGTTTACTTTCCAAAGAATCAGAATTTTCTTTAAGTTTATCCTCCAAACTTTCTTTAAGTTTATTTTCTAAAGAATCAGAATTTTCTTTAAGTTTATCATTCAAATTTTCTTTAAGTTTATTCTCTAAAGAATCAGAATTTTCTTTAAGTTTCTTTTCTAAAGCCTCAGTATTTTCTTTCATAATGGCTGCTACACGCAGTCCAGCCTGTTTTGAACTCTCCTCCAAACTCCTCATCATCCTCATCATTTCTTCCATAATTTTCAATTATTATTCAAAACTTAGGGGTATACAACAGTGGCAAACACAAGCTTATAACTAGAACAAGAAATATGAATAGCTAATTGGAACACTATAATAAAATGAGATTTGTCCTAATATCGACGTGATGGAAAAACAAAATTCTCTACTTTTACGAATTACATTTACCACAATATCACAAGAAAATATGCAAGTACTCAAATATCCTCCACCTGGATTCTAATAATGTGTATGTCCAGTCATCGAACGTTTACTACTGAATTTACTTGACGCCCTAATGGTTAAGCCATTATCAAAAATAATCAAACCCATTCTAATTATTAACCAAGTTAAATTTTTAAGTTTCCCCACTAATTGGGTTTCCTACTAATTTATTCATCCAAACCAGACATCTCTCAACTCCCAAAATATTTCTATAAAAATTATCACAATTTCAAATCGGCATGCGATTGACCATGTCTAAATCGGGACCCACGTTCGAAGCCATTTCTCTCTCTATCTTATTTTATGTGCCCGTTTAGACCGGAGTCCGCACGACCACATATGCATTTTACCAATAATCAGTCAGCACGAGAGTCAAAATATCCCGGAGCGCCAGATGGGTTAAAGCAAATCGCAAAAACGACATCAAATTTATAAAAATGCTTTACTGATTTTTGGCTCAATGCAACAATAAGGATAGAAGGAGATTTAGTTGGGTGAAACACATCTGGTAAAATTATCTCAGTTTATTTTAAAGTTAAAATCTGACTGCAAAGATGCTCAAAGCAGCATCACTCCACGTGTGGCGATCCACACCCTTATTTACACACAATATACAGAAATTTTCCAAACACATTTGACAATCTTTCTGGAAACACAAGTCCGATTAATAGTCCTGTGGACTGTGTTCCAAAATTATTAATATTTAATTCCAGTTCAAAATTAATTGTCCATACTGGAAATAACGTTGATCACTGTTTGACTATTTACATGATATTAACACTCGTAGAATAAATGTTTATAGAATTTCTTAGACTTTCATTTGTTTTCCAGTTTTCAAAAATATATCGTTGAAAATATTATTATCATCGTAGCAACACAAATTATTAACACATATTAATAACATCTGAAAAGTATTTGACCATTGAGCATAGCATCGAAGAACTGTGCGAAGCACAACAACAATTAATTGTTCTTCTGACATTAAACATTCGAGAAGTGACTCGATTATGAACTTCAAGTTCCAAACAAAATATATGATTTCTGAATCATCAACTTGATCAATAAATGGTTGAACCATTCAACTATTAGATTTCCCACTTGGAATCATTATGATAAACATATTTATATTCATGGCCATTTTTAGTAACTTTCACAACTTGCAATTCTTCGACAGAATGCGGAAATTAGAATTGTAGTT
This sequence comes from Meconema thalassinum, assembly GCA_946902985.2. Classification (NCBI taxonomy): domain Eukaryota; kingdom Metazoa; phylum Arthropoda; class Insecta; order Orthoptera; family Tettigoniidae; genus Meconema; species Meconema thalassinum. The sequence goes on along the minus strand of OX336389.2, from coordinate 590,949,491 downwards.
TTATAATGAATTCATTTAGTTCATGGCACTAGGATTGAAAATATCCTTCAAAATTATTCGTGGTTAAAGAATTATTTTTAATTGGCAGTGGCCCATTCTATTATCTGTGTAAGAATACAATATTACAACAACAACGACAACAACGGCAAAGGTCTTCCTCTGAAGAAGAATAAACTACTATCATGACAAATCCGGGTTCTAGCAAAATCAAAGTCTAAATGGAATTCGTAAACAAGGTTGAAAATAAGAACTGATGGTTTCAAAGAAATAACCTTCGGGTTATTCATACGACGAAATGTGTGGCTCCAATACTCCTACTATAAACCTGAGCCATCGAACCTGCTATTTGATTGATGCTCGAAAAAACCTCTTCATTCCTGCGACTTAACATGCGCACCTGGGAATGGCATTTCAACTACTCCACACATATAAATTTTCTTCCCAAAATTTATACAATAAATCAAGCCTCTGCTTGTTATCAACACTGGAAGATTAATAAACTTACAAGTTTATTTTATTTTACCATTCAGTTCAACCCGTGAATTTACCATACATATGAAAAGCTTCATTTCACTTTCGAGTGTATTTACGTCATGATTTTATATAAATACAAAAATATCCTATTTGATACAAATATCATTTGCTTCCCGTTTCATGCCTCTCCGTGTTATATGAAACATATACTTTGCTCATTGCAAATATCAACTGTTCAACCAGAACTGACATGTTGGTTGAATGCGGGCTTGCGCTAACCACTCTCCTTCGGAAAATCTCCTGTTCCAAACTAGAAATGTTTAAACTACTTCATAGGCTCTTTCAATACATATGATTATTAGAAAATATAATATCCATGAATTATTTAGAAAAATTATGAAAATTATTATTATTATTATTAGTGGATTATTATTATTATTATTATTATTTGTATTATTTCAAATATGTTTAATTATCATCTCATTATGTGAGAATCCACATGTTCGAACCTTCGAATATGGAAAAAATATCCATTCCTCAACAAAAATAAATTTAACTTTTACAGTTACATCGGCTGATTACCGTGATTTCCTTAAAATATGAACAATTCAAATAAATGCTCGAAATGCTCGGTCATCGATCCTAAACTGTTCTGAGTGCTGAAAATGCTCAGAATAACTCTAATAAGTCTTGCGTAAATCATTGCAAGCTTTAAATACGACGAAATAAATGTGTTGGTCATCATCAGAAAAATAGTTTGTTCCAATTAGCTAGGCATAATATAATTCAAATGTGGCTTACATTTCTTCATGGTCTTGAAGTGTAGTAAACCTGGTCTATACCAGATTTATCCGTAGACATGCCCTATCGGACAAGCACGTATAATCCTTGTATCGGCCGCCATTGTAGACCCACAAATCGTCTAGTCAGACATAGTGGTAGTATCTTTCGACGTTTGAATAAACTGTGGTTCCATTTTAATATGGGCTTCTATCAAAGCCATAACAGTTTGTTGAAATAGGGTCAGATCTAAGTGATCTCTTCTTTAATATGTCAGTTGTAACATAACTCACTGTAATCTCATCAGTACAAGAAAAACATTGACAGTCTAAGCAATTAACGGCTGTTCTGAAGATCGTTCCCTGGGCATGGTTTGTATATCACCATCTGCCATGCGCTAGACAACTTGCAGTTTCCCTTGCGTAGACTAATGAACGCTACCGTTATAGACTAGTCTTCAATGTACTGACAGATCGAAGTGGTTAACTAGTTACAAAAATGAAAACTGACTTGAAATGGATTTAAACATCCAAGTATTAAGTTACTACTGGACTGTGACAAAATACTATTTTCTAGACAGAGTCTAGCATATGTCCTTTTGGAAATATAAATATTTCCACCAATGTCTGTAGAAATCAATCACCTCAGTGATTCTCCTCACCAGAAACTTACTAAGTTCCAACTCGTTTGCGCAGCACTTCTCGTGACTATCACGACTTGAAAAGAACTTCTGCGTAGTGCCTTGTGCCTTGGCTCAGCGTAGACGCAACTTGCTTGCCATGTGCTTGTGTTGAAGTGAGCTACCCATGCCTGCTCCAGCTGGCTTTTATTCAAAACGCTCAGGGTCACGCGTCATCGCCTGATATCTGGAAATCCTCATATCTCTTGAATCCCTGGTCCGATTTACTTGATACTAATTGCGTTCTCTTTCATTTGGCCGTGCCAGTAATCTGATCCCAGTCTCAAGTCTCTACTCCGTAGTTAACTATTTAATCAATAAATAGCCTCCACCTCTGCTGTTACTCGCTACGTCACTTGACATCCAACTATCGGTAAAATCCTTCGAAATGCTTCGAGAAGCAATGTAGCGCGATATTCAAATATCTGAACTTTCAAAAGCGGCTACAGCCTTTCCCTTGATATCTAGGTGTCTGAATCTTGGAATACCCATTCCTAGAGTTGGGCACAGTACAGGTAATATCGAGGAAGATTTCTGTAGAAAATAATTTATTTATGATCAAAGGGAGCCAAGCAGTAACGATTTTAGATTTCAGTGAATAGGTCGAAGAAAGAACTTGACGTCCGTGCGCTTTTTAAGCTTACGCTGGACAAACCGTTAAAAATATCAATATACTATGAGTGTAAGAATTGTTCAGCATGAAAAATTGTACAAAAAGTTCGCGTGAGCAAATCTCTATCTTCGATACATCGCCCACTATAAGGGTTTTTAGTTTGGACGGGAGGGGGATTTGGCATGCACCTCGCCATTCTTAAATTACGTCTGACAGGAATTCCTTGCACATTCACAACTGTTCCCGGGCGAAGCCGGGGCGGGTTGCTAGTGACACTATATATTATCATTATAATTCCCGCAATATCAAAATGCAAATTATACCACAAAATAAAATAGCGTGCTAATAAATCTAAGAGAAATTAGACATACCTTGTAGCTCGTTACAGTTGAATTCTATCAGAATCACTCGGTTTTCATTAAAGTTTATGCATTTTCCTGCTGAACGGTTTGGAAGTTCGGCAACAGGAAACAAGGACTTTTATTAAATTCAAATATTCATTGTTGTATGTTTGTACTATTTGTGTTCATGATTTCATTACATTGTCAGAATTAATGCTTTAGTTAGTAGGGTATACTATTCAGTGTACCTATTATAAATAAAAACCGTGAGGTTTCTCACCTCCCCATATTACGAAACCCGGTTGCCTAATACGGGGAAAGTGCACTTTTAAAGTTAACAATAATATCAGAGGGTATTACAACATCAAACGTACCCATATTTGTAATATACATAGTATATCGCCTGAGGTTTACATTGGTGAGAAAACCAAAAGTATTCCGTTCCTTCTTATGTCTAATGTGAGCCCTATAAAAAAACTCCCCATATTTGGCGACTTTCCTCTACCCATTTTTAGAAGATAGCTTATGCACTGGACAGTTGAATCCGTGATTAATTGTATAGGTAGCTTCGTAAGTCTCAGAACTCAGGAAGTCCTTTCTAGCAGCGTTACTAGCAGCTTTCAAAGTTTCAAGGTAAGAAAGAAAATATTCCTCTAGCCAGTTTAGGCGACTGTCATTTAAAGAGAAAAAATGCCCTTTATCTGGATTTCTGATGATATGATGATATGCGATGCTTACGTCATGCATAGCGAACCATTTATTAACGTTTTTAAAAAAAAATATGGTTGCTTCTGCGTCCATGAATGTGTACGCTTCCGGATGCATGCCCATATTTTCTTTCAGTGTACTAATGGCACCAATAACTTCTGACGAGAACACTTCCTTGGCACGCCAAAAATTCTTTTTTTTCCTCAAATTTAGTGGGTTCGATGTGTTTTTGAGTGAGGAGTCTGATCGGTTTGACGATCTCATCCTTTTGCATTGTGTATAGTAATGACAAGTATTTCCCTGAAATTATTCCAGTACCATCAGAGTCATCTCTCGTTACAGAAACTGCGTTCTAATGTTTTTTTTAGAATGTGACAATGATCAAAACTAGGGAATAAATTCCTAGACTCGTCGTATGGGTGATTGACCATTGGTTGCAAATTCCCTCCCCCTAAATGCCTCATCATTGTAGTGTTAGTTTTGTGATAATCAGAGACAATTATTATAATTATGAAACCGCATTGTTCAACCTCGAGAATAACGTCCAGCAGGAGTTTATGTAAGTCCCGTCCTGACAGCTGCTTCGTGAAAAAGAAGGCACACGGTATCTGATAATTTGTCGAAAGATCTCTTAGCACAAAACACAACACACGATTGGCTGCTACTTGTTCCCGGCTGTAATTTTCATCCTATCTTTCCTTTTGATGAGACGGTGCTGGAATTGTGTCCTTGTACCCGAGAAGGTGCAAGGTATGTCTAATTTCTCTTAGATTTATTAGCACGCTATTTTATTTTATGATATAGTTTTAATTTTGATAATGCGAAAATTATAATGATAATAATTATATATTTTCACTAGCAACCCGCCCAGGCTACGCCCGGGAACAGTTATGAATGTGCAAGGACTTTTTTTTGTAGAATTTCTCACGCTGAACAATTCTTACACTCATAGTATGTTGATATTTTTAACGGTTTGCCCAGCGTAAGCTTAAAAAGCGCACGGACGCCAGGCTCTTTTTTCGACCTTTTCACTGAAATCGTTACTGCTTGGCTCCATTTGGTCATAAATAAATTATTTTCTACACAAATCTTCCTCGAGATTACCTTTACAGAATGGTGAAAGCCGCATCAAAACCCATCCAGTGGTTCTTGAGATTAGACATTTAAGAAACGTACTGTACAGCTGTTTATTAATCGCGCCTACAATGGGATGGGAGTGCGCTCTATCGGCGCCGAGTAGAAATTTTTCAATTACACGTTATGCATGGGCTCTAACTGGGATTGTCAAGGCCGGTATAGAGCGCAGCTCGCATTCAGTCGGCCGTGCATTATGGTACTCAGTACACAAAACCGCAGAGAGAGTGCATTATTTAAGGGCACTCTTCCCGCACATTATCGAAAATCTCCGAAGGCTAACGATTGCATTAGGAGTGGGAGGTGGGTGACAATTAATGATGATGATGATAATTGTTGTTTTAAGGGGCCTAACATCTAGGTCTGGGCGATAGCGAAAATGACAATTGAATGGAAACCTGAACGAAAATTAAGTGAGACGGTAAATACTTACAAAAAGGAACTCAGATTGAAACTACTCACAAAGTGGAGAGCGGTAATACTTACAAAAGGGAATTTAGAACGCACAAGATGGAGGTTTGGTTCAAAATACGTACAGAATGCAATGTAGAGTCGAAATACTTACAAAATGCAACTAAAATTCAAAATATTTACAAAATGCAAATGAGATTGAAAATATGTACAAAATGCAATTGAGGTTCAAAATACTTACAAAATTCAATTAAAATTGAAAATACACAATGCAATTCAGATTGAAAAACTCCCTTTTCAGATCCAAAATACTCACAATGTGCAATTGAAATCCAAAATGCTTACAAAATGCAATTGAAATTGAAAATGCTTACGAAATGCACGGTAGATTCAAACTACTCATTGGGATTGGCAATACTTACAAAATGCAATTTAGATTGAAAATACTTACAAAATGTAATTTAGATTCAAAGTACCCACAAAAAGCAATTGAGAATCAAGATACTTGCAAAATGCCCACCATACAAATAGCAATTTAGATGGAAAAAACATGCAAAAAGCGGTTTTGGTTGAAAATACTTACAAAATGCAATTGAAATTCAAAATGCTCACTAAAATGTCCTGCTCCTACATTGAAAGACTTACTAAAAAGCAATTTAGATTGTCAATCTTTACAAAATGCAATTGAGGTTGAAAACACTCGTAAAATGCAATTTAGATCGAAAAAACTTACAAAGTGCAACGTAGATTGAAAATACCTACAAAATGGAGTGAAAATGAAAAAACAATCGCTAACGGGAATTTAGATATAAGGGGAGTCAATTAACAAACACAGTGCGGGAATCTTAAAGAGAAAAGGAAATAGAATGAAAAGAAAACAAGAGGTCTGACCCCTCGAAGAAGGAGGGATAAGGAAAGATGAGACAAGGGCCAATTAAGGCGGGAAGGTGAAAGACTCCCTAGGCCTCGGATACCCTAATACCGTCGGGGTCAGAAAAGAACAAGAGTTGACCAAGGGAGGTCGACAGGAAAGAAGACGGAGAGGAGCCTGGCACAAGTAAGTGGAAGCAACGCCGGACTCAGCTGGGGTCCCGTGGTCGCCAAACCACGTCCCACTAGAGGTAACAATTAAGAAAACAGACGATACACATGAAATATTTTAATTAATTTAATATTTACAATATTTACACATAGAATACAACACTCTCATTACGATTGCTAGATATAGTTTTTAAACACAATGCATGTGGTAGATCTTCTTGCCACGACGAGCAATAACCAATATTCTGAAAAACAGAGGAAGCCGCAGTGATATTATAGGAGAAAAAACCTCTTCCTCATCTTTTTTATCATTATCATCATCATTATGGATTAATAGCACAATAATTAGGATAGGTTGTTTAGGAAAGAAAGGTTCTAACTGTAGCTGAAACTGTTTTACGGCATACAGCACAGGTTTGCAGTAATAGAGCACATTTAACACGATACTTAGTGTCCACAAGGTAAGAATACACTGCACAGTTCCTCTTGGTAGCAAATTTTTCACAACAGCTGTTATTCATTCTCTGGTTTGGTAGAGCTATTTTTGATTATTGAACGAGGGATGGAAGACTAGATTCATTCTCTTCAAAATAATGAATTTGCGTTACATCTTTTAATTCAGAGGGCATTTAATATGCAGATGCACTGCCTCTTAACTCTTGTGGATTCCCAATCGTTCTAAAGCCAAGTTATTGAGTTTAGCTTTACCATTCTGCTACATAGCACTTGATAGCATTTCCAGTCCCCGTGGACCGTAGGTATCACAACTCCTCGCACTGTTGCTGTCTGGTATAACAGGGGAGTAGACAATTTACGAAGATAAGGGTGTAACGTGTTTTTCGAGGGTATTTTACGCCACTGACATAAGTCAGTAGGAAGCCATTCAATATTTATTTACGCGGCAAATTGTTCTGCCAAGACAAGTTTCATGTAACTTATTATTATTATTATTCAGATATTTTTGGAGCGTTTTTTTATAAGATTATAAGTATACAGATTGGTTTTCGATGTTATAGAAAACACTATCAAGCGAATTATTATGAACAACATTATCGCGGAAAATTATATGATTACGGAATTTTACGGATTTTTGTCAGTTAGAGTTTATCGTGAGAGAGAGCTGAGTCATTGGGAATTCAGCTACAGGTATATTATGTCGAGAAGCGTGACGCAAGCCGTGGGGCACTTACAGCTGGCTGCATCTAGAAAAGGCGAAATGGCCTGGACCGGTAATCGACATCGTCGCGCCGAGTGTATTGACCCTTAGGTGGCGAGTATCGCGTGGTGGCTCAACCAATCAGTGGAGACCGGGCGAGTGGAAGACGGGTCCGAAGAGGGGGTTTGGCGAGTGCATATATTGTTTGCGCGCCGAGGAGGCAGGTCGATTATCATTGTAAAACTTGACCGTTGTGGTTGCTCGTGTGGTTGGTTCCGGTGTGATCGGACCATAACTTAACATTTCTACAACAATCTCCACAACTGACGAAGAAGATGGCGACGTCCAGAAGGCTGTGGGAAGCTCTCTTCAGCATCTAGTACGAGAGAAATGCCACAGCAATTTCCAATGGTAAGCGCGAATGACTCAGAACTACATAATCTCTCGTTTCTTTGTTTCATATTCAGTATTTCAGTAACTTCTTAGCTTGGGAATAATAGTAAAATCAGTAATTCATCCGACTCCGTTTTCACGTAATTCTCTAGTGGTAATATTCAAATCGTAACGCTCCAATTTAAATTTATTATTATTATTATTAGTAAAATGCCACTTCTTGTTTTTTATATAATAAATTCATTTCTTATACTATGCAATCTTTGCTTTCAGTAGGTAGCATTAGATATAGACCAAATTCCTTCTCCTGATACAATTGTTAGTTCGGTTAATGATCAAATCATACCACGATCTGAGTGTGAAGATTCTTAAAGGTGTTCTGCCAGAGCTAGGTGTTGTTAAATATAAATTTCGATTTCAACATTGCGTTGAGGTCTTGGCGCCCATTAATACAACGTATCTTAGTCAGAGTAAACATTACACTTGTCAACCCCACGTAGAGAACCGTTACATTTGTACGCTCAACGTGGAGCTAAAGGAACAGTTACAATTGTCGCTAGCAACGTGAGGCCGAAAACCTAATAACATTTGTGGAAGGAGAAGGGTATATATTTCTGTGCCTGTATTTTGGGGGTTTTTCATTTATCGGTGTGTATCAGCATGGGTAGTGTTGAGAAAGAGATGAAGTTGTGTAGTGCTCACCAGTTGGATAGTGAAGATACGAGCAGTATGGCTAGTCTTGAAAATGAAAGCAGTACAGGGATGTCGGAGGTAAATCCCGATACTGAGGGGGGTAATCCAAACAGTCAAGCAGGGTTAGAGAGTTTGCTTCTTCAGTTTATGCAACAACATAAAATAAGTACAGACGCTTTAAATGCTAAACTCGAACAAAATAATGCTAAACTTGAACAAAACAGTAGGGAAAATAAAGAGGGTACTGAAACTTTAAATGCTAAACTTGAACAAAACAGTAGGGAAAATATAGAGAGTACTGAAACTTTAAATGCTAAACTCGAACAAAATAATGCTAAACTTGAACAAAACAGTAGGGAAAATAGAGAGAGTACTGAAACTTTAAATGCTAAACTCGAACAAAATAATGCTAAACTTGAACAAAACAGTAGGGAAATTAGTGATAAATTTAAGCTGATTAGAGGTGATATCAGAGGGGTGATGGAAGAGAAGGCTAAAGAGATTATTGCAGATGTAGACAGAAAATTAGGAAAAGTACAGGAGGAGTTAGAAATTAGAATCAGTACACAGGCTGAAAATTTAAAAGAACTAGTGCAACTTGAAACACAGCAGGTCAAAAAGCAATTGGGGGGAGAAATTGACAAAATTCAGGTAGCAACTAAAGAGGTTAAAGAACAGCTGGGGGGAAGAATTGATAAAGTTCATGCAGAAATAATCACTGAAGTTAATGATTTAAGGGAGAGGAATAAGGAAAGCATTAATGAGATTAATGAGAAACAAGCTAAGTTAAGTGGTAAAGTTGAAGCATCGGAAGGGAGCATTAGGTTAACTGTAACTAATATTGAAAGAAAAGCTGAGGAGAAAATTGCTGAATTAGAACAGAAGTTGAAAGCTAGAATTAGACAGGAAAATAGTCAGAGTAGGCCAGTTTATGTGAATAGCACACACAGGGAAATAGAACTAGGCAAATTCAGTAATCGGCAGGGTTGTCCAATGGAGTTCATGAATGCAATAGAAAATAAATTCAGGGAGAGGTTGGAAGATGGTAGTATTGAGTGGTGCCAGGTAGTTGAGATTTTAGAGCAAGCGTTTGTAGGGGAGACAAGAAACTGGTTTGCTGTCTACAGAGACAATTTCGAGAACATTTCAGATATTTAAGTTAAATTTTGTGAGAAATTTTGGAATGAGGTAATTCAGTCTCAGCATCGTGAGGGAATTGTGTGTGGGAAATATAACCCGAGAGGAAATTACACTATGACCGAGTACTTTTTAGGACATGTATTGACGTGTAAATATCTGGATGGTTTGAGGGAAGAAAGTGATGTAGTCAGGCTATTACTAAGACATTTTCCATATAGAATCAAAGAAGCTGCCTGTATCCAAAATGTTAAATCTATTTCACAAGTGGAAAATTTATTAAGTACATTCGATGCTCTGGGAAGAGGCGGTTAGGAGGAGAATTTTGGTAAGAACCAGGGTAACCATAATAACAGGCCTACTGAGAATAGGAATCAGGAAGTTCAAGGGAACAGTGGCGAAGGGGCCAACGTCCAAAATAGGTGGAACCAGAATAATGATAATAATAATCAGCAAAACAGTACAGAGGAAATGGGTATGGTACGAACTACCAAGGTAGAAATAATGATTTCAGGGGAAATCAAGACCGAAATAATGATTTTAGGGGTAACCAAGAGAGGTATAATAACAACAATAATTATAACCAGAACAGGGTTCAAGGAGGGAATCAGCCCAATGGTAATAACGGACAGAGAAATACCGTTAACACAGGCCCGAACAACCAGACCAGTGCAGTAGTGAGTAGTACTACACCAAGCGGTAGCGGTACTTTAAAAACGAACCAGGCTGCGATGTAAGGTCAGAACCTCAGTCTGTAACATGCCCTGTCCATACACGTATACAGGAACCCTATGACCTAAATGTAAGAAGTGAATTATTACGTGAACTAAATGATGAAGGTATTATTCAGGAGGTGGCTAGTAAGTGCCCCATAGTTAAATTTAACGTGTCCGATTCGTACACAGATGTTTTAATTGATAGTGGTTGTATGAAGAGTTGCATAAGTAGTGCATTTTATGATAAAATGAAAGGAACTGGAGTAAATTTTGAGGAGACGCCAATTAAAAGCACTTTTGTTATCACAGCTGTTGGGAAGAGGTCTAAAGTAATTTCTAAGCAAGTTTTAGTAGACATTAAAATTAATAATCATGTAGAAAAGCAGATTTGTCTTGTAATTCCAAATTTAGTATTCAGTGTTATCTTGGGTTCAGAGTGGCTAAGTAGAGTGTCTGGCAACTTATGTTATGATGTAGGGAGTTTGAAATTTAAATGGGGTGATTCTGAAGTAGAGGTAGTGTTCAATGACCATATTCAGAGAAGTAGTGTTGTAGGTGTGATTTGTACTTTAAATGAGATATCGCCAGCCATAGAGCGGGATTCTCCATGTTTTGTGGGCAGTGTGATTACGAACGGTAGTCTAGAGGACTCTTTACGTGATGCTGCATTTCAGGGAAATATAGAGGAGGAACAGTGTGTTCGGCTCTATGATGTGTTATTGTGTAATAGGAGAGTTTTTGAGGATCGCATTGGTATGGCCAATTGCTATACACATTCATTGAACGTTATTGATAGGACAGTATTCACAGGACATAGATATCCTGTACCTTTCGCTTATCAGAGTGCAGTTGAGGCACAAATTAACCAGATGCTTGAAGATGGGATTATTGTGCACTCTAACAGTCCATATGTTAATTCTTTAATCACCGTGCCCAAGGCCGACGGCACAGTTCGAATTTGTTTAGACGCTCGTTTGGTTAAAGGTAGAATTAGTTCAGATCAGCTGAAATCCATGTCAATAAAGGAATTAATGCAAACATTTGAGGGGAAGAAGTATTTCACTTGTGTAGATTTGAGTTCCAGTTTTTGGCAAGTGCCACTTATGTACGGATAGACTATTTACAGCTCATAGTCATAAATATAACCTTTATCAATTTTGTAGAACACCTTATGGGTAAAGAGTAGTTCAGCAGCTTTAATTAGGGCTTTAAACATCGCATTGGGGGATGACACAGGAGAGTTTGTAACCATTTACATTGATGATATGGTAATTAGTTCACGCAGTTTTGAGGAGCATCTACGTCATTTAGATATAGTTTTTCAGAAGTTAGATCAGGCAGGGTTCACTTCGAAGCTGTCTAAGTCGTCATTCTGTCAGTCAGAAGTGACATTTTTAGGTCATAGAGTGTTGAGTAGAGGTGTAACGCCGGAAGAAAGTAGGGTTAATAAGATACTTAACGCAGAGGTGCCACAGAACGTCAAACAGTTAAAAACATACATGGGAATTTGCAACTTTTTCAGTAGGTTCGTTCTTAAATACTCAGGGTTGGTAGAACCATTCAGGGAATTGCTTAAAAGTGGGACTCGGTGGAGATGGGAGTCCAAGCATGATCAGGCTTTTAGAGCGCTGAAGGAAGGTACAGAAAGCTGTAGTGCTGAAATATCCTTTGAAAGATAAGGAATATGTGGTTATGACAGATGTTTCGCACATAGGCATTGCTGGAGTATTGTGTCAGAAGGATGATGAGGGTAATCTGTGCATTGTATCTTTAGCCTCGCGAGGACTGACAGCAGCAGAGAAAAGATACACGATTACTGAGTTAGAGCTTTTAGGTATTGTTTTCAGTTTGGGGAAATTTAGAATGTATTAAGTAGGGGGGAAATTTGAGATCCATACAGATCACCATGCATTACTGTATATGAGGACTTGTAAACTCAGTTCTAACAGAGTTAGTAGGTGTATTCTTGCTCTGCAGGAATACGAATTCACAGTAAAATATATTAAAGGTAAAGATAACATTCTTGCAGACATGCTATCAAGGGACACAAATTTATGTAGGGATTATCCTGTGGTTAAAGCAGAGGACGGTATTTTATTATGTGCATGTGTCGACAGTAGCAACAGGGCATCGTTACAGACACTGAGAAATATGCTAGTGGAGCAACGTGATGACATTAAGTATGTGTCATAAAGTGAGAGTGTTTAGCTGGCGAGCCAGCCTATCAAATGAGTGAGTGTGGTATTTGATGCGGGGGAGATCTGGTCTTCCAGGCAGGCGTATCAGAAGTCACAAAGGGGGGTAGTATATAAGTAATTGAGAGTTTTTAAGGTACAGGGAAATATGACGGGATTGTCGGATGCTCTTGAGCACTAAAATGTCTCGATACACCAAGGCCAGAATTTGGTAGCGCTGCTGAATTCCCATTTGTCTCCTAGAGATGGGTGAGCGCTTGTACAGGGTATTTTTGCTTAAGGCATCCACGAGACAACAGATGGGCCACCAGAAGGCGATACAGTCCTTCATGAAATTCATACATAACAGCACACGTGATTTCTGTCTACGGCCTCGCCATGTAAGAGTTGTAGGTGTGTAATTTAAGGTAATTAGTACAAAGGTATTATTTGAGTGAGGAGAAATGATCTGGGTTGCGAACTAGTATTAAGTAGAATTTGGTCTACGGGAACTTAAGAAGACAGGGCGATTACGGCACAGAAATATTTGGTGTTATATGTAATGCGCACTTACTGTTTTTTTTTTCAGAAATCAATATTAATTTTATCTAATACACAGAGAGATTAAGTATTATGGTCACGATGCGCAGCCACAATAGTGTGATCGTGTGCTCAGTGAGATCAGTGAGATTAAGTTTCACCATAAGGAAGCGACCTCCAGTGATATTAGGAAGTTCTGTGGTGATATATATATATATATATATATCAGAACACCTTTGATGCGTGTGATGTGACATCATATATACACAGTGCTCACACATTATTTATGTATATCTTTCCCAAAATAGAGATATTTGAGAGGCGGAAATGTCCATGGAACATTAATCAAAATGAAAAACATTGGACTGATTGCACAGGGCAATCCAATATAACAACAGACTTTGACGCAAAGTGCGTAAAGAAAATTATGAGTGTATATATATATGTAATTTAGGGTGATGTAATTTGTGTAATATGTATTTTGGATGGGGATTTTATTAACGTGTCTGGGATAACCGCATGATGGACCGTCGTCACGGTAAATCATCCGATGATCCGAGGCGAATATGTAACGTGTTTTTCGAGGGTTTTTTACGCCGCTGACATAAGTCAGTAGGAAGCCATTCAATATTTATTTACGCGGCAAATTGTTCTGCCAAGACAAGTTTCATGTAACTTATTATTATTATTAAGGTATTTTTGGAGCGTTTTTTTATAAGATTATAAGTATACAGATAGGTTTTCGATGTTATAGAAAACACTATCAAGCGAATTATTATGAACAACATTATCGCGGAAAATTATATGATTACGGAATTTTTCGGATTTTTGTCAGTTAGAGTTTATCGTGAGAGAGAGCTGAGTCATTGGGAATTCAGCTACAGGTATATTCTTGTCGAGAAGCCTGACGCAAGCCGTGGGGCACTTACAGCTGGCTGCATCTAGAAAAGGCGAAATGGCCTGGACCGGTAATCGACATCGTCGCGCCGTGTGTATTGACCCTTAGGTGGCGAGTATCGCGTGGTGGCTCAACCAATCAGTGGAGACCAGGCGAGTGGAAGACGGGTCCGGAGAGGGGGTTCGGCGAGTGCATATATTGTTTGCGCGCCGAGGAGGCAGGTCGATTATCATTGTAAAACTTGACCGTTGTGGTTGCTCGTGTGGTTGGTTCCGGTGTGATCGGACCATAACTTAACATTTCTACAGCAATCTCCACAACTGACGAAGAAGATGGCGACGTCCAGAAGGCTGTGGGAAGCCCTCTTCAGCATCAAGTACGAGGGAAATGCCACGGCAATTTCCAATGGTAAGCGCGAATGACTCAGAACTTCATAATCTCTCGTTTCTTTGTATCATATTCAGTATTTCAGTAACTTCTTAGCTTGGGAATAATAGTAAAATCAGTAATTCATCCGACTCCGTTTTCACGTAATTCTCTAGTGGTAATATTCAAATCGTAACGCTCCAATTTAAATTTATTATTATTATTAGTAAAATGCCACTTCTTGTTTTTATATAATAAATTCATTTCTTATACTATGCAATCTTTGCTTTCAGTAGGTAGCATTAGATATAGACCAAATTCCTTCTCCTGATACAATTGTTAGTTCGGTTAATGATCAAATCATACCACGATCTGAGTGTGAAGATTCTTAAAGGTGTTCTGCCAGAGCTAGGTGTTGTTAAATATAAATTTCGATTTCAACATTGCGTTGAGGTCTTGGCGCCCATTAATACAACGTATCATAGACAGAGTAAACATTACACTTGTCATCCCAACGTAGAGAACCGTTACATTTGTACGCTCAACGTGGAGCTAAAGGAACAGTTACAAGGGCACCTAGGAGACCATCTTTTATGATCTCGAAAGGCGTCGTCATCTTATTCCCAGTGTCTAATTTGCACACTACAAAACACTCCCCGGACAATATATTCTCTTTTTACATAATGAGAACCAGCTGCAGCCAGTTTATCTGGTGCTAAAACGTTTACAGGCCATGATGTAAATGTTTTACGACGGTCAATTTCAGATTTTAAGTTGACAGGTGTTCTATCCATTATGACGAGTTGTTTTTAATTTTTAAACACAATGCCTGTGGTAGATCTTCTTGCCACGACGAGCAATAGCCAAAGTTCTCAAAAACAGAGTAAGCCGCAATGGTTTTATAGAGGTCAAAACGTCATCCTCCTCTTTTTCATCATCATCATCAAGTTCATGTTCATCATCATAATCATCATTATCACGATCACTATCTAGTCCTTTTGATCCTCTTGCATAGACTGTGTTGCCTTTTATAGTGTTGAGGGCTTTTCGGACGTTGACGACTGTCCTAACATGACTTTTTGAGGCGACGATACATGCTTTTTAACAAACAAAGCACTATGTGCACGTGGGTGTTTTAGTATATTTAACTCGAGAGGAATATTATCTTGAGCAGCAATATGATTTTCTCGGACTAGCTTTTCAGCACTTTGATGATTGTTTCTCAACAGCAACCGTGTTTCGTCCGGAGCACCACATTAAGGATCACTCACACTTAAGACCTCACCTTTTTTACTTTCCAGATGGTCTCGACATCCTTTTGACCTCTCTATTGAGCATGGCCAGAATATCCACATTTTGTCGCGTAGGTAGTTATAAGAGTAGCCTTTACAGAGCGTACACTGTCTACCTTTGTTAGTTTTAGTAAGTTCCATAGTAGTAACTGACTTGTCTGATTTGCATACTACAAAAGTTATAACAGTTCTGCCGGCTGATTTAGCGACTCATTTACTGTAGGCTTATTTAGCGGTTTATATTATGTCGGCTTATTTCCTTAATCGCTTTCTGATGTCAGCTAATTTGGCGGGTTATTTTATATTGGCTGATTTAGCGGCTTAAACAATGTAGGCTGATTTAGCGGTTTACATTATGTCGGCTTATTTAGCGGCTCATTTCCTCGGTCACTTTCTGATGACGGCTTATTTGGCGGTTTATATTATGTCGGCTTATTTAGCGGTTTATTTCCTTAGTCGCTTTCTGATGTTGGCTTATTTGGCTGGTTATTTTTTGTCGATGCATTTAGTGGCTTATACTCTTGGTCTTGGAGAAGACATATTTCCGACACATTCTATAATCACATAAGTACTTGGTGTACACGTGGACACTGTAACTTCGTGATATCGGAGGTGAGCTTAGTTTAGGTTAAGTTAGATTAAGTTACGTTAGGTTAAGTTAGGTGAAGTTTGGTTAGGTTAGGTTAGGTTAGGTTAGATGAAGTTAGGTTAGGTTAGGTTAGGTGAGCTGAGGTTAGGTTAAATTAGGAGAAGTTAGGTTAGCTTAGGTCAGGTTAGGTGAAGTAAGGTTAGTTTAGGTTAAGTTAAGTTAGGTGAGCTGAGGTTAGATTATTTTAAGTTAGTTTTTTTAGCGTATGGCTTTTAGTGCCGGGAGTGTCCGAGGACATGTTCGGCTCGCCAGTTTTGTAGCTGCTTCGAGACGGACACCCAATGGGTGAGCTACAAGTACCGTTGGGGAGGGAAGGAGGGAAGTTGGATTGTAAGGACGAGGAGTTGGAAGGTAGCGGCTGTGGCCTATAGTTAGGGACCAACCCCGGCATTTGCCTGGAAGGAACATGGGAAACCACAGAAGACCATCTTCAAGGTTGCCGGCGGGAGGATTCGAACCTCCTCGCCTCCCGGATGTGAGCGACTACCATCGGTCATGCCGTAACCACCACGGCTAACTCACCCGGTTTAAGTTAGGTGAAGTTAGGTTAGGTTAGGTGAGCTGAGTTTAGGTTAGGTTAAGTTAGATGAAATTAGGTTAGGTGAAGTTAGGTGAAATGTGGAGATTTGAAGCCATTATTTTTCAGTGTAGCCTATACAAATTGTCTTTTGCTGCTTTTCAGTTGGTCAACACGATTGTGCCCAATGAATTGGGTGTGGTACAAGTTATAAATATGTAAACACACTCCTGAAAAAATTACATGTATTAATTAGTTAACACACTTAAATGGGCAATTTAGGATTACGCGTTTCGACCCTCAAGAGGCCGTCATCAGATCCTGATCACTATGTTAAGGTTAATTTTCTCTTTTGTAAATTCACTACTGTGGTTCAATAGCACGCCGTTAGATGAATATAGTCTTCTTCTTCTTCATTTCCCCTTTTCCAGCTGACACTGAGTGGGGGCAAATATGGTTCCTCTCCACTTTGATGATGATGATGATAATTGTTGCTTTAAGGGTCCTAATATCTAGGTTATCGGCCCCTAATGGTTTGGGGGATGGTGAAGATTAAAATGAAACGGAAACTTATAACTAAAAACTAACTACCGGTACTAACTTATATACTAGAAGAAGAAATGGAAAAACAAAAGGAGAATTAGGCAAATAAAGGACAGGAAGAAAAGAAATGCCCTCAACCCTCGAAGAATGCGGATTGAGGGACTTGGAAGGAAGGAGAGCCATGAAAGGCAGAGAGGAGAGGGAAAGAGGAGAGGGTCCGCCCCACAGGTAAGAGACAAAAGGGGAAACCGGACCCAGCTCAGGATTCCCTCGGGGTCGCCAACTCTCGAACTCACCAGCCCTGGGCCCCTGTGGGTGTAGCAATATCTAGGGTGCACCAGAAGTGGTGGGGCTACATACACCCTGCCTCCTTGAGGGCCTTGAGCAGAAGGCAGGAGATAACATGAAAATAAAAGAAGGCTGACTCCTCGCAGAAGAAGGGTATCAGAAAAGATGAGACAAGGGCCAATTAAGGCGGGAAAGGAAGAGACTCCGTAGGCCTTGGATGCCCTAATACCGTCGGAGTTGACCAAGTGAGGTCGACAGGAAAGAAGACGGAGAGTAAGACGGTACAAGTAAGTGGAAGCAAATTCGGACTCAGCTGGGGCCCCGTGGTCGCCAACCCACGTCCCACTAGATGTGAGCCCCTGGGAGGTCTCCACTTTGAATATACCGTAGTACCTATGTATAATGATTGATTCGCAGTTTGAATCTCGTAGTACGGTAGGTTTGTTTTGTGTTGAAAGGTTTTGTGAATTACGTAAGTAACGGTGTATATGCGCGTGTATATAATTTAGAATATCACACTGTAATAATAATAAATCAAATAACGAATTTTAGCATGCACTAGAAAAAGCTAATTATAATGTACACTTAACTTGGCATTGTTCTCCTCACAGCGATGTTCACTTATAGACTTCCGCACCGGTACTGGCACGGTGATGTTTGCATATGGCCTAGCTTGCTTGTCGTCCTGTACGCCACATTTCCACAACATTTCCCGTTGTTGGAAATGTTAACTGAAGTTTTGAATGAATTATCGTTGTACCTGAACCAACATAATGAGGTTGGAAAGGCTTATGAGGAAATGTTTGCTATGGACTCAGGAACTGTTTTCATTACTATCGTAGGCCATTTCCGCTGTCTCTCCACAACATAAACAACTGTTCATCTGATGCCATCCGATCTATTAGACGGTATAGGACCCTACGATACTACCTAATACAGGTCTTGGTTTGTTGAAAATAGACACAATGTGCATACTCATCGTATAACATGTTTCCCACTTACGTTTCTCATCCTGAATTGCTCATTTAGGTGCGATAACTAACTCATACATGTAATTTTTCCAGGAGTGTGTTTACATACTTATAACTTGTACCCCGCCCAATTCATTGGGCAAAATCGTGTTGAGAGACTGAAAAACAGTAAAAGACAAGTCAGGTGAAGGTGGGTTAGGTTAGGTCAGATAAGATGAAGTTAGGTTAGGTTAGATTAGGTGAGCTGAGGTTAGGTTAGGTTAAGTTGGGTGAAGTTAGGTTAGGTGAGATGTGGTTAGGTTATGTAAAGTTAGCTACCTCTATCTCACTCCTAGTCGATGAACTTAACCCTCCGTCAGGCGCGCCCAGTTTTGTAACAAGAGCTGGCGCGTGGCGCACTTTGTGGGCCATGCGGATTTTTTTCATGTAAATGTTGACTTTCTATGGATTTATACCTGCATACTTATTTAGGGACGTTCTTAAGTAGGTTATAATGTGATTGAGTTAGAAAAACGCATCAATTATGCTAGTAAAATGAAACTTCCTGCACTGATCACACATGATGGTCGTATTGACATTCTTAGATGGTCCACATGTTTGACATCTTCCTCGCTTTTTCTGGACATATTGCAAAGGTTCCTCTGCAGCTTCCGTACGGTACTCGATGAGAAATTTCTTTATATCAGCAGGTATGCTTGGCATCATAGTGCGACTACTCATCTGCTCTTTCATCAGTTGCAGAGCTAAATTTCGGAGGAAGACCCTCCTCCTGTCTTTAGGGTTATCCTCATTAAACTGAAAAGCAATTTGAGCATTTATCCCAGCCATATTCTTCACAGCATAAAAGAGCACCAAAGGCCATCTCTTCGTAATCCTAGCCACTGTGTATGATGAACACATCTAATCCACCGTATCTACTCCCCCTTTAGTTGCATAATAGTCCAGAATTATGTGAGACTTGTTTGAGGCTTCGTCTATTGTCCCAGAGTCATGCATGGTAGAGAGTAAAATAACAACTTTGTTTTTCTTTGTAACTTGAGATACTAGAGGTAAATCTTTTTGATACCCAAATGTTGATGATCCTACCTCTCTACCTTTTTTGGGTAGGAACTCTGCTGGCAGTTCTCTCTTGTTTTTTCTAAGAGTTCCAATACAAGTTATTTTCTTTTCAAGTAGCTCCCTTGCCAGAGGTACACTTGTATACCAGTTGTCCATAGTAAGGTTTCGGTTAGAGCCTTTGATTGAGTCCACTAATCTATGGACAATTGCAGATGGCGAATTGCTTACAGAAAAAGGGCCATCTGGCTGCTTCCCGCAGTAAACTTCGAGGTTACCGGTGTAAAATGTTTTAGCATCACAGAGGGCAAACATTTTTAATCCGTATTTTGCCGGTTTATTGGGAATATACTGAATGAATGCACATCGCCCTTTAAACGGTTCCAATTTCTCGTCGACAGTAACGTACTCACTCAACCAGTAACTTGTTTTACACTTATCGGTAAATCTATCAAGCACATACCTGACAGGAGCAAGCTTGTCTGTCTTCAACCTCTCAACTCTTGTCTCATTGTCATCAAAACGCATATAACGCAGAACAAAGAGGAACCTTTTAGCACTCAAGCAAGCACGTAGAATTTCAAGTCCAGTACCATCTGTGGTCCAGAGTTCATTGACATTAGTGTGGCTTAGCTTCTTCATTCCCAGTAAGTACAAGACACCAAAGACAGCCATCATTTCACATCTCGTTGTGTCCTTTGCATCCCTTTCTCTAGAGTATTGAATTTCTTCTCGTTGACGCGCAATGAATAAGTTAGTGCTCCTAATAATTTCGTCTACCATATCAGGGTCTATAAACAGCAAGAACGCATCAATTTTCTTTTTTACATCTCTGTACCTTAGTACAAAATATTTTTGCGTTTGGTCTTGGATGTGGTTGAGAAATCAGTTTTTCTCCATTTTGTTTCTTTGTACTTCCCCACGAAATATGCACTAGCTACAGGCTCACTAACATCGTCATCGTCATCGTCATCGTCACAACTCTGTTCAGAGCCAGTCTGGTGGTCGCTGAAATTAATGACTTAATTCTCTGTATCTGAAACTTCACTCTCACTGTCTTCCTTGCTTGATTCAACGGGCTGATCAGCCTGCAAGTTGTTTACAAGTTCACGGATAGCCTCGTCATCAAGGAACTCCGTCCTGAAAATATTATTGCTAATATGAGCATGAAACTTACCAATTTTTCCCAATTTAACAACCAGCAAAACGGAATAAATTTGGAATAAATGAATAAAAATGCTAAGAATGTCAACCGCACATGGGCGTGCCTTAGAGCTTGTTATACGACAAAAAAGTCATTATAAATGGGCAGAAATATTAAATATTAATCAAAGATTCTTGCTACAAACTTAATAAGCGTTAAAATACTCATAGAGAATAAAAATGAAACAAAGCTATTTGGATAGTTTTACTTACATGATCAGGCGCACTCAGTGCGCCAGGGGTGTGTTGAACAGGAAATGTGTTTCTAATGTGGTAACAAACACAGGTACAACAATCACGTTTCCGTCACACGACAGAAGACACTCCAGTGAAGAAATAGGCGGGCGAACAACATGATGGTGTGCATTCCCTCCACGCACCACGTGAAATATCTACCATGGCGCACTCCGTGCGCCAGCGCACCTGCCGGAGGGTTAAAGTACCCTAGAATTCTTGGAATCTTGGTGTGATGTTGTTGCTTGCTTACATACACAGTTGTAAGGATTATGCTGCCATCAAAAGGGCTGCGTTTATTCTCCAAGACCAAGAGAAAGAGCCACTAAATATATCGACAAAAAAACCAGCCAAATAAGCCAACTTCATAAAGTGACTAAGAAAATAAACCGCTCAATAAGCCGACATAATTTAAACCGCCAAATAAGCCGACATCAGAAAGCGATCAAGGAAATAAGCCGACATAATATAAACCGCTAAATAAGACAACATAAAATAATCCGCTAAATAAGCCTACATTAAATAAGCCCCTAAATCAGCCAATATAAAATAACCCGCATAATAAGTGACATCAGAAAGCGATTAAGGAAATAAGCCGCTAAATAAGCCGACTTGTGATTCTATCTCTTGTTTGTATTCTGAATCTGTGTCTGTATCCGTTTAATCAATTTGTATTATTTCTTTCGGTTTATTGTCCATTGGTTTTAGCAACATGGCGCCCAAGAATAGTAATGTTATATGTACCTCCTGTTAAGTTTCGCTGAAGGAGAATGAAAATTTCGTACAATGTGACGGAAAGTGTGGTGAAATGTTTCATCTTAACTGTGCTCGTGTGACGAACGCCGTTTTTAAAGCAATGCTTGCAAATCCGGGCGAAATTCTGTGGCATTGTAAACAATGCAAACATAACCCTAATTCAGTCAAAACAGCTACATCTAGTTTTCAGCCGACCAAGGTCAAACCGGACACCACAACCTTATGTGAAGCTGTTAACAATATGCAACAAGTGCTAAAGGATGTTTGTAGCTCTCTGGAGTATCAATCAAAAAAATTTGATGAACTCTTGGAGCAAAATACCGCACTAAAATCTTGCATTGACCAACTCACTCTAGAGGTAAACAACACTAAAGTGGAGAATGGCTTGCTTAAAGAACAAAATGGGCATCTTAAAAGGCAAGTTAATGACTTGGAGCATTACTCTAAGAATTACGACCTTGAAATCGCCGGGATGCCAGTCTCCGAACAGGAGAATGTGTATAATATTGTGGCTCAAGTGGCAGGTGCAGTTGGTGTTGAAATCGAAACTGATAGGGACATTGAATATTGCCACCGACTTCCAGCCTTTACGGATAAGGATGGCAAGAAGAAAACGCCCCTCATAGTAGCAAAATGTTTTCCCGCCAAACTAAAGACATGATCATGAGCAAAAAACGGAAACATGGGAAACTTCTTTGCACAGATGTCAAGATCAAGGGAGACTCGACAGTGTATGTAAATGAACATTTAACCAAAGACAACCAAAACTTATATTGGCTTGCCAGGAATTCTAAACGGGCAATGAATTATAAATTCGCATGGACCAGGAACGGGAAGATCTTCATGAGGAAAAATGAAAACAGCCCGATTCTACAAATCAAGACTGCAGCTGACCTACCAACAGTTCAAGGGAATCAAGGAAACTGAAGGTATGTTTGCCTGAGCCAAGCGATCAATCAATATTTCATGAAATTTTGTTTCCAGGTGAGTGTAAAGTAATTATGGAAGTACCCTCAAATAACACAACTACGGTATGAAATCAGATAACGAAGTAGACCTTAATTTTCAAGATATTACTTCAAAGATTGTAAACAGTACTCAAGACTTGAACAAATTAATTAGCTTTACTGCAGGAATTAAAATCATGCACCTAAATATATGTGGCATGATAACAAATTTTGAAAGTATGCTAGTTATGCTCGATCAACTTGATCATAAACCAGATGTCATTATACTGTCTGAAACTCAGCTCATTGAGGATATACCATTTGCTATTTTAGGATATAATGAATACTTCATACCAACTCAAAATTCTACCCATGACAGCATAAAGATATATGTGCATGAAAACCTCATACAAAATATTACAATATCTACTGTAAAAACACAGAAAGCTGCAAATGCTAGCCTACTCAACTTCAGATATAATAAAGAAAGTTACTTGGTACTTGCTATATACAGATCACCCTCCACAAGCCCAAAGAAATTCATAGAAGAACTAGGAAATACTCTCCAGCACTTGCCTACTGCTACACACAGTATATTAATAGGAGATATAAATATTGATATTTTAAATCCTACAAGGCAATATGCCCAAAATATTAAAAATGAGTATTTAAATGTATTACATGCAAATGGATTCATTTCGTACATAAACTCACCAACTAGAATAACCCCAAAATCCAGAACATGTATCGATCACATACATGTTAAGTCCCACAGAAACAGCAACTTTGACCCTTTTGTTCTGCATACCAGTATCACAGATCACAGTCCTACATTTCTCATACAAAATAAATCTCAAAAATACACTCCAAAAACAGGAGAAAATACTTTGAACAATGTAAGAATAAATTATGAAACTCTAAAAAATCCTTAACTAAGGAAACTTGGGAATCTATCATAACTGAACTTGATGCTAACAAAGCAGCTGATAGTTTCATTAATTTACTGACTCAATACATCTCTGAACACTCTACTACCATAAATAACGTAAGATCAAAATTTAAAAAAATTACTCCATGGATCACAACCGGAATTTTAACTTCTATTAGAATAAGAGACAAATTACATCAGAAAATTGTTAAACAAAGGGAGAGGTCTACAAACAGTGATGAGGTCCCAGAAACTGTTAAGAAACATAAATTGTACAGAAACTGGATAAACAGGCTTGTTAAAATAGCAAAAGAAAGGTACTATTCCAAACAAATTATGTCAAACTCCAATAATTCTAAAATCCTTTGGAAAAATATTAATGATTTAACATGTAGGAAGGGAAATAAATCTTCAGCTGTTGACAGCATATTTATCAGAGACTCACAAGAAACATCCCAACCAGCTGCCATTGCAAACAAATTTGTCGACTATTTTAGTAACATAGGTTTAGAACTTTCTGAAAAAATAAGTAATACAAGAAAGGAACCTGACAACACAAATGCACGTGATAGCACTGCAAAATCTCAACCTCAGTCTATCTTTTTTTATACCCATAACAAAATCAGAAATAACAAACCACATAGCTGCTCTAGAAGATAACTCAGCAAATAGCTATGATAATATCTCTAGTAAAACAATTAAGATAATTAGTTCAGAAATTCTACAACCACTGCACCATATTTTTAATTTATCACTAACGAAAGGACAATTTCCAGACTCATTCAAAATTGCCATCCTAATCCCAGTCCATAAATCAGATGATAAAAGAGAGTTAAATAACTATAGACCAATTTCCCGCACAACCCACCTCTCTAAGCTACTAGAGAAATGCATCAAAACCAGATTACTTAACTATTTGAATAAGTTCAACATATTGTCACCAAATCAGTTTGGTTTTAGACCAAACACTAGTACTCAAGATGCAATATTCTCCCTTACTGATTATTTGTATAAATCCATCGATGGTTCTAAAAGAACAATTTCTGTGTTCCTGGATTTAAGAAAGGCTTTTGACACCGTAGACCACAATATACTCATTAGAAAACTTGAAAAGGAAGGTATTCGTGGTACTCCTCAAGAACTAATAAAAAGCTTTCTTTTTAACAGAATACAAAAGGTACGAATCAAAGATACTCTAAGTAGAAGTGCTGAAGTAAAAATTGGAATTCCCCAAGGAACAGTTTTAGGTCCTATTCTTTTTCTGTTATATATTAACGATTTGTGTAAGCTGAACTGTAATGCGATGATTACCTCATATGCTGATGACACTGTCGTCACAGTCACAGGAACAACTTGGGAGGACACTTTTAATAGAACTCAAGAAACCCTTGCTACAGTCCAAAAATGGCTAAGAAACCACCTCCTTACCTTAAATGAAACCAAAACACAATACCTATGCTTCTCACACAACAAAACATTACAACCCCCAGACAATTTAACACTGAAGATCCACACACCAATTTGTAACAGTGGCGAAAGATGCAACTGCTATACCCTACAGAAGTCAATGAATGCTACATATTTAGGGGTTATTATAGATAGTCATTTAAAATGAAATATGCATGCATCAAAGTTGGCCAATAAACTTCAAAAGTTAATTTATATATTTTACAGAATCAGAAATATCCTTTCAGCAAAAGTCTTGAGAACTGTATATTTTGCCTTAGTCCAGTCACAACTACAATATGGAATAAATGGTTGGGGTGGAATACTTGATTCACATTTGGCTCAGGTAAATACCTGCCAGAATTTCATTCTAAAAGTTATGTACAAAAGGCCACCAACGTTTCCAACATGTGAACTGTATCAACAAAGCATGTTGCTTAACATACGACAGTAATTTGTTCAGTCATCAATCATATTTATTCATAAAAAATATGAAGCTCTTCTCTAATGGACAAAAACTTGAAATGTGCACTAGACTTCAAGACAGAACTGGAATAAATATCCCTCGTCGAAACACACTACTTGGCCAAAGAAATTTAAGTTGCCTTAGCACTAGGATATACAATATATTGCCAGTAAATGTGACAAATAATACCCTGAATATATTGAAGGAAAGGCTTTTTATATGGCTCCTTAGTAACTTTGATAGAGTAAATGAACTTATAAATTTTCACCAACATATTTAAACCAACTCAGTCAGAAACAAGTAATGTATCATCTTCTTTTATTTTCAGTATCCTTATAATGAATGCTTTTACTATAAACTTTTCTTATTATTATCAGTCAAATACCATGTTGCAAATAAATTAAGAAATTGTGTTCATGAAGCCCACGCACAAGTTTATCTTATGTGGGATTCACCATGTATTTTTGATACAACATCTGTATATGTACATGTGAATAAAAATGATTGCTCGTAAAAAAAATCTATTTTCTGTTTCGACTTCAGTGTCCGTTGAAACTAAATAATTTTTTAAAATATTGTTTTACCCTTTAGGTGGGTAGAAATAGGGTGTGTGTGTGTGGAGGGTGGTGTGTAGCTAGGGGGAATGTGAAAGGTGTTTTAAACCGTCGGTCACTCTGCGGGAGATATTGGATCGGAAGGTGTTGGGGGAGCGGACGAAACTCTATGAGTTAGCGATTATAATGAAAGGATGCGTTTCCGAGATAAAGGTAACGTTAGCGAACTAGGTGTAAGACGCGGAGAGCAAAGTTAATGGATTGCTGATGGCGCAGTATTACAGAGTGTACACACGTGCTTGTTTAGAGGGCAATGTCAATGGTGGCAAACAAGCTGATATCGCTTACGCAGCGCTCCTGTGGTAAGCCGGTGAATTTGTAATGTATGAGGAGGCTGTGAGCAATGAAATGATAATAATAATAATAATAATAATAATAATAATAAAAAACTGGGCAATTATGATGTAGGCTTGTAATGAGTGCATTAGCTTCCCTAAGTGTAGGGATAGCTCAACAATGCGAATGTAGTGTTTTACAGTTTGAACAGGTATGTTAATGGGGAAAGTAGTTAATTGTGTTTAGGACACCTGAGAGATACGCTCACCTGAGGTACGTTGGCGTCGAAGATTGCTCGGGCAGCACCACGTTGTAACAGACAGTTTACCTCTGAGGAGGGGATCTATTTAAATGTTTCGGAGTGCTGACTGCTGCTAAATTGCCACATTGCGGTTCTAGTAAACAGTTCCTGTGTACTTGTTGATGGATGTAGCAAGCGCTTGTGCAAGAATTGTGGCATGGCTCTGCTAGCTTGGTGTAGAAAGAAGTATGTTGCTGTTGTTGTTGCTTACAAATTTTGGGTGGCTTTAAGGGTGAAGTAGTGTCGAGTCTTGGACAGATAGGTGTAGGTGGCGTAGATGATAGGGGTGTAATTGTAGGTGTTTGTAGACAATTCTGGATGTCTGGAGTGTAGAGTTAGTTGTAGATTAGTCGTAGATTTGTAGGCATATGTGGATGTACCTCTTAAGGGCATTAGGTATCCTTAAAGGTGCAACAACTCCTCCTTCCGGTTTAGTCTGCGACCTCGCAGACTGTACTTAGTCGTAAGGGGTGGTTCCCTTTCTCCTGGCTCCTCTTCCTGTTCTCGTCTCCCTTGTTTTTCTCTTCTTTTCTTCTCTCGGCCCTCTTGGTCCTGGTGGCGTGGATGATTTGGAAAGTGTGGCTGTGTATTTGTACCTTGGTGTCGTAGCTGTAGAATTGTGGTGTACTCTCAGGTATGGTAGGTTTGAAGGGTGGTACAGTATTTATATACAATTTGTATGATGTTCTGATGGAGATGAAAATGTGAACAATGTGTTTTACAAACATGGGTGAGTACATGACAAGGAAAAATATACAATTGTTGTGGTAAGAAAATAATGACAGTGTGTACAAGGTGTTACAATATTTGGTATACAATGGTGAACGAATATCAAGGTCTCTGTAATAAAAAAACTGGCATGTTGTATATGCGGTCGTGGCTTTGGTGCCCGAAGAATTTATAAATCATTAGTGTGCATTACTACATGAGATAGCTAATGTAGGAAAGACGAGAGAGAGTAAAATGAACACTCCATTAGGGTTGTGTGTCGAAAGGTAGTAAAATGTTTTATTAGGGAGTGTGGAGAGTGTTGGAGTGTCCGTACATTGTGTTTTAAGAAGGTAGAAATGAAATGTGTTAATAACTGGTATTATACATAAAATACATAAAATACATAGAATGTGTAAAAACACGTGATCTTAACAAAGTGTACAAAAACAAATCTTAGGTAATAGTGTCTGTGTGTGGTTAGTAAACATGGTAATCATGGTAAAAATATAGATTTTACTAATAATCACATTAAGAATGATAATAATAATAGCAGTCATAGCAATAATAATAATAATAATACCTAATAATATAGCATGATACTAGTGTTTGCAACTTTTGGTGTAATAAAAATGTGTAGAGCTCTCTCTCTTGGCTTAACCATTTAGGGCCCAACTTATAATCTATTTTACTAACTAGTCTTAAGTTTGCTCGGCCGTCCTTTAGTATCTTAGTGTATATAGGCTACTCCATGTGGGTGAGCGAACCTATCTTGGTACTAAGGGTCGACATTCACAAATCATGCCGGCTCTTACTCCCGTAATGTGACACCACATGGTAGGTATCACCTTTTATCCGCCCATGGACAATAAGCATCCCACAGGTACTTATGACCCTAGTACGGATTTATCACCATATATTATGAAAGATTAGTGTGCAGTGTAGAAATGAAGGATAAGTGTAATGTGTGTCGTGAGAAGAGGAAGACATGTTCGTGTTTCGGCGTTTGAAGGTATATTTACAATATCTATATAGATGGTGTCGCCATCTGTAAAAGAATAGAGAGTGTACATGTGATTAATATAAATATATGCATGTATTCCGTAATCGTTTGACATATTGCAAGTATGATCTTAGAGGCCGTTTTGTTCGTTCATCATTTATTAGTCGCATATAATTCGCTTTTAAATCGCCTCTCCGAACTTATGGCCGGGTAATCTTTGGTCACTGAGCTTACTGCCGTGGATCAGACGGTCTTACGGCCAGGAAATCATTCATATCATGGCGGAAAATTCATTTATTATTCGTTAATTCTTCACCTGTTCGCATACAGGTCTTGCCTACCTCGCAGTGGCGGCTATTACTTACTTACGGACTAACTAACTTATCCTAATGAGCTCTGGGTCAATGTCAGGCGTCCTGAACCTTCCTCGCAGCTGTCTGGTCAAAAATGACTTCATAACTCAGCGCGGTGGATGCTCTGGCCTTGTCAAGGTTAACGTTGCGTCGGAAAGTGAGTTGGCTATGCTCCTATCCGAAACTAGGTTTTATCCTAACTTGTCTAGTCTCGTTGTAACAAAGTCTGTCTCCCTTTTCCGTGGTCTGTTCCCTTCGTCCGTAGTACTGCCCTTGTGATTTTTTGATTAAGTGTCTTGTGTACTCTCTGGTTTTGTGTTCGGTGGTGGGATTCTTGTGGGAAGGTGTGATTAGTGTGGGGTTCGGGTAGTGTAGTCGCATGCGATCCTTTTGCACTCTGAGCTTAACGGATTTCCACGCTGATGTCCTTTACATAAGGTCTAGGGCGTTAGTAGGACGTTTGTGGATACAATGCATGGATTTGTTAATGGGTTATTATGGCGTATTAGTATTTGGTTATTCTCGGGTGCATGCATGGGTTTATGCGTGGGTAATTTTCATGCAGGCGGGGATGGTATCTTATAGGGCCATTTTCTCTTTGTTTTCTGTCCCTTCTTTCTTGTTTTTTGGGATTTTCGTTACCGGGAATGCATGCTTGTTGAAGGAGTTTGAGCATGTGTTAGTTAGTGCTCGGGGTGGGATAGGGGATTGTTAAGGGGACCTAGTCGCCTAAAGGGATCAAATTTGGGATTTTATTGTTTACTTTAATTAAGCACACTTTTCTGAACAAATCTTAGTTTGTTTCATGAATATCGGACTGTTAGTTTTTGAAATATAAATTATTTTGTGCCGTAGTGTAC
Organism: Meconema thalassinum; assembly: GCA_946902985.2. Taxonomy (NCBI): domain Eukaryota; kingdom Metazoa; phylum Arthropoda; class Insecta; order Orthoptera; family Tettigoniidae; genus Meconema; species Meconema thalassinum. The sequence goes on along the minus strand of OX336389.2, from coordinate 590,919,826 downwards.
AATGGATGAAACGCCCCTTTTATACATGCCGAAACTTAAAGACATAGATCTTTGTAAAGCAGTGTCACAGATGCATATATCTCATAAGGGTCATATTTTAATACGTGTATTGGCAGTACTGTATGTGCAGTTCGCTTGATTATTCTCGGGATAAAGAGTTTCGGCGAGAATACGTTTCAGTTCTCAGCTGGTTTGTCATTTGTGTGCTTGTGTTGAATTGTGTTAACAATATTGAACTTACACTGCCTAGAATAAAGAAGTTTTCCCACAAAGCTAAATTTAGAGGTAATCAGTACTTCTCTAACATAAGTCAGTGTCGTGAGTCTAAAGGAGCTATTATTGAAATATGAAACAGTAAGTGCAAAACAGAATTGAACGAAATTTGGTACAGAGGTAGCACTAGCAAAGGGTACCTGAACATCATGTTTTATGTCACCACTATGTTGACGGAAACGTAATGACGTCAACAGAAATGTTCAAAACTTAAATCAAATTACGACTAAACTAATCATCTGATCTCTACCGAATTCTGCAACAACATACCTTAATGTAGCAAGCGTATTTTGACCAAATTATAAGTTCATCAGCCCAATAATTTGCATATGGCGGCCATGTATGTGTGCAAATCGATTCCCCAATCAATTCAAACATGGTGAAACCGAATTGAACGAAATTTGGTACAAGCTGTTAGGTATTAAACCGGGTGTCAACACACAATCAGCCCTCAATGATAAAGACCACTAGCGAGTGATCGGGGCTGAAAAACGAAACAACATTACTTGGCAAGAAGCCAGAAAGCATCAGAGGAACACTAAAAGGAAGTTGGAAGAAGCCAATGATGCAGATGATCCAGATTATGGGGCAGGATTGTCCTAATTATGAAGGCAATACACTATTTTCACGTGTAGAACTTTTAAATTGAAATTACCACAAAAGTGATTTTTTCAGTTTTAGGTACATATTTCTGGGAAAGTAAGAGAGCTATAACCATAAAACTTACTAAACTTACTTTTTATACCAAAATAATGAAAGTGATGCAAAATTAAATCAATATGTTCTGTAGAAGTGTAAATCCTTGTGCGAAGAGCATTGAAAATTTGGATTTTTTGAAAATAAATGCATCGCGTATTTATTTATTTTATTTCTCAGACCCCATTATTCCAAATGTACTAAATCTGCATGATGTTGTTTAACATGAGATAATGTTAAGCCTCAGAGGGTTTACACCCTCAGGACATACACCCCCAAGGGAGATGAGGCTTAAGCCACTGAACCCGCATACACCCACAAGTTCGACATCTACAAACACATCTACAAACACATCTACATCTACTCTGCAAGGACGACGCATCTACAACAACATCAAACACCCTCTTCTGTCCCAAAACCACCCCAGCTGGAAATACTATAAATCCAGAACACCATCTTCACACAGCAAGCTGGCGGCCGCCTAGTACAGGAGGTTAGCCAAGAGCTTGCGACACACACATACAATTTACACTAGAACTATCTGGGACAACAACATGTGAAGTAACACCGAGTCAGCAGTGCCGGAAGACTTAAAAGGGAAGCTCCGAATGGACTCGGGGTCTGTCGCCGCCCGAGGCCACGCCGGTTTGGTTCCTGATTTATCACCTGGAGGTAAGTGTGCGTCTCAGTTCCTAACACCAAACTTTACAAAGTGTACTCCTACCCACTTGGCACCCACACTCAACATTGTATAAATTTGTACTTACAATTGTGCTACACGTCCCTAAATAGAGGGACACCCTACAAATAATTACGGTCCAATAAACAAGTGACCATCTGCACTACACACTCTTTTGTACACCTTTATTCTACACTGATTTCGCATCCCAAATCCCTGACACCCTGACCTTTCATTGCCTTCATTTACAGAACTGATGCATGAGCAGTAACCCATTTCATTGTCGCGGCCCTGAGTGTGAATCACGCTGTTAAGACGATCCGTGCGCGGTCAGCTAATATTAGAACGCTCAGTTGCAGTATTACTCCGAACGCTAATAGCTCACCTAGTTGACACATCCCTTAAGTCTACAACCCCCGTAGACTAGAGTTCTCCCGTCATCTATAATCTCCCATTCACACGCCCCATTCCAAGCTCCCACACATCTACTGACACTCTCCCAATTAGATCACACCTTCCAAATTTGACACTAACACCCCTTGTTCGACCAACCCTTACTCCCGGTCTGAACAAATATTGGTGGAGACGCCAGGTAGTTCCCATTCAGTAAGGGTTCTCAGACAAAAAGGATCTGGAACTACGATCCTGGTACCAAGTACAGCAGCCAAGCGTAAATACAGAATTTTTTTCCAGAGTACGCCATACATTTTATCTTTGTTTTACGGGGGATTACATTATTTTTAACCCGCCCACCCTCCCTAGAAATAATTTAGGAGTTACACCACTTTCACGATAGTCCAGTGTAGCGACAAATTTGTCAGTAGAATAATTTAGGGAAAATTTATCGAACCCGACAGGAGAGTATTGCAAGCGTAGTAGCACCAATTTGTTGAATTTAGGCACTGAGTTGGAAAACTTTTAAAAGAAACGAGGAGCGGTAGAATTTTGAAAACAGGCCATACTAATTTATATTAACCCCACCGGTGTACACACTCACAATCAATTAAGGTCACAGGTATATATTATCCCCCACACTACACTTACACGGCAACACATACTAAGCATACACTTATACAGTATGGTACCGCATGCAGAAGCAACAGGGGTTATAAGCCATAGAGGCGACAGGGGGGCGCCAATATTATTCATCTTGCTACAAAGGTATCAAAACCGTATACAAAGGCGACAGGCACAAATACGGGCACTCCAAACAAGGTTAGGAGCAGTACAGGGCAAACGGTCACGCACCCCATCGTAGGATAGGACAGCGCAGTTGAAACGCGCACACAAACATCTAAATGAAATACACAAACACCTGAACAGGAACCATGTTCGAAGTAGCAGAATACACGACCTGTTGAATACGGTATACGGCCCATTACATTCCAACACAACCCTACAGAGAATAAGGGTGCATTACACGACGTTATATGCCCAGTATAGGGAGCTCATTCGTCAACAGGCACACCTTCATCTATCGGCCACAGAACTGTAAAGGGCATACACAGCTTTAAATGTCCCAAGCAGCAAATGAAATCAGTAAAATTTTCGTTTAACATTGCCAAAAAGTACAGCACGCATACAGACATGACAGTGAATAATTCAAGTCATTTAAGTAACGGCTAGTCTCACAGTTACCCTATCAAAGACACCCCTGCGGAGATTGGAGACCATACATATATCCACACGTTACAATACAAGGAGGAAGGAGTATGCCATGGCCATAAAACAGAAGCAGGCCAATCCACCCTCCAAAACACTGTAGGGGCACATAAACACACGACACACAGCGCCGGTTCGAAGGGAATTCACCCCCGAAACCAGGCGAACACTGCCATCTGCACCCCCGGCACAAACACACAGAGGGATGTTTAATCCAACCCCTCGGAATACAGCTCGCACATCCCAATACACTACGCCCGTTCACATACAAAATATACGGGGTAGTAGGAAAGTATTGCTTCCTACTCCCACGGGACAATTAGACAGAAGGCAACACACCCTCCCAGACACTCACAATACAGTGCGACGCGAAATTAACCCTTGAGGCACGCGTGCACATCAGCTGGTAAGTGGGCACTACAGTGCAAATAGGCCCAAGCTCACATTACTGCAAACTCCCAAGGGAAGTAGCAGGGAGCGACCCCAGTGGATTCCCGAAGCTTACGCCTTGGTCACAGGGCAAAATCAGCCACCACATCGACCAAGGGAGCTCGGGCGATAACGAAATTAAGGGGACAGAAAAACACGTTTCATGGGACAAGAACTACGGCCCAAAGAAAAACGACAATTGACCTGGCACAGGAGAATCAAAGCCAGTGCCGTAAACAGAAGAGGTAGACACTAACACGGGTGACACGCCATGGACAACATAAATCATACGTTCACATAGAACCCATAGATTCCCATGCACATGGCTATGGCAATCATACTATTTACATAAGGGGCCCATTAACACATACAGGCTTACGGACGAAGATTCCGAAAAAGCGAGCCTTTGAACATAAATTGCTAGATACTCAGTATTCATGCACTTATAGTTAACATTCACACGCACGGCGATGGAAGACCATACAGCTACACGTCTGGTGACATAACACTGGTCATTACGCACGTACATTTTCACCATGAACACGTTCCCTATATAAAAATAAGTGCATACATCTGAAAACTGTGATTATTGTATACACATGTACAATACGCATGGTCATTCTATGTCATATTTGTATGTCACATGCCAAGCGCTGGGAAAAATATGATATAGAAAGTGGATTTTTTTCTCGTAACAGGGTTACGTAAGCGGCAACGCTGAACGGTAAATTTAAAAACTAAGGGCATACCACATTGTTGTTTTGTTGTTTTTGATTAAACACTATTCCTGTACACAGACAATACAGATGACAAAGCTATTACGTAGACGCGGGGACCTAATCCAATTATAGAGAATAATTAGGGACAGAATGGACAGTGACACCTAGCACGAGACACGCTATTGAAAGTCCAAGGAGCAGACACACATAATCATACAAGTTAACACAGACACAGTAAGAAGGCACAGACCACATTTTACAACACATGTGAAACTGGGTGACGCTTAACGGCAAAGGGTTGCAGCCAAAATGTAGTAAATGAGTGGACCCGTCGATTATATTCCATGAATGCACAATGGCTATACATTTATATCTTATTTATACACCAGTATCATTTCATATCATATGCCTCCGTGTTCAACTGCATGCATAATACAAATATGTGCTACGATAGGGCATTTTACATGAAGTACTGGACGAACAGGCATCATTAGTCAGCCCAGGTCTCAGACATGTGCTCTGTACGTGAAAATGTCAACATGCAGTGAGCAGACAGCCAGGATGACAAAATTGCTGTTACAACACTGCAAGGAGAGACTATCCACGAGTCAGCAAAAGCACAGTGCACGTACACGGCAGTATAACGAGTGCCAGCACACTTAACAGAGTTAATCAATAACACTACTGTAAATTCCCATTCAGCCCACTTTGAAAACCTGATAGCCCCCGAAATTGAAGTACGAGAGACAGTCAGCGTGTCGGAATCTATTGCAAACGATCAATACTTTCCCACATACATTCCAGCCCCAAATCACACGTTACAGAAACAGAGGTAGGGGATTATGGATCCCGAACTACCAATACAAGGCATTTCAGACTCCTCAAGGTACACACAATAACGTTTTGGGTATCGAACAGCCCACAGTGCAGAGAAACGCAATATTACAGGCAAGGAATGTAAATCACGCGCAAACACAGTAAAACAGGGGAAAACAGGGCGTAGCTGGGAGCAGGAGAGTCAACGACACCTAGCTACAAAATACACACTAGAAGCCACATGGGGACATACACAATTACACTGATAACACGCGCGAAACATAGAGCTCAGGGATATACAGAGGCGAGAGAACGACCTCAAAAGGCAAATGAGATATGTGCGAGAAGGAAATTGTCGACCGACTGAAAAACGAATGGTATCGACGCCTCTCGGAGACAGACAGGTGCATTAGGAAAGGCTCTGACACTGTTTACAAGTACACAAGGAAGATAGGCACACAGAAGGCCACAAGGGCTAGTAGGCAAATATGACGGCCAACTGAAAGGCGATCAGCCCTATACACACAATTCACTACACCAGGGACGTCTCAAGAACTCCCATAGGCATATAAACGTACAACAGATAGGGTAGATACCACAGACTTCAGAGAAAAGAAGAGCGACAATTATTGCACACATGCGGCAAAATTTACGGATGCCATGAAATCACGGAATATCAGGCAATCTAATCACGTAGGCTGATAGATGCAGAACATAGGAAAACACAGAGTGACACACCATAGAGTGCAATAGAAAAAAATGGGGACAGCGAAAGAAATTTCTTTGGTGATAGGGCGCCCTGCTCATGTTCGGCAATCGGCGCAAAAGCTTTATAGACCAATGGTAAGCACGGTTGTTTTACAATTACTTCACAGCATAAGCAATCCTTACACACGAGGCGGCCGCAAGGTTGCAACATAAAGACATTCCAAACTGCGGGCATAATACAGGAGGAATTCTTTGCCTCAAAACATGGACATAGCGCAATTGACGCTAGGCACATTGGTAAACACCATATGGCAAAACTGCTGACACTCAGTAAGCAAATATACACACGGGAACACATACTTGCGACAGCGCATGCTCGCGCCACCGCGGAGCTTCTGGCCTATCCAATGAGACGGATGGAATGGTCAATGAAAATACCAAAACTTACAGATACGCGACACAGCGGGCCGCCATCGCGATTACCGAAATTCGTATTAAACCGCAGCGGCCATAAACAGTCCAACCACAGGTTTGGCCGATAAGGCTACACGCTCATGTAACACACCCACGGACATGCAGATAAGGCCCGACACGAGGCAGGTTATTCAGATTACAAGACTCACTTAGAAGCTCCAGTGCAGGGCGGTAGGCGAGACCGTTCTGGGCGGCGATGCACGCTGCAGGCCACATCCGTCTCCTGCCCAATCACACTTAATACATAACACGCGTAGTAGGCCTAAATAAAAACGCTCACAGATACGTACCTGCAAGGGCAGATAGCTATAGAGGCCTCAGTGCACAAAACATCCCCTAGCAGAGGGATACATACAATAATGGAATTTTAGAATTCAGGGAGATTTACCCCAGCACATAGCGATCTTTATACTGGCAGATAGACACAGCAGACACTTAAACACAAGGGCGGATTGACATGACGCCGTAGAGTACATAATATAGACCCCATTTTTAAAGGAGGTAACAATATATGAAACAGACAGGTTCACAGCCGTTAGAAAGCTGATAAAGACCCTAATACACGGGCAGAATAGTGAATTGATCCCACAATAGGGCGGACCCATAAAATTACACCTATGACTAGAGGTTATAGAGCATATATAGATAAAGGTCAAGGCTGCACGCAAAGCACGTAGGCAAGCCACAGGGCACTCAGCGCGCACATTTTACACCGTTGTAATGGTAGACATGTTTTAAGGGCACTAAGTGCACCCCAATGGTATTATTAATTAAATAGTGGAAAGCCGTGAACGGTAAAACCCACACGGTATATAGCATAACTTTTGATAGCCCAAGGGCGTTATCCAGGGGTATATCCATATTTTAAGAGGAATAAGTGATGACAATCCCACAGTGACAGTGAGAAAGGCATTACAATAGACATTAGGTGCCATGACGCATCTACACGACACATAAACGCCCAGTGAGCGCGTAAATAAATAACGACGAAGAGCGAAAGAGAACACGATATGACCGAGAGAGGATGATCACCTAGTAAAAGGGCACAGAGTGACAATAAACCCACAGTTCCCATAAAGAAAACATACAGGCAAATATCCATACACCTTTCCATAACACTTCCTAATATTTCCTCACAATTTACATACACACATACATACATACATACAAACATACACACCACTTTACACAAAGGGGTAGTAGCCATTCCTGCTTTTAACGTAAGGGTCCTCTGCACCCCGTGCCATACGGTTCCCACCTGAATACTAGGGGTGGTTGGACGCAATACTAGATGCTAGATATACATCTATTTATATAAATGGAAGGCCATGAAAAAATGTACAAACAGACATTTTACTTAATACTCCTGCATGATACAAGTATACACTTATTACACCCACACAAACCCCTTTTCCTCACTTGAGCAGCAAATATACATGCGCTCAAATCCAGATATATGCATGGAAATCCTACCCATTCATCCAGGGTTGCATTTATATTACACCAGCATGATACATTGAAATTTAAGCACCCGGGGAACGAACCAACCCCATCCAGTAAAATTAAGCTTATCCTTACAGCATTACCGACTCCAGGCCAACGAATTACAAGAGTCCAACGATGCTAAATCTTTCCACACCTACGTATTATACCACTTTAACAAATAACGCCATAGCGGACCTTGCTAACAATACCTTGAAATTCCGCAGAAACCCTACCAACATATCCACAGATATACAGAAATATCAGCACGAGAGATCCAACCGAACCAAAAAGGACGAAAGCAGCCAATGCGTTTCGAATGATCTACAACCGCATACATTGTACACAAGATATTACATTAGACATTGTAAACTAAATTATTACACTATACATTGAACACTAAAATTACACCCCCAGAGAATTATCTATACACAGATAATGAAGGATCTGAGTGCACACCAGGTGATGACATACAATACTGTAAATAATTCACGACAAAAAGGGCCACAGGAAGGCAAAGCCAAAGAAGGCAGTGGCAGATCATGACACAGACTAAGAAAACAGAACGACGGAAGGTCGAAACGACGATGACGTAGTGCGGGCAAACGTCGAGATCACGGTACGCCTAGCCTGCTACCGTGTCAGAGAAGGTTAAATCCACTATGCACTACTGTCAGCGAAGCCAGACCTGCAGGGGAGACGTTTGACTGTCTGATAGGAGAAGTAGCCGACTCAGTGTCAGACTTAGAAAATTCTCACCTAGAGATGACAAATCTGACTAGACCTCTAGTTAGTCTGTAACGTTCCTGAGGCGTGAGGATGAGTCTTCCGCTCGAAGGGAAGTGAAGATGTGCCCCTGGGGTCAGCGGAACCACCCCAGGTCCTCGAAAAGTCCTTATCCGGATATTAGGTGAAGAGGAATTCCGCGACGCATTTTTCCGCGATGATATAAATGGATTTACCCGGACGATATTTCCCGGATGGTATATTTTTGCGAACGATTTTCCCGATTGATTTTGTTCCGCGCCCGCAAATGTTGAGTAGCGACTTTTGAGCTAAATGGAGGGTAGCGACCCCCAGAGTTATAAATGAAGGTAGCGACCATTCAGAGGGAAATTGGGCATCCCACAATATAATTTCCCGGACGGTATTTCTCGGATGATGAATATTTACGCGATGCACATTCCGGAAGATATAGCCCGAGTAAATAGGGAAGCAGCGGCCCCTACAGTAATAAATGAGAGGCGGCGGCCCCCACAGGGGTTTGGGCCACCCATTAATGGCCAAAATGAGCCACAAAGCGGCTATAAGCAACATAAAGCGGCTATAAAGCCATGGATATCTCGAGCGAAGTGCTTGCTATTTTTAGCAACGCACACACACACACAGGCCTTCACACACACATTCAGTTAGTTATTAAGGAGGGAAGTTGGCATTTAGGTTAAGGAGGCGAGTGATATAAGGACATAGTCTGGCGTATTCTGTTGGGGACCGGCCCCACCAGAGTATGCACATGCGCGAAGACCCTCGATCAAAATTTAGTAAATATGACATAGTTGCATATTTGGAGAGCAACTTAGACATAAGCAAATTTCATAAGTCAGGGCTGTCCCAAAGCAGCAGCTGGCAACGCAGATTTCGGACTTAGAATAAGGAGACATTTCGGCATTTTTTTTTCTAGATATAGATTAATATATAATTAGTTTAAGTCTACACATGTATAATGAGCGTATTCGGCATTGCAAGACCTTAATGGCGTTGTGAGACCGATAATAGGGGCGAAAAACGTCGAGAGAGCGTCGACGAAGCGAATGAAGCGTCGATAAGCGTCGACGAAACGGCGTTGACGAAGCAGCGATTTAATTATGCCGCGACGTCATATTCCGCGAGCAACTGAACTATATGAGTTTCCTGGCACTAAGACCAGATGTATAGTAATATTATAGCCTAACTTAAATAGTGGTTAGCGAACCCTAGAGAGTTAAATGTTCGGTAATCGACCGTCGAGATAAAGGCTCCATAAAGCGTATCAGTGAGGTAACATTCCGCGATGAAACGAAATAAATAAATTTCCTGGCACTAAGACCAGATGAATAATAGTATAGCCTATTATAAATAGAGGGTAGCGACCCCTAGAGAATTTAAATGCTCGGTAGTTGACCGTCGAGAAACAGGCTCAACAATGCACTGTACACGAGACCTCCGAAGAGGTCTCAAGGGCGGTACCACCTAAGCCGACCCTTAAACAGCGCTGCGCGATGTGCGCAAAATAATATATTGGCCAAGGGCATTATTATTAATCATGTATATTTCAGAAAAAGAGCTCCACCACTGTTGCAACGAGGGACACCAGATCTTCATGACGAAAGGTAAAAGTACGGTGCACCGACGACGATACACACACTTACACATTTGTATACACTGAAAAGACACAAAAATACACAAGAGAAACACGATAGCAGTAAGCAAAATAGATTAATTTGCTAGCCGGCATAAGTTAGCATAGAAACAAATGGCCATTGAATGATATATGTTCAGTGCATCTATATGTGAAGCTTGTATCTGTATAACGAATTTCATTACAGGGCAGCAGGAAAAAGTGCACTATCAACAATAATTACAATGTCCATTATTTGCAGATGGCCAAGGACAGGCATTCACCCCTTGTAAATATAAACCCCAGACATACATACCCTACACTAATTATGTCACACACAAACTCATTACTCATCGGTTTTAGTTGCACCCTTAAAGGTGACAACGTCGCGGCCAGCGGTGGACAGCATACGTGGAATGCTGAATATTTCTGAACGCAAACACATCCCGCACACGCAAATGAAGCGTGACTTCAGGATCTAAGGGCAGCCCGGAGGTTGTAAGTACCGAACCTTTGACCCTAAGGTGGAATTCCGACCCACGACGGAAAACCACGAGGTTACATAATAAGTACAACGAAGGAATAGCGGACTAGCCTCTTAACCGCACCAGGAACAGCCGAATAGGGAGCGGTAGACAAGGCACGATGGTAGAGTGCGCACGAGAGTAAGAGGTATAGATAAATGGCCACAGAGAGAGCTCTACAAGGTATTGTACAAAAAGCAAAATTGTAAATTTTAATTATAAGGTAAGAGTACACAAGCAAAGGTAGGATCACCGTATCCAGAAATTAACATTACCCCAGCATTATTGGCACCACTATTGATAACATAAGTATAACGCAAAACGCATACTCACATTGTTCTATTGTACTAGCATGATTATTATTATTGTTGCAATTATGATTATTATTATTATCATTATAATTGATGTATACTATACTTTGTCAAAAATGTTATCACACTCTCACATAATATTGCACACCATTTAACACTGCCACACTGTCAACAATAAATATACTGTTTTTCCTTCCTTTCACTCTACAACGATTAATTGTGAAGGTGCCCTATTTCTCCCCACACAATGAACTTATTTTAATACACACCCTTAAATTTACACCCCAGGGCACATATTTTTTATTTTTACCTTCATTCTTTCATACACTATGCATTTATACTTTATACCAGGTGAATGCAAAGAGCAATTTTTTCATCTCGCTCGATTGCCATATCCACCAAACGAAGTTTTTTCCTCTTTGCACGATCCAATGCGGCAGATACGTCACAAAATTGCTTTGCTTATATAACCTATAATATGTACATTTTATAATTGAATCGTGACTATAACACGCATGTAATATTTTATAATCTGATACGCGCATGTATAACAAATATTGTTCCAACCCTAACACCCACCCCTCTGAGAGCACACTCTACCTACACACCACCAAGGAACTGCTGGACCCTCAACTTCACAACATCCACACCGTACGAGGGGAAGAAGAGGAAGAAGAAGAAGGAAGACAATAACACAGCCACCCTTACACTAATACCAGTTTCTGGGGACAGAAACTTAACACCGACGACGTGTTGTTATGCCCCAGAGGGTTTACACGCTCAGGACATACACCCCCCCAAGGGAGATGTGGCTTACGCCACTGAACCCGCATACACCCGCAAGTTCGACATCTACAAACACATCTACATCTACTCTGCAAGGACGACGCATCTACAAAAACATCACACACCCTCTTCTGCCCAAAACCACCCCATCTGGATATACAATAAATCCAGAACACCATCTTCACACAGCAAGCTGGCGGCCGCCTAGTACAGGAGGTTAGCCAAGAGCTTGCGACACACATATACAATTTACACTAGAACTATCTGGGACAACAACATGTGAAGTAACACCGAGTCAGCAGTGCCGGAAGACTTAAAATGGAAGCTCCAAATGGACTCGGGGTCTGTCGCCACCCGAGGCCACGCCGGTTTGGTTCCTGATTTATCACCTGGAGGTAAGTGTGCGTCTCAGTTCCTAACATCAAACTTTACAAAGTGTACTCCTACCCACTTGACACCCACACTCAACATTGTATAAATTTGTACTTACAATTGTGCTACACGTCTCTAAATAGAGGGACACCCTACAAATAATTGTGGTCCAAGAAAAAAGTGACCATCAGCTCTACACACTCTTTTGTACACCTTTATTCTACACTGATTTCGCATCCCAAATCCCTGACACCCTGACCTTTCATTGCCTTCATTTACAGAACTGCTGCATGAGCAGTAACCCATTTCATTGTCGCGGCCCTGAGTGTGAATCACGCTGTTAAGACGATCCGTGCGCGGTCAGCTAATATTAGAACGCTCAGTTGCAGTATTACTCCGAACGCTAATAGCTCACCTAGTTGACACATCCCTTAAATCTACAACCCCCGTAGACTAGAGTTCTCCCGTCATCTATAAACTCCCATTCACATCCCCATTCCAAGCTCCCACACATCTACTGACACTCACCTTCCAAATTTGACACTAACACTCCTTGTTCGACCAACCCTTACTCCCGGTCTGAACAATACCCTACATCCATGATTTTTTAAATGATAATGTAATGGTTATTTTGTCTACAGGGTGTACCTAAATATGTCCACTTTTAACATTGAATTAAATGGGACATTCGTTACCTACAAGGTCCCATTAAGATGTTTTTTTTCATGCGGGCTGTATTAGCTTTAAAATGTAGGTATTTTAGTTATGTTAATAGGGTATATTTGTTAGTATTTCTTTAACCGTTATTTATGTATCGAGCGTTTTTTGTTTATTTCCGTGTGCCTCTCTTTGGGCACGTGCTCTGTGCATCTTGGGTGAGGTGCAGCTACCCCTGTATTCGTTGATAAAATGCCCTTTCTCTTGTTAGCATATTCGTTGTAAGATTGGAGTAGTGGGAAATGTGTTGTATCTTTGTTTACGTGTGGTTCATGTGGGAAGTGTGCATATTGTGCTTGTTGAGATTCGATTGAAACGTCTGCCCTCTCTTGGTCCAGGGTTTGTGTGCTGAGTGATAGTGCTATGTGAATCGGTGCTCTCCGGGCGACTGCGCTTAATGCCGCTGCATAATAGTTGCCCTAGAAATGATGTAGGTGCTGATTTTCATAGTATTTCCGTTCTTATACCATTGTTATCGCATGTTTTATTCTCTTCATAGTAGCTTAATAGTAATCATAATGTTTCGGTGTTGACTCGCCTAGGGTTTAAAGCGTGAACTGTATGCGAGCTTATTGTTGTTATCGTATTTGCCGCGCAGCGGCCTTTTAAATATCGGCTTGGTTTTAAATAAGGCTGCCGTTAACATGAGTGGTGCCCCGCAGTCTAGCTGTGCTGCCCGCGTATCTATACTGTGCGTGGGGTTACAGTGGTGTGCTCTACCGTGTCCGCTTCTCTCTATGTCGTCGCTATGCAACGCGCTCGCCAGGGGACGCGGCATATGGTATCTCGCGTAGTGCGTCACAGCTCCTCGGGATAGAATGTGTCCAGTCGCTGTCTGATCGTGATTGTCATTGCGGTGGATTGCTTACCTGCGTGTCACTAATGACTGTAATGGGATGTCCCGTTCGAGTCAATGGATGTAATTGTGGTGTTGATGGCGTTAATAATGTTAACGATAATACTAGTAATAATAATAATAATCGTGATAATGTCTCTGGATTATAATATTTGCCGTTCGTGTGGGAACTGTGCTTTCCGCTCCTAAGTGTCGGAATTTATAACAAAATGTTATTCACCTCTGGACGGTAAATACTTGCCGTTCCCTTGATTATCATTACTGGTGGTAATAACGCCGATTATGATGATAATAAAAATATTATGTCCTGTTATTGAATACTAATGAAGTTATAATGTAAGCTGTAAACTGTATACGAATATTCCGTGGCCTTCTCCTTCTCTATGTACGCCGGTTAATGTATATGAGTGTGATAAAGTGTATTCCCTACCTGCAGTAAGGTGCGAAAAAAAATTGTCAGTGTATAGGTGTAAAGAAAATATGTGTTTTGTGTGAAGACTCGTGTTTACCATTGGCGTGCCGAGTGTGGCTTACCTGATTTGGATTGCTTGGGGGTAAGTGTTTACTAACGCCTATCGCCTAGCTGCGTGTGCACTTTTCGTCATTCGCTGTGGCTGTCCGCAATAATGTTGATATGTTTATGTATTTGGCTTCCGCCTTGCTTCGCGGTATGTGTAACGAAGTCTGGAATTTTGTTTATATGTCGCGTGTTGGCGTTTGGTAATTTCCTGCCTGCAATTGTGTGTTGGCATATCGCCTCTGCCGTGTTGGTCAATTTTCTGTGTGTAGTGCATTCTATATGTTGTTTTCGTGTCCCTACCATGTTTTGACCACTGTCTGGAAAAAATGTAGCTCCGCGGGCTTGGGTACATCTTTCGAAATGCGGTAATCCTACCTTCTGTTGCTGATCTTAAAAAATATCCCCTTTGCCCATCAGCTTGTGGATGCTGTTCCCTCTGCCCTGTTGGCGTCTTCTAACCTGGGTTATTGTGTTGTCTAGCGTACCTTTTTAAAATATCACTTCGTTGGGTAGCTGGAATTTATTTAATTGTGTTAATTAAACGTGTCTGTTGCTGACATATCTAACTGTGTTAATCACGTGTTCAACGACATAACTATCCTATTTCCTTATGAGTCCTGTTAACCTAATATCTTGTTTAATGACGCTACATTACAGTGCCTTTTCCTGCCAATAGTAATTAAAATATACACGCTATGTTCCTGTGGAACATATATATATATATATATCTTATACGTACATGAACATTTCTCTTATGACTGATGGTTGGCAGTAAGCCCTTTCTTTAAATTTGTGTGATTGTGTGTGTGGATTTTCGTGGCATCTATATATCTGGTGACCGTCCGAGTCTATGAGGTCTTGAGTTCGCGTCTGGGATTTGATTCTTTCCTTTCCCTCGCTAACTGGTTTAACGCTTAGCGTGTGCAACCGTTATGACGCTATGCTGTGAACTAGCGCCTGTTACTGTGATTTCTCCTTCATTCCTGTAAGGCTCCTTGTTCGATTCCTAGTGTTTAATTGTTGTAATTACTCCCTGTAATATGTGCCGTGTCCGTTTATCTGCGTTGGATCTATATGTGTGCATTGAGTTTGTGCGTTAAGGCTGCTTTGCACCCAAAAGACTCCTGGTTCGATTCCTAGGCATGTTTATCCGCATTCTTGGTGTTCTCTAACCTGTGTTACTGTGCTATCTGTATATTTTCGGTTGTAATGCTGGTGGTTCTGTTATGTGAATTATTTGAATATTTAATTGTGTATGTCTTAGCGCTAATTTTGCATGTTTTCTTCCAAGTTGTCTGTAATTGTATATGTGTTCCCCTATAGTGTACTGTGTTGTCTATCTCTTCCGCCTTTTGGGTTTCTGACCCCTGGTTGTGGGAATTGTTGTCCGCGTGTAATATGGTTTCATTCGACGCACGTGAATTGTATCCTTAATAATTTTGTGATTGTGTCTGATGTTGACGATATAGTTGAGGTTTGACTTTTTTCTATGGACTTTGAACAGTCCGGTCCACTTAGGGATGAGGAATTCGGAGACGTTCTTCATGCTCGTTGGCGTCCAAATCATGATTGCACGGATACAATCCTCGAAATCCCGTCGACAATATATACATTCCGCAATACACCCTCACCGATAACACTGAGCGATTACATGCCTAATTGGGCCACCCTGTACTCTTGATGTGTATTTTTCCTATCATAATTATCTTTTTGTTTCTTCTGGGCCACTTGAATGTTCTGTCGCGCTTTGATTCCCGCCGTAAGTAAATATTGTACTCAGTGTTATCGGTGAGGGTGTATTGCGGAATGTATATATTCTCGACGGGATTTCGAGGATTGTACCCGTGCAATAAAAAATGTGGAGTGTGTTTCGTGGCTCGCGATACTGACGTATTGTAACTGAAAGTTACGGCCTGCAGATAATTGTCCCAATCGTTACCACTGTCATTGGTAAATTTAGCTAAGGCTTTACCAATGATTTTGTTCATGGCTTCCGTGAGACCGTTCGTCTGCGGAGCGAAGCTTGTTGTTGAATACGCCTTTATCCTAAGCAGTGTGAGTAATTGTTGTATTTCCCTAGAGGTAAAGACTGTCCCCATGTCCGATAGCATTGTATGGAATGTTCCATATCGAGTGATAATTTCGAGCAGAAATTCTGCAATGTGCTGAGCGTTTGCCTTCGGTACGGCCGTTGTTATTATGTATCGCGTGAGATACTCTGTTGCCACGATTATGTATCTATTAGCCCTGTCGGATACGGTGATTGGGCCCTATATGTCAATACCCACCCTGTGGAACAGTTCTCCCACCGGTATGGGATTGACAAGTCCGTGCTGCCTGCCCGGTCTGTTTTTTATAACACTGACACGTGTGACATATTTTTATGAATTCATCTATGTCTTTTTTCATGTTCTCCCTGTAGTAGTTCGCCCTGACCCTGTAATAGGTTTTATGTGTGCCTAAGTGTGTGCCTGTGAGCGGTGTATTTTGGTGTTCTGTCATGATGTGTGTTTTGAGTGTTTTTGGAACCGCTATCGGTGCAGTGTCATGTGTAGCTGTCAGTTTGAGTCTTAGCACCCGTGTGTTATCTAGAAAAAATCGCCTTGACAAACGTGCCGTTCTGCTATCCATGTTGTCTTAATTCCCTAATGCTGTTCTTATTTGCCTTAAATGTGGGTCGTCTATTTGCTCCTGTTTCATATCGATCTGTGTAATTGTGTATGTAGGCATCGTGTCCCATTAATAATCATTTTCGTCATCTGGTGCTTCGAGGATGTGTAGCCTCTATAATCCATTGGCGTCCAGATGTATCGCTCCCATCTTCAAAATCGTAATCATAAAGTTTAAAAATAAATCAATTGAGCCGTGAGTTAGGGTTTTTAAACTTATCCCAATATAACAGGCTGGCATGGTCTGTTACCACTGCAAAGTGTATCCCATATACGTATGTTCGAAAGTAATTTACTGCCCACGCGAATGCTAGCATCTCTCTCTCCGTGGCAGAGTACCTGTTTTCGGCCGGTGTCAGCTTCCTGGGATGTATATTTTTATTGTTATCCTCTTATAATAGAGCGGCGCCTATTCCGAATTGACTTGCGTCTACGTGTATGTAAGTGTATCTGTCGTCCTTGAAATGGTGGAGCTGTGGCGACGTGGTCAGTAGGTGTTTGACAGTCTAGAAAGCCTCTCTGTGTTTTTCTGTGATAACGAACGGCGTTTTCTCGTGTGTAATGTCCGTCAAGGGGCTGGCAATATGTGCATATTGGCGTATGAATTTGCGATAATAGCTTGCGAGCCCCAGGAAGCTCCTTAACTGTTTAATGTTTGCAGGCATCTGGATATCTGTTATAGCGGCAATTTTGGCCGGGTCCGTGATGATGCGGTCCTGGCTTACGATATGACCCAGTATGTGTATCTTTTGTTGTGCGAACTGGCACTTAGATGGTTTCAGCTTTAACTTTACGTGCCGAATTCTATTAAAAGCCTCCTCTAAATGTGCTATGTGTTCATCGAATGTTTGTGAGAATAGAGTGATATCATCGATATAAGTGAGGATCGATTTCCACTTGAGCCCCGCCAATGCTTTGTCTGCCAGTTTTTGAAATGTTTGGCTAGCATTCTTGAGACCCTTTGGTAATACGCAATATTCGTACAGACCGTTCTCGGTAGCGAATGCTAGGTTGTGTCTGTCGGGCTTATAAATTGGTATGGTATAAAACCCAGAGAAACAATCTACAGTGCTAAAATACTTAGTGCCGCTAAGTGTCTCAAGATACGTGTCTGTGCGTGGGAGTGGGTAATTTTCATTTTTAATCAATCTGTTGAGTCTACGATAATCGGTGCAAAATCGGTGCGTTCCATCCTTCTTTCTAGTGAGTTACACCGGGGCGCTATAGTTGGAAATGGTGGGCGCGATGATGTTTGCGTCTAACATCTCCTGTATCTGGCTGTCAATGATATGTCTTTCATTCTTGCTGACCCTACAAGGGGGCTGGTGGACTGGGCTATAGCTAGTGAGGTGTACATGGTGTTCGATTAAATCCGTGGCCTCCAATTCTGTTAGGGAAATGGCGAATATGTCTTTGTGTTTTTCTAATAGTTCTGTCAACCTTTTACTCTGTTCTGGTGTTATGTATTGTATAGAGGTATGTTTGTCTGGTATGATTTAGGTGTCTGTACTGGGTTGTGTGTCTATTGTGGCCACTGTGGAGACCTGGTGCTCGCGCGTGTCGTTTTGCGTTTGTGTATCGTCTGTGATTTTAGTGTACGCTAATGGATGTGTGGTTATATGATGGCCGTTCATGAGATGTATCTTATTGTCTGCGAAACTTATGCTTGCCTCGTATTTTATGAGAAAATCGATTCCGACTATGGCCGGGGCCGATACGTTCTGTATGATAAACATGGGGTGGGTCACTTTGAATTCGCCCATCTGATTCTGTATGTATTCTAACCCTAAATTTTTGAGGATTTGTGAATTGGCCGCTATGAGTCGAATGTTATTGTCCACCCTGTGTATTTCCCCATCGGTAATGTACTGTATTAACTGCTTACACAGCTAAATTCCGCCCCTGTATCCACTATCATCTGTACTCTATGTTTGTTTATATAAGTGTATATAGTTAATGGCAAAAGGGTATTGCCCGCTTATATGACGTGTGTATTGTTGAGAGTGTATGTAGTGGTTGTTGCTTCTCTATTCTGTAAAGTGTGTGAGTCAATGTTTGCATTGGGATTTATTGCTGTATGTATTTCCTTCCTCGTGTTTTCGCTGACTCGTCGGTTTGCGTTTCTTCCTCATTGCGCCTGGCGCGTTTTGCTATGCCATCTATTCCCTTGCCCCGCGACTCTGTCGTACCTTGTGAAATGTGAATCTCATTGTATTTCCTCTTCAACTTTCGTCCTAATGTAACGCCTGTTCTGTTCCTTTGGAATAGTATGGGTTGAATTCCTGGCCTCCGTATTAACGTCTTAGTGGTTTTGTTGTTATGGGCTTCTGTGAGTTCGCATTTTTGTTTCTGTGTTTGCGTGGCAATCATTTTTCTGTTCCCGGAGGGCATTGGTTCTCATTTTGTCCCTTGTGTCGCTGTGGAATCCGTGTTCTTGTTCTGGGGGGATGTTGGTTCGAGTTTTGCATGTTGTTTTAATGTAGTGCCTACCTTAGTGTCTCTTGAGGGTATGGATTCGCGTCCCCTCCGCTGTGTTAATGTATTAACCGTTTTAGTGTTCTGAAACGGCGTTGGTTCGAATCCTGTCTCTTGTGTGGATGCAGCGATTGTTTTAGCGTTTTGGAAGGGCGTGAGTTCGATCCCTGCTTCCCGTTTAGAAGCAGTGGCCGCTTTGCTATTCCGGGGGGGGTTAACTTTTGTGCTCTGTTGAGGGTGTGAGATGGCTATAGTGTCCCGAATTGGGATTCCCCGTGAATAATAAGTGTATGTCTTTGTGGAACCCTGTTTTATATAATGCAGGCTTCATGTTGTCGCCTGTATACAAATTAGTCTTGTGTAGTTCGCGAACGAACTAGTTCGGAAGAGCGGGTCCCACAGACGAACTACCGAACTAGTTCCCAGATTCCTCGCTTGTTAGTTCGTTCGATCTTTTTCCGCTGACCGACTTGTAACAGCGCGAGACCGCGGGTCAGCTCGTCACGTCATCACTCATTGCACAATCACATGCACTTCGTTCAGTCAGTTCAGTTGATTGAGTGTATCTATTGTTAGTGGCAAGATTGTCAAGTTTTGGCGCGGCGATTGTCAATGTTGGTTTATAATAATAACAGTATAACACACTACTTGTGCTAACACGCTAATAGGTAATAACTACCTTATATTTGTAATGTAATATAGTGGCGGTTCATAAATTGAAGTTACTGATAGTTAACTGATTTAGATGTGGGGATTATTCCACAGTTTTATTTAACATAGTCATTTTGGTTTATTTGAAAATATGTCCAATTATTTAGAAAATTAACTTGATTAACATCACCATTTTAATGAACTGGTTGATAAAAGTTTGGTGCTTTTCAGTCCGTCAACACGAATGTACCCAAACATATCTGGGTTATGCCCCAATCCTGAAATAAATTACATGATATAACAGCTTAGGCTTTCACGGCCGGCGTTCATAATTAAATACAAGTTTTTCGGGCCGTGGTCCAGACGGTTTCAGAGCAAGCAAATAATGAATATCACGAAGCAAGTAAGAAATGAAACGAAAATTGCGCGGGGGGGGGGTTACGTCTTATCATCACCTAGATATCCTGTCTGGACCACGGCCTACAAGCCCGAAAAACTTGTATTTAATTATAAATTACATGAGATCAATAAATACATGTATTTTATGTATGTATTTCTGGATTGAGGCATAACCCAGCTCTGTTTGGGTACATTCGTGTTGACCGACTGAAAAGCACCAAACTTTTGTTTACTTAGGCAACACTGAAAAATGGCTTCAAACCTCACAATGAACTGGTTGATATTTATTTTTCTCGATACAAGGTGATACAACTACTTTTACCTGTTTTTAAGAAATGAACATTATTACGATGATTCACAAAGAAAAGCGAACTTCTACGGACAAAGACACTGAACTAAAAAACCTATTCGTCCCATTCATGCCATAAAGATAATGTTCCCAACGGTTTCAGAGCAAGCAAATAATGAATATCACGAAGCAAGTAAGAAATGAAACGAAAATTGCGCGGGGGGGGGGGGTTACGTCTTATCATCACCTAGTGACAAGTTGGAAATGGAATCGGATGTTGATATATGCGAAAAATGATGATGATAATTGTTGTTTTAAGGGGCCTAACATCTAGGTTATCGACCCCACGCGAGAAAGAAAATAATGAGAATAATAAGTGTATGCTTCTACGAACACATCGTCCATACTGTTATTCCTTTAGGTACGGTACCGGTATTTCACTAATGATAAAATAAATGACGACTTTTGGCTTTATAAACAATAGAAAGAGAAGTTTTCTCAGAAGGAAAGACATGGACACTAATTAAAAGGATGGCCAACAATAGAGTGAGATGGAAGAAGTTTGTAGCTACCCTATGTTCCTACAAGGAATAAAAGGAAATAAGGAAGGAATAAGGAATTTCACTAATGTTTCAATTCTCATATTTTTGTATTTTTTATCTTCGAATATCAAAATGTAAAACACATTACTACACACGCAACATGTCAATATCTAATACACGAACTGTACGTGAAGCGACCATAGTAACTGTTACAGTAGCCTACAGTATTGCTTGAAACGAGAGCAATGTGGATGAGCAATCACTGGTGACGAGTAATGAGTGGTGACAGACTGCTATAACAAACAAGGAGCGCGTGCAGTTGCAGTAGCAAGGCGAGCGAACGATCTGTCTTCGAGATGGGAACTAACGAACTAAAGGAGCGAACTAGTTCGCTAAGGAGCTGCGAACTAACCTGATCGCTCCCAGCCGCGAACTATTATGCGCAAGACTAATACACATGTATATTGTGTATGTCACTTCTCCTAGCGCGGTGACTTCAGTCGCTCCCGTATATGTCCCGTCCGTGTTCATGTATTGGGTAATACTGTTATTCCTTTAGGTACGGTACCGGTATATTTCTTATATATGCATATTTCTTAGGGAAGAGTTTGTCATTTCCATCCGCGACGAAGTACCTCTATTCGTCCCAGTCGGACATGATGTGCATAACAGTTTGCGTTCGCAGTTCCCTGTGTTTGTTTTCATTATTGTGTATTAGGAAACTGACTGCTCTGAATAAGCAGTTTCCGTCCCCCTGGACTGCATGCTGTTGTAAGTCCGAGAGGGGGAGATTTTCTTGGCGTGTGTCATTTTGTGTTTTAGCAAGGGGAGGCTCTCCTTGGATTGTGTTCTCTTGTTTGGATTTCTGCGGGGGAGGATTTCCTTGGCGTGTGCCATTTTGTGTCTTAGTGAGGGTAGGCTCTCCTTGGACTGTATACTTTTGTTTGTATTCATGTGGGGGAGGATCCCCAAACGTTTTTATTGTCGGCTGCCCCTCCCCTCCTAGTAGTTTTCTTGATGGCCATTGTTGCGTCTGTCCGTCTATTTTGGCTGTTCCAGCGGCGTAAAATCTCGCCAGTTTTCCGCCTGGGGGTGATATGTGGGCGTGGGGAGTAATACCCGTCTACCTTGCCGGTGTGCAAACTGTCTGTCCATCTGCGTGTAAGGGGCAGATGACCTCGTAGTTCCGCCCCTTAAAACAACAATAACTAACTAACTAACTAACATCTGCGTGTAGTTGTCGTAGGGTGCGTATTGTTGTGGTTCCTACCTGTATCGTGTAGGGATATTCTGCGCATATTGTGGGGTTAAATTGTTGGGGTGAGCGCTGTTCCGATGGTATTGTGGATAGTTGTGCTGTCTGCGTTGTGGGGGTATGTATGCCTGTTGGCGTGGGTTTGGGTTATCACAGCGGTGTTCGTTCTGTCTGTATTGTGGGGGACTGCGTGTCTGCCTGAATGGGAGTGGACTACCCCGATGGAGGGTATCTTGTGTGTATTGAGGAGGATAGTGCGCTTGCGTATGTGGGGATGGATTCCCCCGTTGAGGGTTGGTTTGTCTTCCTTGCCCTTGTAATTTTCTTGGCTTTCATTATACTGTGGCCGCCGCATGTAGCCTTGATCCTCCCTCAGTGTTCTCCCTAGTGTGCGTGTATTAATTGCAGTAATTTGCATCTCCTGCATTTGTTGTGTGAGCTCCTGTACCTGTAGGTGTAGGTCAATGCTGTCCGTTTCAATGTGGTGATTTACCGCTTGCTCAGTGATTTTGTTTCCTGCTTCTATTATCTTATTGTTTTGTTGCAGTTGTTGTATTGTTGGACTTTTCATTGTACATAATTTGTCCACTAATTTTTTGATTCTCCGGCATTGCCATATCATACTTGCCGCACATCAGTAGCTTGGCGTTAATGTACGCTTGTGCGCTTTCTGTGGGCCCCTGGGTTCGTTCTCTTATCCTATCATATAAGTCCTCCTCGTCTGGAGGGAGCTTAAATTCATGTGTGAGTAAGATGCAGAGTCCCTCCCATGTAGTGTCATTTAAGGTGGTCTCATAGAGTTCAAACCATGTTAGGGCTGATCCAGTGAGGGATTGGGGGGGGGGAAGACGTCTCTTGTCGTCATTCGACCACCCATTAATGTTGGCTGTTCAGTTAAATGCCTTTATGTACTCTTCGGGGTCCTGATTGTCCCCTGAATACTTTGTGGGCTGGATTAGGGGATACTTTGCTTGCATGGCCATGTTTTGTTCGTATATTTCCTCGTGGTCGTTTATGGAGTCGTAAGAGTTTGCGGTACCTCGGCTATTGTCGTGTGATGAAGTGTTTAAGCCTGTATTATTGTGTGAGGAAGTGTTGGCTTCCGATGGTGTGGAGTGTAATACGTGTTGGGTGTCAGATGGTTCAGTTGCCTCAATATTATCTAGGGATAAGTCGTGTTCGATTTGCGCCGTTTGTATGGTGCAAAGTGTTTTGTTAATATTCTGTTCTAGCGTCTCAGCTATGGCTTTAATATCTGTAACTAGTGCTCTACCCTCTGTGTCTCGTGTAGTCTCTTCCAATTGCTGTATGAGTGTGTGTAAGCTATTGTACGCCTGCTGTGTGTCGATTACTTGCTGCAATGCGCTTAGGTCCTCGCTAATATTACTATCTGAGGATGAGTGTCGAACGGTCTCGCATTGTGCCTGTGCTCTTGTGATGGGAGGTGCGTGTACTATTTTGGCAGGGTATCGTAACCTGAGTTCTGCTATCGGATTTTTTATTATGGATACTCGAGTTTAGGCCTTAATTACAACCAAACCAACAGACCTATTGAAAAGCGAGTTATACCAATATTTTCCTTGTTTAATTCTGCGTTAGACTATATAAGCCAATTATTTTAAGGTTTATTATATATTTATTTATTTGTGGTTGTATGAAAAATTGTCCCTGTGTTTGACGTCTTTTCTAGGAACCGCTCACTTAAAACTATATACATGGAAAACTACTTGACTGAGAGTAATGCAATTTTTATATGTGATAGGCACAAGTATTGGTAGTGCAAATCTCAAGTTTCAATTTTTTTCAACTACCCAATAAAAAGTTCTTATACTTTTTCTGACGTAACGTTTTCTCAGCCCAGGATAAACGTACAGCAGGAAACTTGGTCTCATTTTGGAGCTCTCATTCGTGATTATCGGAAACTACGACCACTGTAAACGTACAGTGTGATGACGAATTTATGAAGAGTAATATTAATGGGAGGTTTTGTGCGTTGTAGCCCGAGCGACTAAAAGCGAGCGGGCTTGTGAAATCCGATGCAGCGTTGCCGCGTTAAGTGCAGTGTCGCGGCTGGCAACAAGCGAACACTGCTTTAAGTTTACTTTCAACCTTTGATTTTGTTTCCTCGTACAAATTTCATTTTCCATCACCTTTTTCACATAAGGGCTTTGGACCTTCAATGGCAGGTTTAAAAATGGTTTGCTTCCTAATTTGGAAATGTCATACTAGGCCTACACAATTTTTACATGGGTTATTTACATTATTTACATATCCATACAATATTAAATTCAATCAGTATTCTTCGTCTGAAGAATCACTCTGTTCCGATGAATCAGAACTGCTGTCATTCATGTTAATTATGACTGGCTCGAAATGAGGGACATTTTCAGACAGTCCATCTTTCTCCCAGTAGTGGTCTTCAATTCTTTTAGCGAGTTTAATACATTGTTTCCAGAGTTCGGGAGTAACGGTACGCAAGGCTTCTCGGCATAAAACATTCATTGCTTCCATACTTCTACCATTTTGTAATATGTTAGCCATTTTTTTGTGTGCTATTTTTCCTTTAACGTAAGCCCAAATAAGTCCAATTGGATTGAGCTCGCAATGAGCCACTGGTAACCAAACAAGCTTTACATCCGGTCGAAGTCGTTTCGTCAGTTGTTCCAGCTTCTTCACTGGAGTTTGAAAATAAGGCCTGGCAAGGACAATTAACTCTGATTTAGTCAGCTTGTTGTAATTGACAACTCCAAGTGGTAGCGATATATTCTTTGATGTTATCCAGGTTATAATGTCAGGTTTCAGCCAGGACATGTTCGGGTTTTTAGTTGCATATCGTATGATATGGGGCTTGATCTATAATAACTGCCGACCTTTGAGGCAATAAACTCAGCACTTTCGTGAACCATTCTTCGTAATGAGTCGAGTTCATTTCGTTGTGGTAATCACCGCTCCCTTTCTTGCCGATAAAACAAAGTTCTGCACCGTCAAGAAATCCTTCTTCACTTCCTATATGTAAAATTATGATGCGTTTCCCAGCTCCAGACGGTGTCTTGAAACCTCCACGCCATCCATAAATTTCCTGAATGTACCCTCTGTATTGATCATAATTATCGAAGTTCTTTTCCAAAGCATCAACCACGTTTTCTTGCCACCCATATTTCATAGTGTGGTTATGTCCGCACCAGGTCTCGTCTGCAAAGAAGATCTTGTAGCCCTGTGCTCGAAGTTCTCTCATTCTCCTCAGGAATGTATGTCGGGATGCAGCAACCGTCACGGATTCCATTAGCAGTGGTTTCCTGTTCAGTTTTTTGGATCGGAATCTCAAGCCTTTGACTACTTTCAAAAGCGTAGAAATTGACATATCAGGAAAATCGTTTATATTTTCGGACAGTTTCTCGCGGAGGTTTTTAATTGTGTGAAATACCTTATTCATGTAAAAATCATGTATAGTTATTCTTATTGTGCCCAAATTAAAATCATCGAGTTGGATTTTCGGACGACCTGGCCCGGGCCTCACACACTGCTTCTTTCTTGTACTGGATGACATATTTTCATCATTCTCCTTTGAAGTGGCTCCTATTCTCTTCACTGATGACACTGATAATCCAAGACAATCTGCCACTTTCCGATACAAAGGAAACCTCTTGTCCCCTAATGTTTCCCCCTCATTTTGAAATAAACAAATAGCACTGAGAACTAGCGCACGTTCGCCCTCAGACAATGGTGGTCTCGGAGGCATCTGGAAGTGATGTGGCCAATATTCAGTAAACAGGAAGACTGAAATAGCATGAGGACATAGCCAGCCAGGTCACTCGCATTCCATTCACAACTGCCCGGGGCGAGGGTAGCCGGCAACGCTGCACTCGAATTCACCACCTCGCCCGCTTATAATCGCACGGGCTACAACGCACAAAACCTCCCATTAATATTACTCTTCATAAATTCGTCATCACACTGTACGTTTACAGTGGTCGTAGTTTCCGATAATCACGAATGAGAGCTTCAAAATGAGACCGAGTTTCCTGCTGTACGTTTATCCTGGGCTGAGAAAACGTTACGTCAGATAAAGTATAAGAACTTTTTATCGGGTAGTTGAAAAAAATTGAAACTTAATATTTGCACTACCAATACTTGTGCCTATCACATATAAAAATTGCATTACCCTCAGCCAAGTAGTTTTCCATGTATATAGTTTTAAGTGAGCGGTTCCTAGAAAAGACGTCAAAAACACGGACAATTTTTCATACAACCACAAATAAATAAATAATTAATAAACTTTAAAATAATTGGCTTATATAGTCTAACGCAGAATTAAACAAGGAAAATATTGGTATAACTCGTTTTTCAATAGGTCTGTTGGTTTGGTTGTAATTAAGGCCTAAACTCGAGTATCCATAATAAAAAATCCGATAGTAGAGCCCCAGATTCGAGTTCGGCGATCAGTCGACCCGCGTTATTTTCGTTGATTAGGTCGCGGTTTTTGACTCTGATTTTACGGCGTAGTGGACGGGTACTAGCAGAAAGTATATGTGCTACGTCAGTAGTGTGTTTTGGTGTGTTTTAAATCCTCCTCCTCCTCACCCTCCTCACAAGATGGCGGTGGCGCGATATCTTTCGAACGCTTGGTCGGATTTTGACGAATGAGGTGTCATTGAACTCGGGTTGATACCCCCTTTCCAATGGATAACATATTTCCACCCCAAAAATAAAACCTACCCCTGCTATGGGGTGAAATTTTAACTTTTTAGAAAATCTCGCTTTTCAAGTGCAACATGTGAGAGTTTGAATGCCAATATGGAATTAAACGTTGTTCCACACAAGATATATGTGTACAGTGGAGAGCCACTATGAATTAACATGCTTGTTTTTTATGTTTTTTTACGCATGTCCACTCATGGCTTTTGTAAGAGGGCGAGCTTTTTAAAGATGGTGGCTGTAGTGTAACCTATCCTAACCCAACCCACGAGGGCTGATCAAAAAGTATTCCAAGCGGCTTTTGTCGATAGGCAAACCAATAATCAAAGAGGGGTATGTCGGACCTTGAGGCGATAACCCCTTTTGATTGATCCATGTTGATTTGTTTCTTTGGACTGATCCCTGTTCACTAGCCCCTTTGTACGGGTCCTTTTTGAAGGGAGTCATTTTTGACAGGTCCCTGTTGATAGGTCCTTGTTGACGGGTCCCCGTTGACAGGTCATTGTTGACAGGTCCTTGTTGACAGGTCATTGTTGACGGGTCCCTGTGGACGAGCCCCTTTGGACTGGTCATTGTTGACAGGTCCTTGTGGACGAGCCCCTGTGGACGGATCCTTGTTGACGGGTCCTTTTTGACTAATCTCTTTAGACTGGTCCCTTTGGAATGGTCCCTATGGACTGGCCCATGGTCCCTAATGCTATGATGAAATTAAACGTTGTTCCACATGAAACGCATGTGAAGAGCCGATTGCTACTATGAATTAACATGTTTGTTTTTTGATTTTACGCATGCGCACTTGGGGTTATTGTAAGCGGGTGGGCTTTTTGAATAATGATTTATAGATGAGTTATTTTTAAAAAAATTACCAAAAGATCCAAAACTAATAGGTCATTAGCTTTCTAATATCTCATGAACCAATATGGCTAGGGACTTGTATGAGAGGTCGTTGGTCTTGAGGTGACATTCTGTTTTTGAATGTATTATTTATTTTTGTCAAAAGGGCCTAACTGCACTTTTGTTAATATCTCGCTAACTAACACTCAGAGAGGGTCAAGTGAGGTGTCATGGGACTTAGGGTGGTCAACCCTTTTCCATGACCAACGAATTTACCCAAAAGATCTAAAACAGCAAGGTCACTGACCTATGATTTTATAAACTAATAATCGGAGAGGGTCAAGTGAGGTGTCATAGGACTTAGAATGGTTAACGCTTTCCCATGACCAATGAATTTACCTCAAAAATCCAAAACAGCAAGGTCATTGACCTAAGATTTTTATAAACTAATAATCGAATATCAACATGCGAGGTGTCATGGGACTTAGAATGGTCAACCCTTTGCCATAGCCAATGAATTTACCCAAAATACCCAATATATCAAGGTCATCGACCTGAGATTCTATAAACTAATAAACGGATACGAACATGTGAGATGTTTACCATGCGTGATGAAACATAGCTAGGCAGAGAAAGAATTAGTGTAGGCTACATGTATGGTGACTGACAAGTATTTTACCATTGAAACTTGTTTTCAGATCAAACTGCAGTATAGGGAGAGTATAGGTTGCAGGTATGGGTTAATAAATGACAAACGGTGTAGGCTACACAAACTCTGATTTATCGATTCAAGAATTAAGAGTAGACTATCTTTAATTGATTAGTTAAAGAGGATAGCTAAATCACAAAAATGCTCAGTGGTTACCGGGACAAGAAGGTCGCTACACACAACAAGCTTTAAATACTTGAAGCTAATAATCCATACACACACACACACACACTTGTTCTAAACTAAACTGTGTTGCTGTCAGTGCTCAGACAGTAGGCTGATGACAAAATGCATTGCTAACAGAAATATAATCATTTCCGGTTGTCTAATGTTACCAGCTATCCATTTTGTTTTGCAGTGGTAAGCACTTTTAGCTCTTGTACCGGTGGTCTTAACTCGATTTCCAGGTCTGAGGCCTAGAACGAGTCAAACTAAGAAACAAGGGCATGGTGGTGCAGTGGTTAAGCTGATAGCCTTTTCACCAGGGTTCGAGTTCAGGTTAATATGCATGTCATAAACATATTAAACAAAACAAAACAGAGATAATGTTTAAAACTGATTACATTTGTGTCTTTTCAAATTATTACTTGGATAACAAATACAAAGGTGAACTGGGTTTGATATACAGTTAATGCTATCACACACTAGACTGTAAGAAAATCCAAAGGAGAAAAAGGCATAGTTAGAGCAGTGGTAAAATTGCTATATGTAGAGAACTACCTAGCGGTTTTATGAACTGGCAAAGATAAATCGCATAAACAGTGCAGGATACAATCCAGCTATCAAATTTGTATCTTGTGGAACAGAGAAAATGCACTTTTACTTGATGGATAGCAAATGAATGCAGATGAATAACCTATGCATTAGCCTACCATAGGGTTATAACCACGAGGTGGAGGTGTGATTTCTATATTTTATTGTTTAGAGACATGGCTTTTTTGTATCCAGTAGGTTTAGTAGATTTAGTATTTTGTAAATATTCATTTTTGTAATTGTAAATAATGGAAACATTTTTGTTGTAATAGTAAATGTTAAATGTATAACAAAAAGTTATTTGGGATAAGTGTGCATGTCAAGGATAAATAGCGTGGTTGTATTTATTTTTCAAAGACAGGTATGGTTGTGTGAATGTATGACTATAGATAGAATGATAGAGAGAGAGAGAGAGAAATCTTGTGTGTGTGTGTGTCATGGGTAGCATTGATTGTTCAACCAAAGCAAACACGGCAAGGTAGGATGGTGGGGTAATTAATGTATATAGCAAATGGTAAATAGTATACTGTAGTTTTTTAATACTTGTGTTTTTTTATTGCAGCCCTAGATAGGTGTTATTTTGTAAAACAGTCTTACCTACAGTAGTAGTAGTAGGCCTATACGTTTTTGGAAACTAACAGAAAGAGAATGCACAATTGCCATGGCGAAGCACTTCCATTAAGACGATTTCAAGAAAATTTAAATCAGCAAATGTTTGTTTTACAAAACTAAACTTTCAACATGGACTAAATCATAAACGTGTCGTCAGTGACATGGAAAAAATAGGAAATCCATGTTTCCATATCAACACAATTTAAAACTTAAAACTGACATTTAAAAAATGTAAATGGGAAAATGACAAAAGTGTAAACTACAAAATAG
The DNA here is from genome assembly GCA_946902985.2 of Meconema thalassinum. Lineage (NCBI taxonomy): Eukaryota > Metazoa > Arthropoda > Insecta > Orthoptera > Tettigoniidae > Meconema > Meconema thalassinum. Next base: position 590,889,272 of record OX336389.2, on the reverse strand, counting down.
AAAATTCTTGTTTCCATATCATGAAATCCAAAAACTTTAAACTGACATTTTCAAATCGTGTACATGGAAAATTGACAAATGGCAATGTGTGAAATGTGAAAATGAAAAAATTAACAGATGGCTATCATTATTTAAAAAAATTAAAAACCGTCGTGTTCTATCGTTAAAGTGTGAGTCAAACCACATCTACTTATTTGGATCACCCGAGACTGAGTAGACCTGTTTTAGTCCCAATATACTTTTAAATTTTTATGTTAAAGCTGGAATTGAACCCAAGAGCTTTAGAGTGCCAGCTAACTATGCTAACCGTTATGTCACAAAAACAACTTTACACTACTCTTAATGAACAATAATAAGAAAAGAATAATAAATGTTGAATTTTTTTTAAAGGATGAACATGTGACAATGTTTCTGTTGCACAGTCTGCTAGCCACTAGCCAGCAGCTGGGCTCTTAGAAAACGATACAGTTGACATTTTGTAATGAGATGTGACATGTTTCAAAGTACAGTATTATGGGTTGCTGTTGAGTAAAAACTAATCCTGTGCGAGGAAGCAAGTGTTCGAACCCTTTACCTAACATTACTATTGCCTGAACATGACTTGACGACATATTATTATTATGATACTCGGTACACAAACCATAGATAGAGTGTATTGTTTAAGATCACTTTCTTTCTGAACATAGGTGGAGACTGTTGATGGTTAACAATGGCATTAATATAGTAGGACGTGGGGATAGCACTTAAGAAAAAACAGACAATACCCATACAATATTTTTATTTATTTAATGTAAGTACTTGTACAATAGTTACATTCAAAATACATTTCTTTTTTTCTCTATTATTATTATTTAGTCTTTTGATTCTCTTGCATATGAAGGGTAGATAACCTTGTAGTTCAGCATCTTAAAACAACAACAACACAACCTTTTGCATAGTCTGTGATGTTGATGACTCTTGAGATGTGGAAGATGGATTAAACATAACTTTTACAGCAGGGGTTAAATGTTGCTCAATAAACACTGCACTGTTTTGAGTAGCAACATTTTTTTTCTTGTACTAGCTTTTTAGCATTGTCATGATTATTTGTTGACACCAACAGTGTTTCATCTGATACACCACATTGGTGATCACTCATACTTAAAACCTTACCATTTCTACTTTTTAAATTACCTCGACATCTTTTTGACCTCTATTTTGAGCATCGCCAAAATATTATTCCTTGTACATTTTGACGATTATAGTTACAAGAGTAGCCTTTATAGAGTACACGTTGTTTACCTTTATTAGTTGTAGTAATTTCCATAGTAGCAACTAACCTGTTAGTATGATTTGCTCACTACGAAGGTTATAACTGTTCTGACAATAAAATCATTTAGCGTTGGCTTTTATATTTAATATGTACAGTTTGAAGTGATAGCAAAAGTGAGAGCAAAATGGTAGCAGAGTGGTAGAAAATATTACATGTATTGTTAAGAAATAGTTTAAGCGGTTATGTGGATCCATTACATAACAATTTTGGCACGACGAAGCTCATTTTCTATATCCAATAGTTCTTCCTCATATTCAGTATAACCAGCTTGTTATAGACATGCAGTTGCTGAAGCCGCCGGATTAGCTTACTTGGATTGTTCCAGAAGACAAATTTAACAAATGGTTTTTTTCGCGTAAACAAAGCATTACCATTGTCATTATTATTATCATCATCATCATCATCATCATCATCATTATAATCCTCATCACTATCACTATATAGTCCTTTTTGATCCTTTTGCAATACCACATTTTGCACAGTCTGTGTTGCCTTTGATAATGTTGGGAGTTTTTCAGACATTGACAACTCTCCTAACACGACTTTCTGGGGAGATGATAAATGCTTTTTAACAAACAATGCACTATCTTGAGCTGTAATATCTTTTTCTGGGACTAGTGTTTTAGCATTTTGAAGAGTTTTTTTAAACAGCAAAGATGTTTTATCTGGTATACTACATTGATGATCACTCACACTTAAGACATCACTATTTTTACTTTTCCGCTCACCTCGACACTGTTTTGAACGATGTTTTGAACAACGCCAAATAACAGTTCCATTTTTATTGGTTCGTTTTACAATATATGTATATCCTTTATAGAATGCATATGGCTTACCATAGCTATTTGTTGATACTTCCATGTCAATTGTCAAGCATGAACTAATCTCTAGCAAAGTTCACTCGATAATATAAATAATAGTTTAAAGTGAGAGGAATAGTGGGTGCAAATGTGGGTGCAAGAGTGTATGCAAGAATGGGTGCGAAAGTGGGTGCAAAAGTCAGTGTAAATGTGGGTGCAAAAGAGGGTGCAAAAGTGGGTGCCAAAGTGATTGCAAAAGTGGGGGAAAAAGTGGGTGCAGAAGTGGGTACAAAAGTGGGTGCGAAAGTGAGTGCAAAAGTCAGTGTAAAAGTGAGTGCAAAAGTGGGTGCAAAAGTGGGTGCAAACGTCGTGTAAAAGGGAGTGCAAAAGTGGGTGTAAAAGTGGGTGCTAAAGTGGGTGTAAAAGTGGGTACAAAGTGGGTGCAAAAGTGAGTGCAAAAGTGGGTGTAAATGTGGGTGCAAAAGTGGGTGCCGTTTATAGTAGGCATGAATTTTACTAGATGTGATTTGAGTAAATGTAATTTCTAAACCCAAGTAGTGAATAGTCAGTTGGTTTTGATCTATGCAAGCGTAAACATGTTACATACACTGGAGATGGATACTCAAGGCTTTAAGGTCAACAAAACAAGTATATATTTTAAGAGGTGGCTATTATTGATTGCACAACACGCGGGTTACCATATCTTTTTTTCGGACTAGTGTTTTAACATTTGAAGAGTTTTTTTTAAACAGCAACGATATTTTATCAATTACACTACATTGATGATCACTCACACTTAAGACCTCACTATTTTTACTTTTTAGTCACTTTGACACTGTTTTGAACGATGTTTTGAACAACGCCAAATAACAGTTCCATTTTTATTGGTTCGTTTTACAATATACGTATAACCTTTATAGTATGCATATGGCTTACCATAACTATTCGTTGATACTTCCATATCAATTTTCAAGCATGAAATAATCTCCAATAAATTTCGCTCGATAATAGAAATAATAGTTTAAAGTGGGTGCAAAAGTGGGTGTAAAAATGGGTGCAAAAGTGAGTGTAAAAGTGGGTGCATAAGTGAGTGCAAAAGTGGATGTAAATGTGGGTACAAAAGAGGGTGCAGTTTATAGTAGGCACGATCTTTACTAGAATGTGATTTGATTAAATGTAATTTCTAAACCCAAGTAGTGAGTAGTCAGCTGGTTTTGATCTATGCAAGTGTAAACATGTCACATACACTGATGATGGATACTCAAGGCTTTATGGTCAACAAAAACAAGTATATAGTTAAAGAGGTGGCTATTATTGATTGCACAACACTGAATCAATTTTTGAAACTTTGACAAAGGGCCTAAGTGCACTTTTGTTAATATCTCGCGAACCAAAAACTAGGGCATTGTATGAGGTATTGTTGGACATTTTGCCGAAGACTGCTGGTAAACACCTATGTTCCCACGGCCTTTTTAAAGATGGCGGCTGTAGTGTAACCTAATGTAACCTAACCCAACCCACGAGGGGTGATTAAAAGTATTCCAAGCGGCGCTTGTCGATAGGCAAACCAATAATCAAATAGGGGTATGTCCGACCGTGAGGCGATAACCCCTTTTGATTGATCCCTGTTGATTTGCCCCTTTGGACTGGTCCCTGTTGACTAGCCCCTTTGGACTGGTCCTTTTTGAAGGGAGTCATTTTTGACGGGCCCCTGCTGACGGGTCACTGTGGACGGATCACTGTGGACAGGTCCCTGTTGACAGGTCCTTTGGACTAATCCCTTTGGACCGGTCCCTTTGACATAATTTGGATAAATGCATGGGCCAACCCATAGGGAGCAGTCCAAAGGGACCGGTCCAAAGGGATTAGTCAAAAGGACCTGTCAACAGGGACCCGTCCACTGGGATCCGTCCACAGTGACCCATCAGCAGGAGCCCGTCAAAAATGACTCCCTTCAAAAAGGACCCGTCCAAAGGGGATAGTCAACAGGGACCAGTCCAAAGGGGCAAATCAACAGGGATCAATCAAAAGGGGTTATCGCCTCAAGGTCTGACAAACCCCTATTTGATTATTGGTTTGCCTATCGACAAGCGCCGCTTGGAATACTTTTAATCACCCCTCGTGGGTTGGGTTAGGTTAGGTTAGGTTACACTACAGCCGCCATCTTTAAAAAGGCCGTGGGAACATAGGTGTTTACCAGCAGTCATCGACAAAAAGTCCAACAATACCTCATACAATGCTCTAGTCTTTTGGTTCCCGAGATATTAACAAAAGTGCACTTAGGCCCTTTGTCAAAGTTTCAAAAATAGATTCAGTGTTGTGCAATCAATAATAGCCCCCTCTTTAACTATATACTTGTTTTTGTTGACCATAAAGCCTTGAGTATACATCATCAGTGTATGTGACGTGTTTAAACTTGCATAGATCAAAACCAACAGACTACTCGCTACTTGGGTTTAGAAATTTCATTTACTCAAATTACATTCTAGTAAAAATCCTGCCTACTATAAACTGCACCCACTTTTGCACTCACATTTACATCCACTTTTGCACTCACTTTTGCACTCACTTTTACACTCACTTTTGCACCCACTTTTACACCCACTTTTGCACCCACTTTAAACTATTATTTCTATTATCGAGCAAAATTTATTGGAGATTATTTCATGCTTGACAATTGATATGGAAGTATTAACGAATAGTTATGGTAAGCCATATGCATACTATAAAGGTTATACGTATATTGTAAAACGAACCAATAAAAATGGAACTGATATTTGGCGTTGTTCAAAACATCGTTCAAAACAGTGTCAAAGTGACTAAAAAGTAAAAATAGTGAGGTCTTAAGTGTGAGTGATCATCAATGTAGTGTAATTGATAAAATATCGTTGCTGTTTAAAAAAAACTCTTCAAATGTTAAAACACTAGTCCGAAAAAAAGATATGGTAACCCGCGTGTTGTGCAATCAATAATAGCCACCTCTTAAAATATATACTTGTTTTGTTGACCTTAAAGCCTTGAGTATCCATCTCCAGTGTATGTAACATGTTTACGCTTGCATAGATCAAAACCAACTGACTATTCACTACTTGGGTTTAGAAATTACATTTACTCAAATCACATCTAGTAAAATTCATGCCTACTATAAACGGCACCCACTTTTGCACCCACATTTACACCCACTTTTGCACTCACTTTTGCACCCACTTTGTACCCACTTTTACACCCACTTTATCACCCACTTTTACACCCACTTTTGCACTCCCTTTTACACGACGTTTGCACCCACTTTTGCACTCACTTTTGCACTCACTTTTACACTGACTTTTGCACTCACCTTTGCACCCTCTTTTGTAACCACTTTTGCATCCTCATTTGCACCCACTTTTGCACCCACTTTTGCACCCTCTTTTGCACCCAAAATTACACTGACTTTTGCACCCACATTTGCACCCATTCTTGCATTCACACTTGCACCCAATTTTGCACCCACTTTTCCTCTCACGTTAAACAATTATTTTTATTATCGAGTGAACTTTGCTAGAGATTAGTTCATGCTTTACAATTGACATGGAAGTATCAACAAATAGCTATGGTAAGCCATATGCATTCTATAAAGGATATACATATATTGTAAAACGAACCAATAAAAGTGGAACTGTTATTTGGCATTGTTCAAAACATCGTTCAAAACAGTGTCGAGGTGAGCCGAAAAGTAAAAATAGTGATGTCTTAAGTGTGAGTGATCATCAATGTAGTATACCAGATAAAACATTGTTGCTGTTTAAAAAACTCTTCAAAATGCTAAAACACTAGTCCCAGAAAAAGATATTGCAGCTCAAGATAGTGCATTGTTTGTTAAAAAGCATTTATCATCTCCCCAGAAAGTCGTGTTAGGACAGGGTTGTCAATGTCTGAAAAACTCCCAACATTATCAAAGGCAACACAGACTGTGCAAAATGTGGTATTGCAAAAGGATCAAAAAGGACTATATAGTGATAGTGATGAGGATTATAATGATGATGATGATAATAATAATAATGATAATGGTAATGCTTTGTTTAAACCAGAAAAATCATTTGTTAAATTTGTCTACTGGAACAATCCAAGTAAGCTAATCCGGTGGCTTCAGCAACTGCATGTCTATAAACAAGCTGGTTATACTGAATATGAGGAAGAACTATTGGATATAGAAAATGAGCTTCGTCGTGCCAAAATTGTTATGTAATGGATCCACATAACCGCTTAAACTATTTCTTAACAATACATGTAATATTTTCTACCACTCTGCTACCATTTTGCTCTCACTTTTGCTATCACTTCAAACTGTACATATTAAATATAAAAGCCAAAGCTAATAGATTTTATTATCAGAACAGTTATAACCTTTGTAGTGAGCAAATCATACTAACAGGTTAGTTGCTACTATGAAACTTACTACAACTAACAAAGGTAAACAACGTGTACTCTATAAATGCTACTCTTATAACTATAATCGTCAAAATGTACAAGGAATAATATTTTGGCGATGCTCAAAAGGGAGGTCAAAATGATGTCGAGGCAATCTAAATAGTAGAAATGGTAAGGTTTTAAGTATGAGTGATCACCAATGTGGTGTATCAGATGAAACACTGTTGGTGTCAACAAATAATCATGACAATGCTAAAAAGCTAGTACAAGAAAAAAAATGTTGCTACTCAAAACAGTGCAGTGTTTATTGAGCAACATTTAACCCCTGCTGTAAAAGTTATGTTTAATTCATTTTCCACATCTCAAGAGTCATCAACATCACAGACTATGCAAAAGGTTGTGTTGTTGTTGTTTTAAGAGGCTGAACTACAAGGTTATCTACCCTTCATATGCAAGAGAATCAAAACGACTAAATAATAATAGAGAAAAAAGAAATGTATTTTGAATGTAACTATTGTACAAGTACTTACATTAAATAAATAAAAATATTGTATAGGTATTGTCTGTTTTTTCTTAATTGCTATCCCCACGTCCTACTATATTAATGCCATTGTTAACCATCAACAGTCTCCACCTATGTTCAGAAAGAAAGTGATCTTAAACAATACACTCTATCTATGGTTTGTGTACCGCGTATCATAATAATACAGTGTCTTCAAGCCATGTTCAGGCAATAGTAATGTTAGATAAGGGGTTCGAACACTTGTTTCCTTGTACAGGATTAGTTTTTACTCAACAGAAACCCATAATACTGTACTTTGAAACATGTCACATCTCATTACAAAATGTCAACTGTATCGTTTTCTAAGAGCCCAGCTGCTGGCTAGTGGCTAGCAGACTGTGCAACAGAAACATTGTCACATGTTCATCCTTTAAAAAATTCAACATTTATTATTCTTTTGCTTATTATTGTCCATTAAGAGTAGTGTAAAGTTGTTTTTGTGACATAACGTTTAGCATTGTTAGCTGGCACTCTAAAGCTCTTGAGTTCAATTCCAGCTTTAAAATAAAATTTTAAAAGTATATTAGGACTAAAACACGTCTACTCAGTCTCGGGTGATCCAAATAAGTAGATGTGGTTTGATTCACACTTTAACGATAGAACACGACGGTTTTTTATTTTTTTAAATAATGATAGCCGTTTGTTCACTTTTTTCATTTTCACATTTCACACATTGCCATTTGTTAATTTTCCATGTACACGATTTGAAAATGTCAGTTTAAAGTTTTTGGATTTCATGATATGGAAACAAGAATTTTCTATTTTGTTGTTTACACTTTTGTCATTTTCCCATTTACATTTTTTAAATGTCAGTTTTAAGTTTTAAATTGTGTTGATATGGAAACATGGATTTCCTACTTTTTCATATCACTGACGACACGTTTATGATTTAGTCCATGTTGAAAGTTTAGTTTTGTAAAACAAACATTTGCTGATTTAAATTTTCTTGAAATCGTCTTAATGGAAGTGCTTCGCCATGGCAATAGTGCATTCTCTTTCTGTTTGTTTCCAAAAACGTATAGGCCTACTACTACTACTGTAGGTAAGACTGGTTTACAAAATAACACCTATCTACCACTGCATTTAAAAAAAAAAACAAGTATTAAAAAACTACAGTATACTATTTACCATTTGCTATATACATTAATTACCCCACCATCCTACCCTGCCGTGTTTGCTTTGGTTGAACAATCAATGCTACCCAGACACACACACACAAGCTTTCTCTCTCTCTCTATCATTCTATCTATAATCATACATTCACACAACCATACCTGTCTTTGGAAAGCAAATACAACCACGCTATTTATCCTTAACATGCACACTTATCCCAAAGAACTTTTAGTTATACATTTAACATTTACTATTACAACAAAAATGTTTCCACTATTTACAATTACAAAAATGAATATTTACAAAATACTAAATCTACTAAACCTACTGGTTACAAAAAAGCCATGTCTCTAAACAATAAAATATAGAAATCACACCTCCACCTCGTGGTTATAGCCCTATGGTAGGCTAATGCATAGGTGATTCATCTGCACTCATTTGCTATCCATCAAGGTAAAAGTGCATTTTCTCTGTTCCATAAGATACAAATTTGATATCTGGATTGTATCCTGCACTGTTTATGCGATTTAGCTTTGCCAGTTCATAAAACCGCTAGGTAGTTCTCTACATATAGCAATTTTACCACTGCTCTACCTACGCCTTTTGCTCTTTTGGCTTTTCTTACAGTCTAGTGTGTGATAGACAGCATTAACTATATATCAAACACAGTTCACCTTTGTATTTGTTATCCAAGTAATAATTTGAAAAGACACAAATGTAATCAGTTTTAAACGTTATCTCTGTTTTGTTTTGTTTAATATGTTCATGACATGCATATTAAACTGAACTCGAACCCTGGTGAAAAGGCTAACAGCTTAACTACTGCACCACCATGCCCTTGTTTGTTAGTTTGACTCGTTCTAGGCCTCAGACCTGGAAATCGAGTTAAGACCACCGGTACAAGAGCTAAAAGTGCTTACCACTGCAACACAAAATGGATAGCTGGTAACATTAGACAACCGGAAATGATTATATTTCTGTTAGCAATGCATTTTGTCATCAGCCTACTGTCTGAGCACTGACAGCAACACAGTTTAGTTTAGAACAAGCGTGTGTGTGTGTGTGTGTGTATAGATTATTAGCCTCAAGTATTTAAAGCTTGTTGTGTGTAGCGACCATCTTGTCCCGGTAACCACTGAGCATTTTTAGCCTACTTTTCACATTTTGCAAAAATTAGGAAAAAAGTAGACTTATGAGATCGATCCGGGAAAATGTGTGTCTGTCTGTCTGTCTGTCTGTCCTTCTGTCTGTTGGTCTGTCTGGCTGTGTGTGTCCCCCCTATCAACTCCTAAACGGCTGTAGCCATCAAACCCAAATTTAGTATGAATAAAGATGTGCACCGGAATAGCTCACGTCCATATTTGAAAATGATGTCAGTGCTACCAACTGCTGAAAAAACGCACTAGTAATTTGAGCTCCATGTTGGATATTTTGCAAGGTATGCATGGGAGCTATTCCAAAATTGGCACACATGTAGATAATATTATTTCAGTTTAATTTCCAGGAGGCCAAACATGACAGTGTTGCCAAAATAATTTTAAGCCTTCTGATAGGTCCAACGTTTAAATGCATATAACTTCTACACTATCAATTGGATTTCAACCAAATTTTGTATGTAATATCTGTACATAAACAGATATGACTGAGCGTATTCTTAAGAGCCACTAGGGCTGCCAACTGTTAATAATTGCTCTCTTTATTATTTTTATCCAAATACCAATATATCAGAAAGTATGCAAGCCAACAGCTTTAAACTATGCACACGTATATTCTGACATTTTAGATTAATTTCGAGTAACTTATATACGTCAGTTCTTCCAACATGATTATAAGCCTGCTGATACGACCAATTTTTAAATACATGTAACTTTTATACTATCAGTTGGATTTCAACCAAATTTCGTATGTGCTATGTGTACCATAACAGATATGACTGTAAGTATTGTTAAGAGCAATCAGGGCTGCCAACTGTTAATAAATGCTGTCTATATTTATTTTACACTAATATCAATATACCAGAAAGTATGCAAGCCAACAGCTCTATACTTTGCACACGTATAGCACCTGACATTCTAGATTAATTTGGAGTAATTAATACATGGCAGTGCTGCCAACATGATTCTATGCCTGCTGATATGTCCAATTTTAAAATACATGTAACTTCTATACTAACCAATGGATTTCATCCAAAATTGGCACAACAAGATATCATAATATTTCAGATTATTTCTGACCAGCACACGCATGGTATTGTTGGCAACATGCTCTTACGCGTGCTGATAGATCCAGTGTCTAACTGCATGTAACGTCCATTGGACTTGAACCAAATTTTGTATTCTGTACCTTAAGAGATTGAACTAAGAATATATTCAGTCGCCAGGGCTGCCAACTGTAGTGCTCTATTAGGCTACATTATACCAGGTATATTTTGAACTAATTAGATATTTTGATATTACCAACTTAATTTCGTTATTATTCTAGATAGGTTCATATACTGTAGAATAATCATTGGCATGAAAAGTAGGCTGTATAGTTCTTCACGGAACTTCTTGTTGTGTTTTAGCTATCCTCTTTAACTAATCAATTAAAGGTAGTCTATTCTTAATTCTTGAATCGATAAATCAGAGTTTGTGTACACCGTTTGTCATTTATTAACCCATACCTACAACCTATACTCTCTCTATACTGCAGTTTGATCTGAAAATAAGTTTCAATGGTAAAAGATTTGTCAGTCACCATACATGTAGCCTACACTAATTCTTTCTCTACCTAGATATGTTTCATCACGCATGGTAAACATCTTACATGTTCGTATCCGTTTATTAGTTTATAAAATCTCAGGTCGATGACCTATATGTATTGGGTATTTTGGGTAAATTCATTGGCTATGGGAAAGGGTTGACCATTCTAAGACCTATGACAACTCGCATGTTGATATTCGATTATTAGTTTATACGATCTTAAGTCAATGACCTTGCTGTTTTGGATTTTTGGGGTAAATTCATTGGTTATGGGAAAGGGTTAACCATTCTAAGTCCTATGACACCTCACTTGACCCTCTCCGATTATTAGTTTATAAAATCATAGGTCAGTGACCTTGCTGTTTTAGATCTTTGGGGTAAATTCGTTGGTCATGGAAAAGGGTTGACCATCCTGAGTCCCATGACACTTGACCCTCTCTGAGTATTAGTTAGCGAGATATTAACAAAAGTGCAGTTAGGCCCTTTTGACAAAAATAAATAATACATTCAAAAACAGAATGTGACCTCAAGACCAACGACCTCTCATACAAGTCCCTAGCCATATTGGTTCATGAGATATTAGAAAGCTAATGACCTATTAGTTTTGGATCTTTTGGTAATTTTTTTAAAAATAACTCATCTATAAATCATTATTCAAAAAGCCCGCCCGCTTACAATAACCCCAAGTGCGCATGCGTAAAATCAAAAAACAAACATGTTAATTCATTTAAGCAATCGGCTCTTCACATGCGTTTCATGTGGAACAACGTTTAATTTCATCATAGCATTAGGGACCATGGGCCAGTCCATAGGGACCAGTCCAAAGGGACCGGTCTAAAGGGATTAGTCAAAAAGGACCCGTCAACAAGGATCCGTCCACTGGGGCTCGTCCACAAGGACCTGTCAACAATGACCAGTCCAAAGGGGCTCGTCCACAGGGACCCGACCACAGGGACCCGTCTACAATGACCTGTCACCAAGGACCTGTCAACAATGACCCGTCAACAGGGACCCGTGAACAAGGACCTGTCAACAGGGACCTGTCAAGAATGACTCCCTTCAAAAAGGACCCGTCCAAAGGGGCTAGTAAACAGGGATCAGTCCAAAGAAACAAATCAACATTGATCAATCAAAAGGGATTACCGCCTCAAGGTCTGACATACCCCTCTTTGATTATTGGTTTGCCTATCGACAAGCGCCGTTTGGAAAACTTTTTGATCAGCCCTCGTGGGTTGGGTTAGGATAGGTTACACTACAGCCACCATCTTTAAAAAGCTCGCCCTCTTACAAAAGCCATGATTGGACATGCGTAAAAAACAAAAAAACTAGCATGTTAATTCATAGTGGCTTTCCACCGTACACATGTATCTTGTGTGGAACAACGTTTAATTCCATATTGGCATTCAAACTCTCACATGTTGCACTTGAAAAGCGAGATTTTCTAAAAAATTAAAATTTCACCCCCTAGCAGGGGTAGGTTTTATTTTTGGGGTGGAAATATGTTATCCATTGGGAAGGGGGTGTCAACCCGACTCAATGACACCTCATTCGTCAAAATCCGACCATGCGTTCGAGAGATATCACGCCACCGCTATCTTGTGTGGAGGGTGAGGAGGAGGAGGATTTAGAACACACCAAAACACACTACTTACGTCCCTAACGTTTCGTCTGACCTTGTCCATACGCTTGGTACTCAGGAAAAAAATCCTAATTTTTGGGGTCGCATAGATTGTAAGAATGTGTCGGTAACCGTACCACGGAGTTCGTTGTCTGAATCTCCTGAAACGTGGTACCTGGCGCCTCGACCAACTGTTTTACCCTTTAGGAGGGTAAAACTAGGGGGTGTGTGTCTGGAGGGTGGTGTGTAGCTAGGGGGAGTGTGAAATGTGTTTTAAACCGTCGGTCTCTCTGCGGGGGATATTGGATCGGAAGGTGTTGGGGGAGCGAGCGAAGCTCGACGAGTTACCGATTATAATGAAAGGATGCGTTTCCGGGATAAAGGTAACGTTTAGCGAACTAGGTGTAAGACGCGGCGAGCAAAGTTAACGGATTGCTGATAGCGCAGTATTACAGAGTGTACACACGTGCTTGTTTAGAGGGCAATGTCAATGGTGACAAACAAGCTGATATCGCTTACGCAGCGCTCCTGTGGTAAGCCGGTGAATTTGTAATATATGAGGAGTCTGTGAGCAATGAAATGATAATAATAATACTAAACAACTGGGCAATTATGATAAAATGTGCTTGTTTACTGTAGGCTTGTAATGAGTGCATTAGCTTCCCTAAGTGTAGGGATAGCTCAACAATGTGAATGTAGTGTTTTACAGTTTGAACAGGTATGGTAATGGGGAAAGGAGTTAATTGTGTTTAGGACACCTGAGAGATACGCTCACCTGAGATACGTTGGCGTCGAAGATCGCTCGGGCAGCACCACGTTGTAACGGACAGTTTACCTCTGAGGAGGAGATCTATTTAAATGTTTCGGAGTGCTGACTCCTGCTAAATTGCCACATTGCGGTTCTAGTAAACAGTTCCTGTGTATTTGTTGATGGATGTAGCAAGCGCTTGTGCAAGAATTGTGGCATGGCTCTGCGAACTTGGTGTAGAAAGAAGTTTGTTGCTGTTGTTGTTGCTTTCAAATTGGGGTGGCTTTAAGGGTGAAGTAGTGTCGAGACTTGGACAGATAGGTGTAGGTGGCGTAGATGATAGGGGTGTAATTGTAGGTGTTTGTAGACAATTATGGATGCCTGGAGTGTAGAGTTAGTTGTAGATTAGTGGTAGATTTGTAGGCATATGTGTATGTACCTCTTAAGGGAAATAGGTGTCCTTAAAGGTGCAACAATATCTTTCGGTTTGTCCATTGGTTTATGATAGGGAAATCCATTTTCTGTTTCTACTTCTGTGTCCGTTGTTAATAAATGAATGTGAACAATTTATTTCGGTGTTTCAATTGGTTTATTATAACGTATTCTATTTTCTGGTTCCGCTTCTGTGTCCGTTGATAATAATTGGTCCATTGGTTCATGATAAGGTATTCTATTTTCTGTTTCTACCTCTGTAGCCATTAATAATAGATCACTGTGTACAATTTATTCTGGATTCATGTTACATCTTTTCACTACATACAATGTCGCCCGCCAAGCCACTCTCCTAGGATCAAATGGAGGGCTTTTCATTGTTCCATACGTATGACCCGTTGTCTCTCTTTTAATCAACTTCATTGCATTCCGCTTTTTCACACTGTTCATTCTAACTGGATCTTTATTTGGCCTAACGCCTGTCTTGTTCTTTGTTGAATCCATCTCGTTGTTATTATTGCCTTCATGATTCCGTTGTTTCCTTCATTAGGCCTATTTTCTTACACCTTTCGACTGTTTGTTTGCATTCTTCTGTGTCTGATTGCAAACTTTCATTGCATCTTCCATCTCCTTTTCATCTTTTAATCTTATGGCTTTCGGTCTCCTTTTTGGAATAATAATTGCTCGGTCCCGCTCCTCCATTACATGGCACGCAGACAAGTCATTATTATCTCTTGCAGGAGTTTCCTTTTTCAGCAGTTGTATAGCATATCTCAGTTTCAAGGTTTTACTCGCCCCCACATTGTTGAATGCACATTTTCGCTGGATGATTCTCTTTATTAATTGAAGGGTTGGGTGGAAGAAGAGCGTAACTCAAAAAACATAGTTTTGAGATAATCAACAAAAACTACCTATACCATTTATCTGTTGCTGGAATGTAACGATATTCATACATGTCTTAGAGATACACTTCCTCATATGATTACACTGAGTTTTATGGGCAAAGTTTCAATAACTCACAAGACAAGACCAGAGCCTTAAGTTTTTTTGAATTACGCCCTTCTTCCATAGAAGGTTGTTGAAAATAAAACAATATGAATGTAATGTTGCAAATTGATTGTATTTACGGTATTTCTTGGGGAGGAACAATACTGTGTAATACTTACAATGATGACAAGCATTTTTACAAAACATATGTACATTATGTTTACTAGAAACTTGCAATGCAAGAAAAAGATTAAATATTCACAGTATCACAATAACATGAAGTATTCATGGCAGATATTCTTATTAAACCTGCCTACAACAACATTCTGGGTCTGCAGTCACCCATCACTGTCTGCTGAGTCATCTGTAGATACCGTAGTATGGGTTTCGAATTCCTTAAAATTGTTATGAAACCAACATTTTCCATCATCATTCACGTATTTCAGGAGCTCCTGCACGTTTTGAACTTTCGCAGGTTTAATACCCGCTATCTTTAACCTTCGAAGGACTGGTTCTCTCTTGATTACCAATACCGTGGATTTTAAACAGTGAAATCAGAGCTACCTGTTTGTTGTATGTTCTTGAAGCTGTGATGTTTCCATTTGCATAGAACACAATATTACAATATTTCGTCGGCGCTTAATGATCACTTTCTTCCACAATTTCTTAAAAGTTTTTCGTTTCCTACCCTTTTTCTTCTTTTACTTATAATATAAATCCTTTTCCCTACTATTTTCATCGTCAGAACAGTTGTATTCACTTTCATCGGAACTTCCGTGTGGTGACACAGCAGCCATTGCGATTACCTACGCCCGTCCTGCCCAAGACATCCGCGATCTGGAAGACGGGCGCAACTAAGAAATGTATGAGAAATTACTCTCCACTGCCATCTATGGGAGCTAGCGTAAAGCCGCTTTCACTGGTTCCTGCAGACACCCCTAGAGAGCATATAGAGCCATTTTACGGATAAACGCCGTAATTCGAGTTACGCCCTTCTTCCACCCAACCCTTCAATTGTCCCTTGTGAGCACGGTGCGAGATACACTTTCCTACCTTTCCTGTGATCTTTGTGCTCCGTGGAAGAGATTTGGTAACTTTAACTTTGCTTTTCTTTGAACTTTGTGGCAAGTCCTTTCTGACGACACCTCTTTCCTTTGTATAACCTGGAGGAATACCAGTATGCACTATTCTACTTTGCGGTGCAATGTTCTTTCTCTCCTTGCTTTTCGTCGTTGCACATTTTGGATATATGGTTGTAATCACTTCTTTCTTGTAGCTTGCTCTTTGTTGAATATCAATTTTGAACTCAATTCTGTTCATTTTCTTCTATGAAATAATATTGGTATTTTTCGACTATTCCTCCTTTTCACCTTCCAGGAAAGAATTGCTTACCACCACATCACTGCCCTCTGCATACACTACTGAATTATTGCCCGAAGTCACCATCTCTCTCTTCTGTGCTCTTTTCTCTTTTACCCTTTTTCTCATCATCGTCGTTTCGGAAAGTTCAGTGCATGGCGTTTTTCTCTTTTTTGCATCTGCTGGTATTAAGTCTTATTTCATCTCATCACTCCGCTCTGTATCACTTTCTTTTTCTTCTTCACTCTTTCCCGGTTTGCCATTTTCCTCTTCTTTATCCCTTCCGCAATAATACATACATTGAGTATGAATCAGTATAAATCTGTGTACAATTTATTTTTGATCCTCGTTACGTCTTACGCTCTCGAACGCCGCCTGCCAAGCCGCTTCCATAGGATTTAATCCAGGGCTTTCCACTGATTCGTCCACTGATTCTGTCCAAAATTCTGGTTCGGCTTCTTTTCCTACTTGTGATTCTATCTCTTGTTCGTGGTCATCATCTGTGTCTGTATGCATTAAATCAATTTTTATTATTTCTTTCGGTTTATTGTCCATTGGTCTATGGTAAGGAATTCTATTTTCTGGTTCGACTTCAGTGTCCGTTGAAAATAAATCGATTTGTATAATTTCTTCCGGTTTGTCCATTGGTTTATGATTTATTCTCTGTTTCTACTTCTCTATCCGTTGTTAGTTAATAAATCTGTATGCTTTCTTTCTGTTTGTCCTTTGGTTTATGATAACGTATTCTATTTTCTGGTTCTGCTTCTGTGTCCGTTGAAAATAAATCAATTTGTATAATTTCTTTGGGTTTGTCCATTGCTTAATTATAAGGTATTCTCTTTCCGGATTCTACCTTTGTAGCCGTTAATAATAAATCACTGTGTAAAATATCTTCTGGATTCTTGTTACGTCTTTTCACTACCTCCAATGCCTCCCGCCAAGCCCCTCTCCTAGGATCAAATGGAAGGCTTTTCATTGTTCCATACGTATGGCCCGTTGTCTCTCTTTAAAGCAACTTCATTGCATTCCGCTTTTTCAAACTGTACATTCTAACTGGATCCGTGGCCATAAGTTTGGAACCATCCCATCATATTGCCTGGAGTATAAGTTGGAAGTCACGAAAAACCTCTTCCAGTATGGTTGAGGTTGGAATCGAAACCTCCTCTTCACAGTTTTGCCTCACGAGGCTGACTGTACTTCGTTCCAGCCCTTGGCAAAGCTGGGAATCGAACCCGGACCTCCAGGGCTACATCAAAGAATGCTAGCAGCTACACCACGAGGTGGTCTTCATACTGACGTGTAGGATAAATATGACAATGTGTGGCTGTGAAGTGAAACGCCTTGTTTTGCTTCCCCTTTGGGGGTGAAGGTTCATGGACAAAGAATGGTGTGAGTGATCTGCAGCATCTTCATGACTGAGCTGAAAAGGATGCGTCTTCGAAATTACATACAAAGAAAACCTTGAACTTCTTCACGTTTGCCAATTTTAATATAGCTCAGCAGATGGACACAGGATAGCGAATAGTAATAGAAACTCACAATCAAAGGTAGCTCAAAAGAGATATGTTTTGAACATTTAATTAACTGCATTAGATTTTGTGATGCATTTGAGTTGGCATTGCGCGAAATTCACGAGTCTGAGAGATCAAGCAAATTGGGAGTTTTTCGTGGACTAATCAATTTTTTGCAGAATTAGATATTGCTGTGAAACTCCTCTGGAAAATGTGACTGTGTTCATGGGCACCTCAAAAATAATTCAAAATGGAATTCTACAGTGCATACTTCAAGTATTCCGTGAGGAAACTGCGAAAGAAATTAAAGAATCAAAATGTGTGTCTTATGAAACAAGTGATGTAGCAGAACATTCATGTAGAGAGTAAGAATTGTATAAGAAAACATATGTTCAAATTTCTGATTTTCATTATTTTCTATCTTTTGCGTATCTTAGTTATTTTTAGAATAGTCATATATCAGTGATCATATGATAAAAAAAGCCTCCGTGGCTTAGGCGGCAGCACGCTGGCCTCTCACCGCTGGGTCCGTGGTTCAAATCCCGGTCACTCCATGTGAGATCTGTGCTGGACAAAACGGAGGCAGACAGGTTTTTCTCCGGGTACTCCGGTTTTCCCTTTCACAATTTCATTCCAGCAACACTCTCCACTATCATTTCATTTCATCTGTCATTCATTTAATCATTGCCCCAGAGGAGTGCGTCAGGCCTCAGCAGCCGGCACAGTTCATATCCTCGCCGCTAGATGGGGGATCCATTCATTCCATTCCTGACCCGGTCGGAGACTGGAACCAGGCTGTGGATTTTCATTCATTTTCAGTGATCATATGATATTTTTGTGAACCACCACCTTTATGAACCACCAGCCGCCACTGCTTTACTCCGCTTTTCTTTGCACTTTGTGGCAAGTCCGTTCTGACGACACCTCTTTCCTCGGTACAACCTGGAAGAATACAAGTATGCACTATTCCTCTTTGCCGTGAAATGTACTTTCTCGCCTTGCTTTTCGTCGTTGCACATTTTGGAGATATTAAGTCTCCTTTCATCACATCACTCCGTTCTGTTTCACTTGTCTTTTCCTTCTTCGCTCTTTCCTGGTTTGCCAGTCTGACGACACCTCTTTTCTCTGTACAACCTGGAAGAATACGATTATGCACTATTCCTCTTTGCCGTGAAATGTTCTTTCTCGCCTTGCTTTTCGTCGTTGCACATTTTGGTGATATTAAGTCTCCTTTGATCACATCCCTCCGCTCTGTGTCACTTGTATTTTTCTTCTTCGCTCTTTCCTGGTTTGCCATTGTTAATCTAACATCAGCCAGAATCACTGGTTCTTTAATGCTGCATTGGTATCTAAGTTGGTATATAAATTTATATTCCTCGCTCAATTTAATTGAGTGCATTAATGTGATGACCGGCTGAAAATCATTCATTATATAGATTTTTTAAAATATTCTGCGGTACTGAATTGGAACACTTCTAGATTTGCATGGGAAAATCATTTGTATTTCCAACTGCCCTGTTGGGGTTGGGCACATCCAGAATATTTGGTTAATTTCAGCCTTTGCTCGGGTATATAACTTTTGTTGTTGATTCATATTAGGGCCTCGGATATCTTAGTCATCAGCCCCGCAGGTATAGAACAAAGTGGGAAAGTCTGACAGCTAATTGCCAACCCGTTCTTGGAACGGGTAAAAGTGTACTTCTGTATGTGTAGACTATATCAGGCTAGACTCCAAATCCTTTTCTTATCCTAACCTGAGAATATAAATTCTGAATCGAAAGCGGAAATATAGTAGCGAGAAGCGTGGGCAAGGGTGAATTTTTAAAAACTGCCATGAATATAACCTGTTCGTCGAGCCTGCCTGCAGATGTTACTGAAATGAAACGTGACTTTGCCACTATATTGAAACGGCGAAATATTTCGAAACAGCAATAGTCCTACGTATTGTCAAGCGCGGCACTTCCTCGTTCCGGTCTTGTACACAGTAGCAAGCGGTGTTGCCAAGAGAGGCACTTCCTCGTTCCGGTTTTGTACAGAGTAGCAAGCAGTGTTGCCAACAGCGGCACTTTCTCGTTCCGGTCTTGTACACAGTAGCAAGCAGTGTTGCCAAGATTGGTACTTCCTCGTTCTGGTCTCGTACACAATAGAAAGCGTTTTTGCCAAGAGTGGTACTTCCTCATTCCGGCCTTGTACAGAGTTGCAAGCAGTGTTGCCAACAGCGGCACTTCTTCGATCCGATCTTGTACCCAGTAGCAAGAAGTGTTGCCAAGAGTGGTACTTCCGCGTTCCGGTCTTGTATACAGTAGCAAGCAGTATTGCCAAGAGTGGTACTTCCTCGTTCCGATCTTATACACAGAAGCAAGCGGTGTTGCCAAAGATGGTACTTCCTCGTTCCGATCTTGTACTCAGTAGCAAGCAGTGTTGCTAAGAGCGGTAATTCCGCGTTCCGGTCTTGTACACGGTAGCAAGCGGTATTGCCTAGAGTGGCACTTCCTTGTTCCAATCTTGTTCACAGTAGCAAGCGGGATTGCCAAGAGTGGTAATTCCTCATTCCGGTCTTGTACACAGTAGCAAGCTGTGTTGCCAAGAGCAGAAAGTGCTTGTTTCGGTCTTGTACACAGTAACAGGCGGTATTGCCAAGACGAATGAGTAGGGGGGTGGGGGTGGGGGGTAGTGATGGTTCTAACGAATATCCTACTTTCCTGGTGACGTCACACAAGATGGCAGCCTTGACGTCACAAAATGACTACCATGACGTATCTAACCTACGAGGGGTGTTCGAAAAGTTCCAAAAATGTTGCCCCAAAGCCTACTTTCTTGGTGACGTCACAACGAGGGGTGATCGAAAAGATCCAAAATGTTAACCCATAGCCTACTTTCCCGGCGATGTCACAACGAGGGGTGATCGAAAAGTTCCAAAATGTTAACCCATAGCCTACTTTTTTGGTGACGTCACAACGAGGGGTGATCAAAAAGTTCCAAAATGTTAACCCATAATCTACTTTCCTGGTGACGTCACATACTAACCCGCCATACATTCACGAGCAAAGCCGATATCTCCCGAATGCATGGTCGGATTTTGACGAATGAGGTGTCGTTGAAATCGGGATGACACCCCCTTTCCAATGGACAACATTTCTTGCCAATGCATTTATCGCTATTTGATAAATCACGGATTGTACTGTAATAATTGAAAAAACAATTGCAAGAATAATTGCCGAGCCACAGGACATGGTATTGACCAAAATAATAGCCATGCTTCCATTAGTCGATATTTGAATGAACCATAAATCACAGAGGCTTATGCCATGGTTTGTAGCAGTCAATCGAACTCGAGATACTTTAAGCCAAAGCCTAGCACGCTAACCAGTTAACTATGGGTTATAAAACAGTGTCGGCTGCTAAAACCTGTAGCACTTTCCTGGGGGAATGATTAATTGAATAACCGATGAAATGAAATGATAGTAGAAAGTGTTGCTCGATTGAGCGATCAGGGAATGGAATGAATGAACCCCCCATTTAGCAATGGAATGTGAAACACTGCAGGCAGCTAAAGCCTGTCGCACTTTCCTAAGACAATGATTAAATTAATGACAGATGAAATGAAATGATCGTGTAAAGTATTGCTTGATTGATCGGTCAGGGAATGGAATGAGTAAAGTCTCCATTAAACAGTGAGGATATGAAACAGTGCCGGCTGCTAAAGCCTGTCACACTCCCCTAGGATAATGATTAAATGAATGACAGATGAAATAAAATGATTGTGGACAGTGTTGCTAGAATGAATTAGTGACAGGGAAAACCGAAGTAGCTAGAGATTGGGAGAGAACAAGAGTTAACCAAGTGAGGTCGACAGGAAAGAAGATGGAGAGGAGCCCGGCACAAGTAAGTGGAAGCAATGCCGAACACAGCTGGGGCCCTGTGATTGCTAACACACGTTCCACTAGATGTGAGCTCCTGGCGAGAAACTTGAAACACAACTGCTTGCTCGCATGCATGGAGTGTAATCTTGAGATAACGGAAACTGCAACTCTTGCATAATGCCAGTGTTAAATTACACATTCTCTTGACGCGCTGCCTGTCAGATAATATGCAAGTACACTGCGTGTACCACTGTATGAATTATTGAATATTAAAAGGAAATCGACTGTGGATCTATTGAAAAGGAATTGTCTTGGCATTTGCCTGATGGTGAAAATGGAAAATCTCAAAAACCCATTTTAAGAGAAGGGAATTCACTCTATAATATTCGCTCTACAACGGTGGAGGAAAATTGTGTACGGATTCAAAATTCTCATCAGAACCACCATAGGAGCCTGGTTTTTCTATTAAAAACGCCGATGGCAGGAGAAAGGGTCAATAGATGGTCGCTGTACGTCCAGCAGTTTGACATCACCATTGAGCACTATCCGGGAAGACTCAATCTAATACCGGACATTTTAAGCCGGAATCCACATCAAGAGGATCAGGTTGGATCAGTAAACCAAATTGAACTCACCCGGCCGGATCAAAAGTTTTTGGAAAAGTTGAGGGGTATCAAAATTGAACAAGAGAAGGACCCTTGGGTGAACATGATCATAAATTACTTCAAGAGAAAGTTGCAACCCGGAACTCCCGCATTCATCGAGGCAGAGAAAATTTCTGTTAATTACATCTGGTATAATGAATTGTTACACAAGTTCGTAGACGCAGATCATACAAAATTGAGGATTATGGTGCCGCCCTCGTTGCAGAAAGGTTTGGTTTGGCACGCACATCGTATTTCGAGTCATGGTGGAATTGACAAAACTAGTGCTTTAATCCAGGAGACATTTGTGTGGCCGAAGTTACGGGAGACCACCCAAAGAGCACTAAAGACTTGTGATCAGTGTCAAAGAGTAAAACCCAACTCGTTTTTGATGAAGCAGTATCCGAAACCACTATTGCCTCAAAAGCCTTGTAAGCTCATCGCCATGGTTGGATACGGTCCATTGCCTAAAGGCAGAAGAGGATGTAAATACATCTTGGTGAGCATAGGCGTATTTTCCAAATACGTGGTCTTGTGCCCAGTTCAGAAGATGAACACCCGTCAGGTTTTGAACCGAATCAAAGCTAAAGTAATTCCCACGTTTGGAGAGATAGAAATTTGTCTTACGGACCATGGGAGCTATTTCACCAGCGCCGAATTTAGACGGGAAATGGCAAGGTTGAATATTCGACACGTTCTAAGCTCTGTTCGTCATCCAGAAGGAAATCCGTCGGAACGAATTATGAGAGAAATTGCAAAGCTCTGTCGAATATACTGTCCACAACAACACTGGAAATGGGTGGATGTATTACCAATAATTGAGTCGTGTATTAATAATAACATACACGAAAGCACGGGTCGGATTCCCGCGGTCGTGCATTTCAACCGACACCCTGATCGACCATGGAATAATGTTGTACCGTGTCCAGTAGATGCCCGACTGAGTCATGAGTTAGTGATCAGAGACACAGCGTCGTATTTGAAGAAACAGGCTGAGTTCCGTTTAAGAAGAGTGAGGAATAAGAGGTTCATCGACCACTTGAATTAGCAGAACTGGTGCTCGTGAAGAAAACGGCAACATCCGATCCTCAGGCACGAGTATATGCAAAATGTTGTGAGTCGTTCCATGGACCGTACAAGATCACCAAGGTGATTGGGAACAATGCGTACAGGGTCAAACATCTGGAAACAGGAGTGGAAGCAATCTACAACGCTCAAAATCTAAAGGTTTATTACCCAATGGAGGAAGAAGATATGGGTCAACAAGTCAATGTCATTGAGGAAGAGAGGGAATGATCGGAAGTTCAGCGTACTCAACATTTAAACGTTGCATGAGGGAATGACTGTTAAGAAGGAAGACGAAGTTAATGAATCTCAAAAAACCATCACATCCCTTAGATAGTTTTTCAAAACCCAGGAAGGGGGAAGATGCGCTCTTACGCTATAGGCCCTAGGCTAAGTTCGCATGGTTCTTGGTCATGCAAAGTGTATATCGTTTAAATGAGTTTCAAATTACAGAGGAGATGGAAAACTGATTGCATACCATTAAATCATAGCAAACGCCCGCCTCAATGTTACAAGTCGAGCTCAGGCACGTCGCAAGGAGTACCAGTGATGTGTTGCACAAAATTTGCCAACAAAGGAAAGTCCAGAACACGCTTCTATGCTACGCATCGTCCAGATCAGGTGCAACGTATCAATGATTTTTCAGGAAGCCGGCCTCAAAAAATTTGTTCTCGAGTGTTCTACGGTACGCCGCATTTTAGCAAAACCCCGCCCCGAAATCACTAAATGGATTAATTGTGACGATAAGACAACACCCAGGGTCGAACCCTTAACGTCACTAAGTAAGAAATATTCCCAAGATTTTTTCCACATTGGCAAGATAAATAGATCATCATGATGTCAATAATTCGGTGATCAAAGAAATTAATTATTTCCGCGAGCTGTCTGGGGTGGAGAGTTTGTCTGCCTTGGTAGGGTAGCGTCTATGTCACCAGAACTAGTTCCAGGGGACGCAAGATGCATATCTGTGAAAGCAACGATCGAATGTCAGTGACAGTATGGTAATTAATTCGGCCCTGTTATCAGTAATAATTTGCACATACTGTAATTATGGTGAAAGGTCTGAGAGAAGAGCTCCCAACAGTGTAGAAAGATTTGTGTCAAGCGCCGCCATGTTGGAGATATATTCCCGCACCCCCGTGGTCGCGTGGTCATTCGGTTATTATTCGCTTGTCAGTCTCTTGTCCAGTTTCAGTCAGTGAGTAGTGAGAAGAGCCGCTGCGTATTTATGAACAGCTTGTAATGGGGTGCGCACTAGGCTTAGTAAGATTTCACCACAGTTAGTAAAGTACAAGTGAACAGTATCAAAAGAGACATAAATTGTGTTAACAAACGTATTTACATGCGGGAAAGTAATATATTTGTTCAGATTTATGTGACAGTCTTTCCGCGCCAAGTGCAGGGACAGTGTTAGCAGTCGCAGAGGTGAGAAACACGTAGAGGGACAATCGAGGTCCGAACCGGAGTCCAGTGGAACCGGCACGTCATCTACGAGCTCGCGATTCAGAGGGGAATCCAGGTAGAATCTGCCAACCCACGGCATCGTGAAGAAAGAATCAGTGAGATAAGAATACGAGTTGTTATATTGCGCAATCCCTGCAAATGTGTATAAAATAATAAGTTGTGTGTTGATTAGGGTACTAGTATGTGGAACATTATGAAAGTGATAGTAATAGTTTATAAAGAAAAACGAGTGAAACCCAGCGGTAATTATGATGAAGAATCAATCAGTGTAATAGTGTATTCAGTGATGATGTGTGGTTGTGATATGATGTAAACCCCATGGAAATGGGCTGCGAATGATCCGTGCTCGAGGAATGATGGCATCGGATGAGAATCACGATGAGCATCAATCTTTGATTATGCTATGGCATTGTTTTATGGGTGTATTCTTAGGATTATCATTGTTGTGTAAATATTGTGTTAATGTTTGATTTTTGAAGTTAGATTTATTTTGCTTAGTTAGGCTCGTCCATGATGACATGACGTCGGCCGATTTATTTTGAGATGCTTGGCGGAAGTAACGTTCACAAGTCGTACAAATTTGATACACTGGTAGGAGTGTATATTTATTTTGTTAGGATATGTGTATTTCACCCCAGAAGAATATGGAGGAAGCCTAGAGCGAGGCTTGTAAAATGGGTAAGAGAGAGAGAGAGCGATTCGAACAATATTACGGACACAATTATAACACAAGTTATTAATGATAATGCCGGGGATAATAATAATAATAATACTAATGAAATGAGTGATAGAGGGGCATTTTATTTCTTTAACGATGGTATTTTAATTTGACACATGGTGAGGTATTTATTTAGCTAAGTTGTGCCCTGAGATTAAGCTAGGAACGTTATCTTTGCGTCCCCAATATCTTTGCTATATCGGGTAAGGTAGGATTTGAGTGAGAGTGTATTGAACAACCGTCTGAGTGTTTTGGAACAATTATGAGCATCGGATTGAATCGTGGTAATATGCAGAGAGGTTATGATAAAGGCATGCAAATATTGTACCGGGGTGTTCGCATGTGATCCCAGGTAAGCTACGATGAATGGAAGAAAAATGGTAAGAATTATGAAATAGGTATGGTTAGGCTACATTAACACCGTCATGTGTCCCAGGATGTCGCCAACTGGAAATAAAATGGTAAGAAATGTGTATTGAAGCATGCTGAAATGTGAAAGGTAAGGCCGAGCGGCGCTTGCAATTATTTGATTGAAATTATTGACCACGATAGGGTATGTTCCAAAGTTTGTACCACACTCTGCTTCGAAGCGGAGACTACGAGGCTTACGAGACTAGCTGCTCGTATATTTCATTTCGCTTATTTGGTGGAAGAATTGTAGGATGTTTTGTTATCACTGTGTGTATGGGCTCAACACATGTGGCCTTGGGCCAAGGTCGTTTCACTTCTTCCCTCTCACTCCTAGGCAAACGGTACTTAAACCCCACCCCTCTTGGCCATGCTGAAAGCCGAGCCTTGAGTAAATCATATGTTTCCCGTACCAAGTTTAAATCTGTGTTTGCTTTGGGCACATTTTTGATATGGTAATTGTATGTATGTCTACCCCTTATTATTCCCGTTTACCAACGGGGTCGGGGATGAGATGCGATGGAAGTCTTCGTGGCGATGGATTTTACGGCCGGATGCCCTTCCTGACGCCAACCTCATGAGAGGAGTTAATGAGAGATGAAATGAATGATGGTGAATGAAACTGGGCAAGGATTTGGAAGGAAGCGGCCGTGGCCTGTCAGAAGGTACCGTCCCAGCATTTGCCTGGTGTTGAAAATGGGAACCCACGGAAAACCATTTCAAGGACAGCCGACGGTGGGGCTCGAACCCACGCGTCTACCGAGTCAGCAGAGAGCGTGCCCCATGACCTAATACTGCTCTTTAGCCAGCGTAGCCACTACTGTCGGTATTTAGAGATGGTAATAATAATTCATTAAATAATGGCATTTTTACGGAAGGGTACAGATAAACAATGACCTTCCATGGCCCAGCGTCATTGCGAAACAAAAACATTGTAAGAAATAATATTGGATAATAATAATAATAATAATTTATTAAATAATGGAATTTTACAGAAGGGTACAGGTATCCACTGACCTTTCATGTCCTAGCGTCATTGCGAAACAACGTCACTGTAGGAATAATATTGGATGATAATAATAATAATAATAATTAATTAATTAATTAATTAATTTGTAGTAGGGTACAGGTATACACTAACCATTTGAGAGAGAAACGCATTCTCTCTCTGGTACTAGTGACAGTTGCTGACATGCCATGCTCTGAATAGGTAGGCCGAGGTCCTTACTTCGAAACCTATTCGTGTACATATTTTGGTCAATATTACTTGTAAATACAGTTATGCCATGTCTTTATTTACAGTGTCGGAGAAACATCGATGGCCTACACTCATCGTTGTTTCAAATGTTAATTGTCATCGAACGGATTGTGAACATAGAATATTCTTATTATTGAATTGATGCAAATTTGCATACAGTCTAGCATTCAAATTTAGTCTTTGGTTTTTGCCTTGATTTAAGATAATATTTTGAGAGGATATTGCAAGCATCTCAGTTATAGCATATTAGTATATTTGTCGTACACCCATAAGCTTTGACAGACAGTATCGAGTTCGAGACCCGAAATGTTGTGTCGTGTCTCGGGTTCGATTCTTGGATAATCGTGTTTCTCATGCATTGGTGTTTATTGTAATATGTCAGTGTAGCACATCTCATGTCCTATTGAAGTGCTCATCTGTTGCACATATGAGAGCTCATAGATAAAATGTACCAATTTTATGTCCACAAAAAGGGCAAGGTTTGTGTTAAGAATTTGAATGCACAAGAAGTGTATTTTTATGAGAACATCTTAACCCATACAAGGGATCATACTGGCGATATTGCCAGATTATGTTATGATATTGGATCATAATTGGAGAAGCCCTGTTTAATAGTGGGATACACGAATGATTTAACTGAAGTAATGGTAATTAAATGGTTCATTATGGTGAGATGACATGATACTTGATGTGATGAGCTCACAATGTGGAATTTTCAATGAGTACTGATTATAGTGGGATCAGATCAAATTTCAGTTACGTATCCGATCAAAGATTGATTAATTAATTGATGTAATGATTAATTTGAATAATTTATTAATGGTCATTTATTGGATTTTATTGTCCAATCAGGGATTGATTGGTCACCTTGATTCACTGATTGATTAAATTGATTGTGTAATTAATTTAATTGAGATCCAATTAATTTATATTTTGAGTTTGGTCAATTTTTGATTTTATTTTAGAATTTTTGGAATCCATTTGGATTGATTTTGATATTCTTTAATTTTGAGTAAATTATTTTGGATTTTTAAGCTGATTTTGGATTTATTACAAAATTTCATGATTTATTAATTTACTTTCGTCTTGATTTAATGCTGGTATATTTTCCCTTAGGATTTTGATTTTCTTATTTTGATATTTTGGTTAATTTGCTTATTTTTTCAGTTTTGTATTTTATTTTATTTTCAGTGTTAATAAAGTTGTTTTTCTTTGATTTTGAATTCTGTGTGTGATGATTCATTGATCAGCCCTATTGATCTTCCAAATGGTGTATGCCAGGACAGTTGTTAGCTTCAAGTAGGAACGCTCCACCCCCGAGGAATGAATCCTGTCCTGAAGGTCCTATGTTCAAAAGGGTGCAATCTATGTTTTTATTTTGTTTTCGGTCATTAAAGAATACGTTAAAGAACTTACACATTCATTGACGCCTTAGCTGCCTGTCCCTTTTCCACTGTCCTGCTTGCCGTCTCCATGAAAGCCCTTGAAGTTACAGGCATGTTGCCCATACTATAGCCTATAAAAATATATATCATAGTCAGACCTTCCATTTTTATTGCAAAAATGTAAATAATCAGGTTTTTGTGGATATAAATCTGTCCTCTTAGTTAGGCTACCTAGTCCCATGAAACAAAATATTTGAAATTTTAGCAATATCAAATAAATATATATACTGTATACTAGCTGCATGTACCTGTCTTTCATGGGATTAACTAAAATACTTACAGTAATTGACAGAGCCCCTATATATACATATGGGAATAGAACATCATGTACAGAACTTAACTAATTAATACACAGTGTAAATATAAATTTCACCATAGAAAATCTCACATGCATTAAGTTAACTGGTACCTAATCGAACCCAGTCTGCCCTGTTGACACTCAGCTAATTGTTGTTTGAGCCTTAAATCTTGTGACTGGTTTAATGCAGATCTCCATGCCTTCCTGTCCTGAGCTAGTCGTTTCATCTCTACATAGCTACCACACCCTGCATCTGAGGCAATCTGTTTAACATATTCTAACCTTGGTCTACCCTACAGTTCCGGTTCTCGACCCTTCCTTCCATAACTAAGCTTGCTATTCCTGGGTGCCTTAGTATGTGTCCTATCAACCAATCTCTTCTCTTCAACAGCAGTTGCCGGAATCATCTCTCCCACTCGTCTTAATACTTCTTCATTGGTAATCCTATCTACCCATCTGATTTCTTCATTGTCCTGTAACACCACATTTCAAACGCTTCAATTCTCTTCTTTTCTGCTGAACCAATAGTCCAAGTTTCACTTCCATGGAGTACCATGCTCCAGACAAAGGCTTTCAAAAATGACTTCCTAATACCTAAATCTAAATTCGATATCAACAGATTCCTTGTTTGTAGAAATGCTTTCCTTGCCTGAGCCAACCTACTTTTTATATCCTCTTTGCTTCGACCATCACTGGTTATTTTGCTTCCTAAGCAACAGAAGTCTCTCACTTCCTTTAGGTTTCCACCTGCCAATTTGACGTCCATAGGTGTTTCTGATTTATTCCGGCTGCATTCCAATATAGTTGTCTTACATTTATTAATTTTCATCATGAATTCTTTCCTCAAGACGGATTCCATACCATTCAAAAGCTCATTGAAATCCTCTGCCATGTCTACTACGATGACGATGTCATCAACAAATCTCAGAGTTGAAATTATTTCTCCTAGAACTTTCACTCCCACTTAAATTTTTTCTCCAATTTCCTTCATTGCTTGTTCAATGTAAAGATTGAAAAGTATGGGTGGTATGTTGCAACCTTGCCTTACACCTTTCTGATTACTAGCTTCTCTCTCATGGCCTTAATCTCGAATAACTGCTGTCTGGGTTCCAATCCTTTTCAAAATGTCAAACAACTTTCTCCAACCAACGTTATCAAAAGTCTTTTATAAGTCTACAAATTCTATGAACGTTCTCTTACTTTTCTTAAGATTTAGTACAGCTGCCATTGTTCTTACGTTTCTCCTGAAACCAAATTGGTTTTCGGCCAACTCAGTTTCTGTCTTTCCATCCGCTTGCAAATTATTCTAGTCGGGATCTTTGAAGCAAGAGTGACCCTATGGCTACATCGTAAGACTGGTGATTTGCGAGTGTTTCCACATATTGATCTTCTTTACATCCAAATAGTGGATGCTCAAGCAGCTAGACATTCCATCAGAGAAGTCTCCATATCAGATATTTCAACACATAATTAGGAGGGGTGTGGTGGCACAGTGGTTAAGTTGTTTGCCTCTCATCAAGGTAGACCGGGTTCAATTCCCGGTCAATACATGTGAGATTTTCAAAGTGAAATGCCATGTTCTGTGGTTCGGATTTCACGTAAAAAGGAGGTCCCGGGGCTCATGATGGCGTGATGAACGATCCCGCTAAACTACAAGCTCACCACCTTTTTAACTACTGCGGCTTTTAGAGACGCCGGGGTGCCAGAATTTTGCCCCCAAGGGGATTTTTAACGTGCCAGTAAATCTACTGACACGGCTCACTAGCATTTGCGCACCCTCAAATTCCAGATGACTGTGCCAGGATTCGATCCTGCAACAGCAAGCGAGAACGTTACTGCTGAGCCACGCAGCCAGCCTGGACCTACGGTCGTCAAAAAGACAGATCTACAAAAAAAACAGCAAACTGTAAATGTTTATTTGTTCTGAAACGTTAACGCAAATTTTAACAGAATCGTGCACTAGTGTTCGTCACGAATGTGCTCTAAAGATCGTCACCTATGACGACTATTGGACACGATGATCAAACGACAATTTAATTAATGCAGGGTGTTTCAGAACTACATTATAAGTATATTGCCGCTGAGTTGGGTCTTACAAGGAGAAATTACAATGTGCCAGTTTTCGTCACAAATGACGAGCATTGGTAAAGTGTGTTTTTATTATCCAGTGTCTGTCACCATCATTTCTAACCAAACTAGGAACGTGAGCACGAAATAGCAAATCGCATATGTTACAGAAACAATTACCAACTATATCACACACTTGTAACATCTTAAAACGTCGGAACATAACACGTATGCACATAATTAACTCGCGTGCTCGCTTAGCACATGCCAGAAGCAATACGCCGCGTCACGACAGCTCAATTCACAGGGGATGTTTGACGCTAGGAATCACCTATTGCATCGCACGCATGATTTCGCAAAGTTGCTCCTAATCGGCAACGAAGGTACGACGAATCTCGTAAAACTTTGTGCGTTGAGAAAGACCCGTTGACAGCCTTATTATCTGTGCTTATATACGCGAGTGACGACTATTGGCTCAGTGACGGAAACCGGTACAGTTACCTTAATGGTCACTTGACAAGCGTTGCATGTCACCCCTTAGTTTTCTCCATTTTCTGTAGTCCTTAACAAATATATATATTTAACTAAGTAATTTTTTCCCACCACGTATTTATAGAATGGTGTTGGAGAGAGAATCTTCCCACCCCTTTCATTTCAAGCAGTTCCACATGCATTCACAAGATAGATGCAGAGATATATTGAAAACCCATTAATTTTATGTATACTGTCATCAGAAACCAAAGGTGGGAAGCATATATCCCAGTGGTCTCCACAGTGCACGTGCTCGCCAGTTCGGTTGTGTTGGGAGAATGAAATGCATTGTTTTACAGAAGAAAGTGTTTTTCTTGAAGATTTGTAAACGTTGGTATATAACTGAAATACAAAGTTAATAATGGTTTTGGTCACTTGAGTAAATTTATTTCAGCTAGAATGGAAATAAGTATCGTGCTCAGGGTGTTTGCCATAGAATAGAATATTTTTAAATTAATTTTCTGTGTTTTTAGTAAATACTATTTTGAAATTATTGAATTATATTCGAATATACTAACTTTTAATATTCCAAAATCACTTTCAGATTGTTTGTGCAGTTTTCGGCAAAGATGATATAGGTCACTGGCCTTGTGTTGCGTGAGAGTTACATTTTTTTTAAATTATAGAGCGTGATGGGTGTTTATATATATTATATCCTGTTAAATAAACCTCATTATTGAGTGATAAACACAGTATCATCATAATTTGGAGATGAGAAATTATTACCCCATTGCTCATTTAAGAAAACATACTGCCGGGTATGGCAGTGGGATAATAATTTCCCACCCCATATTTCATAAAATCCACAACCATAAAATTGTTGCATATTCCTACCCATCTATCACTCCCAATTACAAATGTGCAATAAATATATATATATATATATTTATACCACCAGTCTTTTGCCCTGTAAAGGGTTAGACTTTATCAACTTCATCAGCTTGACTGGTAGGCATATAGACTTGTACTACTGTGGTGCATGTAGGTTTTGCACCGATTTTAGCTACAATAATAAATAATAATATCGTATGGCCTTGGTGCCGGGTGCAAGCTTTGTTATTTGACACCCAAAGGGTAGCTTGCATGTCGAATTTAGTTGTCCCTTGAAGCACTATGAAAGTCAAGGAGGTTAGATATCTAAGCTCCTTGAACACTATAGCACTTTCTAGTAGAGAAATGAGGAACTTTGTGTTGGCGGAAACTCCCGAGATTAATTTTGCCACTATGAACACCGCCTAATGAATTCAAATGGGTTCCTTGACATGCAAACATCGTATGACATGGTGTCGTAATTTTTGCCGCCTTTCAGAAATCACTTACCACTGCCAAGAGCGAACCTGCAAGCTTGGGGTTAGTAGACCGACACGTTGACCACTCACCCACCGTGGCAAGCTTTTAGCTACAATAACCCATTGCTTATATTATTCCACCTGCTGTGCTGGTCAATACGAGCCCTACCCCTGTATAGGCATTGTTTGATTTAGTGCTATTGATAATCTCCTGGCCAAAAGCCCTGTGTTTTCTGCCAGAAGACTTCACTAATCCCAACCTCAATCTATCCATTTTCCTTACTAAGTTTTCTAACCCCTAGCTTATGTATCATATATCCTGTATCTACACAGCTCTCACCTCCATACGGCAATGTTGGTCTAAGTACTGATCGATGTAGCGAGTTTCACCACTTGACACACGTCTTGCAGAATACTCTAGATTGCAACTGAAGACTCGCTGCATTGACTATTTCTTTCCCCATTCTACCATCCTGAGAAAATACATGGCCTTAGTAATTAATATGGTCCTCCTATTCGGCATCCATGTTTCTTGGGGTTCTTCCCCACAGACATACCCTTAGTTTTTGAAATACTGATTTTCATACCATATTCCATACATTTCTGTTCAAGTTCTAACATATTGACCTGTAAGCTATCGACGAGTGCAACCAGGTCGTAAGCATATGCCAGACTGTTTATCTGGTTTTGACCCTGGCAGTTTATGCCATTCAGCAAAGGATCCATAACTATGTTCAAATTGTCTGGGCATGTAGGTCGTGGTCCAGGCAGAGTATCTCCCGACGCTTCACAGGAAACTGGTCCGGCATTATCATCCCAGGCACCGGAGCACGAGGAAAGAGACAGAAGAAACTCCCGTGGCCACAGCCTTCGTGCCATATGTGAAGAAGGTAACGAACAGGGTTTTTGACGTTTTATAAACCCACCGCAAAAATCCGGGATTTGCTGCGATCCGCTAAGGGCAAGTAAGTGACATCCACACTCCACTGCAGGTGTCTTCAGAATCCTGTGTTCCTGTGGACAAGTGTACATAGGAACCACAAAGAGGAGCGTGGTCACAGACCCAAGGAACATAACAGACACAGCCACCTGGGTCAAACTGAGAAATCGTCGGTCGCTGAGCACTCTCTCTTGGCCGGCCACGATGTACAGTACGGGGACATGGAGATACTCTCCACCACCACACAAGGCTGCAACGTGAAGCTATAGAAATCTTCAAACGCCTCGATAACTTCAACTGGAAGGAAGAAATCGAACGAGTGCCTAATACATGGATCCCGACCCTTAAGAACACCAAGGCCAAGTTATCACGCACACATCAACCTGAAGAACCTTCCCGCCACAGCCCGGCAGTCACCCAGGGAGCTTTTTTCCGGGGGGGGGGGCGAAAGAGTACCCGCTCCCCCCGCGTGGCACCCGACCTTACTACTGGTGCCTCCGACATGCAAATAATCTACGATAGTAGAAGAGAAAGCATTGGGGATTGGATAGAAAGGAATGTCTTTTAGGACTTAGTGCCTGTCCCATCGCGGTCGCGATCTACCTGGCATAATTAGCATATATTAACATTAGTATATATTATATTGAACCCTTTACCCTATGTTGGTTAAATGATTCTACTTTTTATTTCTTCAATTAATAAATATTTCAACCAGCATCATGAAAGTAGCCAGACAGTGATGAGGAAATTTCAAGCATTTGTTGGAGACAGTAGGGACATACCTGCATCAGTTTAACAAAAGGCTAAATACTTGAGCTATGAAAAGAAATAGCAGAGCGATGTATCATAAGGACAGGTGTGGCTACCTCAATTTTAGAAGCGACGCGCGGTGAGACATGGTTCTGGTATGTTCATTGTGTTATTCGCGCCTAGAAGAAATATGATGCAGTAACGTGAATGGCTGATGAAGAAAATAGACACTCCCAAGACGCCAAGATCTACTAGAAACCGCCAAATTATCAGAAAATGGAGAACCAATGAGAAGAGAATGCCTACTTGCGCGCCAACTCCGGCTGGGGTACGCGGCGGCTAGCATTCACGCGGGAAATCGCCTAGACAAAATCTCTACGATCGATTCTAGGATTAATGGGCATATTCTTGACCTGTGAAATATTACGAGTTCAGTGATATGCATTTCATTCCTGTATTACAATTATTTCGAGAAATTTTTACATAAAATCCCCCTCCATCTAGACCCAAGGGCCAGTTCATTTATAAGTGTGTCGAAGAGCCAAGACATTACTATTATTCTGTGCGTCTACGGACGTAGATTATTATTATTCTGTTCGTCTACGGACGTAGACTTGTATTTTATGTGTCGAGGACACAAGATATTCATTGTAAAGTGTTAAATTCAGTGATAGATAGTCATAGTACTATAGTTATAGGGGCAGTAGCGTCGATAATTCGCCAACGAACAGTGACAGGGAATTTAGTACCTGAACAAGCGAATTTAGTAGTCACACATAAAGTGTATAATAACCTAATTTTTGTATCAGCGCAATGATGACATCGATGAATGCAGAGGAAGTTTGGAATTCTCAACACTCCGTCCAGATGGCTGATATGAGATAAAGAACCATCCAGTTGGGGAATGGCGTCTGATGTTCTTTGACGGGTGACTACAAAAAGAGATGAGTACATAATAATATTTTATTATTTGTTAAATTAACTTATGGTTTATGGGACATATTTTTTGTAAATACTTTGCTTGTGTGATTAATGTAGTATATTTAGTTTTGATCTGACACATTTTTGTATGGAAGCAGCTCGCACAATTGTAGTTTTTGGAAGGTTCTTTTCTTTGTGGTGTGTTAACTAACGTAGCTATGTGAATGGCCGTGTTCGCCTAGGTTACGAAGTGCGGTTAAAAACGTCTCTCGGAGATATGTCGTGTTTCAGAAGTAGGACTGAATTAATATAATTATATAGTAGATTGGAGGGGAATTAAAAGTTTGTTGAGATTTATTATTGATCAGATTCAGTGTGATTATTGCCTTTTGGAGCAATGTAATTTGTGACGAAGAGTATTCAGCTCTATCGTAAGTTTTAAATATTGTGTTAAATGTTTGCGAGCTCTAATTCAGCAGACCCTGTGAAAGGCGTTATGTCAGTCCCAGATGTGTGTATTGTTGTGAGTATATTTTTTGTGGTATTACAAGCGGGAATTTCAGCAGAGACTGATTTCTGTCAGCTTGGTACCAGATTCATATTGTATCCTTGCGAGGACAATTATGGATATGTGATTATTGTCTGACCATATGTTGAGTTGGAGGAGATGTTAGTTGCTGTTGATTCCTTGAGATAACAGTCCAGCTGGTCGGCTATTTATATACACTGGAAGGGGGACATGACTGGTAATGTGGAAAGGGTGAGTTGTGGTCACAAGGGCTGGCTGAGTTTCGCAAGCTCATCATTAGTGGAGTGCACGTCTGGCTCCCAATTACTTGAAAATAAATATAAATGTGAGAAACTGATCAATGGTAAAATTGTTTAAATAAATGGGAGTTGCCTACGAAACACGATAATCTTCGAAGCGTTTCCTTAACATGCAATTTTGTTAATATAAAGTAATCTTAACCACTCAGGTTGTTTGTTGTTGTTGGTTTATTCTATGTTTATTTTCCATGTCAGTGACCCGTGAGTCACGTGCGGCGCTGTGTTTCCTTGTTGTTGAGTATCTGGCCATTGTGGCAGCTCATTTGGTTAAGTGTGTCACCACACTAATAAGGGTCTCAGAGAGATGCCTGTAAATAGTAGAGTTGTAATATGTGTGTCAGAGTTAGATTTAAGGATTTTTATTAATGTTATGCCCATATCCATAAACGTTGATTTACGAGATGATTGTTCGTGAGCACTGTGGCTGTTAACCCGTTGTGAACGAACGATCATCCAAGTACTCATTTCTCGTAGATAGTCACCACGCGAACATAAATTCATATGCAAGATAGTGGAACTAGGATCCACATTTTATTAGAAAAGGGGAGATCCATCTGACTCCTCAAAGTGATAAATATTCCTGTCAGGGGAAAATTCAGGGAGGATTTTGTTTATTTTTGTTTGTTTTATTCTTTTATGCACAAATTAGTTATTAAATCTTGTTATTATCTTACGTTTTGTCTGCTTTCTTTCTTAGTTATAGTTTTTATCCTATAACCCTTGTCTCAGAAAAGCACGTAGTTTGGCGGACGTAAACACCACACTATGAACTGAACGCGGCCCCTTGATCTAAGATTCTTGCATAAAACACTGCTATTCTGAAGGGTTCATAGGTGAAAACTGGCGGCCAACGGTGGGGCTATTCACTGTGGTGTAACGGGGAGATTACACATGTCAATAGTGGCGTATTTGAGTAAAACTGGCATGCCGCAAGTGCAGGCAGATATGACAGTATTTAATCACCGGGAAGTGATATTTTATTAAAAGTAGTTGAGGCGAAGTGGATACCGCCAAATGTGTGAAAAATAAATTAAAATCAGGAGTTTGCAAAGTAAAATACGGTTCACGTTGTTGTCTTTTAAATTAAAGTAAAATTAAGATGTGATACCGGGCGCCCAATGATAAAGTTAAAACTAGATTTGTTTAGAAAGTCAAACTCATGGAAATATTAGGAGGCTGTAGCCTAAAATGACAATTAATACTTTGTTAATTAGTCAGTGTTAATATCAGATCAGGATAACTGTTTAATGACTAAATATGTGCTTGGGTTTAAAATTAAATTGAGTAAAAACTAGAACTACTCAGAGATGCAATCAACTAATGGGATTAAAGGTAAAAATAAATGAACTGAGTAGGATAAAGAAATTAAATGTGCATTGGATTTATGTGCGTGTCAAAGGGCATTGGCGTATGCCATTTCCCATATGTCTCATATATTATAAAACATGGCAACGGTGGCGCAGATCCAGGAGATCATTGAAAGTGCAGCGAGGAGAACGCAGGAATTGTTGGATACTAAATTAGCAGAGCAAAGTGAAGCGTTGAACACTAAATTATCAGAACAAAAGCAAGGAAGCTTGTAGTTTAACGTGACCGTTAATCTTGAGATCATGAGCCACGGGAAATTATCAGAACAGAGTCAATCTATAAACACTAGTATGTTAGAGCAAAGTGAAGCGTTGAATACAAAATTATCTGAACAAATAAACACTAGTATGTTAGAGCAAAGTGAATCGCTAAATACTAAACTGTTAGAGCAAAGTGAATCGCTGAATACGAAAATGTCAGAACAAAGTGAATCGCTAAGTACTAAACTGTCAGAACAAAGTGAATCGCTAAATACTAAACTGTTAGAACAAAGTGAATCATTGCGGACACAGTTAAATAACAGTAGAATTGAACAAAATGAATATCAGGCGGAACAAGCTAGGTTATTAAAGAGTGAAATTAATGACACTATAAATTCACAGTTAGAGGCGCAAAATAATAAAAACACGAACCAATTAGCTTCGTTAACCGCAGAGATGAAAGAGCACACAAACCAACAGATGGTATTACTGGCCCTTGATGTAAGCAAAAATAATGAGAAACAATTAGAGCAGATTGAAAAAATGGAGAGAATTTTTGATAAAAAACTTAGCATTCTCGATGAAACGGTGTTAGCTAAATTAGAGCAGATTGAAATAGCATGCACAATGAATACAAGCGAGGTCAAAATAGCTCAGGATAAGTTGGAAGGTCGATTCAAGGAGATGGAGAAAAGTGGCAGGGTCATTCAACAACAAATATCAGCAGTAGATGAGAACATATCAGGCATAATTAAAGATATGGACCGTCTCGAGATAAAATCAGCGGAACAGTGGAAAAGCCTAGAAACAGAACAAGAACAATTTAAGAGTACATTAGACGAAAGGCTAAGCCAGATAGAAAATAATCAGGATGAAAATAAGAGCCAAATTGAAGAAAAAATAAGCACGATTAAAGAACAGATCAGGAAAGATTGGAAGAAAATGAATATTGATTCTAGAGAGGAAAGATCCACTATTCTTAAAACAGTAGGCGAAAACCACACGCGTATTCAAGCTTTGGAGCAAGAGGTAAAAAATAAACTTAAAGAGCAGACAGACAGGATCATTAAAGCCGAACTCCGCTCATTAGAACAATCATCTATATTTAAAACGGGAGCATTGAAAGACAAGCAGGATGACTCACATAGTCCCCAATCCAGCATAGCAGGAAGTCAGACTCAAGCAGAGAGCCCATTAACAACAAACACGGAAGGATTTCGCAAGAACGTAGATAGAAGCTCAACACCACAGGACGGTCATCAGCCCACACAACTTATTCAAGTAATTCGCTCAAATGACTACAAACCGCAGAAATACACCGAAAATTCAGGGGTAACACCTAAGGCCTTTATCAAAGAGATTGAAGACCATTTCAATGACACTGGGGTACCTGAAGCACGTAGATTGAGAATGATGGAGAGATTTTTATCAGGAAATGTTCTCACCTGGTTTTTAAGTTTCAAATACACATTTGGAACCATGTCAGACTTTAATTTAGCGTTTCTGCGCAAATACTGGTCTCCCGCCATACAACAGAGTTTAAGAATGGAGCTTTACTCTAGAAAATACCAAACTACCCAGCAGACGAAATACTCAGATTTCTTTAACATGCAAATGCTAAAATTTCGCGACCTAGATTACCCATTAAACGAAGCAGATTTGGTGATGACAATAGCAAGGCAAATGCCAGTTAATGTACAGCAAGTACTAGTCGCAGAAAACGTTAGTACGGCCCTACATGCGGAGCAGATATTACGGCAAATAGATGAGACCACATCTCATAGTCATTTTAGAGGAGGAAGACAGCTGGAATTAGTCAACACTACAGAGGTCGTAAAAACAAAACAGGGAAATACTAAAACGCAGGGTACTAATACAAGCACCTCCACACCTAGGCGAAACCAGGAAGAAGGGGAAGACAGACCATATCAGCGTAACGAAAATCACTACAACAATAGATACCAGGGCAACAATAGATACCAACAGAGAGGATATCAACAATGGCGTGATAATCGAAGGAATGACAGGCCTTATGGAAGATACGGTGATTACAATGCCAATCAAAGATGGAAAGGAAGGAGAGATCAAAATCAAGGAGATCAACGTAACTATCGAGATGACTGGGATGATAGGCACGCTCAATCACAAAATTACTTAGAGGAGTTACACGCTAATCAAGGTGGAGAGCTAGGAAGATGGGAAAAGGCCATTGGGAACAGAAAGAACCCAGATACACACACTGAGGAAGCTGGAAGTCTACTGAGACAAGAGGAATATCAAGGACATGAGCGACAGAAGGATGATGGGAGTCGAAATGGAGCTAAAAAAAATTTTAATTTTGGATCAAGGAGACAGTCTCCAAACACAACAGTCGGAAGTTGAAGATGGATGGATAGTAGCGAACATACAAGAATGGATTGCTTTACCAGAAGACTGCCTGGAGGAGACGGTGAAACCACGGAACGATGAAATTAGGCAATTACCCATTATTTACGCAAGGATTGGTGGAATTAATATAAGATGTTTATTGGATACGGGGTCACAGATCAGTCTAGTATCGGAGGCCTTGGTTCGAGAGTTGGGACGGACTCAGAATATTCCTGTAATTCCGGTACCACAGCTCAAAGTGAGGGGTGTTATTCCTGAACGCACCGTCACTTGTAAACGTCAGGCATACTTAGAGCTGAACATATTGGAACACACTTTTGGGCAAACATTCATTATCATGGCAAAGATGAATTTCAATATAATTCTTGGTGCAAATTTCATTTGTGACTATCAAGCAGTGATAGATTTGCACAAGAATACAGTCAGTTTTAGAGAATATGACCAGCTGAAAAACGTGGGATTGCATTTGGATGAAATCACTACCGGAAGAGATGTAAATTCTTGGGCATTGGAAGCAATATCAGAAGAGACGGAAGAGGAGGTACGAAAGGCGGAAGATAACATCATAGAAGGGGCTGTTGTGGAACTAGATGAGGAGATAGAATCCCAGGAGATATGGTCTTTATTAACAGAAGGAGATAACAGCGACGCACAATTTGAAGAGTTACTACAGGAGCGGCTCAATGACATTCAACTTGGGGGTGAACACAGAAAACAGTTGGAAGAGATTTTAAGGAAGCACAAAACAGTATTTGATACAGTACCTGGAAAAATTTTAAATTTCAAGTACTCTATGCAAGTCGAGGACTGGTCACCTTTCAAAAGCAGATTATACCCAATTCCTGAAAAATATCGTGGTCAAGTTAAAATCATTATAGATGAGATGTTAGAAGCTGGAGTGATAAGGAAGACACCTACACCTTATCTAAATGCGATTTTGGCAGTCACAAAACCAAATGGATCTATTAGACTTTGTTTAGATGCCAGAAATCTCAACATGAGACTCATTTTTCCTGAGTATGACAGAGCGCCAATTATCAGAGACGTATTAAAAGGCTTTAAAAACAAGAGCATTTATTCATCAGTCAATCTGACGAGCTCGTTCCACCATCTTGAATTGGATGAGAAGTCACAGCTTCTAACTGGCTTCTTATTCGATAACCAGACATATTGTTTCGTCAGAATGCCTTTTGGAGTCAAAACAGCGGGCTGTGCTTTAATCCGAGCACTGGACCGGAACCTAACCGAGGAAGTAAAGGAGATGACGGTGCGATACATTGACGACATTCTGTTGGCATCTGACAACATTGAAACTCACATGGAAAATTTAGATAAAGTATTGGGCAACTTGAATGCATCGAATTTTAAAGTAAACCTGAAGAAATCGCATTTCTTCAAGAGCGAGATCTTATATTTGGGTCACGTCATTGACAAGGAGGGAGTGAAGCCAAACCCAGCTAAGATTGAAGCGATAAAGAATTTCCCTACACCAACGAGAGTCAAGCACATTCGGGCTTTCTTAGGCGTAACGGGATTCTTTAAAGAAAACTGTCCAGGTTATACGGAGACTGTAGCTCCAATGCAAGAAATGTTAAAGAAAAATAACAAATGGTCATGGAACGCGGAATGTGAGAAGGCATTCCAAGCAACAAAACAGCTATTGGAAAACTGCATTAAATTAGGATATCCAGATTTCAAGCTCAAATTTATAATCCAAGCGGATGCTTCACTAATTGGGATAGGTGCTATGCTCTACCAAGAGGATCCAGCTAACCTGCAGCACAAAACATATTTGGCATTTGTCAGCCGAAAATTGCGTAAGCACGAGCGAAATTATACTGTAACCGAGCTAGAATTGTTGGCCATCCTTCATGCGCTCCAACAATGGAAACGAATAATCTATGGTTACCCGATTGTTGTCAGAACTGACCACAAGGCACTAACATTCTTGTTTAAGACGTCAATGGCAAGCGAACGTGTGACACGTTGGTCTATATACATTCAGCAGTTCAGCATTGAAATTGAACATTGTCCAGGGAAGATGAACGTGATACCGGATGCTCTCAGCAGGAACCCAGAGCCTGATAATGAAGAAACAGCGATGGTACAACACTTGGAGTTAACACCGAAGGACCGGGAATTCTTGGAGGAGTTACGTGAGATACAGCGAGAACAGGAAGCGGAACCATGGATGATGCTATTAATTCAATACTTCAAAAAGCAACTACCTACAGGAACACCTGCATTTCGAGAAGCGAAAGCCAAAGAAGGAAGATATGTTTATGTCAACAATTTGCTGCACAAATGGGTAGATAATGACCACACCAAGTTACGCATATTAGTACCTGCATCGTTACAACGAGGATTGACATGGCATACGCACGAAAGTTACGGTCACGTGGGCTTAGACAAGTGCGAAGCGACAATAGGAGAGACATTTACATGGCCACGTATGAGAACAACTATATGTGACGTCATTACAACTTGTGACCCATGTCAGAGAACTAAGCCAAAT
This sequence comes from Meconema thalassinum, assembly GCA_946902985.2. NCBI lineage: Eukaryota > Metazoa > Arthropoda > Insecta > Orthoptera > Tettigoniidae > Meconema > Meconema thalassinum. Next base: position 590,846,719 of record OX336389.2, on the reverse strand, counting down.
AATTATTTACTGAGGCAATATCCTAGACCATTGCTACCTCAGAAACCATGTGAGCTGCTGGCGATCGACTGTCTTGGTCCAATTCCGAAGGGAAGGAGAGGTTGCCGTCATTTGCTAGTGTGCATTGATGTATTTTCTAAGTTTGTAGTACTATGCCCTATTCAGAAAACCACATCGAAGCAGGTACTCAGTCGCATTCGTAATAGAGTTATTCCAACCCTTGGAAAACCAGAGTTTATATTATCAGATCACGGCAGTTACTTCACAAGCGCCGAATTCAAGAAAGGAATGGAAGACATGGGTATAAAACATGTTTTAAGCAGTATCCGACATGCCCAAGCAAATCCAAGTGAGAGAGTAATTAAATGTGTAACTGCATACTTGAGGATCTTCATTCCGAACGAACACCACAAATGGGTCGATAAAATTAAGGACGTAGAGACATGCATGAATTCTACCAGGCACGAGTCAACAGGACAAATCCCTATGGTCCTACACAAGAACGAGTATCCAGTAAGAACGTGGAAAAGCATCATTAACTGTCCACAAGATCCCATGATAGCACCAGACTTGCGAATTGAAAGATCGAGAGCATACATGAGGAGACACGCAGACCGCAGATTACGGCGAGTAAGAAATAAGAGGTTCCACGGTGATCTTGAAGTCAACCAGCTCGTTTTGGTGAAACGACCTGCTACATCGGACCCAGAAAAGAAAATCTTTAGTAAATTCTGCGAGAAATTCATAGGACCCTATTCTATCGTAAGAAACCTTGGAAATAATGCTTACAGAGTGAAAGAATTGAGCACAGGAACAATGTCAGTTTACAACGCTGCCAACCTAAAAAAAATATCGTCGAAGTGAACCATGGTAGCGCCGAAATAATGACGCTGTTTGAATATACGGACGTCCTACTATCAACAAAGTTAACGGGGAGCAGTTGAGTAGGGCACGTGATGAAGGAGGAAGTAGACTTGTTGTTGACAAACATTAACGAGGCGAGCGAGGTGTTGCCGCAGGCATCAGAGCGTCACGCAAGATTGGAAGGGGGAGAGACAAGCAGGATATGAAAACGAGTAAAAGCCATTGAAGACAGGAGCGCCTAGACCAAGTAAGAAAAAGGGGTGATTCTGGAAATAAAACAAATTGGCCTACGGAAGTATTGTAAAATTGTCGACTTTATTCCTAAGTTCGAAATTTTGTGAGTGGGAGAGTTGTGAACCCTTTACCCTATGTTGGTTAAATGATTCTACTTTTTATTTCTTCAATTAATAAATATTTCAACCAGCATCATGAAAGTAGCCAGACAGTGATGAGGAAATTTCAAGCATTTGTTGGAGACAGTAGGGACATACCTGCATCAGTTTAACAAAAGGCTAAATACTTGAGCTATGAAAAGAAATAGCAGAGCGATGTATCATAAGGACAGGTGTGGCTACCTCAATTTTAGAAGCGACGCGCGGTGAGACATGGTTCTGGTATGTTCATTGTGTTATTCGCGCCTAGAAGAAATATGATGCAGTAACGTGAATGGCTGATGAAGAAAATAGACACTCCCAAGACGCCAAGATCTACTAGAAACCGCCAAATTATCAGAAAATGGAGAACCAATGAGAAGAGAATGCCTACTTGCGCGCCAACTCCGGCTGGGGTACGCGGCGGCTAGCATTCACGCGGGAAATCGCCTAGACAAAATCTCTACGATCGATTCTAGGATTAATGGGCATATTCTTGACCTGTGCAATATTACGAGTTTAGTGATATGCATTTCATTCCTGTATTACAATTATTTCGAGAAATTTTTACATAAAATCCCCCTCCATCTAGACCCAAGGGCCAGTTCATTTATAAGTGTGTCGAAGAGCCAAGACATTACTATTATTCTGTGCGTCTACGGACGTAGATTATTATTATTCTGTTCGTCTACGGACGTAGACTTGTATTTTATGTGTCGAGGACACAAGATATTCATTGTAAAGTGTTAAATTCAGTGATAGATAGTCATAGTACTATAGTTATAGGGGCAGTAGCGTCGATAATTCGCCAACGAACAGTGACAGGGAATTTAGTACCTGAACAAGCGAATTTAGTAGTCAGACATAAAGTGTATAATAACCTAATTTTTGTATCAGCGCAATGATGACATCGATGAATGCAGAGGAAGTTTGGAATTCTCAACACTCCGTCCAGATGGCTGATATGAGATAAAGAACCATCCAGTTGGGGAATGGCGTCTGATGTTCTTTGACGGGTGACTACAAAGAGAGATGAGTACATAATAATATTTTATTATTTGTTAAATTAACTTATGGTTTATGGGACATATTTTTTGTAAATACTTTGCTTGTGTGATTAATGTAGTATATTTAGTTTTGATCTGACACATTTTTGTATGGAAGCAGCTCGCACAATTGTAGTTTTTGGAAGGTTCTTTTCTTTGTGGTGTGTTAACTAACGTAGCTATGTGAACGGCCGTGTTCGCCTAGGTTACGAAGTGCGGTTAAAAACGTCTCTCGGAGATATGTCGTGTTTCAGAAGTAGGACTGAATTAATATAATTATATAGTAGATTGGAGGGGAATTAAAAGTTTGTTGAGATTTATTATTGATCAGATTCAGTGTGATTATTGCCTTTTGGAGCAATGTAATTTGTGACGAAGAGTATTCAGCTCTATCGTAAGTTTTAAATATTGTGTTAAATGTTTGCGAGCTCTAATTCAGCAGACCCTGTGAAAGGCGTTATGTCAGTCCCAGATGTGTGTATTGTTGTGAGTATATTTTTTGTGGTATTACAAGCGGGAATTTCAGCAGACTGATTTCTGTCAGCTTGGTACCAGATTCATATTGTATCCTTGCGAGGACAATTATGGATATGTGATTATTGTCTGACCATATGTTGAGTTGGAGGAGATGTTAGTTGCTGTTGATTCCTTGAGATAATAGTCCAGCTGGTCGGCTATTTATATACACTGGAAGGGGGACATGACTGGTAATGTGGAAAGGGTGAGTTGTGGTCACAAGGGCTGGCTGAGTTTCGCAAGCTCATCATTAGTGGAGTGCACGTCTGGCTCCCAATTACTTGAAAATAAATATAAATGTGAGAAACTGATCAATGGTAAAATTGTTTAAATAAATGGGAGTTGCCTACGAAACACGATAATCTTCGAAGCGTTTCCTTAACATGCAATTTTGTTAATATAAAGTAATCTTAACCACTCAGGTTGTTTGTTGTTGTTGGTTTATTCTATGTTTATTTTCCATGTCAGTGACCCGTGAGTCACGTGCGGCGCTGTGTTTCCTTGTTGTTGAGTATCTGGCCATTGTGGCAGCTCATTTGGTTAAGTGTGTCACCACACTAATAAGGGTCTCAGAGAGATGCCTGTAAATAGTAGAGTTGTAATATGTGTGTCAGAGTTAGATTTAAGGATTTTTATTAATGTTATGCCCATATCCATAAACGTTGATTTACGAGATGATTGTTCGTGAGCACTGTGGCTGTTAACCCGTTGTGAACGAACGATCATCCAAGTACTCATTTCTCGTAGATAGTCACCACGCGAACATAAATTCATATGCAAGATAGTGGAACTAGGATCCACATTTTATTAGAAAAGGGGAGATCCATCTGACTCCTCAAAGTGATAAATATTCCTGTCAGGGGAAAATTCAGGGAGGATTTTGTTTATTTTTGTTTGTTTTATTCTTTTATGCACAAATTAGTTATTAAATCTTGTTATTATCTTACGTTTTGTCTGCTTTCTTTCTTAGTTATAGTTTTTATCCTATAACCCTTGTCTCAGAAAAGCACGTAGTTTGGCGGACGTAAACACCACACTATGAACTGAACGCGACCCCTTGATCTAAGATTCTTGCATAAAACACTGCTATTCTGAAGGGTTCAATATATGAGCACATATAAATATGTACTCATATATAAGGGTAAGATTGTAGGGCCAGGGAAAACCGCATAGGCAGAAAGGAAAGATTGCCTACACGTAAAACCTGGCGGCTGGGTTATTGCCACATGCAAGGATAATGTGGGTATGGAAATGAGTAGGTATGTTAGTTGGGAGAAGGTATCATGCACCAGATCCATGTCCGTCTTCTCGCCAGTTCGTCTCCGGGGAATCCGATAGAACTCGGCACTGCTGGGAACAGCGCGGGCCTTGCCGGCTACCGAGCAATGGTACAAGTATCCGAAGAACCTGCACCACTACCCGATCGCCATGGGGTCCCTGGTACCGAGCCTCCGTCACCGGAGAGTGGAGGGGGGGCCTCGCCTGCCGAAGCAGGGGCCTAGTGGGCGGTCCATGGGAACGAGCCCCCTTCCTCTCTGCCCTTGCCATGGACCAGTAGACAGGGCAACTGCGATGGGATGACGGATGGTCACCCATGCAGTTGGCGCACACCGGCGCGTCCCGCGGCACCATGCAGCCGGTGTGGTGGTGGCCAGCTGGGCACCGGTTACAACGGACTGGAGAGCCGCAGGATCCCTGGGAGTGGCCCCATCTCAGACAGCGGAAACACTGTAAAAGCTGGCCTGAGCGGGGCTTCATACTACCTGACTAGCGGCGGTCCCTGGCTGAGGCTGGTGGCCTCGCGGCGTCCTGGCTCCCCCTCCTGGGGGCGCTGAGGGCGACGGTCCTCTGGACTGCTGCGGTTGACCTTCCGCTGCTTTGGGGCCGTCCTGGTGGCCCCGGCAGTCTCGGGTGTCCCCTTCCTGGCGGTGGTGGCGGGCGCGAGTTTCCCCGCTAAAGGCCCCACCTGGGGCTCTGGTAGTCGCTCCTCCTCCTGGTTGGTGGGCGCGAGTTGCCCCGCTAAAGGCACCGCCTGAGGTGCTGGTTGTGGAGCCTGCGTCCTCTTGGAGAAGGTCAGGGGCCTGCCTGGGTCCCAACATCTGCCTGCGCGGAGCCGCAGCATGTATGCGAGACCAGACGATTTAGTCGGACCTCGCAGAGAACGCTCGGCTCACTGGGTATACATTCCACTACTAATAAAAGGAGCGGAACACTTGATAATGTAGGACGCAGTTTCCAGTGAAACGTCGGGAGATGTCCTGCCTGGACCGCGGCCTACAAGCCCGGACAACTCTAACATAGTTATGAACGCCGGCCGTGAAAGCCTAAGCTGTTATAAAGGATCCATACATTAAAATAAAGAGTAGTGGTGAATGATTACAGCCTTGCCTCACTCCCGTAAAACCTTAAGCCAACAACTCATTCTAACGTGAATAATTATTTATATTACCTGATGTATTTTCAGTATAATGGAGTATGGCTGCAATAAATTTATTATAAAAATACAGTAGTTGTTTGTACCCTTTGTACGCTTATTATATGTGGATTACAACGCACCCAAGAACGAACTTCTGCGGGAGTCCAGTTTCGAAATACGAGCCTTTCACATAATTGATTGTTGTGTTGTTTGTGTTGGAGATCAAATTTTGAAACTTCACATTTACACAGAAAGCATATCTGACTAACACATATCCAAAGTTGGATGCTGTATCACAATTGAGTTAAGAGTTGTGAGTCTCTAAAGTCGATACTTCGCTCGAACCCCGCAAAAAAACGGTACTTTCTACGTTATACCTGCCATGAGGGATATTAAAATAAGTTCATAAAAACTAACTTTATCATCAATCAACGCAGACATAAACATGGAAAAAGGTGATGTCACTTGTTTTTCTGTAGGCCTTTCGGTTGTGTTGCTATTTATCTCCAAACTCGGGTGCACATAATTTCTGTGCCGAAAGTAGTGCACGATAATGTTAAAGTTTGCGTTGACGTTTCAGGACCAGCTGTTATTATGTAGATCTGTCTCCTTGACGGCCGTAGGTCTACGCTGGCTGCGTGGCTGAGCAGTAACGTTCTTGCCTGCTGTTGCAGGATCAAATCCAGGCGTAGTCATCTGGAATTTGAGGGTGCGCAAATGCGAGGGAGCCATGTCAGTAATGGGTAGATTATTGGCTGAGGAATAACCTAACCACCAAGGGAAGATGATAAAGAAAAGGGAGTGGGTTTCGGACTGGAGAAAAAGGATGGAGAAATAGGAGGAGAGTCCCCCAAAAGTTATAAATTTAACTTTAAATGCACTCAAAGGCGGTTGCCACTGCAAATCCGCTCTCTGATAACTAAAGTGGGTAAGGACCTGGGCAAAGCTGACGGGAAACGCAGCTAGGACTTGGGCGGTTTGCAAGAGAATGGCTTTAGCGTATTTCCTCTCAAGCATGTATATGCCTACTATGGGGAAGGGTGATGGTCTGGCAAGACAATGAGTAACAGACTTATTGTATGTCGGTTCAAAGGAATTAGTTTTTGAACAAATGATTCGAAGAATGCCAATAATTTGAATCGGTTTCGATATTTCCAGTTTCGAAGTTGTAGAGTTCCTGAAAAGCGACCAAGTGCTTCCAAGAAGGATAGTGATAAAAGAATTATACCTTAGGGAATAATTTTGGTAAGTGAACCAATAGTTGCATTTGGAAATGGCTAAGCTTTTACCCAGCAAGGAGCCGACTAAAAGTTCAGGCAAAGAGAAACACTTAACTTTTGGAAAACCAACCATAAGTTTTTTGCAGAGGATCTCCACAAGCAGGAAGCTGGCGTAGCGAGCTGTACTTGCCTTACTGGCCAGTTAGAATTAGCTATTAAAGCTAAGAGAGACTTTACGAAGATAACCACTAAGAGTTCTTGCTCAAATGCAACAAGTGGTGAAAGCCCTATCAATAGATTTAATGGCATTAAGTGGGAAAAGTCAAGGAAGACAGGATCTTGCCTAACTGTTATACTAGAAAAAAGAAAAAGCGAAAAGGAACTCTTAATTTATTTAACAATTCAAAAGAATTTGATGGATTTAACAAAGATATATTTTCAATTTTATTAACAATTTGGGGTCGCAGACCTCAGAAAAAAATTAAAGTTTGCGCCAGGCAATTAACAATTCATTAGGTTTTAAACCTTTAAAAAATCCTCTCAAGAATTTGAAATAGCGAAGATAAAATACAAAATTTAAAGACAATAAAAGTGATTAAAGTTTGACAATAAATCGAGTACAAGGTGTGTACTTTAAGAAATTCTGGGTAAATATCTTGAAAAGAGTAACAAATTCGAAAGTAACAACAACAAAAAGCAGGTAGAATAAAAGAGAAGTTCCTATAACTTCTTGTATTGAAGCTGAATTACTTTTAATAATTACACAAAGAGAGCAGGTCACTTATTGTGAAACCTGAAGAGAAAGTTGAATGGAAGGTTCTAGATCTCCTATGTTTAAGTAGGAATCACGAGACAAATGGGGCAAGATTCCCTTTCGTGAAACCTAGAAATAACTCACTTACGAGTTGAAAGAATTGTATTCCCTAATTAGAAGGGAGAAACCATGTAAGTTTGAAACGTGTACCAGACACGTAGTTATACAGAAATTAATTAATTAATTACATGTAAGCAAAAGTGGGAGGGCACGTCTTTAGAGTGACACCTCATTGTAAAAGACCTAAAGTAACATTTTTATTATGGTTTGTTAGTAAGGGGTTTAGGAAAGATCAACTGGGATGGAAGGTAAATGTTCATGGCCGTATTTATAATAATCGGACGATCGCGACGCGGAAGAAATACTGAAAGAACACTGTTTTTCACTATAGTCTGTTGAAATGGATGAAAAGTTCACTGTAGTAGCGCAAAGGTTTATGGCAAAGAAAGTTATTACAATTATGGAAAATGACTAGTTACACTGGATAGGCGAGAGTCTATTGCTTGAGAAGGTTGTAGATTATAATTAAATACGCCAGAGAAAATTCCAACGGAGGAAGGAACATTAGCTATTGAGCAGTAATTTATAAGGAAGATTCCTCATTTATAAATAGTATTCCCACAAGTGAGTGGAAAATACATGACGGCACGACTTGTAGATAGAGTGCAGAATCTGGAAGGTTCCAGAACGATCCTAATAGAAGAAAAGGGCCAAAGTTATTCCAGCGGTGGAACGAGCTTAATATTTTATAGACAGTGGGTATTCGATAATATCCCACGTTGTGAGAAGATCTCTCATTTAATAAGCATAAGAAATGCAGCTTTTACGAAGATTGGCTTAGACAGACAAAGCTCAATATGGAAAATCCCGCGATGGATGATTATTTCCACAAACAAGTAATCTCACACTGCCTATAAATGATTATTAAAAGCATGTAGATAATAAAACCGATGAAGATGAGGTTAAAATCTGAAGTCTGTACTTATCTTTGCTGCATGGCGATGGTGAAGTTCCCTTTGACGAATAAACTTAAAGTTCCAACATGGCGTGGAATCTAAAGAATGCCTCTTGAGTTCAGGAGGCTGGCTCTAGTTGAGCCTTGACTGACTAAGTCAACTGCCGACGTACAAGTGAGGCCCACTCAGCGAAGCGCAGAGGGACCAGGAAAGGGAAAAGGGTGGGGGTAGGAGACAAAAGGAATACATATCAGAATAGACAACCTTGAAAAAATAAATGTTTTTCTTGATGAATGGTTTTCAAAGAGTTGATAGCAGACGATACTAGCGCAGCATGGTGGGTGAAAAAGTAGACGAAGTTCTCTTGATCACGGAGATGATAGCTGGCGATGGCGACGAGATCTGGTGGCCAGATGGATAAGAAAGTCCTCTTGCACCGGGAAGAATTGAGGAACTTCAGAGATTCGCTGCTAGATGACGCTAGGTGAGTCATGGAAGATATATATCTAGAACAGACTCACAAGTAACATCAGAGACATGACCACCAAAGAGAAACTGGAAGATCACTGTTGGTGTTTGAGAAAAAGGAAGGAATGAACAAGCAAAGAGTATTTAAAAATATACTCTATCTTACCGTGTATTCCACGAATACACCAAGCTGGGAGGGAAAACACCAACAGAGAGCAGGAAAAACAATTAAACATTTAAAGGTAATGGAGCAATTAAAGAGAGTGGTCTTGTGATCTGACCGTTAGTGGTCAAGATTCTGGCCACCCTGACTCTCCCATCCCTTCCAGGATAACACTCGGTCACTCTACCAGAAATCCAGACCAGGGGAGGAGAAACATCCCTAACTAGGACCAAGCCCCCCACTTTAATGTCGGGACTGGAAAGAAACCACTTCTGTCTCCGTTGCAAGGAAGTTAAATATTCCAAGTTCCACCTCTTCCAGAAAGAATTGCGAAGGGCTTCAAGTTTATGCCAAACAATAGGTAGATTAGAATCCCTGAAAGAGCTGGAAAGGGGAGGAGGGGCAGAAAGAGAAGTGCCTATAAGGAAGTGACCAGGTGTGAGTGGAAGCAGGTCATCAGGGTCATTGGAAAGCGGAGTTAAAGGGCGAGAATTAACAACGCCTTCAATCAGAACGGACAGTGAATTAAATTCTTCATAAGTCAGAATGCGATTACCTAAAACCTTTCTTAAATGACGTTTAGTGAGCTTTACGCAGGATTCCCACCTACCACCGTGTTGAGGAGCGTAGGGAGGTATAAAACGCCATTTGAAACCCTTTGAATAGGAAAAATTAGAGATCTGTTCCATGGCAGGAGAAGATGTGAGAGCTTTCTTCCACAAGGACGCTGCGCCCTGAAAGGTGGAAGCGTTATCAGAGAACATCTCTGAAGGAACACCATGCCTAGCAGCGAAGTGAGAGACAGCTGATAAAAAGTAAGAAGTAGAAGCATTCGTTACTAGTTCCAAATGGATTGCGCCAGTAACCATGCAAACAAAGAGAGAAACATAGTGCTTACCAAACAATTTGCGTTTAGCTTCAGGGGAATTTCGTTGATATTGGAACGGACCCATATAGTCCACACCAGTTAGAGCAAATGGGCGTATAGGAGAAGAGCGAAAAGAGGGCAGATCGCTCATTAATTGAGTATTGATTTTAGGTTTCGCTTTGAAGCAAGGAATGCACTTGTGAATAACAGAGGAAACTTCGTGAATTCTATTTATAATCCAGTACTTTTCCCTTAAGAGGCAAAGCAGAGTGCGTCTACCAACATGCAGATTGCGATAATGAAAGTCACATATAATTAAGGAAGTTACGTGATGTTTAGAAGGCAAAATAACGGGATGCTTTTTGTCTTCAGAGAGCAAAGATTGAGAGAGCCTACCACTTACCCTAAGTAACCCATTGTCATCCAGGAACGGGGCCAAAGCACGAAGACGACTGGATTTGGGAAGATCCCTTTTAGAAGAAAGTAAAGACAATTCAGAAGAAAAGGCTTCTTGCTGTGTCAGTCGAAAAACCTTAATGGTAGCGAGATTCAATTCATGATTGGTAAGGTGTGGTTTGGGGAGAAGAGGTTGGTCAACCACAAGATATTTCCATCTAAGGAGATAGGCGACAATTCGAATTAATTTGTGAAAGGGAGAATAGCGGGACAACAAGGGATGAGAAACGTTAGAAACAAGACACGAAGCAGTAGATAGAGATACTTTTGCTTCAGGCAAGTTGGAGTTTGTAGCTGGAGGTTTAGAAGGCCAACAAGAAGAGTCTTCGATTAACCATGAGGGCCCATGCCAGTACAACTGGGAAGCTGCCAATTGAGAGGGTAAACATCCACGAGAGATAATGTCGGCTGGGATGTCAGCACTGGGCACATGCCTCCATTGACATCCCGAAGAAAGAGTTTGAATTTTGGAAACCCTATTAGCAACAAAAGTTTGCCAGTGAGCGGGGTTCTTGGCGATCCAGGAAAGTGTGATCATGGAATCGCTCCAGAGATAGATTTGCGAGAATTCGACTTTTAATACTTCCCGTAATTTTTTAACAAAATCTGCAGCCATGAGTGCAGCATACAATTCAAGCCTAGGCAAAGTGATAGTTTTAAGAGGAGCCACCTTCGATTTGGCACAATCAAGGTTGGAGACTGAAGATCCATTTAATGAACCGCGATAAACCAAATATGCGCAGCAACCATAAGCTTTTTCGGAACTGTCCGCGAACACATGAAGAAAAAAAGATGCATTAGAATGAGCGTTAATTAAATTCCTGAGAATTTCAATTAGGGAAATATCCAGCAAATTGCTGCGAAAAGAAAGCCATCGGTTAAGAAAAGAAAGGGGAACAGTGTCATCCCATTCACATTTGAGCGACCACAGCTCTTGCATGAAGAGTTTGGCTATAACAATAACTGGGGCGAGGAATTGAAGCGGATCAAACATTTTTGCAATTTCAGAGAGAATCTGTCTTTTTGTGTTAGGGAGCTCTTCGGCGAGCGATACTTTATAGATGAGAGTGTCAGTACTAGTGCACCAATGAACTCCAAGAGTTTTTATGGATTCGGAGTTTCCACAAATTTCGACAGAGGAGGGATCTACGTCTTCAATAGGAAACTGGGCGAGAAACTCAGGGGAGTTGGAATTCCACTTATGAAGTGGGAAACCTCCATTCCTTAGCAATGCCTGAAGTTCTAAAGACACGAAAGAAGCTTCCTCCAGAGTGGGGAAGGACTGCAAATAATCGTCAACATAGAATGACGTGGTTAGCGTTTCAGAAGCTTTAGAATCAAGTAAATGACCATCTTGAGGGTCTAACAAGTGTAGGGATCGGATAGCAAGGAAAGCGGAAGGTTTTAAGCCATAAGTAACTGTTTTAAACGAAATACCTTAATGGGCTTACTGATTTCGTCGCGCCACAAGATTCTTTGGAGATCTCGTTGTTCAGGCTGAATTAAAACTTGGCGGTACATCTGTTTTATATCCGCTATAACAGCTATGGGAAATAATCGAAAGTTTAAGAGTATAGCAGATAGATCTGACTGAATAGCAGGACCAGAGTATAGAGTATCGTTAAGGCTGTTGCCATTAACGTCAGGTGATGAACCATTGAAAACAACTCGGATTTTATCCTTTACAAGAGGATTTTTCCACACGGGATGATGATTTAAGAAAACCGTTTCAATTGTGGGGTGCAATTCATCATCAGATTTGTTAACAACTTCCATATGATCTAAGCTTTCATACTCATCCATGAAATCGGTGTACTGCTGTTTAACGAGAGATTCTTTCTTGAATTTGTTCTCGATAGCAAAGAGAGCTTTTCTAGCTTTGGGTTGAGAGTTAATAAGTTTAGGGGGATTATGTAATCTTGGCATTTGAACAATGAACCGACCATCAGAAGAGCGAGTGGTGGTGTTCAGAAAAAGTTGCTCACAGAATTCATTTTCTGAAGAAGTCACGCTAGGAGGATCAACGCTTTCGAGTCTCCAAAACTGTTCCAGATCAGTATTGGCGAAATAACATTGCGATGCGGGTTGGGGAGAATAATGGGGAAGTTGACCGGTGACATTCCATCCAAAATTAGTGTCTCTGGCGACCACGTTTGAGGATAACTTGCGAACCTGTTTACGAAGGCAATTCCAGAAAACATTGGCACTGAAGAGTATGTCAATGGGGTTTTGTATGTTAAACAAAGGATCGGCTAGCCTTAAATGCGAGGGAATGTTTAAACCTGAAATATCCACAGAGTGACTTGGAGTGTCTTCTCCAATGCTATTGAGAATTAGACAATTCAGTTTGAGAAAGTTGTTTCTGTGACAAATATCTCTTAAGGTTAGCTTTGAGAACTGTAAAGCTTGCGATTTTGAGCTGTTAATGCCCGATACGTTAATAGAAGTGGGGTTTACAGGTAGGCCTAGTTTTCTGATCAAGGAATTAGACACAAAAGCATGAGTTGCCGCTGAATCGAGAAGACCGCGTGCACGGACCCAGTTGCCAGAGTTATCCTGAACTTCGATTTGGACAGTGGACAGCAATACTTGGGCACTACGAATGGACTTGGCATTTTGAATGTACGATGAAGCATTGGAACTGTTAGCATTATCACTTTTCTGAGAAGTAGATGCTGTCGATGACCTTGCCTGATCATGACGATGTAGTAATGTGTGATGAGCTTTTTCACAATGGAAGCAAAGTCTTGTGGACTTGCAATTTGAAGCAGAATGAGTGGGCGCTAGGCAGTTGAAGCAATGTTTGTTTTGGGAAACTAATTTTCTTCTGTCGTCGACTGACAGTTCTTTAAAAGATTTGCATAGATATAAGGCATGGGAATCTTTACAAAGTATACACTTTAATGGTTCATTTAAACTCTTGCGAGGTTCGCTTTGAGTGTTTAAAAAGCGAGAGAGCTAGCAATACGGCGTTCACTAGACCTAGTTGGGTAACCAGTGGTGTTTGGCTTAAATTTAGATAAGCTGGACCCAGGTTTTTGGGTACTAGACGCTAAGCGTTCGCTTTTAGGTTTGATAGACATTAATTCAAATTTAGAACTCGGAGATGAGGGTTCACTTTGGTTAGCTAAAGCGGTTAAGAGTTGGCATCTAGCATTTATGAAAGTGACTAAATGCTCGTAAGAGTCGTCGTCTTCTCTAGAAAGTTCAATCTCCCAAGCTTTAAGGGTAGCAGCATCAACTTTAGAAATCACTAAATGTATTAGGAAAGTATCCCAGTGTTCAGTGGGTTGATCTAATTGGGACAGAGCTTTAACATGAAGCTGAGTAGTATCAATGAGAGTACGCAAACTAGTGACGTCATTGTGCTGTGAGGCAGGTAGGTTGAATAGAGCCTTCATATGGCGTTGAATACGTAACCGTAAATTTCTTTATCTTTCAATAAGTTAAAGGCGATGGGGTAATTTTCGGCACTTAAAGGGAGTGCTTCAACTAACTGCAGAGCTTGACCTCAGAGGATAGATCTCAAATAATGAAACTTGTAGATGACTTGAATGTCTTCATTGTCATGAACAAGAGAGCAAAATAATTCATAGAAAGAATCCCAAGTAGATTCGTCTCCGGAGAAGTGGGGTAAATCAATTTAGGTAGAATTGGCTTGGGCTTGTGAGTACTATCGCGGAAAGATGTTTGTGGTTCGTGAAGAGAACCAAGAACAGAGGCGTCCTTTTTCTGCTCCTCTTCGAGTTGGCGTATTATTTTGAAAGCAGAACCTATGCCTTCGTAATATTGGTTTTCTGCTTCGACTCGATCTTCGGTTTGATTGAGCATACAAGTTTCTATTTCAGTTTGGATGTTGCAATAATTTTCATATGACCGTTCAAAATCCCTTACACGATGTTTTAACAAGTCTAATTGAGCTTCTGAGGGATCTAGCTCTTTGATGTATTTTCTGAATCGGGTAATTTGTCCTTTATAGGATGCTCGTTTAGAAGTAAGTTTTTCATCCTTATCCTTTTCAGTAGGAGCCATGACAAGGTAAATAAATTAAAATATAACTCACGAAACTGTGGAACCTTGGAAATGCTCTCAAGCTGGCAGCAGCAAATAAGTTGAAAGAAGGGGACCCACCAAAGGAGACAGGAGCGGCCTCTTTCCACTTCACAGGCTTTGCACGATGTAGTTATAGCTGGAAGAATTAAAGCAGATATTAATAATTTGCAAGGTATTGTCAAATAACCTTTGAAAAAGAATAGCAAATGACAAATGGACTCTCCCGGGTTTTCGGGACCAAATTTTGGGTAGATTATTGGTTGAGGAATAACCTAACCACCAAGGGAAGATGATAAAGAAAAGGGAGTGGGTTTCGGACTGGAGAAAAAGGAAGGAGAAATAGGAGGAGAGTCCCCCAAAAGTTATAAATTTAACTTTAAATGCACTCAAAGGCGGTTACCACTGCAAATCCGCTCTCTGATACCTAAAGTGGGTAGGGACCTGGGCAAAGCTGACGGGAAACGCAGCTAGGACTCGGGCGGTTTGCAAGAGAATGGCTTTAGCGTATTCCCTCTCAAGCATGTATATGCCTACTATGGGGAAGGGTGATGGTCTGGCAAGACAAAGAGTAACAGACTTATTGTATGTCTGTTCAAAGGAATTAGTTTTTGAACAAATGATTCGAAGAATGCCAATAATTTGAATCGGTTTCGATATTTCCAGTTTCGAAGTTGTAGAGTTCCTGAAAAGCGACCAAGTGCTTCCAAGAAGGATAGTGATAAAAGAATTATACCTTAGGGAATAATTTTGGTAAGTGAACCAATAGTTGCATTTGGAAATCGCTAAGCTTTTACCCAGCAAGGAGCCGACTAAAAGTTCAGGCAAAGAGAAACACTTATCTTTTGGAAAACCAACCATAAGTTTTTTGGAGAGGATCTCCACAAGCAGGAAGCTGGCGTAGCGAGCTGTACTTGCCTTACTGGCCAGTTAGAATTAGCTATTAAAGCTAAGAGAGACTTTACCAAGATAACCACTAAGAGTTCTTGCTCAAATGCAACAAGTGGTGAAAGCCCTATCAATAGATTTAATGGCATTAAGTGGGAAAAGTCAAGGAAGACAGGATCTTTCCTAACTGTTATACTAGAAAAACGAAAAAGCGAAAAGGAACTCTTAATTTATTTAACAATTCAAAAGAATTTGATGGATTTAACAAAGATATATTTTCAATTTTATTAACAATTTGGGGTCGCAGACCTCAGAAAAAAATTAAAGTTTGCGCCAGGCAATTAACAATTCATTAGGTTTTAAACCTTTATAAAATCCTCGCAAGAATTTGAAATAGCGAAGATAAAATACAAAATTTAAAGACAATTAAAGTGATTAAAGTTTGACAATAAATCGAGTACAAGGTGTGTACTTTAAGAAATACTGGGTAAATATCTTGAAAAGAGTAACAAATTCGAAAGTAACAACAACAAAAAGCAGATAGAATAAAAGAGAAGTTCCTATAACTTCTTGTATTGAAGCTGAATTACTTTTAATAATTACACAAAGAGAGCAGATCACTTACTGTGAAACCTGAAGAGAAAGTTGAAAGGAAGGTTCTAGACCTCCTATGTTTAAGTAGGAATCACGAGACAAATGGGGCAAGATTCCCTTTCGTGAAACCTAGAAATAACTCACTTACGAGTTGAAAGAATTGTATTCCCTAATTAGAAGGGAGAAACCATGTAAGTTTGAAACGTGTACCAGACACGTAGTTATACAGAAATTAATTAATTACATGTAAGCAAAAGTGGGAGGGCACGTCTTCAGAGTGACACCTCATTGTAAAAGACCTAAAGTAACAATTTTATTATGGTTTGTTAGTAAGGGGTTTAGGAAAGATCAACTGGGATGGAAGGTAAATGTTCATGGCCGTATTTATAATAATCGGACGATCGCGACGCGGAAGAAATACTGAAAGAACACTGTTTTTCACTATAGTCTGTTGAAATGGATGAAAAGTTCACTGTAGTAGCGCAAAGGTTTATGGCAAAGAAAGTTATTACAATTATGGAAAATGACTAGTTACACTGGATAGGCGAGAGTCTATTGCTTGAGAAGGTTGTAGATTATCATTAAATACGCCAGAGAAAATTCCAACGGAGGAAGGAACATTAGCTATTGAGCAGTAATTTATAAGGAAGATTCCTCATTTATAAATAGTATTCCCACAAGTGAGTGGAAAATACATGACGGCACGACTTGTAGATAGAGTGCAGAATCTGGAAGGTTCCAGAACGATCCTAATAGAAGAATAGGGCCAAAGTTATTCCAGCGGTGGAACGAGCTTAATATTTTATAGACAGTGGGTATTCGATAATATACCACGTTGTGAGAAGATCTCTCATTTAATAAGCATAAGATATGCAGCTTTTACGAAGATTGGCTTAGACAGACAAAGCTCAATATGGAAAATCCCGCGAAGGATGATTATTTCCACAAACAAGTAATCTCACACAGCCTATAAATTATTATTAAAAGCATGTAGATAATAAAACCGATGAAGATGAGGTTAAAACCTGAAGTCTGTACTTATCTTTGCTGCATGGCGATGGTGAAGTTCCCTTTGACGAATAAACTTAAAGTTCCAACATGGCATGGAATCTAAAGAATGCCTCTTGAGTTCAGGAGGCTGGCTCTAGTTGAGCCTTGACTAACTAAGTCAACTGCCGACGTACAAGTGAGGCCCACTCAGCGAAGCGCAGAGGGACCAGGAAAGGGAAAAGAGTGGGGGTAGGAGACAAAAGGAATATATATCGGAATAGACAACCTTGAAAAAAAAATTTTTTCTTGATGAATTGTCTTCAAAGAGTTGATAGCAGACGATACTAGCGCAGCATGGTGGGTGAAAAAGTAGACGAAGTTCTCTTGATCACGGAGATGATAGCTGGCGATGGCGACGAGATCTGGTGGCCAGATGGATAAGAAAGTCCTCTTGCACCGGGAAGAATTGAGGAACTTCAGAGATTCGCTGCTAGATGACGCTAGGTGAGTCATGGAAGATATATATCTAGAACAGACTCACAAGTAACATCAGAGACATGACCACCAAAGAGAAACTGGAAGATCACTGTTGGTGTTTGAGAAAAAGGAAGGAATGAACAAGCAAAGAGTATTAAAAATATACTCTATCTTACCGTGTATTCCAAGAATACACCAAGTAGATTTACGGGCTCGTTATAGATCCCCTTCGGGGAAAAAATTCCGGCGCTTCGGGGTCTCCAAAAGCCGAAGTAGTTAAAAGGGACGTAAAACAATTATTATTATTATTATTATTATTATTATTATTATTATTATTATCAGTAGGTCTAGGCCTAGGCTTTTTAGGTGAGCTAAAGGGGATTCTTTTTAAGTTGAGATGAAAAATATATTCTAAGACTAAATCTTTGCTTTCAAGTAATATGTCGAAACGCACATTTCTCAATTAGCCTACGATATTCAGCAAATTGAAGCTGCTATTAAGGTCGTTGAGGAGGACGGAATGAGTATTACAACGGCTACGGAGAGGAATGGTGTTCCGAGAAGCGCCTTCTTGGACAAAATTAAAGGAAAAAATAGAGAGAGGAAGATGAGGCCAAGTTCCTTTTTAACAAATGGTGTTAGTTCAATGGGTTATCTCACTAGGAAAAGCTGGGTTCCCGGTTACAAAGGACGATTTGCAAAATAGCGTCCAGTACCTCACAAAAGATTTGAAGAGGGACTCTCCTTTCAAAGATAGGCGGCCAGGGAGGAAATGGTGTGAATCTTTCCTAAAAAAAATCCAAGCCTGTCTTTAAGAATCCCTCAAAATTTGACAGTAAACCGTGCTGCAATATTACAGAACATCAAATTAAAACCTACTGTCATTTGGTGGAAAACGACATACAGTCCATCTTGTCAGACCCTCGGCGATTGTTCAACGCAGACGTTATGGTATGCCATGGTCTGGTCTCACGTTTTATGTAACTTGACCTCCCATCCCCCGTAAAAATAAAAAAACACGGCATAACAGCCCGGAAAATGACCATTCACTCTCGAACACCGGTCGGGGTAGCCTACATCAATGCACGTTCTTGTGGTCATATTGCTCGAATTTCAATTATTATTAATATTGCACTTTAAGTTAATACAAAAATAACTTATAATAAATGTGTTTAGAGCAGAATTACGATATTTACATGCCCGTATGTCTTCTACCCACCATTCCCGCTTCCCGATGCCGTTTTTTTTTTAATTTCATTTTTTATTTAAATAAAAAACATAATTACTGGTACTGTTTTATTCGTAAATGTTAGCCTCCAAGTCGATAAATCGGTGTCTTAGGCAACAATTGACAGAAATGCATTATAAACAGCAGGCAAGGAAAATTAACAATGTGACGGTAATTGGTGCAAACGGGTGACGAATATAGGAAAAATCCAAAGACATCGTGCCGAGGACTAGGGCAAAAATGCACTTTCTAAAAAAAGACGTAATTTTTTCAAAAACGAATATTTTCGATATTAGAGTTTCGCAGTGTTTGAGTCGAGTTTGAGGTTAGGTACAGTGCTTTTGTTGATTAAATTTACCAGAATGTATAAGGTATATATATTTTCTTGACTAAATCTGTCTTAACATAACGACCATTGGTACATTTACATTATATGTAATTATATACGAGAATGACGACAACTGGCTCAATGACGAATCCCGGTAGAGTCACCTTAACGTAATTTAGAACATATTTCCACCGCACTAGTGATAATAAACATCAATTTCAATTGGTATTGTCCCATAGAACGGTATGAAAATCATGTATTATCCATATTACATAGTTGTGTCACAAGGCATGTTCTCGCCTTCTCAACTAGTAATAAATTATTTTGTGTTGGTATCTTCACATCCCATCCTTCCTAGGACTTGTGCTTGTCAAAGCTACGGACTAGTCTAAATTCTACCGTCGGTATTTCCCAAAAAACTACTATGCATGAGGCAATCAAATATCGGAGGACACACTCAGACGACAAATATTAATACTAAAATACTTTACCTGAGGCAGTCAGAAAGTGGGGACACGCTCCGACTGGGTTCAATCCTCGTCACCTTTGGTTGAATTCGGACCTGTGTGGAGGATTATTTCCCGGCAGCTAGGCCTGAACGAGATAGCCAGGTTGTAGAAACTCTTGATATAACTTCCTTTCTGTAAATTAACCAGTGATGAAATTTCTCATCAAAATAATGCAGGATTCGTCAAATGCTGTGTCAGAAATAACGCTAGTTCATTCCAATGAACCATACTAAAATGCAAACATTACGAAGCTATCTTATAGGTTAATACACAATACTATCTTAAATTATCACACAGGGGCCAATCCTCGTCTCGATTGTTTTAATTCACATACCTAGAAGTGAAAATAAATACTATCAACATAATTCACAATTACATTAATCCATAAAATTAAAAAGGAAAATATTAACTGCAAATACCTTCACATTGTTCACGACGGTTAAAATTTCATCCCAATTGCGGTGGAGCAAAGAAGATCTGATGCGGAAGCCTGGAAGTAACGATATGGTACACACTCTCTCTCTGACACATATTTTCCTTGCGAAGCAGCCGCATTCACATGATCACGAGACGCTTGTATATTACCTACTGCTGACATACCCTAATCCTTTACAAAATAACACAATAAATACACGAATGTTTCCTAATACAAAACGATAGTCGCCGAAATCCGGACTTAAACTGACAAAGCTAATGGTGCGATAACGTGACATACACAAGAACACAGGTTGACTGGTGTCACCATACATTTGCATAAAAAAATTAGCGTCACAAAATGCCCAAGCAACGACAAAATAAGTAAAACGCCCAAAATGGCCGTACAAAAAACATGGATAAGCAATTAGTTAATTAACATGACTCAAGAATAGTAGGGATGCGGCATGAATAGCTCCCCAATTAAATCGCAACAAATTATAATCATTCAGGCTTTAAATGCAAAACTCTTACGTAGCAATTATACAGGTCTCGCTACCAGCTGCTAATGACCTTATCTAACCCTCTGATCTGCGTGGCGAGCGGACCGCTCATTCACTCACTCTTCAAATACCACAGGTGTGTCATAATCAAAATATACTCTGGGCTCCCCTCGGCTCCATGAGTACCGTAGAACATGCCTTTCTTAGGCCACTGAAAACGTGTGCATATAATTTATAGAACAACAGACACATATTGAAAGATCCATCCTGGGATATCAAGGTTCCAATATCTCCTGACCAATCGCCCCTCAGGCGTTGATTGTCGGAGGAAATGCGGCAGACAGGAGATGAATCAAGTCACTCCCGCAAGCAATTAATTACACACACCATATGACACAAACACCTGTATTCAGCTCCAAGACCCACGCACACGCACGCCAGATCAGAGTTCCCTACTGTCTCCACATGACAAGTAACTAATGAATTTTTTAATGAAATTAATTACGATAAAGCTAATGGTTTTTCGTATCAACAAATTGCAACAAGGCAATACCACAAATATATTTAAACAGCCTGATCGACTATAAATTCACAAGACAAATATAATGCCCCCAAATCTGGGATTACGTTAATTTTTCTGCAAGATTCAATTATCACCGCGACCCTAGTTTCTTGGCCATGAAACAACTCGTTTGCACGTCAATTTCCATGCACTCCCACGCGTCATAAAAATCACATACACAAGACAAAAACACAAAATAAAATCTAAACATTTTATTTACGCAAATTGTCACGTTACGCCCACGAAAATAACAAGTATGTCAGCTACGCGAAGAACACAAAGATTTTACATTTAAAAGACAAGCAAAACAAATATTTACAAGATTTTCCTTACAACAAACAAACCGACCCGTCCAAAATTACGTATATAAATTTAATTTTTGTACACATCTCTTTCAGTCCATCATTACGTCATGGATATCGCCTGCCATCACCCCTAAGTGGTGGCCTAGCCCTTCATAGATATCTCGGCAATGGTTGAAACGGATGTCTTCCTTCCTTCATTGGCTGTGGAGTTTACCTTGCTGTTATGAGAAAATTCAATATTAACACACGCTTTATTCCTGCTATCTAACTGCTTTAATGTCGACTACTTAATTCATCGAAAACGTTCCTGTAGTAGTGCGTAGACTGGCCCTAACGTCTGTGGTCTGATAACCACCTATCTAAACACTGAATTTATCGTAAAACTTTCAACACATCTATTGCATCGCACCAACTAGAACATTAAATATGCAGAATTTTACAACTACTTTGCATCGCACAGATGCGCAAAATGTTCAAGTCTCAAAGTATCTAGTGCCCTCACTGACACACAGAATAAGTGTAGTGTCCCCTCTGACACGCAGAATGAGTATGTAGTAGTAGGATAAAAAGGGCGGTTCTGGGGCAGGGGCTAATGGGCAAGATGGCCGCCGCGCGCAAACGCCCAATGTTATTCTTATGAAGGGGTTAGTCATAGCTGGGGCAGGGGCTGATGGGCAACATGGCCGCCACGCGCTGAGACCGTGCATGACGTCACAAGGAGAGGTCGGCCGTGTAGTTGTTAAGTGGAATATTTATTATTATTATTACTATTTTTAGGTAATTATTGATTGATCGTGTACAATCAAGACCAGCCTTATATTGTCCACTTTTTGGTGTAGTGGCTAGCATTCTTGGCGGTCATTTCTGAGGTTCGAATCCCCGGCTCTGCTAAGAAATTTAATTTCTGGTCTCAAGAGTGGAACGGGGTACACTCAGCCTTGTGAGGTAAAACTGACTGGAGCTGGCTTTTGATTCATACTGCAGCCATTCTACCTAACCCAACTTCACCTAACCTAACCTAACCTAACCTAACTTCACCTAACCTAACCTAACCTAACTTCAATGTCAGAGAGAAAAAAAAGAAAGAGCAAATGAGAGAGCACAAATAATAAACTTAGTTATAACCTAACCTAACCTAACCCACAGAAACCTCTTTTAAAGATTTTAGATTTTATATTTTAACATTTTATATTTTAATATTTTTGATTTTTGATTTTTTCATTTTACTTTTTTTATTTTACATTTTACATTTTTGATTTTTTGTATTTTAGATTTTATGATTTTTTAGATTTTACATTTTAAATTTTATTTTTTTCATTTTAGATTTCACATTTTACATTTTCCAAAAAGAGTAAACTACAAGGTCACATACTTAACCTCACCAAACCTAACTTCACCAAACCTAACTTAAGCTAATCCAAAGGCTAATGCACATACACAAAGTATATAAGCACATGCAACTATGCTTATGCTAGTCTTATAGGCCACTGTACAACATGATCACTACCCCAACCGGGTTATTTTTTTTCATTTTTTTGTTTACACATTTGTCAATTTTCCAATTTCCCATTTTCAGTTTTTTTTAATGTCAGTTTTAAGTTTTTCAATTTCATAATATGGAAATATGGATTTTGCATTTTGTTGTTTACACATTTGTCAATTTTCCAATTTCCCATTTTCAGTCTTTTTTAATGTCAGTTATAAGTTTTTCAATTTCATAATATGGAAACATGGACTTAGCATTTTGTTGTTTACACATTTATCAATTTCACAATTTCCCATTTACAGGTTTTAAAATGTCAGTTTAAAGTTTTTCAATTTCATGATATAGAAACATGGATTTCCCAATTTGTTGCTTACACATTTGTCAATTGACCAAATTCTCATTTACAGTTTTTAAAATTTCAGTTTAATGTTTTTTTCTATTGTGTCAATATGGAAACATGGATTTTCTAATTTGTGTTTTACATGTTCATTTTGCATTAGGAGTGGAGAGAGGTGGGTAGTAATTAAAAATGTACAAGCAGTGTCCATTCAATATTTTTTTATTTTAAATACTTGTACACTATCTACACGTAGTACATTTTTTATATATTCTTTTTTGTTATAAATTATACAGTTGTTTTTATTTTGTTTCTATTTTATTTATTTTTTGATTATGAATACCATTCTTTATTTTTGTTTTTAATTTTTGTAGTGCTATTGTTTTATTTCCTACATTGTTTTGTTTTATGTATTTGCTAGTTGTAGGTAAAAGATTTTGATATTCATAACTTAACTCTTTAAGCATGGTTAATGATTGAGTAATGACCATAGGAATGAGTACCTATACCGTCAGCATCAATCACTCTTTTATCATCACCAGGACACAAAGGAATTTTATTTAGTCTTATAGATGATATGTCATGTTGTTTAGTAGCGATAATGTTCATTGGTATTCTTTTTACATTGTTTTTCATGACACAATCCATATAATCTTGAAAGCTTATACAATTTTGACAACACTTTTGTTAATACCTTTAATCTTTTTGATTTCTTAACCATTTATGTCTAAAGCGTACATTTTAGCTCCAAGTCCAACAAATGCTTTTATAATTTGTCCACAAGCCTGGTCTTTAAATTTCCTCAACTTTTTCTTGTTTGATGTAGAGTAACATATGTGATTAGTAGGATAATCTGATGTGTCCAGGTGTTCTAGGAAATCCAACTTGTCTTGATATACATTTGGGGTGTTAACCAAATAAATGAACGAGTCGGTATCCATATACACAAGAGTTTAAGATTGTTCATTCCATAATAGGGTAGCAGGACATCATAGTGGTGGGAATACATTAGAGTTTTTGAAATATCCAGTATACACATTCCAATATATATTGGCTTATTGAATACAATGTTACGTTTAGCCATGTGGAAAGCAGCTAGGTTAGGACCATAAATTGTTCTTTCAATAAATGTCGGGTTTGCTATTAGCTTTTCTGCCTTTTTGCTGTCAGTCACAAGACGTATGTCTATTCTTTTACGGATATTTTCCATTGTTTTGCCAAAAATAGCATTGTTGAGTAATTTGTACAGATTTTTCTCAAAATCATTTTTGGCTTGTTTTCGAAGGTTGTTATTAAAATCAACATATGCCTTTAGCCAAGGTCTTTGTTTAAACTTTAACACACGATGAATTTTTATCAATTTTATTCCATGATCTAAAGCCTGTTTTAATGCCATGTAGTGAACAACCTATCGCCTTCGATTTCCTAGTTGAGGAATTAGTTTTTCAGATACGAATCCTTAGGTTGTGTACACTCTGGTAGGAAAGGTAAATCGTTTTGTAGATCATGAAGGTCAGATGGGTAATCAACATCAACGTCTAGAATGTATCCCACAGGATTGTCTTCCTTTAGTGTTTCTAGGTCAACAGTATCTGGAGAAACCCACTGAAATCCGCCATAAGGAAGAGAGTGGCACATAGCCAACCGTATTGGTTGTTGGCATCATCATAGGTAATAAACTGCGATGGTTTCTCAGAATCATAGGTTTCCATGTATTTATTGTTAGCTTCAGCATACCGATGAGACACCTGGCATATGCCTCCACGTATTCCAGACTCAATTAGAAGAATCTGATCGTAATCCTGTAGCAATTCCAGTTCAATTCCTGTGTAAATGAGCATTGCCTCGAAACTTAAACCAGGCGAAGTAAAAAAGTGTGCCGCATCCACTCGGTGTGTTTCTAGTGTTTTGTTTCTAAAGGTTTCAAAGTTGTCTGCAAGGAGGAGTACATCAGAAGTTAGGTAGAGGTCACTATATTCCCCTAGAGTTTTAATGTTGAACTGATTTCAGATATTGTTGGCATGTTCATAGTCTTCTTGACTAACATCTTCTTGACTTAATTTGTTAAAGAATACCTCTTTTGGAGGTAAACACGTTTCACTTAACTTTTCCCATGAATCAATGGAATCATAACAAAATACCCCTTTACGAGTCATGAGCGATGCATTTTCTATCCAAAGTACTTGTCTGTTTCAGGGTATGATGTTCAGTTGGAAACTAAGTTTTCCACACTACTTGGCATTAACCAAAACGTGTCGACAAATCGAAGCTCAACATTTCCCACATATTTGGTAAAGGAAATGTACTTTTCTTTGGAGTTAGCGATAACATCCACTCTCTCAGTAGTACATCCTAATTGCTTTACAATGAAATTTGCGTCATAGCCGCTCATATTATGTAGAAACACAGGAACGGGGTTACGTGTTTTACACCTCAAATTACAGTTATTGTGAGAACTTCCACGGTATTCCCCTGTAATATGGCAATGGTCTCGAACTTTCCAGTCCTCTTTGGTAAATGGTTTTTGACACAAATAACAGATTTCAGAAGATTGGAACTCTGCTTCTTGATCCTCAGTTAAGGCCTTTGGAACATTTAAGCTGTAAAGGCGATCGATTTCATTAGCTATTGAGATCAAACAGTCCATAAACTTTTCTGCAGGGTCAGGTCCACGATAAATAACAGGATGGCTTGGAAGGTTTGTCTTTATGTGTTCCACAGCAGGTGAGGGTTTAACGAATATACCAAAGCTCATAGGAACATGACTCTGGTATGGCACTGTATAACTTGCTCCAGGATTGGGTAAACATGTTTGATATGGTAAGAGTATACTTTCGAAATCTGCATAGATAACGTAAGGTATTCTCAGCATTTTTTCAACATTTAAGAATTTCACAATTGAGTTTTAAATAGGCATTTCAACCCTAGCAATGTCATGCTGGACACACAAAGCTCTATGTTCTTTTAATTTGTCCATTCCTTGTTGTCCATATCGATTATCGAAGTGAGTAAAACACCGTTTACACGTATATATCTTATGTTCATGGGGATAATCTGATGTCCTACTAGTTTATCAAAATCTTTGATAAAGACGTAGTGGTTCTGTCCGGATGATGAACTTAGCAGAAGGAGGTCACGATGGTCTTGCAGCTCTTGATCCACAACCTTTAGAGGGAACAGTTTATTGTCTTCTTCCAATCCAAATACATTAATTGATATATCGTTGGCTTTTTCAAATTTGGTAATGTCAGCTAGCAATGTAGGAAATGATATTACTGAAAAATCATACTTGTTTTCCAGATCATTGTATTTACTAACGCGTTTAGCATCCGTTTTAACTAGTTTTGCTAAAATGGCATACATAAAACATCTCTCGTCCTTAACGTTTTGAGGATTAATGCAGGCTTTTCTTGCTTGTATAGCTGCTGGTAATGGAATATATGTGCTTCCACGCAAGGGATTGGACTTATTTACTTTCAATCGTACTCCTTCCACTGCTAACAAAGCCCAATTACTGCCTTTTAGCTCAGATTCTTCCATTTCAGTAGTTAAATTTATAATTGTGTTTCCAAGAATTTACTTAAGTCTGTTTCCAAAAATAGGGCCTGATTTCATGTTTTAAAAGCCCGATCTGTAATTTCGTTGGTAGTTGTATGAATAAATCTACACTCAGCCACAAGATTAACTTTTATCGACTTTTGTTTTGCTAGTTCTTTGTGCATAGCTTGTATTATTAGCTGTTTGGACTCTTTAATGTATGAATTTAAATCCTTACACGTATCACAGCGTATGAAATAGGATCTAAGTCGACCTTCAAAAGATGTCTCATATTCAATAAGTCCATTTTTGTCTGGGACCATTGAAAGTAGGTAATGTTTTGTAGTCTCCGCTTTTTGTCTTTTATCTGCCGATACAAAATTACAACATTCTTCATGCCAACATTCGTTGTACACATTGTTGAATGTACTACCACAGGTCTTGCACTCATGGAATTCACCACACGATACTTCATGTCGCTTCCTATGATAGTCTCGAAGAAAAGTATTTCCACACTCTTTACACATATAGCTAGGAATGGGGTCTTCCATTATGAATGTTGATTTCTGCAAACAGCTGCTTACTGCGTATCACAGGGCTAGAGGTTGGTCGGTGAGACGGTCTTTC
This sequence comes from Meconema thalassinum, assembly GCA_946902985.2. Taxonomy (NCBI): domain Eukaryota; kingdom Metazoa; phylum Arthropoda; class Insecta; order Orthoptera; family Tettigoniidae; genus Meconema; species Meconema thalassinum. The sequence goes on along the minus strand of OX336389.2, from coordinate 590,819,726 downwards.
ACAATGTGAACACCGTGAGAGGTAGTATTCAACTGGTGATATTCTTGTTAAGGGTCCTCTAATATAGCCTAGTCTAGACCAATAGCTCTTTACAGCGTATGAGAAGGCTGTAGACTGGACAGTGAGACGGTCTTTCACAATGTGAACACTGTAACAAGTAGTAGTAAACTGATTGTATTCTTGATAAGGGTTCTGTAATATACCATAGTCTATACCAACAGCTACTTACTGTGTAGTACAAGGCTATACAATGGTTGTTTTGACAGTCTTTCGCGATGTGAACACCATGAGAGATAATAGTCAACTGGTGATATTCTTGCTAAGGGTCCTTTAATATACCCCTAGTTAAGGGTAACAGCTGTTTGCTGCATATGACAAGGGCTAAAGACTGGTTGTTTCAATGGTCTTTCACAATGTAAACACTGTGACAGTAGTTAACTGAAAATATTCTTATACCCTACTCAAGGTTATCAGGTACTTACTGCATATCAAAAGGCTGTACAATCATGTGTGTTAGGCACTCTTTCTTGCTAAGGACTCCAATATTCCCTACACAAGGCTATACATGTAAGTTCTAAACACTTAGTGGTTATTTGTATATTAAATTTATATACACAGCTTATACAAGCACGTTTTTTCACACAGTAAAACTTTGTCAAATAGCCACATGTGACACGCAAAGTATGTTTCCCCTATCTAGCGGTGACTATGGAAACTACCTGAACGACCAGTATGGTACCTAGTGCTCCATATCAACACTACTGAATGACTAGCATGCTATCTAGCGGCTGATATCAACACCCCACTCAACTACCTACATGCTACCTAGCGGCGGATATCAACACTCACTCAACTCACCTAACCTAACCTGACCACGCCTGACTTGTCTACTGAACCTATCCTAATCTAATCCTAGCTAACCTCACCTGACGTGACCATACCTGTTTGTAAGCAACAACAACAACACACTAAGATTCCATGAATTCCAGAGTACTTTTAGATTAATTATCGACTCTCAACTCTTATAACTATGTCTATCGCACTCTGTCAAAATATATTTTTTTTAATTTTTGCTCGGTATCACTACTAAGGTGACAATGGGTTTTCCAATCCTATCACTATAAATCCATTACCCCCGCTCTTATCTCGGTCTCGACAAAAACCATGCCTATTTTTATTATGTAAGATAATGTAATGTTCGGGTGCAAAGTGGGTGCAAAGTGTGTGCAAATTAGGTGAAAAAGTGAGTGAAAAGTGAGTGCAAAGTGGGTGCAAAGTGGGTGCAACGTGTGTGCAAAAGTGGGTGCAAAAGTGGGGTGTAAATTTGGTACTCTATTTGTAATGGCTTATTTGACAAGTTATTTTGTGGTACCCTATTTGTAATGGCTTATTTGACAAGTTATTTTTGTCAATGTGTATATAGGATATTTCTCTTGTTCTTGGAAAGTATCTCAGCCCATTTTTGTGATAGCATAATGCTTACCGCCATGTTTGTAAGCAACAACAACACACTAAAATTCCAAGAATCCAAACTACTCTAAGGTTAATGATTGTCTCTCAACTCCATTCCACGCCTAGTCAAAAACATTATACATTTCAAATATTCCAAAAAGGTAAATTGGGACAGTAGGCTATATGTTTAAACTAAAAATCATATAAAATCATATGCTAACTCCAACACCTACGTCTATCCCACTCTCAGTCATAAAAAAATATTCATTAAATTTTTCCAAAAAATATTTGGAAAGTAGGCTATATTTTGAAAACTAATCATCCTAAAAAGTCATATATAGACTCAAACCAATGGCTTTTATGTCCTTAATCGTTAGAACAAAACATGGAATTTTTGACATTTTTCCAAAAAATATTCATTTTTAAAAATGGGCTATAGTTTGTAAACTATGGAATTTACAAAAAAATGTGTTTGACATAAATGACAGGTATTTACTCCCTGTACCCTAAAACCAAGTCCCAGGTCTCTGGGACAAAATCCAAAAGGTTCAATTTTGAAAGTAGGCGATATTTTGAAATCTACTCATTCTAAAAAGTCATATATAGGCTCAAACAAATGTTCTTTAAGTCCTTTAACGTTAGAATAAAACTGAATATATTTTCAATTTTTCCAAAAAAAGGTCAATTTTCAAAATTGCCTATATTTTGGATACTAAGAATTTTACAAAAAAAAGTTTGTTTAACGTAAATGAAAGGTCTTTACCCCCTCTTCCCCCAAAAAAATTGTAGGTGCCTAGGACAAAAACTGTGCAGTAGTGGTTTTGGGGGGTTTCTAGGCCCTCTTACGGCTTTCCTCCTACAAGATGGCGGCCGCGTGAGTCCAACTACTTACATGGCGCGCACATCTATTTTCCCACGGAACAAAACCTATGTTGGGCGCTGTCCTCGGCCTTGGGAACATAGGTGTGCTTGCCATGTAAGTAGTTGGACTTACGCGGCCGCCATCTTGTAAGAGGAAAGCCGTAAGAGGGCCTAGAACTGCCCAAAATCCACTACTGCACAGTTTTTGTCCTAGGCACCTACAATTTATTTTTGGGGAAGAGGGGGTAAAGACCTTTCATTTACGTTAAACAAACTTTTTTGTAAAATTCTTAGTTTCCAAAATATAGGCAATTTTGAAAATTGACCTTTTTTGCAAAAATTGAAATTATGTTCAGTTTTATTCTAGCGTTAAAGGACCTAAAGAACATTTGTTTGAGTCTATATATGACTTTTTAGAATGATTAGTTTTCAAAATATCGCCTACTTTCAAAATTGAACCTTTGTGGATTTTGTCCCAGAGATCTGGGACTTGGTTTTAGGGTATAGGGAGTAAATACCTATCATTTATGCCAAACACATTTTTCTAAATTCCATAGCTTACAAAATATAGCCCATTTTTTAAAATGAACATTTTTTGGAAAAATGTCAAAAATTCCATGTTTTGTTCTAACGATTAAGGACATAAAAGCCATTGGTTTGAATCTATATATGACTTTTTAGGATGATTAGTTTTCAAAATATAGCCTACTTTCCAAATATTTTTTGGAAAAATTTATAGAATATTTTTTTTGACTGAGAGTGGGATAGACGTAGGTGTTGGAGTTAGCATATGATTTTATATGATTTTTAGTTTAAACATATAGCCTACTGTCCCAATTTACCTTTTTGGAATATTTGAAATGTATAATGTTTTTGACTAGGCGTGGAATGGAGTTGAGAGACAATCATTAACCTTAGAGTAGTTTGGATTCTTGGAATTTTAGTGTGTTGTTGTTGCTTACAAACATGGCGGTAAGCATTATGCTAACACAAAAAAGGGCTGAGATACTTTCCAAGAACAAGAGAAATATCCTATATACACGTTGACAAAAATAACTTGTCAAATAAGCCATTACAAATAGGGTACCACTTTTACACCCCACTTTTGCACCCACTTTTGCACCCACTTTTGCACACACTTTGCACCCACTTTGCACCCACTTTGCACCCATTTTGCACCCACTTTGCACTCACTTTTCACTCACATTTACACCTACTTTGCACATACATTGCACTCACTTTTACACCCTCTTTGCACCCACTTTGCACCCAAACATTTCATTATCTGACATAATAAAAATAGGCATGGTTGTTGTCGAGACCGAGATAAGAGCGGGGGTAATGAATTTATAGTGATAGGATTGGAAAACCCATTATCACTTTAGTAGTGACATCGAGCAAAAATTTTTAAAAAATCGTGTTTTTGACAGAGAGGGATAGACTTAGTTATAAGAGTCGAGAGTCGATAATTAATCTAAAAGTACACTGGAATTCATGGAATCTTAGTGTGTTGTTGTTGCTTACAAACAGGTATGGTCACGTCAGGTGAGGTTAGCTAGGATTAGATTAGGATAGGTTCAGTAGACAAGTCAGGCGTGGTCAGGTTAGGTTAGGTGAGTTGAGTGAGTGTTGATATCCGCCGCTAGGTAGCATGTTGGTAGTTGAGTGGGGTGTTGATATCAGCCACTAGATAGCATGCTAGTCATTCAGTAGTGTTGATATGGAGCACTAGGTACCATACTGGTCGTTCAGGTAGTTTCCATAGTCACCGCTAGATAGGGGAAACATACTTTGCGTGTCACATGTGGCTATTTGACAAAGTTTTACTGTGTGAAAAAACGTGCTTGTATAAGCTGTGTATATAAATTTAATATACAAATAACCACTAAGTGTTTAGAACTAACATGTATAGCCTTGTGTAGGGAATATTGGAGTCCTTAGCAAGAAAGAGTGCCTAACACACATGATTGTACAGCCTTTTGATATGCAGTAAGTACCTGATAACCTTGAGTAGGGTATAAGAATATTTTCAGTTGACTACTACCTGTCACAGTGTTTACATTGTGAAAGACCATTGAAACGACCAGGCTTTAGCTCTTGTCATATGCAGCAAGCAGCTGTTACCCTTAACTAGGGGCATATTAAAGGACCCTTAGCAAGAATATCACCTGTTGATTATTATCTCTCATGGTGTTCACATCGTGAAAAACTGTCAAAACAACCATTGTACAGCCATGTACTACACAGTAAGTAGCTGTTGGTCTAGACTATGGTATATTACAGAACCCTTAGCAAGAATACTATTCAGTTTACTATTACTTGTTACAGTGTTCACATTGTGAAAGACCGTCTCACTGTCCAGTCTACATCCTTGTCATACTCTTTAAAGAGCTATTGGTCTAGACTAGGCTATATAAGAGAACCCTTAACAAGAATATCACCAGTTGAATACTACCTCTCACGGTGTTCACATCGTGAAAGACCGTCTCACCGACCAACATCTAGCCCTGTGATACGCAGTAAGCAGTTGTTTGCAGAAATCAAAATTAATAATGGAAGAACCCATTCCTAGCTATATGTGTAAAGAGTGTGGAAATACTTTTCTTCGAGACTATCATAGGAAGCGACATGAGGTATCGTGTGGTGAATTCCATGAGTGCAAGACCTGTGGTAGTACATTCAACAATGTGTACAACGGACGTCGGCACGAAGAATGTTGTAATGTTGTATCGGCAGCTAAAAGACAAAAAGCGGAGACTACAAAACATTACCTACTTTCAATGGTCCCAGACAAAAATGGACTTATTGAATATGAGACATCTATTGAAGGTCGACTTAAATCCTATTTCATACGATGTGATACGTGTAAGGATTTAAATTCATACATTAAAGAGTCCAAACAGCAAATAATACGAGCTATGCACAAAGAACTAGCAAAACACAAGTCGATAAAAGTTGAACTTGTGGCTGAGTGCAGATTTATTCATACAACTACTAACGAAATTACAGATCGGGCTTTTAAAACACGAAATCAGGCCCTATTTTTGGAAAAAAACTTAAGTAAATTCTAGGAAACACAATATACAAAGTTAACTACTGAAATGGATGAATCTGAGCTAAAAGGCAGTAATTGGGCTTTGTTAGCAGTGGAAGGAGTACGATTGAAAGTAAATAAGTCCGATCCCTTGCCTGGAAGCACATATATTCCATTACCAGCAGCCATACAAGCAAGAAAAGCCTGCATTAATCCTCAAAACTTTAAGGACGAGAGGTGCTTTATGTATGCCATTTTAGCAAAACTAGTTAAAACGGATGCTAAACGCGTTAGTAAATACAATGATCTGGAAAACAAGTATGATTTTTCAGTAATATCATTTCCTACATTGCTAGCTGACATTACCAAATTTGAAAAAGCCAACGATATATCAATTAATGTATTTGGATTGGAAGAAGACAATAAACTGTTCCCTCTAAAGGTTGTGGATCAAGAGCTGCAAGACCATCGTGACCTCCTTCTGCTAAGTTCATCATCCGGACAGAACCACTACGTCTTTATCAAAGATTTTGATAAACTAGTAGGACATCAGATTATCCCCATGAACATAAGATATATACGTGTAAACGGTGTTTTACTCACTTCGATAATCGATATGGACAACAAGGAATGGACAAATTAAAAGAACATAGAGCTTTGTGTGTCCAGCATGACATTGCTAGGGTTGAAATGCCTATTTAAAACTCAATTGTGAAATTCTTAAATGTTGAAAAAATGCTGAGAATACCTTACGTTATCTATGCAGATTTCGAAAGTATACTCTTACCATATCAAACATGTTTACCCAATCCTGGAGCAAGTTATACAGTGCCATACCAGAGTCATGTTCCTATGAGCTTTGGTATATTCGTTAAACCCTCACCTGCTGTGGAACACATAAAGACAAACCTTCCAAGCCATCCTGTTATTTATCGTGGACCTGACGCTGCAGAAAAGTTTATGGACTGTTTGATCTCAATAGCTAATGAAATCGATCGCCTTTACAGCTTAAATGTTCCAAAGGCCTTAACTGAGGATCAAGAAGCAGAGTTCCAATCTTCTGAAATCTGTTATTTGTGTCAAAAACCATTTACCAAAGAGGACTGGAAAGTTCGAGACCATTGCCATATTACAGGGGAATACCGTGGAAGTTCTCACAATAACTGTAATTTGAGGTGTAAAACACGTAACGCCGTTCCTGTGTTTCTACATAATATGAGCGGCTACGACGCAAATTTCATTGTAAAGCAATTAGGATGTACTACTGAGAGAGTGGATGTTATCGCTAACTCCAAAGAAAAGTACATTTCCTTTTCCAAATATGTGGGAAATGTTAAGCTTTGATTTGTGGACACGTTTCGGTTAATGCCAAGTAGTTTGGAAAACTTAGTTTCCAACTTAACATCATACCCTGAAACAGACAAGTACTTTGGAAAAGGAAATGCATCGCTCATGACTCGTAAAGGGGTATTTTGTTATGATTCCATTGATTCATGGGAAAAGTTAAGTGAAACGTGTTTACCTCCAAAAGAGGTATTCTTTAACAAATTAAGTCAAGAAGATGTTAGTCAAGAAGACTATGAACATGCCAAAAATATCTGGAATCAGTTCAACATTAAAACTCTAGGGGAATATAGTGACCTCTACCTAACTTCTGATGTACTCCTCCTTGCAGACAACTTTGAAACCTTTAGAAACAAAACACTAGAAACACACCGAGTGGATGCTGCACACCTTTTTACTTCGCCTGGTTTAAGTTTCGAGGCAATGCTCATTTACACAGGAATTGAACTGGAATTGCTACAGGATTACGATCAGATTCTTCTAATTGAGTCTGGAATACGTGGAGGCATATGCCAGGTGTCTCATCGGTATGCTGAAGCTAACAATAAATACATGGAAACCTATGATTCTGTGAAACCATCGCAGTTTATTACCTATGATGATGCCACCAACCAATACGGGTGGGCTATGTGCCACTCTCTTCCTTATGGCGGATTTCAGTGGGTTTCTCCAGATACTGTTGACCTAGAAACACTAAAGGAAGACAATCCTGTGGGATACATTCTAGACGTTGATGTTGATTACCCATCTGACCTTCATGATCTACACAACGATTTACCTTTCCTACCAGAGTGTACACAACCTAAGGATTCGTCTCTGAAAAAACTAATTCCTCATCTTGGAAATCGAAGGCGATATGTTGTTCACTACATGGCATTAAAACAGGCTTTAGATCATGGAATAAATTTGATAAAAATTCATCGTGTGTTAAAGTTTAAACAAAGACCTTGGCTAAAGGCATATGTTGATTTTAATAACAACCTTCGAAAACAAGCCAAAAATGATTTTGAGAAAAATCTGTACAAATTACTCAACAATGCTATTTTTGGCAAAACAATGGAAAATATCCGTAAAAGAATAGACATACGTCTTGTGACTGACAGCAAAAAGGCAGAAAAGCTAATAGCAAACCCGACATTTATTGACAGAACAATTTATGGTCCTAACCTAGCTGCTTTCCACATGGCTAAACGTAACATTGTATTCAATAAGCCAATATATATTGGAATGTGTATACTGGATATTTCAAAAACTCTAATGTATTCCCACCACTATGATGTCCTGCTACCCTATTATGGAATGAACAATCTTAAACTCATGTATATGGATACCGACTCGTTCATTTATTTGGTTAACACCCCAAATGTATATCAAGACAAGTTGGATTTCCTAGATCACCTGGACACATCAGATTATCCTACAAATCACATATGTTACTCTACATCAAACAAGAAAACGTTGGGGAAATTTAAAGACGAGGCTTGTGGACAAATTATAAAAGCATTTGTTGGACTTGGAGCTAAAATGTACGCTTTAGACATAAATGGTAAAGAAATCAAAATGATTAAAGGTATTAACAAAAGTGTTGTCAAAAATTGTATAAGCTTTCAAGATTATATGGATTGTGTCATGAAAAACAATGTAAAAAGAATACCGATGAACATTATCGCTACTAAACAACATGACATATCATCTATAAGACTAAATAAAATTGCTTTGTGTCCTGGTGATGATAAAAGAGTGATTGATGCTGACGGTATAGGTACGCATTCCTATGGTCATTGCTCAATCATTAACCATGCTTAAAGAGTTAAGTTATGAATATCAAAATCTTCTACCTACAACTAGCAAATACATAAAACAAAAGAATTTAGGAAATAAAACAATAGCACTACAAAAATTAAAAAATAAAAATAAAAAATGGTATTCATAATCAAAAAATAAATAAAATAGAAACAAAATAAAAACAACTGTATAATTTATAACAAAAAAGAATATATATAAAAATGTACTATGTGTAGATAGTGTACAAGTATTGTGGTGTTTGAAGCCATATTTTCAGTGTTGCCTTAGTAAACAAGAGTTTAGTGCTTTTCAGTCGGTCAACACGAATGTACCCAAAGGAGATGGGTTATGCCCTAATCCTGAAATAAATTACATGAGATTAATAAAACACTAGGATGACCCGTTTCGATCGTCAAGCGATCATCATCAGATCCATTACACTTAGGCTACAAAATCTATGTTTGAAATACAGGTGAAAATATTTACAATATGCACAATTATTTAGTTGCAGTATTGGTACTGCAATTGTCAGTGTATGCTTAATGCAGTATCTATACATTTTTTGTTGAACCAAATTGACTTGTCTAAATTCATGAGTTTAAGCCTGAGTGATTTGAATTTCTTGGCTTCACGATTTGCCTGACTAGCCGTGAACATTGTGGTGTTTGAAGCCATATTTTCAGTGTTGCCTTAGTAAACAAGAGTTTAGTGCTTTTCAGTCGGTCAACACGAATGTACCCAAAGGAGATGGGTTATGCCCTAATCCTGAAATAAATTACATGAGATTAATAAAACACTAGGATGACCAGTTTCGATCGTCAAGCGATCATCATCAGATCCATTACACTTAGGCTACAAAATCTATGTTTGAAATACAGGTGAAAATATTTACAATATGCACAATTATTTAGTTGCAGTATTGGTACTGCAATTGTCAGTGTATGCTAATTTGTTGAACCAAATTGACTTGTCTAAATTCATGAGTTTAAGCCTGAGTGATTTGAATTTCTTGGCTTCACGATTTGCCTGACTAGCCGTGAACATTGTGGTGTTTGAAGCCATATTTTCAGTGTTGCCTTAGTAAACAAGAGTTTAGTGCTTTTCAGTCGGTCAACACGAATGTACCCAAAGGAGATGGGTTATGCCCTAATCCTGAAATAAATTACATGGGATTAATAAAACACTAGGATGACCAGTTTCGATCGTCAAGCGATCATCATCAGATCCATTACACTTAGGCTACAAAATCTATGTTTGAAATACAGGTGAAAATATTTACAATATGCACAATTATTTAGTTGCAGTATTGGTACTGCAATTGTCAGTGTATGCTAAATGCAGTATCTATACATTTTTTGTTGAACCAAATTGACTTGTCTAAATTCATGAGTTTAAGCCTGAGTGATTTGAATTTCTTGGCTTCACGATTTGCCTGACTAGCCGTGAACATTGTGGTGTTTGAAGCCATATTTTCAGTGTTGCCTTAGTAAACAAGAGTTTAGTGCTTTTCAGTCGGTCAACACGAATGTACCCAAAGGAGATGGGTTATGCCCTAATCCTGAAATAAATTACATGAGATTAATAAAACACTAGGATGACCAGTTTCGATCGTCAAGCGATCATCATCAGATCCATTACACTTAGGCTACAAAATCTATGTTTGAAATACAGGTGAAAATATTTACAATATGCACAATTATTTAGTTGCAGTATTGGTACTGCAATTGTCAGTGTATGCTAAATGCAGTATCTATACATTTTTTGTTGAACCAAATTGACTTGTCTAAATTCATGAGTTTAAGCCTGAGTGATTTGAATTTCTTGGCTTCACGATTTGCCTGACTAGCCGTGAACATTGTGGTGTTTGAAGCCATATTTTCAGTGTTGCCTTAGTAAACAAGAGTTTCGTGCTTTTCAGTCGGTCAACACGAATGTACCCAAAGGAGATGGGTTATGCCCTAATCCTGAAATAAATTACATGAGATTAATAAAACACTAGGATGACCAGTTTCGATCGTCAAGCGATCATCATCAGATCCATTACACTTAGGCTACAAAATCTATGTTTGAAATACAGGTGAAAATATTTACAATATGCACAATTATTTAGTTGCAGTATTGGTACTGCAATTGTCAGTGTATGCTAAATGCAGTATCTATACATTTTTTTGTTGAACCAAATTGACTTGTCTAAATTCATGAGTTTAAGCCTGAGTGATTTGAATTTCTTGGCTTCACGATTTGCCTGACTAGCCGTGAACATTGTGGTGCTTAAAGCCATATTTTCAGTGTTGCCTTAGTAAACAAGAGTTTAGTGCTTTTCAGTCGGTCAACACGAATGTACCCAAAGGAGATGGGTTATGCCCTAATCCTGAAATAAATTACATGAGATTAATAAAACACTAGGATGACCAGTTTCGATCGTCAAGCGATCATCATCATATCCATTACACTTAGGCTACAAAATCTATGTTTGAAATACAGGTGAAAATATTTACAATATGCACAATTATTTAGTTGCAGTATTGGTACTGCAATTGTCAGTGTATGCTAAATGCAGTATCTATACATTTTTTGTTGAACCAAATTGACTTGTCTAAATTCATGAGTTTAAGCCTGAGTGATTTGAATTTCTTGGCTTCACGATTTGCCTGACTAGCCGTGAACATTGTGGTGTTTGAAGCCATATTTTCAGTGTTGCCTTAGTAAACAAGAGTTTAGTGTTTTTCAGTCGGTCAACACGAATGTACCCAAAGGAGATGGGTTATGCCCTAATCCTGAAATAAATTACATGAGATTAATAAAACACTAGGATGACCAGTTTCGATCGTCAAGCGATCATCATCAGATCCATTACACTTAGGCTACAAAATCTATGTTTGAAATACAGGTGAAAATATTTACAATATGCACAATTATTTAGTTGCAGTATTGGTACTGCAATTGTCAGTGTATGCTAAATGCAGTATCTATACATTTTTTGTTGAACCAAATTGACTTGTCTAAATTCATGAGTTTAAGCCTGAGTGATTTGAATTTCTTGGCTTCACGATTTGCCTGACTAGCCGTGAACATTGTGGTGTTTGAAGCCATATTTTCAGTGTTGCCTTAGTAAACAAGAGTTTAGTGCTTTTCAGTCGGTCAACACGAATGTACCCAAAGGAGATGGGTTATGCCCTAATCCTGAAATAAATTACATGAGATTAATAAAACACTAGGATGACCAGTTTCGATCGTCAAGCGATCATCATCAGATCCATTACACTTAGGCTACAAAATCTATGTTTGAAATACAGGTGAAAATATTTACAATATGCACAATTATTTAGTTGCAGTATTGGTACTGCAATTGTCAGTGTATGCTAAATGCAGTATCTATTCATTTTTTGTTGAACCAAATTGACTTGTCTAAATTCATGAGTTTAAGCCTGAGTGATTTGAATTTCTTGGCTTCACGATTTGCCTGACTAGCCGTGAACATTGTGGTGTTTGAAGCCATATTTTCAGTGTTGCCTTAGTAAACAAGAGTTTAGTGCTTTTCAGTCGGTCAACACGAATGTACCCAAAGGAGAGGGGTTATGCCCTAATCCTGAAATAAATTACATGAGATTAATAAAACACTAGGATGACCAGTTTCGATCGTCAAGCGATCATCATCAGATCCATTACACTTAGGTTACAAAATCTATGTTTGAAATACAGGTGAAAATATTTACAATATGCACAATTATTTAGTTGCAGTATTGGTACTGCAATTGTCAGTGTATGCTAAATGCAGTATCTATACATTTTTTGTTGAACCAAATTGACTTGTCTAAATTCATGAGTTTAAGCCTGAGTGATTTGAATTTCTTGGCTTCACGATTTGCCTGACTAGCCGTGAACATTGTGGTGTTTGAAGCCATATTTTCAGTGTTGCCTTAGTAAACAAGAGTTTAGTGCTTTTCAGTCGGTCAACACGAATGTACCCAAAGGAGATGGGTTATGCCCTAATCCTGAAATAAATTACATGAGATTAATAAAACACTAGGATGACCAGTTTCGATCGTCAAGCGATCATCATCAGATCCATTACACTTAGGCTACAAAATCTATGTTTGAAATACAGGTGAAAATATTTACAATATGCACAATTATTTAGTTGCAGTATTGGTACTGCAATTGTCAGTGTATGCTAAATGCAGTATCTATACATTTTTTGTTGAACCAAATTGACTTGTCTAAATTCATGAGTTTAAGCCTGAGTGATTTGAATTTCTTGGCTTCACGATTTGCCTGACTAGCCGTGAACATTGTGGTGTTTAAAGCCATATTTTCAGTTTTGCCTTAGTAAACAAGAGTTTAGTGCTTTTCAGTCGGTCAACACGAATGTACCCAAAGGAGATGGGTTATGCCCTAATCCTGAAATAAATTACATGAGATTAATAAAACACTAGGATGACCAGTTTCGATCGTCAAGCGATCATCATCAGATCCATTACACTTAGGCTACAAAATCTATGTTTGAAATACAGGTGAAAATATTTACAATATGCACAATTATTTAGTTGCAGTATTGGTACTGCAATTGTCAGTGTATGCTAAATGCAGTATCTATACATTTTTTTGTTGAACCAAATTGACTTGTCTAAATTCATGAGTTTAAGCCTGAGTGATTTGAATTTCTTGGCTTCACGATTTGCCTGACTAGCCGTGAACATTGTGGTGCTTAAAGCCATATTTTCAGTGTTGCCTTAGTAAACAAGAGTTTAGTGCTTTTCAGTCGGTCAACACGAATGTACCCAAAGGAGATGGGTTATGCCCTAATCCTGAAATAAATTACATGAGATTAATAAAACACTAGGATGACCAGTTTCGATCGTCAAGCGATCATCATCATATCCATTACACTTAGGCTACAAAATCTATGTTTGAAATACAGGTGAAAATATTTACAATATGCACAATTATTTAGTTGCAGTATTGGTACTGCAATTGTCAGTGTATGCTAAATGCAGTATCTATACATTTTTTGTTGAACCAAATTGACTTGTCTAAATTCATGAGTTTAAGCCTGAGTGATTTGAATTTCTTGGCTTCACGATTTGCCTGACTAGCCGTGAACATTGTGGTGTTTGAAGCCATATTTTCAGTGTTGCCTTAGTAAACAAGAGTTTAGTGCTTTTCAGTCGGTCAACACGAATGTACCCAAAGGAGAGGGGTTATGCCCTAATCCTGAAATAAATTACATGAGATTAATAAAACACTAGGATGACCAGTTTCGATCGTCAAGCGATCATCATCAGATCCATTACACTTAGGCTACAAAATCTATGTTTGAAATACAGGTGAAAATATTTACAATATGCACAATTATTTAGTTGCAGTATTGGTACTGCAATTGTCAGTGTATGCTAAATGCAGTATCTATTCATTTTTTGTTGAACCAAATTGACTTGTCTAAATTCATGAGTTTAAGCCTGAGTGATTTGAATTTCTTGGCTTCACGATTTGCCTGACTAGCCGTGAACATTGTGGTGTTTGAAGCCATATTTTCAGTGTTGCCTTAGTAAACAAGAGTTTAGTGCTTTTCAGTCGGTCAACACGAATGTACCCAAAGGAGAGGGGTTATGCCCTAATCCTGAAATAAATTACATGAGATTAATAAAACACTAGGATGACCAGTTTCGATCGTCAAGCGATCATCATCAGATCCATTACACTTAGGTTACAAAATCTATGTTTGAAATACAGGTGAAAATATTTACAATATGCACAATTATTTAGTTGCAGTATTGGTACTGCAATTGTCAGTGTATGCTAAATGCAGTATCTATACATTTTTTGTTGAACCAAATTGACTTGTCTAAATTCATGAGTTTAAGCCTGAGTGATTTGAATTTCTTGGCTTCACGATTTGCCTGACTAGCCGTGAACATTGTGGTGTTTGAAGCCATATTTTCAGTGTTGCCTTAGTAAACAAGAGTTTAGTGCTTTTCAGTCGGTCAACACGAATGTACCCAAAGGAGATGGGTTATGCCCTAATCCTGAAATAAATTACATGAGATTAATAAAACACTAGGATGACCAGTTTCGATCGTCAAGCGATCATCATCAGATCCATTACACTTAGGCTACAAAATCTATGTTTGAAATACAGGTGAAAATATTTACAATATGCACAATTATTTAGTTGCAGTATTGGTACTGCAATTGTCAGTGTATGCTAAATGCAGTATCTATACATTTTTTGTTGAACCAAATTGACTTGTCTAAATTCATGAGTTTAAGCCTGAGTGATTTGAATTTCTTGGCTTCACGATTTGCCTGACTAGCCGTGAACATTGTGGTGTTTAAAGCCATATTTTCAGTTTTGCCTTAGTAAACAAGAGTTTAGTGCTTTTCAGTCGGTCAACACGAATGTACCCAAAGGAGATGGGTTATGCCCTAATCCTGAAATAAATTACATGAGATTAATAAAACACTAGGATGACCAGTTTCGATCGTCAAGCGATCATCATCAGATCCATTACACTTAGGCTACAAAATCTATGTTTGAAATACAGGTGAAAATATTTACAATATGCACAATTATTTAGTTGCAGTATTGGTACTGCAATTGTCAGTGTATGCTAAATGCAGTATCTATACATTTTTTTGTTGAACCAAATTGACTTGTCTAAATTCATGAGTTTAAGCCTGAGTGATTTGAATTTCTTGGCTTCACGATTTGCCTGACTAGCCGTGAACATTGTGGTGCTTAAAGCCATATTTTCAGTGTTGCCTTAGTAAACAAGAGTTTAGTGCTTTTCAGTCGGTCAACACGAATGTACCCAAAGGAGATGGGTTATGCCCTAATCCTGAAATAAATTACATGAGATTAATAAAACACTAGGATGACCAGTTTCGATCGTCAAGCGATCATCATCATATCCATTACACTTAGGCTACAAAATCTATGTTTGAAATACAGGTGAAAATATTTACAATATGCACAATTATTTAGTTGCAGTATTGGTACTGCAATTGTCAGTGTATGCTAAATGCAGTATCTATACATTTTTTGTTGAACCAAATTGACTTGTCTAAATTCATGAGTTTAAGCCTGAGTGATTTGAATTTCTTGGCTTCACGATTTGCCTGACTAGCCGTGAACATTGTGGTGTTTGAAGCCATATTTTCAGTGTTGCCTTAGTAAACAAGAGTTTAGTGCTTTTCAGTCGGTCAACACGAATGTACCCAAAGGAGAGGGGTTATGCCCTAATCCTGAAATAAATTACATGAGATTAATAAAACACTAGGATGACCAGTTTCGATCGTCAAGCGATCATCATCAGATCCATTACACTTAGGCTACAAAATCTATGTTTGAAATACAGGTGAAAATATTTACAATATGCACAATTATTTAGTTGCAGTATTGGTACTGCAATTGTCAGTGTATGCTAAATGCAGTATCTATACATTTTTTGTTGAACCAAATTGACTTGTCTAAATTCATGAGTTTAAGCCTGAGTGATTTGAATTTCTTGGCTTCACGATTTGCCTGACTAGCCGTGAACATTGTGGTGTTTAAAGCCATATTTTCAGTGTTGCCTTAGTAAACAAGAGTTTAGTGCTTTTCAGTCGGTCAACACGAATGTACCCAAAGGAGATGGGTTATGCCCTAATCCTGAAATAAATTACATGAGATTAATAAAACACTAGGATGACCAGTTTCGATCGTCAAGCGATCATCATCAGATCCATTACACTTAGGCTACAAAATCTATGTTTGAAATACAGGTGAAAATATTTACAATATGCACAATTATTTAGTTGCAGTATTGGTACTGCAATTGTCAGTGTATGCTAAATGCAGTATCTATACATTTTTTTGTTGAACCAAATTGACTTGTCTAAATTCATGAGTTTAAGCCTGAGTGATTTGAATTTCTTGGCTTCACGATTTGCCTGACTAGCCGTGAACATTGTGGTGCTTAAAGCCATATTTTCAGTGTTGCCTTAGTAAACAAGAGTTTAGTGCTTTTCAGTCGGTCAACACGAATGTACCCAAAGGAGATGGGTTATGCCCTAATCCTGAAATAAATTACATGAGATTAATAAAACACTAGGATGACCAGTTTCGATCGTCAAGCGATCATCATCAGATCCATTACACTTAGGCTACAAAATCTATGTTTGAAATACAGGTGAAAATATTTACAATATGCACAATTATTTAGTTGCAGTATTGGTACTGCAATTGTCAGTGTATGCTAAATGCAGTATCTATACATTTTTTGTTGAACCAAATTGACTTGTCTAAATTCATGAGTTTAAGCCTGAGTGATTTGAATTTCTTGGCTTCACGATTTGCCTGATTAGCCGTGAACATTGTGGTGTTTGAAGCCATATTTTCAGTGTTGCCTTAGTAAACAAGAGTTTAGTGTTTTTCAGTCGGTCAACACGAATGTACCCAAAGGAGATGGGTTATGCCCTAATCCTGAAATAAGTTACATGAGATTAATAAAACACTAGGATGACCAGTTTCGATCGTCAAGCGATCATCATCAGATCCATTACACTTAGGCTACAAAATCTATGTTTGAAATACAGGTGAAAATATTTACAATATGCACAATTATTTAGTTGCAGTATTGGTACTGCAATTGTCAGTGTATGCTAAATGCAGTATCTATACATTTTTTGTTGAACCAAATTGACTTGTCTAAATTCACGAGTTTAAGCCTGAGTGATTTGAATTTCTTGGCTTCACGATTTGCCTGACTAGCCGTGAACATTGTGGTGTTTGAAGCCATATTTTCAGTGTTGCCTTAGTAAACAAGAGTTTAGTGCTTTTCAGTCGGTCAACACGAATGTACCCAAAGGAGATGGGTTATGCCCTAATCCTGAAATAAATTACATGAGATTAATAAAACACTAGGATGACCAGTTTCGATCGTCAAGCGATCATCATCAGATCCATTACACTTAGGCTACAAAATCTATGTTTGAAATACAGGTGAAAATATTTACAATATGCACAATTATTTAGTTGCAGTATTGGTACTGCAATTGTCAGTGTATGCTAAATGCAGTATCTATACATTTTTTGTTGAACCAAATTGACTTGTCTAAATTCATGAGTTTAAGCCTGAGTGATTTGAATTTCTTGGCTTCACGATTTGCCTGACTAGCCGTGAACATTGTGGTGTTTGAAGCCATATTTTCAGTGTTGCCTTAGTAAACAAGAGTTTAGTGCTTTTCAGTCGGTCAACACGAATGTACCCAAAGGAGATGGGTTATGCCCTAATCCTGAAATAAATTACATGAGATTAATAAAACACTAGGATGACCAGTTTCGATCGTCAAGCGATCATCATCAGATCCATTACACTTAGGCTACAAAATCTATGTTTGAAATACAGGTGAAAATATTTACAATATGCACAATTATTTAGTTGCAGTATTGGTACTGCAATTGTCAGTGTATGCTAAATGCAGTATCTATTCATTTTTTGTTGAACCAAATTGACTTGTCTAAATTCATGAGTTTAAGCCTGAGTGATTTGAATTTCTTGGCTTCACGATTTGCCTGACTAGCCGTGAACATTGTGGTGTTTGAAGCCATATTTTCAGTGTTGCCTTAGTAAACAAGAGTTTAGTGCTTTTCAGTCGGTCAACACGAATGTACCCAAAGGAGAGGGGTTATGCCCTAATCCTGAAATAAATTACATGAGATTAATAAAACACTAGGATGACCAGTTTCGATCGTCAAGCGATCATCATCAGATCCATTACACTTAGGTTACAAAATCTATGTTTGAAATACAGGTGAAAATATTTACAATATGCACAATTATTTAGTTGCAGTATTGGTACTGCAATTGTCAGTGTATGCTAAATGCAGTATCTATACATTTTTTGTTGAACCAAATTGACTTGTCTAAATTCATGAGTTTAAGCCTGAGTGGTTTGAATTTCTTGGCTTCACGATTTGCCTGACTAGCCGTGAACATTGTGGTGTTTGAAGCCATATTTTCAGTGTTGCCTTAGTAAACAAGAGTTTAGTGCTTTTCAGTCGGTCAACACGAATGTACCCAAAGGAGATGGGTTATGCCCTAATCCTGAAATAAATTACATGAGATTAATAAAACACTAGGATGACCAGTTTCGATCGTCAAGCGATCATCATCAGATCCATTACACTTAGGCTACAAAATCTATGTTTGAAATACAGGTGAAAATATTTACAATATGCACAATTATTTAGTTGCAGTATTGGTACTGCAATTGTCAGTGTATGCTAAATGCAGTATCTATACATTTTTTGTTGAACCAAATTGACTTGTCTAAATTCATGAGTTTAAGCCTGAGTGATTTGAATTTCTTGGCTTCACGATTTGCCTGACTAGCCGTGAACATTGTGGTGTTTAAAGCCATATTTTCAGTGTTGCCTTAGTAAACAAGAGTTTAGTGCTTTTCAGTCGGTCAACACGAATGTACCCAAAGGAGATGGGTTATGCCCTAATCCTGAAATAAATTACATGAGATTAATAAAACACTAGGATGACCAGTTTCGATCGTCAAGCGATCATCATCAGATCCATTACACTTAGGCTACAAAATCTATGTTTGAAATACAGGTGAAAATATTTACAATATGCACAATTATTTAGTTGCAGTATTGGTACTGCAATTGTCAGTGTATGCTAAATGCAGTATCTATACATTTTTTTGTTGAACCAAATTGACTTGTCTAAATTCATGAGTTTAAGCCTGAGTGATTTGAATTTCTTGGCTTCACGATTTGCCTGACTAGCCGTGAACATTGTGGTGCTTAAAGCCATATTTTCAGTGTTGCCTTAGTAAACAAGAGTTTAGTGCTTTTCAGTCGGTCAACACGAATGTACCCAAAGGAGATGGGTTATGCCCTAATCCTGAAATAAATTACATGAGATTAATAAAACACTAGGATGACCAGTTTCGATCGTCAAGCGATCATCATCATATCCATTACACTTAGGCTACAAAATCTATGTTTGAAATACAGGTGAAAATATTTACAATATGCACAATTATTTAGTTGCAGTATTGGTACTGCAATTGTCAGTGTATGCTAAATGCAGTATCTATACATTTTTTGTTGAACCAAATTGACTTGTCTAAATTCATGAGTTTAAGCCTGAGTGATTTGAATTTCTTGGCTTCACGATTTGCCTGACTAGCCGTGAACATTGTGGTGTTTGAAGCCATATTTTCAGTGTTGCCTTAGTAAACAAGAGTTTAGTGTTTTTCAGTCGGTCAACCCGAATGTACCCAAAGGAGATGGGTTATGCCCTAATCCTGAAATAAGTTACATGAGATTAATAAAACACTAGGATGACCAGTTTCGATCGTCAAGCGATCATCATCAGATCCATTACACTTAGGCTACAAAATCTATGTTTGAAATACAGGTGAAAATATTTACAATATGCACAATTATTTAGTTGCAGTATTGGTACTGCAATTGTCAGTGTATGCTAAATGCAGTATCTATACATTTTTTGTTGAACCAAATTGACTTGTCTAAATTCATGAGTTTAAGCCTGAGTGATTTGAATTTCTTGGCTTCACGATTTGCCTGACTAGCCGTGAACATTGTGGTGTTTGAAGCCATATTTTCAGTGTTGCCTTAGTAAACAAGAGTTTAGTGCTTTTCAGTCGGTCAACACGAATGTACCCAAAGGAGATGGGTTATGCCCTAATCCTGAAATAAATTACATGAGATTAATAAAACACTAGGATGACCAGTTTCGATCGTCAAGCGATCATCATCAGATCCATTACACTTAGGCTACAAAATCTATGTTTGAAATACAGGTGAAAATATTTACAATATGCACAATTATTTAGTTGCAGTATTGGTACTGCAATTGTCAGTGTATGCTAAATGCAGTATCTATACATTTTTTGTTGAACCAAATTGACTTGTCTAAATTCATGAGTTTAAGCCTGAGTGATTTGAATTTCTTGGCTTCACGATTTGCCTGACTAGCCGTGAACATTGTGGTGTTTGAAGCCATATTTTCAGTGTTGCCTTAGTAAACAAGAGTTTAGTGCTTTTCAGTCGGTCAACACGAATGTACCCAAAGGAGATGGGTTATGCCCTAATCCTGAAATAAATTACATGAGATTAATAAAACACTAGGATGACCAGTTTCGATCGTCAAGCGATCATCATCAGATCCATTACACTTAGGCTACAAAATCTATGTTTGAAATACAGGTGAAAATATTTACAATATGCACAATTATTTAGTTGCAGTATTGGTACTGCAATTGTCAGTGTATGCTAAATGCAGTATCTATACATTTTTTGTTGAACCAAATTGACTTGTCTAAATTCATGAGTTTAAGCCTGAGTGATTTGAATTTCTTGGCTTCACGATTTGCCTGACTAGCCGTGAACATTGTGGTGTTTGAAGCCATATTTTCAGTGTTGCCTTAGTAAACAAGAGTTTCGTGCTTTTCAGTCGGTCAACACGAATGTACCCAAAGGAGATGGGTTATGCCCTAATCCTGAAATAAATTACATGAGATTAATAAAACACTAGGATGACCAGTTTCGATCGTCAAGCGATCATCATCAGATCCATTACACTTAGGCTACAAAATCTATGTTTGAAATACAGGTGAAAATATTTACAATATGCACAATTATTTAGTTGCAGTATTGGTACTGCAATTGTCAGTGTATGCTAAATGCAGTATCTATACATTTTTTTGTTGAACCAAATTGACTTGTCTAAATTCATGAGTTTAAGCCTGAGTGATTTGAATTTCTTGGCTTCACGATTTGCCTGACTAGCCGTGAACATTGTGGTGCTTAAAGCCATATTTTCAGTGTTGCCTTAGTAAACAAGAGTTTAGTGCTTTTCAGTCGGTCAACACGAATGTACCCAAAGGAGATGGGTTATGCCCTAATCCTGAAATAAATTACATGAGATTAATAAAACACTAGGATGACCAGTTTCGATCGTCAAGCGATCATCATCATATCCATTACACTTAGGCTACAAAATCTATGTTTGAAATACAGGTGAAAATATTTACAATATGCACAATTATTTAGTTGCAGTATTGGTACTGCAATTGTCAGTGTATGCTAAATGCAGTATCTATACATTTTTTGTTGAACCAAATTGACTTGTCTAAATTCATGAGTTTAAGCCTGAGTGATTTGAATTTCTTGGCTTCACGATTTGCCTGACTAGCCGTGAACATTGTGGTGTTTGAAGCCATATTTTCAGTGTTGCCTTAGTAAACAAGAGTTTAGTGTTTTTCAGTCGGTCAACACGAATGTACCCAAAGGAGATGGGTTATGCCCTAATCCTGAAATAAGTTACATGAGATTAATAAAACACTAGGATGACCAGTTTCGATCGTCAAGCGATCATCATCAGATCCATTACACTTAGGCTACAAAATCTATGTTTGAAATACAGGTGAAAATATTTACAATATGCACAATTATTTAGTTGCAGTATTGGTACTGCAATTGTCAGTGTATGCTAAATGCAGTATCTATACATTTTTTGTTGAACCAAATTGACTTGTCTAAATTCACGAGTTTAAGCCTGAGTGATTTGAATTTCTTGGCTTCACGATTTGCCTGACTAGCCGTGAACATTGTGGTGTTTGAAGCCATATTTTCAGTGTTGCCTTAGTAAACAAGAGTTTAGTGCTTTTCAGTCGGTCAACACGAATGTACCCAAAGGAGATGGGTTATGCCCTAATCCTGAAATAAATTACATGAGATTAATAAAACACTAGGATGACCAGTTTCGATCGTCAAGCGATCATCATCAGATCCATTACACTTAGGCTACAAAATCTATGTTTGAAATACAGGTGAAAATATTTACAATATGCACAATTATTTAGTTGCAGTATTGGTACTGCAATTGTCAGTGTATGCTAAATGCAGTATCTATACATTTTTTGTTGAACCAAATTGACTTGTCTAAATTCATGAGTTTAAGCCTGAGTGATTTGAATTTCTTGGCTTCACGATTTGCCTGACTAGCCGTGAACATTGTGGTGTTTGAAGCCATATTTTCAGTGTTGCCTTAGTAAACAAGAGTTTAGTGCTTTTCAGTCGGTCAACACGAATGTACCCAAAGGAGATGGGTTATGCCCTAATCCTGAAATAAATTACATGAGATTAATAAAACACTAGGATGACCAGTTTCGATCGTCAAGCGATCATCATCAGATCCATTACACTTAGGCTACAAAATCTATGTTTGAAATACAGGTGAAAATATTTACAATATGCACAATTATTTAGTTGCAGTATTGGTACTGCAATTGTCAGTGTATGCTAAATGCAGTATCTATTCATTTTTTGTTGAACCAAATTGACTTGTCTAAATTCATGAGTTTAAGCCTGAGTGATTTGAATTTCTTGGCTTCACGATTTGCCTGACTAGCCGTGAACATTGTGGTGTTTGAAGCCATATTTTCAGTGTTGCCTTAGTAAACAAGAGTTTAGTGCTTTTCAGTCGGTCAACACGAATGTACCCAAAGGAGAGGGGTTATGCCCTAATCCTGAAATAAATTACATGAGATTAATAAAACACTAGGATGACCAGTTTCGATCGTCAAGCGATCATCATCAGATCCATTACACTTAGGTTACAAAATCTATGTTTGAAATACAGGTGAAAATATTTACAATATGCACAATTATTTAGTTGCAGTATTGGTACTGCAATTGTCAGTGTATGCTAAATGCAGTATCTATACATTTTTTGTTGAACCAAATTGACTTGTCTAAATTCATGAGTTTAAGCCTGAGTGATTTGAATTTCTTGGCTTCACGATTTGCCTGACTAGCCGTGAACATTGTGGTGTTTGAAGCCATATTTTCAGTGTTGCCTTAGTAAACAAGAGTTTAGTGCTTTTCAGTCGGTCAACACGAATGTACCCAAAGGAGATGGGTTATGCCCTAATCCTGAAATAAATTACATGAGATTAATAAAACACTAGGATGACCAGTTTCGATCGTCAAGCGATCATCATCAGATCCATTACACTTAGGCTACAAAATCTATGTTTGAAATACAGGTGAAAATATTTACAATATGCACAATTATTTAGTTGCAGTATTGGTACTGCAATTGTCAGTGTATGCTAAATGCAGTATCTATACATTTTTTGTTGAACCAAATTGACTTGTCTAAATTCATGAGTTTAAGCCTGAGTGATTTGAATTTCTTGGCTTCACGATTTGCCTGACTAGCCGTGAACATTGTGGTGTTTAAAGCCATATTTTCAGTGTTGCCTTAGTAAACAAGAGTTTAGTGCTTTTCAGTCGGTCAACACGAATGTACCCAAAGGAGATGGGTTATGCCCTAATCCTGAAATAAATTACATGAGATTAATAAAACACTAGGATGACCAGTTTCGATCGTCAAGCGATCATCATCAGATCCATTACACTTAGGCTACAAAATCTATGTTTGAAATACAGGTGAAAATATTTACAATATGCACAATTATTTAGTTGCAGTATTGGTACTGCAATTGTCAGTGTATGCTAAATGCAGTATCTATACATTTTTTTGTTGAACCAAATTGACTTGTCTAAATTCATGAGTTTAAGCCTGAGTGATTTGAATTTCTTGGCTTCACGATTTGCCTGACTAGCCGTGAACATTGTGGTGCTTAAAGCCATATTTTCAGTGTTGCCTTAGTAAACAAGAGTTTAGTGCTTTTCAGTCGGTCAACACGAATGTACCCAAAGGAGATGGGTTATGCCCTAATCCTGAAATAAATTACATGAGATTAATAAAACACTAGGATGACCAGTTTCGATCGTCAAGCGATCATCATCATATCCATTACACTTAGGCTACTAAATCTATGTTTGAAATACAGGTGAAAATATTTACAATATGCACAATTATTTAGTTGCAGTATTGGTACTGCAATTGTCAGTGTATGCTAAATGCAGTATCTATACATTTTTTGTTGAACCAAATTGACTTGTCTAAATTCACGAGTTTAAGCCTGAGTGATTTGAATTTCTTGGCTTCACGATTTGCCTGACTAGCCGTGAACATTGTGGTGTTTGAAGCCATATTTTCAGTGTTGCCTTAGTAAACAAGAGTTTAGTGCTTTTCAGTCGGTCAACACGAATGTACCCAAAGGAGATGGGTTATGCCCTAATCCTGAAATAAATTACATGAGATTAATAAAACACAAGGATGACCAGTTTCGATCGTCAAGCAATCATCATCAGATCAATTACACTTAGGCTACAAAATCTATGTTTGAAATACAGGTGAAAATATTTACAATATGCACAATTATTTAGTTGCAGTATTGGTACTGCAATTGTCAGTGTATGCTAAATGCAGTATCTATACATTTTTTGTTGAACCAAATTGACTTGTCTAAATTCATGAGTTTAAGCCTGAGTGATTTGAATTTCTTGGCTTCACGATTTGCCTGACTAGCCGTGAACATTGTGGTGTTTGAAGCCATATTTTCAGTGTTGCCTTAGTAAACAAGAGTTTAGTGCTTTTCAGTCGGTCAACACGAATGTACCCAAAGGAGATGGGTTATGCCCTAATCCTGAAATAAATTACATGAGATTAATAAAACACTAGGATGACCAGTTTCGATCGTCAAGCGATCATCATCAGATCCATTACACTTAGGCTACAAAATCTATGTTTGAAATACAGGTGAAAATATTTACAATATGCACAATTATTTAGTTGCAGTATTGGTACTGCAATTGTCAGTGTATGCTAAATGCAGTATCTATACATTTTTTGTTGAACCAAATTGACTTGTCTAAATTCATGAGTTTAAGCCTGAGTGATTTGAATTTCTTGGCTTCACGATTTGCCTGACTAGCCGTGAACATTGTGGTGTTTGAAATCATATTTTCAGTGTTGCCTTAGTAAACAAGAGTTTAGTGCTTTTCAGTCGGTCAACACGAATGTACCCAAAGGAGATGGGTTATGCCCTAATCCTGAAATAAATTACATGAGATTAATAAAACACTAGGATGACCAGTTTCGATCGTCAAGCGATCATCATCAGATCCATTACACTTAGGCTACAAAATCTATGTTTGAAATACAGGTGAAAATATTTACAATATGCACAATTATTTAGTTGCAGTATTGGTACTGCAATTGTCAGTGTATGCTAAATGCAGTATCTATACATTTTTTGTTGAACCAAATTGACTTGTCTAAATTCATGAGTTTAAGCCTGAGTGATTTGAATTTCTTGGCTTCACGATTTGCCTGACTAGCCGTGAACATTGTGGTGTTTGAAGCCATATTTTCAGTGTTGCCTTAGTAAACAAGAGTTTAGTGCTTTTCAGTCGGTCAACACGAATGTACCCAAAGGAGATGGGTTATGCCCTAATCCTGAAATAAATTACATGAGATTAATAAAACACTAGGATGACCAGTTTCGATCGTCAAGCGATCATCATCAGATCCATTACACTTAGGCTACAAAATCTATGTTTGAAATACAGGTGAAAATATTTACAATATGCACAATTATTTAGTTGCAGTATTGGTACTGCAATTGTCAGTGTATGCTAAATGCAGTATCTATACATTTTTTGTTGAACCAAATTGACTTGTCTAAATTCATGAGTTTAAGCCTGAGTGATTTGAATTTCTTGGCTTCACGATTTGCCTGACTAGCCGTGAACATTGTGGTGTTTGAAGCCATATTTTCAGTGTTGCCTTAGTAAACAAGAGTTTAGTGCTTTTCAGTCGGTCAACACGAATGTACCCAAAGGAGATGGGTTATGCCCTAATCCTGAAATAAATTACATGAGATTAATAAAACACTAGGATGACCAGTTTCGATCGTCAAGCGATCATCATCAGATCCATTACACTTAGGCTACAAAATCTATGTTTGAAATACAGGTGAAAATATTTACAATATGCACAATTATTTAGTTGCAGTATTGGTACTGCAATTGTCAGTGTATGCTAAATGCAGTATCTATACATTTTTTGTTGAACCAAATTGACTTGTCTAAATTCATGAGTTTAAGCCTGAGTGATTTGAATTTCTTGGCTTCACGATTTGCCTGACTAGCCGTGAACATTGTGGTGTTTGAAGCCATATTTTCAGTGTTGCCTTAGTAAACAAGAGTTTAGTGCTTTTCAGTCGGTCAACACGAATGTACCCAAAGGAGATGGGTTATGCCCTAATCCTGAAATAAATTACATGAGATTAATAAAACACTAGGATGACCAGTTTCGATCGTCAAGCGATCATCATCAGATCCATTACACTTAGGCTACAAAATCTATGTTTGAAATACAGGTGAAAATATTTACAATATGCACAATTATTTAGTTGCAGTATTGGTACTGCAATTGTCAGTGTATGCTAAATGCAGTATCTATACATTTTTTTGTTGAACCAAATTGACTTGTCTAAATTCATGAGTTTAAGCCTGAGTGATTTGAATTTCTTGGCTTCACGATTTGCCTGACTAGCCGTGAACATTGTGGTGCTTAAAGCCATATTTTCAGTGTTGCCTTAGTAAACAAGAGTTTAGTGCTTTTCAGTCGGTCAACACGAATGTACCCAAAGGAGATGGGTTATGCCCTAATCCTGAAATAAATTACATGAGATTAATAAAACACTAGGATGACCAGTTTCGATCGTCAAGCGATCATCATCATATCCATTACACTTAGGCTACAAAATCTATGTTTGAAATACAGGTGAAAATATTTACAATATGCACAATTATTTAGTTGCAGTATTGGTACTGCAATTGTCAGTGTATGCTAAATGCAGTATCTATACATTTTTTGTTGAACCAAATTGACTTGTCTAAATTCATGAGTTTAAGCCTGAGTGATTTGAATTTCTTGGCTTCACGATTTGCCTGACTAGCCGTGAACATTGTGGTGTTTGAAGCCATATTTTCAGTGTTGCCTTAGTAAACAAGAGTTTAGTGTTTTTCAGTCGGTCAACACGAATGTACCCAAAGGAGATGGGTTATGCCCTAATCCTGAAATAAGTTACATGAGATTAATAAAACACTAGGATGACCAGTTTCGATCGTCAAGCGATCATCATCAGATCCATTACACTTAGGCTACAAAATCTATGTTTGAAATACAGGTGAAAATATTTACAATATGCACAATTATTTAGTTGCAGTATTGGTACTGCAATTGTCAGTGTATGCTAAATGCAGTATCTATACATTTTTTGTTGAACCAAATTGACTTGTCTAAATTCACGAGTTTAAGCCTGAGTGATTTGAATTTCTTGGCTTCACGATTTGCCTGACTAGCCGTGAACATTGTGGTGTTTGAAGCCATATTTTCAGTGTTGCCTTAGTAAACAAGAGTTTAGTGCTTTTCAGTCGGTCAACACGAATGTACCCAAAGGAGATGGGTTATGCCCTAATCCTGAAATAAATTACATGAGATTAATAAAACACTAGGATGACCAGTTTCGATCGTCAAGCAATCATCATCAGATCCATTACACTTAGGCTACAAAATCTATGTTTGAAATACAGGTGAAAATATTTACAATATGCACAATTATTTAGTTGCAGTATTGGTACTGCAATTGTCAGTGTATGCTAAATGCAGTATCTATACATTTTTTGTTGAACCAAATTGACTTGTCTAAATTCATGAGTTTAAGCCTGAGTGATTTGAATTTCTTGGCTTCACGATTTGCCTGACTAGCCGTGAACATTGTGGTGTTTGAAGCCATATTTTCAGTGTTGCCTTAGTAAACAAGAGTTTAGTGCTTTTCAGTCGGTCAACACGAATGTACCCAAAGGAGATGGGTTATGCCCTAATCCTGAAATAAATTACATGAGATTAATAAAACACTAGGATGACCAGTTTCGATCGTCAAGCGATCATCATCAGATCCATTACACTTAGGCTACAAAATCTATGTTTGAAATACAGGTGAAAATATTTACAATATGCACAATTATTTAGTTGCAGTATTGGTACTGCAATTGTCAGTGTATGCTAAATGCAGTATCTATACATTTTTTGTTGAACCAAATTGACTTGTCTAAATTCATGAGTTTAAGCCTGAGTGATTTGAATTTCTTGGCTTCACGATTTGCCTGACTAGCCGTGAACATTGTGGTGTTTGAAGCCATATTTTCAGTGTTGCCTTAGTAAACAAGAGTTTAGTGCTTTTCAGTCGGTCAACACGAATGTACCCAAAGGAGATGGGTTATGCCCTAATCCTGAAATAAATTACATGAGATTAATAAAACACTAGGATGACCAGTTTCGATCGTCAAGCGATCATCATCATATCCATTACACTTAGGCTACAAAATCTATGTTTGAAATACAGGTGAAAATATTTACAATATGCACAATTATTTAGTTGCAGTATTGGTACTGCAATTGTCAGTGTATGCTAAATGCAGTATCTATACATTTTTTGTTGAACCAAATTGACTTGTCTAAATTCATGAGTTTAAGCCTGAGTGATTTGAATTTCTTGGTTTCACGATTTGCCTGACTAGCCGTGAACATTGTGGTGTTTGAAGCCATATTTTCAGTGTTGCCTTAGTAAACAAGAGTTTAGTGCTTTTCAGTCGGTCAACACGAATGTACCCAAAGGAGATGGGTTATGCCCTAATCCTGAAATAAATTACATGAGATTAATAAAACACTAGGATGACCAGTTTCGATCGTCAAGCGATCATCATCAGATCCATTACACTTAGGCTACAAAATCTATGTTTGAAATACAGGTGAAAATATTTACAATATGCACAATTATTTAGTTGCAGTATTGGTACTGCAATTGTCAGTGTATGCTAAATGCAGTATCTATACATTTTTTGTTGAACCAAATTGACTTGTCTAAATTCATGAGTTTAAGCCTGAGTGATTTGAATTTCTTGGCTTCACGATTTGCCTGACTAGCCGTGAACATTGTGGTGTTTGAAGCCATATTTTCAGTGTTGCCTTAGTAAATTGTGCATATTGTAAATATTTTCACCTGTATTTCAAACATAGATTTTGTAGCCTAAGTGTAATGGATCTGATGATGATCGCTTGACGATCGAAACTGGTCATCCTGGTTTTTTATTAATCTCATGTAATTTATTTCAGGATTAGGGCATAACCCATCTCCTTTGGGTACATTCGTGTTGACCGACTGAAAAGCACTAAACTCTTGTCTAGTGTACAAGTATTTAAAATAAAAAATATTGTATGGACACTACTTGTACATTTTTAATTACTACCTACCTCTCTCCACTCCTAATGCAAAATGAACATGTAAAACACAAATTAGAAAATCCATGTTTCCATATTGACACAATAGAAAAAACATTAAACTGAAATTTTAAAAACTGTAAATGAGAATTTGGTCAATTGACAAATGTGTAAACAACAAATTGGGAAATCCATGTTTCTATATCATGAAATTGAAAAACTTTAAACTGACATTTTAAAACCTGTAAATGGGAAATTGTGAAATTGATAAATGTGTAAACAACAAAATGCTAAGTCCATGTTTCCATATTATGAAATTGAAAACTTATAACTGACATTAAAAAAGACTGAAAATGGGAAATTGGAAAATTGACAAATGTGTAAACAACAAAATGCAAAATCCATATTTCCATATTATGAAATTGAAAAACTTAAAACTGACATTAAAAAAACTGAAAATGGGAAATTGGAAAATTGACAAATGTGTAAACAACAAAATGAAAAAAAAAAATACCCCGGTTGGGGTAGTGATCATGTTGTACAGTGGCCTATAAGACTAGCATAAGCATAGTTGCATGTGCTTATATACTTTGTGTATGTGCATTAGCCTTTGGATTAGCTTAAGTTAGGTTTGGTAAAGTTAGGTTAGGTGAGGTTAAGTATGTGACCTTGTAGTTTACTCTTTTTGGTAAAAGTAAAATCTAAAATCTAAAATCAAAAAATCTTAAATTTAAAATGTAAAATCTAAAAAAACAAAATCAAAAATACAAAAAATCAAAAATGTAAAATGTAAAATAAAAAATGTAAAATAAAAAAACAAAAATCAAAAATATTAAAATATAAAATGTTAAAATGTAAAATCTAAAATCTTTAAAAGAGGTTTCTGTGGGTTAGGTTAGGTTAGGTTAGGTTATAACTAAGTTTATTATTTGTGCTCTCTCATTTGCTCTTCCTTTTTGTTCTCTGACTTTGAAGTTAGGTTAGGTTAGGTTAGGTTAGGCTAGGTTAGGTTAGGTTAGGTTAGGTGAAGTTGGGTTAGGCAGAATGGCTGCAGTATGAATCAAAAGCCAGCTCCTGTCAGTTTTGCCTCACAAGGTTGAGTGTACCCCGTTCCACTCTTGAGACCAGAAATTAAATTTCTTAGCAGAGCCGGGGATTCGAACCTCAGAAATGACCGCCAAGAATGCTAGCCACTACACCAAAAAGTGGATAATATAAGGCTGGTCTTGATGGTACACGATCAATCGATAATTACCTAAAAATAATAATAATAATAATAATAATAAATATTCCATTTAACAAATACACGGCCAACCTCTCCCTGTGACGTCATGCACGGTCTCATGGCGTGGCGACCATGTTGCCCTTTAGCCCCTGCCCCAGCTATGACTAACCACTCCATAAGAATAACATTGGGCGGTTGCGCGCGGTGGCCATCTTGCCCATTAGCCCCTGTCCCAAAACCGCCCTTTATATCCTAGTTGTAGTGTCCCCTGGACACATGAAAAGAGTATGTTTTACCTCGCACCTTCAGCACTATTTATACAAAAATTACACAAAATCGAGAGAAGGGGTAATCCGCTCAGCTAAATTCTATAATACTAGGGCTACCAGCATGTATGACCACTCAAAAGGATCGTGATATTCTCATGTCACGAATTTAATCGTGCGCAAGCAAATCGATCGTACAGTTGCAATTAAATTGATTGACGCCAACATCTCGTACCCGCCGTTGACTGGCGTCATATCTTCGCATTGGCTGGTCACCTTGTACATTTCTCGGGTCCTCTGCAAAACTCCGCCTGTGGGTGTGG
The DNA here is from genome assembly GCA_946902985.2 of Meconema thalassinum. Classification (NCBI taxonomy): domain Eukaryota; kingdom Metazoa; phylum Arthropoda; class Insecta; order Orthoptera; family Tettigoniidae; genus Meconema; species Meconema thalassinum. The sequence continues at coordinate 590,788,206 of OX336389.2, read as the reverse complement.
TCAAGACATCATTTCTTCTCACTCACATTTCACTCTTTCCTCGTTTTGAAACTGGTGACAGTAAAATATCTTTGCCATGTGTCATGAGCTTACTGACGCGCTGTAGGTTCTTCACGTGTCTCTAACTGTATTTCTGTGGCTTCCAGAAAGGAAGTTGTAAATAGTTTCGCAGCCCCATCCTTTTGTCTTATGGAATGTAGGCACGACCCTTCGTTCATCAGTGCTAGTATTTCATACAGCAAGAATAAAATATAGAATCATTAATATGGGACCAATACTAAGGGTTCATTCACTCCATAGTTGGTGAAAATCGAACTTAGGATGAAGTCGATTTTCACTCCCAGGCAGCACATGGGTCAAACTAGTGACTGATCACCCAAAAACTCAATCCTCAGTTCGCCCCTGTTATCTCCAAGTATCGGCTCATTCACTGCTTATTAGTACATTCCAAGTTGCTCGCTGCCCCAGGCACGTCTCGCCTCAGACTATTCCCCTCTCACTCAAAACAACATTGAGTCATATAGGCTTGCTCCTGTCTCAAATTGTAAACAAAGCTGGTGACTGACTTCCTCAAACAGGTGCTCGTTGTCAGTAGCCCCGAATAGTTGGTACATTAATATACACGTAGATGGTTGGCTGCTGCTTTGTTGTTCCTCAGTTCCCACGGCTCACGTTTATAATAAAGCTTAAGGTTAGCAATATTGTAGACAGCCATGGTACCAGTGCTAAGTTCTCTAACACGATAAACATTATTTCCCATATTCCTCACGATGCTGAACGGTGCAATATATCGCTCGCAGGACTTGTAAATGCCTTGTTCGTAGGATAAGAGATCGGGGGCTTCCTTACCAACACTAACTCGTTCTCCACTAAGTCCCGGTGGAATCTCTTGCCTCGTACTCACCGTAATCGTCTATCCGCTTGACTCCTCATGTGTACGATGGTGTTCTGGATCCTCAAGTCATGTGCAACAAAGAATCTCGTGGGCAGTTGATTATAATGTTCCATGACCTCTCTGGATACTGGTTGTGGTGTAAGACCATAGGTATCTGTCCTGTTGACTCGTGTCTTGTTGAGTTCATACAGATCTCAATATCCTTGACCCTGTCTACCCTTTTATGATGTAGGGGCCGATAACCTCGATGTTAGGCCCCTTAAAACAACAATTATCATCATCATCAACTTTTATGATGTTCATGGGGTATAAATTCTCTGAAGAACTTAGAAATGTCCTCGATTGCTCTCTCTGACGGATTAGCTTGTGCATGACGAATTGATGATAGGATATGCTTAATCCCCATGTCTTCCATGCCCTTTTTGAACTCGTCGATCGTGAAATAACTGCCGTGATTAGATAAAATGAACTCAGGTTTACCAAGCGTTGGAACCAATCTGTTTCTGATTCTACTCAAAACTTGTTTGGAAGTGGTTTTCTGTATGGGACACAATACCACGAATTTTGAAAAAAAAAACATTCAGGCCTACTAGCAAATGGCGCATCCTCTCCTTCCTTTCGGAATTGGCTCGAAACAGTCAACAGCAACAAGCTCGCATGGCTTCTGTGGTAACAATGGCTTAGGGTATTGTTTCATTAAATAGTCGTTTTGTTTAGTACGTTGACAAGCATCACATGTCTTAGCTACATCGCATATCGTTGTCCTCAAGCGTGGCCACGTAAAAGTTTCAGCAATAATCACCTCCGTCTTGTCAATACCTATATGTCCCAAGCTTTCATGCACGTGCCAGGTTAATCCACGCTGCAATGAAGCCGGTACCATAATGCGTAACTTGGTATGTTCCTCATCCACGAATTTATACAGTAAGTTATTTAGATATAGATATTTCCCTTCCTTACTTCGGGCTTCTCTGTGAGTAGAAGTTCCGGGTCGCAATTCCCCTTTCAAATACTGGATCATTTGAAGCATCCTTGGTTCGGCTTCTTGTTCCCGCCGAATTCCTCTTAGATCTTCCATAAACTCACGATCCCTCGTTGTTGGTTCGATGTGCTATACCACGGCTTCCTTTTCAACATCTGCTTCAGGGTTCCTGCTGAGAGCATCCGGAATAATGTTCACTTTTCCCGGGCAGTGCTCGATCTTAATGTCGAATTGCTGGATATAAATTGACCATCTTGTTATACGTTCCCTTCCCATAGCATTATTGTATTAGAACGTCAGAGCCTTGTGATCCGTTCTTATTATAATGGGGTATCCAAATACAATCTTTCTCCATGGTTGAAGAGCGTGGATTATTGCCAAAAGCTCCAGCTCTCTGACGGTATAGTTGCGTTCATGTTTGCGCAATTTGCGGCTTACAAAAGCTAGATAAGAGCGATTCTGAAGATTGCTCGGATCTTCTTGGTAAAGCATAGCTCCGATGCCAATTAGTGAAGCGGCGGCTTGGAAAATAAATTTACGGCCAAAATCTGGGTATCCCAATTTTAAACAATTTTGAAACAATAGTTTTGTTGCTTGGAAAGACTTATCACATTCGTCATTCCAAAGCCATCTGTTTTTCTTTTTGAGCAACTCCTGCTCATGCGCTACTGGCTCAGTGTACCCCGGGCAATTTTCTTTAAAGAATCCCGTCACTCCTAAGAAAGCACGAATATATTTCACTCTCTTAGGTGTGGGGAAATTCTTCATGGCTTCAATTTTGGCAAGGTTTGGCCTCACTCCCTCCTTGTCAATGCTATGTCCCAAATATAATATTTCATCCCTGAGGAAGTGTGACTTTATAAGGTTCATTTTGAAATTTGTAGCCCTGAGGTTTTCTAGCAGTTTATCCAAGTTATTCATATGTTCTTCAATGTTATCGGAAGCCTGCAGAATGTCATCGGTGTATCTGACAGTCATTTCAGTAGTGGTTTTGTAGGGGTTCTATACCCACCGCTATCTACCCACCTACAAGATGGCGGCGGCGCGATATCTCGCGAACCCATTGTTGGATTTTAACAAATGAGGTGTCATAGGACTCGGGCTAACGCCCCTTTCTTCTGGACAACTTATTTCCACCCCAAAATAAAACCTACCCCTACTGGGGCGTGAAATAATAATTATATAGGTAAACAATGCTTTCTATGTAAAACATGTATGCGGTTGAATGCAATGATGAAATAAAACGTTGTTCCACACAAGAGACATGTGTACGGTGGATTGCCGCTGTGATTTTACATTTTAGTTTTTTGTTTTAACGCATGCGCACTTGGGTTTTTTGTAAGAGGGCGGGCTTTTGGAATAATGATTTATAGATGAGTTATTATAAAATAACCACTTTCTACTTTGCTACCACTTTTCTACCACTTTGCTACCACTTTGCTACCACTTTTACCAATTTTCTACCACTTTGCTTCCACTTTTCTACCACTTTAAACTGTACATATCAACCAACGATACCTAGCAGGTCAAAATCCTATTACAAGTTCAGGAGATATCATCGAAAGTGTAGTTATGCCCTTTGTCAAATAGGTTTGGTTAAGTCGACTAGACTAGGTTAGCTTGACTAGGATAGGCTAGGTTAATCCATGCTCACCATCTTTATTTGAAAAGCGCACCATTCATGTGAGTTGTTGCGCGCGGCCGCCATCTTGGAACTTTAGATCGCACCTCGTAGGTTAGGCTAGGTTAAGTTAAGCTATGACTGCCATTTAGTTAGGCCAGGCTAGGTTAGGTAAAGCTGCGGCCACCATCTTGAAATTCTTTAAAACTTTTTGATCACCCCTCGTAGGTAAGGTAAGGTTAAGTTAAGCTATGGCCACCATCTTGTTAGGTTAGGCTAGGTTAAGTTAAGCTACGGCCGCCATCTTGTTAGGTTAGGCTAAGCCATCAACATAATCCATCAACATAAGCCACCAACATAAGCCATCAACATAAGCCACCAACGTAAGCCATCAACATAAGCCACAAACATAAGCCATCAATATAAGCCACCGACATACAGTAAGCCACCGACATAAGCCACCAGCATAAGTCACCAATATAAGCCATCAACATAAGCCACCAACATAAGCCAACAACATAAGCCACCAACATAAGCCATCAACATTATCCATCAACATAAGCCATCAATATAAGCCACCGACATAAGCCACCAACATAAGCCACCATCATAAGCCATCAACATAAGTCACCAACATAAGCCATCAACATAAGCCACCAACATAAGCCACCAACATAATCCATCAACATAAGCCACCAACATAAGCCATAAACATGTCATCAACATAAGCTATCAACATAATCCTATATAAAACGTCAACACAAAATGACTCTTTCACCAGAATTGTTTTGACCTTTGTAGTAGGTAGATCAACTTTACAAGTCAGTTACTACTATGGAATATACTATAACCAATGAAGGTAAACCATGTGCACTGTATCATGGCTACTCCTATAACTATAAGCGGCAAAATGTGAATGGAATCATATTTTGGCAGTGCTCAAAACAAAGAACAACAAAATGTCTAGGTCATCTAAAAAGTAAAAATGGTAAGGTCTTAAGTGTTGGTAATCATCAATGTAGTGTACCAGATAAAACACTGTTGCTGTCAACAAAATAGAATGAAAATGCTAAAAAGCGAGTTCAAGAAAATGATATTGCTGCTCAAGATAGTGCATTGTTTGTTGAAATGCATTTATCATCTCCTCAAAAAGTCATGTTAGGACAGTTGACAACGTTCAAAAAACCCTTAACACTATAAAAGCAACACAGACTCTTCAAGAGGTCCCCGTTGAAAAGGGACAAAAGGAATTGGATAGTTCTAGTGATGTTGAGGATGATGATGCTGATAATGATGGTAACAATGAATATAATAATTATGATGATGATGATAATAATGATGATGAAAAAGAAGAGGATGAGGGTTTTATGTCTATAAAACCATTGAGGTTTCCCCAGTTTTTAAGAACAAGAGTAAGAGAAAGTTATTAAAGGATCTACAACAAACGTTGTGTTTAAAATCTTTATCAAACAATGGTAAAGAGATAAAAAGTTGTATTCAGTGTTAAACTATTGTAAAAAAATTAATGAATAAAAATATTGTATGCGTATTGTCTGTTTTTTCTTAATTGAATCAGTCATTTAAGAAAGGTCACATGTCCAAATTGTCTTTTTTGTTGTTGCAGAAAAACATACTTCTCATCTTGGTGCATCTTGTCACAAAAGGAAGGGCACTTATCCAACCAGTAACATGTTGATATTTAAGGTTCATTTGTGTGTTGTTTGGAAGTCATTTAAGAAAGGGCACAAGTCCCTGGATGATTTCCCTTTCTTGAGTGACTTCTTTGCTTACAGGAAGGAACATCTGCATGCTCTTTAGTCAAACAGATGCGTGCACCTTTATTTGTTTACTATGCTTTATGTTTACCACGAAGGCAAATCTCGTAAAGGTGCCAATGAAGTGTGCAGCTTTTTGTGAGACTATATTCAAAAATGTGTACAAAGAGTGTGAAGGAACTTTGACTGTTCTCGGATGGACCTGTAAGACAGAATAAAAATCATACAGTTATCCGATTATGTTCATCACTTGTTGACATGAAGCTATTTGAATCCATTCACCATTACTTCCCTATATGAGGGTACTCATTCAATACCATAGAGATTTTGCTATCATTAAAAGATTTGTAAATAAAATATCGAATTTATGATGTGAAGCAATATTGTGAGATCATCTTACGGGCACCTTAACGTCATGACAAGTTTACCATCATTCTGGTGGAGTCAATTGATATTCTTAACTTTGCTGCATGATGGCCAACAGTTTATAAGAGGAGAAGATTGTAAGATGAATCTCGAGGAAGGGTGAGTGCCTACCAACTTCATTTTTTTTCCAGCCAGCATCATTCATGCACTTCCTTTTCTCTGCCAAGGATCCAGGAACCGTGCGGACAAAACACTTCATCAACGGTCTTATTGACCACACATTCTGTTTGCATTTAGACAGCAACGTCAAGCTTCCTACCGAACTAACATACGTCGAACCAATTCCTATAGAAAAGAACGAGATGAATAATCTAAACCGTCTAGAAGTGTACATTCCGAGGGAGTATAAAGACTTTTTCGACGTAATATTGCGCGGCCAATTGTTCGTGGGACTGACGATGATTGTGATTGACTGCCATCATTCAAATGATTATTACTGTAGAGCAATGACATAGTGTGTCCAAGTTATCTGAATAAACTATGTGTTTTTGCTCCAAAACTGATGTTCATTCAGCCATCATTTTAGAAAGGGCACATATCCATTAATTTCATCTGCCAATTCCCACAAAGTCCTTCATCTGTACTTCATATTTTATCAAGTAACCTATGCACAACCATCAACACTAAAGGTCGAAACACATACATTAAACGTAAATAGCAAGACTGGCTTCTCAATCAGTTTTTGCTCCTCCTGAAAAGTTACATATCTGGATATGTGCCCTTTCTTAATTGACTGATTCAATTGCTATCCCCATGTCCCACTATTAATGCAATTGTTAACCATCAACAGTCTCTGACTATGTTCAGAAAGAGAGTGGCCTTAAGCAATACACTCTATCTATGGTTGGTGTACCGAGTATCATAATAATACAGTGTGGCCAAACCATGTTAAGGCAATAGTTATGTCAGGTAAGGGATTCGAACCCTTGCTTCCTTGTACAGGAAATTTGATGTTAAGTCAAACACCTTAACCACTCGGCCGACCTGACTGTTATTAATTTAATTAGTATTTTGGACTTGAGTGTTTACAAAACTTTTTCCAGTATACATTGACTAAATCACTTGCTTGTTTTGAAATATAGATTTTGTTTTGTTTTACCATAACATTGCAGTTATGATTCTTGTGAACTGGGTGTTTAATATAGGGTTAAAGACATTTTAAAATAATTTTAGAAAAGCTCTTAGGTATCGTGTCATGGGTTTTAGTAATGCATTACTGTTTGTTGACTAACATTTACCGTTACACAACATTATTTTGGTGAGCTTACATGGTGTTGTTTGAGTCTTTAGTCTTTTGACTGGTTTGATGCAGATCTCAATGCCTCACTGTCCCAAGCTAATCGTTTCATCTCTATGTAGCTACCACACCCTACATTCATGGCTATCTGTTTAACATATTCTAACTTTGGTCTCCCCTACAAACTCTTGGGTTCAATTCCTAGCTTAACAACAACATTTTAAAAGTAGTATGAGGACTAAAACAAGTCTACTCAGTCTCGGGTGGTCAAAATAAGTAGAGAGGGTTTGATTCACACCTCAACAATACACCATTTTTTTTGTTTAATTTTTTAAAATAATGATAGCCATTTGTTCATTTTCAAATTTCACACATTGCAATTTGTCAATTTTCCATTTGCATTTTCTTTAAAAGTTTGAAGATTTTGAATTTCATGATATAGAAACATGGATTTTCCAATTTGTTGTTTACACATTTTTTTTTATTTTGTATATGTCAAAAGTTCATATTTGCGAAACATGATTTTTTCATTTTAAGTTATTGTAAATGGTTTTAAAGTAAGTGCTTGACCATGGCGATGGTACAGTCTGTCTACGTGTTTGCAAAACATAGAGGTCTACTACTACTACTACTACTACTGCAGGTAAGGCTGTTTTACACTCTCTCTCTCTCTCTCCCTGTGTTGTCATACATTCGTACAACCATGCCTGTCTTTGAGAAGAAACACAACCACTCTATTTATCCCCAAAAACATCATTGACATGCACACTCATCCCAAAGAACTTTAAGTTACACATTTAACATTTACCATTACAAAAAAAAATGGTTTCCACTATTTGCAAAAAAAAATAACTATTTACAATTACAAAAATTAACATTTACAAAATACTAAATCTACTAAATCTACTAGTTACAAAACGCCATGTCTCTAAACAATAAAATAAAGAAATCACACCTCCTCCTCCTCGTGGTTATAACCCCATGGTTGGCTAATGCATAGGTCATTCGTCTGCACACATTTGTCATCCATGAAGGCAAAAGTGCATTTTCTCTCTTCCACAAGATACAACTTATGGTTGCTGGATTGTATCCTGCACTGTTTATGCGACATAACTTTGCCAGTTCATAAAACCGCTAGGTAGTTCTCTACATATACAGCGATTTTACCACTGCTCTACCTACGCATTTTGCTCTTTTGGCTTTTCTTACAGTCTAGTGTGTGATAGACAGCATTAACTGTATATCAAACCCAGTCCACCTTTGTATTTGTAATCCAAGTAATAATTTGAAAAGAGACAAGTGTAATCGGTTTTAAACATTGTCTCTGCTTTTTTTATGTTTATGACATGCTTATTAACCTAAAATCAAACCCTACTCTACCTTAGTGAAAGACTAACAGCTTAACCATTGCGCCACCATGATCTTTTTTCTTAGTTTGATTCGTTCTAAGCCTTAGAGTTGGAAATCGAGTTAAGATCTCCAGTGCAAGAGGCACATGTGCTCGCCACTGCAGCACAAAATGGTCAGCTGGTAACATTAGACAACCGGAAATGACAGTATTTCTGTTAGCCAAGCATTTCTGTCATCTGCCTACTGTGTGAGCACTGCCAGCAAGACAGTTTAGATTAGAACAAGCGAGTGTGTGTGTATAGATTATTAGCTTCAATTATTTAAAGCTTGTTGTGTTTAGCGACCATCTTGTCCCAGTAACCACTGAGCAAGTTTTAACAGTCAACCTATAAAAACAGCATAGTATAGTTGTGTGAGGTTCATGTACTTGGGTGTGTGCATTAGCACCATGGACTAGCTTTACCTTACCCTCTATAGGTAGAGCGTTATCCCTTTACTTTCTGAATTCGCCAATGACCACATCCACCCACAAGTTTTACACTTAAACCCTTGGCTTGTCTTTGATTAGGTTTGCTTCGGTTTAGTTCAGTTTAGTTGGGTTTGATTCAGCTTGAATCAGTTTAGTTCGATGTAGTCACCATTTTGTGTTTTAGCTATCCTCTTTAACCAATCAATTAATGATAGTCTACTCTTAATTCTTGAATCAATAAATCAGATTTTGTGTACACCGTTTGTCATTTATTAACCCATACCTGCAACCTATACTCTCTCTGTACTGTAGTTTGATCTGAAAACAAGTTCCAATGGTGAAAGACTTGTCAGTCACCATACATGTAGCCTAAAATAATTCTTTCTCTACCTAGCTATGTTTCATCACTCACGGTAAACATCTCACATGTCCGTATCCAATTATTAGTTTATACAATCTCAGATCGATGACCTTGATGTATTGGGTAAATTCATTGACCATGGGAAAGGGTTGACCATTCTAAGTCTTATGACACCTCACATGTCGATATCTGATTATTAGTTTATAAAATCTCAGATCAATGACCTTGCTGTTTTTGGATCATTGGGGTAAATTCATTGGTCATGGGAAAGGGTTAACCATTCTAAGTCCTATGACCCCTCTGGTCAATGGCCTTGCTGTTCTGGATTCTTTGGGTAATTTCATTGGTCATGGGAAGGGTTAACCATTCTAAGTCCTATGACACCTCACTTGACCCTCTCTGATGATTAGTTTATAAAATCATAGGTCAATGACCTGGCTGTTTTGGGTCTTTTGGGTAAATTTGTTGGCCATGGAAAAGGGTTGGCCATCCTGAGTCCTATGACACCTCACTTGACCCTCTTTGATTATTAGTTAGCGAGATATTAACGAATGTGTAGTTAGGCCCTTTTGACACATATGAATAATACATTCAAAAATAGGGCGTCACCCCAAGTCCAACGACCCCACATTCAAGTCCCTAGCCTTATTGGTTCATGAGATATTAAAAAGCCGATGACCTATTAGTTTTGGATCTTTTGGTTATTTTTTTAAAGAACTCATCTATAATTCATTATTCAAAAAGCCCGCCCTCTTACAAAAACCCCAAGTGTGCATGCGTAAAAACAAAAAACAAAAATGTTAAATCATAGCGGCATTTCACCGTACACCTGTCTCTTGTGTGGAACAACATTTTATTTCATCATTGCATTGAACTTCATACATGTTTTACATGGAAAGGATTGTTTACCTATAAAATTACTATTTCCCCCCCAGTAGGGGTAGGTTTGATTTAGGTGTGGAAATAAGTTGTCCAGAGGAAAGGGGGCGTTAGCCCGAGTCCTATGACACCTCATTTGGTAAAATCCAACCATGGGTTCACGAGATATCGCGCCGCCGCCATCTTGTAGGTGGGTAGGTGGCGGTGGGTATAGAACCGCTACAGAACCATTTCTCATTTATTTTATCTCATCTGTTAGGTTTCGGTCTAGCGCTCGCATCAAGGCACAACCAGCTGTTTTAACGCCGAAAGGGCATTCTGACGAAGGTGTAGGTTTGATTATCAAACAGGATTGAGAAATTTAAGTATCTCGGCGAATGGATTGAACCCAACTTATCAGAAAGAGCATCATTATCCATGAGAGTCAACAAGCTGGAACTGGCTTATCGACTGACAAAGAACATCTACAACAAGAAATGCCTGTCACGCAACCTGAAACTGAAGCACTACACCTCAGTCATACGACCAGAAGCCCTGTATGCCATGGAGTGTCTCTCATTGAACCGAAGTGGTCTGATGGAGAAAATGGAAGTCAGAGAGAGGAGAATTCTCAGGAAGATCCTAGGTCCGGTAAAGGAAGATGAGGAATACCGTAGGCGGCACAATTCCGAGCTCTACGAACATATAGAAAGGCTCTCTGACTGTGCTAGGAAAAGGAGAGTAGCATTCTATGGTCATGTGGCAAGATTGCCTCCCAAAAGACTGACCAATAGGCTGTTCACTTTCTGGCAGAACAAGAAGGTTCGTACCACTTGGCTGACAGAAACTGAGAAAGACATTAATGAACTGGGAATATCAGATCTTCAAGACAGGCAGTCTGTGAGACATGCCCTGAAGGAAGTCCATGGATTTCAGGAAAAACCCCGGAAGAAAGGTACCCCTTGGACAGATGAAAGGAAGGAGTTACACCGGCAGAAAATGCGACAACACTGGGCAAAGATCAAAGCTCAACAGTTGAACAAGCGTGGTCCAAAGTAGGCCCATTCGAAACAAGAAGAAACAGGATACCAGTTAACAGCTGTGACTTCTCGTCTTAATCTATATGGTGAAAGCTGTTCGTCAGATCTACTGAACTGTAAATACTCTTCCCTCTAAATCCCTTCAGGACGTCTCCGATCAATGGCGCCTCGTCATATCCCAGCAACAATCGGAGGTTGAGCATTCTTGCATCTAAACAAAGCCTAATAGACCCATTAGGTTTTACTACAGCCAAAATTGCATTAAGGGGACACTATAATGGAATTCCATGAATTTCGAGGAAAATATCGAAGTTGGGTTTATTGCACTAAAATTACGCGGATATGTTGTCAATCAAAAACTGTTTTTATTTTTTAAGTGCCGCCATTTTTTAAGTCCTCAGCACCTCCTCTAATTGGCACTGCGGTGGCATTTCATTGTTCCATGTGCTACTCGACACGCCCCCTCCAGTTACTGCTAATATATTATGTGTTTCTGATGTCTTTCTTATTGGGATTTTAAATCAAATTGAAGAATCGACTTGCAGAGGTGATATTTTGCATCTCAATGCTCAGTTGTTATAGTACTTGATCCATTATTAGTGAAATAAATATGGTACTAATAACCATAATTCAATTCCTTGCGCTGAAATTTATTTCGTAATATTACTTAAGTTTTGTGATAGTGCTACTGGTAGTAATAGATTGAACGTATGATATTTATAAGTTGAGTATGTAACCCTTATTTACATTGCATACGTAATAAGGACAACACTCTACCCGGTTTGTTAGTAAACAGTGGAATTGGCGGTTGTGTTTGGATTGTGCTGTTTCAGAATCTTTCTTTTGTGAACTTTGGTGTATGTATTTTCTGTAATTGAATTATCAAGAATGCCTAGAAGTAGGAGATGTCCTAGAAAACGGCCCTCGAAGAGAAGGTCAACAGGTTTGGCTGTTTATTTAAGGTGGGAAAGGGTGTTGCTTCTGATGATTCAGAAAGCAACATGCTTGTTAATTATAGGCCCATTTCATGTCCTGAAATGAAACATAATGATGAGGAAGGCAGTGTGATTTGCTCTTCTGGTACTATCGAATGTAATTCGAATTATTCTGATACAATGGACGAGCGTTACATTAGGCCTACAGTCACTGAGATGAAACTGGCGACATTCTCTAATTTAAGGCCTGAAAACGTTGATGCAGATGACAGGGGGAATGATAATTATATTATTGTGCATAAGTCTGCACTTCAGGAACTTGTTAAGAGATTGGTTTAACTCCATCAGTGTCTGTTGAAATGAGGGAGAAGTTTGAAGGGCATCCTATGATGCAGGGCAAATCTAAACTCAGTGAAGTTGCACTGAAGTTTATTTTGCATTTTTTGGCTTAGCAAAATTTTAATGTTCTCTTTCATTAAAAAAGTCCCTCGTCATGCAGATTTATTCTCATGCAAGTAACATTTTACACAGAAGTAGCTAGATAGTTTGTGCACAAATATTTGTATGCATTTTATATGTGAAAGGTGATTCAACATTATTTTAGATCTACCAAATTCTGTTTGCATGAAAAACACACACTATTTAAAAGATGCACTAAACCCTCAATTTTGAACATATGAAAATGAAATTTTGTACCATGCTTAATATTAACTTAGTGAATATACTGTGAAGTTCCTAGGTTATATTTTCAACATTAACGTTTTTAAGAGAATTTAAATTTGTATTTCCAAAAAATCATAAATGTTCATTTTTTCAGAAACTATTCAACAGATTTCTACAAAACTTTCTGTATTTAATCTCTTTGCATATAGTAAGCTTCTCTCATGAGATTTTTTGGATATATATAATACGAGAATTTTAATATTTTTTAAATTGTAATTCTGTACGCATAATATAAAATCCACCCAAAATTCCAAGCACTATGCACTATTATACACAGAATTTTAAAATTTCCTCTTGAGAGAACATTTATTATGTTTATAGAAATAAAAGTACAAAATTTCAAAATCCTAGCCTTTTTAGATCCTGAGGAAAAGATACATAAACATTGAAAAATATAATTTTGAGGAAAAGCAATTTTAAGTTCGACATAACATTTTTTCTTCTGTTACCTCTTTAAAAGGCCCCAGTACTGTACTTAGGGTCCTCTTTCCCTTCACGGTTTATCTTTTGGCTTCTCATTTTCTGCCTCCTTTCCTTAAATAGGTCTTCAACTGACTTTTCAGCCGCAGAGAGGCGCTTTAAAACTATTTTTCACAAGATGTCTTGAGTGAAACCTCCTATATTGAAGCCCATTTTCTCTAATACCTTCATCCTCCCTACATTCCCAACATTGAATACAATGACTGCATCATAAGTAGCAATTATGACAACTGTAGCAGAAGAAAATGTGGTTTTAGGGCATCGTTTCCATATGAGTGAATTTAGAGACTAATTTGGATTCTGGGTTTTGCCATGAACACACTTTATGAGAAGGTCAGGATCAGCCAGAAACCTGTAAGTGGGCTTGACAACATCCAGGCTCCTTGTGAAAGTAAGGGATGTTATCCCTCTGAGCCTGTAGATATTTACTCCAGCTAATGTGACACAGATGGTGAATGGGATGTTTATCTGTTGACACCATGTGGAAATGTGTACCCCACACAGCACTTTTCATTTCACTTACACTGGATAGGTTCTGTCTGATGGTCTTGACATAATGCACTTGAAGAGTGCTCCTTCTAGCATTCAGCAGCTTCTGCAAACGCTGCATATCCATTTGTCTATACACTCTACGTGGCCGTGGCATTATTGAATGATGAACAAATGAAAAACTTTCGTAAATCGCCGTCAGTAGCACAAGGCAAAACAAGAATGGTTTCTTTATAGGCAAAACCTAGAAGCTGATTGTTATGGTTTGTAAGATACGGCACAGGGTCGCAGGTGATATGGAAAAACCAGAGAGTATATATCACGGCCTCCTAGATGTATCCCGCGCAATTTTGCTTGAATGTAATCCACAGAATCGCTGTTGACCGTGCTAGTATCTAAGAGATACTTCAAAACGAGGGCGTGGCAGGAAAGTCACGCTACACATTTCATTATTCTTCAGGCACTTCGGATGCGATTTTATTACTGAAACTTTGGGAACTTACTGTCAATGAGTTCCATTAATAAATAAAAATAAATTGAAAATTGAAATTTTCAGTCCATTTCATGAACATCCCCCCTTATATTATTAAAAATCAACATTGATTTTTAAGAAATTCTACATGCTAATGTATTTGTCACACAAGTAACTGTGCCACTGACTTTTGTTAGCATGGCTATTACGAAGGTTTGTGAAAAATGTGGTACCAATTGGAAAAAATATGTGATGCAAGGGACTTATTTTAACGATGGTGGTAAAATGACATATAACAAATTCTTACTCAAAAAGTCTTATATGTACAATATTCAAACTTTATAATATACCACGATTGAAAATATGGTATACATTCATTATAAAAATATAGAAGTTAGAAATTTCAGCATAGTTTCCCCTTAAGAAATGGTGTAGGCATCTCCTTAATTACTCCCGCCTGCAACATTCCGTCAATAATTTATTTCACCTGACAGTGGTGTTTTTCTGGTATCGGGTACAATCTACTTTTGAACGGCGACCAATCGTCTACCTGCATGGAGTATTTAAAATTTATAATTTTTCCTGGTACTGTGTCAAAAACGTCATGGTGCTTCCTTAGTATTTCTTCAAGTCTCCTTTTATCTGCACCCCCTAGTTGTACTTGTTTGAGCCGCTCCTGCAATAATTATTCGAACTCTGCCATGCTGCTATCTTCCTCTGCCAGTAAGGTCCATATCTCCTGCGCTTCATTTCCATTTTCCAACTCCATTACAGCTGTGATTACGTCATCAGTTTCCGCCTCCATTAAGTCTTCGCTCGTCTCTTCAGGTATAGCTTCAAGCAACCAGGAACTCGCCTCTCTACCTGCCGTCACCTCGTCCATATGTTGCCCCACATTCTTCATTCCTTTGATATCTTTGAAACTCACGGTGATTTGGTGAAGATCAATAACAGCCTGGTAGTCACAAATGAAATTTGTCCCTAAGATAATATTGAAGTTCATCTTAGCCATTACGATGGAAGTTTGAGCAAAAGTGTGCTCCAGAATTTGTAATTCCAAATACGCTTGTTGTTTACAAGTAACGGTGCGTTCCGGAATGGCGCCCCTTACTCTTATTTGTGGGACAGGAATCATCGGAACATCATGAATCCGTCCTACTTCTCGAACTAAGGCCTCAGATACTAGGCTGACTTGAGAACCTGTGTCATCCAAGCATCTTACCTTTAATCCACCAATTCTTGCATAAATCACTGGTAGCTGTTTCAAACTTTCATTGTGTGGTCTCACAACTTCCCCAAACAATCGTCAGGCCTTGCGATCCATTCTGCAATGTGAGCAACTACCCAGCCATCTTGGTCCGAACACCGCTCGTTTCTCAGGCTATCTTCTTTATGGTCTAGTGGGATTTTTAAATCCTGACCCCCATTTCCATGGTGTCGCCCTCTGTCCTGACGTTTCTGTTGTGTCAACAGACTCTCCTCTTCTTCGGTCGTGTGCGTATCTGGATTCTTTCTATGGTCGATAGCGCACTCCCATCTACCCCGGTCATTCCCTTCTATTTTGTGAAGCTCCTCTAGGTACCGTTGCGATTCAGCGTGCCTATCATCCCTGTTCCGTCGGTCATCCCTTGAGTCGGCTTGCTCGTTATACCGTCTGTCGCGCCATCCCTGGTTATAGCGTGCTTCATTATTCATCCTATAGGGTACTTCATGCCTTCGATTATACCTCCATTGTCGATATCCTCGTTGGTTGTGCCTATTATCTCCTTGTCCCCTGTCGTCATATCGCGGCTGTGATCTGTACTCGTGTTCCTCATTATGCCTTCTCGGAGTTGACCCGGTGTTAGTAGCCTGAGATCTCGTGTTTACATTGTTTGGCTTAACGACCCCGGTTGTGTTCATCATCTCAACCTGTCTTTCCCCTCTGGTATGCAGCTGAGCAGTGGTTTCATCGAGATGACGTAAGACTTCTCTGCCTGTACTGCCGTGCATATGTTCGCAGACACCAAGAATTGCCGAACGTTAACGGGTAGTTGCTTCCCTATCGTCGTTATGAGATCTAATTCGTTTGGTGGGTTGTCCAAATCGCGGAGTTTAAGCATTTGTGATGTGAAGAAATCGGAATACCTAGTTTGCTGCGAGTATAATTCCATTCGGAGACTTTGCTGGTGTGAAGTGCTCCAATATTCCTTTAAGAACGCTTCCCTAAATCCTTGCATAGTCTCGAACGTATATTTAAAGTTCAAGAACCACGTAAGGACAGCCGCACCTAGAAATTTGTCTACCATCCTCAACTGACGTGCCGGAGATACATTTTGGTCAGTATAGTCGTCGTCCAGTTCTTTTAGGAACGCCTTGGGAGTACTTCCGGTATCGGGTATGAATTTATTGGTTTAAATTCATTCGCTCTTATGTCTTGAATAAACTGAGTAGGAACCTGCGCGTCATGAGGTGTCGAGCTACGGCCTCTGTAATTGCGAAATGCTTCTGTGTCAGCCTTCGATCATAAATCCAATAGATGGCTGATGACGTCACATTGTTGAAACCAACATCTCGATCAGCTGACTAAAGGGAACTCCGGTAGTTTGGAACACTGAAATACTACACGTGATTATAGAATTGGGCTATTTAAATTGAGTTATATTCATTACTAAGCCAGAATGGTGTATTACTGTGTCGCGTATGGATGTAAGGAGACGTTTAAAAAAGTATCGGGCATTTCTATCCATAGGTAAACTAATTCATTGTAAAATAACCCTAAAATTCTTGACTTAACTATTTACATTTCTTTAGCCTACATTGCCTCTTAACTCCGAAACATGAAGGAAAAATAATAACATGTAAGTGCTGGCATTTATTAAAAATTATTATAATTTACCATATCCCTTACTCCAATGATCAGACCTGAATTTCTGCTCGAAGGTATCAAGTATTTACATGTCCATAGACGTTTCTTGATATCTTGTTGAGACAGCTAGTAAATGCATCTCCGAACATAAAAATGCTTTTATGTCCCTATGCTGGATTAAATGTAGGCAATGCAGTCGTCAATCATGTTCAGTTTCAAATTGCAGGTTATGCTACAGATGTGATGGTGTTGTCATCGATAATAAATACGCTGAGCTCCTACAGACATTCCCCCGATCTCATAACGAGAACTACGAGAATGCCATAATTTAAAAAATTCACGCTCACAGCCACTACATTATTACTACATTTATTCAACTCAATCCTCACACTAAGGCACAGCAGATTGGAAGATGAGAAAATCATCTGCTTCGCCAAGCAAGGCAAAAATCCCAAAAATAAAATCACAGCTACAGACCTATCAGTTTACTACGCAACATTTCCAAACTTTCTGAAGAAAATACCACTCTCTAGAATTAAAGGCACTATAAACAACTCATTAATTCATCAACAATTCGGCTTTCGCTCGCAGCATTCAACTGCTCAGAAACTACTCAGAGTGACCGAATACATAACAACAGGATACCAGCATAATTAGCACACGGTTGCACTCTTTCTTGACATCCATCAAGCTTTCGATAGAGTGCACCACTTCACAATTATTCATAAACTAATTAACTTAACATTCACCACACTTACATCACTCTAATAAAGCAATATCTAACTAATCACAAATTCTACGTTTCAGTAAACAGCATTAATTCTTCACTCAAACAAATACACGCCGGCGTAGCACAGGGTAGTATAATGGGACTTCATTTATTCCTAGTGGCAATCAATGATATCCCATTATCGGACTTCACGTCAACCCATGTGTTCGCTGACGACACGGCCATACTCGCAAAATCTAGAAATCACCAACTAGCATTTTTAAATATACAACAACACGTAGATCGGCTGCAACCTTGGCTCATTAAAAATAAAATACAGATAAACATTGCCAAAAAAAACTGTACACTTTACGCACAAATACGGCCAGTTCAGACAACATATACAATTATTCAACACTAACATAGAATGGACTCACGAAATTAAGTACCTTGGAATTACACTAGATAAGAGACTCAACCTTCAAACGCACTTAAACAACACAGTTAATCGCGCCAAGGCCAGCATTAAACTATTATACCCCATGTTACATCCTAAACAGGCATTATTCAAGACAAACATTACACTTATCTATAAGACACTTATCAGGCCAATTTTAACTTACGCTACACCAGCAATAGCATTTATGTCAATCTCCAGCTTTCAAAAAATCCAGCGAATACAAAACTGGATACTAAGACTAGCATTAAAAACACAGCGCGACACAAGATTACTTGATCTACGGTGAGTTAGCCGTGGTCGTTACGGCATGACTGCTGGCAGTCGCTCACATCCGGGAGGCGAGGAGGTTCGAATCCCCCCGCCGGCAACCTTGAAGATGGTCTTCTGTGGTTTCCCATCTTCCTTCCAGGCAAATGCCGGGGTTGGTCCTTAACTATAGGCCACAGCCGCTACATTCCAACTCCTCGACCTTCCATTCCAACTTTCCTCCCCAACGGTACTTCTAGCTCACCCATTGGGTGTCCGTCTCGAAGCAGCTATAAAACTGGCGAGCCGAACATGTCCTCGGACACTCCCGGCACTAAAAGCCATACGCTAAAAAAAAATTGATCTACATCGCCGAACTAAAACTCCATATCTGCCCGACTTCATGCTAAAACTAATTGACAAATGCTACAACACTTCATAACATCATCCTAATCCACTCATCAGAATCCAGGGAGAATACGACCCTGACCATAGAGACATTATGAAGAGACGACCGAAATATATATATCTAATTAAAGACATACTTCAAAACAGAGACGAATAACAGACAGGATTCACGAACTTCACGAAGCTCGGCGTGCCTGCCTAGAGATTCGACATGGCCGCCTCATCTGGGATGGCGCTCCGAGGGTCATGGAGACAAGAACACAACTTAACTCTAAACTACGCATCTACTGTCGGGGAAATAAGTATAGATACTCGAGTTTAGAGGTCAATAAAACCTTTACCCTTAGTCTTACATAAGAACAACCTACACCAAAATTTTCCTTGTTTTATTTGTCGTTTAACGATATAGAGTAAATATTTGCATTGTATCTCCTTAACATTTTATAGCAGATTGAACAAAAAAGTACCGGTTTTTCTTACCAAGTTCACGGAGCGCTCACTTAGAAGGAACATTACGTTAAAAGTATTGAACGGATCGTAACGGAACTCTAATACGTCCTAAAGGAACTTGTTGTTAATGCGTATATGAAGTTTTAATCTGATCTGACGTTTCTTAAAATAGTTGTTGTGAATTTTGTAAAACAACTTTTTCTCGGGCCTGGGTGGTCATAGCAGTGTGAAATATGGCTTGTTATGAGGCTCATAGCAACGCAGGCTTAACGTAAAACTACATTTTATCTACTTTTGATAATTGCTTTTATATCGATTGATATTTAATCTGGTGGTTATGTGAGAAGAATGTATCGTAGCAAGCGACCGGAACAATGCGCTCGGTCGAGGAAACTCGTGCGACGTTGCCCTGTGAAACATAATAAGCGCGCGTTCCAAGCCGTAAGGTCTGTGGATTTCTGTTGTTTTGTAATTTGTGTTAGGCCGGTATTACACTACCAAAGAAATTTGTCAAATAAATGTTATCAAATATTTTATAAAACTGAACTTTCATCAAAGTTATACAAAGCAATCATCACACCATTGCACTACATCAAATATTTTATCATAGTTCAGCAAAATGGATGAAGGACAGTTCCTTGTTCACTTAACTGTATTATGGTAGTTGAAATTTTGTGGTGGCAATACCGGTATATAAAAGAAACGGAAAGATAAAGTGAATGTCTATGGGTTAAACCATAGGTCGCTCACGTGACAAGGAAGATATTATTTTATACGAGTAAAATCTTGGTGAAGGAGCTGCAGTACGAGGACTTGAAAAATGACATTAATTAAAATAAATTAAAAACCATAAGTGAAATTGACGAATTATAATACAAATATTAGAATATATATTCGCCTCCGTGGTGTAGTGGTCAGCGTGCTTAGCTGCCACCCCGGAGGTCCGTGGTTCGATTCCCGGCTCTGCCACGAAATTTGAAAAGTGGTATGAGGATTGGAACGGCGACTACTCAGCCTCTGGTGGTCCAAATGAGTAGAGGGGGGTTCGATTCCCACCTCAGCCATCCTCGAAGTGGTTTTCGTAGTTTCCCACTTTGTCTCCAGGCAAATGCTGGGATGATACCTAACGTAAGGCCACGGCCGCCCCATTCCCTCTTCCTTGCCTATCCCTCCCAGTCTTCCCATCCCTCATAAGGTCCCTGTTCGCTTTGCAGGTGAGGCAGCCTGGGCGAGGTGCTGGTCACACACCCCAGTTGTATCCCCAATCCCAAAGTTTCAAAATGGAGGCGGTAAATGTGGGATCCATCGCTGAGTCCGAGGAAATAGCCAACCCTGGAGGGTATTACGACTAAGAAAAAAACACTATCATTCACGTCTATTTAACTTAAATATTTAATTCTTCTTTATATCCTGAAATATGCGTCCCTTATGTACAGCGCTAATATCCTCTGCTAATTTTACCTACTAGTTCGAGAAACGTGTCTTATTTCATTTCCGCAAGAAGTGAAACATTTCCCAACACCTTTTTAATGAGGGCTTTGGAGCTCCATTGGCAGGTTTAAAAATGGTGTGTCAGCTGAAGAGCTATTATTATAAGATTAATTGTTTGAAGTAATTTACACTTGGAGATTATAAGATTATAAAACTGCTCCCTTATTAACCGTCTGAAAAATCACTGCCCGATGAATCAGATGAACTGTCATTTAATTTTATAACAAGTGCAGGCGCGGATTCAAGGGGGGGGGGGGAGGTCTTGGGGTCATGACCCCCCAAACGGAGACCAAATTTTTTGCAAACTCAAAAAACGAAAACACAATAACCAGACAAATAAAACTTAACGAATTTTAACTGAAAAACAGTTTTTTTTTTCATTTTATTCATTACTGAAAATATCTTTATTGTAATTATTATGTTCTGTTACAACTGTATTGTACATATTTACAAATTCATACCTGTTATATAAAAACGATTATTTATATAACAAAATCAACTCGTCTATTTTGTTTAGAAAACCTTGTGATTGCCGAAACGATGTTTATAGTGATGTCACGATGAATGTGCAGCAATGCACGGGTAGGAATTTGGGGCTTTCTTCGAACCAAAAATTTTTGCCGACGTCCAAACTGCAAGCTTTGTTGGCAATTTAAGCTGTGACTTTCTCCCTTTGTCGGTACAAACTCAACTTGCCGAAACTGTAACGTACCTTGATACTTTTCTTGAAGTTCGATGAAAAAGTCGCAAAACACGCCTTTGCAATTTGTACGAATAATTTTGGTGCGCTAAACGCACCAAATTTCTATCCATGTAGCTTGCACAAATATTGGTCTGGTTTTGTACGTTTGGTTCTTTTGTGATTGCGTTTTTAGTGATACCATTTTTCTTAACAATGTCGATTCCCTGACCCCCCCCCCCCCCCCCCTCCCAAAGCCAAACTCTAGATCCGCGCCTGAACAAGTGGCTCAACAACGGGGACGTCTTCTGTTAGCCCATCCTTTTCCCAGTAATGTTTCTGTATTTTTTTGGTGTGATCGATGCATTTTTTCCATAGCTCTGGTGTTACGGACCTCAAGGCTTCTTTACAGAGATCTCGCATCACCGCCATTGATCTTCCTCTCTCCGCCTGGTTACTCATATTCACTTTAGCTATTTTATTTTTCACGTAGGACCAAACCAGCTCTATGGGGTTGAGCTCACAATGAGCAACTGGCAGCCAGACGAGTTCGACGTCAGAACGAACATTCTTGATTATCTGTTCCAGCTTCTTTTAGGTGCCCTGAAGTGAGGTTTGGCGTGAACAATTAGCTCTGCTTTCGTCATACTTTCATACTTTTGGATTCTGAGAGGAAGAGGGATACCTTTCATTGCAGCGGCACATCTCTTCACCGTGGCTATCGACCTTCCAATACACTTGGATACTTTTTTGCTAAACCCTCTTATCATTATTACTTTCTCTCTCGCTTCTAAAAAACATATCGCACTTATAATCATGGCAAATTCTCCCTCCGTTAACTGCGGTTTAGTTGGCATCTTGATCGATGTAGGTAATACAGACAGTGATAGTTGCTGCTTGTTGCTAATGACTCAATGAAGAACAAAGGTCCGAGTTTGGTGTGCGTAGGAACGAGCACCCAGCGAGTTCGAAATACGGTAGTCAACTGGCAACATTGCCAGGCTCCTACGGTACTATCGCCGCCCACAATGGTCCGATTAAATATCAATCCATATAAAATCGACAATCAAAAGTAGATAAAATGTAGTTTTACGTTAAGCCTTGCATTGCTATGAGCCTCATAACAAGCCATATTTCATACTGCTATGACCACCCAGGCCCGAGAAAAAGTTGTTTTACAAAATTCACAACAACTAATTTAAGAAACGTCAGATCAGATTAAAACTTCATTTACGTGTTAACAATAAGTTCCTTTAAGATGTATTAAAGTTTCGTTACGATCAGATCAATACTTTTAACGTAATGATCTTTCTAAGTGAGCGCTCCGTAAACTTGGTAAGAAAAACCGGTACTTTTTTGTTCAATCTGCTATAAAATTTTAACGAGATACAATGCAAATATTTACTCTATATCGTTAAACGACAAATAAAACAAGGAAAGATTTGGTGTAGGTTGTTCTTATGTAAGACTAAGGGTAAAGGTTTTATTGACCTCTAAACTCGAGTATCTATACTTATTTCCCCGACAGTAATTGTTAGCCCACCAACGCTTACCCAAACATGACACTTCAAGGGCCGTGCCTATAACACCTACAGGCACTCTTTTCAGCCTACAACACCTCTAGCAACCCTCCCCCCCCCCCCCCCCCCCCCCAGCTGCCTAAAAACATCAACTACGGCATCGCTGCCTATTAACATCAATCACGGCACCTTCAGCCGTCAACACCTACGGCATCCCAGCCCCAATTAGAGAATGGTCAGCACTCTTCTTAACTCATTACCGCAGCCTACAAAACCTTGCCTCTTCTCCCCCCCCCCCCCCCCCCCTTGGAGATAGGCCTATTGAAACAGTCATCAGCTCACTAGGTACCATCTTATGACTACTAACCCGGGCCCACTGCGCCCGCAATAGAGTAACACCAGACAGCTTGAAATTACAGTGGCCACCCACCTAAAACCCTTATTAAGATCATTTGCACTTTCAAAATTCACTTTAATAATCCATCCCATCCCTCCCATTAGTAACGTTAATATCAATTAAAATCATTAAATAATAGCTCAGAACACTTTTTTTTTTTTTTTTTTTTTTTTCGTGTAGCCTCCTGAGAGGCCGAGTGCAGGTCTTTCTAGTCGACGCCCGTGGGCGACCTGCGCGTCGGGATGAGAGATGGAAAGGATGAAGATGAATGAAACTGGGCAAGGATGTGTAAGGAAGCGGCCGTGGCCTGTCAGAAGGTACTGTCCCAGCATTTGCCTGGTGTTGAAAATGGGAAACCACGGAAAACCATTTCAAGGACAGCCGACGGTGGGGCTCGAACCCACGCGTCTACCGAGTCAGCAGAGAGCTTGGCCCCTTGACCTAACGCAGCGCTTTAGCCCGCGTAGCCACTACTGTCGGTCTCAGAACACTACAGAATACCAACAGCCAATCAGCGCGCAGCACCATACTGGACCACGCCTAACAGCTCGGAGCGGCGACGGAATAAAACGGAGCTCACTACCGAGTCTCTGTTTAGTCTTCCAACTGGACCGCGCTTAACAAGAGCACATATAACACCAACGAAAGCTGCTTCTATTATCAACCTGAGGCAACTGCTGCCGTCGCGCCACGGCCGAGTGGGCATGTGGTGCGCGATGGTTGAGTAAATGGAACGGAAATCAGTACTAACACCATTATATAACGTACAATAAATTAATAAATTGAAACAACCAAACATTTAAAATATTAAAATATTACAAACTTCATACACTACGCCAGCTTAAAGCTTACCAACTTGAAACCACGCAAGGGGCCTCCAGGGAGGCTGCCGGACGCTAAGCGACCGACAGCTACCTTGGCGGGCTCTTCTATTTTTTAAACTAAAAATTACATTCCTTAAATCAACATCTAGAAATTCTAAGTTAACATCCCCATTCAAGTTATACACCAGGCTAAGGAGTGCTTAGTCGCACCGCGTAACTGGTCCACACGCTAAATTAATCAAGTACAGAAAAAAATAGTCGATACACCAAAGCCAGAGGCAGAAAACTATAGAAATTCTGCAGTGATCATGATTGTCTTATCTGTGCGCTACGGAGTATTCTTACTTTCCTTTTGATCCCAATCATCTACCAGATCTCCTTGATTTTGCCATTAACGAAAAAAAACATCCCAATAGAGGAAGAGAATCTCACAGTCCCAAAAACAGATGACGACCCTATCGTTATCACGTTATACTCTAACTTTGCCCAATCCCGCATGAAAAATCCTCTTCATCTATGCAGGTACCATTGAAGAGCTCGGCGCAAGAACCATGCAGCTCCACTCTTTGGTCAATTTCAATTCTTTGCTATACGCTAATATAAAACAAAGCTCTATCTGTCGGTGCAAGAACAGTACTGCTCCAATGATTTGGTGCGTAGTAGAATAAGTTTTTGGGGTTGTTTTAACTGTCTCTGCTGGCGCATGAGCTCCTGGAGTAGTTCGTTCTTGCAGCAGCTGTAGTTCAATGTTCGGCCGCTCGGCAAGAGAGAATATATTTGCTACAAGATTATCGTGACCTGGTACAGAATGCGAGTCGCAAGTTCATGGTTCATGATGTAATATGAACTTCAAAACTTTCTTCCAACCAAAGGTCAGCACTAACAAAGGTGCAACGTTCACAGTGTCAAAATATGGATACGATGAATGGACTGTCGTGCAGTGTCAATACGAGTACCGTACCATGGTAATAGATTTCTTTGTTTTGGAGAAAACAGGAGCTACACTCTCCTTACCAGATGCATCAAGTCTTCTGCATCGCAGTGTCTTAAAAGTCAATACAACTAAGGCAAAGGGTGTTAAAGATATAGCTTCGATGTATGTTCCACCTGACTGTGGTTCTAAAACCAGATAGTAACAACTGGGAGTGATAATGATATTTACTCCGGCAGTAAGTCTGCTATATTAACAACAACAAAATAGTGTGAAAACTCAGGGAAATTGTACTGGTTATTGCATTCTCCGTAGTACACATAGTATGCCACAGGGGCGGCTCCTTACTATGGTAGCAAGTTTGTGCTACAACCAAAATTCTGGACCTTTATTGATTCTAATATTATATTATTTCCTTAAATGGAGGCGTGATGTATTGAATCTCAACACCCATAGTGGTTTGGGACGAGCGCAGTTCTGTGTGACGCTGCCAAGGGCCAGCTAGGCTATATAGTTCACTCCTCGCTGCAGCATAGGCAGCATGTACAGGCTAAAAAAAACGCGAAGACAAACCTATGGAGTGCAGCGCGTACATGGGGGGATGGGTGGGGTAGGAACAACGTGAGGTTGGTTAACACAATCCATAGAGTTGAAGTATAGATACGATATTTTCGGCTCACAGGCAGCAGATAGCACGGCAACGTTAGCACGCTCTGGTGGCTGACAAGCACAACTCTTCGTCGTCACGCTGAACTCATGATATGTACAGTATTTAAATGATTGAACAACAATATAAATCTTCTACAGATATCCTTTTTGATATCAGATAAAATGTATTTAAAACATACAGTTTAATCAAACTAAAACTACCGGTAGTTTACTCTTGACAAGGTTCATGTTTGCCAAATAATGTATGTTTTATTTTTTACTGACCGGTTTTCTACGTCTTAGTTTCGATAGATTTGGCTTGTGATCTCTTCTGATGTGAGAAATTGGTGATCGAGGATTGCCCTACCTGGTGAAACACATACGAGTTGTGTGTCAGGAATATTTGATCTTCGTCTGCTCCATAATATAGGCTCATTGTTATTGCTAAGGTCTGGCATCCGCATTGTGGAGGGCCGATTGTGAGGTGTTCTACACTTCAGTGTGCAGTGTATTTCACAGTTGTCATTTTATTGTCTTTGCGATATCAGCATCCTTTAAAGCGTGTACAGTTCGACATTAACTGGCTGCGTGGTGCAGCGGTAACGTTCTCGCCTGCTGTGCTCAAGTTTGCAGGATCACATCCTGGCCCAGTCAGTTGGCATTTGAGGGTGCGCAAATGCGAGGGAGCCGTGTCAGAAGTTTTACTGGCACGTTAAAGATCCCCTTCGATGCAAAATTCCGGCACCCTCAAGTGCCAGCTGACTCCGCCGGAATTCGATCCCGCCATTTTCGGATCAGCAAGCGAGAACATCACCGCGGAGCCACGAAGCCAGTCGACTACTAGTGTGTATGTGTAAATAGGGGATAGGATTTGGAAGGAGGCGGACGTGGCCTTAAGTTTGGAACCATCCCATCATTTTGCCTGGAGTAGAAGTTAGAAGCCACGGAATACCTATTCCAGGACGGCTGAGGTGGAAATCGAACCTTCCACTCCTTAGGTTTGCCTCACGAGGTCGACTGTATCCCGTCCAGTCCTCCCACCAGATTTAACGTTTCTTGGCAGCGCTGGGAAACAAATCCGGACCTCCGGGGCGAAATCCATTAATGCTAGCCGCTACATATCATGACCGAGCTGAAAAGCATGCGTCATCGAAATCACATACAAAGAAAACCTTGAGCTTCTTCACGTTTGCCAGAGCTAATATAGCACAGCAGATGGGCAAAGGATACCGAATAATAATTGAAAATCACAATCAAAAGGTAGCCCAAAATAGATATGTTTCGAACATTTAATTAACTGCAATAGATTTCGTGATTCATTTCAGTTGACATTGCGCGGGCTTGACGAGTCTGAGAGATCAGGCAAATCAGGAGTTTTTCGAGGACTAATCAATTTTAGTGCAGAATTAGATATTGCTATGAAACTCATCTGAAAAAGTGACTGTGTTCAAGGGGACTTCAAGAACAATTAAAAACTAAATTCTACAGTGCATTCTTGAAGTACTCCATGAGGAAACTGCGAAAGAAATTAAGGAATCGAAATGTGTGTCTGCCAAAACATATGAAACAAGTGACGTAGCATAACATTCATCTAGAAGAGTTCGAATGGTATAAGCAAACATATGTTCAAATTTCTGCTTTTTTATTTTCTATCTTTTGAGTATCTTAGCGATTTTTGGAGTAGTCTAATATCAGTGATCCTATGATATTTTTATGAACCAACAGCCGCCACTGGTATACCATAGCACGAAACAAGACAGCTCCAGTGGTTGTATTAATAAACTGAGAGGGGTCCAGTAACACAAACCATATCATTTCCACTTCAATATGTATGCTGCTGATGCTTCTTCTTAATGTACGTAGGTAACCCTTACTTTTTCAACATGTAGTTACTTTATTCAAATTTTTGTGTCTCCTGAAAAAAAAAAATTGGAGTTGTCTGGCTCCAGAGCCGGGCCACATCCTTCAGAATTCAGTAGCTAGAAATCCCAGCACTTCAAGCAAAAGAAACATTGTGTCCCTTGTAGTGAAATCTACTACATCCTCCAACACGCAGCCTATATAGCCACACACTAACACAACACAACTACAATTCCTCCCGCCGTTAAGACTTTAATCAATAGGGAAAATGTGACCAGGTTTCACTAACAAGTCACGCGTGATCTCCGGCTGAAGACACCTATACTGATTCAAGCATCACATTCACGTAAGCTATGATAGATATCCGTAACAAGACATGGTAATATAGATTAATTAACACATTTGGAAAATCCAGCTCATTGTATCGTATGGCCAGACAGCTTCTCAAGGAAAAGACCAGCATTCCACCATCATAGGGAACATATTGGTATTCACTAATGCAAACAAAATTAACTCTGTGGCGGGCACGTTAGAAAGCCAGTCAGCTAAAGCCTTGTGATGAAAACTTGGGTGAAGAAATCCGTCACGATCTTCGGGACATACAAGTTGAACTTTTGCAAGGATTCAGGTTTGTTACACCAAAAGAACTGCTCAATCTTATTAAGAAGCAGAAATAGTGTAAAGGGTCGGATCCCCATGATATTCCAGCGAAATTTCTGAAAAATTTAACTGAAACCGTCCTTACTTTTCTCACAAAGCTATTCAATGCTCACTTCCCTCACTCCTGGAAAGTCACCATAGCAATAATGATACGAAGACCTATTAACGATGACGCCTTCCTCCACAATTATAGGCGCATTAGTTCACTTTACATCATCTCGAAGAGATGACATTACTTTCCAGTCTAAAAGCCCTTATTGATGACACCTTGGAATGTGAACGGTTCTGCTTCTGTAACGGTCAATCCACAGTCCACCAACCATTAAGATTAACTAAATTTATCCCCCGTACTATCAAAGATAATCCTATGACCGGTGGTTGTTTTCTATATGTTAGTCGTGCTTACAATAAGAAATGGCTTAGTGGCCTGCTATAAAAATGAAGCCTAATAGTTTCCCAGAATACCTGCTTTCAGTGATAAATTCCTATCTTAGGAATCAACACTTCGTTGTTCAAGTGTAGGACGCTCAATCCTCACTAAGGAAAATAAGAGCATGAGTACCTCCGGGAAGTGTTTTCTCCCCATCCCTTCTCAACATCTTTGTCTCAGAAATCAACAAAATGGACAACACGAGCCTCCACTTATATGTTGACGATAGACATATCCCTACTACTTCCTGGAAAGAACACAGAGGTCGACTGTATCCCGTCCAGTCCTCCCACCAGATTTAACGTTTCTTGGCAGAGCTGGGAAACGGTCAATCCACAGTCCACCAACCATTAAGATTAACTAAACTCATCCCCCGTACTATCAAAGATAATCGTATGACCGGTGGTTGCTTTCTATATGTTAGTCGTGCTTACAATAAGAAATGGCATAGTGGCCTGCTATAAAAATGAAGCCTAATAGTTTCCCAGAATACCTGCTTTCAGTGATAAATTCCTATCTTAGGAATCAACACTTCGTTGTTCAAGTGTAGGACGCCCAATCCTCACTAAGGAAAATAAGAGCATGAGTACCTCCGGGAAGTGTTATCTCCCCATCCCTCCTCAACATCTTTGTCTCAGAAATCAACAAAATGGACAAAACGAGCCTCCACTTATATGTTGACGATAGACATATCCCTACTACTTCCTGGAAAGAACACAGAGTTGTGGAAAACCTCCAAGATGCCCCCCTTGGACTCTAGAGCACTTGCTAGAAAAAAGTTGCAATACCATTAACCTTGATTAATGTTCTGCCACTCCGTTTACTAAGGAATTGAAACACACAGCAGCCCAGGATTTATCTTTCATTGGTGAAGTGATCAGATATCAGACAGCCATTACGTATCTTGGAATTACGCTAGAACGCAGATTAACTCCTCTCAGGAAGTAACTGTACGTTCCAACCAAGCGGTAATGGCGCAACTCTAGCCTCTCGTAAGGTTCCAGAACTCCTTGAATTACTTCAGCAAACTCTTCACATACAACACAGTATTGCAACCAGTAATGAATTAAGCTGGTCCCGTTTGGGATTATGCTGCCCCCTTCAAAATTAACAAATTGAATAAATCTTCATTTCTTTAACACCAATGCTATCATAGCAATTATTTACTCTAATTCACATTCTGTAATGCTCCAATCCCTAGACCACGAGGTAATATTCTGTCCAGATAAGATAAAAGGCAATTACTCGACACCCCATACCCAAATTTAGCCCAGCCATTTGTATTTAAAATACCTATAAAGGCCTACGGGGTGATAGTTTATAAACATCGAGCAATAAGTCTGCACAGCGCAGGACCAGGCCCGACGTAGGTCTCGTAGCAGTTTTTCTTTATGTTTTCTATGTGTCACCTGTAAAATTACTAGAAAGATTGATCTCTAACTGTCTTGACCTGTAATTGACTCTTACCTTATACCTCAGCCAGCCGGGATTCATCCCGGCAAAAGTTGTACTGGGCAGCTTCTGAGTCTCACTCAGTTTATTGAAAATGGATTTGAAACTCATAAGGTGACTGCAGTGTTATAGTTGACTTATGAGCAGCATATGACACTTTCAACTTTCAGCTAATACTACTGTAGTTTAGGTATACCTACTGACCAAGGAGTTGAACCTAACCAGGTTCAATCGCACTCTTGTACAGAACCGCAGATTAAGTTCGTCAATTTTTAGGATGATGCAGTCGATGGACATTGCAGAAGGATAGTGTCCCCTAATAAAGTGCACTGGCACCAATTCTGTTTATCATACACACCAATGACCAACATAGTGTCCACAACTGCAGGAGTTTCTTATATGCTGGTGATCTCACTCTGGCCACACTGGACACAAATTTTGATTTGATACCATTGAAGGTCGATTGAGATACTACAGTTCAAACCAAATCCTTAGAAACACAACTATGTACTTAACATTTAAGAAATATAGAAGCCACTGGTTACAGGTGGAGAATGCTCTAAACAACACCTGTGGGATCGTAACTGGCTGTTTAATATCCACTCTAGTCGAATGGCTTTACCACCTAGCAGGAATAGCACCACCTCCTGTTCGAAGACAAACAGCAGCGAACATGGAAAGGAAAAAAGTTGATAAAAAATCTAATATATAGGCAGGAATCACATGAGCAAAGGGGAAGTCCAGAAAGAATTTTCTAAAAACATCAAAGGCACTTGCAACCACCGATATAAAAACAAAGTTGCAAGTGTGGAAAGCTAAATCCCTCCTCCCCTTTCGCTGGAAACCAGTACCTATCTGAAACTTTTCCACTTTGCTATGACAAGGAAGTCTCTGAATAGGTTGAGATTAGGAATAGGAAGATCAAGGGTTAATATGGCCGGTTGGGACTCAGTGGCGTTTTCTCCAATACCACGGGGTAAGCACCGCTTACCTAGCATATTCTCATAAGAATAAAGTATATATTATCATTTTCTAACGCGCAAGCAACTGCAAAAACGCCGCTTTGAATGACGTTCCTCGTTCTCTACCGCAGTTCTCCACGATCAGCCAGTACTACTTTGGAGAGAAAGAAGAAAGAGTGCGGCTGGTCGCTATGACAACGGCTTGTTTACCTCCAGGAGCCTTCTGGCCCGGAACACTGCTATGGCCGATGGAGTGGTACACCAAGAAGGCCAGGTCGTCCTTGATTGGCTAAGACAGGGGGTGTGGAGTTCCATAGCCACAGGGCTGTCGTCGAGACAAGTCAAAGCGGGCAGCAAGGTCCGCTTCCGTACGGGCGGCTTACCCTAGCGAGCCTGGACACCAGCACTGCTTAAAATTATTTGGCGCGCCTCTCCAGTCCCCACCCTCCATCTGACCATCAGACCCGACCTTTGCTGGGCGCGGTAGTTAAAATTCTTCTTCGTCCGGTTAACTCACAACGCTATGTTTTTGAGTGCAATTAGCAAAATTTAGTATACCGTAACTACAGTTGATATTATTGTGTTGGGAGTGAACAGTGCGTTGGAATCTTCAGAGTGACCCATCAACCCGAAAATTTCCTCTGATTATCATTCAAATTATATTCAAAGAGTAGGTGTAAAGGATACATAATTTTAAATGTATGTACATCCGTATAATTTGAATAATATTTTAAAGACCTATCACATTATTTTAAAAAATATTTGGTAATTAGGCCTACGGTAGGTAGGGTCTATCAAATTCTCATTTGTACAAAATTAATTAATGCCACTATTTACTGTACCTTGGCGGATCATTTGTAGCGAAGTTCAATTCTTCTCTCCCTCTTAGCGAATTCATCAATTACATGGTCGTGAAAATCAGTGTTCCCCTGAAGGCTGCACAATAACACCTTTTCAATGGAAAGAAGCGCGAGATGTGAAAGTCCTTCTTGATGCATTGAGTTTCGGGTGAAGGTTTTTATACGTTTCATGGTAGAAAACATTCTTTCCACTGATGCACTAGACGCCGGAATTGTCAGTACTAGTTTAAAATAAGAAGAAAGCTTTTAATTTTACGTGACCATTAATCATGCGATCATGAGCCACGGGACCTCCTTTTTACGTGGAATCCGAACCACAGGACATGGAATTTCACTTCGAAATCTCCCATGCATTGACTGGGAATCGAACCCGGTCCACCTTGGTGAGAGGCCAACAGCTTGACCGCTGCGCCACCACGCCCCCCTTAGTACTAGTTTGCATAGGTTATAGGCCTACGCCCCAATTAAGTCATTCAAACTAATGAAGCCGTGAAAACTTACATCAGTACAATTTGAGTGATATTTGCAAATAAATATTAACTGAACATGCAATGCAATGACATAAGAATATCTATTAGTCTACTAATAGCATGTTTATTATTTTAATGTTCACTTAGGTCTCATAATAGAAAATAATAATAATGTAATTGGTTTTACGTCCCTGTTAACTACTGAGGCTTTTAGAGACGCCGGGGTGCCGGAATTTTGACCCGAAGGGAATCTTTAACGTGCCAGTAAATATACTGACCCGGCTCCCTCGCATTTGCGCACCCTCAAATGCCGACTGGCTGCGACGGCATTCGATCCCGCTATCTTAAGCTCAGCAAGCTAGAACGTTACCGCTGAGCCACGCACAATAGAAAATTTACGGGTAATAACCTAAAAGTTTAGCTCCTTAGGCCAAGAAATGCGAACAACAAAAACACAAATTGCCACATTGTTCAATCGTTATGATACACGATAAGAGAAGCTCGCCAACCCTATTGTTGAATAATTTTCTCCGCAATTAATGTACATGGATTGGCATGCCTAAAGTTGAAAAGGGAAAAATGAGCTGTGCTGTATTACAATTCTTTCTATTTTTATTTTTTAAATGTGAAAGACTAATAATTATGTGTGTAGAGTAATTGTTGCTACTTCAGATATCAACCTCAACATTGACAAGGGCATAGCTGGAACCGGGTGCTGAAGTTGCTTTATGGTGTAACACTATGTTTTGAGTCTTCTTCACAGCTTACCCTCGAAAAAATTCCACGCCACGCCACTGTGGGACTACAGAAATGAAGATACCATCAAGTATGATTGTGGAGAAATTATTAAGGGGAGTCGTAAAGCCCTATATTGCCAATGTTAAAATGACAATATAAATGCCCCGTTTTCTCAGCATCTATTAGATATATCAATGTATACTTTTTACTGACTGTTTATTGGTTCTTCCTCAGTGCACTGATCCTCATTCTTATGGAAAACTTTAATAGAATTTTTTAAATATTTTTTTCAGTGAACCTCTAAATTTTTCATTAAATAATTGGAGATTTTTTAAAACCTATCTACATGAGCAATTTGAATCTTCGAGGATCCACAGTATCAGTGTGCAATATACATTATATAGAAAAATAATTATGGAGATACCACCAGTAGTTCCTGAGAAAATGTGGCATTTATTTCGAAAAATGTAATTTTGAGAAAATCAATTTTAAATTTAGAGTTCCATATAAACTAGCAAACATCATAAATTATTCACTTCAAAATCCTCCTGGTTGGTCATCATCATCATCTCCAGCTTTTTCACCAACTGCTTCTCTCCTTCTTTTGGATCTGGCCTGTTTGGTCATGTTTGTTGCAACAATTTCCGCCTTTATAATTCGCTCTGTCCAACGCCTCGACACTGTTTATAGTATTGAAACCTGCTGGCAAACCAAGATCTTCCAATACCTGTAGCCTTGCAGTATGTCCATCATTAAATGTAAGAACTGCAACATACACACCCAACTGCAGTGTTGGCATACCCACAAATACATTTTTGGGGATTCTAGACCATACAATGTTATTGAAAGACTCATTTGTGTTTTGAGTTTTTCCCTTCAAACACTTCTTTAGTAACTCTGGGTGGGCTAGATCCTTAAACACAGGCTTGATGGCAAGCATAACAGCCTTTGATATTGCATTTTTGTGTGTAAATGTACCCAATGTACCAGCTTCTTTGGCCTTCAAGTATTTACACCAGTTCTGGGAACAAAAGTTGTGAATCGGCTCAGAATCTGTGGAGACTTAATGAAAATAAATAGCCCAAACTGATTTCTTCATGCCATCCAAATTATCTGAGTTGCTCCTGATAGCCATGCCATAATAGCTTGTGAGCTCATCAATGGTTTTGTCTGTCAGTCGACGCTTGATGGTCAAACCATCGGATAGAATGGTTTTGCCAAGCTGTTGTCGCAAGTTCCTCAAACGTCTGCCCATCCTCTTTTGAACGTGATTGATACATTCTAATTTTGTAATTGTCAAATCACCATAAGGCATGCTCTCTGACACTGTCTTATAAGTTTTGGAGTCACCATCTCCAAGTAATTGCACATAGCGAACACCCCGCTCTTTTTCAGAAAACTGAAATATTTTTAGTGCAGAAGCAACTTCCATGCCCCCACTTGTTCCTTCGTAGTTCTTGGTGCATGATTCCTTGTGTTTCAATATCTTTGTATTGTCTTTGCCAGCTTGAACACAACCCTGACCGTACTATATCTAGAACTTTACCATTGTCAATGCCAATAGCAGAAGCACAGGAATTTTTCGACTGAAAACCCCTCCTTTGCCAAGACCCATCGTAAGATATAGCTAATTCAGTACTGTTATCATTTTCTACTACATATTCACTTGTAGCAACCTTCATTGAGTCTTCAGCAATCTTCTTTACACTTTTCCCTACCACTGATGTGTAACGAATAACATTAGTTGGTGGGCTGGGAAGATTTAGCATACCACACAACACTTTTTCAGCTGAGAAACCCTTTCCTATACATCTGAGTGCATAAAATAAACTCAAATTATTTTCAAACAGCTGGGTTTTCTCTGTTTTCTCTCATGTATAAAAACTCTTCATGCTTTTACAATTGGTGCAGTTTATTGTAAGGTTAGTTACCAGTTCATTTCGTTTTGAAGCATTTTCACAGAGTTTCACTTTCCCCCCCCACAAATATTACAACTAACAGTGTCACTCAAAACTGAATTCAAAATATTAAAACTAATTAATATGTTAATATTTGTTTCATCTTCATTGATGTCAATATACTTTTCTCCAGTGGCGTGGCGTGGATTTTTTTCGAGGGTAAGCTGTGAAGAAGACTGAAAGTATAGGCTTACACCCGGTTCTAGCGACACCCTTGTCAATGTAGAGATTGATGTCTGAAGTAGCAACAACTAATCTACGCATGTAACTATGAGACTTTCACATAAAAAAATGAAGAAATTTTAATACAGCACAGCTCATTATTCTTTTTTTTCTGTCTTTCAATTTCAGGCATACCAATCCATGTAACTATATTAAGTGCGGAGTAAGTTATTCAACAACAGGGTTGGCGAGCTTTTCTGATCGTGTTATTTGACGATTGAACAGTGTGGCAGTTTGTGTTTTGGTTCACATTTCTTGGTCTAAGGTGCTAAACGTTTAGGTTATTACCAGTACATTTTCTATTATGACTGGCTGCGTGTCTCAGCGGTAACGTTCTCGCCTGCTGAGCTCAAGATAGCGGGATCCAATCCCGGCGCAGACAGTCGGCATTTGAGGGTACGCAAGGCGCAGACAGTCGGCATTTGAGGGTACGCAAATGCGAAGGAGCCATGTAAGTAGATTTACTGGCACGTTAAAGATCCTCTTCGGGGCAAAATTCCTATTTTTATTATAAGACCTAAGTGAACATTAAAATAATAAAAATGTTACTAGTAATAGATAACCTTATTACATTGTATTGCATGTTCCGTCAGTATTTCTTTGCAAACATCACTCAAATTATACTGATATAGGCCTTCACGGCCGGCGTAGGAATCTTCAGAATAGCCCAACAACCCGAAAAGTTGCTCTGAATATCATTCAAATTATATTCAACGAGTAGGTGTAAAGGATAGACCATTTTAAAATGTACATCCGTATAATTTGAATAATATTTTAAAGACGTATCACATTATTTAAAATATAGTTGTTGGTTATTGCATTAGAAAAGAGAAGTTGCCATTTATATTACGTAAAACAAAAACAACCCCTGGCACTATACAGCCCATGACGGGCTGAGGCCGACCAAGCGACCGCTGCCCAGCCATTTGGCCTTCAGATATTGGGGTGACGCGTGATCAGCGCGTCGGGTCCCCTCGGCCGTTAATCGCGGTATTCGTGATCGGGGCGCTGTCTCACTGTCAGACAGCTACTCAATTGTCCTCACGAGGCTGAGTGCACCCCGTTCTAACCCTCACGTCAGTTTTAAAATCCCTGACGGAGCCGGGGATCGAACCCGGGGCCTCCGGGTGAGAGGCAGGCGCGTTACCCCAACACCACGGGTCACGATTCAAATATAATAAATTGAAATTTCAAAGGAAAACATTCACTAAATTATCGAGATCATTTCTTAGAGGCAAGTGATTTCTCCGACAAGAAATAGAAATATCAGAAGTGAAGTGAATATGCATTTGCCATCCCTGTTGTGCAGTCTCAATTTTGAAATATGCATGCACCAAAGAGTACAAAATTAATTAATGTCACTAGTTACGGCATAGGCTACTAAATGTTGGTAATTGCACTCAAATACATACAGTTGTGAGTTAACCGGACGAAGCAGAATTGCAACTAACGCGCCCATCAAAGGTCGGGTCTGATCATCAGAACTTTCTCTTGGGGTGAATAACCGCGCGATGGAGGGTGGGGACTGGGGAAGCGCGCCAAATAATATTAAGCCGTGCTGGTGTTCCATGCTCACGAGGGTAAGCCGTCTGTATCGAAGCAGACCCTGCTACCAGCTTTGACTTGTCTTGACGACAGCCCTGTGGCTATGGAATGCCACACCCCCTGTCTTAGCCAATCAAGGACGACCTGACATTCTTGGTGTACTACTCCATCGGCCATAGCGGTATTCCGGGCCAGAGGGCTCCTGGTGGTATACAAGCCGTTGTCATAGCAACCGGCCACGCTTTTTCCTCTTTCTCTACAAAGTAGTAGTGGCTGATCGTGAAGAACTGGGTAGAGAACGAGGAACTTTATTCAAAGTGGCGATTTTGCTGATCCTCGAGCGTTAGAAAGTTATAATATAAACTTAATTTTTATGAGAATAAACTAGGTAAGCGGTGCTTACCCCGTGGTATTGGAGAAAACGCCACTGATTTTCTCCTATGTTATGCAGTTTCCTTTTAGAAGCACTGGGTGGAGATTGAACATTTTCACTAGGATTGTTCAACGTAACATTTTCACCTTGTTCAGCATCTACATCATGCTGAAGGATTACGAGGCACACAGGCAATTGAAATGGAACACACGTTTAATGTACTCGACATTTATTAGAACAGAACTGAACGAACAAGGTGATACAACATTCTTTTTATACACACCATTACCAAAAACAAAAGAGAAACATATCTCTATGGACCAGGTTTATAATTAACAGTGTGACCAACACAAACCATGGTCACATATTTCAACACACCTCCTTAAACCTGTGGGAGTAGAGGACATGATTTAAGACCCAAGTCTTTACAAAAATAAATATGCTTAGGCTTAGGAAGAGGCTTTGTTAGGATGTCTGCACACATTTTTGAAGTCTCCTCACATTTGATGCATAGACCTATGACTTTAGAATCCAAAGCATCTCTAACATAGTGATATTTAGTGTCAATATGTTTGGTCCTATTATGGTGGACTGGATTTTTTGCCAGTTTTTGAGCTGATTGACTATCACTCAATAATATGATGGGTGACTTGAGATCTATCAAGTTAGACAAAACACGTTTCAACCAAACAGCTTCTCTTACACCTTCACTCAGTGCAATATGTTCTGCTTCAGTAGATGATAAGGAAATGCATTTTTGCTTTTGAGCCCCCCATGATACAGCACCACCTGCCATTTTGAACACAAAACCACTGTATGATTTTCGGTCATTGCTATTATTAGCCCAGTAAGCATCAACAAATCCCATGAATTGACCTCCATTCCTGACATACTTAAGTGACAAGTCTTTTGTGCAATTTAAAGAACGCAGCACTCGCTTTGCAGCAGATCAGTGAGATTCATTGTAACAATGATTAAATTGACTGAGATATGATATCGCATAGCTTATATCTGGACGCGTGCAAACACTTAAATACATGAGCGAACCTATGAGTTCTCTATAAGGAAGATCACTAGTTTCTGTATCAGAAACACCAAGATTTGGTTTGGTTTCCAAGGGAGTACCAATGGGACGTGCATCGTGCATACCATATTTCTTTGCAATCTCACTGATGTACTGCTCTTGGCTAAGATACATTGTACCATTCTTCTTATCTTGCCTTACTTTAATACCTAAATTATAAGAAATTGGCCCAAGATCTCGTACCTTAAATTCTTTATCAATACAGGTCTGCAATGACTTGATCTCAGACTCATCATTATAAGCCACAATGAAATCATCCACATATAATGCAATAATTATCATACCTTGGGCTTGTTTCGTAAAGTACACACAGGGTTCATCAGCACAATTTTTGTAACCCAATTTGACAAGAACAGAGTGAGCTCGCTCATTCCACAAACGAGAAGATTGTTTTAAGCCATAAATAGATTTTTAACATGAAAACTTTATGCTCTGAACCTCTCTTAACAAAACTTTCTGGCTGATACATGTAGATCTCTTCATCTAACTTTCCATTGAGAAAGCAGATTCAGCATCCCAATGTACCACCTTCAGATCTGTTTGGACAGCCAAGGCAAGCAGCATCCTTAACGTGCTGTGTCGAACAACAGGAGAGAAAGTTTCTGTAAAATCTACTCCGTACCTTTGGGTGAAGCCCCTGGCCACCTTTGAATGTTACCATTAGAGTCTCTTTTTACTTTGAAAACCCACTTACTACTGACAACATTCTTGCTCTGGGGTTTATCCACTAGATCCCATGTGTCATTTAACTGAAGTATCTCCATTTCTCATTTCATAGCCTGCTCCCACTTAACCCTATCAGGCATGGACAGTGCCTGCTTAACTGTGCTAGGTTCAGAGTCATCAGTGAGAGTCAAGTATGTCACATAGTCTGACATGTCTACAGACTTTTGTTGGCGCCTAGGATACCTTTGATTACCTTCGGCATCCCCCTCCATTGGCTCATTGATGATGGTGGCAGAGCCCACAGAATCACTGCAGTCTGAATCTGTTCCACTAGGGACATGGCTTAAATCAGCTGAGTCAACAGTCTCAGCCACACCAGCACTGCTAATGGGTGATACGCTATCAAGTTCCGAAATCACTCTGCCCCATCCTCTGAGTTGTCGGGTTCTGCCTCACTGTCAGTGGGAACTTAGATCTGCAACATTGCAGGTTCATTAATCTGCAAGGATGGACCAACATTACCTGGAGACACATCAGACACCTCCTGGAACACATCTTCAAAGAACTGTGCATCCCTGGACTTAACAAGTTGATGAGTAACAGGATGCATGAATCTATAAGGCTTTACTGTCCTCACAATAACCACAGAAAATGTGTTTTTCACTTTTAGGATCCAACTTGTTTCTCCTTTGATCAGGGACATGAACTTGTGCTACACAACTAAAAATTCTTAGATGCTCCATATTGACCTTGTTACCAGTCCAGATCTCCTCTGGAACTTTACCTGGAATTTTTCTGGTTGGGGACCTGTTTACAAGATAGGCTGCTGTATTTATTGCTTCAGCCCACATGCGTTTATCTACTTTAGACTCGCTCATCATGGCTCTACATTTATCAAGCAATGTTCTATTCATGCGTTCAGCTACACCATTCTGCTGTGGAGAATAGCTAGTTGTAGTTTGATGCTGAATACCTTCTGATTTAAGTAGCCTCTCAAAAGCTTTGCTACAAAATTCACCACCATTATCAGTGCGTAGGACCTTAATAGAACTTTCACACTGATTCTCGACCTGTGCCTTGAAATCAATAAAGCAATCCAAAGCATCACTTTTCTTAGCAAGGAAATACACAAAAACCTTTCTAGAATGATCATCAATGAAGGTCAAGAAATAGCGAGCATTGCTCCAAGATGGAACTGGCATAGGCCCACATAAGTCTGAATGAATAAGATCTAGCTTATTTTTACATCCAGTTTTACTCTTACTTGACTTAAATGGTTGTCTAGCTTGTTTACCTTCAGCACATGAAAAACAGTTTTTAAAACCATTATCTGAGAAATTAATTCCATGAGTGAGACTATCTCTTAACAACTTCATACTGTGGTTGTTAAGATGGCCTAGTCGTTTATGCCATAAATATTCTGAGTCCTCTGAACAAATATTAGCTTGACCACTGAGAGCATTGACTTGGTAAACATCCCCCACATTACTCGCAGTCAGTGCTACATTACCTGTAGCAACAAAGTTTTCACTATCATAAACTTCACAAGTATTGTCGGTGAATACCACAGCATAACCCTTTTGAGTAGCAGCAGACACAGATAAAAGATTAGCAGTGAGACCAGGAACATATTCTACATTGGACAAGGTTTGTGAAATACATTTTGTAATTGAACAGTTACATTACCAGATCCTTGGCCATACAATTTTTGATTGTTTGCTGTACTGATCTCCAGATTAGTACCAGCAGTGAAGTTCACCATCGCAGTCTTGCTTGAACTCATATGCTTAGTAGCACCAGAGTCAACGAACCAGGCCCCTGAAGAGGCCCTTGCAAGTAATGCCTGTCCATCGGTCGCCAGCATCATCTTGTCTTTCTTCGACTTCTGTTCAGTTGAGCTCTGCATCTCCTCTTTCCTGCAATCCCGCTTCCAGTGTCCTGGCTTCTTGCATTTCCAGCAGAAAGGCTTCTTCTTAGTCTTGTCTTCTCGTGAATACAGAACAGAATCCTTGGATGGCTTGGAAGTACTCTTCCCACTCCAAGTAGTATCTTGTAGCAACTTGGTTCGGACTGTGTCTGCAGTAAGGTCTGTTCCGGAACTTTC
Organism: Meconema thalassinum; assembly: GCA_946902985.2. Taxonomy (NCBI): domain Eukaryota; kingdom Metazoa; phylum Arthropoda; class Insecta; order Orthoptera; family Tettigoniidae; genus Meconema; species Meconema thalassinum. The sequence continues at coordinate 590,747,098 of OX336389.2, read as the reverse complement.
CAGAGCCATAATCATAGGCTGAAACTCATCTGGTAGACCTTTCAGCATAAGCGCTGCCACAAACTCGTCGTCCAGTGCCTTATTCATAGACGCAAGTTGCTGAGCAATTCCCATAACCTCACTAACATACTCTTCCATCGTCTTGTAGTGCTTTAATTGAACTTTGCACAATTTCTTCCAGATGACGATCCGCCGATTCACTCCTTTATCTGAGTAGGCCTTTTCAAGAGCTTCCCAGACTTCCTCCGCGGTCTTACAAGGCATGACGATTGGGAAAATTGATTTATCCACCATGAGGTTAAGTCTCGCCCTAGCCCGACTTTCGTCTTTTGCTTTTTTCGCAGATATTGTAGTATTTCCATCCGGGTAGCCAACTATACAGCTCCACAGATCTTCGAGTCTTAGGACGTTTTCCATCTCGAATCGTCAATCCACGTAATTTAGGCTACCTCGCCGCTTATCTATAGCCGGTAACGAGGTGCTGGTTGCAGACATGTTGAATTTCGCTACGTAGCCGAATTCACAATTCATATAACAAGCAGTCTATCATACGCACTTTATATTCGCACGGTGGATTCGTGGCTGCGCCCATAACCTGAAGGATTACGAGGCACACAGGCAATTGAAATGGAACACACGTTTAATGTACTCGACATTTACTAGAACAGAACTGAACGAACAAGGTGATACAACATTCTTTTTATACACACCATTACCAAAAACAAAAGAGAAACATATCTCTATGGACCAGGTTTATAATTAACAGTGTGACCAACACAAACCATGGTCACATATTTCAACACATGCTGTATCCATGGATATGTTCTATAATGCTGATTGCCTTTGTTCTTTCTCCTTTTAAACACACCTTTAGGCTTTGTCATTGTGAAAAAGAAACACAAAATGAGGAGCACAATATACAAAAATAGAAATAAATCAAAGATATTACCACTTGTTTACATTCAAACACAAGCTAACTGCTCAAAGCCGACGCCATATTGAATTAACAGAATAACCAACTGATGTATCAGAATTTCCCTTCAAATTTAAGCCAAACCACAGCCTTCTAGACCAAATAGTTCCGGAGATATGCTGTTTATAAAACCTTGCAAGATTGTTTAAAGAAAAATTACGATTACAGTAATATATATCAAGAGGAATTAAAAATAGTAAATATTAGACTATTATAATTAAACGCATATCAATTTAATCAGAATGAATCATATATTATTAATGTGTAAAAAAGTGAAAATGTCAAAATTAACCGATTTGGACCTTTACGACTCAACAGCACACTATCTATAGAGATGGCTTAAAGGACTGACTAGCAGTCATGATTGTTGACTTAAATCATGCTTCAAACCTAAATATCCTGTGTCCTTGAGGCACACAATGTGACATCGACTCAAGTGAGACACATTCCCAGACTTATTGAACCATTATGAACACTATTCCATTGATTCTGTGACCATTTGGCATTATTTGTGTTGCATTATACCAGGACTTAGTATCTTTAATTTCGATAATTAGGACTCAAGGGCTCCTGGGTTTCTGAGAACTGATGACAGCCCCATGGTGTATCATAGAAGAAGCATTTTTCATTACATGCCAATCTTTTGTTTGTTATATTCTTTGTATACTTCACATTATGTTAGGCCATTTTTATCCCTAGTAGCTGTGTTGATAGGCTCGTATTGCCCTAGTGGATTGTTCAGTGCATTGTCTCCGCGTGTTCAGTTTGCAAATATGGATAAGTCTCCAAGGATGTATGTTAACAAGCCTACGTTGGAGCTAGCATACTGGCATTTAAACCTAACAACCTCACATGCAAAATATACAAAAAGCCTCTCCTTATCACTGATATTACTACCATAGCTGTGATTGTATAAGAGGATGTTACATTGGAAAATATACAGGCACCCAATATTGTTTAAATTGCTAGAACAAGTGTGACAATATTGTACCTGTGGTTTTACCGGCTTGATTCATTCATTTTGGTTACAGATTGTTTTGCCTATCAACATCCAATTAGTCTGCTGGCTTCTGTGTGTGACAGAGTAGTCCTTATCATTCGCTATTTACAGTGGGTTTCTCTAATTCTAAATTTTTCAAGTTGAAATTGTTCGACACCGAATTCACCTATTCCATCCTAGTTCTACCTTTGCGTCCTTTTACCCTCCGCAGGAGAGTTCTTTAACCTACTATGTAGGCTCTCCTGCCCACCCGCTGTGTCACCTCATATTTACAAATGCATTGATCAACCTCTTCATTACATGTACCCTACCACCATTTCTCATATTTATTGGCCCCAACAATTATTCGTGCTACCCACGTATGAGTTACCTCGAACTTACATGTAAGATATCCTAAATTTACCCATCTTTCAGCCTCATACACCAATATCGTGATAATACTGAGCAATGTAGGGAGAGTTTTGAACTTACACTAACTTATTTCTTGCAGAAAATATTAAATCACAAAAGAGAACTCACTGCATTGGACTTTCTCTTTCACTAGCGAACACCCAGCCCAAGTAGCCTACTCGAGAAAATCTACCTGCTTCAATTTAGTTCCTGCGAACTGGCATTCTATTTTCTTGGATTATTTCGCTAAAGATAAAATCTTCATTTTTCAAATGCTGGTTTTTATGTCATACTACCCTCTTTCCTGTTCATATTTCAACATTTTAGCTTGAACTTTTCAGCACACTCTGTCATAAAACCTTGTCATCAGCATAAGCAGCATTGCTTACATAATTTTCACTTTAATGAAATCGCCCATTCGAGTTTATGCTTTCAGTAAATGGTACATATATAAAATTGTGACTGAATGCAGCCTTACTTCACTCCTGTAACAAATTTAAATCAACAATTTATCTCACAATGAACTCCTACAGGAGCCAGCTTTTCAAAATAAATACGGAACTTTTGTATTGATTCCATACAAAAAATATGACTCATTTGTATTTCTTTAGGTGACTTATTAACTTGGTAAACCCTTGTCAGATTTTGTGGACTCTCAGTACCCGTATATCTTTTGGAAAATGCTGCTCAACACTCGTTTCTGTCCTGTTGTTAGGAGAACAAAATTATAACATTGTGTATAAGAGAATAATATTAACTTAACAGTGGCCCATATCTTTACAACTGTTGCTGTAATTTTTATGTTTATATTCTTGCTTATATTTGAGTAGATGGAGATATCACCAAGCCAGCCACCAGATACGAATCTTGGCCATTAAGAAAGAACCCAGTCACGACGCATTTTAGTCATTTGCATTGCTTCTATAGATTATGGAAAATAAGCTAGAGAATCAGGGCCATATGATAAAAGTGATATTAATATTCATCACACGAATTATTCTTAAAATCATGCAACATTGGACAAAATATAATTATATCTATACACATGTCAGCCATCTAAATTTCATGAATGCAACTTTGGAAGAATACACCTGCACATTTCATTCATTTTTCTATTATGTTTTATCAACTTTTACTGTGTTTGGTTCAATAATACTGAGTTAAACGGAAGAAATAGAGATATAGCCTATACTTTAAGGATTAGATTACAGTAGGATTTCTTTATGCCAGATTTTGCAGTGATTAGATCATTCAATAGTGAATTAGGTGTATTCGTGAATGAAGAATTGACATGAACGCCATCTATAATTTATGATTAGGAATCAGCACATGTATGTGCCTGTCTGTTAAAATTACAGTATTGTGTGTCTATGCCTGATTTCACGTATATATGATCATTCAGTAATGGGTCGGATGTATTCATGTGTATAAAATTGGCATTCATGCCTTCTACAACAGTGGAACAGAGTCATAAAACAGGGTAATTGGCATTATTTGGCAAAATGAGTGTTTTTTTTAACAATTGTTTTGTTTTAGGCAAATGCATTCATTATTGAAGAGTTTAGAGGGAATCTTTGTTTTTAAATACAATAATGTTTGTAACAAGATAAAGCCTCTAAATGCAAGTAAAGCATGTGATCTAGCAAAGATGACCGAGATTAAGATTCTTCAGATGTTCATCCTGAGTACGGGGGCAACCAATCAGAGTTGAAACTGGTACCATAAACTATGGTCAATATTTTAGGATTTATCAAATATCTCAAAAACCAACGAAGATAATGAACTGAATATAATATGGAATGTTGCTCACATAAAAGGCTAACAGACTGTTCATTCACAATATATTCTCTTTGATATATATTCTCATAAATATGTATAAATACCTGACCACAGTCACCCTATACGGTTGGGTGATTACGGTCATAATATTGTTACGGCTGTGAGTTTGTTTCATCGCTCGCCGCATAAGTCACAACTGCCCCCGGGCTGGGCTGTGTTCTGCCGCAGTGTATTGCGTGCGCCTTATGCAACAGGACTACAAGGACGAAGGGATGGTCCAGAATATTCGTGATTCAACCAGTGAAGGAAACCTCGAGAAGCCGTGAACCCTGGATGGGTCTAGAAGCATTTATTGAGTCACCGGCCTGCTATATAAGAGCGACCTGTCAAGCAGTTGCTTGTTGTGTTTTACGAGCTACTGCGAGCGTTTATCCTGAGCGACGGAAGTGTGGTGACTTGCGAAACCCCTAGTAAAGCCGTTTCTCTTGACAGCGAGGAAGTGAGAAGCATACAGGGGACTGCCTGTGTTTTGAGTGAGTGTGATTTCACTGAGCGTCAGAGATGTTGTGATGAAGTGCCGTGCGAGTTACGAAATCCAGTGACATTGTTTCCCAGCTCGTGAACAGCGAAGCAGCGTGTAGCAGGTCATTGTAAGTAACTGTAATTTGTGTACATAGGGAAGAGTTGCATGTAGTTCTGTCAAGGCCACCAGACTCATTAGCGAGAAGATTAACTGTTGACAAGTGAAAGAGGGCAAGAGCTCTCCATAAGCAAGAGACTTGAGGAAACTGGAGTAAGGTTCTAATTGCTTGTATTTGCTGATGAGTAGCGTATCTTTCTGGCCGCAATAAAATTAATTATTTCTTTAAAGGAACATTCTGTGTTGTGTTTTCTACCCACCGTAATCCAGTTAACAATAGTGCCATTAGGGGGTGGCTAACAACTGGTGTCAGAAGTGGGATTACGAACTCAAGCACTACACCTGACGGTCCTGGTTTCAAAACCCGAGCAGGTCATTTTCTCTAATTTTCATGTGAGTGCATGGCCTTTACAAGACAAACAACTAAAATGGAGGCGCAATTGGCATCATTGCTAGAAAAGTTAAGTGGCATGGAAACCAAGATGGAAGACGGCCAGAAGAAGATGGAAGACGGCCAGACGAAATTAGCCAAGGACCTGAAGGATGACCTGATGAAGATGGAAGACGGCCAGAAGAAGATGGAGGACGGCCAGAAGAAGATGGAGGACGGCCAGAAGAACTTAGCCGAGGACCTAACTGCTAAATTAGAAGATGGCCAGAAGAATTTAACCAAGAAGATAGAGGACGGCCAGAAGACGATGGAAGACGGGCAGGATAAGTTAGCACAGGACCTGAAGAAATTAGAACTGGGTCTGCGTGAGGAAGTCACGGCAGTGGAAAAGAAGTTCGACGCCTTAAAAGAAGAAGTTGCCGAGCTACGCCGACGCCCGCTGACGGGGGAGGAAGAGAGATTCAACGCTCTACAAAAGGAATTTGCTGAGCTGCGCCGACACCCGCCGACAGGGATGGAAGATAGATTCAAAGCCCTACAAGAGGAAGTCGCCGAGCTGCGCCGACGCCTGCCGACCGGGGTGGATGAGAAAGTCAAAACTCTACAAGAGGCAGTTGCCGAACTGCGCCAACGCTCACTCACGGGGGTGGAAGAGAAATTCAACGCTCTTCAAGAGGAAGTTGCAGAGTTGCGCCGACGCCCGCCCACAGGTACACCGGGGACTTCAGGAACGGGACAGAGCAGAGTGACGCCCCCAACCTTCGACGGAAAGGTCCCGTGGAGCACCTATTTACGTCAGTTCGAGGCAGCCTGTTCCATAAACAACTGGAACAGCACGGAAAAGGCTACAGCTCTCATTGTAGCGCTGAGAGGGGACGCCCTTAACGTCCTTCAGGCCATCCCGACTGGATCCCAGGACTACGCTTCACTAATCGCCCATATGGAGTCCCGATATGGGGATAGCCATCTTCAGCAGGCCTACCAGATGCAGCTCCAGACTCGGGTACAAAAGAACGCGGAAACCCTGCAGGAGTTCGAGATAGACATCGCACGCCTCGTAAGGCTCGCCTACCCAACAGCGCCGGCCGACTTTCTGGAACAGATTGCGACGCAGACCTTCACCGACGGGCTACGGGACTCGGACACTCAACAGGCGCTGCGACTCGCGCGCAGTAAGACCCTGGCAGATGCGCTGAGCCACGCACGATTTCGAGACGACAAAACAGGCATCTAGGATGCACGCGAGGGTGTGTCAAGTGGACGTCGACGAACTAGCAAAAACCAACGAGACCAAGCCCCTGGCTGACGAATTGATGGAGGCGCTAAGCCGTTTCTTCGATATACGCGGCACTACCAGCAACGACACGGCCGGAAGACAACTGGAGAGGCGGCCCGGAAGAGGACTACCGACCTGCTGGGCCTGCGGTAAGAAAGGCCACCTGAGCAAGGAGTTCGGTGATCGCCACCGCCGAGGGTATCAGACGGGAAATCAGTCGTCTGAAAAACCGCGCGGCCCAGGGAAACGAGTATTAGCCAGCCTTGGGGGGCAAAGGTTGGCTTGTGACAGTCGTCAAACCCCGGCAGTCCAAGTGCGTGTGACGAAATTACGGAGGGATAATAGCAGACTGATGGTCGACGGAGTCGTCAACGGAGTGAACTGGCCCATGCTGATCGACACGGGAGCATCGAGGACCATCGTCAATCCCACCGTGATCCCGAAGTGGAGAGTGCAACCCACACAAAGGAACCTCCAGCTAATAACCGCGATCGGAGAGACCGCACCGGTACATGGCGAAGCATCACTGGAGTTCGTCATTGGTCGACGGGCGATAAAACATCCAGTGCTTGTGGCCGACGTATCAAATGAAGTGATCATCGGACTGGACTTCCTGGACAAGAACAACATCATCTTGGACCTGAGTACCAACACTCTGCACTTTGGAGGTGAGGAACTTGCTTTGCAACCAGCACACGAGGCCGTCACCGCACGACGAGTAAGGCTGAGAGAAGACGTCATCGTTCCCGCCAGGACGGAGGTCAGCACCACCGTAATTGTCGACGGAACTGCTGAGGGAGTGGCGGCTGTCATCGAGCCAAAATATGAGGGCATCCAGACAAAAGGATTGCTAGTTGCCAAGACCCTCATCAACACGACGTCTCGGCCTTACGTCCGCCTGTCCAACCTGAACAACTACGACATTACGGTTCACCGGGACACCAACCTAGGAGTCTGCGAGCCCGTTACCTGGATTACCCGCATCACAGATACGACGGACGGACACCTGCAGACGGACAACCGAAGAAGACGCGCCCTCCAGAAGAACTACAGAAGCTGTACCAAGGATCCCAGGACCATTTAGACGAGGAACAATCACGCCAACTTCGGGACCTGCTACACGAATTCCAGGATGTCTTCTCCGTGGGGAGCAAAGACTTCGGCAGGACAAGCTTGGTCCAGCACAGAATCGACGTTGGGGACAGCGCACCGATTAGGGCCCCATTCCGACGTGTCCCGCTCGCCAAGCAAGCCGAAGTCGACCGGATAGTAGAAGAGATGAAGGAGCAAGGGGTGATCGAGCCATCACATAGTCCTTGGAGTACTCCGGTCGTGCTTGTGAAGAAGAAGGACGGTTCCACCAGGTTCTGCGTGGACTACAGGCGGGTGAACGACGTCACGAAGAAGGACAGCTACCCTCTACCCCGGATCGACGACACGCTGGACACCATATCAGGATCAAGATGGTTCTCCACCTTGGATTTGAAGAGTGGCTACTGGCAGGTGGAAGTCCACCCTAAGGACCGCGAAAAAACGGCGTTCTCTGTGGGCAGCGGGCTCTGGCAGTTCACCGTCATGCCCCTGCGACCTTTGAAAGGCTAATGGAGTCCATTCTGAGGGGACTACACTGGAAGACCTGCCTGGTCTACCTAGACGACGTCATCGTTCTGGGGAGAAGCTTCGAGGAGCACTACAGCAACCTGAAGGAAATCTTGATGAAGCTACGGGCTGCCCAGCTGAAGTTGAGCCCCAAGAAGTGTCAGCTCTTCCAGAAGCAGGTCCAGTACCTTGGGCATATCGTCTCCGAGGAGGGGTGCGCACCGACCCAGAGAAGACCGCAGCTGTGAGGGTGGCCAGTTCCGAAGGACAAATCCCAACTACGAAGCTTCCTGGGACTCTGCACCTATTACCGTCGCTTCGTGAGAGGATTTGCCGACATCGCTAAACCACTGCATCGACTGACTGAGAAGGACCAACTCTTCACGTGGACAGAAGAATGCCACGGTGCCTTCGAACAACTCAAGCAGGCTCTGTGCACCGCACCTATTCTGGCCTACCCCAGACCTGGAACAAGGTTCATCGTCGATACCGATGCCAGCGACTTTGGTATAGGGGGAATCCTGTCGCAAGTAGTGGACGGCGAGGAGAGAGTAGTGGCCTACTTCAGCAAAGCCTTGTCAAAGCCCGAAAGGAACTACTTCGTCACCAGGAAGGAGCTGCTCGCCATCGTGAAGACCATTGAACACTTCCACAAATACCTGTACGGGCAGGAATTTCTCATCAGGACCGACCATGCATCCCTGCGGTGGCTCCTGAACTTCAAGCAGCCCGAGGGTCAACTCGCGCGGTGGTTAGAGAGGCTTCAACAGTACAACTTTGAGATCCAGCACAGGAAAGGCCAACTGCACTCTAACGCAACGCCCTGTCACGAAGTCCGTGCCCCGAAGACTGCACCTTCTGTACCAGAAGAGAGGAGAACACCGGGATACAGTGCCGAAGGACTACCGTGGAACTTCAGGGGAGCTGGAGCCGCGAATCTTTCACGCGGGCACAAGCAGAAGATGATGACCTGGGACTGATAGCCGAATGGAAGAGGGCCTGTGACCCCAAACCCGGGTGGAACATTGTGAGTGACTGCAGCCCAAAGTTTAAGTCCTATTGGGCGCAGTGGGACTCGCTGATTGTAAGGGATGGCCTCATCTGCCGTACCTGGGAGAGCACCGACGGGAAGATATCTCGGGAACAAGTCGTCGTTCCAAAGGCTATGACGGAGGAAGTCCTGAAGGAAGTTCATGGAGAATCATCTGGTGGACACCTAGGGATAAAGAAGACCCTGGAGAAGCTGAGAGAGCGGTTCTACTGGATCGGATGCCGAACAGACGTGGAGAACCACTGCGCGAGGTGCCACGATTGCGCACCCAGCAAGGGCCCAGGACGAAGACGACGCGGTCCACTGAAGACCTACAACGTGGGCGGCCCCATGGAGAGAGTGGCCATCGATGTTGCTGGGCCATTCCCGTTAAGCAAGGCAGGGAACCGCTACATATTGGTCGTCAGCGACTACTTCACCAAATTGCCGGAGGTGTATGCACTCCCTATCCAAGAAGCCGCGACGATCGCAGAGACCCTGGTGAAGGAATTCGTCAGCCGGTACGGAGTACCCCTGGAGCTGCACTCCGACCAAGGGAGGAACTTTGAGTCGCAGGTGTTCCAGAACCTATGCCAGCTGCTGGGAATCCGGAAGACAAGGACAACGCCGCTACACCCTCAGTCCAACGGGATGGTAGAGCGATTCAATCGCACCATCGAGAACCATCTCCGAATAGTCGTCAGCGAGCACCAGAGGGATTGGGACAAACACCTTCCACTATTTCTCCTGGCCTACCGCGCCGCCGTGCATGAAGCCACCGGGTGCACACCAGCCCGGGCCATGTTTGGGAGGAAGCTCCGTCTACCTGTCGATCTTGCCTTCGGCCGACCTGGGAATGATCCGGTCCCGGTAAGCCAATATTGTCAGGAACTGGTCGACCAACTGGAGGACGTGCACGCGTTCACGAGGAGGAAACTGCGGATCGAGACCGACCGAATGAAGACCCGATACGACCAACAGACGGATGCCGGCGGATTCCACGAGGACGACCTGGTCTTGCTCTTCAACCCATTACGGAAGAAAGTCATGTCACCCAAACTGCAGAAGTCCTGGGAGGGCCCGTACCGAGTCGTGAAACGGATCAACGATGTCGTCTACAGGATCCAGCGGAGCCCGAGGGCGAAGATGAAGATCGTGCATCGAGATCGCCTGGCAGCCTTCGGAGGGACACAGACGGACCAATGATTGATCGGGACGATCAGCCTTTTAGGAAGGGGGTGGTGTTACGGCTGTGAGTTTGTTTCATCACTCGCCGCATGAGTCACAACTGCCCCCGGGCTGGGCTGTGTTCTGCCGCAGTGTATTGCGTGCGCCTTGTGCAACAGGACTACAAGGACAAAGGGATGGTCCAGAATATTCGTGATTCAACCAGTGAAGGAAACCTCGAGATGCCGTGAACCCTGGATGGGTCTAGAAGCATTTATTGAGTCACCGGCCTGCTATATAAGAGCGACCTGTCAAGCAGTTGCTTGTTGTGTTTTACGAGCTAGTGCGAGCGTTTATCCTGAGCGACAAAAGTGTGGTGACTTGCGAAACCCCTAGTAAAGCCGTTTCTCTTGACAGCGAGGAAGTGAGAAGCATACAGGGGACTGCCTGTGTTTTGAGTGAGTGTGATTTCACTGAGCGTCAGAGATGTTGTGGTGAAGTGCCGTGCGAGTTACGAAATCCAGTGACATTGTTTCCCAGCTTGTGAACAGCGAAGCAGCGTGTAGCAGGTCATCGTAAGTAACTGTAATTTGTGTACATAGGGAAGAGTTGCATGTAGTTCTGTCAAGGCCACCAGACTCATTAGCGAGAAGATTAACTGTTGACAAGTGAAAGAGGGCAAGAGCTCTCCATAAGCAAGAGACTTGAGGAAACTGGAGTAAGGTTCTAATTGCTTGTATTTGCTGATGAGTAGTGTATCTTTCTGGCCGCAATAAAATTAATTATTTCTTTAAAGGAACAATCTGTGTTGTGTTTTCTACCCACCGTAATCCAGTTAACAAAAGTGCCACTAGGGGGTGGCACGTAACAATATAAAAAGCATATACTTGTCTAGAATAAACTCAGGTGATTATGGTCAAATAAATCCAACAGATAGATTTTTTCTGAACAAAAAGGTGTATTAATCTTTACTGTTCTTTACTGTTCTACTATTCATGACAAATTGAAACCTGTGAATCAGAGATAAAACTTCAGTTTTCCACGACCGTCCTCTGCTGGTAGCAGGAGTATGTGAATGAGGTCACGTTCTGCAACTGGAGGATGATTTTATGCTCGGCATGATCCTTTCAAAATATTTCATTCGTCTTTTTGACAGACATCTGACCTGTCACATGATATTTTCTGGAGGGACTCCAATGTCTGCCAAGATGTCAAAGTACTTATTAATATCACTTTGGGTTTATAATATAATATATTTTTAGAAACAAGTCTATAAGAGATCTTGTGCTTGTTTTGTTTGAAGAAGCTGTTGGTCCATTCAACTCCGGGAGTGTAATTATCAGGAAGTTTTCGAATCATACAACCTTGCCTTTTCAAGTAGTCATGTGCAATTAAACAGAAAACCCCAAATCTGCAAGTCGTGTGACAGAAGAACAAAGCATTGCTTCATCATTTTCATCAAGACCAGACTGATCAGATTATATTTTCAGGATGGGTCAGAGATGGGATTTTGGAAGTAAATCAGCCGTGAACCTATTGCCTGGTGGCGGAATTGGAAACCATGAAAACCTTTTACAGGACATCCAAGGTGGGATTCGAACCCTCGCCATGATATTGTCTAATACTAAATCTAACCATCGCCTCTTAGTTCTACCTCAGTCTGTGATATTCTCTACAACCGAGCTCATATCTCAGCTCCTCCATTCTCATCAAATGTCCCCACCATCTGAATTCCTTCATATGAACGGCTTCATCTAGCAAGTTCATTTCTATATTTGACTTGATCTCTTCGTTACGAGTACCCTCCTGTGATTCAGTGCATTGGTATAGGCTACATGTTTGTTGTGTCAAAGATACCATTTTCATGTTGGATTTTATTTGGGCAGAGCATTATTTGTTTAACAGACTTGGTGTTCTTAAAATTATCCCATTCTTCAAAATTTGGAACCACTCTTTTTTAAAGTGTAGGTAGAAGCATCTCTAAAATGTACAATGGGTCTTCATCTAGTCAATGCAATAGGATGTGTAAAATTAGTCTCAAAACGAGCCATACTGATATGGAGGACAGCAACACAAGCTCACATGTATCGGTCAAAGTTACAACACGCAGTGCAGCATCAGAAACTGTCCAAAACAGATAAGATTTTGGTTTACAGCATTTTAACACAGCATTCGTAAACAACTAAAAACTATAACGCATTAGAGTCCACAGATGTAATTCGGGATGCTTATCACTAAAACATTACACAATAATAAAATCCACACATTCGCTGATTAGTTACGGAAGCGCATCAACTGCTTGTAAATAATATTGAAAAAATGAACACTGACAATCAGTGGCGTAGATGCTTTTTTCCTTACGGGGGATTTGAATAATAACAGTAGGCCTAGGTAATGATAATAATAATAATAATAAAAATAATAAGAATATTAACACACTTTAAAATTATGTTGAGGCTTATCTGTAGAAGAAGACACTTGAACTCGGCGTTCTCTTTACAGATGACCTAAGTTATAAGTAGAATGGGCGCTATCTGAAATAATGAGTAGTGCCTCCCCGCTGTAGCTATCCCTCTACTATCTCGTATATACGACCTAGAATTGAAGATGCTTGTGTATAGAATGAATATGTTATTTTAAGCAGTGGAGTATATTTTATATCAGACATTTGTGTAAAATACATTAAAAATAACCGCCAAGATAACATCACTTCAAGAACATTTATACATAATGTATGACCATGGCATAATCATTCGAAGTTCAGATTTATAGGCCTCACTTTGGCAATGAGGAAACACTTCGCTTTCTTGTGAGAAATATGAAAAACAGAGTTTTATCTATGTTTAATACACTTCAGAAATAAATATTTCAATTCTGAAAATATTTACTAAAGGTTGTCACCAACTTCCACTGATTAGTACTGTAGCTTCATAAAAGCAAAAAGAAAAAAAGCCACTCAACCATAAAAAACGTTATCACCACAATAAGTAATACCATCATATTCGAGGCATCTCTGACAATGAGGAGAAGGTTGTTCACAACATTAACAAAATGAGCGACTACCGTATGTTCATACCACTGGCCGTAACTACAGCTCAAGGGATAAAGGAGACTCTTTAACGGCATAGACAAGTCAGAGATGTTGTTGCTGATTCTTTAGAGGTTTTGCGACTTCATGGTCATGTAGCCCCGTATGCTTTGGTGTGTGTAAAAATTGTCTGATAACCTTTGTCACTGTGATGTCTCTATTAGGGTGTATAGGCTATCTGTAATTGAGGTAGGATTTGGGTGAGAAGGGGCCATGGCCTTAAGTTAGGTACCATTTGCTTGAAATGGTAGTGGACAAACCACAGAAAACCATTTCCAGGATGGCTCAGGTAGGAATGGATCTCGCCTCTTTTCAGGTTGGCCTCACGAAGCACAAGTCAGAGAGAATTTCCATTCAATTAATAATAATAATAATAATAATAATAATAATAATAATAAAGTGCAAGTCTGTGTGAACAAAAACCTTCATGATTTTCTGCTTGCAGTGAGTCTCACAGCTTCATCTGCTTCTACACTCTCACCTTGAAATAAGTAATAAGTTTACCTCTGTTTCTCTTACCATCTACAACTGAGCTAGTTTGTCTCCTTGGAAATACGCCATCAATATTAAGGGCCACTGGCTTATGATCTTAAGTACTGTACCTAGTTCTAAGAACTAACGGCTTTGATACTTCACATTCCTCTTGTAAAGATCATTCAAATTCCTAACACAGACAACTGTCATATTATAGTGGTAGGTATTGTGGCTTGGATTGATTCCCAGCTTTGTCTTTGAGGAATAGCCTACATTGCCATGGCTGCTTGAGAGATGGTTCAATTATGACCTTAAAGAAATAATTTCAAGCAACGGTCTAATTAAAGACACTTTGTTCGATTCTCAAGGCTGCCAATCTTGTTTTGAGGGCTGGAATGGGGTTCACTCAGCTTGATAAGGACTAGTCCTACCCCAGAGTTACAAGGATCGAATTCTAGATCGACAATCCAGGGGATATTTTTCAATGGAATCCAACATCAGCTTCACATACCGTAGTCGAAATATGGGGAACGTCTTTAATTTAAGGGCATGGACCGCTCACTCTCAATTCCAGCCCATATTGCAACTAATCTACACACACATTAGCGCAGGATCAGATTAACACGGGTTGTAAAACCGAAAGTAAACATAACAAATACACGGGGCTATAACTGTGGCATCTTGAGCCTATGAATGAATCAACATGAAATTGAAAACCATGCACTGCAGATTTTTACCGTACGGTAGCCTACTACAGTATTTACTATGAGAAGTGAAATGCCATGTCCTGTGGTTCGGATTCCACGTAATAAGGAGGTCCCGTGGCTCATGATCTCGAGATTAACGGTCACGTTAAACTACAAGCTTCCTTCCTTCCTTCCTTCCTTCCTTATTTACTATGACACCACAAAGAAAGAAACTGACCTACTATAACAGCGATTTAATAGCATAAGTGAGGAGGTAATGAGTGCATTTGAGAATTCCTTACACAAAGTTCCGTTTCTTGATATATTGTAGTGAATGTATTCCGATTTCCGTGTGTAATTATAAAAAGATAATCTTCCACTACAGAGGCTGCTGTAGAGACGCTACTTTCAGACAATAATGGTCTAGAACGGTTACTGAGGTTTTAAATTCGATTCCGATTGCAACTGCCAGGATGACGTCATCCGCCGGCTCAGCCCGCTATCTGTCGGCGGCTCAGCTAAGTTTCAAATGCGGGTGATTTGAAACCTGTATCGCGGCAGCCCTCTCCCCCCTCCCTATCCCTTTACTTTTCTAGTATTATATGCCATTTTTATAAATTTTCCCATCAATGTCATTCATTTTTTGGATTTTATTCATTATTTTTTTATAATATGGTGGTTGGATTTTCACCCCTTGTAGAACTAGCTGCATATCAATCATCTACTCGACAGTAATATCTTACAATATAATGCCGAACAGGTAGAAGAGTGGTTTAGTTACTACCAGTGTTAGCAGTTGTGGGTTCTTTCCAGTCCTTAGGTAGGGTTATCCAGTGGCACAATAATATAAATGACATGTGAAGAACTGTTTAGTTCACCTCAGGTGTTGACCAAATTTACAAATTAATACACCCTATTAGGCCTACAAGCTTATCAAGAAAGGAATGCAGCAATCTAATATAAATACAAGGCCATCACCAATACAAATTACACATATCCAATAAAACATATGAAGTAATTCACCACTGTCGAATGAATTATGATACTGAAAGGAATCAGGATGCAGATAAGGAATTCTGAAGGATAACATGAGACTAAAATAAGTTCTTGTGCTGCGATATACAGTATATTCTTTTCTAGTTTTTACAGATATTAAATCCACATAACATTTCCATAAAAAGAGCACCACTGTCCCAGTAGGGAAATGTCACCACACGGTAGAGCCACACAAATTGCAAACCTGTAAGAGAAAAATATTGTTCAAGTTAGCATGCCAGTCAATATTGTTGATTCATTAAGAGGCTTTACAATATCATGATCATGTAGCCCTGTTTACTTAAGGCATGTGTGTGTGGAATCTCTCTGATAACCTGTGTGATTGTGATGGCTGTAAGTGTATTTGTAATGGAGGCTAGGATTTGGAAGGAGTCGGCCGTGGCCTCAATTTGGGAACCACCCTGCCATGTACCTGGCATAGAGGTGGAAAACTTTAGAAAACCATTTCTGGGATGGCTAAGTTGAAAATCAAACCCACCTCATCTCAGGTCTGCCTCATGAGGGTGAGTGTACCCCATTTCAACCCTCAGACCAAACTTAAATGTCTTGACAGAGCTAGGAATTGAAGCCAGCCCTTCTAGATCTGAAGACTCAATATTGTGTCCGTCAGAGGAGATTGCCGGTGTACCATCAACCGAAATGGTAGTCCAGACAGTCCCATCCGTCAAACACACAACCTGAGAGGATCGGATGCACTTCTTTTAAGGCTAGCGTAGCACGAGTACAATGGTCCCTGGGGATCAGGTCCATATATGGAGGATATGTCATAGACAGCCAAAGAAGTACACTCTCAAACACAAAGCTAAGAAATAAAAAAAAGACTTATGTAAAATCTCGTGAACATATTTATTCAATGAAACAACCCCCTATCCTACTTCGGAGGGCACGTTCGGCTAATCCGCAAAGCTAATAAATAACATAAATAAAGAGATCAGGGCCCTAACTGAAGTTAGGTTAAACCCTCTCGAAAGTCGTTTGATACAAGAAAAGTAAACAACAACAACAACAACAAAGCTTGGAATGTGGCACGTAAGGTAATCCCTACGCAATTATAAACAAGTGACTAATATCGGAAATTACATTTAACAGGAGAGCAAAGCAAGACCTAGGTTATGATGGTACCACTTTCGTATTCACATTTAAATTGAATTCATTTAGCTAAGTCCTGACATGATGAAACATTACGGCGAGAAGCGTCCTTAAACAAACAATTACAACAAAAGCTAATATGACAATCAATGTCTAACAATTTAAAAATAACCCTGATAATAACAAATGTACAACAACAATATGGGTACAAGATGGGTAAACACACAAATAAATCACTGAACACATAGGCTTTCTTATTGTAAATCCTGCATACAAAAATTGAGGCGCTGTTTGCCCTCAATTGTCATCTGAGTGTGTGTAAATTATGTTGACAACAGCGTAGTAATAACCACGTCTTATGTTGTATGAGTACTTCCTCCACTAGTTACGAACTTTTGGTCCGGCCGCAACTCCGTCGGTTAAAATTAAGTGTCATCATAATCCAATGTCACTTCCCTCTGGAAATGCTTCAGCTCATGGCATCAGTAGGCAACAAAATGTAGTTTCAAGCTTAGATCAATCACGCATTAATTAGTTTAAATAGTTTAGATAAATTAGGCTTCATGATTTATAGTCGTAGGTATTGGTCCCCTAATTGGTTTTATGTCGAATACTGATGATTATCCATGACACAGGCTGAAAACACAATAATAGTGAGTCTCCTCTGAGATCATCACAAGATCGGTGACTTCCAGTCACAAGAATAGCACAAACTAACAACGGCACGGCAATACAATAACACTAGCTATTAGCGGCTCACACATGGCTCGCATAATAAGCCTTGGAACAAGCCTGGCGACATCGCTCAGTACTTTTCCGGCAACAACAATAATGGTTGCGGATATTAATCCATCCAGCAACAGTACACACTACGGGCATTACAATAACATTACTTAACTAGCCTTATACAAAGTGTCATCATGGTCTTTATAACAGTGGCTAAACCTTTCATCATTTCCTAACATCCATGAAGTTACTCCTATCAGAACTGTCGCCTCAAATAGCGATCTAAATGTGACGCGATGGTCATTCATATAACGAAATATCAAACAGCTGACTGGCCTACATTTAAGCTGCGTTCCTTGACCTTGTCAAAAGTACATTCCACACAGTTATGTGACGTCAGAATACGTCTTAAAATAATCAATAGTCTAGGTCTCACATGCAGCGGTGCGGTGACTTATGGGTACAGTAAACTGGTTTTCGCTGGCTCAACCTTGGCAAGTCTTATAGCGTGAGCGTGGAACTAACTGCACTCAAAACTCCTGCGTCTGGTAGGGAAATATTACACTCATTTAAGCAAGGATGATAAAGTCCTAGTATGTGAACCGTACACACATTGACATTATCACACAATGAATAATAGATTGAATACTGCCTAGATTTACGCAGTACAGCGATGCAACTTGTTTTAAATAGCAAGTAAACTTGAACGAGCGATATTACACCATCTCCCAACTGCTTTGGTTATTCTGAAAGACATTCCACTCCATCTACTTACAGATTTCATCAATAACGTTTGCGTGTTGACTCCTGGACACAAATTATCATTAAACACACAACACCTTCTACCCCTGGGTTGTATAAAATGATACGTCGTTATATTACAGGATTCGATGCTAGTCTGATAACATGAATTGTACCCTAAATTAGTTCTCATTCAGAACTTAGTGGCTTCAGAGATCCACAATGGTTAGAGTAATCCATTTATAAATGTGGTGATTTATCCTCAATGTCACCAAATGCTACGACGATAAGACAGTGGCGTAAATTAAACAAAATGACAGAACATGGTGTCCAAAAAGTACCCTGATTATTTACA
This sequence comes from Meconema thalassinum, assembly GCA_946902985.2. Classification (NCBI taxonomy): domain Eukaryota; kingdom Metazoa; phylum Arthropoda; class Insecta; order Orthoptera; family Tettigoniidae; genus Meconema; species Meconema thalassinum. The sequence goes on along the minus strand of OX336389.2, from coordinate 590,728,638 downwards.
CGGATGGCAGTTCATCCAGTTATGATCAGTCTAAGCTGATAGAAAATAGCTCAGCAGCTATGACAAGATTAATAGGCTTTCGAAACTTGACGTTTTAGTACGCCCAAAAGAAATGCACCAATGGAATAAATCCAAATACACGGTGTCTCACCAATATTGAAACATTGTGAAAAAATTAAGACACATGATGGAACAAAAACTAACCCTACCTAATTGGTTGTCAATAATTCGGTTGATTTCTACACTAAGTCTACCATAATAAAAACCCCGCACAAAAAGAGAATACAAAACTCACAGGACCATTAGTAAATCACCTAATTCCTGGCTCGGGATTGAGGGGTATACAACTTCTCGTGGTAGAAGGGAATAAATAAATCCTAGGCCATCCATCCTCGGCCCTTTTCTCTTCTTAACCATTTCCTGCGTCCTCTTGTCTCCTTCCAAGTGGTTACCTCTTCATGATGGTGATTTTATTATGGGCTCCTCATGGTTTGCAGGTCCCTCATTGTTCGTAGATTCCAATCCAGAGTGCGACTTTATCTCAGGATATCTCCCTCACATGGATAGTTTAAGCCATGTCACACATTACGAATGAGAGTAGTAACATATCGTACACGTGGTTGACTAAGTGATGCATAATTTGAAGAACAATTAACACGCGTTTTTCACAAATTTTATATTTAAGTGCTCGTAATTTCTCTCACAGAATTTATGTTACACTGTTGATTATAAATTTCTCACAGGCTTTATGCACCTGCAGACAATATTAAAAATGGCCATGGTAGGTCTGCCACTGAAGTTACGATACACGGGTGGTATCGGCTCACAGGCTTTATAACTTTTCAAACACAGAATATCACGTTATATCTCTGCGATCGGCGTTAGAAAATTCGCGCACAACTCGTCGCAGTTTATTTGCAGCAGTGACGTGCTTTTACTGTAATTTAAATATAAATCACAGTTCACTTTGAAAATATTTTTGCCACCTCTTGGTCTTTGATAATGATAGCAGCGTGGTTGAAAATGTGTGCTCCGCGTGCTGTTACGTCGAATTCACAAATTTACAAACTCTTTCACAGACGTGAATTATTTGTGCCCAACTTGGCAATACAATTACAATTTAGCACACTAACGTGCTCTTGATGCACGATGCTTGTAGATAATACTTTCTTCACTCAACTGAGTGGACTTGGAAATGCGGGCTTGACAGACCCAAACGTGAAAGCGTCCGTCCTCGACAGACTGGAAACGTGGTGTGTTAGACGCTGGATCAGCGTTCCGGGTTCAAGGAAGTACTCAAGTCGTTCAGCGACTAATTATGTCCAATTTACATATCTGCGATGGAAATACCTTTACCGTAAATATTTAACTCCACATCAATATGGTAAATTCATACAGAATTACAAAATGAAAAATCCTGAGACTCGTAGAAGCAAAATATGTAGTAAAATATGCTCAGGAAAGATAGTAGCATCATTCTCCAAAGTCAAGATAATATCTAAGATCATGACAAGGCTCGGGATGGCTTCTGAGTGCGTTCTGTTCTGTAGCAAAGCACTTACACATTCCTCCAAGGAAAACATCACCAGGGATGAGCTCATACTGGCTCAATATGTACCTCGAGACTACAGATGGAGGCAGTCCTAATAACAAGTGGCATTCCATTAGTGAATAATTGTCAAACATAACTATAACATTGTAATAAAAATGTCGGACAATGACTGGACAAGAAATGTTGCTATCTGTTGTGTATTTACTTGAGTTAACATGAACATTCTAGAAAATGTGTATTTACTTGAGATAACATGAACATTCTAGTTACTGTGCCCAGAACATTCGAATCTGGAACCTTCCATCTACTATGTATATATGCACCCGCAGACTGTAGACGGCAGTTCCGCGCTAGTTCCGCACTGGATCGCTCAAGTTACGTCTAACTTGTGTATCAACTAGTGTTAAATAAACCGTTGTTTTATATTAACAAGTGTGTGCTATTTATCTTGTATCTCCCACGATATAACAGTGGTGTCAGAAGTGAGATAAGATAAATAACTTTATGAAACCGAGTGAACTTTCTAACCTCAACGCAAGTGTTGCACCGAACGACGTTCATCGCAGTGCGTGTTGGAAGTACTAAACTGAGTGAACTTTCTAACCTCAACGCAGTTGTGAACACCGATTTAAGTTCATCGCAAGTACGTGTTAGAAATACTGTCCTCCACTCATCTTCACCATGCCGGACTTAACCTCTGAGCAACTCCAACAATTCTCGGCAATGATCGCCGACGCTATCCGACAGACAATAGGGTCAACAACGGCATCAGAGCCTCGACCGCCAAATTTCACAATGCAACCGTAAGGAGCTACCGACGGGACGACTGTAGCCGACTATTTCACTAGCTTTACCAGGGCGCTCAACCTGAGTAAGGTACCCGCGGATCAGCATGCACACTTTGCACGTGTTTAGATGGGATCTGAACTCAATGATGCTCTGAAGATCCTGGTGAGTCCTAATGATCCGGAAACTCTGTCATACAATGAGATTCAATCTAAGCTGAAAGGCCACTTCGACGCCACACGCAACAAGTTTGCTGAGAACATCAAATTTCAGAGTGTAATGCAGAAGCAAGGAGGAACCATCCATAGCTTCACCTTAAGACTTCGGCAAGCTGCAACGTTTTGTGAGTATGGCACATTCCTTGATCGCATGTTAATTGAACAAATTCTCGCAGGGTTGGAATCACGAGAAATGTGCGACGAGTTTATTGAAAAAAAAAAAAAAAGGACTTCACCGCGGCATGTAAAATCACGCACGCACTCGAAGCTACTCGCACCACCGCCGACGAGGTCAAAACAGCTGCCGCTAAGTCTGAATCAACCAATCGGATTGGATACGAGAAGCCTCTGTCCAGGAAGAACAGCAACCAGCAGTCGCCACGCAGTAAGTTAGCTCATCAAAATCAGGGATCTTACAACCTAACCAGACAGCAACAATGGCCACACCAGGCAAACCAGAGTGCATCCCAGGACATCCAATCAACATGTTCAGGGTGCGGTGAAGCCCACCCTCGCAGTCAGTGCAGGTTCCTGAACGCCGAGTGCCTGAAGTGTGGCAAGAAAGGTCAAATCGGAAAAGTTTGCCGATCAAAATCGAGGAAACATCGAACAACAAACCATATGACCGTAGAAGAGCTTCCAGCAGAGAACCTCGACGTCGTGGAGTACCTCAGCAAAATCGAGGTCATCGGATCGGTCAAAGCAGCACCTAAGCCACTGGTTGATGTCAGCATAGAGGGAACCACCGTCAAAATGGAACTCGACAACGGCGCCCCCTGCTCAACCATGAGCAATTCAAAGCTAAGTATGATCAAACCAGGTTTTGTGTTGCAGAAAAATGATCGTAACTTCGTCAGTTACACCGGTCATCCGATGAAATGTATTGGCAAAACGTCAGTGTGCACCACCATCGGAACCACAACAAGGAACCTTAATCTCTACGGGGTTGACTCTCTTTGGCCGAGATAGGATTTCGGAGTTTGTACGGGAGATCGACTTTGGTCACCTCTTCAGAAAATTCGACCCAATCCACAAGCTCTCAGACAAACAGGCTCTGACCTTGGAACAACAGAAGCAGCTCGACAACATTCTATCTCGCTACCAGGATGGGTTCAGCGACACCCCCGGGAAGGTCTCAGGTCCCCCAGCAAAGATGCGCCGGAAGGCTGGAGCCACACCTGTTTTCGCCTGAGCTCGAGATGTACCAGTTGCCCTCCGCGATGCCTACGCCAAGGAAATCAACAAGAAAAGTGCACCTGGCTTCTACAAAAGAGGGGACTACTCTGAGTGGGCATCGACAACGCACGTCGTCACCAAGAAGAACGGCAAACTGAGGATCACAGGCAACTACAAGCCTACTCTCAACCCGAGGATCATCATCGATGAACATCCGATTCCCAAGGTGGAACATCTGTTCAACCGAATGCGCGGCGCCACTGTCTTCTGCCACCTGGATATTACCGATGCGTACACTCACCTCGAGGTCGAGGATGAGTTCAGCCATGCTCTCAAACTTAACACGCAAAATCACGGTCTGATCCGCCCAACACGAGTAGTATATGGAGCAGCTAACATCCCCGCTATCTGGCAGCGGCGAGTGGACACAGTCCTTTACCGTCTCTCAAACGTCGTAAGTTTTTTCGATGACAGTATAGGTTTTGCTGATAGCTTTGAAAATCTGATGCATTCCCTCAGCACCACTCTGGAACGCTTTCGGCAACACAACCTCAAGCTCAACACAGCCAAATGTGTTTTCGCTAAAACATCCCTGGAAGCCCTTTGCCACAAAATCGATGCATCAGGCATCCACAAGTCTGATGCATACATCCGAGCTGTACGTGATGCAGCGAAACCGACTAGACCAGAACTCCAAATGTTCCTTGGTAAAGCAACATACTACAGCTCGTTCATCCCTGATTTGTCCACCAGAGACCGACCACGCAGAGACATGTTGCTCAAGGACCCTCTCATCTGGACACCAGAAGGCGACAGGGCATACAAAGACATCAAGAACGCCCTAACCTCGCTCCAGGTACTCATGCAGTATGACCCAGCGTTACCACTCCTGTTGGCCACGGACGCCAGCAAGACCGGCATGGGCGCAGTACTGTCACACCGGCTCAGCAACGGGCAAGAACGTCCAATCGCATACGCCTGTCGAACGATGTCAGCAACGGAGCAAAGGTACCCTCATCTCCGCACGAGACTCAACTTGACCAGGCCACGTCGAAGTCACCGCGCAACCGACCAGGTCACCGCGCAACCGACCAAGTCACTGTGCAACCGACCAAGTCACCGTGCAACCGGCCAAGCCACCACGCAACCAACCAGGTCACCGCGCAACCGACGAGGCCACCGTAAAACCGACGAGACCACCGCGCAACCGACCAAGCCACCGCGAAACCGACCAAGCCACCGCACAACCAACCAACCAACCGAGCCTGAGATGAGTTCGCTTCACCGAGACACCAGCAACAGTCCAAACACCACCAGCCACACCAGCTACACCTGTAAACAGGACACCACCTATTTTCCAGACCTCTTCTATTCCCCGCAGGAGTACTCGCCAGCACCGACCACCATTGAGATTCCCTCCTGATTAAGTTTCCTAAATCATCCATTTAAAAGAGGGAGGAAATGTTGTGTATTTACTTGAGTTAACATGAACATTATAGAAAATTTTGTGTATTTACTTGAGATAACATGAACATTCTAGTTACTATGCCCAGAACTTTCGAATCTGGAACCTTCCATCTACTATGTATATATGCACCCTCAGACTGTAGACGGCAGTTCCGCGCTAGTTCCGCTCTGGATCGCTCAAGTTAAGTCTATTATTATTATTATTATTATTATTATAATTATTATTTATTTACCATAAATCGTACAAGAAGTATGGAAGGCCTAGTGAAAAAGGGCAAGCCCCACACACATATTTCATGTTTCACAGGCACAGTTTACATCTACATTTGTTTTAACAATATTTACATGTTTTACAAAGATATTTGCAGTATTTACATATTTGGAATATTGACACAGTACATTTTTCCTGTTCACTCACTCTCTCACGCACGCACTTTCATAACCTCAATCACTCGATACATTCATTCATTCACTCCATTCAGATACTCATTCATTCAGCGAGACAATCAATCATTCTTACATACGTTTATTTATACAATGTACCTTTTTACGTACGGCTTGAATTTCCGAAGAGGCAAGATCTTGGCATCCCCTGGCAGCGCGTTCCATAACCGTGCAGAGCGGCCGTAGAAACCTGTCAGGTAAACAATGCTACGTGCGAAGGGCGGAACGAAAGTTACACCTCGTCCTCTTCGAACTGAGCGATATGCCAATGACAGTCGGCAAAAAGGTTCGATATTAATGGAACCTGTAAGGGATTTTTTGAGAAAAATTAGATCAATTTGTTTGGCTGTTGCCTCTATAGATGGAAATTTTGACAAAGGGGAAGGGGAATAGCGAGCTATTAGCCTCTCTGCGCGGCGCTGTACACGCTAGAGCTTGTTCATGTTTTCCGCTGTAGTGGGATGCCAGGCAGGTAAGCCGTACGTTAATAACGGACGGACCATGCATATGTAAGCCGTTCTGAAGGCTCTAGGTTTACAACCTCTCATGTTTCTGTACAAGAAACCCAGAACTTTGGTGGCCTTACATCTTGCCTCTTCACTTTGAATGTTCCAATTCAGGGTGTCGGAGATTGTTACCCCTAATAACTTTACGTTTGTGCACTGTGGGATGACACTGTTCATAATTTTGTATTTATTCTCAATTGGGGTTTTTGACCTGGTTATTCGTATGTATTTACATTTTTGTACATTTATAATTAAATTATTCACAGAACACCACAGCGATAAGTTGTCCAGATCTGATTTAAGACAGAGGGAATCTTCTTCACTTTTAATGCACCTGTATATCACGGTGTCATCTGCATATAGCGACATTGATGAGGTGACACAGCCAGGAAGATCGAGCACATATATAGTGAAGAGAAGAGGTCCGATCACAGAACCCTGAATCACTCCAGAGATAACTTGAACAGCCTGTGATCGAGCTCCTCCGTACACCACACACTGCGTTCGACCCTCTAGGAATGACCTCACCCATGCACGTAAGCTACCCCGTATGTTAAGCTGCTGTAGCTTTAACAAAAGTCTTTTATGAGACACTTGATCGAAGACCTTAGCCCAATCCAGTGCAATACAGTCCACTTGTTTCACTTCTGGCTGATTCAAGTAGAACTGAAACTCATCAATGACTTTTGTCAGTAGAGTAGTGCAAGCACGACCCGGAAGAAAACCGTGCTGATTTGGGTCGAGCAGATTATTCTCCCGCAGGAATTCCAGCACACTCTTTGCTACTAGCCGCTCCATATATTTACAAATTACAGATGTTAGACACACTGGTCTGTAATTTGCAACATCTTCTCTGTCACCTTGCTTATAGATTGGCACCACGTTAGCACATTTCCACCCACACGGCACAGAACCTTGGTTGATAGGTTGAATAACGCACACAGAGAGGGTGCTAATGCTTCCGCACACTGCAGCAGGCTCCGTCCGGGAACATCATCTGGGCCGGTCGCCGCATGTGGTCTAATCTTCCTCAGGCTCTGAATCACCTCATTTGTTGTGAAGTACAGGTTGGAGAGAGAGAGGGGTGGAAGTGTTGACCTTGGCAGAAGCAGGTTCATGGTCATATCCGGCTTAGAAAAGTTCTGCTTGAAACTCTCACTGAAGGCTGTTTCAATAGCTTGTGGTGCACTGAGGAATGTACCGTTACAATGAAAGGAGGCTGGCGCAGCGGTGCCACGCCTTCTGGACAAGAATTTACACATTTCACTGGTGCTGCTTATTTTGTGAATATAATTGTCGTATGTTTCGCGAATTAATTTCTTTGTTTGGTTCCTGATGTTCTTGTATTTTTCCCACATCATGTCAGTTGAGCAACTTTTCCATTTCTTGTATAAAATGTTTCTTTTCCTAATCATTTTAATGACTTCCTTCGTCACCCAAGGAGAATTTTTCTTCCCACTAATGGTTATTTTCGGTATAACTATATCCACACATTCAAAGAAACAATTTCGCCAGGCGTGCCACACTGAGTTGATGTCACTGGTGTCCAGATATCGGGTGGGAAGGTGTTTGAGGAATAAAAATGATAACAGTTTCCAGTCTGCCTTTTTGTAATTGTATACTGTCCTCACTGTGCTCTTGCTGCGTGGTTTGTTGTAATGCTTTCTGGTAAAGATGGCTGCGTGATCACTGAAACCGGGAATGACTTCAGCTTTCTGTACGGAGGAAGGAAGGCTTGTGAGGAATAGGTCTATTGTGGAGCGTGTAGTTTGTGTGATTCGAGTTGCTTCGGTTATTAATTGGTCAAGGAATAAATCGTAAAATGCGGTAAGGAATTCATTAGCAATGGGATCCTTGGGAGTGGGAGGAGAGTTTTGCCAGTCTATTTCTAAATTAAAATCGCCTGTTATGTAAATGGCCTTGTATTTGTGCTGGATCATTGTACACGACGGAGGGACTCCAAAAGTTCATCATTGATGTGCCGAGTTGAATTTGGAGCACGGTATACAGAGCCTATTAGAAATGTATTGTTCGCACACGTGAATTCCACCCACACAGCCTCAGCATCAGTTTCAAGCTTCCGTTGGCGGACAGGCAATAACTCAGGTTTCATGGCTATTAGTACCCCTCCCCCTGATGTCCAGGTTCGATCTTTGCGGAACATGGTGTATGTTACCGGAAATATTTCTGGGTCGTTAGTTGATTCTTTCAGCCATGTCTCCCCTGAACACACAATTGACGGATTAAGTGCTGTGAGACAAGAACGCAGGTCCGGTTGTTGGGAGGGACATGTTACACTTCGGGCTTTAAAGGAAAAAATGGACAATGCCTTGCCATCCGAGGGTGTTACGTCATTATCTACACTATTTGCACTCTGTGTCGACGTATTAAAAATGAGTTAGAGAACTGGGGTAAAGAACAGTTCCAACACAGCCACGATTGTTTCCCAGAGGTGATTATTTTGTGTTTTGAAGCACTGATTTTTGCACAAGTTCTGTGCGCTTGAGAGAGGCAAGATGTACATGTCACAAATAACTGATTCACACGACCCTTCGAATCTCAAATTATACACACCTTATTCGGTCCTGGGTTCAGCTCCACATCTCCACAGAGAGCCACAGACAGCACCACGAGATGTAATAATGTAGCGGGCGGTCTGGCAACCCCGCGCAGCGGTGGCCGCCCTCTGCCTCCGGTCGTGACTATCAGCCCCTCGCCACCACACCATGTGAGAGAAGATATATTGAGTTTTGAGCCATGTTTAACATCTCTCATTTCTTTATTTTCTTTGGCGGCCGTCCCGGTAGACTCAGACGCCATGTGAGATACTTTCTGTCCGGACGTGCCTTGAGGCTCTCCGCCTTATTATTTAAAATGTAATGTTTTCCTTTTTATTTAACATTGTTATTATGCCGAAGCCTTCCATTTACTCATGTAAGTAATACATCTAACCTTGTGTCCACTACGCTCATTTCCTAAATTTAACCTTTCTTTTTGATCTTCGTCGTGTGCTTGGATTTGCTGTGGAACCAATCGTAATGGCGGTCTCCTGTTTTATTTTGTTTGAGTCTTCGTTTAACCTTTTATTTGTGCCGTGAAATATATCTGCGAGTGATTTTGTGAGTGTATGTTTTTCTTGCTGCCAGGTGCATTGATGCTGTTTTGATTGGGCATATCTTCGAATGGGTCTCCCGTGGTTTGTGGACGTTGGCGTTTCGACCATTCTCCCAACACGAGGCATGACACCATATATTTTAGCCCTTATGTTTTCCCTTCATTCCATGCTTCGGGCAACTGGATCACGGCGGTAACTTTAAGTAGGCCTTACCGTATTCAGCTCGAACTCGGAACGTAAGTTGGGGACTATATAGGTTTAGCATATTTTGCTAGACTACCTACAAGCACGAGTTGCTTTGTGTTTTATTACTGCATCGTCGGCTAGCATTTTGTGTGTTTGATTGCGTGTATGTATCATGATATATTTCACGGACACTTGACGTCATTTGTTTCTCCTTGTAGTATCTTTGGTTTTTGCATTTCTTTTCTCTGGAGACTGCCAGCTCGATCGCATCCCCATTGCTCGCCACAGCCTTTGCGACACGCACACAGCCTCTTGTTTTATCTTTGCTATGCTTGTTATTTGTGGTCGTCATGACAACCATCCATCTCTAGGCTGAGAAGTGATTGTTGTTGACCAGCGACCGGCTCGATTCCCTCTTGATCATTTACTTCCTCCCTTTTTACATCGTTTTCACGGAAGTGAGCACAGATATGAATTTAATTTGTTGACGTTATTTACTATCGTAAGTTATTTCTTGTTATTTATATTTATCTTCCCCGTTTGAAAGTGACTTTATTTGACCCCTAGGTGAAGGGTATTCTTTTTTGTGTGTGTTATTCTGGCCGGGTTTCTTTGTGTGTTCGGTTTCAATTCATTAAATTTCCATTTCTTTATCCATGTGTCTTATTTAGTAGTGTTTGGCGATCGGGCTGCTCGCTCTCTCTCTCTCTCTTCAAACCTAGGCCTAACTTATTCTAGCTTTCTAGCACCAGGAGGGTATTCCTACCACTCGTCGTGGGACCACCTTCACGGAGTCTGGAGTCGCTCGGCACATCTGGCCTGCAAGTACGGGCCCAGCACAGGTCAGAAATTAACATCCATTTCCACTGCGTACTCCTTTCTTTTCTAGTTGGTTCCAGTGATGCAGCTAGGAGGCACGCCAAGAATATGTTTATTTCAATAGGGCGGTGCAGATGGTATCAGTTGCGAGGTTAAGTCTCCTGGTCGCTTAGCCATATCCAATGGATTTTAATATTTCGCTGCATATTTTTCAATGTTGTTTTTATTCTGTTTCATGTTCCCTATTGCATACTATGCAAACAAATATTGAGAGTCAATGTGAACTTCCAAGGAGTATGGACCATAAAAATAACAAACTGTAAGGAGAGTGCAATGAGTTGGACCCTATCAACGAACCCCAGCATTGGTAATGCACTAACCAACCCTACTTCTTGTTTCGTACTCATTTCAGGCGCAGGACGGAGGCAAGACATTTCTAGTTATTGTTTTGAATTGTAGCTAGCAGTACTTCTGTAGTTTAGCCATGTATTCTCTCCCAGGTTGTAACGTGAAGAAGGAGCTCATCCAGTCTGACGATGATCTGCTATCGTTTGAAAGTGTCTGTGGGAAAGACACTAATCCATTGACTGAGGTGAAAGGCCATCGCAAGGGAGGCGTAGCCAATATAGAGTCCAAGTGGGGAATTTCATTTTCTGGTGAACTGGGAGTTTCGTCTGTATTTGAGTTCTTAGACAGGGTCAGTGAACTCTGCCATTGTTATGACCTCGAACCAGACGACATTGTTGTCTGCCTACCGTTATTGTTGAGTGGTTTAGCTTTAAAATGGTATCGACTTACCAACAGATCTTTCATCTCGTGGGTTGATTTCTGTAAGACAATAAAGGAGCGGTTTACGACTTATGATTTTGAACATGACTTGAAGGCTGAAATTCATCGCCGTACCCAGGGTTTGGAAGAGCCTGTAGACGATTTTGTTACTGGGTTGTCGCAGCCCCTTCCCCTTATTGAAACTGTTGATATTGTGTATAGAAATCTAGCACCTGAGTACAAGTCTTTCATACGCCGGTCCAGTGTGTATAGTGTGGCTGACATTGTTGATCAAGGACGTGAATGCGAGTTCAATCGGCGCCTGCGCAAGTCATATGTACCCCCACCCCTCCCCTCTGACAGTTTGTTTCCAGAGACTGCATGCGCGGAATCCCAGATTCAGAGGACTGCGCACCCTTCTTCAATATCTCGTCAGGAGGACCGGGCAGTTAACCGTCCCCACTCGCATATTGTCGGGAGTATTCCCAATGCTACTTCTTCTGCGAATCCCGCTCCTCAGGATCAACAGTTACCTCGAAACCCGAACATGTATAACCGTGTAAAATGTTGGAATTGTGATCGTTTGGGGCATCATTTTAATTCCTGCCGTGCGCCCTCTCATGTGTTTTGTCACACATGTGGTCTTCGTGACGTGACGCACATAGCCTGTCCTAGATGTGCTTCGCGTCAGGGAAACGAGCATGGGTCCCCGGTTTAGACCCGCCGGAGTGGCCATGCAATGAAGTTCGCCGGGAAATGAACATTTCCACGACTGGAAACTTCTGTCCTTGGGTCCCTGTAAGTGTTAAGAAATTGTCGATACCCGCTTTACTGGATTCTGGTGCTTCACGTTCATTTATTCAGCGCTCCATCGCGGAACAGCTTCCTGTTACTCAGATTTGTCCACAAGATGGGGGTTTAAAATTTTATTTTGCGGTGAAGTCATCTATTTCTGTTTCTAGCGTTGTAACATGTCATATTAAGATATGTGGTTATTCTTGGGATTGGAACTTCCATGTGGTGGATGACTTATCTACGCCTATGATCTTAGGTTCTGATTTTATGCACAAAGCAGGGTTGAGGCTTGATTTTTCGGATCATTCCTTCAGTTTTTTGTTTAAATCCAAGGAGCGGTTTCATTTTAATACTTGTGAAGCGAGTGTTCCTTGTAATTTTTCTGGTATCTCTGCTGTTCTAATCCCTCCTACTTTATTCACGAGTCAACGTGACGCTTTATCTGATTTGGTGAATGAATTTCCAGATGTTCTCACGTCGGAACTGGGTTCCGCTATCGGCTACGAGTGTCATATTGATTTGACTGATGAGGTTCCAGTTAGGTCGGCGCCATTTTCTTGCTCTCCACCCAAACTCATTGCCATGAGAGAATATATTCATGATCTTAAGGCACGCGGTGTTGTGAGCCCTTCTAAGTCTTCTTATGGTAGTCCAGCATTCCTGGTGCCTAAGAAAGAGGGTACTTTTCGTTTAGTAGTTGATTATCGTCGACTCAATTCTAAGGTGGTGTTCGACAACTTTCCCCTTCCAACTCTGGAGAGCGCTTTTCAGCATTTTCACGGGGCGAAGTACTATTCCGTCCTAGATTTGAATTGTGCATATTATCAAATTCCTCTCGATCCCGAGAGCCGTAAGGTAACTGCGTTCTCCACTCCGTTCGGCCTTTTTGAGTTCAATAAGTTACCCATGGGCATTTCTATCGGCGGACAAGTATTGAGTAGGGTTTTGGACGAGTTATTTGGAGATTTAAAGTATTCATCTGTGTTTAACTATCTAGATGACCTCGTGATTTACAGTCAGTCTTTTGAGGATCACCTGATCCATTTACGTGAAGTCCTATGTCGTCTTCGCAGAGCCGGACTCACTGTTAACCCGGACAAAATCTCTTTGGCTTCGAAGCAAATCAAATTTTTAGGTCACATTCTTTCGGATGTGGGCATAGAAGTGAACCCTGAGCGTGTGCAATGTATCCAAGAGTTCCCTACTCCCACGAAAATGAAAGCAGTCCGACGTTTTTTGGGAATGGCAGGCTTTTACAGTAGGTTCATTAAGGGCTTTTCGGACATTTCAGCGCCCCTGAATTATTTGAAGAAGAAGAATGTACGATTCGTGTGGGGCCCCGACCAGTGTCTCGCCTTTGAGAAATTGAAAGAATGTCTTTCTTCTGCTCCCGTCCTTCGAACTCCGGATTTTGGGAAAGATTTTATGTTACATTGTGATGCGAGTGATGTCGCAGTTTCTTGTGTGCTTAGTCAGCAGGTGAATGGTAATTTGGCACCCATCGCTTTTGCCAGTCGGATGCTTAATGATTGCGAACGCCGGTATTCCACTTTCGAGAAAGAAAGTCTGGCTGTCGTATTCGGCTGTGAACGTTTCAGATCTTTTCTAGAACATCGGCATTTCATAGTGTATACCGACAATGAAGCTCTGTCCTGGATTTTCTCGCATGTCAAAAAATTGGGACGTATAAATCGTTGGATTCTTCGTCTATCCTCTTTCAGCTTTGACATCATTCACGTCAGAGGCAGTGAAAATGTTGTAGCGGATTGTTTGTCACGCATGTTTGAGGAACCTCCTCCCATTGTTGAGATCCCCGAGCCAGTGAATCTTCTCCAACACATTCCATGGTCTTTTACTGACATCCGTACGTACCAAGCAGATGACCTATTTTGTGTCACATTGCGTGAAAAAATTCTCGGGAAAGATCCTGGTGTATCTGAGTTTTCATTGCGCAATGATGTTATAGTGCATACCGCTCCTCGATCTTCGAAATGTAGGATTTTCGTGCCAGAGAATATACGAAGTATGCTCTTGGCGTATTTCCATGAATCCTGTTTTGGATTACATTTAGGTATGACGAAGACTTTCCATAAAATCTCTCAGGAATTCTTCTGGCCTCATTTGAAAGCGGATGCTTTTGCATTCGTCCGAAAATGTGTTACGTGTCAACGTTCTAAGCCAGCAAAGAATTCTCGCATTGGACTTCACCACGCTGACACGATGTCATTTCCTAATGAGCGCCTGTTTATAGATTATTTTGGTCCCCTAGTTAGGTCATCTTCTGGTCATCAAGCTATACTTACTGTCGTTGATGGATTTTCAAAATTTGTATGGTTATTTCCTGTCAGGGAAATCACGACACGTACCACTGTTTGGCTTTTGACCAATCATATTTTTGGTGTTTTTGGTCCTCCAAAGTTTTTAGTGTCCGATAACGCGAGCGTTTTCCGGTCCAAGTCTTTTAGATCAATGTGTTTTTCTTGGGGAATTGATCATGTCTTTTTGGCACCCTACCACCCTCAGCCAAATCACGTTGAAAGGTTTCATCGTAACTTGAAGGCTTGCTTGAGTGCGTTCCACAACGCAGATCAGTCACGTTGGGACGCAAATCTTCAGTTTTTCTCCTTAGGATTTAACACTGCTCTTCATGAATCGACGAATTCTACCCCTTCGGAATTGTTTTTAGGAAGGCGTATTGTTGATCCACTTCAGCTTCAGTGGAAAATAGATTATCTGGCTGCGCCATCCCGCCGTACCTCAGTCAAAGAAAAATGGGAAGTTGCTGTACGGCATCTGAAAAGGGCACGAGATCGCGTGGCGTCTCGCTATAACAAGGGTAGGCAACCTGTTTGTTTTCAGGTGAATGACGACGTGCTAGTGCGCCTGCACCCACAGAGTTCGGCCAAGAATAAGGAGTCAGCTAAGCTAATGCTTCGCTGGAGCACGCCCAAAATTATCACTAGATTTTTAACACCTGTCACTGTTGAATTGATCTCCAAGGAGAATCCCACCGACGTATCCAGAGCTCACATATCTCAATTGAAACCATTTATTGTGTAACCTTCTTATTTGCTGTGATTAATGTTGTCCTTTTTCTGCGTAGGTTAGCCAATCATAATTTGCTTATGTTAACCAAGGAAGCTAGTATGCATATGGCGTCTCCTTGACCTGCCTATTATTGAAACAATTTTGACCGAGGCAGAGTCAAGTACAAATTTACGAGCTCAAGAAAGAAAATAATACAAGAAGAAATAGGCCTACATACTCTGTGTAACTTAATATTTATTGTAAAAATATGTATTTTTGCGAATTCGGCCAGTAGAGAATTTATCTATATATATAAAGCACAAAGTTTGTCTGTCTGTCTGTCTGTTATGTATACAAATCTACACCGTTTCACCGATCTGAACCAAAATTTGTATACATACCCTTTGGAACCCTGCGGGTAACCCCGTCAACATTAAATTTCGGACAGACCACCCCATGCCCTGCATTTAGGCCCTTTTGCACAAATCTACACCGTTTCACCGATCTGAACCAAAAGTTGTATATTTAACCTTTGGAACCCTGCGAGTAACACTGTCCACTTGAAATTTCGGACCGACCACCCCATTCCCTGCATTTAGGCCCTTTGGTCCAAATCCACACCGTTTCACCGATCTCAACCAAAATTTGTATATTTACTCTTTGGAACCCTGCGAGTACCACTGACCACTTAAAATTTCGGACAGACCACCCCATTCCCTGCATTTAGGCCCTTTGGTCCAAATCTACACCGTTTCACCGATCAGAACCAAAATTCGTATTCTTACCCTTTGGTGCCCTGCGAGTAACACTGTCTGCTTGAAATTGTGGACAGACCACTCCATTCCCTGCATTTAGGCCCTTTGGCCCAAATCTATACCGTTTCACCGATCTCAACCAAAATTTGTATATTTACCCTATGGAACACTGCGACTAACACTGTCTGTTTGAAATTTCGGACAGACCACGCCATTCCCTGCATTTAAGCCCTTTTTGCACAAATCTAGACCGTTTCACCGATCTGAACCAAAATGTGTATACTTACCCTTTGGAACCCTGCGAGTAACACTGTCTGCTTGAAATTGCGGACAGACCACTCCATTCCCTGCATTTAGGCCCTTTGGCCCAAATCTACACCGTTCCACCGATCTCAACCAAAATTTGTATATTTACCCTTTGGAACACTGCGACTAACACTGTCTGCTTGAAATTGCGGAGAGGCTACTCCATCCCATGCATTTAGGCCCTTTGGCACAAATCTACACCGTTTCACCGATCTGAACCAAACTTTGTATACTTACCCTTTGGAACCCTGCGAGTAACACTGTCCACTTAAAATTTCGGACAGACCACCCCATTCCCTGCATTTAGGCACTTTGGCACAAATCTACACCGTTTCACCGATCAGAACCAATATTCGTAAACTTACCCTTTGGTACCCAGCGAGTAACACTGTCTGCTTGAAATTGCGGACAGACCACTCCATTCCCTGCATTTAGGCCCTTTGTCCCAAATCTACACCGTTTCACCGATCTCAACCAAAATTTGTATATTTACCCTTTGGAACACTGCGACTAACACTGTCTGCTTGAAATTGTGGCGAGGCCACTCCATCCCCTGCATTTAGGCTGTTTGGCACAAATCTACACCGTTTCACCGATCTGACCCCAATTTTATATACTTACCCGTAGAACCCGACAAGTAACACTGTTCACTTTAAATTTCGGACAGACCACACTATTCCCTGCTTTTTGGCCCTTTGGCAGAAAACTACACCGTTTCACCGATCTCAACCAGATTTTACATAATTACCCTTTGGAACTCGACGAGTAACACTGTCCACTCGAAATTTCGGACAGACCACTCCATTCCACGCATTTAGGCCCTTTGGCACAAATCTACATCGTTCACCGATCGAAAACAAAATGTGTATACTTACCCTTTGGAACCCGATGAGTAACACTGTCCACTTTAAAATTTGGACAGGCCACTCCATTCCATGCATTTTGGCCCTTGGCACAAATCTACACCGTTTCACCGATCTCAACCAGATTTTACATAATTACCGTTTGGAACTCGACGAGTAACACTGTCCACTCGAAATTTCGGACAGACCACTCCATTTCCCGCATTAAGGCCCTTTGGTACAAATCTACATCGTTCACCGATCGAAAACAAAGTGTGTATACTTACCCTTTGGAACCCGATGCGTAACACTGTCCACTTGAAATTTCTGACATACCACTCCATTCCCTGCATGTAGCTCAGGAATTCCTCGGGGTTGCCAGCTTCCTAACTCACCAGTCATGAGCCCTTGAGGGTGTACCAGAAGTGGTGGGTCTACACACACCCTGCCTCTTTGAGGGCCTTGAGCAGAAGACAGGAGATATTATGAAAAGGAAAAGAAGGCAGACCCCTCGAAGAATGAGGGTATCAGGAAAGATGAGACAAAGCCAATTAAGGCGGGAAATTGAAAGACTCCCTAGCCCTCGGAAACCCTAATACAGTCTGGGTCGGAAGAGAACAAGAGTTGACCAAGGGAGGCCGACAGGAAAGAGAACTGAAATGAGCCCGGCACCAGGAAGTAGAAGCGATGCCAGACTCAGCTGGGGTTCCGTGGTCGCCAACCCACGTCCCACAAGTTGTGAGACCCTGGGGGGGGGTCAGTTGTGAGAATAGCTTGCTGATTCATCGTGAGGTGACTTGAGAGTACTTTCCAGAGCCCGCCGTGTTATCTCCTGCTGTCTATGCTGATGCCAGCACAGGGCCGTTGCGAAACAGTGAGTGATTCCCAGTCAATCTGTATAGGACGGGGAACCCCGAACGTGTGTCATCATATTTCGTCATCATCTGCGATCATCTCAGGTTCGTGCAGCTTGGACCTATATTCTTTGTCTTTGCCGAGCAGTACGCTCTTTCACTAGACGCATCCAGTACAGGCCTAAGCCAGAAAATAAGGTTGAGACTTTGGAAGACATCGAAGCTAGACACCTGAATTACCTATATCAGTTTTAAAATAACACCATGTTCGTTTAGTAGTCATTTTTTCATTACCTTATTATTATCATCATAAGTGCAAATGACCTAGATGTTACGCGCATCATACCAATAATCACCGCCGCATAAAGTCTTTCTCGACTGTGATTTTTAAAATATTGATTTTTGGTTGGTTGGTTCTTAAGTTTAGGGGCTGCGACAACGCGGTCATGTAGCCCCGTGTACTTTGGGTGTGTGTAGAATCTGTCTGATAACCGGTGTTAATTGTGATGACTGTATTAGTGTGTGTTATCTGTTTTTTAATTTAAGTACAAACTGCAACTTAGAATTCTTCAAATACTTCGTACTTTTGCCGCCAAGCGCCACCGTCAACGACTACTAGGCCAAGTTCGGAACTTAGCTACTAGACGCCACTGCAGTCGGCTCTTGGCAACGGACGTAGACATCTATGAGCGTTGTTTACCTATCCAATTTAGCTTCACACAGGTGTAATTAGTGGAAGGTTCAATAACATGCCATAAATCTGACATGGGACCGCCGGCTTTACTTCCCCTCCGACGAAAGGCATACTGACGGATTTTTAACGCTCTTAAAACATCCGACGGCTTCGGCCTGGTTTGAACCCGCTATCTTGGGCATAGAAGCTCAGCATGCTACCAAATACGCCACCGTAGCCGCCATATAGTTATTTCTATTACAGTACATTGTGTACGTTATACGTTGAAGTGTCAATTCAATACCGGTAGTAGTTTCCCTTATCATCCTCATCATAAGAGCAAATGACCTACAGTAGATGTTACGCCCATTACACCATTAATCACCACACACAATAAGTCTTCCTCGCCTGTGAATTTTGAAATATGTATTTCTATTACGGTAGTTTGTAAGTTTGACGTGTCAATTCAACAGTAGTTTTTATTATCATCCTTATCAAAAGGGCAAATGACCTAGATATTACTCCCTCATTGTCTTTGGGGGCAAATGACTTAGATTTTAAGTCCATTATATTTCTAAGGAGACCTTAAAACATTATCATCATTCCACCGGACGAAGCCGGGTACTACTGCTAGTATTCTATAAATAATGGACACATTATATCGCTTCTTTGTTATTTTAATACGTCACTTTCATGATGGATATAAGGAGAATGGCAGACTTCGGCGTCAAAGGGCGAAAGTCTTTTGTTTATGATTTTCGTCCGTGTCTCTATCTACTTTTCTTGTCATTGTAACGCTCAGGCGAACCGTAATACCATTATGACAAGCCCAGGGATCGTCAAAGGAACGCGCGCCTTTGGGGACCCCGAAGGAGTTCTGTCCTGATATTGCGATCGCCGAAGCGATCTGATTATTTTTATATATTACTTCATTTTATAACTGTATTCTTTCTGATATGGCTCAATTGCTTAAGTGATTGTTATATCGATCACCCTCCCCCCTCATATTTTGTGTACTGTTATAGTTGTTGACAAACCACCTGTGTGATAAGGATGTTGTGTATTTTGGAACACTTGGGACATGATTGATTTCAAAGCGGTGGTGCTTAGTGATGTAAAAAGAAAAATCTTTTATTATTATAAATAATTTTTCTTTTGCGGGGTGGTGTGGATCCTGAGCCATGTTTAACATCTCTCATTTCTTTATTTTCTTTGGCGGCCGTCCCGGTAGACTCAGACGCCATGTGAGATACTTTCTGTCCGGACGTGCCTTGAGGCTCTCCGCCTTATTATTTAAAATGTAATGTTTTCCTTTTTATTTAACATTGTTATTATGCCGAAGCCTTCCATTTACTCATGTAAGTAATACATCTAACCTTGTGTCCACTATGCTCATTTCCTAAATTTAAACTTTCTTTTTGATCTTCGTCGTGTGCTTGGATTTGCTGTGGAACCAATCGTAATGGCGGTCTCCTGTTTTATTTTGTTTGAGTCTTCGTTTAACCTTTTATTTGTGCCGTGAAATATATCTGCGAGTGATTTTGTGAGTGTATGTTTTTCTTGCTGCCAGGTGCATTGATGCTGTTTTGATTGGGCATATCTTCGAATGGGTCTCCCGTGGTTTGTGGACGTTGGCGTTTCGACCATTCTCCCAACACGAGGCATGACACCATATATTTTAGCCCTTATGTTTTCCCTTCATTCCATGCTTCGGGCAACTGGATCACGGCGGTAACTTTAAGTAGGCCTTACCGTATTCAGCTCGAACTCGGAACGTAAGTTGGGGACTATATAGGTTTAGCATATTTTGCTAGACTACCTACAAGCACGAGTTGCTTTGTGTTTTATTACTGCATCGTCGGCTAGCATTTTGTGTGTTTGATTGCGTGTATGTATCATGATATATTTCACGGACACTTGACGTCATTTGTTTCTCCTTGTAGTATCTTTGGTTTTTGCATTTCTTTTCTCTGGAGACTGCCAGCTCGATCGCATCCCCATTGCTCGCCACAGCCTTTGCGACACGCACACAGCCTCTTGTTTTATCTTTGCTATGCTTGTTATTTGTTGTCGTCATGACAACCATCCATCTCTAGGCTGAGAAGTGATTGTTGTTGACCAGCGACCGGCTCGATTCCCTCTTGATCATTTACTTCCTCCCTTTTTACATCGTTTTCACGGAAGTGAGCACAGGTATGAATTTAATTTGTTGACGTTATTTACTATCGTAAGTTATTTCTTGTTATTTATATTTATCTTCCCCGTTTGAAAGTGACTTTATTTGACCCCTAGGTGAAGGGTATTCTTTTTTGTGTGTGTTATTCTGGCCGGGTTTCTTTGTGTGTTCGGTTTCAATTCATTAAATTTCCATTTCTTTATCCATGTGTCTTATTTAGTAGTGTTTGGCGATCGGGCTGCTCGCTCTCTCTCTCTCTCTCTCTCTTCAAACCTAGGCCTAACTTATTCTAGCTTTCTAGCACCAGGAGGGTATTCCTACCACTCGTCGTGGGACCACCTTCACGGAGTCTGGAGTCGCTCGGCACATCTGGCCTGCAAGTACGGGCCCAGCACAGGTCAGAAATTAACATCCATTTCCACTGCGTACTCCTTTCTTTTCTAGTTGGTTCCAGTGATGCAGCTAGGAGGCACGCCAAGAATATGTTTATTTCAATAGGGCGGTGCAGATGGTATCAGTTGCGAGGTTAAGTCTCCTGGTCGCTTAGCCATATCCAATGGATTTTAATATTTCGCTGCATATTTTTCAATGTTGTTTTTATTCTGTTTCATGTTCCCTATTGCATACTATGCAAACAAATATTGAGAGTCAATGTGAACTTCCAAGGAGTATGGACCATAAAAATAACAAACTGTAAGGAGAGTGCAATGAGTTGGACCCTATCAACGAACCCCAGCATTGGTAATGCACTAACCAACCCTACTTCTTGTTTCGTACTCATTTCAGGCGCAGGACGGAGGCAAGACATTTGTAGTTATTGTTTTGAATTGTAGCTAGCAGTACTTCTGTAGTTTAGCCATGTATTCTCTCCCAGGTTGTAACGTGAAGAAGGAGCTCATCCAGTCTGACGATGATCTGCTATCGTTTGAAAGTGTCTGTGGGAAAGACACTAATCCATTGACTGAGGTGAAAGGCCATCGCAAGGGAGGCGTAGCCAATATAGAGTCCAAGTGGGGAATTTCATTTTCTGGTGAACTGGGAGTTTCGTCTGTATTTGAGTTCTTAGACAGGGTCAGTGAACTCTGCCATTGTTATGACCTCGAACCAGACGACATTGTTGTCTGCCTACCGTTATTGTTGAGTGGTTTAGCTTTAAAATGGTATCGACTTACCAACAGATCTTTCATCTCGTGGGTTGATTTCTGTAAGACAATAAAGGAGCGGTTTACGACTTATGATTTTGAACATGACTTGAAGGCTGAAATTCATCGCCGTACCCAGGGTTTGGAAGAGCCTGTAGACGATTTTGTTACTGGGTTGTCGCAGCCCCTTCCCCTTATTGAAACTGTTGATATTGTGTATAGAAATCTAGCACCTGAGTACAAGTCTTTCATACGCCGGTCCAGTGTGTATAGTGTGGCTGACATTGTTGATCAAGGACGTGAATGCGAGTTCAATCGGCGCCTGCGCAAGTCATATGTACCCCCACCCCTCCCCTCTGACAGTTTGTTTCCAGAGACTGCATGCGCGGAATCCCAGATTCAGAGGACTGCGCACCCTTCTTCAATATCTCGTCAGGAGGACCGGGCAGTTAACCGTCCCCACTCGCATATTGTCGGGAGTATTCCCAATGCTACTTCTTCTGCGAATCCCGCTCCTCAGGATCAACAGTTACCTCGAAACCCGAACATGTATAACCGTGTAAAATGTTGGAATTGTGATCGTTTGGGGCATCATTTTAATTCCTGCCGTGCGCCCTCTCATGTGTTTTGTCACACATGTGGTCTTCGTGACGTGACGCACATAGCCTGTCCTAGATGTGCTTCGCGTCAGGGAAACGAGCATGGGTCCCCGGTTTAGACCCGCCGGAGTGGCCATGCAATGAAGTTCGCCGGGAAATGAACATTTCCACGACTGGAAACTTCTGTCCTTGGGTCCCTGTAAGTGTTAAGAAATTGTCGATACCCGCTTTACTGGATTCTGGTGCTTCACGTTCATTTATTCAGCGCTCCATCGCGGAACAGCTTCCTGTTACTCAGATTTGTCCACAAGATGGGGGTTTAAAATTTTATTTTGCGGTGAAGTCATCTATTTCTGTTTCTAGCGTTGTAACATGTCATATTAAGATATGTGGTTATTCTTGGGATTGGAACTTCCATGTGGTGGATGACTTATCTACGCCTATGATCTTAGGTTCTGATTTTATGCACAAAGCAGGGTTGAGGCTTGATTTTTCGGATCATTCCTTCAGTTTTTTGTTTAAATCCAAGGAGCGGTTTCATTTTAATACTTGTGAAGCGAGTGTTCCTTGTAATTTTTCTGGTATCTCTGCTGTTCTAATCCCTCCTACTTTATTCACGAGTCAACGTGACGCTTTATCTGATTTGGTGAATGAATTTCCAGATGTTCTCACGTCGGAACTGGGTTCCGCTATCGGCTACGAGTGTCATATTGATTTGACTGATGAGGTTCCAGTTAGGTCGGCGCCATTTTCTTGCTCTCCACCCAAACTCATTGCCATGAGAGAATATATTCATGATCTTAAGGCACGCGGTGTTGTGAGCCCTTCTAAGTCTTCTTATGGTAGTCCAGCATTCCTGGTGTCTAAGAAAGAGGGTACTTTTCGTTTAGTAGTTGATTATCGTCGACTCAATTCTAAGGTGGTGTTCGACAACTTTCCCCTTCCAACTCTGGAGAGCGCTTTTCAGCATTTTCACGGGGCGAAGTACTATTCCGTCCTAGATTTGAATTGTGCATATTATCAAATTCCTCTCGATCCCGAGAGCCGTAAGGTAACTGCGTTCTCCACTCCGTTCGGCCTTTTTGAGTTCAATAAGTTACCCATGGGCATTTCTATCGGCGGACAAGTATTGAGTAGGGTTTTGGACGAGTTATTTGGAGATTTAAAGTATTCATCTGTGTTTAACTATCTAGATGACCTCGTGATTTACAGTCAGTCTTTTGAGGATCACCTGATCCATTTACGTGAAGTCCTATGTCGTCTTCGCAGAGCCGGACTCACTGTTAACCCGGACAAAATCTCTTTGGCTTCGAAGCAAATCAAATTTTTAGGTCACATTCTTTCGGATGTGGGCATAGAAGTGAACCCTGAGCGTGTGCAATGTATCCAAGAGTTCCCTACTCCCACGAAAATGAAAGCAGTCCGACGTTTTTTGGGAATGGCAGGCTTTTACAGTAGGTTCATTAAGGGCTTTTCGGACATTTCAGCGCCCCTGAATTATTTGAAGAAGAAGAATGTACGATTCGTGTGGGGCCCCGACCAGTGTCTCGCCTTTGAGAAATTGAAAGAATGTCTTTCTTCTGCTCCCGTCCTTCGAACTCCGGATTTTGGGAAAGATTTTATGTTACATTGTGATGCGAGTGATGTCGCAGTTTCTTGTGTGCTTAGTCAGCAGGTGAATGGTAATTTGGCACCCATCGCTTTTGCCAGTCGGATGCTTAATGATTGCGAACGCCGGTATTCCACTTTCGAGAAAGAAAGTCTGGCTGTCGTATTCGGCTGTGAACGTTTCAGATCTTTTCTAGAACATCGGCATTTCATAGTGTATACCGACAATGAAGCTCTGTCCTGGATTTTCTCGCATGTCAAAAAATTGGGACGTATAAATCGTTGGATTCTTCGTCTATCCTCTTTCAGCTTTGACATCATTCACGTCAGAGGCAGTGAAAATGTTGTAGCGGATTGTTTGTCACGCATGTTTGAGGAACCTCCTCCCATTGTTGAGATCCCCGAGCCAGTGAATCTTCTCCAACACATTCCATGGTCTTTTACTGACATCCGTACGTACCAAGCAGATGACCTATTTTGTGTCACATTGCGTGAAAAAATTCTCGGGAAAGATCCTGGTGTATCTGAGTTTTCATTGCGCAATGATGTTATAGTGCATACCGCTCCTCGATCTTCGAAATGTAGGATTTTCGTGCCAGAGAACATACGAAGTATGCTCTTGGCGTATTTCCATGAATCCTGTTTTGGATTACATTTAGGTATGACGAAGACTTTCCATAAAATCTCTCAGGAATTCTTCTGGCCTCATTTGAAAGCGGATGCTTTTGCATTCGTCCGAAAATGTGTTACGTGTCAACGTTCTAAGCCAGCAAAGAATTCTCGCATTGGACTTCACCACGCTGACACGATGTCATTTCCTAATGAGCGCCTGTTTATAGATTATTTTGGTCCCCTAGTTAGGTCATCTTCTGGTCATCAAGCTATACTTACTGTCGTTGATGGATTTTCAAAATTTGTATGGTTATTTCCTGTCAGGGAAATCACGACACGTACCACTGTTTGGCTTTTGACCAATCATATTTTTGGTGTTTTTGGTCCTCCAAAGTTTTTAGTGTCCGATAACGCGAGCGTTTTCCGGTCCAAGTCTTTTAGATCAATGTGTTTTTCTTGGGGAATTGATCATGTCTTTTTGGCACCCTACCACCCTCAGCCAAATCACGTTGAAAGGTTTCATCGTAACTTGAAGGCTTGCTTGAGTGCGTTCCACAACGCAGATCAGTCACGTTGGGACGCAAATCTTCAGTTTTTCTCCTTAGGATTTAACACTGCTCTTCATGAATCGACGAATTCTACCCCTTCGGAATTGTTTTTAGGAAGGCGTATTGTTGATCCACTTCAGCTTCAGTGGAAAATAGTTATCTGGCTGCGCCATCCCGCCGTACCTCAGTCAAAGAAAAATGGGAAGTTGCTGTACGGCATCTGAAAAGGGCACGAGATCGCGTGGCGTCTCGCTATAACAAGGGTAGGCAACCTGTTTGTTTTCAGGTGAATGACGACGTGCTAGTGCGCCTGCACCCACAGAGTTCGGCCAAGAATAAGGAGTCAGCTAAGCTAATGCTTCGCTGGAGCACGCCCAAAATTATCACTAGATTTTTAACACCTGTCACTGTTGAATTGATCTCCAAGGAGAATCCCACCGACGTATCCAGAGCTCACATATCTCAATTGAAACCATTTATTGTGTAACCTTCTTATTTGCTGTGATTAATGTTGTCCTTTTTCTGCGTAGGTTAGCCAATCATAATTTGCTTATGTTAACCAAGGAAGCTAGTATGCATATGGCGTCTCCTTGACCTGCCTATTATTGAAACAATTTTGACCGAGGCAGAGTCAAGTACAAATTTACGAGCTCAAGAAAGAAAATAATACAAGAAGAAATAGGCCTACATACTCTGTGTAACTTAATATTTATTGTAAAAATATGTATTTTTGCGAATTCGGCCAGTAGAGAATTTATCTATATATATAAAGCACAAAGTTTGTCTGTCTGTCTGTCTGTTATGTATACAAATCTACACCGTTTCACCGATCTGAACCAAAATTTGTATACATACCCTTTGGAACCCTGCGGGTAACCCCGTCAACATTAAATTTCGGACAGACCACCCCATGCCCTGCATTTAGGCCCTTTTGCACAAATCTACACCGTTTCACCGATCTGAACCAAAAGTTGTATATTTAACCTTTGGAACCCTGCGAGTAACACTGTCCACTTGAAATTTCGGACCGACCACCCCATTCCCTGCATTTAGGCCCTTTGGTCCAAATCCACACCGTTTCACCGATCTCAACCAAAATTTGTATATTTACTCTTTGGAACCCTGCGAGTACCACTGACCACTTAAAATTTCGGACAGACCACCCCATTCCCTGCATTTAGGCCCTTTGGTCCAAATCTACACCGTTTCACCGATCAGAACCAAAATTCGTATTCTTACCCTTTGGTGCCCTGCGAGTAACACTGTCTGCTTGAAATTGCGGACAGACCACTCCATTCCCTGCATTTAGGCCCTTTGGCCCAAATCTATACCGTTTCACCGATCTCAACCAAAATTTGTATATTTACCCTATGGAACACTGCGACTAACACTGTCTGCTTGAAATTTCGGACAGACCACGCCATTCCCTGCATTTAAGCCCTTTTTGCACAAATCTAGACCGTTTCACCGATCTGAACCAAAATGTGTATACTTACCCTTTGGAACCCTGCGAGTAACACTGTCTGCTTGAAATTGCGGACAGACCACTCCATTCCCTGCATTTAGGCCCTTTGGCCCAAATCTACACCGTTCCACCGATCTCAACCAAAATTTGTATATTAACCCTTTGGAACACTGCGACTAACACTGTCTGCTTGAAATTGCGGAGAGGCTACTCCATCCCATGCATTTAGGCCCTTTGGCACAAATCTACACCGTTTCACCGATCTGAACCAAACTTTGTATACTTACCCTTTGGAACCCTGCGAGTAACACTGTCCACTTAAAATTTCGGACAGACCACCCCATTCCCTGCATTTAGGCACTTTGGCACAAATCTACACCGTTTCACCGATCAGAACCAATATTCGTAAACTTACCCTTTGGTACCCAGCGAGTAACACTGTCTGCTTGAAATTGCGGACAGACCACTCCATTCCCTGCATTTAGGCCCTTTGTCCCAAATCCACACCGTTTCACCGATCTCAACCAAAATTTGTATATTTACCCTTTGGAACACTGCGACTAACACTGTCTGCTTGAAATTGTGGCGAGGCCACTCCATCCCCTGCATTTAGGCTGTTTGGCACAAATCTACACCGTTTCACCGATCTGACCCCAATTTTATATACTTACCCGTAGAACCCGACAAGTAACACTGTTCACTTTAAATTTCGGACAGACCACACTATTCCCTGCTTTTTGGCCCTTTGGCAGAAAACTACACCGTTTCACCGATCTCAACCAGATTTTACATAATTACCCTTTGGAACTCGACGAGTAACACTGTCCACTCGAAATTTCGGACAGACCACTCCATTCCACGCATTTAGGCCCTTTGGCACAAATCTACATCGTTCACCGATCGAAAACAAAATGTGTATACTTACCCTTTGGAACCCGATGAGTAACACTGTCCACTTTAAAATTTGGACAGGCCACTCCATTCCATGCATTTTGGCCCTTGGCACAAATCTACACCGTTTCACCGATCTCAACCAGATTTTACATAATTACCGTTTGGAACTCGACGAGTAACACTGTCCACTCGAAATTTCGGACAGACCACTCCATTTCCCGCATTAAGGCCCTTTGGTACAAATCTACATCGTTCACCGATCGAAAACAAAGTGTGTATACTTACCCTTTGGAACCCGATGCGTAACACTGTCCACTTGAAATTTCTGACATACCACTCCATTCCCTGCATGTAGCTCAGGAATTCCTCGGGGTTGCCAGCTTCCTAACTCACCAGTCATGAGCCCTTGAGGGTGTACCAGAAGTGGTGGGTCTACACACACCCTGCCTCTTTGAGGGCCTTGAGCAGAAGACAGGAGATATTATGAAAAGGAAAAGAAGGCAGACCCCTCGAAGAATGAGGGTATCAGGAAAGATGAGACAAAGCCAATTAAGGCGGGAAATTGAAAGACTCCCTAGCCCTCGGAAACCCTAATACAGTCTGGGTCGGAAGAGAACAAGAGTTGACCAAGGGAGGCCGACAGGAAAGAGAACTGAAATGAGCCCGGCACCAGGAAGTAGAAGCGATGCCAGACTCAGCTGGGGTTCCGTGGTCGCCAACCCACGTCCCACAAGTTGTGAGACCCTGGGGGGGGTCAGTTGTGAGAATAGCTTGCTGATTCATCGTGAGGTGACTTGAGAGTACTTTCCAGAGCCCGCCGTGTTATCTCCTGCTGTCTATGCTGATGCCAGCACAGGGCCGTTGCGAAACAGTGAGTGATTCCCAGTCAATCTGTATAGGACGGGGAACCCCGAACGTGTGTCATCATATTTCGTCATCATCTGCGATCATCTCAGGTTCGTGCAGCTTGGACCTATATTCTTTGTCTTTGCCGAGCAGTACGCTCTTTCACTAGACGCATCCAGTACAGGCCTAAGCCAGAAAATAAGGTTGAGACTTTGGAAGACATCGAAGCTAGACACCTGAATTACCTATATCAGTTTTAAAATAACACCATGTTCGTTTAGTAGTCATTTTTTCATTACCTTATTATTATCATCATAAGTGCAAATGACCTAGATGTTACGCGCATCATACCAATAATCACCGCCGCATAAAGTCTTTCTCGACTGTGATTTTTAAAATATTTATTTTTGGTTGGTTGGTTCTTAAGTTTAGGGGCTGCGACAACGCGGTCATGTAGCCCCGTGTACTTTGGGTGTGTGTAGAATCTGTCTGATAACCGGTGTTAATTGTGATGACTGTATTAGTGTGTGTTATCTGTTTTTTAATTTAAGTACAAACTGCAACTTAGAATTCTTCAAATACTTCGTACTTTTGCCGCCAAGCGCCACCGTCAACGACTACTAGGCCAAGTTCGGAACTTAGCTACTAGACGCCACTGCAGTCGGCTCTTGGCAACGGACGTAGACATCTATGAGCGTTGTTTACCTATCCAATTTAGCTTCACACAGGTGTAATTAGTGGAAGGTTCAATAACATGCCATAAATCTGACATGGGACCGCCGGCTTTACTTCCCCTCCGACGAAAGGCATACTGACGGATTTTTAACGCTCTTAAAATATCCGACGGCTTCGGCCGGGTTTGAACCCGCTATCTTGGGCATAGAAGCTCAGCATGCTACCAAATACGCCACCGTAGCCGCCATATAGTTATTTCTATTACAGTACATTGTGTACGTTATACGTTGAAGTGTCAATTCAATACCGGTAGTAGTTTCCCTTATCATCCTCATCATAAGAGCAAATGACCTACAGTAGATGTTACGCCCATTACACCATTAATCACCACACACAATAAGTCTTCCTCGCCTGTGAATTTTGAAATATGTATTTCTATTACGGTAGTTTGTAAGTTTGACGTGTCAATTCAACAGTAGTTTTTATTATCATCCTTATCAAAAGGGCAAATGACCTAGATATTACTCCCTCATTGTCTTTGGGGGCAAATGACTTAGATTTTAAGTCCATTATATTTCTAAGGAGACCTTAAAACATTATCATCATTCCACCGGACGAAGCCGGGTACTACTGCTAGTATTCTATAAATAATGGACACATTATATCGCTTCTTTGTTATTTTAATACGTCACTTTCATGATGGATATAAGGAGAATGGCAGACTTCGGCGTCAAAGGGCGAAAGTCTTTTGTTTATGATTTTCGTCCGTGTCTCTATCTACTTTTCTTGTCATTGTAACGCTCAGGCGAACCGTAATACCATTATGACAAGCCCAGGGATCGTCAAAGGAACGCGCGCCTTTGGGGACCCCGAAGGAGTTCTGTCCTGATATTGCGATCGCCGAAGCGATCTGATTATTTTTATATATTACTTCATTTTATAACTGTATTCTTTCTGATATGGCTCAATTGCTTAAGTGATTGTTATATCGATCACCCTCCCCCCTCATATTTTGTGTACTGTTATAGTTGTTGACAAACCACCTGTGTGATAAGGATGTTGTGTATTTTGGAACACTTGGGACATGATTGATTTCAAAGCGGTGGTGCTTAGTGATGTAAAAAGAAAAATCTTTTATTATTATAAATAATTTTTCTTTTGCGGGGTGGTGTGGATCCTGAGCCATGTTTAACATCTCTCATTTCTTTATTTTCTTTGGCGGCCGTCCCGGTAGACTCAGACGCCATGTGAGATACTTTCTGTCCGGACGTGCCTTGAGGCTCTCCGCCTTATTATTTAAAATGTAATGTTTTCCTTTTTATTTAACATTGTTATTATGCCGAAGCCTTCCATTTACTCATGTAAGTAATACATCTAACCTTGTGTCCACTATGCTCATTTCCTAAATTTAAACTTTCTTTTTGATCTTCGTCGTGTGCTTGGATTTGCTGTGGAACCAATCGTAATGGCGGTCTCCTGTTTTATTTTGTTTGAGTCTTCGTTTAACCTTTTATTTGTGCCGTGAAATATATCTGCGAGTGATTTTGTGAGTGTATGTTTTTCTTGCTGCCAGGTGCATTGATGCTGTTTTGATTGGGCATATCTTCGAATGGGTCTCCCGTGGTTTGTGGACGTTGGCGTTTCGACCATTCTCCCAACACGAGGCATGACACCATATATTTTAGCCCTTATGTTTTCCCTTCATTCCATGCTTCGGGCAACTGGATCACGGCGGTAACTTTAAGTAGGCCTTACCGTATTCAGCTCGAACTCGGAACGTAAGTTGGGGACTATATAGGTTTAGCATATTTTGCTAGACTACCTACAAGCACGAGTTGCTTTGTGTTTTATTACTGCATCGTCGGCTAGCATTTTGTGTGTTTGATTGCGTGTATGTATCATGATATATTTCACGGACACTTGACGTCATTTGTTTCTCCTTGTAGTATCTTTGGTTTTTGCATTTCTTTTCTCTGGAGACTGCCAGCTCGATCGCATCCCCATTGCTCGCCACAGCCTTTGCGACACGCACACAGCCTCTTGTTTTATCTTTGCTATGCTTGTTATTTGTGGTCGTCATGACAACCATCCATCTCTAGGCTGAGAAGTGATTGTTGTTGACCAGCGACCGGCTCGATTCCCTCTTGATCATTTACTTCCTCCCTTTTTACATCGTTTTCACGGAAGTGAGCACAGGTATGAATTTAATTTGTTGACGTTATTTACTATCGTAAGTTATTTCTTGATATTTATATTTATCTTCCCCGTTTGAAAGTGACTTTATTTGACCCCTAGGTGAAGGGTATTCTTTTTTGTGTGTGTTATTCTGGCCGGGTTTCTTTGTGTGTTCGGTTTCAATTCATTAAATTTCCATTTCTTTATCCATGTGTCTTATTTAGTAGTGTTTGGCGATCGGGCTGCTCGCTCTCTCTCTCTCTCTCTCTCTTCAAACCTAGGCCTAACTTATTCTAGCTTTCTAGCACCAGGAGGGTATTCCTACCACTCGTCGTGGGACCACCTTCACGGAGTCTGGAGTCGCTCGGCACATCTGGCCTGCAAGTACGGGCCCAGCACAGGTCAGAAATTAACATCCATTTCCACTGCGTACTCCTTTCTTTTCTAGTTGGTTCCAGTGATGCAGCTAGGAGGCACGCCAAGAATATGTTTATTTCAATAGGGCGGTGCAGTTTGCAAACTACCATGAGGTGTTCCTTCAGGTCCGAGTTCACACACGAATCTTCAATTGTTATAGAATGATCGAGGATCTTTTTCGAGGCACCCACTGAGCTTTTTACTAGGTAGAACTCGAGGCAAAGTTGGAGCACTCTAACTGCTACACACCTGCTGGCCGCCATTTTGTGTATCAACTAGTGTTAAATAAACCGTTGTTTTATATTAACAAGTGTGTGTTATTTATCTTGTATCTCCCACGATATAACACTATCTGAGTGAAAACTTGTTACTTCAGTAAACAGTTAGGCTACTCCCTGGGTTTAAATGTTAAGCATGCACAAACAGAATTTTTGTTGCACATGCAAAGAGAGGACAGGTGCTCTGTAGGAAAACTAGTTTATCCCATAATTGTCATTCTATTATTAATAATAGAGTAGTATAGTTCCAAAACCTTCCTTGTCCACTCCCACAAATTTTTCAGGAGAGAGGAAAAACTGTTGCTATATGATGCTGATGAATTAATGTTACATATCTTATACCATTGAAACCGTTTGAATTGTAGTATCAGGAAACGCTAAATCCATTTGCATTAGAGAGCCCTGATACTCAATATTGTGCCCGATTGACGAGGATTCCGGGGAGCCATCGACCTTAAATGACCCTTCCGAAACCTCCATCTCCCAGGAAGACATATAGGCCGGGAAGGAATGCATTCTTGGACTGGGAAAGCACTCAAGGAACTGTACTCGGATGGTGTCGGGTGTAATGAGAGGAAAAAACACCAGTCCAGAGGAATACAAACTCAACAAATACAATAAAGAGGCAAGGCTTACATTTAAATCTCACTCAGTTTATTCGAAAAAGTGGCAGACCCCTGACCGCTTCCGAGAGGTGAAAACGGCTAGTCCGTGCTAACAATGTTCATAATAATTAACTCGTCTCCGAGCGACACTCCTAACAAATTAAACCTCTCGAAGTACTACGCAAAAGTGGAAAAACAAAGAATGCAATCTAAGAGATCGACACGTAGATCTTCCCTAACCAATTACCTCGGAGATTCAATACTAGTAATAGTACAAGAATGATTCTACAGCAAGGTGAGTTATTTACTTGTTTACAATGCAAGATATTAGTTACATTTAAAGCATAATAAGATTAAAGCTACGCTATGATGGTGTCATCTCCAACATCTAACGTTATAATCATTTAATCTAATGCCTATCGTACGTTAATCATAATAGCAACGATGTAAACGAGAAGCGTTTCATCCAAAATGTATTTCCAAGCTAAATCTATGCACATTCTGAACCTAACAGAAATTATGAAAATCTATCCCAGTTACAACACAAATGAATAACATGTAAACACTCTTAAATTAGATGCGCAATTGGCGCCACTACAGTTACCTTCCTACATCGCAAATTCGCTCTTTGCGAACTTGGGTCATGTTTGTGTTGGGAGAGAAACGATATGTTGGCGATAGCATGAATTAATACATGTCTAACATCGCATCATCAGCTTAGCTACCGCGTTTAAACACGTAACTATCTGACTGTCGTCGCTCAATACGGGAAAGCTATATTTGTATTTAAAATGAGACGAAGAAACAAGTCTAAGTTATAGTCATCAAGGTTTATTTAAGTTTATGGTTTTATTTAGATTTCATTAGAGTTCCTAGCTTTCGGTTTATATTCAGTTTTAGTTGAAAAACCCTGATATTTGATTATTACCTTCTTATTTATCAGATTAGTTTACTCCTATCAGTTTCATTGTATCTTTAAAGACCATGTTAAATTCGTATAGTGTAAGCAATTGGTGTCCCAAGCATCCAATACAAACACTTCATTGGAAGAAAAATCAATTCCAATACCATAAATAGCACCTCAGTGTGCTGATCAATACCACTGATCCATTGATCATCTGCTGTAGTAACGTGACAAAAACCGTACGCGTCACCAGCCTATAAAGTACGAAAACTTGTACTAGCATCTAAGGGTAATCATATCCTACCGCTGTATAGCGTTTTTACATTACATGGTTCCTTTTAAATCTATACAATCCAAGCTTGAGGATAAGGTTTAAATATTGCTGGCTTGACAGCTGTATACTCTGAAGTTACAGAACGGTGTCTCATTTACTCGTATATCAGACCTGAGCGTCTGGACATCTAGTATTTATAAACTTGGGTCTTTTGCTTACAGTCCTATAAAATGACCCGTTCTCTCGTTCCAAGTATAGCCTGCTTAGCTCATCTTATAA
This sequence comes from Meconema thalassinum, assembly GCA_946902985.2. Classification (NCBI taxonomy): domain Eukaryota; kingdom Metazoa; phylum Arthropoda; class Insecta; order Orthoptera; family Tettigoniidae; genus Meconema; species Meconema thalassinum. Next base: position 590,694,852 of record OX336389.2, on the reverse strand, counting down.
TGTTACAATTCATAGCTTGTTTGGCAGTCGTCTGCATGTCAAAAAAGAAGTATTTGTTTCACTTCTCCACACTACATAAACTGGTTTTCAGGTAACAAGAATGTTTGTTATTCACTGGGCCCACTGCCTTCTATATAATTTGCTGAAGAAAAGAGCGCGCTGTCGTCGCGTTTGCAAGGTCAAAATAAACCAAATAAAGTGTGACATTGGCTCCTTTTCACGGCCAACAGCTCGTCGTTGAGTTTCACTTGTTAAAATAAAACACTGTTCTTTCAGACAAGATTATGATACAAATCCTACACGTAAAAGAGTGTTGGTTCGATGCTCTGTCGAAGTTATATAAAAAAATGTTATGTACAATAATGGGTGGCAAATGCTATTATCCTCAACAAGTGCAAATGATACGTTATATTTGTGGTTTCTCCACCACCTAGGAGTGCATCTTAAGTGTAAATCCTACCTAAGAATGTGCGGCGTAAGGTCATAATAACTAATCTAGTCCCCACAGCAGGACCGTACATAAAAATAGGTTTGGCCGTCAGCCTGACTCACGTGTGTTCTTTATAGTTATGCATGGTTTAGGTTGCAAATTGGGCGAATGGATGGAATGCCTGTAATCCACGTGCTTGCTTAGTAGTACAATCTCAGCCATTACTAAACCATTTGACGTGCGATCCCACCATCGCTAGGCCATCTGGAGTGCGGTCCGACCGTCGCTAAACCCCGCCATGGCATGGGTCTACTCCATTTCAAAGCTCATGACTAGTTGAATAATTGGCGTTTCTTCATAATAGTTATGTTTCAATAAAGCCATCATGGTTACACTGAATTTATCGCTCTAGTTGCAATTTCACAGAATTTACACTGGTAGCGGTTAGCAAGATAGAATGGCCATGTGGTTTCTCCGCTCACAGAAGCTAACTTATGGCTTGTGCCAAAGTACACACTCAGAACTGATTGATTAAGTTCACTCATGAATCGTTCATTACTTGTTTAACACTGATGATGATAATCTCGCTGCACATGTAAGAAAAAACGTGGCTTAGCAGAGTACTTTGTGCCTATGTTAAATTGTTAGTGAAGGATCACAAATATTCCGAATTGGCGATTACTGATTATCCTAAACACACTCGGCAGTCATACTGCACCTAATCACGTATGTTTCTTCACCAGATTAAATAGAATCACACAGATACTCCTCGATTTATCGAGCACGTTTCGACGTCAAGGCAGGACCATGCCTGTCAAAAATAGTACGTCACGCTGCAATCATGCTTGCGATAAGGGTCGCCTCATCAAGATGCCGGATGGGCTCTCTAGTGACTAGTCAAGTGTGTGACAATAATAAACAAAGTTTATATGGTTCCGCCTAGTCAATACATTGTTTTATTAGAGATTTTATCGTGACATAATCACTTGTCTTTGCGTATGTTGGGACATGTTTCGGTGTCTAGTGACATTGACACCATCATCAGCCTATGGTTATTGGCAACACTCAATGACATTAAAAAGATAATTAAAACAACACACACATGACTAAAATAACACTTTAAAAAGTTTTTAAAACACTGTCATATTGAAAGTTCAATAAAAAGTCTTTGAACTTTCAATATGACAGTGTTTTAAAAACTTTTTAAAGTGTTATTTTAGTCATGTGTGTGTTGTTTTAATTATCTTTTTAATGTCATTGAGTGTTGCCAATAACCATAGGCTGATGATGGTGTCAATGTCACTAGACACCGAAACATGTCCCAACATACGCAAAGACAAGTGATTATGTCACGATAAAATCTCTAATAAAACAATGTATTGACTAGGCGGAACCATATAAACTTTGTTTATTATTACATTCTGTCAATACGGAAAAATGTCCGACTTTAAAAGTCAAAAAGAGAACAAGTGTGTGACTGTAAAAATATCTGCGGCATTCACTAGGGATTCTTTATATTCATGCCTCCTATTTATCATAAATCATATTTCTCTTCTGAGCATCCAAAATATTTACAACAGTGGTTAATAATCATGGGGTTCACAAAATATTTACAACATAATATACTCTCGGCGCGGCAACTCATATTAGTCAAACGAGCGCTCTCTTGGCCTCCTCCATGGATGATGAATTCTTCATGAGCCAAAGAGGTCACATGGCAAATGTGACATCGGGTTCAATATGTAACGTTTAAGTATGGATAAGGCACCTTTTGGAATTGTATATGGTGGAAGACTGTTTTTGGAACAAACATGGTTGGATAAGGCACTTTATGGAACAAAATATTGAAATATGCAGAAGCCATGTTTTGGAACTAACAAAGGAATAAACATTTTCTGGAATATACTTTGGTGGTGTAGACTGGTTTTGGAACGAATACAGTGAAGGGTACAGTGAGTTAAAAGATTAAATTGTCAAGGTTAATTTATTAGGTACACTTTAAAAAGATTACTTTTATTATACAACAACTAGAAATTTATATCTTTAAATCAAAAACAGTATCAACAGGTACTGACAATGCAGTATAGATTGCATAACCCTATACTCTAAGTTCATTGTTTTCAAAACAGTCTTCTGGATGTTCACATTGTTCGTCAGCTTCAATATCATCTGCGGGGGAGTTATTCAAAACGCCTACATACCACGACAGCTCATTCAAGTTTTTCCAGTCTTCACCATAATGACTTTTTAACAAATTGTCATCTGTAAGTTTTGCAGGTTTGACGGAATTCCGTTTATGTATAGGAACTGGATGGATGTCACTAATTACTCTGTTCTTCTGAGTTACAGATTGTGGTTTGTTAAGATCACTCCGATAAAAAAAACTTCTCCCCTTACCAAAGAATTTGTCCTCCTTTTGTTTCGACTAACGATGAACCTTTTTGAAGCATTAAACTGAAAATGCCACTTTCCCGGTGGCTTATGGACCACACTGACAGCTTCTTTCCAATTAAAGTTTGGGCAGTCAGATCCACGTTTAAACTGTAATTAGAGTAAATATCTATACTCCTGGGGTGAAATAATTGTGTCCTTCTTGCGGATTTCTTTTTCAAGAAAGGCGAACACGTGATCAGAGGGCATAAATGAGTGGCCAGGAATAGGAAAGATAAGCTCGACTTTAGAGACATTTGCATATGCATGATCAAGTAACCATTTTGATACCATTCCGATGATAATGCTGTTTTTATTTTGGCCCTCACAGCCATCGGCGAAGAGGCGCACTGCCTTAATACTAGGACGTATAGCTCTAGAATTGAGGGCATGGAAAACAGCACTTGCAATTTCGTTAGAGCCTTTTGGGTGTTCATGTTCACACCAGGTGTATGAAAAGACGTTTTCTTTACCAAGCTTGTCTTGTGACTAACCTGCGATAACTGTGAAATTGTACATGTAAAGTTGTCGGGAGTAGTACGCTCTCTGATCAGGTACCTTAGGTAGTACCTGATTTTTCTGGCAATCATACGAGAAGACTAAAGTGTCTTCAGTTGTGTTTTGCCCAAGCATTAGAAAAAATGCTTTACCTTGTAGGCTATCAAGTCGTATTTGAGTCATAAGGTATTGTTTATCAATTGCAGTTGTTGCACGTTGCAATTGTTCCTTCAATCTTAAGCAGCGTGAGCATACATCCACTGCTGGAGCTCCGAACCCAATATTATAATTCCTATTTATATGATTTCTGAGAAAGATTTTTTGACTTTTAAGGTTACATCTCAATCTTTTTCACATCGTGAGTTGTAAAGTCTCCACAACTTATTTATATTTAAATCACTAACCAAGTATTGTCTTTGTGATTTACTCCTGAAATAGTGCTTTTCTATCACTGGTATTTGGACCATGAATTTATCAAATGCTTCTCTTTTAGTGATATACCTTTTAGACCTGGTGTCCCCACCTCGATTGTCTTTCATGAAGCGACCTTGCATGTGCTTCCTTCAAACATTTTGAATCCTTGTCATTTTAATGTTCAGAATTTACATGAATGTATTTTGACAAACTTGTACATTGGCTGAAGCTCCAGGCAGGGTTGCTCTTTTGACAAAATAAGCAATACTCATACCTTTCTTTGAGCTGTGTTCTAACTTTTTCCTACATCGTTTTGGTGGTGCTTTTTGGCAGTACTACACAATAAAGTGGTCTTGAAAACTCTTCTTAGGTGTAAAATAAAACGACCAGTGGAAGTGTTGCACATCCCTTTTAGTAAGTGACATGCATTTCATTTTATTGCTGTTGTGACCACAATCAGGATTACCCGGACGACCTTGAGATGAGTACCTGCAACAAACCAAAGAATAAAATACTATACTTACATAAAATTACATGATAACACTTAAATACTGTAGTTGTGCTTATCACTAAATGGGTACAATGTACTGTACAAAGTTTGAGCATAGGCCTAGGCTAGGATTGCACAACATAACCTGTGTATGACTAAGGGACCTTTCCTCTCTCTCTTCTCTTTATTTTTTCTCCAATTTTTAAAATCTCTCACTCGTTTTCTTCCTCTTTCTTGCAGAACAACAAAGCTGGAATTATTATTATCCATTACAACGGGAAACGATTAGCACCTCAAAACGATAACAACAGAAAACAACGAACGTAACGAGTCAGTATAAAATAGGGAAATTAATTACATCTGGCTTACAAACAACTAACAGCTGTTTAACTCCAATAGTCTGGCAAACTCCTAAAACAAAAATATTGGCCGAACTATACGTTCAAAATATAACATCAGCAAACTGGATAAGGCACCATTTGGAACAAACTATCAAATAGAGATTAAAAAGAGAAGGCGTTTTTTGTAACTAATTTTTGGTGGAGAAGACTGCTTCTGGAAAACACTTTCATTTTCTTATTGGATTTTGAATGGGAGATCTTTTTGGAACATACTCCTGGTTTTAAGCGACGCAGTTTAGAGTGTACAACAATATGACTTCACCAACTCAATTTCCGATTTTTTGTGGAGAAGGCAGGTTTTGGAACTAGAATTATAATACAATAAAATTACATTCTTCATTGTCCAGGAAGAGTGTAATAGGCTTCACTAGCTGGCTGAATTCCATTGTAGCCTTGATGTTAGGATAATGCAGCCCTAATGAATACTACTTGAAGTGGAGAATGCCTCTAGCCATTAACATACATCAGAACAAATACACCATCTCAGAAGTTTATAATTTACCCCAAGGTAAAGTAAGGCAGAAAGGTGTAACTAAAGACATCCACGGAAGAAAGAATAAATGCAGTAAATTAACAAAATAATTCATGCAACCAGACGAAAGCTAACGCTGGCCTTTGTTACATAATTAGTCTACCAATTAGTACTGTAAACTAATCTCGATGCAACATGTTTGAATTAATTTTTGTGATTGTGTTAGGTAACTTAGTCAAAATATCTGTTGTAATGGCAAAAATATTATATGTTTACAAATCAATTACAGTGAGGATTGTATAACTTCAAATGTCTCAATGCTACTCATTGAGCCATTCAGTCGATTAGTACTGTAAATTGTGTGTACCGTTTACACAGGCATTTCTTATCAAAGATCAAATAAATGGACCAAGCAAGAAAAAGATCTCTGTGCACCTAACAGATAATTTCCAGCTATCCTATACCACTTGGTATGGCATTTCGTCTTCCCCACATAGCTCAACCTCCCCATAAGCCACTTGGCTCCCACAAAAGCATTTAATTTAAAAAAAAAACATTTAAATGCCTATTGTCATTATTATATCTCGAGGACTGAGATTTTCAAATAGGGTGACATCCCCAACAGTCTCTCTCCTTACATCTTAGCCAGTTGCACAGGTAATTATTAACTATGCTACCTACCAAACCCAACTTATGGCCACATCTGTCACTCTGTCAATTCTTGCCTCAATAAGACACAAAAGATGGGGAGACATGTTTTGTAAATATTAGGTACCGTACCGTAGAATGCAAAAAAAATGCATGTGTGTCATGATCGTTACCAGACCTATATAGGTGAAGTAATGAAGGGGATACATGTTTGATCTACATACTACTGTATATAGGTGCATATATTGGAAGTTGCGAATACCTATGATATAAAATAGGCTAGATTATGACATAAGGTCTGTTATATTTATGATTATTTCCAGGGAGATTATATACCATTATATACCGTAATGTGTACGAATCTAGGGGGATCATTAGTGAAGTGGATGACATACGGATGTAGATGTTTGATGTTGTGGCTTCCATTGTTTCCATTTAGTCCCTTGTTTGTGGTTTAAAATAGTGTTTCCTTACAAACCAATGTCACCACATGTTCTGATGAGTTACAAATGTTGATACATTACTTTTAGTTGTTGAATTTCATTGAAAAGTTGCATTGTACTCCTCTAAAGTCATTGGTCGATACTTGGTTAGACAACGGTCTGAGCGAAATGATTGGTCGCTACTATATTAAATGAAAATTCCTGCTATACTACAACCAAGGGGGTGTGGAGAGTAAGCCCCAGCTTAGATTTGTGTATTCCTGGCAAGCCTTAATCAAGAAGGAAATTAATGCATGTGCTACAAGCAAGGGGGTCTGGGGCGTAAGCCCCAGGTTAGGTTCATGTATACTTGGTTAGCGTTATTAACAAGTAGTCTATATTACTGCTTGTGCCACAATCAAGGGGGTCAGGAGCGTAAGCCCCAGGATAGGTTCGTGTATGCCTGGGGAGTGTTATTAACACGTGCATTACTGCTTGTGCTAATAGCAAGGGGGTCTGGGGCGTAAGCCCCATTTTAGGTTTGTGTATGTTCGGAAAGTCTTAATAAAAATATGGATGTATTGATGAAGTATTGACGACATTACGAGGCACGTTAAATGTTTACCTGACGAGAAATTGGCATTTAGAACAAAATGTGGAAATGAGGTGTGTATTTTTTATTTTATTCTTAGTTTGCTATTGGTGCTTGTATTTATAAAATATGTTTTCTTATCTCTACTTGATGGACATTGGTGAAGTAAAGATAGTGGTGCACATTGCAATTTTGGATTACGTTGTTAATGAGGTTATGAAATACTTTTCTGGCAAGCTTACGGGAAATGCCTGGGGAATAGGGGGTTTTGGGTGGGGGAAACCGAAACAGAAGTTACCATTTATAAGAAACCTTCGAAACGCGATATGTATCGTGATCTGTAATTGAGTAACATAGGCCAATTACACATTGCGGTACAAACTTCTATGAATATAAAATGAAATTACTAAATTTTGTTCTGTATCGCGATCTGTAATTGAGCTATATAGCTTAATTACAGATGGCGATACAAAATATAATTAATATGAAATTAGGAAATTACGATCTGTTTCGCGATCTGTAATTGAGCTACATAGGCCAATTACAGATTACGATACACAATTTTCTAAATATAACCCTAAATTGGGAAATTTTCGTATGTATCGCCATTTGTAATTGAGCTACAGTATATAGTTCAAATACAGATGGCGATACAAACTTTTATAAGTAAGAAATTAGGAAATTACGATGTGTATCGTCATCTGCAATTGAGCTACATAGGCCACTTACAGATTACGATACAAAATATTAGAAATATAACCTTAAATTGGGGAATTTCCGTATGTATCGCCATCTGTAATTGAGCTAAGTAGGTCAATTACAGACGGCGATACACATTGCGTTTCGAAGGTTTTTGTAAATGCTGATTTCTGTTTCTGTTTTCCCCGCCCAAAACCCCCTATTCCCCAGGCTTTCCCCGTAAGCTTGCCAGGGGAGTATTTCGTGACGTCGTTGATGAAGTCAAGAAAGCCGCCATTTTGTTTTAGGGGAATTTTATACGCAAACGATCGCGGTCTATAATAGTCCCGAAAATTTTGAATATTAACCAATAGGACTCGAGTCGGATTTCTACCAATAGCAGCCGAGTCGGCCAAGAGCGCTACCACTGGCGCTCCACAAGGCGGCTCAGTAAACTCGTCAGTCGCCATGAGGGCTTTGGAAGCGAAGGATCTATAGTTTCACCCCCCCCCCCCCCTGTCTCCGATATTGCAACTAACTGTCGACAATGAGCAGTGTGGACTGATTTTAACTGCCGACCCCGGGAAAACAAACATACCCCAAGTATTTACTGGCGAACGGAGTAACTTCATATTGTAAAACAATTTAACCCAAATACCAGGGGTTACATTAGGCATAAGGAAAAGGTGACTGGTTGAGGTTTTGCCTTTATTTATCAGACGAATCATGTTTAAATCATAGTAGTAGGTTTGCCATAAGTTGGCTATGCTGTCAATGATTTGGCACTAGGCTAATTTGTTATGGCTTCATCTGATGCAGTGGTGCCAACGGTACTGCCAACATGACTTCACAAAAGTAATTTACTTTCAAGTCAGGTAATATTATATGGTGCCGGTATTTCAATTAGATTTCTAATGTGCAGCACTTCAGAAACTTACATTATTTGCTCCATCACCTCAGACAGTAAGGAACACAGGGCCAATAAATTGAAATCTAATGGCATTAACATGCAAACAACTTCAGAATATTATGCTGTCAAAATGTTATGAAAGTCTTATTCTCAGACTTATCGGCAGATTTTTGTTTCCCTTAGATAAAGCCTACCGTACGTTCCAATTCCAATCTGTACCGGTACTTCTGTAAATCTACATGTCAAAAGATAGCAACACTCACAGTGCAAATTAAGATCTATATTGGTCACCTCATAGTGTAGCGGCTAGCATTCTTGGCTGTCGTCCCGGAGGTTACCCGCACTGCCAAGAATTAAATTCTGATCTGAGGGGTGGAACTGAGTACTCTCAGTCTCATGAGACAAAACAGAAGAGGTGGGTTTGGTTTCCGCCTGAGCCATCCTGGAAATGGTTTTCCGTGGTTTACCAATTCTACTCTAGGTAAATGCCAGGATAGTTCCTACCGGCCGCCTCCTTCCAAAACCTCACTTGAATGACAAATTGCATGTTACAGACACCACAATGACACTGATTATCAGACAAATTCTACACTCACCCAAGTACAGAGGGCCAAATGGCCAGGATGTCAAAGACCCCAAATGAAGCAACAACAACAACGATCATACTGTAATATGCTTTCTTATCGATCGCGGTATCTCAACTCGTTTCAAATCTTGGCGCTGAAATATTTCAAAATTCGGTAGACGAGTGGCTTTGAATCTCACAGTCGGCAATCCTTGAAATAGAAGGGTTGATTCTAATAGCCGACGGTTGTTCCTAGCCCGGTTTCGTTCATTTCGTTTCTCATTATTTTTTGTGATGAGGTTGGCGCCAGGAAGAACATGCGATCGTAAAAACCACCCGTCAAATACAACTTCACCACATTTCATCCTCAACCCCGTTCAAAGAAGGATAATAATTGCGCTTTATCCCCATTTCAACGAATAACTATATCAGGCCTACAATAATTAAATACGAACTGTGTTGTCCTAATACAAAATGTATTTTTGTTCCTCGACCTATTTGTGTAGAGTAGTAGTAGTTGTTGTTGTTGTTGTTGTTTTATTTAGGAGTTTGCAATATCCTGGTCATCAGCCCTGTGCTACTGGGTATGTGTCGAATCTGTCTGAAAACCTGTGTTATTTCTATGTATGAACTTGCATTTGGAAGGAAGTCTACTTGGCCGTAAGTTAGGCATTTGTATAGCGTAGAAGTGGAAAACCTCAGAAAACCATTTCAACGATGGCTGAGGTGTGAAACGAAACAATTTTTTCCTTGGTTAGCCGTATATTTTAAGGTTACATTTTGCAAAGACTGCATCTCACTGACCAAGTATGGTACATGACTTACATGCATACTGTACCCGCCAGCCATATATGGTCCTAATATATTTGAGATATTTGAATTCTATTATGTGGATTTGCTCAGGAAATTTCGAGAGAATACGAGAGAGGCGTGACGTAGGCCACGCTTGTGTTCCAAGTCGTGTAGACCCCGTGACGTTAAAGGTCGCCGAACCGTATATAAGAGCCTGTTCGACCGGGCCCCCCAAATGGGAGGTTGACTAGCAATAATCATGAAGCACAACATTAACAGCCAAGAAATAGTAGTACCCCCGCTACTATCCATAGACGCAATGTCCATCAAGCTCCATACCAAGGCTGGACCTCAGATACTTGTCTCAGCTTACAAACAACCAAAAAACACACTAGTAACCCAGGACCTGGACCTACTATTTGCATACGGCAGCCCCACAATAGTCGCAGGATACCGTACCTCTACTGTTAGCATGCAGCTTGGAATTCGGAAATGGAAAACCCAGCCGGGCGCAAGTTACTACGATACTGCGATAATAATAACAAATACGTAATAGGACCCACAGAACACACCAGGGTACCAAAGAACCAGCAACAACAACCGGACACAATGGACATAGCAGTCCTCAAAGACATCAACACCGAAGTGGAAGTCACTACTATCAACGCCACGGACTCGGACCATAACCCGGTCCTTATGGAAATAGGAGACACCAGTACCCAAAGAGCCAACAACATCAACTGGAAAAAGATTGACTGGCCAGCGTTCAAGTACATAATGAACGAATACTGCAAAGCCGAACCGGAAACGCCCCACACAGAGGAAGAAATAGACTAAGCAGTAGATAATATAGTAGCTACCATAAGAACGGCAGCCAAAACAGCCAAACTACCGAAGGAACAAATACCAACGGATGACCTCCCGGACCACATACGCAACTTACTCCGCCTCAAAAACACACCACGCAGCAGATGGCAGAAAGGAAGACGACCACTGCAGAAGACCACCTATAATAAGCTAGTACATACATGCTCCAAAGCAATAAACGAACACCTAAATGAACAATGGGAGAACAAACTAATAGAACTCAGTGTCAAGGATCACAGTATATGGCACGTAACCAAATCCCTCAAAAGAACACCGCTCACCATACCAACACTGCGAAAAGACGATGTCCAAGCAAAAACAGAAACGGACAAAGCAGAACTCCTGGCCTCCTGCCTGGAGAAGAGATTTACACCAAACCCAAATCCAACGGATCCAGAATACGCCTATCACGTGGACAACGGCATGAAACTTCACCAACAGAAGCAACTGAAAGGAGACCCCAAGCTCACAACAATAGCAGAACTGGAAAAAGTAATTCACTCCCTGAAGAACCAGAAAGCCCTTGGGCCAGACGGGATCCCCAATAAAGTGCTCAAGGAACTACCACAAGTAGCACTAAAACACTTCGTAATCATATACAATGAAGCCCTCACAATAGGCTACTTCCCAAAAAAGTGGCCCATAGCGAAAATAATCCCATACCCAAGCCAAACAAGCCAAAATCAAATCCCGACAACTACAGACCAATAAGTTTACGTGACGGGTTGGGAAAAATCTATGAAAGACTAATTCAACACCGAGTGCTAGATCACAAAGAACTCCAGGAAGCAATCCCAAACGAACCGTTTGGATTTAGAGCGGAGCACTCCACAGTCCATCAGCTCACCAGAGTAGTAAATATAATCACAAAATCGCTAAACCACAAGAGAGCCAGACCAGTCGTCTATCTAAATATAGCCAAAGCGTTCGATCGAGTATGGATACTGTGCCCGTTTATCCAATGGGACAGGCGATCACCCGGCCAACATCCCAGCCCCATCGGAAGAAACGGCCAAGGGAGTGGGTAAAAAGACTAGGGCGTGAATCTTGGTTCAAACAGACAAAGAATAAAAGAAATGCTCCAGCGAGCCAGAGACAAAGGGTCTCGTGTCGTTTACGGGTTGGGATGGCAAATAAACTGAACCAGGATTCAAAAGCAAACTCCCTAACTTGAATTAACGAACAGAAAAGAAAGCCCTCGTAAAATCACACTGCTCCTTTATTGGCCAAAGGATAAACAAACATGCAACCTGCCTGACACGCACGAGTATCAGAGTTAGGGTGGGACAAAGTCCGAAATAAAAATAAATGAAATTCATAGGCCCTAAACAAAAAATAATTATAATTATTCTAACTCGTGGGTGTCCTCTCTTAAAGTTCCGACAAGGAGATTGCCTTTCAAAAACTAAATTAACCCTTAATTTATCGGTGCACACGTATGTAAACATCACTGGCCACTTATCACAAAGTTCACCTGCGGCAAAATCTCGAAGAAAACATCGAATATCTGTGTATATCACAACTGTCTACCCTTATACAGCAATGGACAGATCTCCTTTATCGAACTGCAAATTAATAACTAACGAGCATCATATCACATCAAATAATACTCAAACATCAACTCAGCCTCACATAATATGACAATTCAACAATTAATTATAACTTATCATAAATTATTAACACACACAGATTATGATCACATATTTATACTACTAATTCTTATTATTATTACTGATTTATATTCGCCGTTCCAACAACCTTGATCCACACTGTCATATTTGTTATTGTAATTAAATTATGCATTGTCTAACGTTTAGGAAAGGTTAAGAACCTCGTAATAAGGCACCCTAGTGTATTTCATTCTCACAACGAACATTTAATCGCAACCCTTCCGTTGAACACTCTGTGTGAGGATCCGAACAATCTGACTGTAGAGCGCACTATCAATTATACCCCTGCACTATTCAATATACAACTCATCGATAAACGTAACACGTTCGTCAAGAGTGAAGGATCCTGTCCGCACAAATTCAATTCAACGGTCATACGTCGCCCCGTGAATAACCTCGTCACATTTGACGGAATAATACAATATTTAATTATCACATTAACTTTACACAACATCATTACAAAATTCATGCATTATTAGCATGTCTCAAGAACCCACACTTAGCAGAGCGTATCAACTTTATCGGGATCACGAGGTCGTATGATAATATGGCATCCTATCCAAGGAACCTTACTCGACAATCTCCAACCATATCAATTTTGCTATCCTTTTGCTATTAAAATCTATGCAATACATGACAACGCTTTCAGAATTAAATTCATATAATGACTTCGGAAAAATGGGCATCTCATATCATCGTTACCAAATTTCAACTTATTATTATTATTATTATCAGGTCTCTGAGAATAAATGTATGTCTTACTCCTACCATTGATACTATTAATTTATGCAAGTCAAAACGACCCGAAAAGAAAGGGGAAAAAATATCTGTACAACCCTATGAGAAAATGATTCTCTTGTTCAATCTGGACTAAATGATTATGAATGGCGTTCAGTTACACGATCTCAGGTCATCTCATGGCACGGCTATCCGAGGTAGAAGTTCTCTTCTTCCTGATGAACAAGAATGGAAATGAAACGTCTTACTTTATATCCGGCGTCCTCGGAAACCCTCGGCGTCGGCGTCGTCTGCGGCATTTGGGCGGCGTCGTTCCTCCAGCGTCTCCGCGATGTGGTCTCACAGCGTACTGGTAGAGGTATGCGCCCCCGGCTCCTCTCGATATCCTGGCGACGCCCATCTCCGCCCACTTGTTGCCCCTGGTCACCGTCAGCGACGGCGTCTCCTGACGTCCCATCCATGGTCCACTCGTCCATCTCGTCGCGACCGTTCATTACATTGTGGCCCGTTTAGAGGTTCAATGCAGCATAATTTGCGTATTAATATGCATGTTGATTCCCAGAATATTTGAGTCCATGGTTATAAGATTCATGCTGCCGTGAATCAATATTACATTTCACTATATCAGAGCACTTTCACGCCCACGCACTATAGCGTCTAGCTCCTGGTTCACTTGAATTATATGTACTCACTTTCCTCAACCAGTGACACACTTCCTTCTGCGAGAAGCTATTTCGACCTGGCCTTGACCGACATATGAAGTAGCCTGCAGTCCCGCCACACAAGCTTAAAGCAGATGTAGTCTTCCGTCACATTCTCACTTTGCCCCTTTAATGCCAGCCCTGCTTTGATATTTTCGAATGAATGTCTGTCACAATATAGGGCCTCGTGATAATGCTTCGCCACGACTATCGTTATTATTGTTCTTTCCCCGATACTCGTAATGTTCAACACCTCCTGATATTCCCCTTTAATTAACATAAATTGTCGGCATAATAATTCAGTTTTTCATTACGGCCTCCACTCGGACGTTCAAATGCGCACAATTTTGTCTTGCTAATACCACAGTACATGCCTTCAATACCTTACTATCCGCTAACTTAACCGGACCACATACATTAATCTTCGTAATCAAAATGGTGAAGTGCTGCATAATATTCCACGCGTCTTCACATATCAATAGAAGCATGTGCATGAATTTAACGGACCTTCGTTTATCAGTTCTGATTATTTCCTCACATACTAGCGAGTCCGATATCGTCTTGAAATTCACGATTATCGTTCTAGCGACACCTTACTGAACACTGTTCCAACGCACTTCACAAATTATTTCCACCCACCCCGACATACTCCTCGTATCACATGGCCACGAGCACTGACCACTCACGTAAACCGTTCAAGTTCCCGATGCAAATTTCAGTCCACATGACATAGGCTACTCGTCCGTGCCACGTTGACTAACTGAACATTCCGGAACTGTGTGTCCTCCTCTCGAGAAAATAAAAGGGAAGGGGTTGGAATCTTCTGGAGCATTCCCCTACTCTAGCGGTTACCTCGCTGCGTCATGCCATGACGTCATACTGACCCTCCGGTCTCGTCGTAATTCCAATCATCCGGGGCCGGTAATTGACCCTGACTGGATCGGTCACAATACAGGCACTGCTACAGAAGTTCAGGAGGCTAAACATCGACCCCACATACTGGCGAATACTGGTAACCTACCTGCAGGACAGGAAATTCTTCATCTACACAGCAGGGATATACTCCACCACCAAGGTTATCAAAGCGGGCGTGCCATAGGGTAGTATCCTGGGCCCACTACTCTACCTTATATACACCCACGACATCCCAAAAACTCCAGGAACGGACATAGCACTATTCGCCGATGATACCGTCATTACGGTTGACTCATTCAAGCCTAACATCGCAGTAGCCAAGATATAAGAAGCCATTCACAACCTACAAGCCTGGTTAGACAAATGGCGCATCAGAGCTTACGCCAATATAACAGTCACAGTGCTGCACAGCCTACCTTGGAACCACAAGGAAGCAACAACAACTAAGATCCAAGTCTACGGCACACCCATCGAATGGTCACCGGAGGGTAAATACCTCGGAGTAATCCTGGACAGACGCCTCAAATTCAGATCGCATATAACCCACACCATAGTAAAAACCAAGCACGCCAAGCACAGCATCTATTCACTAATATCAAGAACATCCAAAGTCAATCTGGCCAACAAGCTCACTTTGTTCAAAATGCTACGTCGCTCTCTTATACTATACGCAGCTCAGGTCTGGGGAACAGCCCAAACCTGCCAGATAGAAAGACTCCAGGTCCAACAAAACAAGATGCTAAGGATGATAACAGATGCCCCCTGGCACATCTCAAACGAAAGGATTCGAATGAAACTACTGTCGGCGCAGAAATTATGTGCACCCGAGTTTGAAGATAAATAGCAACACAACCGAAAGGCCTATAGAAAAACAAGTGACATCTCCTTTTTCCTTGTTTATTTCAGCGTTGATTGATGATAAAGTTAGTTTTTAGGAACTTATTTTAATATCCCTTAGGGCAGGTATAACGTAAAAAGTACCGTTTATTTGCGGGGTTCGAGCGAAGTTTCGACTTTAGAGATTCACAACTCTTAACTCAGTTGTGGATACGTGTTAGTCAGATATGTTTTCTGTGTATATGTGAAGTTTCAAAATTTGATCTCCAACACAAACAACGGAACAATCAATTATGTGAAAGGCTCGGATTTCGAAACTGGACTCCCGCTGAAGTTCGTTCTTGGGTGCGTTGTAATCCACATATAATAACCGTTTGCGATATGTAACTATCCGTGATCTAAATAAATGGGTTTAGTTCATATGGATTGATATTTATTATGCGTTTGGTGAATGTTGTTGACAGGCGAGGTCCGCAGGATAGTTCGTGCGCTGTTGCCACGTTAGCTTGCTCTGTCCCGCCCGAGAATGCCACCGACGGATCATCACTTTGTTCACTCTGCTTCGTCATGAGTGCAATACATCTTTTGGAATGTGGTACTGTACCTACATTTATATTAAGTGGATGAAAATACTTGTACTGCCACCTGTAGGACGTTTTGTGAAATGGTGTTTCAGTTGGTGTTTGTGTTCCGTGGATTTTAGTGGTGGAGTGTCATTTAAAATTTTAATTTGGTATTCTATACATTAATTACCATTAAGATGAATTACGGCGGTAATAAAAAACAAGAAAAACAGAGAAAGCCAGTTCCAGGAACAAGACGTGGCAATCGATCTACAAATGAATGAATTAATACATAAATAAATAAAAATATTGATAATAATTAAGAACTACTAATAATTTCACAAGTTTCCCCATTTTAAACTCCAGGCAAATGCTGGGACGGTACTTTCTGAAAGGCCAGGGCCGCTTCCTTCCACATCCTTGCCCGGTTACATTCATATTCATTCATTTCAGATCTCATTAACTCCTCTCATGAGTTTGGTGTCAGGAAGGACATCCGGCCGTAAAAACCATCCGCCACATACAATTTCATCGCATCTCATCCCCGACCCCGTTGGAAACGGGAATAATAAGGGGTAGACATGCATACACTAATTAATTCACAAGTTCTTAACAAAATGAATAAGAAAAGGTGAAATTACATGTTATTATATTGTAGCATGTCTGTTCATAACACAATTATTTTATTCGTGTTTAGTAAAGGAAGCAATTTAATTCAGACAAACTCTGAATATTTAGCGAGTACTAAATAAAACAATAAAAATAAATAAATTATACCAAAGACATATTTTGTCATCCTTGGATGAGTGGCCTTGAATAACGGAATGATCGCATTCTTGGTCAGTGTCAACATCCACAGTTCAACTCTGCCCTTAAGATGTGTCAAAGGAAGTATTTATACACATCCGTGAGTCACTGTTTATCTTAGTATCTCTGGAATTGTCATGTGTAGTTTCCAGTTTCACTCAGGATATTGTGGAGTCGATACCTTCACAATGCCTCCTAGAACTCCGTTTACGGAGTGCGAGATTACTATGATTTTGAGTGCTATTTGTTTCTTCGAGTTAAGGGCGAGAAAATTGGAGATAAGCGATATCCGGTGCTCCAGCGAGTTGCTGATTGTCTTGGAGTGTCCCTTCGCTCGGTTAAAAAGGTGAATGCTGAGAATGTGAGGGATGAAAATCCAGGACCACCCAAGAGGAAACGATTATCGGCAGGGCGACCGTCCATTCACATTGACCAATTTACAATTGGAGTTATACGTAGATCCATTCATAGTTTTTATTTTGAAAATTTATTTCCAACTATCGGAAAACTGACAACTAAACTGGAGGATCGTTTAACAGACTTTCCAAAAATGTCAAATACTAAACTTCGAGAAGTCGTTAAGTTCATTGAATTTCGGTTCAAAAAATTGAATAAGAAGCCAATTTTGATGAAATCGACTACCATTCCTGCATCTCGCCACACATTTCTCAGAAGAATGCGACAACTCCGAAATCAAGGATACAAAATCTTTTACACGGACGAAACCTGGTGCGGGCAAAACCATTCAATGAAATTCGCTTGGCAAGAAAACGTTATTGAAGCATTGAACTGTGAATTTTCAAATTACGACCTATATCAAGGACAGCTTCAAGAAGTGTTTGGTTGGCGAGGTGGCTTCAAAGTTCCTTCCGGCGCCGGTAAACGGACTATAATTCTACACATAGGAAGTGAGGATGGCTTCTCACAAGGTACGGGTTTGTGTTTTGTTGGAAAAAAGTGGATGGGCGACTATCATCAGGAGATGAACGCTATTCATTTTGAAGAATGGTTTAGGAGGGTTTTAACCAAAATTCCAAACAAGTCCGCAATTGTTATCGATAAGGCTCCATATCAAACGATGCTGGACCCCGATACAAAAAATCCAACGATGAGCTGGTTGATGGCCAACATCATATCACGGATAATTAAAAGAAATATTCCCCTCCCTGATGATGCAGATAACTTCGAGTCTCTAACCAAAGCCGCCCTCATCAAACACGCCAAGCCTCACTTCAAAACGCAAGAAAGAAAATTGGACCAAATTACGAAGGAATTACGACCTGATGTGGAATTCGTATGGTTACCAGTTGTCCATTGTGAGCTTAATGCCATTGAGTTGATATGGGCCTATGTAAAAAATACAGTGGCTAAAGAAAATCGGGCAAATGCTGAACAGAAAGGTAACAGTGGGAAGGTGCTGAAAGATCTCTGTGACGAGGCCCTAGCCTCGGTACCAGCTGAGTTATGGAAGAAATGTATCGGGCACGCTATAAAAATTGAAGATTTCTACTGGGAAAAGATCATCTGTCTCAAGAAATTCCCCAAGTCGAACCCCTAATAATTGATTTGAACAGCTCTTCAGATAGTGAGGGTGAGGTCACACAACATTTTATTTTGGATGATCACATTCAATCAGATGACGATAACTGATAATTTTCCGAGATGTTTTTCATGTAAATACTGCATATTTTATGAAGTTAAAAATATAAATTTTAAAATAAATTACAAAAACTGAGAAAACAAAAAAAAACGAAAAACGAAACATATTTTTAAAGCTGCCGCTGAAGGTCCAAAGCCCTTTAGAGAGAAGCTGATGGGAAATGTGAAAACGAAATACATTTAACTTGAACATGCTCTGATCCGAGACAGCGCTAAACGAGCAGTGAATGCGGCAACAGTGCACGAACTATCCTGCGTACCTCGCCTGTCAACAACATACACCGAACGCATAATAAATATCAATCCATATGAACTAAACCCATTTATTTAGATCACAGATAGTTACATATCGCAAACGGTTATTATATGTGGATTACAACGCACCCAAGAACGAACTTCTGCGGGAGTCCAGTTTCGAAATCCGAGCCTTTCACATAATTGATTGTTTCGTTGTTTGTGTTGGAGATCAAATTTTGAAACTTCACATATACACAGAAAACATATCTGACTAACACATATCCAAATTTGGGTGCTGTAGCACAACTGAGTTAAGAGTTGTGAATCTCTAAATTCGACACTTCGCTCGAACCCCGCAAAAAAGGTACTTTTTACGTTATACCTGCCCTAAGGGATATTAAAATAAATTCCTAAAAACTACCTTTATCATCAATCAACGCAGAAATAAACAAGGAAAAGGGTGATGTCACTTGTTTTTCTGTAGGCCTTTCGGTTGTGTTGCCATTTATCTCCAAACTCGGGTGCACATAATTTCTGCGCCGACAGTAGAAGTAAAAACTATACAAGAAGAAATCGTAGCAGCAGCCAAAAGGTTCTACGACAGGCAAACGGGAATGGACAACCCCCTAATTAGGGAGCTCCATGAGGCGGATGAGCGCATCGAAATGCAGCGCAAGCACCCCAAATCCCTGATACTGAAGAGACGAAGAGGAACAACCCTCAAACAGACCCCTAAACCATGTAAAATTGTAAATACACTAGAACACAAAAACATATTGTAAATTGTAAATATTAGAATAACTATGTAATATAATGTAAATGTAAATATAGAAACTAAGACACGTTCTTAATACAATAAGCACAAAATAGGGCAAGTCTCAACTAAGAGACAAACTCTGGAAATTGCACCATCTTTCTACTGCTCTTCTCTCTTCCTTCTTTCCTGAAGAGACCGTTTTTTGAATAGAATAGACCAAGAAAGTATTAATTAGACCAAAAAGGTTTCTTATTATAGTTTACCTAAAAAGCTGTACCAAACATTTACCAAAGGTAGACGAGGAATGGTCACTTTCGTGACAGTATTATGTTTGTATTTGTTCTTCGCGACAGCCCTGTTTGACTGTTCGCCTTTTCTCTTCCCGAGAACTTCCAAACAAATTAATATGATAAACACTCTATTGTATTATTAATGTATTAATTTATATATAGTTGGCTTAGTTTTCTAAAGTTCTCACCTTGAGTGTTCCAGTCGCTTGCTCTCTCAAGCTTCCGTACTCCCGACATACAGGGCATCTACTGGCTCGATCTGCTGCCCGTTGAGTGTCAGTGTCGAGTGACGTCACCGCGACCTTCGTCCAGCCAATAGCAGGACTCGTGAGTCTAGGGTCTAGCACCATCTAGATGCTTCTGTGACCATCGTATATAAGACGCTACTTGCAGGCATTCAGCTCATCACTCTGATCACCTCGTCATTCAGATCAGCTCATCATTCAGATCAATGCTGCCACACCGCATGGCACTATTGCCAGTCGCTGCTTCACCTCGCTGTTACGTCACGAGGCCTCTACTCTGATATATAGCTCAAGAGGACAGGAATGTTTGCCAGCCGCAGCACACTGAAAGTTGCACCATAGATGGTGTATCTCACTTTAAACCTCGAGGCATCAGCAGTCTTCCTGGCTGCAACCAATGTCGACTTATACTCAGTCACCGCCTGGACACTACCAGTGTCAAACCTTCACCAGAAGGGAAAGGAAGATTTGAATATTCATATTTTCGGAATATACATCTTGAGGCCATGAGCGCCTCCCCCAGAAGAAACTGTGGAGGACTTTTAAAACAGTTTTAGGCTAGCTGGAACTTTTATGGAGCTGGCTCAACCAATTTTGAAGATAAGTTCAAACTTTATGAAGAATTGAATTTTTACTCTTATCATATATTTCATCCTTTTATGGTTCTTTCATTAATATGCATATTATATTTTAATTCCAATTTCTCTCAAATCAAGGCAAGCCTTAACGTTGGTTTTTCTTCATTAATCAGGGTTCTGTCACCAGACCCTTTCTATTTGTTAAAATTAATTTCTGCGTAACTCTTTTGTGTGCATTTACTGTGCATTTTAATGTTATTTAAAGAAAAATTGTCTCAATAAATATTATTTATACCTTGTCAACTAAACTTTTGTTTTCCGGTGATATACTTTTATGCCCATTGCACCGGACCGCTTCAGTCTATTCGCTGTTTTACAGTAGCTATTTTGGTCAGGCTTAAGCCTACTTCGCGTTCTCCCGTTATGGGAAAGATTAGGGCAGATCATTTAATCAAGGAACAAAGGACCACATTAGGTCGGTGGTTCCAAGCGTATCCACCTCGATGCCGCCCCTGCGGGGCGACAACGAGGCGTCATGCTTATGATCTGGTCTGGAAAGTACAAAGCAAAAACACAGATGAACTGACTCATTAACGATCAGTATCGCCGGCAGTGTCACTCTTGCCTGCATACTCGACAGGGAAGGTATTACGTCACGTACAATTTCTCCCTCGCAGTGCGATTGTCATCAACACGTAAGGATTCACAGCAACAACACCACAACAGCCGGTCTGCAAGGTCAGAGGCATGCAGAACTCCACTCTCACTCAGCACAAGTTGCACCAGGTGCAGGAACTATACATTGCTTTTCTTCAGTGGAGCTTCATAAAGCTTTTCTATCTTCAAACTGCGAACCTACAAGTTGTAAAGCACTTCTTCTTCGAGCTTCAAATACTTCAAAATTTATCATCAGAACACAAGAAAGCAACAACAATAACCAACCACCTATAACTACAATACTTTCTCTAGCATTGGTTCTTCTACATAAAATATTCACCAGATATTACGGTGATATGTTCATGTTCAACGTCACGATGAGAATTCAATTTACACATCAAATTCTCGATTTTACAACTGGTGACATGTGCTTTATCATGCAGTAATAAATGAACATGGGAATGGCAGACTAGAATGGATAATAGCGTCAATAACCAACCTCAAGATTACTCCGACAACCGACGGAGAGGATCAGTAGCCAAGGAGTTGATGAGAAGACCTTGGATGATGCCAAGACCGGAATCCCGAAGGATGGACGGGAACTCATTCTCAGGACCGAGCATGCAAAGAGGAACCCGTGGTAACCAGGCGCTGAGAAACATGGGGACCATTCCTGGTTCATTATGGGACCTAACGACACGGTTCATGCCGCTGCTAATCAATTAAGGTCTGACACAACATTTGTTTACTTTTAGTAGTCTTGGTATTTGGGAACATATTATGTAATCAGCATGGTATTCGAATTTTTGCATTGCGATGTGTAATCTGGATATTTTTCGCCATTTGTTACTTTATGAACACATCATTTACGTGGAAGTTGTACTCCGTAGCAGGAGGAGAATAGACCTTGTTTATCGGCGCACAGGTGCTGCATTCTCCTGTCATGCATATTTTCCAGTCTTAGACTTCGTATTTCATTTTTCAACCCCAGCCACTATTTCGATCTAGCATTTCACTTTGCTTGATGTATTTTACGTCATATTATTCGTCTCCTCAACATAAATTTGTTTATTGCATTTCACTCAACGATTATTGATCGTATTTCCTGCTATCACTAAATCAAACAGCTTATTCGACATTTTATGCGACATTTTATTCAGCAAGCATAATAATAATAATAATAATAATAATAATCACAGTGAATTTGTAATATAGCACAATACCGTCCACAGTTTATCTATCTTGACATATGATGTGAATTTAACCATACATGAATGTAACGATATTCTGAGTTGAGTTATTAACAATTTCATAGATGATTTGTTTATGGATTTAAGTGGAGAATTGATAATAATAATATCTGAAAGCTATCATGTGTTAACAGCAGAGAGGATCATGTATTTGAATTTATAATTATTTATGTTTAAATAAATTCTAGCAGTAGCATTCCACCGATACCATTCGACTGGGTGGCATGGTAAAAGATTACGTCTTCTTGGAAGTTGACATGCTCATTGGAAGCATATATATTGTAAATATAACGTAAGTTTATAGGATCTGAGACGAGCATATGATATGCCGAGGTGATAATGATTATAATTACCTCACCGCAAGGTATTTGTGTTTAATGCAACAATTCATATTAATTTATTATTGTAGCTAGCCAGATGACTTCTTTTCATTAACTTCAGTTAGTTTTTGGCGCAGTGGATAGCGCACTTCACCGTAATTTTGTTTTGTTTTGAATCACAATTAGTTTTGAGTGACTGCTCATCTTACGTCAATATCATGACGTCACTTGAGTTAGATGGTCTCACCTTACATGATGGCTAATGCCATGTCAATTAGGATGAAATAATCAGTTACCTTGAATATTTACTTGTCCACGTTCAACGTGACTGGTGTATTTCAAAAGCACACACACATTTAACTTCACAATAACATTTATTGAATAGATCACTGAACTTAGAAACATAGGTCGACTGTAGGGGTAGAGGCCTAGGGTGTTTCTTTCCACAGGAGTGCGTTTTTAGTTAGTTTAATCTTACCATACATGTCGTAGGAGTTTTATTTATACATGATGAGTTTCTTTGAAAATAAATTGTTAGCTACAATGTTTTAACAAATATCAGTTTCTGTGTTATATTTAATTTCCCTCTTTCCTTGCCTTGCGTGGAAATTGAGGACAATGTTGCATTATCTCGAATTTACGCCCAGGACGACCCCGAGGTCCATCTCATGCTCGCATTGTTCTCAAATTTCACATATGTGTGTGGTGACCCATCGGTGCCAAGTGGCTTGCCATGGCGTACTGGTGGTTTACGGGCACAATACATACATACATACATTCATACACACAAACATACATACATTCATTGATACACACACACCATACACATACCATACATACATGCAATTCACTAAAAACTGATAAAATGTAAAAGCTTTTCAGTCAGTCTATGCAATTGTACCCAAATTGAAGACTTGAAATAAAGAAGGCTCTAAGTGCCAAAGTTACACATTTTGAGATATTGTGTGAAATATAATCTACTCGCCAAGCCCAACAATGTATAAAAGGCTCGAACTGCCACGAATGATGGTGTAGTAACAATATCTATCAACAGATGGCATGCAGTTTATCTGCGCTGCTGTTAACATATGAAAGGCTCTATGCTCCGCGCGCCAGTGCACACGCATTTTCTCATAGCGAGTTTTCAGACAAATGTTTTCAGATTTAATTCATATGCAAAAAACACATTTTTAAAAATTTAAAACTATTCGGAAGGAGTAGGACTAGTTTCTTAGCATTTGCGGCAAACAGTACGAGAAATTTACAACCCTTGTTCGCCACAGGGACAATCTCTCTCGGGAACCCGTCAAGAGACGACATTCGGAAATAAGCAGGACCTGCATAATTACATTTTAATTTTTTTAATCTTCGATTTCAAAAAGGATGTATTCAAAAATGACCCGACAGAAGTAGGCAACGATTGAGACGAGTTCATAAATTTCGATCAATAAGAAAAAAAATAGGGGGAGTTCTAGACAAGTAATTCGTCAAGGGCGAAATGTTTTCGAAGAATTGCCAAGAACCCAGAGAAGCAGTCCACTACTCAGGTGAGAACAAGAAACATGAGAGAGGGTAGTCGGCACAGGTAAATGGAGGCAATGCCGGACCCAGCCGGGGCCCCGTGGTAGCCAAGCCACGTCTCAATAGTAGTGAACCCCTGGGGAACACGACTTGAAGAAAACGACGAGGCCCGGAATCCGTTTATCAAGAAACACTCCGCACTTTACCGAGAGAAGCTATCTTGGTTGAACATCGTGGGCATTTCGCCCCGTGTACTTGGATGCGTGGTCTCATTGCCTACGAAGATTTGGGGGGAGGAGGCGCCCATGGCCTGAGGGATCAGTTACCATACCAGCAATTCCCTGTTGTAAAAGTGGTGAATCCACGGCAAACAACTTCCTGCCTCTCCAGGCTGAGAACTATGACCAAAATTTCATTTCTTTGCTAAAGTTGGTAATCGAACCCGGACCTCCGGGGCCCCAGTGGAGATTGCTATCCGCAAGCAAACTGTCGTAATGAAGAGCAGTATTCATAATAATAACAATGATGATAATAATGTTACTATGTATTGAGCTATGGGACTTAGAGCCTTTCATTGAATTTTTACAAGAAACGAGTTTTCCATTCTGTTACAATAACATATTTGTAAGATCCTTATGATAGTAGATCCATACAATGCTTATCTTTCAATTAAAACACAAAAAAGTTGAAATGATTACCATTAAATGCCTTCTATACTTTATACCCATTTTTCTCAAAACTATTATTTTGGCACTTAGAGCCTTCTTTATTTCAAGTCACCAAATTGTAATCCACATATTTGTAGACACATAATTTAAAGGATCCGATGATAATCAAAACTAGTTATCCAAGTGTATTAAATAAACTCATGTAATTATTTTCATTCTTAGGGAATTACAGCCATTACAATTTTGGATACGATCGTGTTGACCGACTGAAAAGCATTTAAATTTCATTTACTAAGATAGCACCGAAAAAGGCTTTTAACACGATAACGTACTTTACTTAAAATCTCCAATTTAGTTCTTCTACTTGGTATTTTATTTTCTTGTGTATCTTCCCTACCGACATCACCTTTGCTTTTGATATGCTGCATATTTCTGCTCAAATTATAAGACGATTGCTTATTAGCTTTAGACAGAGTCTGTCATTACAATCAGGTCATCAGCAAAGCCTTGTTTCCACCTATTCGAAACCCACCCAGCCAGTTTATGTGCATCAGCAAAGGCCCATAATAAGAAATGAACAGTAGCGGTGCAATTGCCTGCCTTCTGTACTATAAACTCTCAATGCTGCCTGATTATCAACATAAATACTTTTGAGGGCCTGTAGCAGCCTTCTCCCGATACCTCAATCCTCCAGGATGCTCAGCATCTTTCCCCTTGGTGTTCTATCATACGACCTCTCTATATATACAAAACAACTGTCTATTCCGCTCTTTGCATTTTTAAGCAACTTGCTCATACTAAAAACTTGATTCTGACATTCCGTTTGTGGTCTTATGCCACAATGGTTTTCATCCATCCTACTCTCAACCAATTCGAGCTTTCCTTTCTACAATGCCTGAGTACACTTTGCTCGGCACTTATATCAGAGAATATCTCTATAATTGTTTTAATTTTTGCAACTAATTACTTCCATTGTATTGCAGGGTATTTTCATAAATCCCATGCCAATCCGGTTATCCTATGCAATAATGTCATCCCTGCTTTCCCTCCATATTTAACGATATCTGGCCGAATTTAATTTATTCCTGCGGCTCTGTGACATGGCAGCTTATTTACCACTCTCTCTACTTCCTTATCTGCGAGCCTCTTCCCGTACTCATTCGCCTCCTGCATAATCTCAAACTATGTCACATTGCCAGATAAGTCTCCATTTACTTTTAGCAAGTTTTCAAAGTATTCATACCATCTTCTCAGTGCTTCTTTGGCATCTACAATGAGTATTCTTGAATTATACAAAACATTAGTTATTTCTCCTTTTTCTCCATTTCTAAGTATCTTTAAAACACTCCAAAAAGTATTTCCTGCTGCTTGACCTAACATTTCTAATTTATCTCCAAATTCCACCCATAATTTAAATTTCCTTTTGCACTCTACTATTATCAGTTTGGTGCTGTAACCTTTCCACTACATATAGCTCTCTCTCTCAGCTGGATTCCTTGTTAGGAACGACTTTTGGTTGGCCCTCCTTTTATTTTACAAGCAGACTTCACATTGTCATTTTCTTGTCTACACATTGTCTTCACGTCGCTATAAAGGCTTCCAAAAAGATGGTATATTGGCTCACGGCCAGTGAATTAAAACTCAGCATTTTCTCTAGGTTTATGCCGTGTCTGAGTTTTAATTCACTGACCGTGAAAGCAAATATACCATCCTTTTGGAAGCTTTCATAGGGAGGGGAAGACTACTTGAGATTTTATCTCTCGCAGTAAAGAGGCCCAGGTGAGCCTCACAAAAACGGAGATAGCGCGCAGTTCGTTACTCCTGTGGGGGTCCGGGCACGGACACCAAGCGCCCGCTGATGAGCCAGCTTGGTGTTCTTAGGCGAAACCCCACACGAGATACGCCATAAACCTATAAAAATTGCTGAGATTTAATTCACTGGCCGTGAAAGCCAATATACAGTACAAAGAGTTGTGTCTAGTCCAAATGAAATAAGGAAATCAAAAGGTTTAAAACCCCCGGATATGTCGTCATTTGGAGAGAACTCTGTCCGTGAGTAGAAAGCACCCAATTCATGTGCAATGGTGTCCAAAATTAAAGCAACAAATGCCATTTCTCCGTCCTGTGGCTAATTCACGATATAATCAGAAAAACTGTCAACAAAAGTCCGTACAATAGTGTTCTGCATGGAAGATCGCATTCCTGTTATCGTACAACCATGCCAACGATGACGTCTGCGCACCTGTCAAACGGGGTGGTGTTTACTGGGCAGTTCCACATCAACACTCGCTGTGTACACATGCACAGAAGGTGCAGTATGACACAGAGAATACGCATAGAAAACCCTCTGCGGTAGAGGGTCATAGGAAGAATGGAATCAGGACAGTAGCAAAGTGATGTGGCCCGTTGGCTTAATGTGAATCATTCTGTTGTTTCTCGGATGTGGCGACAGTTTGTAGAGTCCGAAATTGTATCCCGAAGACCAGGGCAGGGCCGAAGACGTGTGACATCAGAACGAGAGGACCGTTAATATCATCGATGGTATACCCACCAGGTGGCAGGCTTAACATAGACTCATCAAAGTTGAACTTGTCGTTGACGTTTTCACGTATGCTGTTATTTCTATTATAGCCTTCCAAGGATGCTAGTCCTAGTACGTAAGGTATTTGTTCCAATTCAATAGGAGGGTAAAAGTCGATGGTAACTTCAGCACCTTGTCCATGCACTGTAAACGTTTTACTTTTTGCAGTCATAATGCACACATTACCTGTTGGGTTGCGTCTTATATAGAAAGGCATAAGCGACCGCATTGTTGTGTGTTAAACTTTTGCACTCGTTTAACATTATAGAATATTGTTGCACTGCTTCCGAAATAGCGAACAAGCTCTACGGAGGGAGGAAATCTCCAAAAATTTAAAAGTACCACACAGTTGAACCATGTTTTACGTAGGCCACATTATGTGTTCCTGGACAATGACTACCTTCGTAATTAATGACAGCACGTTCCTGCTTCCATGGACGTAACGGTAATCGGTTACGCATAAATACACCTCTATAGTGTGGAATCTTCATAAGTTTAGCAAACCTTGTTACTTCTTCCTGGGTAATGGCTCGTCGTGGCAGTGCATTTATTAAACTTTTTTTTTTGAGACATAAAAATGCTGAGTCGTTCTTTATAGGGGGCCACCCTGGGGTTAAATCCTTTACCACGACGGGCTATCGCTTCCATGGTTTTATTTTGTCTTCCACACTCTTTCAATTGTTTCTTTGCCTCATCAACGGCCTTAACTGTTCGTGCTACTATACTTGCTCCACCGAGCAGGGATCTCAGGGCAGCTCGACCAGCAAATAAAGCGAGTAAAAATACCCCACGTTTTGGAACGGGAATCACTCGAGAACATTTTAAAAATCGTATTTTACACTTGGGATTAGTATGTAATCGTGCCGCTTGGAGCGCTCTTTTAAAGATTAACACTTCATTTTTTCTCCTCGTGAGGCCACACGTGCAGCATTAAGGCTAGCTTTAAAGCCACCCTTTTGCGATGGTATTTTGACCTTTTCACCACGTATCTTTGTTTGACCATGGTGGACAACCTTTCACATGAATGTTTCAGTCACAACAAACACTTTTCTGGGAAAGAACCCAATCATATTTAGTTTAAGGTGGCTGTAAATTGAAGTTTTATATACAGCGGAAGATCATTTATAGTTTTTCCCGCCTCTTTTTAATCGAGCGTAAGCATGAGTCGAAAGGATAATTTAGCTTTAACTGTCTGATGAAAAAGCAATGACATAGCACTACCGTTTAATCGTATCGATAAATGCCTTATATCTGTTGTATATTCCATTATACGAATGGTTCCACCATAAAGCAAGAGGTAAGTGGTAGACCCAGAAGGTAGAACGTAAGTGAGTTCTTTAGTGTCTTTTACCGCAATAGGTTTGTAATGCGAACTAATAATAGGCTGGGTCGTGTTTTAATAAACGAGGATATATATTGCTCCACAAATGGTTTGGTTGTTACATCATTGGGTTGTATGGAGTCTGAAACATCGGCTAGTCGTCTTCGCTTCATCTGTAGAGCTTTCTGCCCGATTTCCCAAATTTTTTTCATTTCAGACGTTAAAAACCGGTTTGTACAAAAATCTTGATCTTCTTTAGGATCGGCCACGTGTACAAGACGGTTATCATTAGCTGTACAGTATAACAATTTACAGTTGGGCTTGGCACGATGCGATGTAGCTCTTTAACTTTATTATCCACAGTCCTTTCTAGCAGCATCCGTATTGGTCGTGGGAAAGGGTAGCTGTGTTAGTGGACGTTGCTGTACATCAAACTAATTATCCTCATTCACCATAGGGCATAAACAGATATGCAGGATTTAGTGCACACATCTTGATTATTCACCTGGTAAACCACGTTAACTATTAGTTTGTTCTGCAAATCATACTCTCCTCTGATACGTCGTAAGCTGTATAGTAGTGTGGTGCGGGGGTTCTGTTTCCCAGCCTACTTTCCTACGTACTTTGCGATATCTCCCGAACGTATGATCGTATTTTAACGAACGAGGTGTTGTTGGCGTTGGGGTGACGTCCTCTTTGCTAAGAATGTGTGTTGGTATCTTTTTTGAAAATGTTTGTTCTTTGGATTGGCGCTATTTTGGAAACGGTGAATTTTGGAAAAATGTTTGTTTGACGTTAATGAAAGGTGGCTATGCCCTCTAGGTGGACAGCATGTTTCAAGGGTGTAAGAGGAAAAAATGATAGCCTACTTTCTGGCAAACATTGGCGATAATTGGCGAATGGATGGTCGGATTTTAACGAATGAGGTATTGTTGGCGTTGGGGTGACGTCCTCTTTGCTAAGAATGTGTGTTGGTATTAAAAAATTGAAAATTCCTGTTTTTGAATTTTTGATTATTTTGGAAACGGTGAATTTTGTGAAAACGTTTGTTTAACGTTAATGAAAGGTGTCTATGCCCTCTAGGTGGACAGCAAGTTTCAAGTGTGTAGGCCAAAAGAAAATGAATTTTGAAAAATGGTATCTATTTTGGAAACGGTGAACTTGACAAAAAAAAGTTTGTTTTCGATGAATGGTTGGTATTTACTCCCTCTACCCGCACCATAAATTTGAAGTCGCTAGGTGAAAAACCTATGTACTTTTAGGGGATTTTTAACCTATGTTTTCGTCATATTTGAGATATTTTTGAAAAACGGGAATGACTTATGGTTATGATGGAGATGATGATGATGTGTGTTTTGCCATGATGGATTGTATTGGATGGGAGAGGGGGTTATGCACCTTCTTTGGAAAAGAAGGGGTTAGTCTAATTAAATAAATAAATAAATAATAAAATAGGATTTTATTACAAAAAATCATGTTTATTGACCCATGAATTAAACGTGGAAGGAAACCCTAACCACTTTACAAAATATTTTGCACCTTTGACTTTAATTACTCGTTCAATGAGATAATCGTAGGGATATAATGTTTTTTGCACTTCTTCAAAATAGAATCGTCCTTTGATGGGTTGGCCGCTTTGATCTTCTAAGAGATACGTCACTGGTTGAACTAGTTTGACTTGACGAATTTAACAAATTTCTGCCGACCACTGTGGAGTGTACGATTTTGAAATCACACTTCTATGTTTACTGATGCGAACAAAATCTCCAATTTTAACCCTGTCAGTGCCACACGCCGATCAGATCGGCTCTCGCTGCTCGCGCCAAACGTGCCAAAGCCGATTCAATCGGCGCGCAGTTTATCTTATATTTATAGATTCCTGTAAGCATATGTCCGTGATTATTTCATATGGTTGGTAAGGCGAGGTTTCAAGCTTGCCTGTGCGGTGTTTACTTTTTTCCTTCAAAGTCCGTTACGCGATAGGTTTGAGTTTGTATTCACGCCCTCCCTTTGCTCTCTCCTAATCACGCGCGTTCCCGCCAAAATTGCGGTGCAATTGTTTTCTTTTTGTTGAAGTTTTCTGCCTACAGATGTATCTAAGAACTTTATACAGCAGGAAACGTATTGTTTCTTCGAATATGACACTTAGGTGTACTTAATTTAGGCTCAAAACTGATTCTTTACAAAAATTGAAAAATTGAACAATTATCAGAATAAACTCAATTAAAAAAGTTTTGATGCCATATTTACTTTTAAGAACATAATGTATGAAAGAATGAGATATTGGTTATAATGCAAAACAATACTAATGATTCTATTGTTTGAGATGTGGTATTCATGATTTTTTTCGAATAGTCTGCATGACCATTGAAAATGGTTTGGCATTCTTGGCAAGTATTTCAGGATATCGCTTGGCACTAAGAGGGTTAAGGTGATGTCGCATAGGGTCAGCTCTTTTTATAGGGTTAAACAGTCTATTGAGTCTGGGTAGGTTCTTGGTGACGAGACGAGGTTTCATGCCGATGGTGGATTGAATGGTGTTGTTGTATCGTGACACAAGTTGAGGTAATCAGTCTATCCATCGATAGGAACCATGTATTGTAAACTCTTTCCACATATAACTTTTTAATGTTCGATTGAAGCGTTCAACTACGCTAGCTTTGAGATTGCTATAGGTAGTGTAATGGTGAATATCCTTAGATTTGAGAAAACTGGCGAAATCCTTGTTGAAAAATTCTTTCCCCTGGTCGGTTTGTAACAAGTGAGGTTGGCGTCTTGATTGTTGAATAATATGTTGAAAGGCCTTTGTGACTAAGACACCAGTGTTATATATGTTTTTATATATCGGCTGGCTGCGTGGCTCAGCGGTAACGTTCTCGCTTGCTGAGCCCAAGGTTGCAGTTTCGTATCCTGGCGCCGTCAGCTGGCATTTGAGGGTGCGCAAATGCGAGGGAGCCGTGTCAGTAGATTTACTGGCACGTTAAAGATCCCCTTCGGGGCAAAATTCCGGCACCCCGGCGTCTCTAAAAGCCAGAGTAGTTAAAAGGGACGTAAAACCAATAACATTATTATTATTATTATATTTTATTGGTTCAACAAAAGCCATTTTGGAATAGACATCAATGACGGTCAACATATAGCATACACCATCGTTAACGTTAGAATAAGGTATCATCTCAAACAAGTCTGCCTGCCAAAGTTCATCGATTCCTTTGGAAATGACACGACGGCGTTCATAAATACGTCGGGCTGGTTTATGCAATTCATGAGCGATGCCCACTTTGATGGGGGATGGCTTATAAGATGTTTTTAGCATCTCGGAGTTGTTGTTCAATGTGGGCGATTTCTGCCTCATGTCCAGTGTGACCAGCTTGTTTTGATGCATGAAGCTAGTATAAGCGCTCTACTAACTGATTGGGATTATTCCAAAAGGTTATATCTATGTAGGGTTTTAATTTCTCAAACCTTACACCAGAGGCAGAGTGATGTTTTGCTTACCAAACATGTTTGCAATGATGGATTTATATTTTTGGGATATATTGGCATTGAGCTGCTCAGAGGATTTATAGTTTCTTTTGCGAGCGTTGGTGTCTAATAAAATGGATTTGTATTTAGCAAGGTCCTCGGACGTAAAATCTTGTAGAGAGGGGGTGCGAGAGAATAACAGCTTTAACAGACCTGGTGTTAATTTATAGTTGATCTTCTTAATGATAGCTTTCGTACGAGCAAATTTAATGGATGAATCCCCAATTTTAAAACTATCATTCTCATAGCGAACACCATACGTGGCATCTGCCTTTCCAATAAATATATGGGTCAGATATGGTTCCAGGGTTGCCCCATAATGTTTAATTAAAATGTTTTTGAGTTGAGCTTTATTTTGAGGGGTTGCCAAGACTTGTGAAAACAGAGACGATGTGGAGGAAGACGGTGTGGCCGCTATGATGGATGATTTTTGTTTTGTTTTTAGAAACTGTTGGAGGGGTGAAGATTTTTCTTTCAGGACTAAATACGGTTTCGCTTTCACTTACACTTTGTTCAGGTTGTTCTTGTTCTTCTTCTTGTTCTTCTTCGTGTTCTTGTTCACTAACATTAGAGGTGGAGGAGGATTTCACCTGTCGTGTGGAATCTGTTTGAGTAAATTTTGAACTTGTTAAGGGTTTGGTTTGAGAGGTAGCAGCAGAAGTAGCAGCAGAAGCATTTGGTTTGAACCTCATGGGATCAACCGATGATGGAGCATGTTTTATCATAGGTAAAGGATTGACGTTTTTTAAACGTTGTAATTCACGAAATTTATGCCGCATCGTATTTAGTGCCTCAATAATACGCTGCATGATTTGAACATGTTTCTTGTACCCTATGGCGTTCGCCATGGTGAAGGTAAAGACACACTAACAGGAAATGTCAAACCCTGGGTCTTTTTAAACAGAAATAAAATGATCAAAACCCAAGCGATAACGTCCCTCACATCGTTCACTCTGTTTATTTATGACCAAACAGGCATGGGGATGATGGTTCCAACACGAGGCACACAATTGCGTGAAAGCTGTAAAGGACATATCTGGATTCACAAGATCTTGAAAAATATGATAGAGATTTCTAGGGTCTTGGCGGAAGAGAACGATGAGATTGGCATTGTCACGAATCAACTGTTTGGGAATTTTAGAATAGTTCTGAGCCAGATAAAAACAATCCACTTGTTTATGGCGTCCCATACTAAAATACTCTTGAATAATGGTCTGTCGTTGAGTGGCAATATCATCAAAAATTATAATGGAATCTGGTTGAATGCCGTCTGGTTGAATGACATCTTGAGGTGAGGTGAATGTAAAATAGCCCATGGCTTCTTTATTTAACGAAGACATAATTTGTTCCAGATACACGTACAGAGGTTGGTACAAGGATTTGGCAAAAATATAAATATTTTGAAATCGTAGGCCATGAGGCGCGGTAATAATGTTCAGCAAATCATTGGTCTTTCCACAACCCGAAGGCCCTACCATAATACATCGAACGGTAGATGGGAATAGGGTGCCATGACGTTTAGGTTCGCACACGGACAGTGATAGCTCTGAAACCAAATCAGAGACGGGCAAAGCATGGGGTTGTTTCATTAATTTCATAGTGTTGACGACTGAGTTTTTTGTTGTGTGTATAAGGTTTATATATAGGCAAGCGGTGAGTAGGATAGGTTAGTTAACGTCTATCACCATGGACGTGTTTGGGTGAGCTCGTGTAACCATGGCCACGGCCGCCTCTTTGTCAAAACAGTCTCGAGAAGTGGCTACAAAAAGCTATGTCGATCGCAAAGTGCAAAGTGTCTATCACATGGCCCCGAGACTAACCGCTGAGGGCTATTCAACCAATCATCATCGTATTATTGATGTGCAAGAGCCTCGATACGAAAATGATGTCTGCACGAAGCGTTATGTGACCTATCAAATGAAAAGGCTTTATAAATTTGTCCCATCTGTATTTTTAGTGTATCTGTCAAATCAAAAACTGGACAATGACAGAAACCATTCCCACCACCACTGATGAATGATGAATTTACCTATATGCTTGCTTCTGGTTTAAGTCATTATCGATTGCATTATGATGGCGTGATTCATATTAAATATGCCATGCCTGATGAGAAACATTTAAAAATACAAATAAACGGTGATAGACTGTTGGTCCACAACCATCAAAGAGTAAATGTTGGAGATGAATTATCCTTTCATCTTATGCTTACGTTTGAGGAAAAGGAAGCTGGGAAAACGGTGAATGATTTTCCGCTTTATATAGAAATGGAATATACTGCTATGAAATAAGGTTCTCTACGTTAGTTGTTATCGAATGATTGCTGGTGAAAAAAAGATATGCAATGAACATCCTTTAAAGCCAGTTTTTATCAACAAGCCTATCGTCTAAGAAAAAAAATGTCCATCTTCGATAAACGTTTAAGGCAACTGCCTCGTCATGCCATTACCCATGAACAAGTGGAAAGCTATGCCGAACAACTAAATATTTCTCATTTTCGAGGTGTATTTATGCGAAATGAATTACCCAAAGCACCTTGGAAAGAAGAACGAGCCATGCTTAATTTAGGTGATGATGCAGGCCCAGGAACCCATTTTGTAGCCTATATCAAACAAGGTTCCTCAGTATGGTACTTTGACAGTTATGGAAATTTACAACCCCCGATCGGGTTGCCACGTTATTTGGGAAACCGGGTAAAGATATTCTATAATGTGAATCGTCAACAAACCTTTGACAGTCAACAGTGTGGACGTTTGTGTTTACATTTTTTATATAAGAGGTCGCGTTAAGCCAACAGTTTCATCATTATGAATGTCAACGCCAAGACCTTTACCGTGCACATCCGCGGGCCTGAAGTGTCCCTGGATTTCTCCCCCCCCCCCATTGAATTGCATCCAGAACAATCCTATGTGCTAGGATTAATTTCTTTGGAAAGTTACAATAGAATTTACAATATACAACTGGATATTAATGACAAATTTTATTATGATGATTATATGTTGGGACTACCCCCTGGAGGTTATACCATAGACGATGTGCATGAAGCCATAAAGCGTCGATGATAAAACAATTTGGTGTCAACCCATTTGCGGATGGGACACACAAATTTGAACTTACAACCAATACGATTAATCATCGCTGTCGTATTTTCTCTACGTTTAACATTGACTTTGAAACACAAGTTCATTCTATTGGTCCTTTACTAGGATTTAAACCAAGAGAGTTGGCAGCTCACCAACCCCATGATTCAGATTATCCAGTGAAATTCATCGAGCACCATCACATTTCTGTGACTTGCAATATTATTAAAGACGTATTTACGAATCAAGAACAAAGCCACTCCCTGTATGACTTTATTGTCACCTCCCCTTGTGGCTATATTATTCGTGAAAACCCTTCAGTGGTTCAATATCATCCTGTGTGTGTCAGCGATATAAGTAATATTACCTTACGCTTAGTGAATAGAAAGCAACAACTGATTGCTTTGAACGCCGACCCCCCCTGTAACCTATAAGTTGGTTTTAAAGACGCTATGAAATTTATCTATAAAGCAACAACAACGTCTACGAGGTCGGTTAGTTGCCCGCCGAGTACGAAACGGTTGACACGAGTAAACCGACAACGTTTACAACGCATTAGTTATACGTTACACCCCAATCATGAACAAGGAGCTGTTGCAAGTGTTAAATCCCATACAAGTGGCAGTTGGCGTCGTGCGCATTGATATGCATTCCTATCAACCTCAAGCAACAGGACTGAATAACAATGACGAGATTCAAATCATCATTAACAATCAAGATATTTTTACTCTACCTCATGAAAGTGTCCTTCAAATTGAGGGTAAATTGATGAAAGCAGATGGCGGCACACCCACAACGTCTGCGTTGGCGAATCATGGTTTGGCTTTTCGGTTTTCTGAAGTACGTTATGTCATAAATGATATTGTCATAGATATGACTCGAAATGTGGGCATGACTAGTCTTATGAAATTATATCCTTCCTATAACGAGGAGGAAAGTAAAACGCTTTCTATGGCAGGATGGTGCCCCAACAGTAGCAATGACTGGCTAGTTCATAGCGATGGCACTTTAACAGGCTTCCTACCCTTAAAATTGCTCCTTGGCATTGCCGAAGATCACAAGCGTATTATTTTAAACGCAAGACAAAGTTTGTATCTGGTGAGAGATCTCAGTGATTATAATGCACTAAAAGGAGCCTCCGACCAAGTGATAGACTCAAAAGTTCAACTGCTTCGATTACTATGGGAAGTGCCACACGTGACGCTAACGGATCGTAAAAAGCTAAGCATGTTAAATTTGGTGAAAAAAAAGATAAAGCCTTGCCTATCGCCTTTCGAAGTTGGAGTCTACATGAGTACCACTTGCTACCTACCACAGACACTCATAGTTGGAGTGTAAAATCGGCTCGCTCTACTGAGAGACCCCTCTATGTCATTATTGGTTTTCAAACCAATAGAAAATACCAACAAAGGAAAGATGTCACCCTGTTTGATCACATTCACTTGAGAAATATACGACTATTTTTAAATAATGTTTGCTTTCCCTATGAGGGGTTGGAACTCAATTTTTCAAAAAATAAGTTTGGCCCCCTTTATGATATGTTTGCTAAATTTCAATCGTCTTATTATGAAAAACAGGATTGCCCTATGTTATCGCCACAATGGTTTAAAGCAAAAGCACCACTGATTGTTTTCGACTGTTCGTATCAGAAGAATCTATGAAAATCACCACCATTGAATTAAGGGTAGATTTTGAAACACAAGAAAATGTACCAGACCATACCAGTGCCTACGGTTTGATTATTCATGCCAGAAAAGTGAAATATTATCCTTTGTCCAATTATGTGACCAACATATAAGCCACCTGTGGTCAGGTGAAAATAAAACACATCATTCATAGGATTGATGATATGAGTCTGCATGCACACTATCTGTTGCGCTCAGGCACTGTGCACACAATCAACAACAAACGTCATGTGTCCCTCAATAAGCAACAGCAGCAGCAACAACAACAACAACAACATCAACGTGACAGACAAACCATGGAATTTAAAATGTGACTTTAGTCGTCAGAAAACAGTTGAAACATGGACAGTTCCCTTTATGGATTATGGAGAATTGGCAGCAAGCGGATTTTATTACTTAAAACGTGGGGATGTGGTCAAGTGTATTTTTGCAACATTGAAATTGGAAACTGGGATATGGGGGATCGACCATTTAGCGATCATCAGCGATGGAGTCCATCCTGCCCTTACCTCAATCGCTATGATGTGGGAAATATTCCATGGAGTTTGAATTACCCTGTCATTGTACCAGACCCTGCAAAACTAGGAGCTACCTGTGGACCGTATGTGCAAACTGTTCATTTGAATGCCGTTCCAGATTAAAGAACGTGTAATAAAATTGTAAATGTTTTTATGTTATGAATAAAACCTGTAAAAAATATTTAGCTGTTGTTTAATTCATGTGTTCCTTTTTTTTTCTGAAGTCCTTTGACTTTTGAAATGTTAAAGCATGACATGGGTTAGTTGTTGATTAGACATCAACGAGGTAACAAGTAAAAAATATATAAAAAACATCATGCGTACACTCATCGGGGATTGTCAGGGGTTTAAAATTTCAGACAACAAATTTATATTTAAGGAAGTAGCTTTTATAGATTGTAGTACGTTTTGGGTGTCTAACCCTATTTATTTGGTGTTTAAACCTCCCTATGCTTTTGAGTTGCTTAGTGAAAAAGATAAAAATCAGAGCCAATGGATTGAAAATCATTTGCAATTAGTATGGAAAAAGGGTGATATTTCTTACAAGTATCTTGGCATAGTCATGAAAGCTCATTTGTCCACGGCAAATGTGTTATTTGTTAAAGGGAGTGAAAAACGCCAGTGGCTCCAACCATTTTTACCCCTTCACTGTCAATGTATTGATCTTTTAGATCTGGATTGTCCATCCCTGCAAACGCTCATGGACACTTGCCCTTGCCACAATATTCAGAATAAAGCCTTAGCACATGCGTGGCAATTGTTTCATTGGCTCACCACCAGTGCATGTTGGGAGTTGTTGAATAAAATTAAAGTTCATCGTTCAATGATAGCAGTGAGACTTGTACTCGTCAGGTAATAACATCAACGATATAACCATGGACGCCACTACAATCGACAAGGCTATTGGAAAGTTCTTTGTGTGCAAGAAAAAACTGATTAGCTTTACACATCACGAATTATTAGCATTACCTAAATCATTTCTTTTTTATGTTGCTGCCAACGCTGTGAAAGAAATTTGGGAAAAGGCGCCTGCCGAGTGGAATACCGACCCTATATTTAGTGAACTACAACCATGCAAACATTTTTCCCATCACAAGCAATTAACCATGGCAAAAAATACCTTCCATTCGACAGTGTGCCACATGTCAATTGATGAAATTATATCATGGTCATAAAACTCACTGTAAAGACATTGTTTCATCATTCCATGGCTGTCATGCGGAAAACAACCACCACATACCATGCTCGTCAGCAACCGCTGACAAACAACAACAACAACAGCAAGAACAAGAAGCAGAACAAGAAGAACAATAAAAACGTGTTTTTCACCGATTGAAACCTCTATGTCCCAGGTGTACTGGCCGTGGAATTATTGATAACATCATTAAAAACTTACCATTCGAAGCTCACTTACAGCTTTTGCGGCCCTGGAACTCGTCTTCAAGATCGTTTGAGGAGAGGGGATATGGGAATTAATGCTTTGGATCAGGCATGCCTTAATCATGATATAGCCTATGAAAACAGTGATCCCACACTAAGACGCATTGCCGACAAAGTCTTGTTTAGCATTGCCAAGCAACGATTAACAGCTCCAGATGCCAGTCTATCAGAACGAATGGCAGCATTTATGGTGATTGGTGCTATGAAGAGCAAATTTCTTTTATCTAGATATGGACTTTAACATCATGAATATATTTTTAAAAATGTATAGTATCACTGTTATCATTTTGAAAAAAAAAATAAAAAAAAAACATGAGACCATTTTTATAAAATTATTATTGACTAATAGTTTCAAATTTCATAATTATAAACAATAATATAAAAGGTGTTTCAATTTAAAATTATAAACAATAAAAAATGACGACAGTATATTATTATTAACTAATAGTTTCAATTATCATAATTATAAACAATAATATAAAAGGTGTTTCAATTTTTAATTATAAACAATAAAAAAGTACGACAGTATATTATTATAACATATAGGTTCAAATATCATAATTATAAACAATAATATAAAAGGTGTTTCAATTTTAAATTATAAACAATAAATAAGGACTACAATGTATTATTATGAACTAATAGTATCGATATAATGATTATAAACAATAATATAAATGGTGTTTCAAATAAAATTATAAACAATAAAAAAGAAATTACAATGCATTATTATTAAGTAATAGTTTCATTATGAACATTATAAATATTTCTATAAATGGTAATTGTACTAAATAATAAAATAAGTTGAAACGTTATGGGCATAAGGGTCGCTTGTTTATTAAACACCCGCCTCATGCATTGCAAGCACAAGTAAAAAAAAACATGTTTTAAATGTAGTCATAGTAGCATATAAAATAATTAACAAGTTTCGTACTATGTTGTTTTTATTATTATTATTATTTTGTAATAAAACATGTCATTATGATTTTGTTTGTAGAAAACCATGTGACCGTTAAAAATAATGTTTATTATTATTATTATTTTTATTATTATTATTATTATTATTATTATTATTATTATTATTATGTAATAAAACATGTCATTATGATTTTGTTTGTACAAAACCATGTGACCGTTAAAAATAATGTTTTTTAAAATTATTATTATTATTATTATTACGGTATTATTATTATTATTATTATTATTATTATTATTATTTTGTAATAAAACATGTCATAATGATTTTGTTTGTACAAAACCATGTGACCATTTAACACAATGTAACGTTAACTTTAAATTATTTATTTATTTAATTAGAAAATTGTGTTGATTAGTTTTTTTCTTTTTATTTTACTTATGGTTGCATTGCATGAGTGCGTGTGCTAAATGAACAAGCTATCCTTAAGCGCACGACGTTTCAACTTATTTAAAAAAACTATACATGTACATTAAAAGAAAAAAAACATGCTTCATAGGCAATGTTTGTAAAAGGCTAAAAAAAATCTCTCATTAAAGAGTGAACTTACAAAAAATTACCATTTTACCTATAGTCATTATAGGCATCATTGTATTAAATGTAGCCCTAAAGGCTAAAAAACAAACATAAAAAGTTAAGAAAATTATTATTGTTATTATTATTATTATTATTATTATTATTATTATTATTATTTACCATTATAAACCATGAGCAACAATTAATAAACGTCAAAACGGTTGAGCACCAAAAAAATATTTTTTTTGTTTTAGTAAGACATCAATAAACAAATAAAAGTCATGGCTTGCGTACAATAATTATTAGGTTTCTAGTTTTACAAAACGAATCATGCAACGATTATTTTTTTCACCCTCATAGATTAAATACACAGGGTGAAAACTGGAATTGACATCTTCCATGACATTCTCAGGTAGGTTATTCAATCGTATGGGAAGAAATGTCTCAAAGTCATAGCAAACGCAAAGAACTCAGTTCACCAAATTTGGTTTTTAATTTTTGAATTTTATGAATGCGAAAGGGTGTTTTTGTAGGCAATTCACTCATTTTCTTGCGTGCAAAGCCGCAATCTTGGCCAATAGCGTTCAAGGCGTCCATGCTTGGCTATAAGGAAAGAAAAGAGTGTTAGTTTTAAACACTCTTATCCTTATATAACAACAACAACAACAACATTGTCAATACATTAATGCGTATTGTTTTTAAGCCTGAGCGTTTATTGCCTAAAGTTGTAGATAGTATTGGATAAATTGACTAAAATATAATAATGTTTGTAAGAGGTACGCGATAACTGTTGAACCAAAATCAACAGTTTTTTTTGTTGTGTTTCATGGTCCACATGACGTAAATAGGTATACTGTTGTAAATGACAATCATCATCGATAAGAAAAATTTGTGTTTTAGTGCGTATGACGTCCACTAATAGTGCTTGATGAATTTCTTGCCACGGACCGCGTCCGTCAAAACAAATGGTTTTTAACACTGGAAGAAGCAACAACTATGTTTGCTGAATATAAACTAGGCTGTCTGCAATATGGTGATTCATATTATCATACATGTTCATGTTTTTTCTAAAAGAAAGAAATAAACCAAGCTATCATTTAAAACTATTTTTAAGCTAAAAATAAACCAAAACCTTGTTTTAAATTTTCTTTAAATTAAAAAAAAAGAAACAATAGTTGATATATACCATAGGTTAGAGGGTGGTAGTTAAATAACATTAATAACGTGCTAAAGCATCATTAGACAAATCAATTAAAATATATTTATAGGCATATGGTTCAATGACTTGCGCATCTGCTAATGAAGTGGCGCAAAACACTAACCATTGCCACTGTCGAAACGTATTTTCAAAATTTGGTAAATATGTAAATGGTATTAAATCATCTCTAGTTTTTATTAAAAATAGTGGAGCTCTGACATCTTACTAAAATAAGGTTTTGGTTTAAAGGTTTATTACCACCTGAACCTGTATTTTGTATGGGTACAACTAAGACTTGTTTATGTTATATCATCAGTAACTGATCTTCAACTTCTGAACAAAGGGCTTCATACATTTTTTTGCTAAAAAGATAATTAACAAATTGCAAAGTTATTATTATTATTATTATTATTATTATTATTATTATTATCATTATTATTATTAACATTTCATGATTCATATTATTTGTTATGTGGGTGGTTCAACAATTTGTGACAACAGTTTCTTTGACAGATTAACAAAAACGTAGGCGTGTGAACAATGTTCACATGACCATTGTATTACCTTTCGGTAAAACGCATGTAAAACAAACAAATCATTGTCCCACACTGTGTAGCCTACTTCTAAAAGTTGACATTCATTTTCATCGTTTTCAGCCAAAACATGAATTTGAAAATTATTCAATAGAAAATGTTTTATGAAAATTAGGTGTAAATCATTTTCAAGATCGTTTGGAGGTAAATGTATGCCTCTGTTGTCAATAGGTATTAGTATATAATCTCCTTGTTTAATGAGTCGTATACGATTTCCATGCCGACGTGCAAATTCGACTGCATACTGTTAAAAAAATAGTATGTACAGATACTATAAACAAACAACTGCATACTAATGGATGCCTATAAAAGTAAACTTAACATACCAGGCAATTTATTAACCATGTCTATTTCCAAGAAACAAAACAAAAAACAATACAAATTTAAACTGGGGTATGTGTTTCCCATAAACGTGAATACACCATAAACTTAAAAAAAATAGCCAAATGTCTTTTTGAAAGTAAAGTATGTTCCTAAAAAGCCGAATCCAACAAAATGCAACATATGCATCACATATTGTTGTTATTGTTAGTTTCTAATAGACCGTATTCCATGTGGTGAATATTGAATCATAGGTAACCTAAAATTAAGTTGACGAAATGCTTGTTGACGATATGAATTGGTTCCTTCCTCAACAGGGAAATTATAAAAGTGGAAACAAAACATATTTGACGTTACTGGAAAATAGACATTAGACAAGGGTTTTGTACATAGCGTACACCAAAAAAACTGGAAAATCATCCTCATCCGCTAATTTAACAATCACTTGTTTCATCGTTAAACCATACCATGATTTATGAATTACTTGTGCAGGTACATTATTTTGAAAACCAAAATTTACCATACAGGATTTGCAATAGTGATGACTTGGATCATGAAACAAGACATCATCATCATTAATGATGCTCTTACAAAAAGTGGTATCAATGCGCACTTTAGTGTTTTATACTGTAAAGGATAGGCCACACCTTGTGGATTATAATTTACCATCGTTGCATATTCATTAAACGTACTGTGTTTGGTAACAATAAAAGAATCTTCATCATGGTTCATCATTGAATCTGAATAGTAGTTATAGATATGTTACTAAGTACGTATATTTAAATAAATGTTAATTTATATACTGTCTGTCCCCTAAGTGAATAGCAAAAATAAAATAAAAAATAAGCAAAATACAAAACAAATAAATAAATAAATAAATAACCATCTGTCTGTTGACTTTTTTATGCATTAGGTTTAAAAAACAATTTCTGTTCAGATATTCGTCTGGTGTTGTTTTGTAAACCATCACCACTTATAACACTAGACATAAAGCGTGTTTGTCCACAATAAAAGCAAGTAAATTATTTT
Organism: Meconema thalassinum; assembly: GCA_946902985.2. Lineage (NCBI taxonomy): Eukaryota > Metazoa > Arthropoda > Insecta > Orthoptera > Tettigoniidae > Meconema > Meconema thalassinum. Next base: position 590,651,050 of record OX336389.2, on the reverse strand, counting down.
GTTGTTGTTTGCATCAGGTCTATTAACCTAGTAAGACCTATTAAGCTGCATGTCTTCTGAGGATGGGTGGTCAGTTTGCTCAAACATAAGGCCTACTAAGCCACGACCTAGTGAGGCCTATTAAGCTGCATGTCTACTGAGGATGGGTGGTCAGTGTGCTCAAACATAAGGCCTACTAAGCCACGACCTAGTGAGGCCTATTAAGCTGCATGTCTACTGAGGATGGGTGGTCAGTTTGCTCAAACATGAGGCTTATTAAGCCAGCATCAAGTAGACCTATTAAGCCACTAGCTAATATAACTTTTAATAAAGCCAACATGTTTTAATCTAGCTTGTGCACAGTGAGTTATGCAAACGTTGATGCATGCCTCTCTTTATGCGTTGACAGGCAAATGGCACAAGACATACAGTTTATATATACAACTATTTACATGCATTCACACATCCTTGCATACTTCCATGCACACAGGTTAAAAAAACAAAATATTATATGATACACTACAATTTTTTATTTTTTATTCCAAGACTCAACATGACATCACACCCATGATAGCAACCAAACCAAACCCTTGCCATGTTGTACAATAACAATAGTAACAACCATTTTACTGGTTGTAACCAAAGGGAACGCTTGTCATCATATCCTGACTCCACTGCCTTTTATCATCCAACAAAGCAAGTGTTTGTTTTCGTTGTTTCATTAAAAATAAATTATGGTTTTTAGACATAATCCTAAACTGACTATGTGACATGCCTGTGTGGGTTTGAAGGACATGTAAATAATCATCCACCCAAAGGCTTTTAACAACATGTTGACTAATTCCTTTCGCTCGCATAGATTCACATTCAATCATCTGTCGAAAATTATACATTTTCGGTGCGAGACCTACAAACTCTAACATCATGGTGTCTGAACACTCATCATTCATTAAACCAATTTCTTTTTTGTTCAGACGGGGGATATTGAACACATTCTTCTCACAAAACGAGGACGTGTCAAACCATTTTGGGTTTTCTTTCATAACGACATATGGATCACAGTCACGGATATGGTAAATAAAACTGTCTGTGTCTGTATATAACAAGGAGATGGTACCAAATTGCCGCATTGCAAAACCATAATGAAATTTATACATATGCAATTTTGAAAAATCTAAAATGACTTGGCCTAAATAGATAGGTTTATTCATGACCACTTTAGTTTTTGAAAGTTCAATAGTAACTAAATCATCATCAATAACGTTCAAAGATTTAAAATTTGGTTTTGAAATGTATTTTTGAGCGCCCCATTGTCCATGCCATGTGTTCACCGATTTTATGTCCCTATACTGCTGCACATTTTCAAGAATCTTACCATAAATACAATTATTCATCAGTTTTAAAAAAATTGAAATGGCTGAGTGGCACTTTGTCTGTGACTGGTATTTAAATCCATGTAAGGTTTCAACCACGGTTTCTGACAGAAAGAAATACCTCTATGGATTTTTTTTTCAAGGTTAAGCCCTGAGGTAAACATTTTACCAGCATATCAATGTGCAATACATAGTGATTTTTGTCATACAAGGTGCCCATCAATTTTTTATGATTACCCTTACTCTCGGGTGGCACCATTTTCTCTATACAAAAGGGGAAATCACCATGTCGCTGTCTGAGATCGAGGGAATAAGCTAAGTCAACGTCAAGGACATATCCCACGTCCTGTTGCTTGCTGGCGCTATGCACATTAAAATCTCTAATTTTATCCTCTGACAGCCAGACAAGGTTTTTGTACGGCAGCGGTCTGCTCATAGCGAAACCGTATAAATTATTTACATCGAAATACATCAAGTAAGATTCTGGTTCTTCGGGACAATAATCAGGCATATAATGATTATTTGCCTTGGCATGTCGCTATACGAACCCTCCACGAATCTCTTTTTCCATCATTAGTACCATATCGGGATCCGTCAGAAAATCAAGCTCAATTTGGGTAAATTTGAGGGCAGCGTCCCAACTTAACCACGGACTGGTATAGTAGTGGGCGGGGTCCAGCCCATATATCGAATGACATAGCTGACGAAACGTCTCAAACACGTCTGTCAATAACAACACGTCTAATTTTAAATAGTGCATAGCATATTGACCCATGTTTTCGATGGCAAACGCTCGCCCAAACATGCTGTGCGTGGGCATACTCTTCTTCACTGATGGTGTTTTGAGATAACTGAGAAAAAAATCTCTAGGGGGCAATGTTGTTTCTTTAAGCACCTCGTAACTTTCCACATGGTCATAAGGAAAATGTCCTTTTCGAACACATAATTTAAATTGTTTTGTATTCGTAAAGTGGGATTGAGTATGTTTCAACTCATACTCGCTTAAACCTTTCATAAGACTATCCAGCGAACTAGACATAAACTTGAATGAGTCGAAAAAACGAATGCTCATTGTTCCTTTTTTTTCATGAAAGAGAAATGAAGCTTTCATGGTTCTTAGCCAAAATGCTAAATTTGCTCTTACCTACATGAGCGAATTCTTTAACAATGAAGTGCAGATCGTAGCGAGAGAAATTGTGTAAGAAGACAGGAAGGAAGCGAGGTGTAGAATACATTAAATTGCATTCTCTATGAGCGGCAACTCTAAACCGTCCGTCCTATGACAGTGATCTCTTACTTTTGTTTCTCCTCCTAGAATAGGCTTTTCGCATATGTGGCAGGTGGTGGCTTGATCATATTCTTTTTTCTGTACGCCATTCATCTGAATTGGTACAGGGTTGTTCAAAATATTTTCTACTTTGCCCGCTAAATCCGCCATTTGATCAACAAACCATCGCGCACAATCCGAACCTTTGTGACACATACTTGCATAGGGATATATCATAGTGACATACAACATAATAGCCGACGGCAAAAGGTTCATGTTTCTGCACTGGATAGGTTGAGCTTGTATGGGGGTTTTGTTCACATCCCTGAAGGGGAACAGTCAGAGCCTCAAGATCGACATAAACAGTAAATGGCACCATATCTTGTTTATGAGTGGCCTTAAATTTCAAGACTAGCTTTACTGACGTCTGCCCCTCACAATCTCTCATATGTCGTTTCAAAAGTTCATCAGTTTCAAAATATTGAAGGCAGCGCTCGCAAATGTGTTTTGCACACTTATGATTGGACACTTGGCTGCTTACCAATCTACTCAAATTCTTTACCCAGCAATAATGGCTTTTATCCCCATGAGACAAAAGTAATAAATGAATGTGATATTGTTTTGTCTCTTTAGTGGCATACAAGGGGCCGACAATGTTGCTTCCCTCAACGCCATATACCATAAAGGAGAAATTTGGAGTATCTTTCTCAAATAAATAAATTTTATCTACAGACATGGGAAATGAAGCACGCTGTACATTCAGAGTTTGTTTTAAGTGGTTAAACATAGCTTTGTACTTCCCTGGTTTATGCCCATTTCTGTCTTTTCAGGGTTGCAGGCAACTAGCCACACTCCATAAAAAGCAATGATCGTCTGTGTTACATACATTAATCACTGCCTTTCTCGAAGCGATAAAGCTGGGAGTGGAAATATGGCTACTTCCTGCATTTAATGGATTGTATTTACAAATATTAATTTGTAAATATGCAATGCTATTCAGAGCCAGGCTACATGGTCCGTCTTGTAACTTATCAAATTGACTGATAAGCCCATTAATAGCATTTTTGATACCACATTTCTAAATTATCGGATCTCAGTAATTTCTCTATTTTTGTACAAAGATTAAACCTATGTTTTTCTTCCACATTATTTTTAATCAGAATAAACTCACATAGTAATTCAAAAATTATTTTTAGGGCGTGATGCGTTGTTAATCCTTGCATGCATTCATTCACAAAAATAGACAAACACAATTCGACAAATTCTTTAGGGGATAGACAGTTTTTCACATTATGAATTCGGCCCGAACATATTCTACTTTTAAAACATTTGGCTAATGGTTGCCATTCTAACTCTTCACACATGGATGTAGACATAATTAAAAAATCAACAGTAAATAGAATGTTATCTCTCCTTATAAATAGGGTACTCCAAAAAAACAGCAAATATAGATGTCTTCTAACACTCACTCACTCACACACGCAAACTGTTGTTGTTGTTGTTGTTGTTTCTCCAACTGTAGGTGGTGGTGGGGGCTCCAGCAAACAGCCAATTAGTAGCCTTGTGGGATAATGCTTCTTTCTTTATATATATATATATATCTGAAAAGCAAAAGCAGTAAACCCCTTTATTAGTTATATATATATATATATATTCAGTAAACATATGCATTAATTCAGTTATAGCACATAATAACAAAACACTCAAAAAGGGTTTAGGGTATGCAATAGGATTATTTTGTTTGTCATGTGGCCTCCTACGAGGCAGAGTGCAGGTCTTTCTAGTCGACGCCCGTGGGCGATCTGCGTGCCGGGATGAGAGATGGAATGGATAAAGATCAATGAAACTGGGCTAGGATGTACAAGGAAGCGGCCGTGGCCTGTCAGAAGGTACCGTCCCAGCATTTGCCTGGCGTTGAAAATGCAAAACCACGGAAAACCATTTCAAGGACGGACGACGGTGGGGGGCTCAAACCCACGCGTCTACCGAGTTAGCAGAGACCTTGGCCCCATGATCTAACGCTGTGCTTTAGCCAGCATAGCCACTGCTGTCGGTAATTGGATTATTCATATGCACACACAATAAGACGCTCACTCGAAAAATAGTCAGCTAATTTCTTGCACAAACAAACAAAAAAATACCTTTATTACCTTTTTAATATCAAAATTGTAGCTTAGTGGGCTACGCTGCTACTCCCAATCGTTTGTTGGCAGGCACACACAGTTTAATTCTGCAATAGGAATAAATATATTCCATGAGTTCATGCATTAGCATTAAATAAAATAGCATTCATTCATTTTTTTAGCTTAAGTCATAACAATAAGTACAAACTTTTTGTAAATTAATAATATTTTTTCTTTTTTTGAAACTATTATTCCACGACTGCTTTAATTTGTCCTTTATATACAGCAAATTAGTAGTTGTCGTTGTTGTTGTTGTTTTATCTGCAACAAAAATACATTCATAGCATTAAGTTATTAAATCAACTTTCAAATAATGCACCAAATAACAATAATTTATTTCCATAATATTATTATATCAAATATACACGGCTTTGTTGTTTTTTTAGTTGATGTTCAAATATATAGATGATTTTTATTATTAAGTTAATTAATTAATTATATATTTAAACGTGCGCAGGCTAACGGCTTAGCAGACCCGTGTGTATCAAACAATATCTGGCGAAGTAATGATCATGATGCTCTGTCTCGGTACATATATAAACGTGTCTATAAATTTGCCAACACGTTAATTCTCACCATGTATTAAAACACTCTGCAAGTAATGACTGAGTAAGTTAGAGAAGTTTTCGCATTAGCAGTTCACATTGTAGTGTACACCTACATGACTTTTCCACTGCGCAGCCTCTGAGATTTTCGACATCAGCAGTTTGAAAACAAAGCTCACACAGCCACTAACCTTGAACAGAGTATCGAGTTATGGTGGCTTAGCAAAAGCTACTGTTCTTATCTCACTTTGTTTTCCCAACGATAAACTTGCGGACGCAGACTTTCCCACACACCCATGCACCTACGCACATTCTTATTGCGATTAGGAGCTGAGGTCTCTCTCATGCTAGCACCCCAACACGCACTGCCTTCTGTTAGCAAACTATATTTCTATGGCAGTAAGGCTCAGTATGTATGTTAGGAACAATAATAGCGTTTGACATAACAATCCAACGTCACTTCAAATCTCATTTCTTTTCTTTCCTTTTTTCACGCTTTCCTCAAATATCTGGAAAACATAATGGAAACACTTAAAACCATGAAAAAAGAACAATTAAACAAAAGGAATACAACTGGGGTGGTTAACCAACACTATGCCCAAGCGCTCACACCTGCAAAGCGAACAGGCGGCCTCATAAAGGAATGGAAAGAGTGGGACGCTTAGGCAAAAGAATGGGAAGGAGGCGACCGTGACCTAACAGTAGGAACCATCCCAACATTTGCCCAAAGACAAAGTGGAAAACTACGGAAAGACACTTCAAGTAGGCTGAGGTGGGAATCGAACCCCCTGTACTCATTTGACCACTCGAGGCCGAGTAGATCCCCGTTCCAGTCCTCACACCACTTTTCACATTTCGTGGCATAGACCGGAATCGAACCCAGGACCTCAGGGGCGGCAGCATAGGTTTATCACCTAGCGAATTTAAATTTATGGAGCGGGTAGAGGGAGTAAATAGCAACCATTCATCACAAACAAACTTTTTTTTCTCATCTTCACCGTTTCCAAAATAAGACACCATTTTTCAAAATTCATTTTATTTTCGCCTACACACTTGAAACTTGCTGTCCACCTAGAGGGCATAGACACCTTTCATTAACGTCAAACAAACATTTTCACAAAATTCACCGTTTCCAAAATAATCAAAAATCCAAAAAAAGAATTAAAAAAATATACCAACACACATTCTTAGCAAAGAGGACGTCGCCCCAACGCCAACAATACCTCATTCGTTAAAATCCGACCATCCATTCGCCAATTATCGCCAATGTTTGCCAGAAAGTAGGCTATCATTATTTTTCTCCTACAACCTTGAAACTTGCTGTCCACCTAGAGGGCATAGCCACCTTTCATTAACGTCAAACAAACTTTTTCCAAAATTCACCGTTTCCAAAATAGCGCCAATCCAATAAACAAACATTTTCAAAAAAAAACCAACACCCATGCTTAGCAAAGAGGACGTCACCCAAACGCCAACAACACCTCGTTCGTTAAAATACGATCATGCTTTTGGTAGATATCGGCAAAGTTCGTGGGAAGCAGAACCCCCCGCACCACACTACTCTGTATGTATCAACATACCTTTTAGTACAGTCATACATCTGTAGAGACTTGAGGATGTTTCACATGGGTTGACCGCATTCCTTTAAAGTCATAATCACACTCTTTGGTGCGTGGTACAACAGAAACGTCAACATATAGTTTATTAGCGGGATCTGTTTCCTGTTTTGGATCATTTAATGAGGTGGCTGTGGCCTTAGTTACGAATCCTCGCCCAAAGACGTCCATGGTTAGACTGTCCCTGTAACGTTCCTCGGTTCCGTGTATATAGAGACCGTAGGCTTACTAGCAACTTTTACGATTAGTCGCTATGAAGATTATTAAGCAACAACACTCACTCTCAGTGAGAGATTTGGTTTCACACCTCCTTTCAACATCGTCTGAACAACGTCACGGCTCACTCCTACCATCTTCTATTCGCTGTCTCATTGTTGAACTCTCAGGATGTTGAAAGACAATTCGTTTGCTTACCCTCGTCACTGCTTTAAACGGCGTGCGCTTTCAAAATATTAATATTTTCGCCAAATCGCTCTACGAACCACTCTATGTCTTTTTTTGGAACAGGTTATTATGGGTCTTCATCAGGATAACATGAGCTACTTAACCTTTACAGCACATGAAGATGTTTTCTCTCCGGACGGTGTTCACCCCAATTCACTCATGATTTTTGATGATGTGTCTACGGAACGACAAGCCATTATCCAACCCTGCTTTAGCATGGGACGTCATAAGCATATTGACTGTTTCTATCTCGGTCAAATATATTCACGACTACCCAAACAGTTAATTCGTGATAATGTCAATGTGATTGATCTCTTTCGCCAAGATGAGCGAAACATGAGTCACGTGTATGATGATCATGTGAACCCCGATACGACCTTTCAAACCTTTACCAAGTTGTGCTCCAAGTGCTGGAATGCTCACCATGATGCCTGTTTGGTTATCGATATGCAGTGTGATATTTACCAAGGACACTGCCACATGGAGTTTGACCATTTTATTCATATTTAAGGAGCTACATCTTTTTATGATACATCACTTGTTCAAACACCATGACAACAACAACAGCAGAGTGTCAGTTAAAGAAGCACATTATCCAGGCTCAGGATAATATTCGCCGCAAGTCTGAGTTAAAACGCTCACGTGCTGATAGTGAGTTGTTGTTGAAAAAAATGTAACACTTCCCCTGAAAGCCATGTTCAACCACTCCTAGTCTACCTAAAGTAATCTAAATGCTAGCGTTGTGGAACGTTTCAATCGAACTCTGAAGATTAACATCTGGCGTGAATTTACGGCAAGAGGCACCTATCACTAGCTTCATCTTGTGGACAGCCTAGTAGTGCAGTATAATGATACCAAACATGGAACCATCAACATGAAACCAGTTCTTGTAACAAAAAATATTCCAGAGAGAGATAAACATTTTAACCCCATCAAAACTGCTGATTCACGATGTCATCGCATTCGTGTTGGTGATTATGTGCGCATCAGTAAACACAAAACGGTTTTCGACAAACGATACACGCTCAACTGGAGCACAGAGATTTTTCGCATTCGAAAAGTAAAAATTCACGATCCACTCACATATTTACTACAAGTCGACACTGGACGGCCTATATAAGGGAGCTTCTACGTGGAAGAATTACGAAAAACAGTGTTTCCAAAACACTTCCTAGTGGTAAAAGTGGTTCAAACACATGGAAAGAGACTCTTTGTAAAATGGTTGGGGTTTAAGTCGACCGAAAATGTTTGGATCAATAAATCTGATTTAGTGTAAACCTTGTCATTTATTATAGTGCGGATCAAACCATTGCAAGCCTGAAGGTCAACGGACTCTCCTCTCTGCTCTCCTCCCCGCGCCTGATGGTGTTGCCATGATATTGCACCGTACCTTCAGTCGCGTGCTGGATGCAAGAACATACAGGACAACACCACACCGACTACGTGTGACCTTCAGGCTTGCAATGGTTTGTCCCGCACTATAATATCCTATTTGCTTGGTTATCCTACCCACCACTCCTATGACATCATCCACCACCTCTCAACAGGTTTGTTCTTGTTTGAATAACGGCTTAACTTTGAGCAAGAATCATTCGTAAAATGCATGCCGATAAAGCATCTTCCACGTGCACAACTGCGTCGCATAAAATTTCTGCCAATGCAGCATTCTCACGGCTTGGCAAGTTGGTTCAGGTTTCGCTGACGCAATCGTACAATGATAAACACCTTTTTCCCACGCTATGGGACGCCTTACACTACCTCTTGACTAGATTCTGCTTGTCTCTCCAAAATCATATTCACCACACCGGCTTCCAGTACAACTCCCCATTCATCATCCAATGTACCGTTCTTGCTTAATCAAATAGTAAGGTTAGACGTGCCGTTAAATGGGACGTGATACTTTCTAAAGACCAGCATATTTGATGTCGGCTTTTTTGTCGGTTTATTTAATGTTGGCTTATTTGTCAGCTTATTTGATTTCAGTTGGTTTCGGTTTGGTTCGGTTTTTGGTCCTTTCACCATAGCAACCCCAAATGAGTATGCATACTAATTTAAAAAAAGTGTCGGCTTATTTTTCAGTTTATTTTTCGGCTTACTTAATGTCGGCTTATTTCGGTTTGGTTCGGTTCGGTTTCGGTTCTTTTCGGTTCGGTTTCGATTCAGTTCGGTTTGATTCAGTTTCGGTTCATTTCGGTTCAGTTTCGGTTCTTTTCGGTTTCGGTTCAGTTCAGATTCGTTCGGTTCAGTTCGGATTTCGTTTGGCTCGGTTTCAATTCAGTTCAGTTCGGTTTCGGTTCGGTTTTGGTTGGGTTCTTTTCGGTTCGATTTAAGTTCGGTTCCGTTCGGTGTCGGTTCAGTTCAGTTTCGGTTCGGTTCCGGTTCGGTTTGAATTTGGTTCGGTGTCGGTTCAGCTGGTTTCGGTTTGGTTCGGTTTTGGTCCTTTCACCATAGCAACCCCAAATGAGTATGCATACTAATAAAAAAAAGTGTTTTACCACCGTGGTAGGGGTAATGTTTATTTTAGGGTGGAAGTGATGTGTCCTATTAATAGAGTGTAAAGAGCCCTTTCGTTTGAGCCCCCACATAACATTCTACGATTATTGGTTCGGAAGATATCGCCATGTGCCGTCACCTCCTCATTCAATTTGATGATAGCGCATCGTAGATCTGCCCTCAACTCCAGTATTTGCATGGAACAATCACTAAAAAGGGCTTCTGCTGACGCAATCGTTAAATAATAAACACCTGCATCGCGTGACGTCATGGCAACTCCAGCTATCTGATATGCCATCTAGCGGTGAAAATAAGAATTTCACCAGGTAGGATAAATTTACCACGTGGTGACAGTTTGTATTGTTTCTTGTTTGGGTGAACAGAGCATGTAAATATGTTTTGTGTTTTTATACACAATTAATGAGTTTTACTCATTGTTAGAACACAAAATTAGTAAAAGCAAAGTATTTTGCTCAGTTTACGGCTGCAAGCCGATGTAGAAGAGGGCTATGGATATGAATTTTCATTATACCGTATTCCAATAGATACAAATAGCAATGGCCGAAAGGTGGCGATAATGAATTAATACGGAGAACAGGAACGAGTTGGAATACAGTTGGCGTGGACGTTTGGGGACAGTCTAGCCACATAAGATAATAATAGTCTAATAATAACGGACTAATAGGCCATAATTACAGTACCTGTAATAGAAAAGAAGCAGTGATTAAACATGTTTGCAACATTCTGATACACCTACCTTACAAGAACATTGAAACTGCTTAATTTTTTGCTTTCTCCTTTCAATTTCTCTTGTAACTATGTGGGACGGAGCAGCAACGTATGGAGTTCAAGAACGTAAATTGACCAGAAAGTTTCATCATTGTGTACCGGAACTCTTTCACATGACATGTTTGCAAATAACACTTCTACCCCTTCTGTAAAGCTTCTGGAGTCTATGGTGCAGTTAGAAAACTCGAATATTGATTTGAAACGTATCATCGTCATGATTCGAAATGCACAAAAACAAATCCGAACAGACAATCAATGCTTGATAATACGTAATTCACACATAAAATCCAGTGGAACACACAAATTAGATCGCGTGTACCACACAGTTGCACATAATATAACACTGCCAGTACTTTAGGGATCACATTTACAGATTATAACAGGGTAATACGAAAGTGTTCCATATAAAATGTGTTATTGAGTGTTTTAGCCTACTTATCCCGGCCATTTTGAACCACTGCAACGCCTGAAGTGATAGTTTGAGTTGCCAATGAAAGTAACATTTCGCACGCTTGCTTCCTGTAACTCTACACCTTGCATCCGGTTGCGTCAGCTTGTTTGTTCTATCCCCACTCCTCCTCATTCAATATGATGATCGCGCATGTCTTTCAGTTTAGACTAGATGGTGTGAGGAAGAGGGCGTACATTTACCATCCCTGTATTGGCATAAAGCAACCACAGAAAACGACTTATAAAATACTCTACCCTGACCATCCCTTCTCTAGCCACACTCGTAACCGTCGCTATCTTTGGTCAACCGATTAAAGATAGCCCGCCCAGCTACCCTTACCGCCCCCTCCCTAGTCGTCACCTTAGGTAAGCTTAGGTCAGGTTAGGTTAGGTTAAGCTACGGTCCCCATCTTGAATGCTCCGCGACACCTCTTGGGAGCGGCTAAGTCTCTTGGGGACGGCGACGCCAGGCGTCGGGTGGTCTAGGATTCCTAAAGCCTCTCTACTTAGCACATATTTTGATTCGGCCGAGAGGACCCACACCAAAACCATTGAAGGTCTGTTGAGATACTGCAGCTCAAAAGCTTGAAGGTAGTATGACCAGGGGTTGAACTGGAAGACTGTAGCACTCCCAAATATCTAGCAGTGACGCCTGATGGATATTTATATTCCAGAAGCATTGCATGAATTCCAAGATGAAAGTTTCCACCAGTAACGAACTACTTAGAAAACTGGCCGGATTACAGCGGGTTAATCAACCTGAGGACCATCCGAATTTCAACACTGGCATTGAGTTATTCTGCTGTGGAGTATGTCTGTGCCATTGAGAATAATTCAGCTCATGCCTAACAGTTAGTTAAAGCTCCCAACAACATCTGAAGGTTCATAACAATCTTTTAAATCCACTCCAGTCGATTGGGCTTACCACCTGGAAGGAATAGCATCACCTCCTTTTCGATGAGAAATAGCAGTGAACAAGCAAAGGAAGAGAATTGATATAAAAGGATCTGCCCTATAGGCTTGAATCACATGAGCAAAGATGTAAGTCCAGGAAGAATTTTCTAAGAACATTAAAGGCACTTGCAATCACCGATGGAGTTGCAATTAAGGAAAGCTAAAGCTAACTTTGGCTGGAAAACAGTATCAGAAACTTTTCTCCTTTGCTATGACAAGGGTTAGCGAACATGGAAGTCTCTGAATAGGTTGAAATTAGGAATAGGCAGATCCAGGGTCCATCTGGCAACACGAGGCCACACAATGGAAGATAGCATCAAGTATGATTGTGGAGAAAGCATCAAAATTGACCAAGTATTTCTCATAAGTCACATGTATGTTTCTGACACGAAACTAATATTAAAAGGATTATTATTAATATTATTATTATTATAATTATTATTATTATTATTATTATTATTATTATTCATAAAGGGCATCTACCATGTCATTACTAATTGCATGCCTACATCAAAACTCCACTATACCTACCACTGAAGAAATTATTTAATGCTTCGATCAGCTTAATGGTTGAGTATGTCCTGGCATTGTGTCTCGATTGAGTCGACGACACACTGTAGTAAGCAGCTGAATGTGCCTCAACAATACAGACAATTTCGGTTTGAATCATGATCCCAGTCACATTTTTAATTGTGGATCAACAATCATGGTTGCTAGTAAGCCCCTTAAAATTATCTCTATAAATAATGTACTTGTTGCAAATGGAATGCGTAGACCAATATTACCTATAAACATTTTACCATGATTGTCAGAAATACCAACATCATAGTTCTCTGCCCCACACTTGTCTAATGGAAAATCTGTAATAATATTATCAATGCATGCTGCTGAATGTGCTGTAACTCTAGTAGGCTCAAGAAAAAGTGGTATCATGCTAAACGAACTTACTAATTGTTTAAAATATTGTACATGTTTATCATTTCATTAGGGGGACGGTAGGGGATTTATTGCACTCAACGCCTGGCGTCGCGGGGCGTCCATGTTAAATTAGTGGATTTCTCGCGAGCCCATGGTGGTGTATTCTTTGGAATACACGGTCAGTCAGAGTTAGCTGTTGCTGCTCTTTGTTTAGTTTATTTTATTTAATTCCTTCTTCGCAGACACCGACAGTGATCTTTTTTCATTTTCTCTTTGTGCACAGGTTTATTTTCTCCTTGAGTCTGTTCTAGATATGTAACTTCCTTGGAGAACCTAGTGGCATCTAGCAGCTAACTGCCGATGTTCTTCAATATCTCTAAGCTCTAGAGGACTTCCTCACCAATCCACGAGGCGTCGTAGCTGTCGCCGGCTAACTTCTCCATGAAGACTGCTTCATGAAGAAAATTTATATTCACTAAGAATTTCATTTTGTCATGTTGTATATTATGATATGTACTCTCTTGTCTCCTACCCCCTCTCCCTTGCTTCCCCTTCCCCTTCCCCTCGGCAACCTACCTCTGTCGTATGAGGAATCGCTCGTTCTCACTTCTGCTTCAGTCGACAAACATACAGTTTGGAGCCCTTCCTCGGGCTAGTCTCCTGTCCTCGTGAGACATTTTAAACTAGACGCCATGTCAATTTTTTAAACCAACCGTCACCAGGAACCATCGCCTGCTCTACATGAAAAAGTACAAAACTTCAATGTTTTTAAACATATTTTAATGGTTTTTAAAGAGCTAAATGCTTTTTAATTTAAATTTATAGACAGTGTGTTGAATTGCTAACTATTGTGCAATAACCGTCTTCGAGGGATTTTTCCTGTCATGCTTTAGCTATCTAAGCTGGCTTTATAAAATGAAACACAGTACTTCTTGTACGAAATAAATGGGGATTCCTTCCCACGCCGAGGGATTCATGTTAAATTAATCACTGTCTATAAAACTTAACTTTCCAGCGCGGGATCTCTCTTACCCCATTTAACTGTCATCATAGCTCCAGAACTTTCTATGTCAACCAATCTTTCTACTATTCAAGCAATCTAGTATTTTCCACGCCAAAATATGGGAATACTTTTCCTCACCGAGGAATTCATGTTACATTAACTGCTGGTCAACACCTTATTTGCTTTCCACCGTGGGGACTTTACCTCATCATTCAACTGCAACCCATAAACTTTCCAACGCAATAAACTGATTCAAGTTCAAATTACACTAAGTGTTTTCCATAACTGCAATAACTTTCTCCTGTTCTACGAAACTACATACACTACGATTGTGAAGATTTTTAAACTTATCAAAAACTATCAGTGCTTCGAATTTACGTGTGCTAATTATCTTCCGCGCCGCGTTCGGTTGAGAGAAAATAAATCTGGCCAGGACTTTTTCCTACAGTTCCTATTTCCCTTTCCCAAATACCTTTTACTAACCAAAATTAAATTTAACTATTGGGTTCTTTCTTTTTCTACGAGGCTTAGCCCATAGAGGGTCCCTCCCATTTTGTTGGATTTACCATATATTCACTCTGTGTAACTGTGGCTAGTCCACATTTTAATATGTATCCTTTCCTTCTGAACTTAGGGAATCGTACTTTTTCTAATTATAAAGGAGTTAACTAATTGTAATCCAGGATTCGTTAATGCGACCTGTGCATTTTTTGTATATTACCTCTAGTAATTTCTATTTAAAAATAGCGTTAATTTCCGCTTGTGATTTGGTCATCCTTTTCTGTTACAATCAGGAATCCAATACATTTATTTATAGCCTTTTCGATTGCCATAAGGGTATTCTAAAAGTGCTTGAATCATACCCATTAAACTTTCAAAGTTAAACTTGCTTTACAATTATCGTTACAAACTTCAAATTTCTTAATCGTAAGCACACTTTTTTAAAATCTTTGTAAGACTTTAGTGCTTTATCAGGTTCGAAACTTGTACTCCATTTAATATTGTTTATAAATTGTAAACCTCTTATTATTGGGTCCGAGACTCTCAAAATGTTTGTAGAACTAAACAAAGAAAAAGTTCTTCCAAGTCAAAAAATAAGATTCTAAATCTATCCATTGTTAATTTTCTAACTTTTATATTTATTGTTAAATAAATTATTTCTATTTTTGCTTTATCTTTCTCGCTAGAATCACGATTAGGCAGGACCTTATCTTCCCTGATTCTTCCTCTAAGCTTAAGTCCTCTTTACGAAAACGGATAATTCCTCAAACAATAAAGTCTTTACTACTTGTTGCATTTAAACTAAAACTTCAAGTAACAACATTTTCAAAGTTTCTCTTGGTTTTCATAGCCAATTCTAACAAGCCATTGAGGCAAGTATAGCTAGCTCCACAAGCTTCCTACTTGTAGAGATTTTCTCTCTTACTTATGGGTTGTTTTCAAAATCTAAGTTTTGTTAGGTTTGAGGTCTTCCTCTTTTCTAAACTATTAATCGCCACCTTGCTAGGCAAAAGCTTAGTTTTCCTTAAGTGCAACAATTGGTATTCATGTAAGATTTTCGCAGATCCAACAGTGCCCGGAAATAAAATTATCACTTCAAATTCAAATCTTTCCAGCATTTTTAAATGCATAATAAAATCTAACCCTTTTGAAGGGAAAGTTATTACATCCTTTCCTTTTGTCTTACTTTGGCTTGCCAGACTACCACCCGTCCCCATAGTACTGGAATATCGGCTCGAGAGGGAAAGAACACTTCCCAAGTGCTTGCAGGCAACCTCTATGCATGCTGCGCTCTCCGCTTGCCTTGTGCGAGTCCCCACTAAAGTTAGACATTTCATACGGTTTGCACGGCTAAATTCCTTTTTATATATAAATTTACTTAAAGTTTTGTGTTGGATTCTCATCCTATCTACCAATACTCGTCTCTATGCCGAAACCTATCTCTGTTTCTCTCTTATCATCTTCCCGTAGGTAGTGTTAATCCTCAGCAAAAACCTACCACATGGTCCGATTTTGGCATACGACATGTCGTTGGACTCGGGCTGACGTCCTCTTTCCTATGGACCGCACGTTATATTTTTTTAAAATGTTTTGAAAAATATTGTTTATTAAAGTAGGCGATATTCTCAAAACCAATGATGATAGAATGTTGTGCAATGGTTCAAACGAACAGACTCTATGTCCTTTATCGTTAGAATAAAACTTTATTTTTTTACATTTTTTCCAAAAACATTCAATTTTCAAAGTAGCTATATTTTAGAAACTAGGAAGTTTACAAAAAGTTTGTTTGACATAAATCGAAGGTCCTTACCCCCTCTACCTGTAAACCAAGTTGTAAGTCTCTAGTGAAAATATAAACTAGTAGGGGGGCAAGGAGACTTTAAAGCCCTAACGTCAGCAGTTTTTAATGCGAGCCAATATCTCCCGAACCCATGGTCGGAGTTTCACGACTGAGGTGTCGTTGGACTCGAGATGACGGGGGCTTTGCTATGGACCACTCCTTATATTTTAAAAAAATTGGAAACTCGATTTTGGGGTAAACAAATGTTTCTTGGGATTTTTGCTGATATCTCACGAACCAATAAGGCTAGAGACTTGTACGAGACGACATTCTTTTCGTCGCGTTGCCCTCTTGCCGGTAATGCATGTGGCGAGTTGGATCAAAAACCCACTTTGGGGTAAAAATGTGATTTTAGACTTTTTGTTATATCTTGCGAACCAATGCTGCTAGGGACGTGTACGAGGACTCATAGGACTCGGGGTGACGTCCCCTTTCGAATGTGGTAGTTATTATTTTCCAAAAAAATTCACAAAGGCCCTAACGCCATACATATTGAAAAAAAAAGTGTACCTGTTTTTAAATTTTAAATGAAGCGTTGTTGTCAAGACAGACGGTACCACTGGGGTGTGTGTCAACGAGCCTGTCGCCACTTATGTTAGCGGTATCCCAATAGAAAAATGAATATTTTGGCAGGACGGTGGGTCGGTTTACGACGGTTCGTTTTTTGATATTTGTTATGGCGGACGGATGGACGCTAATATTCTAAAATGTGTGAAGCTTGCTAAGATTTTTACCCCTGAAGGGGATCTTTAACATGCTAGTAAACGGTAATAAGCGAGACCGCTGTTTGGCACAGCAAATGGTTGTAGAATATGAAAACCTATAACATTCGGTCAACCAAGTCGTGTGCCAAAACGGCAAGATCATTGCACCTGAGATGTTATAAACTAAATATTTAACTGGATGAAAATATGTGGTTAACATGGTCATGTATTGAGGATGGCCGCTTGATAATAATAATTATTATAGTAAAAATGTTTAAGAATAATAATAAGACACACATGTATTCAATTCTAACACACACACTGTGTAACTGTGGAGACTGAATACTGTACCTAGCCAAAGGCCTTGTCAGAGCTGCTGCTGCTGATAAAACAAAAATGTCTATGTGGGCAGGAAGTAGAGTGTCAGGTTACATGCCTGGTGGCGGGTAGCAGGTCTGGCGTTTAAACAGAGACCGCCATGTTTGTTCTTATGCAGTAGTACTAGCAATGTATAAGAGGCAGCCATTTTGGTTCTTTATTAAAATCATGAAACTAGTATAAGGTGCAGGAATCTTAAGCTTAAGGCATGTGGGGAGGCGTGGGAACACGTGCTGCGAGACAGACAACAGTTTAAGATCAAAACGCTGAGAAAATGTATCTCTCTCTGGTGCTAAGCAGACTGATAAGGATTGCGACAGTGATTCACTTGCCATTTTAGCAAACGGACGTATACAGTAGAGCTGTAGAATAAAATCATTTTATTGTTTGTTAAGTACCTATGAATGATTATTTTAATAATGTAATGTTAATGAACCTTAAATTT
The DNA here is from genome assembly GCA_946902985.2 of Meconema thalassinum. Classification (NCBI taxonomy): domain Eukaryota; kingdom Metazoa; phylum Arthropoda; class Insecta; order Orthoptera; family Tettigoniidae; genus Meconema; species Meconema thalassinum. The sequence continues at coordinate 590,633,168 of OX336389.2, read as the reverse complement.
GTAGTTATTGATAAGGTAATTAATGATTTTTTAAATTTATTTGTTTGCAGATAACCGGTATACCTCACATGTCTGAGAGAGAATAAACTACTGCACTTTTGAGCCCACTAGAAGGAAACAGCAAGAAGCCAGTACAAGTGAAGGTGAGATATTTTTAAAACAAACTTGTTTCATTTTATGTTTGATGTTCTTTACTTTATTTTTTGAAATGCGTGTATTAACCTGAATTTAGGTATTAATGGCGGTTTATTTTATTTATTTTTAGAAACTTGGAAAGAAAAGCTTTACCGCTGTAGCAGTCGCTACCCGAGACGCACTAGAGTGCAATCATTTCTCCCAAGCAGTGAACTATTGAAAACTCAGGTAAGCCTAACATAAAATGCTATTCCATTTTACCACTACTGAAAGCCCCTAGAAAAGAAAAATAAAAAAAATTCATTACCTGTACATGACTGGGACGATGATTGCTTTCTTGATTATTGGCTATGTATTGGCAACCGGTAGAAAACCATATTGGTTGTTGACCGGGAAAGTACAAGGCCATATTGGATTTTCTAAAAACAAAAATATAAATTCAACTGATGGGTGGTTCCCTTGGGACTCAAAGAATATACACAGGTTTGAACATGATAATCTGAACAAAATGACACGACATTCATTTTTTGTTCATATATTGGTTAAAGGGGGATGTAAATGCAGCTTTATAAAAAAATAAGTAGATGGGTTACTGTTAGTGCCGACATACAGTTTATTTTTAAAGATTTTTTCATGGTGTTTTTCATTTAATGTCAATTAACGTTAAAGTTTTATTTACAAGTATTGATTGATTAATTGATTGATTGAGTGATGGGTTATTTTGTTTGTTTTTTAGGTTTGGTCGTGCGCCATTAACATAGCGAACAGACAGTGAACAAGCATACATTATTCTTTAAAAGTACTCTGTGCTCTTGTGCAACGTTAATAACTTACAATAAGAAAAAGTTTTATTATAACACATGGCGTTGGTACCAAATACAACAAGTGAGCAAATCGGTTTACCACGTGGGTTAAATTTAAAATCAGAAAACGATCGTTGGTTAACATTTAAATCTTGGCCTGTAGGCTTTTTGTCGGCACATAAACTTGCTGGAGCGGGTTTTATTACATCAACCGAGAAAATGTTGTACGGTGTGTGTTTTGTTGTGTTGAACTTTCACACTGGGAAGAAGGGGATGATTCCTTTAGAGACCATTTGCGATGGTCTCCTCATTGTCCTTACATGCTTGGAAAACAAGTGGGTAACATACCAGTGTATCCATTTTACCGAACCACAAGGCCATTCGCTACTACTTACGTTGCTGAATCACAAATAAATAATAATAATAATGATGTATTACCAGCCAACGACAGTGTCGATATATGTGGTCCATATGCCATAAACAGTGTTGAATTGGCATTGCTTTTGAAAAATTGGGAGATTGCAAGACTAAAGCACTAGCCCACCCAGAGTACAGCTCTGTTAAAAAACGTTTAGAATCTTATAAAAATGTTTGACCATTAATATTAAAACACCTTACAAAAGAGCTAAGTGAAGCTGGATTTTTTATACTGATGAAGGGGATAAAACAATATGCTTTCATTGTGGATTTGCTTTAAAGGATTGGCAAATGACTGATGACCCTTTTGTGGAACACGCTCGTAGGTTATCTAACTGTACATACATGGTGTTGCTTAAAGGTCAGGAATTTGTGAACACTATTTGTGAACTAAACGTGATTGCAGAACAAGACATAAAAGTGCCTTTAGAGTTAGAACACGCGGTACAAATACATGAGGGTGAAAAAGAAGATGTGTCTGACCAACAAATACAAAAGTGTGACCAACAATTATGTAAAATTTGTTATCAAGAAGAACTAGGTGTTGTATTTTTGCCTTGTGGACATTTGATAGCCTGTGTCAAGTGTGCATTAGCACTTAACACTTGTGCTATATGCAGAAAAGTAGTATCTGCTACAGTTAGGGCATTTCTTGCATAAATAGTATAATTTATTAGCAATGCATAGCGCAAAATACCTATATGCACAATATTATTACAAGATGTTGTAGAGTATAATAGATATGCTTTTCTTTCACTCCTCTTCTTGCCTAGAACGCCTCAATATAGTGCTGCCTTGGGTTTTTGTGGGTATCTACTCACATAACGTAACGGCGGTGCTTTTGAGGATCCAACTAGCCTTCGGGCTGACTACCTAACAGACATAGACTACTACAATGAATGTTTTGAATGCTGTGGGGAAAGCATGTGGCTTAGAAACAAAGAGGCTCAGCGAATTTCCAACGCATATTCCATTCCGCATTATCAAGATTCGGAAATTGAAAACAGCATATGGTGATCGTGTACTTTGTGTATGCGAAAATTTTGAGGCATTTTTGCCTACATGGTTTAATGATATGTCGGAGAGTGTACACTTAATTTATGAAGGTTTTAAAAACAATAGGTGCATGGTTCGTTTTAATTAAATAAAAAAACAAATGTGAAATAATAATGGAATATATAAGTTTTGACAATAGACTGAAAGAAAAATAAGTATATAGAATAATAATGTTTTAGTTTTTATTATTGTCTTAAAATATTGTGATGAAACAAAAAAATTATATAACGTTTGTAAATAAATGTAAATCATGTTACAATGTTGTTTTATTTTATACAAAGTTAGAATATTTAACATTGCAGAGTATACATGATTATGACAATATATGCACACTGAATACAACTCTTTCTCTCTCTTTACGATAGTCTGTTATAGTTTTAAACACAAGGTTTGTTTTAGATCTTTTTATAGCAATGTCCATTCACTGTTGTTTTCTAAAACTGGGGAAGCCGCAAAGGTTTTATAGGCTTAAAAACCTTATTGTTATTACTATTTAGTCATTTTGGTCCTCTTGCAATACTACCTTTTTGCATATTAAGGCAGATGATTTATCCGTACCACTCTTTAAGACAACAACAACAACACTACCTCTTGCATAGTTTGTGACGTTGATGGCTCTTGCGACGTGGAAGATGGATTAAACATAACTTTTAGACCATGGGTTAAACGTTGTTCATTAAACAATCCACTGTTTTGAGTAGCAATATGGTTTTCATGTTTCGTGCAGTACACTACATTGATGATCACTGACACTTAAAACCTTACTATTTTTACTTTTTAGGTCACCACGACAATGTTTGGAACGTTGTTTTGAACAACGCCAAATAACAGTTTCCATTTTTATTGGTTCGTTTCACAATATATGAATATCCTTTATAGTATGCATAAGGCTTACCATACCTAGTTACTGATACTTCCATGTCAACTGTCAAGCATAGACTAAGATCTAGAGACTTAAAACTTGGTTTACAGGTAGAGGAGGTAAGGACCTTCGATTTATGTCAAACAAACTTTTTGTAAACTTCCTAGTTTCTAAAATATAGCCTACTTTCAAAATTGAACGTTTTTGAAAAAAAATGTAAAAAATAAAACGTTTTGTTCTAGTCATAAAGGACATAGAGACTGTTCGTTTGAACCATTACACAACGTTCTATCATCATTGGTTTTGAGAATATCGCCTATTTTCAAGAACCACTTATTTCAAAAAAAATATGACGAGGAGTCCGTAGGAAAGAGGACGTCAGCCCGAGGCCAACGAAATGTCGCATGCCAAAATCGGACCATGGGCTCGCGAGAAATCCACTAATTTATCATGGACCATCCCCCTACTCATTTTCATCAAGAAGGTATATACTGAAATAACCACATAGATATTATGAGAGTTTGGGTTATTTCTGAATATATCAGGGGAATTTTCAAAGAAGTTATTTATATCACCACTAGGTGATCTGTAGATTCCAAATACTCTATGTTAAATAAAATTCCTCCAAATTTAAACTGAAATGCAGCTATTTCACATTCTTTTATTTTTGCTAAAATTCAGCAACTGCTCTGTATCCACAATAATTTATAGCCTGAAGTTTATGTTGACTCAGTCCATGCTCTGTGATTACAAAAAATCTGGTTGCTTATTATTAAGATATGATTCAATTAGGTTTCCCTAATTTGATGCATACTGTATGTTTTAGTGAATAATGTTCGCATGACAGTCTTTATATTTATTACTCCTTTCTAGAGGATAAGTGACAAGATGATGAAGGTAAAATATCACTTAAAGGAAAGTCTGTAGAGGTACTAATAGTGTATGCCCCACAGGTAGGCTGCACTGCTCAAGAGAAACAAGAGTTTAATGAGGAAATGCAGAAACAGGTGGGAGGAAAGAATGTGATTAAATTGGGAGATTTAAATGCACATGTTGGAAGGGAAAGACAAGGGTATGAAAATGTGCTTGGACCAGAGGGTTGGGGCAGACGAAATTAGGAAGGTGAAAGATTGTTGGTTGGGAACTCCTGGTTCAAGAAAAGAGAGAACCACACGATTACCTGGTATAGCAATGACCTGACTAGAAAGTCGGTAGTTGACTATATCTGGTACGATAGTGATATGAATAGAAACATAATAGATATTAAGGTAATTCCATCAGAGGCCTTGGATAGTGACCATCGACTGCTGGTATTGAACCTGAGAGGGACCAAGGATAAGAAAGGAACAGAATATCAGGATAGACGGATAAGGGTATGGAAGTTGAGAGGTGAAGAGAACAGGGTGGATTACCTAAGAATAGTGAAGGAAAGCATTCCAAATGATGAACTGAAGACAGTAGAAGAGGAATGGGGTAGATTCAAGAGGACACTAGTAAGGGCGGCAGAAGCAGTATATGGAAGGACAAGCAACAAGAAGAGATGGAAAGAAACTCCATGGTGGAATCAGGAAACAAATTATATAGTGCAGAAAAAGAATAGAGCATTTAGGGTGTGGTTCCAAAATAGGACAATATAGAGACAAGAAACGAGTATCAAATACGAAAGAAGGAAGCGAAAAGAGTGGTGGCTGAGGAGAGAAGAAAGTGGATGGAAGAGTGGACAAAGATGATAGAGGAGGATAGTGAAGGTATTGTACCCGAAATTCACATAGCCACCACCTATTATCCGAGGATGAAAACGATCGTAAGGACTGCTGATACCAGCTAGATAAACCAACAAATCCTGCTAGATGGTTAACTAGGAATCCCTCGGTGAAAATGAAAATCCACAGCCTGCTTCCAGTCTCCGACCGGGTCAGGAATGGAATGAATGAAGCCCCTATCTAGCGGAGAGGATATGAACTGTGCCGGCTGCCGAGGCCTGACGCACTCCTCTGGGGCAATGATTAAATGAATGACAGATGAAATGAAATGATAGTGGAGAGTGTTGCTGGAATGAAATATTGACAGGGAAAACCGGAGTACCCGTAGAAAAACCTGTCTGCCTCCGTTTTGTCCAGCACAGATCTCACATGGAGTGACCGGGATTTGAACCACGGACCCAGTGGTGAGAGGCCGGCGTGCTGCCACCTAAGCCACGGAGGCTTCTAGGAATCCCTCGGTGCATTATGTTTAAAACACAGTCGTAGTACTAACTAGCTACATACAAAAATTCCTACTAAAAAGTATGGTAGGACAAGACTCCCGGAATCTCGAGGGTGAACGGTTATGATTAAGTGGGCGCCTGTTTCTAACCAGTAGTACCACCGCTTTAATTGTTAAATGAAGAAATCCTGAAATTCTACAAAAGGAACAGGCAGACTAATAAGTGCCTGTCGATGTTTATTCAAATAAATCAACATATAACAATTAACAAATCACCTGCTCGAAAGCATTCCCTGCATAAATTAAATAATATCTTCAACTTTCAATAACTAAAACATTTGTGAATTTCGTCATCTCTTAGGGCCTCACCTTGTCCTTATTTACAATAAATGCCTCTTCAAAATAGACATCAAGTCTAAGCTCAGAACCTCAGAACCAGACTAACGTAAGTACATTATGCCAACTTTTCAGGAGAGCATAAAAACTTTAGAAAATGAACTCTATATCTGACTGCAGAGCAAACACTTGAATTAGCCTGCAAAAAACAACTGACATTATTTAAGTTGTATATACTTAACCCGTTTATTGGTATTTCCTTTAGAATTAACGCAATATTCAGTCAGGACTGGACTTGCGTTTTTTTTGGCTGTAGTTATAAAATATTTTTAGGACTTAAGCCTGGACTTGCGTTATATTGGCTGTACTCATAAATCCAGGGTTAGGACTTAGCACTATGATAAGGTGTGTTAATAAACAGTACACAGCAATCCTTTAACAATATTTTTAGAAAGAAATCTGTACAAAAAGTGTATTCATCATATGGTGTTATGGTTTTAAAGGCTGAAACAATCTGCAGATTATAACCGAAATTACTAATCTAGAGCATTTGAGTCATCCTCAGGAAAGTTCCCTTCCTTTTCCCCATGTGGAAAGTTTTCAAAGAAGGATCTGTACTCCTCAGGAACCCATTGCAATAAATTCATGAGGTCTCTGTATTTCTCATTACTTATCTTTCTTTTGGTTAATCTCATTGATGGGATTGCCGCCGGCAAAACAATCCCTTCTTCTCTCCGCTTTCTTTTGAGATCGTAAGTTTTAAAAGTATCATAAGTGAAACTGGTATTGTAGTACAACTTGGTACCTCCTTTACAAACCTGTAACCACACAGCTTGCGATATTAAAAAAATGGTGCATTATCTGTGTTTTTCTTCCTGGTAACAAAAGCGGTTTCTTTTTTCCTCAAGTAAAGAAAATCTAGAAAGTCTTCAGGATGCATCCTTCTCATAACAAAGGAGTTCTTTTTCGAGCATGAAGCAATAAAATTGGCCCGTCACTTGAGGTAAAAATTGTGTGTTTTTTATTTGCTTTTTTGCTCTTTCAATCACACTATGCCTGCCGTCTACTTCCATGTAAGTATGTCCAACAAGCAGGAACTTATGGTTGACTTCTTTGAGTGTGGGAAACTTTTCCAGCATCCATAAGTACATAATACTCATGTTAATATTCCAGTTCTGGCCACTGCAGTTATCTGTCCAGACTGTTAAGTTTTCAGTAGGTTTCTTAGGATTTCGAAGCTCATCATGTGCCCAAGTAAATAAACAAGATGCAATTCATTTCCCACTCGATCGGCTGCATTTTTATCCCAGATCACACACCAAGTATTTTCTATGGTGGCATCATAAATTGTACTGTTTAATTTCCAGAATTTTCTTGAGTAAAAGCTTTGGAAATTCTCTCAAATCTGGAGTTGTGAGACACTTTTGGAGATCAGACATAACAACTCTGAAACCTTGAGTAGCACGATCTTTTACCTTGTCTTCCCTCTTTAGTTCATACCTAAGTGAAACTTCTTTCAGGTGATTTGCCTTTGTAGTTTGAGTTCATTAAATGTTGCATCATTTTTCTAACTTTTAATTTGGCAGTCTGGTTCGTCACAAACATCACAGGTGTCATTGTCTGGCAAGTGGAAAGACAAGTTAAAGTCTTCCTTAAAACTTTGGAATAGATCCATTTCTTCTCTGTTTTTTTGTCGCACTCATCTACATATATTGAGAGCATTATAGAAATATTCAAATGATTGCCTAAATATTTTCGTTTTGATCTTTCTCTGCTGTAGTGGCTTTAGTACACAGGGAACTTAGAAATGTGATTTTTTATCCTCTCCAAGCTATCACTTGGTAATCTATTTGCTGGAATATGCTTCCCTCTAATATCGTGTGTCACCAAACCAGACTCACTGGCTCTTTTTAAGGTAACTCTCATATATGTTTCAGAAATTGGAAGTGTATTAAGGTTTTGCAGACTACTTCCTCTTTATGATGGAAGTTTAAAAAAATGTATGGCTCTCGGTTTTGCTTTTTCATGTGCCATCTCGAATCCGTTGCCTAACAACAGGTTTTTTGTATTGAAGACATTACAATTTGCGTTTTTGAGTCCAAGCTTCTCTCAGCATTCCAATACTGAGAGTGTATTTTCAAACGCAGCTCCTCTGGAAACTTCTGATTGCATTTTAGACGACAACCAGCATGGTAGGGCGGCTTTATAGATTTTTTATGAGTGACAACATTTTTAAAATTAATATACTCTTTTCCGCTTAGTCTCTTCTTCTTCCTTATAAGGACTTGAGAGTATGTCTTACTCATGAACATTCCAGCCAGTCTAACGTAAGTCCAGCTGTGGACTTGCGTGTTAATGTATTCTTAAAGCTTCAGAACCACAATAACGTAAGTGGATTTAAGTTTGTCTGACTCAATCATAGGTTGGGACTTACGTCATTACAACCCTTAGTAAATACAAACGCGATGTTTCCCAGGACTTCAGTTGTTATGGCTTAATGTAGAATAAAATTCTACATACAATGATGTAATAACCTGAAAATCGTATTTTTTGGACTTACGTTCGTCTGGTTCTGAGGTACAGAAATATTGAAGAGTGGTTCAACTTATTGATCATACTGTACATCTTAGATTCGCTTCTTCTCAAGCTACTTCTATCATTCACATTCTAACATTCCTAAATTATACATTAATTTTCCTTAGATCACATCCCTAACGTTCCCAAAATCTATTAAAATTCAATTCGAATTATTAATGTTACTCCTATTTAAAATATTTACAATATTTACAATTACATCACGACCTGCATGATATCTCCTCCCTAGATCTTTTTAGATCTTCTTAGATCTCTCCTAGATCCTTCCTTCACTCAAATTTCTCATTAATAAAGAATCACAACTATCTCGTCTTTTCCGGTAAGTATTCAAAATCCAATTGAATATGAGCAACAACCAACTAAGGTAATTGCTGTTCTAAAATGTCATAACAATTAATAAAACGATAAATTATGAGCAATATAACAGATTATCTTCGTGGTTAACTTTATCTCTTACCATCGTGGTTTGTGGTGCTTATTACAATATTGCACACATCGCATTAACTGTTGTTGTTCCATAGACAACATTAACATTTCACACATTACTTCATATATATATCGCTTGTACTCGTAGACATAATATTTTATCGTTGCGTTGAAAAAGTCCCTTAAAATTTGCGTCTTACCACCTGCTCATACGTCTTCAATAACGACGTTCATCTAACCATAACTCTGCACGGAATTCCAACAAAAATAATTATTGTTATATCGTGGGAGATACAAGATAACATACACTTGCTAATATAAAACAACGGTTTATTCAACACAAGTTGATACACAACGGTACACAAGGTGGACTAACTTGAATGGTCCAGGCGGAACGAGCGCGGAACTGCCTTCTACAGTCTGCGGGTGCATATATACATAGTAGATGGAAGGTTCCAGATTCAAATGTTCTGGGCATTGCAACTAGAATATTCGTATTATCTCAAGTAAATACACAACATTTCCTCCCTCTTTTAAATGGATGATTTAGGAAACTTAATCAGGACAGAATCTCAATGGTGGTCGGCACTGGTGAGTACTCTTGCGGGGAATCAAAGTGGTCTGGGAAATAGGTGGTGGCGTGTTTGCAGGTGTAGCTGGTGTGGCTGGTGATGTTTGGACTGTTGCTGATGTCTCGGTGAAGCGAACTCGTCTCAGGCTCGGTTGCTATGTGGCTTGGTCAGTTGCGCGGTGGCTTGGTCGGTTGCGCGGTGACCTCGGCGGTTGCGCGGTGGCCTCGTCTGTTGCGTGGTGACCTGTTTGGTTGCGCGGTGACCCGGTTGTTTGCACGGTGGCTTGGTCAGTTGCGCGGTGACTTGGTCGGTTGCGCGGTGACCTGGTCGGTTGCGCGGTGACCTCGACGTGGCCTGGTCAAGTTGAGTCTCGTGCGGAGATGAGGGTACTGCACTCGAAATTATAAGCAGCCAAGAGAATGTAACGCAACGAGATTCGAACGGAGAGTCTAAGAAAAAATGTGTATTAATTTTTTCGTGATTGAGCTATATTTACACACAGGAAGGCAGATTATGTGCATGGAAGCAATTGGTAAAATTTTAGCCAGAAGAAAAATGCTTATTTGGAGAAGAAACGAAAATTTTATTGTATGGAATATTTTAACCAAGGGAGAATCATTAGAACAGAGCGCAGGAAAGTGCACAGTTTTGTAAAGTTAGAAGCGACAGACCAGTATTGGGTAGCGAGTTGACTTCGCAAGGAGACTCGAAGGTCAGGCACGTGCCGAGTATACTTAGGAGGGGATGTCGCGTGTACGACGAACCTGATAACAGGAGCACAGCCAATCAGAATGAAGAAAGATTACGAGGAAATATATATCTATTAAAATTATTATTTTAATATTATAAAAGATTGAAGCATATCAAATTCACCAGGAAGGAAGAAGAAATTTAATTGGCAAAACAGAAATTAAATTAGATGACTGTGAGAGGAGATATGAGCAAATAAGTGAGTTTATAGACTGGCGGGAGGCTAGTTCCGCAAGTTTGAGAGGGAAACTCAACTGAAGAGGCAAGCGATGGACAAGGAACGAAGTTCTTATTCTTCGAGTATTCAACGAGGTAACACGTACAGAAAATCACTCTTTCAAGTTGTATGCAATGCAAACTAAGAAAGTATTAGACTTCTGAAGGAAGAACTATAATGGAAATATGGAACGACAAGAGTAAATAAATTATTATTGGAAATAAGAAGAAATATAAAAGGAATTTAAGGGAATTATCTACAGAGATTTATAAAGCTGAATTTAAGAAAAGTATACGTCGAGATACTCTACAAATATAGTATCACATTATTAGAACTTATATCCGACAATCTACTACGCAGAAAAAGAGAAGTTCGATACACTGCAATATTTTTATTTGAGAAAACAAACTACATATTACAAGATGTTTTCCAGATCAGGTCGGAGGGGAAAAGCAACGACTAACAACTGTCCTGAAGGAAGGAATATGTTCTAATTTCAATATGATGGGAGGTTACACCTACACTAACAACCGAAGTCCAGCGATGACCACGAAAACTTAATAATGGAATCGAGCTGCAACACCATCAGCAGTTCGCTTAAATACCACAACAGTCTACTACAATGAAGAGGAAGTCACGGGGAAAGGTGATTTCTCGTCATAAGCAAAATCACTGCCCACACACTAACATCAGGGAACGTCAAGGGAGCAGCCGAGGGAAGATGGATCCAGACAAGAAGCGTAAGCAGAATCTAGGTCACCCGACCGTGAAGTGAGAAGAGATGAACGGGAACGAGGTCATTGGCATCAACGGGGGAGACAGCCTGGTGCACTCAGCTGTAAACCGGTCGAACCAGTACCCTCGCCTGCAGCCGAGAGAAGCAGAGAAGCCCGTGGAGTATGCGGACGCGAGCCGAGAAGCACGTGCCACATTCCAAACGCACGTGGAGAGAATTCCACAGATGCCAACATCTTCAGGTCTGTTACGAGCGATCCAACACTCAAGGTAGAACAGTGAATTTTAACACCTATGTAGTTAGTACTTGTTATGGGTTATTCCAGTGTTTGACCAACATGTGACTATTTTATTCCTAGTTCATGTTATTAATGTAGTCATAAAATTTTGAAATGTTTCTAGAAGTCTACGTATATTGTTTATAACGTATTTTCAAACGTTGATTGTTAATATTTTCGTTTTAACTAATTTTGCACGCTAGTAAGCTAACGTTTTTAGATATTTTCATTCATGCAATTTATAACGGTGAGTGAAGTAAATTTCATTAACGTGGTGTAACAGAAGAAAGTAAGTCGTAAAGAATTATGACAAGCGCAGCTTTGTAATTAATGCAACGAGAGATACAGAAGGGATAGTGTTATCCGAAGTAAAGCTAATTCGTTAGAGGAACGAAACATGATGTATATAGTAACGTTAACTATTGTCAGGAGTGTTCAACAATTGCGTTGAAGACACTCAACTATAAGAGAAAGAAATATTGTAAAACCCAGAATTTTATTTTGATAGTATGAACAGTGTGCGTATTTTCAAAGCATAGCTGATGAATGTGAGGAGAGATGTGATGTTACAGATCAATCTTTGTAATTGAGAAGTCATGTAAGACTACAGAAATGATATTTCATATCAGATGAAAGCAAGAATGTGAGGTGAAGGTATTTTTATTAAGTAACGAACACGAGCAGACTTAAATTCAGAGTGACAGACATTTTATTAAAGTAAAGAAAGGAAGTATGACATAATTTATGTGAGTAAAAATATATAAGGAAGTAATACGGAAGTGTTTTTGTGTGGAACGAGCAAGTAAGAAATAGCATGGAGTTATATAATCGATAGTATTAATGTTTGCGGAGGTAGTTGTATCCATTAAAGGTATTACAGTCGTAATATTTAGTAAGGATACTGAATCTGTTACTTTGTCGAAAGTATTTGAGATGGTCTTAGAAGTTTGTTAATGTGCTAAGGAAAATATATGTGAGAAGTTATTGATGAAAGAAGTGTAGTAAAGACACGTTAATGTTATTCACTGAGAGTGTGATATACAGAGATTACAATGAGAAAATATGGAAATACAGTATGTCAGTAAAGTGAGTTAGTAAAGTATTTGTGAAGAATTGGAGTGTGAGTAGTGAGGATTTAATGCCACACACACTTAATATGTTGGATAAAGCTAATCTGAAAGTCATGCGTCGTAAGTTCGAAATGTTATTACAGTTACAAAAAAAAACGGATATATAATTGAGTGAAACAGTAATGAACTTAATTCTTTGAGACACGTGTTCACATGGACGTAGAAATATATATTCATGATTAGACGGAAATATTGTGTGAGATACAGAAGAGAGGAGTGGAATGAACTTTATGCAGATAAAGCAGGAGGAGAAAATCGTGCAGGTCGTGATGATTTACATATTTAAATACATGTAAATAACCATAATTATTATAAATAAATTAATATTTTTTCTACACATAATATATAATTTTGACGCTATAATGCGGTATGATATAACGATGTATTAAGCAGGGAGAACGTTTGTGTGTTGCTATAACATTGAAGTAAATTATTTTTAGGATTAGACACACGGTGTTTAAGAAAGTGTATTTAATTGTTTTTAAATCTTTCTAAGAAAGACAAATACGTAATAATTTCAAGTTTTGACGCAGGGAGACTTACCTAGTCGCATCAATGTCCAGTGGGGACATTTATTTTTCATTTGAGTGTTTTATTCTTTTTCATTTAAATTTGTAGGGACATATGTGTAGTGTCCTAGATCAATAAATTAGCAAGTATTTTTAGTTTACTTGTCCCGTCTTTTGTAAGATCTGTTTTTGATTCAATGCTGAATTACGTTATAACGATACTACTAGTTCGATGCAGACAGTTTTTTCGACATAATTACCTTATCTACCCCGAGAGCCGAGTTGCTCATTGTGCTCAATTTTGTTTTTAGGCTGTTCTGTGTGCAACTAGTTAGTAGTATGGTTAGATATGCGTTATGTGTGTCAAGGGTTCCCTAGTCATCAGTCTGGTAGGAGATGTTAATTTCTTAGCCAGGTATTAACATCCCTACGATCCTTTTTCCATCTGCGCGGATTCTGGACATTGACTTTGAGGAATTCGGGCGCAGTACCTTTGCTCCGTTGCTGTCTTCGTTCGACTGGCGTAAGCGATTGGACGTTCTTGTGGTGTAGTCGGTTTCGGTGCATCACTTACAGCTCGGATGTGTGCATCAGACTTGTGGATGCCTGACGCATCGATTTTGCGGCCAAGGGCTTCCAGGGATGTTTGAGCGAAAACGCATTTTGCTCGGTTGTGTTGCTGAAACCGTTCCAGAGTGGTGCTGAGGGCCTGCATCAGATTTTCAAAGCTATCAGCAAAAACTGTACTGTCATCGAAAAAACTTACAACGTTTGAGAGACCTTGCAGGACTGTGTCCATTCGCCGCTGCCAGATAGCGGGGATTTTAGGTGCTCCATATACTGCTCTCGTTGGGCGGATCAGACCGTGAGTTGGCGTGTTAAGCGTGAGAGCGTGGCTGAACTCATCGTTGACCTCGAGATGAGTGTACGCGTTGGTGATATCCAGGTGGCAGAAGAGGGTGGCGCCGCGCATTCGGTTGAACAGATGTTCCACCTTGGGAATCAGATGTTCATCGATGATGATCCTCGGGTTGAGAGTAGGCTTGTAATTGCCTGTGATCCTCAGTTTGCCGTTCTTCTTGACGACGACGTGCGTTGTCGATGCCCACTCAGAGTAGTCCACACTTTTGTAGAAGCCAGATGCAATTTTCTTGTCGATTTCCTTGGTGTAGGCATCGCGGAGGGCAACTGGTACGTCTCGAGCTCGGGCGAAGACAGGTGTGGCTCCAGCCTTCAGGTGCATCTTCGCTGGGAGACCTGAGACCTTCCCGGGGGTGTCGCTGAACACATCCTGGTAGCGAGATAGAATGTTGTCGAGCTGCTTCTGTTGTTCCAAGGTCAGAGCCTGCTTGTCTGAGAGTTTGTGGATTGGGTCGGATTATCTGAAGAGGTGACCAAAGTTGATCTCCCGTACAAACTCCGAAATCCACTCTCGGCCAAAGAGTGATTCGACTTTATCGTCAACCACGTAGAGATTCAGGTTCCTGGTTGTGGTTCCGATGATGGTGCACACTGACGTTTTGCCAATACATTTGATCGGATGACCAGTGTAACTGACGAAGGTACGATCATTTTTCTGCAACACAAAACCTGGTTTGATCATACTTAGCTTTGATTTGCTCATGGTTGAACAGGGGGTGCCGGTGTCGAGTTCCATTTTGACGGTGGTTCCCGCTATGCGGACATCAACCAGTGGCTTAAGTGCTGCGTTGACCGATCCGATGACGTCGATTTTGCTGAAGTACTCCACGACGTCGAGGTTCGCTGCTGGAAACTCTTCTTCAGTCACGTGATTTGTTGTTCGATGTTTCCTCGATTTCGATCGGCAAACTTTTCTGATGTGACCATTGTTGCCACACTTCAGGCACTCGGCGTTCAGGAACCTGCACTGACTGCGAGGGTGGGCTTCACCGCACCCTGCACATATTGAATGGTTGTCCTAGGATGCACTCTGGTTTGGCTGGTGTGGCCATTGGTGCTGTCTGGTTAGGTTGTAATACCCTTGACTTCGATGGCCTGACTTGCTGCGTGGCAGCTGCTGGTTGCTGTTCTTCCTGGATAGAGCCTTCTCGTATCCAATCCGATTGGTTGATTCAGACATAGCCACAGCTGTTTTAACCTCGTCAGTGGTGATGCGAGTAGCTTAGAGTGCGTGCGTGATTTCATATGCCTCTGTGAAGTTCTCTGGTTTCTTTGAGATAATCTCGTCGCACATTCCTCGTGATTTCAACCGTGCGAGCATTTGTTCAATTAACATGTGGTCAAGGAATGTGCCATACTCACAAAACGTTGCAGCCTGCAGCAGTCTTAAGGTAAAGCTATCGATGGTTTCTCCTTGCTTTTGTATTACACTCCGAAATTTGATGCTCTCAGCAAACTTGTTGCGTGTGGCGTCGAAGTGGCCTTTCAGCTTAGATTGAATCTCATTGTATGACAGAGTTTCCGGATCATTAGGACTCACCAGGATCTTCAGGGCATGATTGAGTTCAGATCCCATGTACACACGTGCAAAGTAAGCCAGCTGGTCCGCGGGCACCGTGCTCAGGTTGAGCGCCCAGGTAAAGCTAGTGAAATAGTCGGCTACAGTTGTCCCGTCGGTTGCACGATACGGTTGTATTGTGAATTGTGGCGGTCGAGGCCGTGATGATGACGTTGTTGACCCTATTGTCTGTCGGATAGCGCCGGCGATCATTGCCGAGAATTGTTGGAGTTGCTTGGAGGTTAAGTCCGGCATGGTGAAGATGAGTGGAGAACAGTATTTCTAACATGCACTTGCGATGAACTTAGTTCGGTGCACCCACTTGCGTTGAGGTTAGAAAGTTCACTCGGTTTAGTATTTCCAACACGCACTGCGATGAACGTCGTTAGGTGCAACACTTGCGTTGAAGTTAGAAAGATCACTCGGTTTCACAACGTTATTTATCTTATCTCACTTCTGACACCACTGTTATATCGTGGGAGATACAGGATAAATAACACACACTTGTGATTATAAAACACCAGTTTATTTAACACTAGTTGATACACAACGATACACAAGGTGGACTAACTTGAGCGGTCCATAGCGGAACTAGCGCGGAACTGCCTTCTACAGTCTGCGGGTGTATATAAACATAGTAGTTGGAAGGTTTCAGATTCGAATGTTCCAGATTGGAATGTTCTGGGCATAGCAACTAGAATTGTCGTGTTATCTCAAGTAAATACACAACAATTATAATAACCCATTTCAACACATCGCCTGGGATGTGAGAAAATCAGTAAGCCTACTAGTTATTCAAATACTATGAAATAACTTTCAATTTCAATTTTCAAATATACCACTAGCGTTTATACAATCGTCCTCGTGCCAATATATTACCATTTCTTGTTCCATAACATTGTAACGCTTTATTTGTACAATATTTCCTTTCACTACCTTGCTATAGCGATTCAGTTGCGATATCATTACTTACTTGTCGTATACATTCCATAAATTAACCACGTTACAATTTTAACCAAATATTTTGGAGATCTGCATCTGTATATGCCATCGAATTAATAAAAATACTTCATTTCTTCTCCATCTGAGTTCACACCTACAAAATAAGTGCTTAACAACATTCTTTTCAACTTATGTCGCATATTAACTGAGTGTATCAACTACACCTCGTATCTCGATTACATTTCAAGCTTACATTAGCATTATCAGGTTTTTCGTTCAACAATAAGCTAGAATTGCTCCTTCCTATTAATACATCTTTCTTTAAACACAACTGATTGCTAAGGAAATTCTTTCATGTATTTAAATATTTACGTCCCTTGTATAACATTCATGTCCATCACATTCTACTACAGCATCGAATAGCGTGCTGGTAATCCCTACTTAGTATAAAAAAAGTCCCCGAATCTTCGATGTTACGGGTAAACTCGAGAACCACTGGATGGATTTTGATGCGATTTTCACCATTCTGTAAGGGGTATCTCGAGGATGATTTCTGCAGAAAAAAAAATTATTTATCATCAAAGGAAGCCGAGCAGTAACGATTTCAGTGGAAAAGTCAGAAAAAAAACTAGGGTCCGAGCGCTTTATAGGCTTACGCTGGGCAAACTGTTAAAAATATCTAAATACTATGAGTGTAAGAATTGTTCAGCATGAAAAGTTCTACAAAAAAGTCCGGGAGAGCATATGCCTATCATCAGTACATCGCCCAATATAAGTGTTTTTACGTTTTAATTTCTTCCAACTATGTCAATTCAACTACTGAGGCGACAGTTTATGACCTAGCTAAGGGCGAGTCTATCGTCCCTGTTACAGCCTAGCTAGCGGGCGAACCTATTGCCCCAGACACAGCCAGCAGCAAATCGTTGAGTCGTGTTGAGTTAAGACTTCTGAGAAGGGTGGTTGTGTTTGGAGTTTCCCTGGAAGTGCTACTCGGGTTTTCTTCATTTCGCCTATGGAACACAGTCAAGTTAAGATTGGACGGAAGGGGATTTGAGTTTCATTCACCTCGCCATTCCCTGGAAGTGCAACTCTCATTTCGCCTGTGAACTTTTCGTTCCGCAAAATTCACAGTCAATTTAAGATTGGACGAAAGGGGGATTATATTATATTAAATTATACTAATTGGCGTATAATCTCTACTTAGTATAAAACAAAGTCCCCGATTCTTGGATGTCACGGGTAATCTCGAGAACCACTGAATGGATTTTGATGCGGTTTGCACCATTCTGTGAAGGATATCTCGAGGAAGGTTTCTGTAGAAAATAATTTATATCTGACCAAAGAAAGTCAAGCACTAACGATTTCAGTGAAAATGTCGAAAAGAACTGGCGTCATTGCGCTTTTTAAGCTTACGCTGGGCAAACCGTTAAACATATTTATATACTATGAGTGTAATAATTGTTCAGCACGAAAAGTTCTACAAAAAAAGCCCGGGAGAACATATCTCTATCTTCATTACAGTACATCGCCTACTATAAGTGTTTTTACGTTTTCATTTCTTCCAACAATCTCCATTCTGTTATGAGGCGACAGTTTACGAGGTAAGCTAGCGGACTAGCTCATTGACCCAGATACAGCCAGCAGCAAAATATCGAGTCGTGTTGAATAAAACCTTTAGAGAAGAGTGGTTGTGTTTGGAGTTTCCCTGAAAGTGCAAGTCGGCTTTTCTTCATTTCGCCTAAGGACTTTTCGTTCCGCAAAATTCACAGTCAAATTAAGATTGGACGGAAGGGGGATTTGTGTTTCATGCACCTCGCCATTCTTAAATTACGACTGACAAGAATTTGTTGCACATGCATCTCCATGATAATATAATTAAAAGTCCAGTCAGTGATTTTAACCCATCATGCCGAGACGTAAAACGGACATTGGTCGTTGTTCATTGACATTGAAAAACAAGCGCTTATCACGTAATGCATCCATAACTGTTCCCGGGGGAAGCCGGGTCGGGTTGCTAGTACTTAATAAAGCATATTACACTGCTTAATACCTTTCTATAGCTTTCCGAGACAATATAAAGCATTCTATAACGTCACAATACGTTTTATAGCGTTTAAGCAATAATATACAGTGTTACGTAGCGTCTTAAACAATATGAATCTTTGCAGCGTTCCACGATCTATAAAACTTATATTCGCATATCGGAAATACAATTACCATAAAGAAAGCAGGCGAGGAATCAAGAAAGAAATTTACAGCACGTCAAAACAACACACGGTGACGTGTAAATTTATTACAAACTCTAATATGACCAAAATGTCACCTAACATGAATAAACAAACTATTACAAATTATGAAAATTAACCTGGTCATAAATGTTGGTCAACACAAGATATACACAACATGGCAACAACTACTAAATGAACCGTAAACCCTCAAACACCATACTGCCCGTATATCTCTTGACAATCTGCGTTAGCGGTGAACAGCTGAGAACGGCATTCCGGTCACTGCGTTCTCCGAAGACTTGCGAGCGAAGCTAGACTGCTTGTATGGCCGCCTCCTGATTCAGCTGCAGCGGTCTACAACAGCGCATCGTCTCGTATGACCTGGGTTGAACCATCGCTGCTTCCCGGCTTCGTTCATCGGAACTCGGTCTGGCATCCCGCGTACGCTTCCGAATCAGATGGTTCTGTCGATATTATCTTCGTACGGCAGCTCTCTCGATGTTCTACGGTGAATGTATATGGTATTACGATAATATTGTGAGAATACCATGGTGTTAATGGAATCTCCAATAGAAGAGTTGCATTTTGTGACATCTTCGAACTACAAATGGAAATGTTGTAGTTCGTCCTCATAATTCCATCTCGTCATACCCGGTGATTGTAGATTATTTCCTCATCATAGCGTTTAACAAGTCATAACTCCCTCTGTGGAGTTCATGTCATAATACCCTCTCTGACTCTATTTGATCAATGTAGTGAACAGTTGCTGAATATTTCTTGAAGTATTTTTGTTAAATGTATTTCTCCTGAGATTTAGAATACATCTCGAGAAATCGTAGAAGTATAATTGTAGTCAGTCTTCTTCTCGGCTATGTTAAATTCGTATAATGCAGTATTGTATCTCTGCTTCAGATTAGTAATGTTCATTTGCATTGCTATTTCTCATCGGAGCTTCTATCGCTTGACCGGACGAAGTCACTCGTCTCCCGGTATCTCTACCTTCCTCGCTGACTCGATTTCGATAATGTCTGTTGGAGCCTCAAATAGCACAACTTGTCGTTTCAATCGCTCGGAGTGGAATGAATCTGGTGTCGAAGGAAGTCTTGCCTCCTCTGCATAAAAAATGGCGTCTTAGCGCGAAAACATCGTCTGTCCATTTCTCATCTGAATATCTCTCCAACAATCCTTTATCTGGAACTAATCTTCAGTCTTTAATTATTTATTTCCAAATAGCTTCGTATTTTCATACTCGAATTGTTTATAATTATTCTAATTAAAATCATAATTATATCCGCGCTAATATCCGTAAATTATTTGATTGGGTAAGCTGTGATCACGTGACTCATTTTTGTATTGGCGGTCGCGTGGCACGAAGTGCGCTCGGCTTCGCCTGTCGATGGGTCGTGTGCAAAGTCCTCTAGTCTTGGAAGACTCTGTCCATCTCTGTGACACACACATCAAAACTGGTTCTGAGCCAGCGTAACTTGTCAAGGACTCAACGAATTGTCAATTTGCTGCTCCAACTAGGCATCATTCTTTCCACGTTAAAATATACAGATTATAAATTGAAACATTTATCTCTCCATTTCTTGCTTTTATAAAAGCTAGTAGCAAGACCACAGCTTCTTGCCTGCATTAACTACATGCATTAGGGAGTATAATATATCCAATCTCCTTTATATTAAAAGTTATAACTCTCACGTAACACAGGTTCGATTCTCGACTGCAGCATATCTGGGGTTCAATAAATTCGGGCTCAGCTCCCTTCTGACTCGTTAAATGAAAGTGTGGCAAATACTTTCTTTAACAAGATGCTTTTCTTAACATCAGAGCTGAATTTATTCGTTAATTTACTGTATTTTTGGGTAAAATCTCTTCAATTTTGAGTGGTTGAAATTTCCAACTAGATGATTGTTATCCGTCCTGACAATACGGTAACAATTATTTCCAAAGGCACGGTCTACCTTAAAGGGACCCTTATACAGACTCGCGAATTTTGTAAAGACCTTTCTAGAAATATCGGCCTTCACATTCGATCTGATTAAAACAAGTTCTCCCACTCTTAGGGGTAGGCTATATATTTTTCCTTGTACTCTCTTAAGCCTCTTCTCCGCTTATCTGTTTAAATGGTCTCTCGCTGACTCGATTCTTACCTCCAACGGTGGATCAATATCCTGTGGAATATCCTTCTATTACAGAATTTTTTTTGGTCATCTTCCTTCCTTCTCTTCTCCAATACGCTATGGGACGGGTATCTTCATATAGTTGTGATCTTCCCCTCTTCTCCTACATTTTCTTTGAAACTTGCGATCTCCTTCGTTCCCAACTCTACTCTTGGTTCTTTTTCTTCCTACTAGTTGAGGATTGAGGGTCCGAATCGGTATTCGCTTGACCTTGTGAATTTCTACCTTCTTGTTCACCGATATTCTGTAGATATTCTTTACTCTTCTTTCTCTTTCATCATAACATCGCTGCACGTTATCATTATTTCGCCACCCTTGGTTTTGCGATTGTTGTTGCTGATGCCTTCTCGCGAATTGGTCATCGTTCCAATTCGTATACCTGCGGTATCCTCCTCCGCTCTGCCTATTATTACTATTGTAATAATTACTTCTACGGTATTCATTATTGTGATGGTATCCATTTCTTCGCTGTCCGTTATTTCCGTATCGGTTCTGGTATGGCCTCTCATCTCTAGGTCTCCGATAACTTAGTTCCTATCTGTTCTGCCTATGAAAAGGTGTTCTTACGGGACCTATTCCGTCTGTTTCTCTCTCCGTCTGTTGCGTCTGGTCGACAAGAACAGTATGAACTTCACGATGCTCCTGTCTTCCTCTGATACTTGGTGGACTCATTGCTATACTCGTATGGTCAACACGTCGTAAACCTCTGCCATACTTTCTAAAGAACTTACATCAGCAGCTATAAGATGTCTGCGTACTTCTGTCGGAAGCTGACGTGATATCGCTTGTATTAACTCTCCCTCGGCCAATGGGGGTTGTAAATACTGTAGACGGGCCAATTGTTCAGTAAGGAGACTTGCATAACGAGTAGGTGTTGAATAAGGATACTTTTTAGAGTATATTTCCGCTCTAACATCCTGTTACAATTCTATGCTCCAGAATCGTTTTTGAAGTGCGTCCGCAAACTCTTCATAATTATGATACGTGTATCTAAAAGCTCTATGCCAAGGAAACGCTTCCTTCTCTAGGTACTGTACCAGTTCGTCCTGGGGATGCGATGACCCATCTGCTATAACATCGCATTCCTGGAGTTCCAGGACAGAGCGGAGTTAAATGAACCTCTAGTCAAATAAGGAATGTGTCGGAAATTCAGCTGAGTTATCGAAAAAGCAGTGGGTATCACGAGACAAAGTATCTCTAGGGTCGTTACGGGCATAAGTTTAATAGAAATAATGCAAATATAAATGGGCGCCATCAACTGAATTCCTAGCAAACCACTTCCTTTCCGGATAAGCCTTACTCAAGACAAGGAAAGAAAAAGGAACATCACACCATCATCAGATCACAACTAAGATAAAAACAAATTTATTTTACTTTGATAGTCAGACAGACATTTTAAATATAATTCCTACCTAAGAGTATGGTCGAATGCAAAGTTAAATTGTCATTGTCCAAAAATCGAACCATCTCCTTTCTAATGCAAAATTATCTTAATCCACATAACAAGAAAAATGTATAAAGTTCTCTTGGATTCTCAGGATCACTGTAGCACTATGTCTTTCGTCACTGACATTTGTGAAACCTGAGACCTAATTCTCTTTAATTTAACATCAATGTGGATTTAATTAAGTAATTAATCTGCCTAAACATACACATATAATAATCACTCATATTAAATATCACATAAATTATGGTTTGCATGGTATAATTTGAACATAGAACATGTTAATCAAATGTTCCTAAACATTGAATAATTAATTTACACTATTTACATCGTCATTCAATCACTTATCTGTGAATTACTGAAAATTCAAATTATCATTGGTCATCATCATCGTTATTATCAAAATTAAATATTTCTCACATTAATTCTCACTTCAAAATTCTAAATATTCCTGTCAGAATCGTTAATTCATCACCATTACATCATTTAAATTCACATTTCAAGTTGCAATTCCTTCACATTATCTCTCAATTAAATTTATTTAATTGCATATAAATTCATTGATCATAAGCTTCTTTAATTAATTATCACCTTCTGATTCAGTTATTCATCATCATTACAATCGTCTATTAATTTATTTCAATCAGTTTATTTTATCAAACTTTAATTCATCCATCTATTTAATTCATCGATTTATTCCAAAATTTAATTTATCAACTTACTTAAATTTCAATCATCTGGTTATTTAGATTTTTATTATTTCATCTAGTCATTCTGATTTTTATTTCATTAGGTCAGATCGTTAATATGCTTAAATCTCAGATTATTATTTCATTAATTATTAATTTCAGACAATCTTGTATTATTAACTTCATTTATTTGTTTAATTTCCTAACAAATTGTTTAATATGGTTTATAGAACGTTGTCTTACAGTTTTATTACTTCCAAGTTATATCTCGTATTTAATTTATCATGCCAAAAAATATTATTGTCTCCACGACATCACGTTGGATCTAACTATCCACAACGACATTATATTTCTTCAATACTTCAAATATCACATTTGAATACAAGAATTATTCCAAAAACTCCATAAATATTCAGCACATACAGCATGAATCTCAACAAATATGCTAGACTGGGTACGACGACCTCATGTCTGCTTCAAAATACTTTATTAACGATGCAACTATCACATGGCAAATTCCACAAAATGCCTATCATAAACTCCACTTAACCATGTTGCATGATCTACAAAAAATATATAAATGGCTTCAAATTATCAACGCACATAATCTCCAATGACTGTAATTACTCTGATCACATCTAGACAACTTCTTAAACAATTGGAAAAATATTACTTCAGTAATTTAAGATCTGCTTTCAAATAGCATAAATTCTCTTTTACAAATTCTTCATAAATTCACATCGCAGAAAAACACCAATGTGTTATAATCTCTCATATCAAAATCTGCACTACTGATCTGCCTTAAAATAATTATGACCATTAATGATTAATCTTACAAGATTCAATTACTTTAAATCCTTCTCAAAGGTATCAAACACAATTATAAAAATCATCAAAGCATCAGCTGTAATAGCTGTTAAACTGAAATTACTCTCAAAAGAGTATAGCAACAAAATATTGGATTGGCAAACAAGAATTACTAAATGCAATCCTGTTGACATTTATCGTTACTTTATTTAACAAAATTTCGACTGATATGTGACTAGTAGTTCCTTGTTTAATTCACTTACATCTCGTGTACACTCGGATGATAAAAATGAGTCCCTCAATGGCAAGTAAGATGTGTAACCACCGTACAGTCGTATAAATACGATAGACCTCGCCCCATCGGCTTGGATGATAGTTCCCTAAACGATGGGTAAGGTGAGTACCACCATACAATCGTATAAATACGAAGGACCCCATCTCGTAGGCTGTATGAATGAATGTACCAGAAAGGAATCAACAAGTTTCTAGTTGTCATATAAAAGCGATGTTCATTCACTAAAGTGAATAACTTCTTAATATCTCCAAACAATCCAATAAAAAAATCCCTACTGATGAATAATACACACTCGCTAGTATGCAATGAACTGACGAAGTAATTATAGATAATCAATTGCAGATCACGAGTTCGAAATACTCGTTACACAAAAAAAAACTATTTATGAAAAATATCCTAGCTGGAAAAATGTCTAAAAGACTAAACATCTTCTTAATAAAGCCAAACAATGGTGAGAATATCGTATAATGATGCCTGCCATATCATATGGTCACTCCATATTCTAGCAAATTCGAAGTATATAAATTCAAACCATGTCTTAATAATCAAGTCACTCCTATTAGAAAAAAAATATACATGTGTGCCCAGTATTCATGAAAATAATCGTATCAGGTAGTTAGAACTCTTACAATACCTTTCATTATCAGTTGCAATATAATTTCCAAGATCGTCGATTTTCCCTACATAAGAATTTCTCGTAAGATCGGCGTGAATATCATTTCATCCATGAAATGACGATTTCCTTCGAAATCCCAAGCGAATCAGCTGTTGGACTCCTCTCGTCAGGAATCGAATCCATCGCTCTGTGGTGCCATCTTGTCTCTATTCACGTTTACTCGGTCATGTTGAACCTCGGATTACCCATAGCGGATATTGTCCAACTCCTTCTCGAAAAGTTCATGGAAACAGCGGACCCCCTTACTCCTCTTCTAATATACGCCACTGTTCCTTTAAATGTTCAGTTTGAGAATTGTAAGTCCAATCTCAACTTACTGCAAAGTCCCACTTGAGTAAAATAAAATTTTACTTGAGAGTGTTCAAGATTACGAAACACCCTGTATCTGTTCGTAATAGGTAACTCATGAAAATTGTATAAGATAAAAATCTTATAAATGCACGATATAATGTTCATCAGAGCCTATGCTAAACATTCAGTTTACTTGGAATAGTAAAAGTCGCTTTGAATGTGTTATATAACAGCATGGTTATAAGGTTATTCGTAAAAGCCTGTGTTTGAACAGCGTCGAAATGAAGCTTGAAATAAAGTCTTCAAATACGAGCAGTGTGGTTTTGAAATACCCCGGCTGTCTACAATTGTCTCCTCGGCCAGCCCGCCTGGATCAACGACCCTCTCGGCCTTCGCTGCTCGGCGATGCAGGCACTGTCACCTACACTTTTGCCGTGACAGTTTCCGTACGTTGCGTGACCTTCAATGTCTGTCTCACTGTGCTATAGAGCTGCTCTGAACTGCCCGTCTTCCTGGGCTCAACTGCTCTTGCTAGCGCTGTGTTTCGGCTTATGTGCTCCGCGCGGCACGTGGCTTGTTCTCCCACCACTGCGCTCTTACGTCATGAACATAGTCTCGAACCCGAATCCTCTCGGCTGTTCTGTTATAAAATAACTTACTTCCATAAAATTATTTCCACATATAATGCATGTTATATATCCTCTTCTAAGATGTTTTAATTGTTATAATTCCATATATGTTTCAATAAAGCTTCACATCTCCATTCATAATTCTATCTTCTCACAGATATCAATGCCTCCTCGATTCTAGACCTCCTACGTCATCTTGGCTTTCTTCTTGACGCGATCGGTGCGCTATCTTTTCCTAACTCTTTCCAAAACCTCAACTACAGCTTAATGTCTGCTGGCGTAGCCGATAGCCTAAAATAGGTATCGGGTACATCTCTCCCGTACATCTCCTTTTTTTAATCAGGATTGAGAAAAAAAATACACTCTCAGGCATTCAATATATAATACATGTACACGATAGCTCTACAATTCCTTTACTCAGCATGATGGTATTTCCTGATGCTAGCTGCATTAAAAGTTCCTACAACTTCATCAGTATCCATTTTAACAATCTTATAGCTATTATTCTGGTATGTCTGTTCAATACGGAACGGTCCAGCGTACAATGGAGCGAATTTATGGTAGATCTTCAGCTGAAGGTTCGAAGTGACTGGCTTCCTAATCAGCACCTCATCATTTTCTTGAAATGGCTCGTGGAACCTCCTTCCTGCCTGTCTCCTGGCTCTCTTCTCCGCCTGTCTTCTGAGCCTCTCTCCTGCCATCTCGACTCTTCTTTCTTGTGTGGGTTGAGGATCTACTGGTGCCCTCACGACTCTGTCCCATGGTCTATCCGGTTTCAATCCATGATGAAGCATGGACGGAATCTGTCCTGTGCTTTCATGTACTGTGGAATTCAAGCATTGGCTAATGATGGGTATCACTTCCATCCATCTATGGTGTTGCCTTGACACATATAAGCGACACAGCTTACTTATCTCCGGCATAATTCTTTCCGCGGGATTTCCCTCTGGATACCGTACAGAATTAAACACATGCCTTATTCCTAAACGTTCCATAGCATTAGAAAATTCCATGCTAGTAAACTGCGATCCATGGTCACTCAACAAAACTTCAGGTTTCCCCATGCTCGGAATAACTGTTTTCTCAAGTCTGTTTATCACGTACTTGGATGTAGCTTTCTGTATAGGGCATAGAGATACGTACTTCGAAAATACGTCAACAGTTACCAAAACGAATTGATTGCCTTTCGTCGAACGAGGAATCGGACCGAAAATGTCCGTCGCGAAAAGTTCTCTTGGCTTACTGGGTAATATTGATCTGGGAACTTCTTTCATTAACTTAGATGAGTATTTACTTCGCTGACAACTGTCACAGGTCTTTATGACGTCGCGAATCGTTTGTCCCATTTGTCTCCAAACAAAAGTTTCTTGTGCGAGAGCCAAAGTCTTGTCTACACCTACATGAGCTGCAGTTCGGTGTATCATCCAAATGACTGGTTTGACAAGCTTGGGTGGGATCACTACTCTAAGTTTAGTATGATCCTGGTCGATATATTGGCATATAATACCTCCCATAATATGATATTTTCTAGCCTCTATCTCAGTTCTCTGAAAATCCGGATCAGTGTTATCCATCCTGCGTGTCAGAAAACGGTAAATTCTTCGCAAAGGTGCATATCTCTTCTGAGTTTGCGCTAACAACTTCAACTTTTCCAGAGTACCATTATCCTCTTGAATCAAATTTATATGGTTGACAATTACTTCTTCACAAGGGTTTCTGCTCAGCACATCTGCTAACAGATTTAACTTCCCCGGTCTATGTACAACAGTTGGGTTAAATTGTTGTAAGAACAGAGCCCATCTGGTGATGCGGTCACTCGCTAAGTCTGTCTTCATAATAAATTGGAGGGCTTTATGATCTGTGATCACTTTTATGTCATGTCCAAACAACACCTTCTTCCACGTTTTGAGAGCATGAACCACTGCTAATGCCTCTAACTCAGTTGCATAGTAATTCTTCTCACAATTCCTAAGCTTGCGACTGGTAAAAGCTAAATATCTATGTTTCTTGTCATCATCCAACTGATATAGGATTCCACTAATACCTATTTTGGATGCGTCTGTCTCTACAAAAAATCTTCTTGTAAAATCAGGATACTCAAGCTTGATATTTTGGATCAGCATTTTCTTGGCCGCTAAAAACGCTTGATTGCATCTATCGTCCCATTTCCATCGATTTCCCTTCCTTAATAAATCTTGCAGAGGTGCCATCGTCTCAGTATATTCAGGACAATGTGTTGAAAAGAACTGACACATGCCTAAAAACTGCCGTACCTCTTTAATCTTTCGTGGTGTTGGAAACTCTGAAATTGCCATGATCTTCTTTGGATTGGGCCTATAACCATCTCCATCGATTCTATGTCCAAGAAATTCAATTTCTTCATGAAAGAACTGACATTTATTGAAATTCACCTTGAAGTTCGTTCTCCTAAGATCTTCAAAAAGCATTTGAAGGTGCCTGATATGTTCTTCCGCTGTCTCAGACGCTATAATCAGGTCATCAATATAGCTTACCACATGCTCCTTAACTGCATCTGACAAATTTTCATCTAGTGCTCGGATCATCACCGGACCACTATTTTTCACTCCAAAAGGTAACCTATTGAATACATATGTTTTATGGTCAAACAAGAACCCTGTGTATTGTTTGCAGTCTTCTGCTAGCTCAACATGATAATATGAACTAGTCAGATCGATTGTCGAGAAGAAACTCTTTCCTCTGAATCGGCGTAACAATTCACGTATAACAGGTGGTCTGTCATGTTCAGGAAGAACTCTTTCGTTAAGGGCTCTGGCATCTAAACATATCCTCAGCTTACCGTTGGGTTTCTTGACAACAGCTAAAGGATTCAAATAAGCAGTTGGCATTTTCTTAATTATACCATCTTTCTCCATGTCGCTTATCATTATGCTAACTTCCTCCTTCCATTTATCCGGAATGGGATATAAATTTTTATGGTATGGTTTGTCATCCATCAACTTGATGCTGTATGTAAAATTTTCTATGAGACCTGGTTTGTCATTGAATATATCCTCATATTCTGAAATTACTTGATCAAACTGCCCCTTAATTTCTGGATTTATTTTACTTGTCATACCCATTTTATCTTCTATAGACCTTTCAACGCTGCATACAATTTCATCCAATATATCCTCTCTAAAGAATGTCATCTCTGATTCTTGATTTTCCATGACCCCTTCTTGAAAGTACATGCGCCTACTCTGCATATCTATGATCAGGCCACTCTCACTTAGGAAATCCACTCCTAGGATCATGTCAAAATGTAGTTGACCCACTACTAGGAACATCTGTTCAAAACTTCTGGTTCCAATCCCAACATCTAAAAGTACCTGACTTTTACATTTCATACTCTTGTCTGGGATCACCCCTTGAATTTTGCTAACAACAGTTGGCAACATTGTAATTCCTCCTAATAATTTCAATTCATCCAGGCAACCTATGGATATCAAGCTCACCATAGCCCCTGTGTCTACAAGTGTCTTTATTTCTTTTCCCATGACTCCCACACTAATAACTGGCAATTCATGTCTATTTTCCCGGTGTACTATGTCTTCTTCCTCGATTAAATCCTCGTCCTTGACCTGATATGTTTCCACGATGACGATTGATTCCCAATGATTTTCATTTTTCTCTGGAGTTAATTTGACGTTTTTTTTTTCCTTCGCCACTCGTGCTGGCTCGATTGACATCTCTCACTGTCTCCTCGAGTGGTGCACTAGGCTGTCTATCCTCTTGTCTCGACCTCTCATGTCCACGATTGTCCCGTCTGTCGTTAGGATCGTTTCTTCGGCCATCCTGTCGGTCGTTTCCATTATATTGTTGACCTTGGTTCCAGTTATTCCTTCCCCGATATCTGTTATTATACCGATTCCTGTCCTGATACCTGGAATTTTGGTTATAATTCCTATACCGGCTATCTCTCGCTTCTTGATCGTATGGCCTTTCATATGGTCCTCTATATCGATCATTTCCTCTTGCGTTACGGATGTTTCCTCGATTCCCTTCGTTCCGTCGGTTTTCCCAGGAATCCCTTCTGTCCGTTTGAGCTGCATTGTCCACGACTACCGCATTTACTTCTTGCGTGTTTCTGTTGTCGTTTCTATTGCTTCTAGGCGTGACCTGTGCGCTTGTATAATCCAATCGCCGCAAAATATCGTCATAATGTTCCAGCGTATTGGCTCCCGATGCTATCAGTGATCGCTGTACCTCTATCGGTAACTGTCGCGCTATAGCTTGCAAAAGCTCTTCTTCTGGCAATGGAGGAATAAGGAACTGTAATTTAGCCAGCTGTGACGTGAAATAGTTGGCGTAATGCGTCGGATGTGACGTAGAATAGCGTTTGGAGTACATCTCCGCTCTTACGTTAAGTTGATCCTCGGCACTCCAGAATCTCCTCAAGAAAGCCATGGCAAATTGCTCCATGTTCGCAAAATTGCTTCTGAACGCTCTAAACCACGTAAGTGCAGATCCATCTAAGGCGCGTTCTACTATCCTTAGCTATCTTTCTTTGGCTACCCTGTGTTCCGCCATGTAGTCTCGAATATCTCGCAGAAATTCTACTGGTGTAACTCCTGTATTTCCCGAAAACTTTCTCGGTTTGTCATCCAGATTCCTTATAATAGTGACTGGACCTGAGTATCGTTCGCTTGGACCCAACGTACTCCTATTCGAACTTGGATTATCCTGAGGGGTTGAACTAGCCCTTTCGAATGTCACATTCGGTTGCATTTGACGGTTTTCTACCATGCTCGGTTCTTGATTCGTCATACTGCGGTCTATCGCTGTTTGATTTATCAATGTTTCCCCTGATGTTACATTCTGACTGGTGAAACTGTTAACTATGGATTCTAGTTTAGTCATCCTGTCTTCCGCTAATCTCTTGACCTGAGTCTTCAACTCATCTAACGATGTAACATCCTGCGTCTTGTCACTCTCGTCTAGATCGTTCCTTAACTTGTCGATTTTTTCTTCGCACGTGTTCATTACTAACGCGACTTGTTCTTTCAACAGATCAACATCTGTTCTAAATAAAGTTGAATCTATTTTCATCGCTTCCTTGCTTTCCGTAAACCTAGCTTCTAAGTTTGCCATACCTGCGATTAATTTTTCATCTAACCCTTCACGTTTCTCTTTTGCTTCGGCATCGACCTCACTATACCGTTCTTCCACAATTGCTCCGACTCTATTTTTAAATAAAGCTAAGTTTTCGTTAACCTTTTGCTCTATATCGTCGTCTATCTTCCTAATATCCTTCTGCAATTGATTTTCTAACGACTTTAAATTAGAATTGACCTCTCCCAAGACTTCCTCTTTAATGGTCCCAATTACTGTCTTTAAATCTTTTATTTCGTTACCTAGATTCGTTTCTAGACCCTTAATCTTAGTCTCGAAAGATACTTCGGTAGACCAATCTTGAATTTTTCCTACATCTGCCACTAAACCATCGATGTCGAACCTCAACTTCGATACATCTGACTTAATGTCTTTCTGTATGGTCATAACGTCTGTTCTTAAAGTAAAAATATTTTCTTCCCCTTTACTCCCTAATTCAATAATATTTTTTCTTAATATTTGAACATTTTCCTCTCCTTTCATGTTTACTGCAATTATGTCTAATTGTAAAGTCTTCAGCATCTCATTATTCTTTAAAGTTAAACTATTCTCTAATCTAGTTAACTTATTTTCTAATTCAGTGTTAGTTTCTTCACTACGAGACTGTAATTTCTCTTCCAATGACTTAAAGTTAGCTTCACTAGCTTTTAAATGACTTTCAGTACTAGTCTGTAACCTAGTTTCTAATGACTTCAAGTTATCTTCACTATTTAACTGTAGCCTAGTCTCTAATAACATCAACTCATCTTTGCTATTTGACTGTAGTCTAGTCTCTAATGATTTTAAATTATCTTCAGTACTAGTTTGCAATAATTTTAAATTTTCTTCATTACTAGCCTGTAATGATTTTACATTCTCTTTACATTTAGCTTCTAATCTAGCTTCTGAATTATTAATTTGTTCTTTAACTTCCGTTTCCATCTTAGAAATAGTTTCTGCAATTCCAGACATACCCGTCTGTAACTCTCCTAACACCTTCGCTAAATCCTCCGGCAACATAATTATATTTTCAATATAGAATTATATAGAGACGTTAGACAACAACACATCACAATGTCTCAATTCCTGCATTCACTTGGGTATAGGGAAAAATGTCTTATAACTAACATGTTATTACTAATACGATTAACATGAACACTGGATTGGGCACACAAGTACATTGTCTGACTAAGTTTAATAAATTTTGTAACACACTTAAATGAACTTGAGATCTATCTCTCAGTAATCTAAATCTGCTGTGATTCCATAGAATAAACAAAATCGAAAAGCCCCACTAGTTGGATAAAGCCAATTCTCCCTCTCTCTCTGTACCCGTTCGTCCTGGGGATGCGATGACCCATCTGCTATAACATCGCATTCCTGGAGTTCCAGGACAGAGCGGAGTTAAATGAACCTCTAGTCAAATAAGGAATGTGTCGGAAATTCAGCTGAGTTATCGAAAAAGCAGTGGGTATCACGAGACAAAGTATCTCTAGGGTCGTTACGGGCATAAGTTTAATAGAAATAATGCAAATATAAATGGGCGCCATCAACTGAATTCCTAGCAAACCACTTCCTTTCCGGATAAGCCTTACTCAAGACAAGGAAAGAAAAAGGAACATCACACCATCATCAGATCACAACTAAGATAAAAACAAATTTATTTTACTTTGATAGTCAGACAGACATTTTAAATATAATTCCTACCTAAGAGTATGGTCGAATGCAAAGTTAAATTGTCATTGTCCAAAAATCGAACCATCTCCTTTCTAATGCAAAATTATCTTAATCCACATAACAAGAAAAATGTATAAAGTTCTCTTGGATTCTCAGGATCACTGTAGCACTATGTCTTTCGTCACTGACATTTGTGAAACCTGAGACCTAATTCTCTTTAATTTAACATCAATGTGGATTTAATTAAGTAATTAATCTGCCTAAACATACACATATAATAATCACTCATATTAAATATCACATAAATTATGGTTTGCATGGTATAATTTGAACATAGAACATGTTAATCAAATGTTCCTAAACATTGAATAATTAATTTACACTATTTACATCGTCATTCAATCACTTATCTGTGAATTACTGAAAATTCAAATTATCATTGGTCATCATCATCGTTATTATCAAAATTAAATATTTCTCACATTAATTCTCACTTCAAAATTCTAAATATTCCTGTCAGAATCGTTAATTCATCACCATTACATCATTTAAATTCACATTTCAAGTTGCAATTCCTTCACATTATCTCTCAATTAAATTTATTTAATTGCATATAAATTCATTGATCATAAGCTTCTTTAATTAATTATCACCTTCTGATTCAGTTATTCATCATCATTACAATCGTCTATTAATTTATTTCAATCAGTTTATTTTATCAAACTTTAATTCATCCATCTATTTAATTCATCGATTTATTCCAAAATTTAATTTATCAACTTACTTAAATTTCAATCATCTGGTTATTTAGATTTTTATTATTTCATCTAGTCATTCTGATTTTTATTTCATTAGGTCAGATCGTTAATATGCTTAAATCTCAGATTATTATTTCATTAATTATTAATTTCAGACAATCTTGTATTATTAACTTCATTTATTTGTTTAATTTCCTAACAAATTGTTTAATATGGTTTATAGAACGTTGTCTTACAGTTTTATTACTTCCAAGTTATATCTCGTATTTAATTTATCATGCCAAAAAATATTATTGTCTCCACGACATCACGTTGGATCTAACTATCCACAACGACATTATATTTCTTCAATACTTCAAATATCACATTTGAATACAAGAATTATTCCAAAAACTCCATAAATATTCAGCACATACAGCATGAATCTCAACAAATATGCTAGACTGGGTACGACGACCTCATGTCTGCTTCAAAATACTTTATTAACGATGCAACTATCACATGGCAAATTCCACAAAATGCCTATCATAAACTCCACTTAACCATGTTGCATGATCTACAAAAAATATATAAATGGCTTCAAATTATCAACGCACATAATCTCCAATGACTGTAATTACTCTGATCACATCTAGACAACTTCTTAAACAATTGGAAAAATATTACTTCAGTAATTTAAGATCTGCTTTCAAATAGCATAAATTCTCTTTTACAAATTCTTCATAAATTCACATCGCAGAAAAACACCAATGTGTTATAATCTCTCATATCAAAATCTGCACTACTGATCTGCCTTAAAATAATTATGACCATTAATGATTAATCTTACAAGATTCAATTACTTTAAATCCTTCTCAAAGGTATCAAACACAATTATAAAAATCATCAAAGCATCAGCTGTAATAGCTGTTAAACTGAAATTACTCTCAAAAGAGTATAGCAACAAAATATTGGATTGGCAAACAAGAATTACTAAATGCAATCCTGTTGACATTTATCGTTACTTTATTTAACAAAATTTCGACTGATATGTGACTAGTAGTTCCTTGTTTAATTCACTTACATCTCGTGTACACTCGGATGATAAAAATGAGTCCCTCAATGGCAAGTAAGATGTGTAACCACCGTACAGTCGTATAAATACGAAAGACCTCGCCCCGTCGGCTTGGATGATAGTTCCCTAAACGATGGGTAAGGTGAGTACCACCATACAATCGTATAAATACGAAGGACCCCATCTCGTAGGCTGTATGAATGAATGTACCAGAAAGGAATCAACAAGTTTCTAGTTGTCATATAAAAGCGATGTTCATTCACTAAAGTGAATAACTTCTTAATATCTCCAAACAATCCAATAAAAAAATCCCTACTGATGAATAATACACACTCGCTAGTATGCAATGAACTGACGAAGTAATTATAGATAATCAATTGCAGATCACGAGTTCGAAATACTCGTTACACAAAAAAAACTATTTATGAAAAATATCCTAGCTGGAAAAATGTCTAAAAGACTAAACATCTTCTTAATAAAGCCAAACAATGGTGAGAATATCGTATAATGATGCCTGCCATATCATATGGTCACTCCATATTCTAGCAAATTCGAAGTATATAAATTCAAACCATGTCTTAATAATCAAGTCACTCCTATTAGAAAAAAAAATATACATGTGTGCCCAGTATTCATGAAAATAATCGTATCAGGTAGTTAGAACTCTTACAATACCTTTCATTATCAGTTGCAATATAATTTCCAAGATCGTCGATTTTCCCTACATAAGAATTTCTCGTAAGATCGGCGTGAATATCATTTCATCCATGAAATGACGATTTCCTTCGAAATCCCAAGCGAATCAGCTGTTGGACTCCTCTCGTCAGGAATCGAATCCATCGCTCTGTGGTGCCATCTTGTCTCTATTCACGTTTACTCGGTCATGTTGAACCTCGGATTACCCATAGCGGATATTGTCCAACTCCTTCTCGAAAAGTTCATGGAAACAGCGGACCCCCTTACTCCTCTTCTAATATACGCCACTGTTCCTTTAAATGTTCAGTTTGAGAATTGTAAGTCCAATCTCAACTTACTGCAAAGTCCCACTTGAGTAAAATAAAATTTTACTTGAGAGTGTTCAAGATTACGAAACACCCTGTATCTGTTCGTAATAGGTAACTCATGAAAATTGTATAAGATAAAAATCTTATAAATGCACGATATAATGTTCATCAGAGCCTATGCTAAACATTCAGTTTACTTGGAATAGTAAAAGTCGCTTTGAATGTGTTATATAACAGCATGGTTATAAGGTTATTCGTAAAAGCCTGTGTTTGAACAGCGTCGAAATGAAGCTTGAAATAAAGTCTTCAAATACGAGCAGTGTGGTTTTGAAATACCCCGGCTGTCTACAATTGTCTCCTCGGCCAGCCCGCCTGGATCAACGACCCGCTCGGCCTTCGCTGCTCGGCGATGCAGGCACTGTCACCTACACTTTTGCCGTGACAGTTTCCGTACGTTGCGTGACCTTCAATGTCTGTCTCACTGTGCTATAGAGCTGCTCTGAACTGCCCGTCTTCCTGGGCTCAACTGCTCTTGCTAGCGCTGTGTTTCGGCTTATGTGCTCCGCGCGGCACGTGGCTTGTTCTCCCACCACTGCGCTCTTACGTCATGAACATAGTCTCGAACCCGAATCCTCTCGGCTGTTCTGTTATAAAATAACTTACTTCCATAAAATTATTTCCACATATAATGCATGTTATATATCCTCTTCTAAGATGTTTTAATTGTTATAATTCCATATATGTTTCAATAAAGCTTCACATCTCCATTCATAATTCTATCTTCTCACAGATATCAATGCCTCCTCGATTCTAGACCTCCTACGTCATCTTGGCTTTCTTCTTGACGCGATCGGTGCGCTATCTTTTCCTAACTCTTTCCAAAACCTCAACTACAGCTTAATGTCTGCTGGCGTAGCCGATAGCCTAAAATAGGTATCGGGTACAGTACCTCTCTACCACTCTCATCTCATGGTCTCTCAGTATGCGATTGTCATCAAGGTAACAACGCATATCACGTAGGAACTCTACGGCTGTCACATTTCCACTGCCGGAAAATCTCATAGGCTTGTCATCAATGTTCCGCAAGAGTATTACGTTCTGTGCTCCTCTTTCATACCCCTGATCATAGTT
This sequence comes from Meconema thalassinum, assembly GCA_946902985.2. Taxonomy (NCBI): domain Eukaryota; kingdom Metazoa; phylum Arthropoda; class Insecta; order Orthoptera; family Tettigoniidae; genus Meconema; species Meconema thalassinum. The sequence goes on along the minus strand of OX336389.2, from coordinate 590,596,743 downwards.
TCTTCCTGCGCCATCATACTCCCTTTGAATTCGTTCTATTCCTGGCCTTATTTTATGCCTAGCGTATTCGTGGCTGTTCATACTTTCTCGATCGTCTTCTAATCTCTCCCGCGACGGTATGTAAATATAACGTTCTTCTCGTTCCCTTTCTTCGCGTTCCTTAAAGAATTTCCTAAGATCCTCTCTCGTGTCATCCCTAACATTTGTTTTAAGAACTTCAGTGTCTCTCGTATCTTTGACATTTAAGGTTTTAATTTTTCATTTAGTGCCGATATATCTGCCTGTTGAGTTGACCTAATTTTCGTTAATTCAGAACTTATATTCTCGACTGCTTTCTTAATACAGTTAAATTCCTCCCATTTGCCTAAATCTGTTTTATTTACTTTTTCGGAAATTAATGCAGTGCTGGACTGTTCTACCTTGTCCATGCGTTTGCATAACTTCTCTCTAAGATCGGCTACGCTCACATTAACATTGGCTTCTACCCGATCAACATCCTTTAATACTTTGACATGCATTTCATGAATATAATCACGGCTAGCTTTTAACACATCATCTTTCAAATTATTTACAGCCTTTACAATACATCCAGCAACATCAACATTTATTCCTTCCTCAATCAGCTTTTTCTGATCGGTTATCTTTTCCTGCAAATCACTTACAATACCCTGCAAATCTTTCAATTTGACACTCATTACCTCATGGGAATCTGAAAAGTGTTCAAAGTGCTGCTTGTTTTCAGATTTTATTGTGTCAATGCTTGTCTGTAATTTGTCCTGTAGCCTAATAATGTTTTGGCTACTCTCTATCTGAGCCTCTACCACTTTCTTGGTTACATCTGCTCTAAGGGTATCTATATCGATAGCTACTTTGTCTATTTTATCACTACTATGTCTGGAAATATCCTGAGCTCTTTCTAACGCTACCCTAGTTTCTTTCCGGGCCTTCCCTGCTCTTTCTTGGGCTTTCCTACTTTGATTCTGTGCTAGTCTGCTTTCTTCCTACGCTAACTTACTATGTTCTTCAGCTAACTTTCCTTCCTCTTGTGCCTTCTCTAAAGCTGCCTTAATCTCTTCCTGGGACCTTTCTAAGTTTAACCTAACCTCTTCCTGAGCTCTCTTGCACTCCTTCTGTACCAGGGTCATACTAGATTTAGTGAGGGATTGGGCAAGGGCTAACTCTCCCTTAAAATTAAACATCACAGTGACAGCAGTCTTCTGAATCTCCCTTTCTACTTTCTTGGCATTGTCATGGGCAAAATTATGCAATGCCTCTACATCACCAGCCGCTTGGGTCGGACCTTCTTGTATCGCGGTCAACATTCCCTTAATGGTATCCAGATCACTGGACAACATTGTCGTCATCTTCTTGGAGAAAGCTGGGGGAAATCATCTACAACCAATGCTGTGAATATCCAGGATGACCATCTTTAAAAGATTTATAGACCAGTGGAACACTACAAATACACTACTCATACTATCATGCCGTACATCGACTATGCTACCTGGATGTGATCTATACGTTTAATCTTTCCTTCACCTAACAATCATATTTTACTTAAACATCGCAATGGCATTTACATTGAATTTACTTTTACGTTACTATGACCAAAATACGCCATTATCTGGTATAACTATACAAATTATGCCTCTCAACTTCACAGTACTCCACTAAAATGGCTATGTCTATTCATTTCAACATATTCCATAATTGGGATCGGCATCTAACATCTTCAAAACAAACACTCGTTCTAAAACGACATTGACTACCTCAAGAAAGGGTAACAGTCAATTAAACAATTGGTTATGTCTCACAATCGCCATAACACCTATTATCCGAGGATGGGAAGGATCGCAAGGACTGCTGATACCCAGCTAGATAAACCAACACATCCCGCTAGATGGTTAACTAGGAATTCCTGGGTGCATTATGTTTAAAACACTGTCGTACTACTAACTAGCTACACACAAAAATTCCTACTGCAAAGTATGGTAGGACAAGACTCTCGGAATCTCGAGGGTGAACGGTTAAGATTAAGTGGGTGCCAGTATCTAACCAGTAGTAACAGCGCCTTTAATTGTTAAATGAAGAAATCGTGAAATTCTATAAAAGGAACAGGCAGAATGATAAGTGCCCCTGCCGATGTTTATTCAAATAAATCAACATAAAGCAATTAACAAATCACCTGCTCGAAAGCATTCCCTGCGTAAATAAAATAATATCTTCATCTTTCAATAACTAAAACATTTGTGAATTTCGTCATCACGTAGGACCTCACCTTGACTATATTTACGATAAATGCTTCTTCAAAATAGACATCAAGTCTAAAATATTTAAGCGTGGATCAAATTATTGATCACTCTGTACATCTTAGATTCGTTTCTTCTGAAGCTACTTCTATCATTCCCATTCTAACATTCCTAAATTATACATTACTTTTCCTTAGATCACATCCCTAACGTTCCAAAATCTATTAAAATTCAATTCGACTTATTAATGTTACTCCTACTTAAAATACTTACAATATTTACAATTACATCACGACCTGCATGATTCTCTTTCCTAGATCTTTTTAGATCTTCTTAGATCTCTCCTAGATCCTTCCTTCACTCAAATTTCTCATTAATAAAGAATCACAACTATCTCGTCTTTTCCGGTAAGTATTTCAAATCCAATTGAACATAAGCAACAACCAACTAAGGTAATTGCCGTTCTAAAATGTCATAACAAATAATAAAACGATAAATTATGAGCCATATAACAGATTATCTTCGTGGTTAACTTTATCTCTTACCATCGTGGTTTGTGGTGCTTATTACAATATTGCACACGTCGCAATAACTGTTGTTGTTCCATAGACAACATTAACATTACACACATTACTTCATATATTTCGCTTGTACTCGTAGACATAATATGTTATCGTTGCGTTGAACAAGTCCCTTAAAATTTGCGTCTTACCACCTGCGCATACGTCTTCAATAACGACGTTCATCAAACCATAACACTGCACGGAATTACAACAATAATAATTATAATAACCCATTTCAACACACCGCCTGGGATGCGAGATAATCAGTAAGCCTACTAGTTATTCAAATACTGTGAAATAACTTTTAATTTACAAATATACCACTAGCGTTTATACAAACTTCCTCGTGCCAATATATTACAATTTCTTGTTCCATAACGATGCGACGCTTTATTTGTACAATCTTTCCTTTCAGAACCTTGCTATAGCGATTCAGTTGCTATATCATTACTTACGTGTGGTATACATTCCATAAATTAACCACGTTACAATTTTAACCAAATGTTTTGAAGATCTGAATCTGTATATGCCATCGAATTAATAAAAAATACTTCATTTCCTCTCCATCTGAGTTCACACCTACAAAATAAATGCTTAACAACAATCTTTTCAACTTATGTCGCATATTAATTGAGTATATCAACTACACCTCGTATCTCGATTACATTTCATGCTTACATTAGCATTATCAAGTTTTTCGTTCAATAATGAGCTAGAATTGCTCCTTCCTATTAATGCATGTTTCTTTAAATACACCTGAATGCTTAGGAAATACTTTCTTGCATTTAAAATATATACGTGTTTTCAAAGCCATGTATAACATTCATGTCTATCATAATTCTACTACAGCATCGAATAGCGTGCTGGTAATACTTAATAAAGTATATTACACTGCTTAATACCTTTCTATAGCTTTCCGAGACAATATAAAGCATTCTATAACGCCACAAAACGTTTTATAGCGTTTAAACAATCATATACAGTGTACGTAGCGTCTTGCACAATATGATTCTTTGCAGCGGTCCACGATCTATAAAACTTATCTACGAACATCGGAAATTCAATTACCATTAATAAAGCAGACGAGGAATCAATAAAGAAATTTACAGCACGTCAAAACGACACACGGTGACGTGTAAATTTATTACAAACTCTAGCATGTCTGAAATGTCACCTAACATGACTAAACAAACTATTAAAAATTATGAAAATTAACCTGGTCATAAATGTTGATCAACACAAGATATACACAACATGGCAACAACTACTAAATTAATCGTAAACCCTCAAATACTTTACTGCCCGTACATCTCTTGACAATCTACGTTAGCGGTGAACAGCTGAGAACGGCAATCCCGTCGCTGCGTGGAGGACGAAGTGAGGAAGATGAAAGGAGGGAAGCCACCAGGTCTGGACGAGATATGTGTAGAGATGTTGAGAGCGGCAGGAGACTTGGGGATACAATGGCTTTATCGAGTAATAAGGGCTGTATGGTAAGAGTGGAGGACCCCTGAGGACTGGAAGGAGGGAATAATTGTCCCAATCTTCAAGAAAGGTAGCAGAAAGAGAGCAAGAATTATCGGGGGATTATATTGATGAGCCATTGTGCGGTGATTTTTGACAAAGTTTTGGGAAAGAGAATTCGGGGAAAAATAGAAGGAAGGATGAGAGAAGAACAACATGGCTTCAGAGCAGGATGGTCCAGAGTAGATCTAATTTTTGCTGTAAGACAGTTACAGGAAAAACATTTTGAATATGGAATAGATCAACTGATGGTCTTCCTGGACATTGAAAAAGCATATGATAGTGTACGTAGAAGTAAGGTATGGAAGGCTTTGGAGAAGAGAGGAGTAGGATAAGGAAAATGTACAATGGAAGTATAAGCTGTGTGAAAGTAGGAGGAGAGAGATCAGATTGGTTGGAACAGAAGAATGGCTTGAGGCAAGGAAGTGCACTTTTACGTTACTCTTCATTGTAATGATGGACGATATAATGACCAGAGTGGTGGAAGTGATTGGTGAAAGAAGGATGAAAGTAATGGCGTTTGCAGATGATTGGATTATCTGGGGAAACAAGGAGGAGGAAGTACAGGAGCAGTTGGATGTATGGGAAGAAATAGTACATGGATATTGGATGAAGTTTAGCATAAGCAAAACCGAGTGGATGATCATAACCAGGAAGAAGGAGAGAGTCACAACGGGAATAACAATTAGTGGGGAAGAATTGAGGAAAGTAGAGAGTTTCAAGTATCTGGGAAGCATGATACAAGGAAATGGAAGAAACGACAGAGAAATAAATGAGCGGGGGAGGCAAGCAGAATTATTCATAAAAAGTGTTAGGAGCCTGGTATGGAGTAAGGATGTCCCTCAAAACATCAAAAGGTTTATATATAGGATGTACAATGTTCCAATCCAGACGTATGCCTCAGATACCTGGGTTATGAAAGGAAGGGAGCGAAGCAGAATACAGGCTATTGAGATGAAATTCTTGAGAAACAGTATTTGAGTGACAAAGGTGGACAGGTTAAGAAAAGAGAAGATCAGGGAATTAGTCAAGGAGGGAGCATTACAGGATAGGATAGAGGAATCAAGGCTTAAATGGTATGGACATATTAAGCGGAAGAGGAATTTATTCCCAATGGCAGAGAGAGCGGAAGAACCTAGTGGAGTTAACCACGAAAATCAATCAATGTAGCGTCTGTTTTCCATGTTAGGGGCGGCTACAGAGGGCGTCTGTTCACCATGTTAAGGGCGGTCCAAATAAAGTGTAGAAGGCAACGGGAAACCACAGCACAACTTACTCTCAAGTTAAGTAATCATGACGTTTTCACAGCATGATGTATTGTTTACTGATTATTAGGCAAGGAACCCAAGATCCGGCAGGGGAAGTTTCGAGGCTTCCCAGGTCGTCATTTAGCGAAATCCTCGAGGAAGGGAATCAATGAAACTTGGAACGTGAGAACGCTGTTAGAAGGAGGAAAACTAGAAGAAGCTAAAATGATTAGGACGGAAAGAGGACTGGACATCTTGGAGCTGTGTGAGATAAAATGGCCAGGGAATGGTGATTTCTACCGTGATGACTTCAGAATGATATATAGTGGTAGTGCAAGTGGAGGAAGTAATAGAGTAGGATTGCTCTTTAGAAATAACTGGGCAAGAAGTGTGATGAACATCCATCATATAAATGAGAGCATTCTAGTAACAACAATCAAGTCAAGACCCAGGAATCTGGTAATGGTTCAAGTGTATTTTCCAACATCAAATAGCTCAGATGAAGAAATAGAAGAAATGTAACAGACTACTGACGAAATATGGAATCTGACAAAGGAAACAGATAATGTCATAATCATGGGAGATTTCAATGCTATTGTTGGAATGCACCCACCCATGAAGGAATTGGGAAGTTTGGATTGGGTGTCAGGAACAAGCGAGGGGAGAGGTTATTGGACTTCTGTGATCAGTACCATTTGATTGTGACAAACGCCCTATTTGATGTTCCATTGCGCAGAAGATACACCTGGAAAGCCCCTGGTGACACTGCCCGTTATCAAAATGACTATATCCTCGTCAAGAGAAGATATCGCAATCATGTCAAGTCAAATCATAGCTATCCTGGGGAAGAGATTGGCAGTGACCATTGTCTAGTCATGGCCAAATGCATTATCCACCTGAAAAGAATTGATCATTGGAAACCAAAACCTATTGATTTAACCAAATTACGAGATCATAAAAACAAGAATGTTTATGTACACAAAACAAATGAGTTAGCCAACCGAAATGGGAATTCTACATGGAATACTATAAAGGAAGGCTTGCTAGGAGTAGCTCATGAAACACTGGGAACAAAGGGACTGGAACCAAGAAAAGCATGGATTACAGAGGAAATTATGGATTTGACAGTAAAAAGGAACCATTTCAGGAAAGGGAACATGCTAGAAAGCCAGGAACAATATAGGCAGGTAAAAAATCAAATTACAACTCTTTGTAGGAGAGCGAAAGAAGCGTGAATGGATGAGGTATCAGAGAATATCGAGAACGATATTTTGAAAGGAAGAACAGATAGAGCATATCGGAACATTAAAATTTTAAACCAAAAATCTAAAACAAAATGTTATCTAGTGAGAGATTAAAATGGGAAAATTTTAATAACTAATGATGAAATCAGTGCACGGTGGAAGGAATACATTTAAGAACTATATGATGGAGGTAATATGCTGAATGGACTACAGTATATTGAACCAGAACAAGAAGTAGAGGAAGATGATAAAGGTCCTGCAATCACGAGGAGGGAGTTTGAATCAGCACTCCAGAGATTAAATGACAATAAAGCTACTGGTCCAGATAATATACCTGGAGAATTACTAAAGAATCTGGGAGAGGATATGAAACAACTTTTATATGACAAATTATGCAGATGTTATGATGATAATGAAATTCCAGAAGACTTCATCAAGAGTAGAACGGTTATGATCCCAAAAAAAGGGAAGAGTGGAGAGTGCTCTGATTACGGAACCATAACTCTCCTCTCTCATACATCTAAAATACTACTATCAATAATAAAGATCAGGATAAATAATATGTTGATCTCACAAATTGATCAAGATCAGTTTGGGTTTCGAATAGGAAGAGGAACAAGAGAAGCAATCTTGGCTCTTAGAACAATTTTGGAAAGGAGGTTGGAGATTAATAGAAACACATACGTGGCATTTGTCGACATTGAAAAGGCTTTCGATAAAGTTAGTTGGGACATACTATTCAAAATTCTTAAAACTACAGGGTTGGACTGGAAAGACCGGAGGATGATACTGAACTCTCTCGAAGACAGATAACGATGGTCGATATTGGAGGATGTATTCAGACAGCAAAAATCAGAAAGGGCTGCTCTCTCTCACCGTACCTCTTTAACGTATTCATTGAGGAAGCCGTGAAGAAGTTTAAGACAAATATGAAAGGAGTAAACATAAATAGTATGCCGGCCCCGTGGTGTTGGGGTAGCGCACCTGCCTCTCACACGGAGGTCCCGGGTTCGATTCCCGGCTCCGTCAAGGATTTTAGAAACTGACGAAAGGATTGGAACGGGGTCCACTCAGCCTCGTGAGGACAACTGAGTAGCTGTCTGAAAGTGAGGCAGCGCCCCGGTCACGAGACCCAAGATTAACGGCCGAGGGGACCCGACACGCTGACCACGTGTCACCCCAATATATGCAGGCCAAATGGCTGGGCAGCGGTCACTTGTTAGGCCTAGGCCATTCATGGACTGTAGTGCCGAGGATATTATTAACATAAATAGGCATCATATTCAAAGTATTAGATTTGCAGATGACATAGCAATTGTAGCGGACTCCGAGAAGATGTTGCCCAGAATGTTAAGTGTATTGTCATCAGCATTGTCAAAGTTGCGTTTGAACATAAATGCTAAGAAGACCGAGGTGTTAGTTGTGAGTAAGCATCCTGAAAGTATTCACACAAACATTAAGCTTACTGACAAGTTAGTGGAACAAGTCACCAGTTTCCCTTATTTGGGAAGTCTAATCACCAATGACAACATGTGTAGTAAAGAGATTAATAGGCGGATAGCGCTCGCAAAACAGGCATTCAATAATAAGAAAAATCTTTTGATTAATGCAAATTCGGATATTGGAATTAAAAAGAAATTTGTCATGTCCTTTGTGTGGAGTATGCTTCTGTATGGATGTGAATCTTGGACGATCAGAGGTCAGGATTGGAAGCAACTTGAAGCAATTGAGATGTGGGTCTGGCGGAGAATATTACGGGTAAAATGGATTGACAAGAGGGCAAACATCAGCATCCTGCAAGAAATTCAAGGGAAAAGAGAACTGAGACCAACGATCCATAAAAGAAAAGCTAAATTCACAGGCCACATCTTGCGACAAAACGCTTTCCTAACAATCTACTGGAAGGAAAGATCACAGGGAAGAAAGGCCGAGGTCATCCGAGGAAATCTTTACTGCAATAAATCACGCAAACTCTTCATTATGGTTCTTACTGTGAAATGAAATGAAGTGCTGAAGATAGAGAACAATGTTTGTGGAGACAAGGCATTGCATTTAGAAGTTGATGATTGAAGTTAATGGGGACAGTGTCATTTCATCTTATTAAATCACTTATTAAAAGAGTGTGTGATTAATAAGTAATTTTTCTTTCCAGATTAGTTACTGTGATAAATATTTGATAATCCCCACCCAATTTTAGTGTGCTCATTAAAGTTTGACCGACTGGAAAGCGATCTTTTCTTAGAATTGTATATTGGATCACTAGGGTACTATAGTCAGAACCTACGGGTACATCATTCTGTAGGCTAATTGCGGCTTAAGGGGTAGACTTCCCAGTTGCTTGGAAATAAACTGAGAATAGTTATTTATTCTTAAAATTTGTATAACAATGTTCAAAAAATTAACTGATTGGAGTAGACCCCATTTCCAAACTCTCAAACGCAATGCCTGACTCCCACAGTTGGGATATCAATGGTGTAGTTTGATAGGTGCCACCTATATTTACATGTATAGCAAATTCATGTTGCCTGGGCTTCACTGGTGAAGAGCACTTGAATCTAATCTACAGGTATGAGATGATATTTCACTTGTCAGAACAGCTGTTTGTTTATGAAATGAATCAGACAATATTTCCTTCTTAAAACTCTTATTTATATACTCCGTTATGAACAAAATATATTAATTCACACTCCTGTGAGAATTGGCTCATACTGTAGCTTAGGTGGCATTTGATCTAATGTGATGATTATTTCCGTTAACCAATGCAGAGCAGTGTCGTTTCCATTGTCGGCAAACCCGCCCTTCTCCATTCTTCACGCGAATGAGAGGAAGCCAATGTTTACAATCTTAGTCACTCGCCCCAACGCTGTCCTGGTGCTCTTGAAGTGTGATAGTTTTCTTAACTTAGCCGACATCTGTTGTAGAGTAAATAGCGCTGTGTTTTCCGGTAGCTTGCTTGATTGATGTTCGGCGAGTGTTGTGATTGCCTGACTTACTTTCAAGTAGTTCAGTACTGTAAAGTATTTGACACTTGACGAAGTGTAACAACTTCAATTTAACCACTCTACTGAACACATGGTTACTGCCGTAAGAGTTGTCGATCTTATAACGTGATCTGTTACAAACATTACAAACAGGTAGCCTCACTGGAGTGCTAGTGACACAGGCTGTCGCAGCTTTTCACACTGAAGACTGCTGAAACGATGATGTCGTTGAAGCTCAAGGAGTAGATGTATGAGTTCACAATATCTCTCAACCAATATATACGGGCAGAAACAGCTCACGTGCCCTAGCGAACATTCGCAGGCAAACTCGCTCACTGAGCTTGCGTCCAATCAGGTTTATCCAAAAAGAGCGATGTCTAAATTACTAGTGCCAAATATCGTCGAACATCTCCGAACCTGTTTTCATAATTGCGCGCTTCTCCCGAAGATCCTCCTTGCACTCACGAAGGTATCCAATTTAGTGCGCAATTCATAGTTCAAGGGCCTTGTAGGTTGGCTTTATTCTAAAATAACTGAGCTGAAAAATCTTAAGTTTCCTGTCTGGCTGTTGACAACCTATGCTCTATTCTGAATGATATTTTTACACTGATATGGAATAAATTGCCAATTCTAGGCTTACTATAAATGTTTGCTAACTAAGAGACCTAATATTAAACCCTGATGATATACGGAATGCGATGTAATGATATGGCCTACGCAATTGATAATGATAAATCTGAATGACATATAATTGCATCATATTGTTACAACCCCAACCCTAAAACAGGGATTGTAACTACTTTAACCCATAATTAATACGGGAATACAAGGAAGGGATTACAGAGAGCGTAATCATTCGATTGACAGACAGCTGAAGCAACCATTGCCCCATGACCATAACACTGTAACCGCAAGCTTGCAGTATTACCTAACAAAAACAATAACAGGTATACAAGCAGGATTTCGCTGACGGGGAGTAATCTAATTGAACCCTCAAATACGCGCCCGGGACACACACACTCGGGCATTCATTCTACAGTAAGACAGTGAGACGGTTCCACGAAGAGGAATGCTACGGATCCAGGAGAGCGGCGCTCCTCGGTAGCCCGACGCCATCCCAACATGGACGACGCCTAGATTACCAGACTTCTAGACTACCAGACGCCCTACGGTAAGTGTGTTGGCTATCCTTCTTACTCCATGTCTGCCCCTTTTACTGCACTTTCTCCCCTTACAGTAAACCCCAAGTTACAAATAAGGAATCTCTCTTTTCTTTCACCCCGCTATCATAATCCCAGCTCCGTGCTCCATAACTAAGCTACGGTCTGCGACCCGCCAACACAGCATGCAGTCAGCTGGCGGTACGAAGGTCTCCCGTACGCACGCATGTCATTTCAGCAGATGACACGCGTGCTAACCCCAGACTAAGTGCCCATCCTGAAGCTACTTCAAATCCCCCCTACACTCACTCATTCCTAGCTCCCCAACATTCACACACTCGCCTCACCCACACATCCCGTTAAGCGCCTCATCCCCTTGTGCGGCTACACCCCCATTGCATCGCCACCCCTTTACCAAGCATCACCTACCTACCCGAGGGGATGACAACCTTAACAAATGGTGTAGACTGCCGGTCTGCGCTGGCACATTTGGCCAACGCGTCGGGGGTTAAAACCACAGATAATCGGTTTAACCCGGTCCCGAAGAACCTCTAACTAGTCAAGCGAAAATTAACTGACACCCTTACAGCAAATAAATAAAAAAGACAAGTACAAATTAACACGCCACTCTCTATAAAACAACTCACCCCTAAGGTTAACACAAGCGGTAAAGGTGCCCCCCCCCCCCCCCCCCTTGAGGCAGTAAACAATTTCTGGTATCAACAACATTAAACCGCAAATACCTCAGGCACCTCTTCGCTAAGCAAAAATACACCTCCTAGAAACTAGAGATGTGGCAAATTCACTGAACATAGTCTGACCCAACACACATCCCGAGCACCCCTTGCTACGCGATAACTCACCCCCTAGAAGCTCAACAATTGGCGTAATAGCACCAGGACTGTACTACCCCTATTATAAGCTATAGTGCTCCATTGTATAGACATAAGCAATTACCAGAGGTATTTTTTTAGGAGTGCATCCATTTAGGTATATTTTGCACCCCACCCATTCTTTGGGAAATATTTGCTCGACTGACTGAACAGCAATAACGACAATTTTTGTAGGCAATACCTACAGGCAAATCTTACACTCGCACACTGATACAGTCACCACAATGACATGGGTTATCAAACAAAATACACACACACCCAACTCCACAGGGACATGTCGCAAAGGCCAACGGGAGAGATACCTACACCATTAAATATTTACACACATCATTTAATTTACCATGTAATACCAACCCATTGTTTGATGAGAGTCAAACCATATTACGCCAGCACACTGCTAGCCATTTCTCATTCACAACGACCTTGCCTAAAGCTCTTACGTACACACATAGACACGTGCAAGGCCAAGCAGGCCAGTGGAGAGACATTCATCTCGCTAGCCAAGGCTAAGTTGGTACATATACCAACTCAGCACAATATTATCACTATCTGTATTCAAGAACGCAAGTTCGAATCTTGGCGTAAGCAGCTGGCACTTCAGTATACATAATTTAATCATCCATGACACATCCAACGACACATCAAAGAATCCCGAGATCCTAACGAAATCCCTAAGACCACTCAGAGATGGTACCTAAAGTTCGCACAATTGTTATATCTTTCTTTTTATAGAAGAATGCTCTATTTTATAACAATTTGGTTTCTACACTTGTAGAATAATATTCATTGCTCCACCCACCTGCCCCCTAGACACTAGACAATTATTAGATCGCCTGCCGAATACTAATCTAGAAAACCCTAACTAACTAATCAATTAACATTAAATATAAGGACACTCGCCCCGAATTTTCACAAGTAGTAATCGGTACTTAGATAAATATTCCAAACACAAACACGCTCATCCAATTACCCCCCCCTGCCCCCTCCCTATTACACACACGCTCACGCACGCTACAATTCACACATAATAATAAAACAAAGTTTTCAGAGACACTTTAAACACCCCCGAGCTCAAAATAAGCCTTTGTCACCCATCGAGGACAGTTCCCATATTTTGCCCATACCAGCAAATATTTTGGGGAAGCGTTCCCTATCATAATCACAAAGTACACAGGAACGAACATTTAAACACGTAGCAATCCACTAATAAACGAATAGCAACATTTAAAACTACATCTCAACTATGGCATTTACACAAGGCACTATAATTGTCTTATATTTTTATTATTATGCATTATTATTATTATTATTATTATTATTATTATTATTATTATTATTATTATTATTATTAATATTGTCATTATTATCATGAACTTTATCGTATCTTTATTCACACAAATTACACTAAGAGAGGAGAAAGAGACGAATCGCGACGAATATATGAGTAACAAATATTATAGGAATATATTGAAATATAAGAAGGATAAGAAGTTTACACCAACGCACACACACACATTATTTATATATAAATACATGTTACACGAAAAGAGAGAGGAAGAGTACAGTAGAATAGATGAAGAGGGAAAAGAACTCAAAGTAGAAGCAAATTTACTATGTATTATTAATATTATTATTATTATTACTGTGGTGGATCTCGCCGTGAACGGACGTTCTTACTTGTCGCTCCCGTATTAGTGCTGTGCTGTACTGTCGTGCAAAATGCAGTGTTCCAATTGTAATGAATCGCTACCAACTGATGGCGATTACGTGAAGTGTCTGGGGTGTAATTCAACAAATCACTAAGAATGCACCACCGTAACGACTAGAACGTGGAAAAATAAGTCGTCATTCAAAAGAAATCAATGGCGCTGTGGAACATGTCCACAACGGAAGGACAATTCCACTTCCGCCTTCTATTCACCTACGAATGACGGAGATGGACAGCAATCAGCGGACGTAGATGACTCTGGAGACCATAAGACAGCGATACGAGAGTTGACGAAAGAAATGGCATCCTGAGAGGTAAGGTAGACCAAATTATTATAAGTGTGCAATTCATGTCGTATAAATGTGATGAAATACTGAAGGAACTAAAAGAAAGTAACGAATTAGCGCGTGAGTTAACAACTCAAGTGAAACAATTAAGGGAAGAGAACAAAAAGCAAGAAACTGTGATAATAGACCTTTCAGTCAAAATCCATGAACTTGACCAATATAACCGTCAATCTTACCTAGAAATTAGTGGTGTCCCGCACGAGAAGGATGAAAATCTGTAAAACACGGTCCAGAAAGTAGCGGAGGAACTAAATGTCGATCTTAATATATTTGACGTAGAGGAAACATACCGTGTGCCGCTAAAGAATAAAACAAAATTTGTACCAATTGTGGTTAAGTTTAGCTCTACATGCAAAAGAAACGAACTAATCAATAAGCGTAATGTAAAACTAAACAGCTGGTCCACGCAAACACAGCATCAAGGGAGGCGCATCTATATTAATGAAAGCCTCACGCATTGTCATCAAGATTTATTGTGGCAGGCGAAATCGAAGGCGAAAGAGGTGAATTGGAAATTTGTATGGTTCAGGAACAAACGTGTCTTGGCAAGGAAGAACGAAGAAAGTTCGGTCGTCAGAATTACCCATTCCGGCGATATGGCGAAGATAGTGTAAGCAAGTGAAATCAAGTGCCGTAGAGTGATAATTATTCTGCTTTCGTGTTAAAATGGCGTTACTCAATTACACACAAGAGCCTCGGATAACCTGCTACAAATTTGAAAGTGCTCAAGATTTTATACATAATAGTAATCAACTGTTGAATAACTCACAGTTAAATATAATATCACTAAATATTGGTTCATTAACGACAAATTGGGACTATTTTCTAATAACTTTTCTTGAAGAAATTATTGAAAGAATCTAGTAGAGATCAATATTTTGGACTTTAAGAATAGCCTTTTTAATTTAAAAACTTAAATGAACTTTTTAATAATAGAATAAATAGAAGAGGTGGATGAATAGCTCTCTACACAAAGAAGAACATCGCAATAAGAAAACTTGATTTGATTACACATGCTAATTACTTTGAGATACTTCAGGCCGATATTGAGTACGCAAATCATAAATTAGGCATTTTCTGCATTTATAGACCACCTGGACTCAATGTCAACAATTTCATAGATGAGCTGGACATGAGCCTGCAGTCCTTCAGTGAGTACAGAAATTTGATTGTCCTTGGAGATATAAATATCGATCTTCTAAATAAGAATAATCGAACGGCAAACCATTATAGTAATATTATGGCAACACATGGTTTATTTTCAGTAATAACTCATCCAACTAGAATTAATCCAAGGACAGGGACAAAAACGTTGATTGACCATTTATATTTACAAGCAAGAGAATACAACATACTCAGCAGTAATAGAATCAGATGTCAGTGACCACTTCATAACATATGTAGGACTGGAGACTCAGCAAACTGTCTCAGCAAATTCCACAACATTACAACGCTGACCGACTGCAAGGTTCATGACCAGCTTAGTAGAGTAAACTGGGACCAATATCTGAACCTCGAATATCCGATACAGCTCTATACCCAGTTAGTTAACACCTTTAGTGTAGTTTATAATAACTCATATGTAACATTTAAAAGTAGACGCAGAGCAAACAAACCAAGGTTTTCAAAAGAGCTAAAGGTTAAATGCAGACAAAGAGATCAGTCATTTAAAAATGGAAATCCAATAGAAAAAATGAGCAATATAGGAAAGAATACAACTTATTTAAAAAACAAGGCTGAACAAGGAAGTTCTCAAAACTGAAATGGCATATTTCAGAAAAGGATTTAATGAAAATTGTCGTAATATGAGAGCAACATGGAAAATTATCAACACTATTATAGGCAGGTAATCTAATTCAGTAGATGACATTCAGAAATATCTTGGTAATAAACATCCTATTGATATGATTATAAACAATTTTGCCAGAAATGTTGATGACCAAGTGCAAAGAATAACACATGCGTGTAATTACTCGGTGAGTAAAGTAACTATCGACACCTCACGTCAATCAATGATGCTACATGAAGTTACACCCACAGAAGTTTTTAATATCATAAGTTATTTAAATATTACCAAAGGACCAGGGATATACAAAATTCGTGCAAAAGACATACACTACTGTCGAAAAAAATCATCACAGTAATAGCACATTTAATTAATTTAACTTTTGAATCAGGAATAATTCCAGAAACACTCAAAATTGCAATTGTCAGGCCTATATACAAAGGTGGCGATCACATAATCTTAGATAACTATACACCAGTATCCATCCTATCAATAATCCATAAAATCTTGGAAAAATGCATTGAATCTAGACTAAACAACTATTTAGATAAATTAAAATTATTCATGAATGCCAATGTGGATTCAGGAAAGGGAAACGCACATAGCTATTGCTTTCACTCTTCGCCAATATTGTGAATGGTGCATTGAACCAGAACAAACATGCACTAGTATTATTCCTCGACTATTCCAAAGCGTTTGACACATTACAGATTGATCGAATATTGTTAAAGCTAGAATCAATAGGTATTAGAGGTAGGGCATTAGAAATGTTTACAAGCTATTTAACAGGCAGGAAAATGGTAGTCAAAGTAAATATGTTGTAAGTGATCCTATTGTGGTGCAGAGCGGCGTACCTTTATGAATGACATTTCGAAAACAGCACTAAATTGTAAAACATTTATGTATGCAGATGAGTAGGGCCCGGATTTTAAAAAATGCATATGCATATTTTGACATATTTTGTGGTTTAGT
The DNA here is from genome assembly GCA_946902985.2 of Meconema thalassinum. Taxonomy (NCBI): domain Eukaryota; kingdom Metazoa; phylum Arthropoda; class Insecta; order Orthoptera; family Tettigoniidae; genus Meconema; species Meconema thalassinum. Next base: position 590,580,069 of record OX336389.2, on the reverse strand, counting down.
GCATATTCTAGACGTAACAGCATATTCCGGTATATATGTCTGAATTTAAGGACAATTAGAAGAACTACTAAAATAAATATGTTTTGTGCATCCCTAGCTAGTTGCCTATATTATGTGCATCTCTCACTAATTGGTGTTTTCGACTCTCTGTGCAACGGCACTTTACTTTCACAACTGACAATGGCAACAGATAGCTTAGGTATGGGTAGGCAGGCTGGCTGGACTTCCCGGAATTCCTTTCTCTACCACAGTAGATAATAATCTCAGGGGGTTGGGCAATTGGTCAGGACAGAAGTATCTTCAGATCTTCAGTTCACTAGTTACGTTCCAGTTTAATGCCCTGCATCTCAAGTGTTAGTTTCTAAAAATGTCTATGGAAAAGAGCAGGAGAAGAGATTTATTAAATCAGTGGGTGTCGGGTAATAGGGACTATTCAACAGATGGTGTCATCGTGTACTGTCAAGTTTGCTCAAAGGAAGTAAAATGTGAAAAGAAATTTCAGCTTGAACAGCTTTCAAAAACAACTGCACATATTAAAGCAAAGGAGGAGAAGAACAGCACACCACAACAACTACTTCTTACGCAGGTAAAGCCTAAGTCCGGTATTCTTAATACATTTTCAAATGATCTTTGTAGGGCTTTCGTATGCAGCAACATTCCATGGAATAAATTAAACAATCCAGTTCTGCGATCATTTCTTGAGAAATATTGTGTAAATAAAAAAATACCAGATTAATCAACTCTTAGGAAAAATTACCTACCTCCGCTATATGAATCTACCCTGGAATTGATCCGTTCTGATATCGGAAGGAACTATGTCTGGATATCGGTGGATGAGACAACGGATTCATGTGGCCGTTACATAGCAAATTTCGTGGTTGGTAAATTACATCCAGACGAACCCGGTAAGCCGCATCTTCTTGCTTGTAAAGTACTAGAGAAAAACCAACCATAGCACAATAGCAAGATTTGTAAATGATTCTCTGCTACTATTGTGGCCATCTCAAATTGAGGATAATTGTTGTAAAGTGCTTGTACTGCTCACAGCTGCAGCTTTGTATATGTTGAAAGCATCAAAGGCCCTCCAAGTATTTTATCCGAAACTCATACACGTAACCTGTTTAGCGCACGGATTACACCGCATTGCAGAAGAAATACGCACACAGTTTCCAGCTGTTAACAATTTAATTGGATGTGGGAAGAAGCTGTTTCTGAAAGCACCAGCTCGTGTCCAGTTCTACAAAGATTGTCTACCTGAAGTTCTTTTGCCACCTGAACCTGTCCTGACTAGGTGGGGGACATGGTTATCTGCAGTATCATTTTATCAGGAGAATTTTAATGAAGTAAAGGAAGTGGTTACAAAACTTGAAGATGAGCATACTGCGTGTGTCCGTGATGCAAAAGTTGTGTTTTAAACCGCTACTGTTTTTCAAGATGTGAATTTCATTCATGCACATTTTTCTGAACTTCCAAAAGCCATTGAGAGCTTAGAATCTTCTGGTACTCCCCTCCATGAATCACTTGATCTCGTTGAGAAAGCTGCATCTTCATTGAATTCCGCTCCAGGCGAAATTGGAGAGAAGATTAAATGCAAGTTAGAAAAGGTGTTGAATTCGGACCCAGGACTGAAGAAGATTAAGTTAATTAGTCAATACTTGAGTGGAACTAGTATATCCTTGCCAGATGTGTGCTCCGAAACTTTGGTGCCCGTGTATAAGTACTGTCCATTCACGTCAGTTGATGCAGAACGATCATTCTCAGCCTATAAACTCATTTTGACGGAAAATAGACATAGTTTGTCTCCAGAAAACATTGAAAGACCACTAGTTACCTATTGTGATGCTTCTTTTTGCAACAAATGATACCTGTAAATAGGTAAGTGAATAAAATTGCATGTTTTAAGTGCATATTTCATTATTTTCCGTGCATATATTCTAACTTTTTAGTGCATATTTTTAGGTTTTTTAGTGCATATAAATCCGGGCCCTACAGATGACATAATTCTCTTATCTGTACACAAACATGTTCAAGGGGCTCTCAATATGTTGCAAAAGGACTTCGACAATATTTTAAGATGAGTCACGACAATAACCTCACCCTCAATTCAAAAAAGTCGAGAATTATAAATATACGGATGCCAGGTAAAATCAAGGAAGAAATTAAATTGAAATTTCATAATTTTAACTGCCTGCACTTAAATCCCGGCAAAGAACAAATTTCCAACTGTAACTGTAACCTGTACATCCAATCTGTGGATAATTATAAATATCTAGAAGTCATGGTAGATGTTCATTTTAAATGGGATAGTCACATTATGGAACAGTTAAGAAACCTGAGAAAGACATTCTTCTTCTTTCATACACTTGCTACTGCACCCCTCCAAATGTGTACACAATGGCTTATTCAGCACTTGTCGAATCAGTACTTCGATATGACATTGTAGCATGGGGAGGGACAACAGGAGGTCTAATTAAAATGTTAAGTAGTATGCAAAAAAGATTTCTAAAACTTATTGTAGACAGAGAAAACAGTAAGAAGAAATTTTTGTCCATTGAAAATCTATATAAAACCACAACACTTTTAACAAATTACTGTATAAAGTTAATAGATATAGAAGAGTACCACAGCACTCAAAAGAAACCAGACTAAAACAGGATGGTCAGTACATTGTTCCACTTTATATTAACTCATATGGGAAACAGGAGTTAAAAGTTGTAATACCAAGTATATTATAGTCTTTACCAGCAACATTAAGAAACCTTCCATTAGACGTAGCAAAGAAACAAATTGAAAAACGTCACAGGAAAACTATCAGTGAGCTAAGTCAGCTAATTTAGGTTTTGATTGTACACAATTAATTTATCGTCTACAAATGTAAGTAAGTCTTCCGTCAGCAGTGAGTATCCATCAAGAGATATAATCAAGTAATATAACTAATTTTGTCCCCACAGATAAGCCACATCTGATGGCTTTGTGGGACCACGATACTATTAATATTGTAATATTGTAAAATTGTGAATTTTTGTAATGCTCTTGTAAAATGTATTTGTAAATTTATTTTTCCTATCATGTACTCTATGTATGTATACCGCTTATTATTAATAAATTAACCCCTCCCCAGGTCTTAGGCCCTCCAGGCCGGGAAAGGGTGGGTCACTTATCACTTAATCACTAATCATTATTATTATTACTTGTGTCACCTGCCAATAAATATAACGCGATTCAAACACCAATCAGCGGAAACATGCAGAAAAAAACACATGAGGATTATAAATTACCCACAATAAGAATCAACAGCAACAATATCACAGATCACTCACAACTGAACAGGTTATCAAACGATCTTACACACGATTGAGCACACGGAAGATATTTGAGTACATTCACAAGATCACTGAGAGCATCCTCAAGCAGCGAGGAAACCAATGGCATACTACCTCACAACTCACCTTGACAGAGACGCTCACATCCCTTATATCAAACAAACCTCACGAATGTCGACATAATAATTAATTAACTCTCAACTTTAAAGGAGATAAGAACCTCAAACACGAAGGTAAATAGGAAGACACTATTATCTATCAACTACCACCACCACCACCACCCCCACCCCAAACCACATTTCCCTATGTCTATCCCACTCACCATTTGACTCATCAAATTAGCCCTTAAGCATAGATATTAGATGTACTTGTACAAATCCCTAGATCTAAGTATTGCACACGGAACCAGAGCTGATTGATGGACACTCCGATAATTACATGCCGTTATCATTAGCATTGCGGGATTATTATAATTCCCATTTATTTATATGTTCACCAAGTCATTGAACACAACATCATTTGACCACACCAGATCCCGAGAACTGATCAGCCTCGAGGCCTGTGCGAACAGGAAACTTTTGCCCCTAAGGGACATATATAATCCAACCCTTAGCAAATTTTTCTTTTGTCCACATTTTACGCATTAGAAATAATATACTACTATTAATATTACATTTAAATTGTACATAGCAGATTACCACTAATTATATTTAAATCACACCCATTACATTAAATTAAGGAACCATGCCATTCAGCAATCAACATAAATATCATAACTACTAAGATCAATTCAATTAATCTTAGACTTAACGTAAGCTACTAGCACTAGAGTATTAACAAACCTTTCAACCCAACCCCAGCCACCTACTATCGCCATTGCCCCACTCTTTCTATTAACGCGACATACAGTCACGACCAACAATTGTAACATTGTACATAACATGTGGATAACCAAGATATTTTTTCCAGCAGTGTAAACACATTACTTCACGATGTACATAGGCATATACAGTCATAAATCGTATATAAGGCTTACTACTAGACAAACCCCCTACGTGAGATACACAATTGAAAGACTGTACGAGTTCAGCCCCTAGAAGCACTAGGATCGTCGAGCCTCACCATGACCGAGTCACAACATTATAATTACTATTATCGTCACAATTATGATTATCACGTTTATCGTATCTATATTTACACATTTTCTACACTAGAGCAGGAACAAAGCGAGGGTACCCGCTTAGATGAAGTAGACTAGGCACAACGTAAACAATGCATTATACAATTCTAGTACTATCCGTGACGATATGAGATATTAGCACAACAGAATATACAGAACAAAACACGGAGAGAGAGACAGAAACGCGATGAATAAGGAAGAATAGAGAATAATGGAGAATATGACTATATGAATAAACGTATATCACACATTAGTATACTGTATAAGGAGTATTAGTATATTAGTAACAACGCAGACAGTCATTAATATTATCGCTCACTACATTAACTATGGAAAGACAGAGGAAAAGTACAGGAACACAAAGAAGTACAGGTATACGTATTATATCATCTTTAACATTGAAACATCACAATCCTACTCACACTTTACTCCATTACAGTTGGAGAACGATCGCCAGGATAGAAACCACCCAAACACGCACAGAAACTAATACCACTTTCTGATTACAGAAATAACAAAAATGATACTCCCTGTACTCCCCATAATAGCACTTGACGATCAGGTGATCATGGAAGAAGATAAAGGCGACGACAATGAAATGGAACACAGAAGACAACAATCAAATAGCATGTAAAGCCGTATATAGGCAGGTTAGCCATAAGTTCTATTCCTTCTACGCATATACACACCAATTCATCACATAACGCAATGTAAAACACCTATTTCACCAACAAACTTAAACTATCATTCATGTATCATCAACCCCTACTTTATAGGGAAAGTAACGTTGTAAACGCACCGTCACGGCAGAACGTGAACTGTGGAGTACTACACAATTCACGGACGAGTCCAAAATTCCCTATACCCTCATTTACACCATTTATCTTTCTCTTCCTTACTTAGACACCTTTCTTACATTCATACAACACTATCACTTTCATCCACAACACATCTGAAGCTATACTTACCCTCATACGCACATCAGTTTTTGTAATCATCTCCATAATCAACTTCACATTTCAAAAAAAAGCTATTAACAAGTAACTCTATACCAAAAACAAATAAAAATAAACAAATGTAAAACGACTGTATACGCCACAAAACCACCACTTGCCACAACTCCCCACCCCCTAGCACGGCACACTTATCTATCCGACCTCGAGAAGAAGAAGAAAGAAGAAGAAGAAGAAGAAGAAGAAAATAAGAGAAGAATACAGGAGAAAAATAGAAAAGTATAAAAAATATAAGCAAACCGGCGCCCCCACGACTAGAACAATGGTCGGGGACGACCATTCATTGGAGGGGAGGTCTTTTTACAACCCCAACCCCAAAACAGAGGTTGTAACTAATTTAACCCATAATTAATACGGGAATACAAGGAAGTGATTACAGACAGCGTAATCACTTGATTGACAGACAGCTGAAGCCACCATTGCCCCATGACCACAACATTGTAACCGCAAGCTTGCAGTATTACCTACCAAAAACAATAACAGGTATACAAGCAGGATTCCGCTGACGGGGAGTAACCTAATTGAACCCTCAAATACGGAAGGCACCTTCTCGCCCGGGACACACACACACGGACATTCATTCTACAGTAAGACAGTGAGACGGTTCCACGAGGAGGAGTGCTACGGATCCAGGAGGGCGACGCCGCTCGGCAACCCGACGCCATCCCAACATGGACGACGCCTAGACTACCAGACGCCCTACGGTGAGTGTGTCGGCTATCCCTTTTATTCCATCTCTGCCCCCTTAACTACACTTTCTCCCCGTACTTTATTACACTAAACCCTAAGTTACAAATAAGGAATCTCTCTTTTCTTTCACCCCGCTATCGTAATCCCAGCCCCGTGCTCCATAACTAAGCTACGGTCTGCGACTCGCCAACACAGCATGCAGTCAGCTGGCGGTACTAAGGTCTCACGTACGCACGCATGTCACTATCTCAGCAGATGACACGCGTGCTAACCCCAGGCTAAGCGCCCATCCTGAAGCTACTTCAAATCCCCCCTAAACTCAATCATGCCTAGCTCCCCAACATTCACACACTCCCCTCACCCACACACCCCGTTAAGCGCGTCATCCCCTTGTGCTTTTGTAGCTGATATAAGATCTGTTACAAAATCCTGGTTTTCCTGAATCCTACATTTTCTAAATTTTAGAAACTAAGCCTTAGTATGATGGAACACACAATGTTGCCATATGGGCATGGAATCAATAGAATAGTGTACTTAATGGTTGCAATAATCTGTACCAAAAGGACAACCTTCCAATTAAAACAGTTCACGTATAGTTTTTCTTGTACATATTCCATTTGCAACAAGTACACTATTTATAGAGATAACTTTAAGGTAATTCGACTCTACATTTCATTTTGTACGTATTATGAACCTACCTACATTTTGTGCGTATTTTTCTGAGTAATTTCGTTCTAAATTCCGTTTTGTAAGATCCAAGTATTACAATGTCTTCCATTTCCTCTTCTAGAATGTACAGTAAGTATGTAGTTAGTTTTAGTTGTAAGTATGTAGTTAGTTTGTTTATTAGATATATGTCATTGTTCTATTAGACTGTGGTGTGTGTGTCTGGTGGCAGGTGCATTGTTTATTAGATATAGCTCATTGTTTCATTAGACTGTGATGTGTGAGGGTGCATATGAGTGTGCCTGTTGGCAGACTGCTTTAGTGATAGTATTTGTTGTTGGTGGAACTTAAATATTTCTTTGCTGCTACTCCCTTTCAGAATAAATCAATTCTTTACTTGTCTTATAGACGGTTAAGATATTGATAATATAAGCCAACTAATGGCTACACTGCGTTCTGCTGCACGGCTGAAAGCAACGGGAAACTACAGCCGTAATGCTCTCCCCGAGGATATGCACCTATCTATGCATAATTACATGTGATGATGGCCTCCTCCCTTGTAAAATTTCAATCCGGAGGTAATCTAGTCCCCCGTTCGGATCTCCGGGTGGGGACTACTCCAGAGGGGGTTAACATCACAGAAGTGACAAAGAGGAAATCTGACATTCTACGGATCGGAGCGTGGAATGTTAGAAGTCTGCTAGGAAATGGAAGGTTAGAAAACTTAGAAAGGGAAATGGATAGGTTGAGGTTGGATTTGGTTGGGATTAGTGAAATGCACTGGCAGGAAGAACAGGACTTTTGGTCAGGTGATTATAGGGTCATTAGCACTAAATCAAACAATGGACAAGCAGGGGTTGGTCTCATATTGAGTAGGAAACTTGGACAGCGGGTGGAATATTATGACCAATATAGTGAACAGATCATTGTAGCAAAATCAATACAAAACCTACGTGCGCCAAAGTGGTACAAGTCTATATGCCTACCAGTCAAGCGGATGATGAAGATGTTGAAAAAGTCTACGAAGAAATAGATGAATTTTTGAGGTATATCAAGGGTGATGAAAATGTTATAGTAATGGGAGATTGGAATGCTGGGGTACGAAAAGGGAGAGAAGGGAAGATAGTAGGAGATTTCGGATTAGGTGAAAGGAATGATCGAGGAAGCAGGCTGATGGAATTCTGCACCGAGCATGAGTTGGTCATAGCTAACACCTTATTGAATAACCACAATAGAAGAATATACACATGGATGAGACCAGGAGATACAGGTCGTTACCAAATCGACTTCATTATGGTCAAGCAGAGGTTTCGAAACCGCATTTTGGATTGTAAAACACATCCTGGTGCTGACATAAACTCTGACCACAATCTGGTTGTTATGAAATGCAGATTAAAGTTGAAGAAACTGAAGAAAAGTCAAAAGCCAAAAAGGTGGGCAATAGACAGACTGAAAGTGAAGGATGTAAATGAAAGATTCAAGAAGAGTATAAAGGAAGGACTAATGAAAAACCCTAAACAAACTTCAATTGCAGACGAATGGGCACTTTTGAAGGATGAAATAACAAAATCCGCAGAAGAAAATATTGGTTGGAAAGAAAGAATAGGTAGAAAATCGTGGATCACTCAAGATATACTAGAATTGATGGATGAAAGGCGGAAACACAAGAATGTAAGAGATGAAAAGGGGAATGTAGAATACAGACGTCTGAGAAATGAGGTTAACAAGAAGTGCAAGGAAGCGAAAGAGGAATGGTTGAATGAGAAATGTGCAGGTATAGAAAATTGTCTGAAATTAGGAAAAGTAGACACAGCTTATCGAAGGATTAAGAATACTTTTGGGGAAAAGAAGACTAAGTGTTGTAATATTAAGGACCCAAATGGAAAGCCTCTAACAGATAGGGAAGAAAAAGTTGAGAGATGGAAAGCTTACATAGAGTGTTTGTATAAGGGAAAGGAGATAGAGAATCATGTAATGGAAGGAGAGGAGGAAATTGAAGAGAATGCAAAGGGAGATTTAATATTGAGATCAGAATTTGACAGAGCATTGGAGGACTTAAGCAGGAACAAAGCACCAGGCATAGATGATATACCGATTGAGTTGCTACGCTGCATAGGAGATGAAGGTCTGTTCAAGTTATTTCACTTGGTGTGTAGGATTTATGAGAAAGGCGAGGTACCCCCTGATTTCAAGAAGAATGTAGGAACAAGGGAAGCTGTACTAAGTCTTAGGTTGATTTTGGAAGGTAGAATAAGGAAAGATAAGAGAACGTTCATGGCATTTGTAGACTTAGAAAAGGCTTTTGATAACGTTGATTGGACTAAAGTGTTTGACATTTTGAAATCTATTGGAATAAAGTACAGGGATAGGAGGGTGATATACAATCTATACAGAAACCAGACATTAGTCATTCGAGTTGAAGGACATGAGAGAGAAGCTGGTATTCAGAAAGGTGTAAGGCAAGGCTGCAACTTATCACCCATACTTTTCAATCTTTACATTGAACAAGCAATGAAGGAAATTGGAGATACATTTAAAGTGGGAGTGAAGATTCAAGGAGAAATAATTTCAACTCTGAGATTTGCTGATGACATCGTCATCTTGGCCGACACACCTGAGGATTTGAATGAGTTTTTGAATGGTATGGACTCCGTCTTACGGAAAGAATACATGATGAAAAATAATAAATGTAAAAAAAATACTGGAATGCAGCCGAAATAAATCAGAAACCTCTATGGACATCAAATTGGCAGGTGAAAAGCTGAAGGAAGTAGGAGACTTCTGTTACTTAGGAAGCAAAATAACCAGTGATGGACGAAGGAAAGAGGATATAAAAAGTAGGCTGGCTCCGGCAAGGAAAGCATTTCTACAAAAAAGGAATCTGTTGACATCGAATATAAATTTAGGTATTAGGAAGTCATTTTTGAACGCCTTTGTCTGGAGCGTGGCTCTCTATGGAAGTGAAACTTGGACTATTTGTGCACCAGAAAAGAGGAGAATTGAAGCACTTGAAATGTGGTGTTACAGGAGAATGATGATCAGATGGGTAGATAGGGTTACAAACGAAGAGGTATTAAGACGAGTGGGAGGGGAGAGATGTTTCTGGCGACTGCTAATGAAGAGAAGAGATAGGTTAGTAGGACACATACTAAGACACCCAGGAATAGCAAGCTTAGTTATGGAAGGAAGTGTGGAGGACAAGAACTGTAGGGGTAGACCAAGGTTAGAATATGTTAAACAGATTGCCTCGGATGTAGGGTGTGGTAGCTATGTAGAGATGAAACGATTAGCTCAGGACAGGGAGGAATGGAGAGCTGCATCAAACCAGTCAAAAGACTGAAGACTCAAACAACATTACTAGCAACCATGATTGTTGACCTAAAAATTAAAAATGTGACTGGGATCATGGTTCAAATGTCAAATGTCAACAACCTTGATGTTAACATGTCTGATAATCATGATTCAAACCAAAATTTCAAGTGTTGTTGAGGCCCATTCAGCTGCTTACTACAATGTGATGTCGACTCAAACGAGACACAATGCGAGGACTTACTTACTTACTTGATTGTAGGATATGTTATCGGTTCAAATGTGTTACAGAAGTGAAGTAAGGCTGTATTCAATCCCAACTTTATATTATATGTACCATTTGCTAAGGGGCATAAGCTTGAATGGACGAATTCAATAAGGTGGGAAGTACGTAGGCAATGTGGCTTATCCTGAAGACAAGGTTTTAATGAAAGATTCTGCTGAAAAGTTCAAGCTAAAATGTTGAAACTTGTAAGGAAATGAAGGGAGTCTTCTTCATCCTCAGCGTTTGTTTCGCCTGGCTACAGGGTCCACTGGTTGAAGATTAACGCATCTGAGGTCTTTGTGTAGCTTATTGGCTCATAGTTCCTTTGGTCTTTAACAAGTACTTGCATATTGTAACCAGTCTTTGTATTCGTGTTGGTTTCTGTCCGCAGTACATGCCCGAACCTACGCTAACGGTTCTCGCGCTTTCTATCTTGGATAGGTGCGACACCAAGCCGCTTCATGATATTGTCATTTGAAACGTGGTCTAATTTAGTGACACTCGCTGTTCACCTTAAGATCTTTCTTTCCATAACGCCTGAACGATGCTCTGCCTCGGACATAGTTGGCCAGCACTCGCATCCATGTAATGCAACAGGACGCATTGTAATGGTTTATTGTATTTAGTGAGTGTTACTGTTAATAGTAAAAGCGCTCCACTGTTGGGCGTTATATGTAATGGTTTAGTGTTCTTAATTCTTGCCTCACTAGTTGGGCGTTATTTGTAATGGTTTAAAGAACTTAATAAGAAAAATGTTAATATTTAAATAGTCGCCCACTTTTGGGTGATCAAAATGAAACATTTAATTGTGTATTAATCTAAGAGTGTATCTGTATTGTTGTCAGCTTCACTAAAAAAAGTACATAATGTGTAGTATCATATGTATTGCCAGGGCGCCAGATCATTTATATATCATGATCAAAATAATATATTAAACCTCGGTTAAACAGAGGTAGAGCATCGAAATTCCTATCTCCAGCCGTAGTGAAACTTACGTAATCTAACCTTACGATAATTAGTTCAGGAGTATGGTGTTGCCTTATAGTAATTTCTAGCTACTAAAGGAAACCAGTCAAACATTTGAATTTAAAATGAATTTAATATATAAAAACAACAAGTGCAAAAAAATATAAAATACTAAAGATAAAAATAATAATAAATTAAAATTAAAGAATCTACTGAATTTACTTGTATTATGGTTCTTGATTGGAAATTGGAGTATACTGAGTTAATTGAATAGAATATATTGAATTTAATAAGCATGATAGCCTTCTGACTGGAGTATAACTGTTTACATCGCTCACCGCATTGAAGATCTTTGTAGTTGGATTGTTGCGTAGAGTTCCAGATGGCCCTGATCATCCTCAAAGTAATTAATTTATATGTGGATGACGGAATAAATTCCAAAAATCATCCCTGTGACAATAGCCTCGTACACATCCATGTCACAGTTTGATGAGACAGAATGTCTTATCAAATTCACATGCTTAATAGTCAACTGTCTAGTTTAGAACTGCGTTATAGACTCCATCTCGCTACAAGTTCCTCTGCTCCACTCAGCATCTCCCCTCTTCTCCAGCAATTCAATAATAATAATCCATTTGGGCGGCCGTCATATATATAACGTTCCCAGGTAAAGCACGTGTATGACCCCTCTTCAGAAGTCGCTAGGCGATATAAGCTCGCCTTTCACATATCAACCATGACAATACTTCTTTGTAGCAATTCTCAGGAGGTCCAGCCCACCTTTAGTATAAAGTTGCAAAGGACTCATTCATCGGCCCAGCATTGTTAGTGGTAAGTCTTCTTAGAATCCCTTCTTAGTATGATTTGTATATTGGTAGAATACTTGATGTGACAGACATAAGTGTCTATTTATGTCATTTCCAAGAAGCCGTGAATACGCCGCCCTTCTGTGAACAACCCTCTTCTTCTCTTGTTCGAATATTCTTCAGAAATAATATTCAGTCAAGCGTCAAACTTATTTCAAATATAATGTGTATCGCTCCAAATCCTTTCAATTGCCATAATATTCTACATTACCGCATAATAATAGATATAAATATATTAGTTAACTAATAAAAGGTAAAATGTAAACTTAAAAAATATTGATAATAATAATAATAATAATAATAAAATATATAAAATTATTTCATTCTGGTCACAAATTGGGACCATCACAGCATGACAGTGCGGTAGATTTTGGACTTCAAGTGATCTATCATACCGCGGTCGCAAGTGACACCAGTTGTCCGATATTTCATCCAGGCAGCATTGATTCTTTTATTGACCTCTTTGTCAAGGCATCCATCGTTCGTGATAGTGGATGTATGATATTTGAATTTTGTCACTCATGGCAGATCTTTCCTACCTACATGCATGAATCGTGTTTTTTGTGTATCTGATGTCATGAATTCCATTTTGTTGAGGCGCAGGCCATAGTGTGCTAGTCCATCACTCCACGCTTGGGCCTGAAGCTGCTGATCTTCCTTGTTCTCGGAGGCTAGCATGATGTCATCAGCATAGAGCAGAGTCCAAGGTAGAGGTAGTTGCAGGTCTGATGTCACAGTGTCCATCACCAGGATGAACAGAAGTGGTTCAGATGCACACCAACAGTGATAGAAAAATCTTCGAATGCAAATGTGGTTGTTTGTAGGTAGTTACTTCGTTCTATGTAAAGAAGCTGCATCCGTTTTACCATAGGGTAAGGTGGTACAATTTCGATCAGTTAAGACAAATCATTCTACCACAGGCGGCGTGCAGAAGCTAGAATGAATTTAAATAGTGGTACACGTTCCTTGAACTATAGTGGATGTATTTTATATATATTACAAAATTACAGTTGTTACTTTAGACATAAGAATAAAACACATAATTTTGTGTAATTGATCAGAAATGTACCTCGTCTGGTACAATCATGATCACCTGTTGGTACAATTTCGATCAGTGGCATCTTCCACATACGAAGTGTTCTTTTCAAACTGGACTAACACACAATTCATGATACCATACATTACATTTCTGGCAACGAATCCAGTCACATTTTTCATTGATTGTTCACTATAATAGTTCATCAAACAAAATCCACACTCATCGTCGTTTGCTGGCGACCTCTTACTTTCTTCTGTGCCTGTTGAAAAAGACGTCCCTTGCTTCGGAGTTTTTCCAGATTATCGTTGGAAGTGAGTCGAACTGATGTTTGCGTTTTCAGGATTAGGGCATAACCCAGCTCTTTTTTTTTGGGGGGGGGGGGTATATTCGTGTTAAGCGACTGAAACGCACTAAACTTTTGTTTACATAGGCAACACTGAAAAATGGCTTCAAACCCCACAATGATAAGCAATAACATTATTAACATTGTTTGACCTAATAATGATAAAGGAAGTGTTTGCTTCTGAATACCATGAACCATAAATATGAATTTGAGTTAGTAACCATATTGTTTATTTCTCAGATATTGGAAACTTAAGAACAGTGTACCATTATTTTCTCTGAATTTAGCCTATAAAAACGTTAGATGCTGAAATCCTTTGAAATACTCATAATTCATTTTTGCTTCGTAATAAGATTTATATTCCAACACAAATAACTGGTTGAATCAATTCCGATCTAAATTGTACTGGTGTATCGAAGTTGTACCTCTCTGCTGATCGAAAATGTACTATTGACATCACTGTATATATCGTCAAGTAGTACCCCACTATGACGAGAGACGGCAGCACATGTCAAGCAGAAGGTCACTCAGGTAGTGCGAGCACAAGCGGAAATCAACAGCATGGTTCTAACCTCATAATATCATGGTTTGCCAGCGTTTAAAAACTAGGCAATTTTATAACAGAGTACAAAACTACATAATTGAACTCATCTAGCTACAAAAAATAATCTGTATATCTGAAGCACAAACCGCTGTATTCGTGATGCAATCACACACAACTCGAGAAGTCCTCCGCACTGTAATGGCATACACAGTCAAGTACTACCAACGCTCCGAAGTGGTAAATATCCGCTAAACCTTAGTTTGATCGGAATTGTACCTATATCGAAATTGTACCACCTTACCCTAATTCTGGCACGCCATGCTTTCGAAGCGCTAGCCAATTAAGATTCTGCACTACTCAGTCAAAGGAAATTAACATGGCTAACACTTGCGAGATTTTGTGAACTTCCAGTATTCCTTCAACTTTCTGAAAATGCTGCTTACAACTGTTGCTATAATTTGTATGTTTATTTCCTTGCTAATATTTGAGTAATTATCACCAAGGCAGACACCAGATTCGTTTCTTAGCACGCTGTTTACAAGCCGGCATGCTTCTAGCGCGGATCACCTGGCAATAATGGTGGGGCTGACATTAATCTGTCTCCCCTGCTCGCTTTCCTGTCTAACTCCCTCCTCTACTGCCTTTGCTGTGTTGTGGTTGAGTGGTCGAAAATAAAACAGTATTCAGTATATTGCATATACGAAAACTAAATGAAAAAAAGAATACAATCATGCGACCGAAATTGCAATGACTTAAATGAGTTCCATGATACCTTATCAGTATTTCTGACCGTTTTAATGCTAAGCTCGTAATCTGCAAGTACCGGTACATGGAAAAACACAAGAAAGACACAATGTTCAAAGGGAGTTCTGAAAGTAAGTTTCGTAATTTTATGCACAACAGATGGTACACCAGGTGACACAAACAATCGCCATAAGAATCCACACATGTGGCTGGTTCAACGGCGGAATAGGCGTCAGCGGAGGGGGAATGATTCATGAGCAGAGCGCCAACGAAGAGAGAGGATCATCAGACCAGAATGCCCGATATCATTCGATTACAACTCACAATGGCAGACAGACATGCACTGACAACGTGGTCGCCAATGGAAGTGCGTGCTGTTATCCGTTATGAATGAGCATGTGGGACGTGTGTGTCAGTCATTCATGAACACCTACAAACTGTGTATTGTCATGACTAGAGCTAGGATTCTTATGTAAATACAGTACATATTCTTTCCCTTATACATAACTAAAAGAGATAAATTTGCATGAATTACAACCTTAGCTATAATTTTAATTACATTTCATTGTTACATATTTTACATATTTGTCCATAATGACATTTTTTACATATATTTACTTTTAAAATGTAAAATTACATATTCTGTCCCATTAATTTACATATTTGATCATAATGGTAGTTTTACATACCTTTACTTCTTTTTTAATATAAAATTATATATTCTTACTGTAAAAAAAGTATTTTACGCAAGTGAAATATACGATAATTGCAGGATGGTCGAACTGCGCTAAGTGGATTAAGCCCAGAAAGTCCAGTCTGCTTGCGCTAATCGGTTTGGAGCGAGAGTGGGGTTTAGCAACCTCTCCTGAAGTGTTGGTTAAGCCATGAGTTGACTGACAGCTAAGTACAACTTGACCCCTAGAGGGTCCGTAGATATAATTAGTGCAGCTAACATGTTATTCATGTACAGTCAAAGAGGTGGAGAATTGCCAGTTATAGGAAACTATAAACTTTGTAAGTGTGAGTCGTAACAACGGGGCCAAAGTGGAGGTGTTCGAACAAAGAATGTTCTGCCCATTTATTTACAAATGCACCTAGTTTAGTAGCAGAAAACATATAAGCATTTTGGTTCGCACGATATCGTTTTAAAATTCACAGTAACTTACATGCATATGTAGACAGTTTTACGAAGCTTCAACATAAAAATTAAAATGTGCAGATCTGAATACGAACTGGAATAACGCCAAAACTTGCTAATAAATCATTGAGATATCAAGAGTAGATGGTGAAGATCAGTGCAGGTTGACATATTCCGACAATATTTACCTTCACGTTGTGCCCGTTGATTACGTGGAGAACAGCCCGAGTTCTTCCTCATAATGGGAGAGAGCACCAGGCAAAATTCCTGGACCAAATAACCACTTTGGAAGGAGCTATTAAACTGAATATTTGGGCTTAAGGAAATGCGGCCTGGCTCTTTAGCTTCACACATGAACATTTGAGCGTTTACACAATCTAATCTTTATTAAATTATCTAACTTTCTGAGTATACATAAATGGAGAAAACACTTTAAATTGAAAATGGTAATTATGTTGGCACAACCTCGTGCTATTTTCAAGAGTTCATAAGTCTTCAATATAACTTGGTTTTGCACTTGAAAATAACATATCAATATAGCTATTAATTTCACTTAAAATGAGGGGAGAGATTATTAAAATAATGTTTAAAATAAAAACACTTAACTTCTATCAATCTATCTGAACGCTCGCTTATCGCAATACACACTGACGATTCGACAGTCTACAGCCCACACGCGGGATACCCCCTTTCAAGGACACAGTGCTGGCAACTAAACTGATGACGCAACCGCTCGCAGCTGCACGTATCTACTGCGTAGAACATTTTCGGGCGCCCTGTATTATCCACTAACCTAGGATTATCGTCATTATCTGATGTTAGCTTGCATAATAAACTTTACAACACAATTGACTAACTGATAAGACTTCATTTTGCAAGTTCAACACATGAACATTATTAATTGTCATAATTCCTTTTCATCATTATCTCCCTTTCGAATTATTATTATTATTAATTCATTACCAGTAATAATTTATTATTTGCTTTGAATCATCACTATTCCCAATTTAATCTGTGCATATTTAATTATTATTAATCATATTTAATTATTTAATATTATTAACTGCTAAACAATTTATTCAAATGATCCTTCATTTCAAAAATATTCATACAGAAATAAATCCACTCAGGGATAAATCTAAAAAACTCCTCCAAATGCACTGAATCAGGAAGCGTAAAAATATTGCAATAATATCCTCAAAATAGATTCGAAATTTACTGAAAATCACTGCTGGTATGAAGTTCTACGATTTTTTCAAAAATGACCGAAGAAATAAATGAAAAAATATACACTGACCTAAAATTTGGGAAATACGGCATGACTAAACTACAGGAAATACAATAGCATTTTGAGATCTTACTTCAAATTCCTCCAGGATGTACGGTAGATTATACCATCTACAAGGTGAATATTGCAGTAATTTCTTCCCCCACGTGGTGTGAGCTCGCCTCCATAAAATCCATGCCACGCCCTGGCCTGGACTGCCAAACGACTTCGGGTAACGCTCCACTCGCCGGCTTCCTCTCGATGTTCCAGAAACTTCCATCATGGCTGGAATGCGGCATGGTCCCTCACTATCTTCATGGGCTGGTAATGGTGACATCCTCCTTCCGCCCCGTCATCTAACCCATCCTCGGTATTTAGTGACTAGCCATCACGTCAGAAAATCCCAAAATATAATTCGTTTGATTTTCGCGATGTTCTGCACACAAGGTCTATGATTGTCCTTCGCCGTTCTTATTAAACATGGTTGCCAGTTCCATTAAATACTTCGCCTTTGCACTGCGCTTATGGTTACACAAAGCATTTTCCAAGTCCTGAACGCACACAGCTAATGGTTGCATGAAATGGTTAGAAAGCACTCCCAAAGTTCATATGCACGTGGCCAACAGTCACTTAATTTGTTAATGACTATCACAACTTCAATGCACTCGGCTAGACGTTGCCTGAATTTCATATCTCGTGGGCTAATATTCTCAAAATATCACAGATCATAATCTACTATTTAGCAATGTTCCCGTGGACTTGAATACATGTTTCACTTGGAACAAGTGCTTAATGGCTGCCAACATGTTCAGCTCTCACTGTCTCTACGCGCAACATAATTCATTTGCTCACATATAATGACTGCTTCAAACATAACATGCACTCCTGAAGCAACAGTTCAAAATAAATGGCAAAGTTTTATACAACTCACAGATGTTCTAAGTCCCAGCATATCACAAATGAGACGGTCAAGGCTCGCCCTCACACGATTTCATACTTAGAATATTCTGGAGCCCGCTTGTATAGTCCGCCCCCCACTGCTGCAACTTGTGATACAATTCACTTGAAAAAAGTTTCATAGCCGTGAAATAAGCTTCACTGAGAACGATATACTGCGCTGAACGATAAGCTCCGCTGGGAATAATAAGCTGCGCTGAACACAATAAGCTCCGCATAGAACAATAAGCTGCGCTGAACACAATAAGCTAACTCCTGGGCTGGTCCCTCTCTTTTTTATACAGGTCGAGCGTGTGACGTGAGTCTTCAATGACATCATACTCTCCTTTAATATCTCGGGAATGCGTACTGCTAATTCCCTGATTCTTTCTGCATAATCCATCTAAATTCAGGGGCTACATCGAGTCATAGTATACTTCCTTCCAGAACAATGAAATAAAAAAGCAAAATATGTTCCAGCACATTCGACGATTCCTCATTCGCTACAGCTGCGCGTGCCTTCCTCGGATTGGCTCTCCGCTTATGAGCGCTAGTTCAAACTCCGCTCGGCGCTCGAATCAAAACCATATAACGACATGACGTGCCCGCACCACGGGTACATACACCCCCTACCATCATAAAAATAAAACTTGACACAAGGTTTTATTTTTCTTCTCCTCTTCATGTCGTTCTTTCACTCTGCATCTTCCTTATGCTTTCCAATGAACCGTGTGATATAATTGAATTATTGTTGATTTGCCTGGTTGGGGCGATTCGAACTTTGCTTTCTTCTTTCATTATTATTCTGCTGCACCCTGATGGTCCTGGTTGAGGATTGTCATAATTTTGAGACTTCAGTTCCCCTAAGAATTTCTGGCTTGCTAGGTGACGTTGCTCTAATTCTTGGCGCGAATTTTGACTTCTGTTATCCGTTTGTTGTCGGTTTTGATTGTAGCGTGAGTTATTATAATTTCCTCTGCCTCGGTTTTGATCCCAATTATTTCTATAATTCCGATAATACTGATCTCCTCCTTGATCATATGGAGAATCACGCCTGTAGTTTCGGAAAAACTCTCTCGAGATAAACACTCTCCTTGGTTTTGTCTCCAATTCCTATTTTCCCCCGTCCTCTGCTCCTGACGTTCCGCCTCGATGACGTTAATAGAATGGGCGTCTGGCTTTACATTCCGTTGAAATAATTGAGCACTGGAATGATCTAGTTGTTGCAGAATTTCACCGAACTCCCCCAAAGAAGTGATTCCTGCAGCGTTTAGAGTGCGCTGTAAGTCAGCTGGGAATTGTCGCGTCAAAGCTGCGATCAATTCATAATCCGGCATTGGAGGTTCTAGGTGTTTTAGTTTTGCAATCAGATTGGTGAAATAACTCGCTTACCTAGTCGGCTGAGATGTTGCGTATCGTTTCGAGTATAATTCGGATCTGACGTTTTGCGGGATTTCTGGTGACCAAAATCGTCTCATCAATGCCTGTGCAAACTCGTCGTAATTGGACATATTGGATTTGAAAGCACGGAACCAAACGAGGGCTGGTCCATCCAAAAGCTTTCCTACAACCCTGATCTCTTTTTCTCGGGTTACTTTTGTATCTCTCATGTAGTCTTTAACATCTCGGAGAAACTCAACTGGTGTGATAGTGCCAACCCCAGTAAATTTGTTGGGTTTGTCTTCAGAAGCTTTCACGATTGTTACATGGGTGGAATCCGCAAATGGTTTGGCACCGAACCCTACACTCGTGTTCTGTGGTGTCCTGGCTCTGTCCATTTAGATTTTATCGCGGCTAATTTTTCCTCAATTTGACGTACTGTTCCGGTCATCTGCTCTAGTTTTTCGGGAGAGAAAGATTATCTTCCCTCAGTAATGTTCGTCCTTAATTTCTGAGTCTTTATGGGTGTCAGTGTGATGCTGTTGTATTTCTCTTGTGTTTGTTTCAATCCTGACTTGAGTTCCTCAATGTCTTTTCTGATCTCTTCATTGAACGATTGATCAATTCTTCCTTGCTGTGTCGTATTATCTGCTACTTGCTCATTTAATTTACGCACGTCTAATTATAACGCCTGCATGTCTTTGATGATAACTTCTATGTCTGTGTTAACCGAGGTACGTAATTCTTCGATTTCCGTGAGTGCCTCCTCATTAATGTTGGAACTAACTTCCTTCCGGACTTCTTCTATGACTTTTTCCTTTACTTCGGTTCTCAATTCCAAAACTATACTACTCTTAAGTTCTTTGGAGACTGTCATGAAAATCCCTAGTGATCTTCTCGGTGACTATCCTAAACATGTGATTCGAATCCTTCATTACCCTGATTTCCATTTCCGCCATGTTTTCCTGTACTGTAGTCACGTTTTTCTCTATACTACTCTCTAATGTATGCTAATCATTTTAATCGCTTCATGATTCAGTTTAGTGATTTGTTGAGCTTGTTTATCACCATCAATTATACGGGCTTCTACACTCAATAAATTTTCCTGAACCCTGTAAACATGATCATTTAATCTCTTTTATAATACATTAACCTTGTCCCCTATTTTCGTTTCCAATGATTCTGACAATCTTTCTCCTAAATCCTCTACATTTGCTTTTAATTCATTCAAGAAGCTAAGTTTCAAATTTTCCTCCAATGACCTATTTTGCTCTAGCATTTTAGATTCCAATGACTTATTTTGTTCGGACAATGATTTATTTAGTTCTGACATTTCAGACGTTTTAGATTCTAGTGATTCGCTTTGCTCAGATATTTTAGCTTTTAAACTATTCTCCAAAGCTTTGTTCTGCTCCTTCGTTTGAGCAGCCACACTTTCCAGCAATAAACGCAATTCTTCCATTTTTGAGAAATATGGCAGATTAGACTAAGTAGACAGAAGGAAGCCTTATAACTAGCATACGTGCTATGTAGTAGCATTCGTATTCCCAAATAAATAAAAGTGGGTGCCCTAACGAAACTGACACTAAATAAAAGAAAATCTACCTAAAAAGTTTGTTTGTGCCTATCAAAATTACAAAAATTTACCTTAAATCCAAAACATCAAACCAGAAAAAGAAAATAGGAGTGACAGATGGTCAAACCTCAAACCTAAAATGCTTGAGCGTTGGTAGCTAATCCAAAGTGCGAGACCTAAAAAACGACAAGAGCCCTATACAAAAATGAGTGAACACGATTGACTCACATAAATGCGCACCAATCGAGTCCCACGTTTGGTTAAGCCAACTAACCTTTCTATATTCTATGTGCCCGTTTGTCCGGAGAAAACCGCCCACATATGCGAGAGCCTCAAAGACAGTTGAGTACGAGACTCGGAAAATCTCAGGGAAAACAGGGTATGGGCTAAGTGGTGCTGAACTGTGCTCGAGACTCACGCCTGAATATAGAAAGGACGAGAAACACACAAAATTTCATAAAAACACACACCGCTTTTATAATAAAAATAAAGAAATCGGTCACTCAAGCAGAAAACTCTCCTGCCTGGATCTGCAGGGTGTAATCATTATCAGTCTAACACCCTGAGACTCCTGACTAAGAAAATGAAATTAAACTAAGTGCACTTTCTATCATTGAATGTCTTATAAACTAAGAATGTTCATCGTATCCATATTCAAGGAACTTAAACTACTGTATTTACATTAATCAACATTTTTAAAACTTTCACCATTTTTCAAATATTACACGAGGCACTGTTATCGGAATTAGTTTTCATTTCAAAATTAAATTCTTCAGATAGCACTCAATTATCACGTTAGCTATTCACCACTTACTACTCATAAAAAACTATCACTTAAATTATCAGCCAGCTGTTCCAAAAAATGTCGTAATAAAATTGCAATTCAAATTATCAGCGTGACAGATTTTAAGCGGCCTCGGTGGCGTAGTCGGTAGCATGTTGAGCTTCTATTCCCAAGATAGCGGGTTCAAACCCGGCCGAAGCCGTCGGATTTTTAAGAGCGTTAAAATCCCTCAGTATGCCTTCCTTCAGAGGGGAAGTAAAGCCGGCGGTCCCATGTCATAGATTTATGGCATGTTAAAGAACCTTCCACTAATTGCACTTGTGTGAAGCTAAATTGGATAGGTTAAGAATGTAAACAACGCTCTTAGGTTTCTACGTTCGTTGCCAAGAGCCGACTGCGGTGGCGTCTAGTAGCTAAGTTCTGAACTTGGCCTAGTAGTCGTTGACGTTGGTGCTCGGCGGCAAAAGTAGGAACTATTTGAAAAATTCTAAGTTGCAGTATTTAAATTAAAATACAGATAACACACACTATTACAGTCATCACTATTAACACCGGTTATCAGACATATTCTACACACACCCAAAGTACACGGGGCTACATGACCGCGTTGTCGCAGCCCCTAAACTTAAGAACCAACCAACCACAGATTTTAAGGATTTGATCTTAATCAATAGATAAATATCCCATGGAAATCTGATATCAATGGCAAGACATGTTATTATTATTATTATTATTATTCTGAACATAACTGTAACAGATGATATTAGATTATATGCAGAAAAGTAATTCCCTATAATTTCAAATCTATCGTGACCTTCGTCAAACATCTGCATTCATCATATTTCACCATAAATCATTTATTATTTATACCACCAATTCGCTAGCAACAATAATCATCATTTTCTTAATTACGGTGCATTCAAGCTCCACGGCCTGATGCTCAACATCATACAACATGACAGTGTTATATCCTTTGACACGCCCGTTTAAACACTGAATGCCGAAACTTCGATACCTATTATTACTGTCACGATCTTTCCTTCCATTATATTTCTGTAAATATTGTAGAGACGTTAATTCTCATTTTTATGACCCAAAAACATCTCCAGTCAAATCAGTTCTAAACCATTTTAGGTGTTACTCAAAGTTTTATCCATTAACCTAGGATTATCGTCATTATCTGGTGTTAGCTTGCATAATAAACTTCACAACACCATTGACTAACTGCTAAGGCTTCATTTTTCAAGTACACACATGAACATTATTAATTGCCATAATTCCTCATAATCATTATCTCCCTTTCGAATTATTATTATTATTATTATTATTATTATTATTATTATTATTTTTAATTCATTACCAGTAATAATGTATTATTTGCTTTGAATCATCACTATTCCCAATTTAATTTGTGCATATTTAATTATTATTAATCATATTTAATTATTTAATCATATTAACTGCTAAACAACATATTCCAATTATCCTTCATTTCAAAAATATTCAAACACAACTAAATTCACTCAGGGATAAATCCAAAAATACTCCTCTAAATGCACTGAATCAGGAAGCGTAAAAATATTGCGATAATATCCACAAATAGATTCGAAATTTACTGAAAATCACTGCTGGTATGAACTCCTACGATTTGTTCAAAAATGACGGAAGAAATAAATAAATAAAATATACACTGACCTAAAAATTGGGAAATACCGTATGACTTAACTACATGAAATACAATAGCATGTTGAGATCTTACTTCAAATTCCTCCAGGATGTACGGTAGATTATACCATCTGCAAGGTGAATATTGCAGCAATTTCTTCCTCCACGTGGTGTGAGCTCGCCTCCATAAAATCCATGCCACGCCCTGGCCTGAACTGCCATACGACCTCGGGTAACGCTCCACTCGCCGGCTTCCTCTCGATGTTCCAGAAACTTCCATCATGGCTGGAATGCGGCATGGTCCCTCACTATCTTCATGGGCTGGTAATGGCGACATCCTCCTTCCGTCCCGTCATCTAACCCATCCTTGGTATTTAGTGCCTAGCCATCACGTCAGAAAATCCCAAAATATAATTCGTTTGATTTTCGCGATGTTCCGCACACGAGATCTTTGATTGTCCTTCGCCATTCGTATTACACATGGTTGCCAGTTCCATTAAATACTTCGCCTTTGCACTGCGCTTATGGTTACACAAAGCATTTTCAAAGTCCTGAACGCACACGGCTAATGGTTGCATGAAATGGATAGAAAACACTCCCAAAGTTCATAGGCACGTGGCCAACAGTCACCTAATTTGTTAATGACTATCACAATTTTAATGCACTCGGCTGGACGTTGCCTGAATTTCATATCTCATGGGCTAATATTCTCAAAATATCACAGTTCATAATCTACTATTTGGCAATGTTCCCGTGGACTTGAGTACATGTTTCACTTGGAACAAGTGCTTAATGGCTGCCAACGTGTTCAGCTCTCACTGTCTCCACACGCAACATAATTCATTTGCTCACATATAATGACTGCTTCAAAAATAACATGCAATCCTGAAGCAACAGTTCAAAATAAATGACAAAGTTTTATGCAACTCACAGATGTTATAAGTCCCAGCATTTCACAAATGAGACGGTCAAGGCTCGCCCTCACATGATTTCATACTTAAAATATTCTGGAGCCCGCTTGTATAGTCCGCCCCACACTGCTGCAACTTGTGATACAATTCACATGAAAAAAGTTCCATAGCCTCGAAATAAGCTTCGCTGAGACCGATATACTGCGCTGAACAATAAGCTCCACTGAGAACAATAAGGTGCGCTGAACACAAGAAGCTCCGCTGAGAATAATAAGCTGCGCTGAACACAATACGCTCCGCTGAGAACAATAAGCTGCGCTGAACACAATAAGCTAACTCTTGGGCTGGTCTCTCACCATATTATACAGGTCAAGCGTTTGACGTGACTCTTCAATGACATCATGCTCCAACGTTTCTCCTTTCATATCTCGGGAATGTGAAGTGCTATTTCCTTGATTCTTTCTGCATAATCCATCTAAGTTCAGGGGCTACATCGAGTCATAGTATTTTTCCTTCCGGAACAAGGAAATAAAAAAGCAAAATATGTTCCAGCACATTCGACGATCCCTCATTCACTACAGCAGCGCACACCTTCCTCGGATTGTCTCTCCGCTTATGAGCTCTTGTTCAAACTCCGCTCGGCGCTCCATTCAAAACCATATAACGACATGCCGTGCCTGGACCGCGGGTACAACGTCCAGTTTGGAGTGAGGGGAGGGGGCAACTAACCTCTGCTAGGATTTCCTAATTGACCCCCATGGAGAAAACCCATTTGGTAGGTCAATATTGAGTGTCAACACTACCTGAGGGAAGATGATGGGGAAAAATGAAGTAGGTTTAGGAGTAGGAACAATTTTTGGGAAAGAGGAAGAGAATCCAATAAAAAAAGAGCACGAAAATAGTGATCTAACGACAAGTTATGCTGGGCAGAGCCCGTGAAGTAACTCAAATAAGAGGGAGCTCGGTCACCGTCAGTTGAGAGAGCAGCGGGAGCTACGGTTACCTGCAAGATATCGCTATGTATTCTTTCCCGCCCCCCGAGCTGGGATTTGGGTACTATGGGGATAGGTAGTACGCTAGAAAGCAAGGATATATTAAAGGAAGTGGATTTATGCGGTTTCCCTTCAAAAGGGTTAGATTTTACTAAGCATTCTGAAATGCTGGAAGGATTTGAATTTGCCGTAATATGTTTATTACTGGACGCTGTTTGATCTCCGGCAGAACAGTCGAATGCCCCCAGAGTGGGAAGAGTTAAAGCAACTCTAGTGCCTTTAGCAATATTTTTACTGTCATTAGTGAGAATCTTTTAAGAATACCAATTGTTACCCAGCAGGGTGCCGACTAAAAGCTTAGAATGGAGGAAACCCTCAGATCTAACTTAAACAAAACGACAATTTTGAAGAGTGAAACACAAGTTAGAGAGAAAGTCTCTACAAATAGGAAGCTGGCGGAGCGAGCTACACTTGCCTTAATGATTTACTAGAATTAACTGTGAAGAGCTAAGAGGAACTTTGCAAATGTTGTTATTTGAAGTTTCGTTTTAAACGCAACAAATGGTAAAGTTTTTATTGATTCAGTGATTGCCTTTTTTATTTTGAAATAGGAAATAATTTTGGGAGAAGAATCAGGGAAGAGAAGGTTCTGCCTAACCTTTTCTCTAGTAATAGAGATAGCAACAAAACAACAAATTATTTATTTAACAGTTCATAGAATTTGGAAAAATTAACAATTATTAGATTTAGAATCTTATTTTGAGTTAAGAACAACTTTTTATTTGTATTTTGTTTACAAATTTCGAGGTATAAGTCCTAATTTTTGGACATTTACAATTGACAAATAATTTTAAACAATTTAAATGGTTTTGTACCTATTACGAGCACTAAACCTGTACAAAGGTTGTACGATGTGCTTAAAATTAAGAAATTTAAAGTTTGTAATGACAATTGTAAAGTAATTATAACTTTGATAAATTAGTTAGGTAGGCTACAAGCGAAAAGGCTATAAACAAATAGATTAAATTCCTGATCGTCGCAGGAGGAAAAAGAAGATTTACAGGCGGAGGTTACCGCTATTAATTAAACAGAGGTTAATAAATTTTACATTCAAAAGAGTCATGTCGTATTAACGATGCCTGGAACAAAATAGAAATCAGGTACAAAAGTTTAACAATTAGAAGATTACCAATTCCTGAACCAGCAGGATAAGAAAAAATAAGATTAACAAATGGTTACTATAACCATTTCTATTTAAGCAGAATTAAATTAAATTCAACCTGGATTAAACAAATTAGGCAAACATTAACAATTAGAAAATTAGAGTTTCCTGATCACAACAGGAAAAATTACGTTCTAACGTGGTCTCTAGCCACGGTTATTTTTACAGAGTGAATAAGTGGTACATGGAGACAAAATGGGAAGGCGCCTAAATTTGGGCGAGGCCTCGTAGGGTAGTAACTAGATATTTAGAT
The DNA here is from genome assembly GCA_946902985.2 of Meconema thalassinum. NCBI lineage: Eukaryota > Metazoa > Arthropoda > Insecta > Orthoptera > Tettigoniidae > Meconema > Meconema thalassinum. Next base: position 590,552,997 of record OX336389.2, on the reverse strand, counting down.
TAACTTAAATTTGATAGTAAAAGGTATTTGGGGAAGAGGAGACAGGGATTTATAGTTCTGGCTAATTTATTTCTCTAACGAACGCGACGCAGTTGAAGTTAGCACACACGCACACTCGAAGCACTGATAGTTTGTTGATAGATTGTAAACTTTCACTATTGTAGTATATGTAAGTTCGTTAAATTGCACTTTGACAAGTTTTACCAGTATGTAGTCTTGAGAATGTAGTTTATTGCGTTAGAAAGTTTTTGAATTTAGAATAGGTTTTGACCGTAGAAAGCTTGTTTTAAATGGAAATTTCCAGAGCTGTGATGACATTTGAATAGGGCGTTAGAAATCCCACGGTGGAAAAGGTTAAATTTATAGACAGCTATGAGTATTAGCAGAAATGCCACGGTGTAGGGAAGGTATCCCCTTTATTTCGTTAAAGAAGTACTAAATTTCATGTTTTAAAGCAAGCTTGGTTAGCTAAAGCATGACAAAGAAACACGTCACACCCTGCCGGAGACTCAGTGGCTGGACTTATGTTTATTTCAGTTGTCCAGTGAGTGCCTGAGACTCTACTTTTCAACTTGTTGTCCAGAAAGGCTGCTATATTTCCTCCCACCCCTCAAACAAAAAGTTCCCCTCACAATGCTCCTTGAGTTCGTACGTTCTTCCATTTGTGATGCCTCGTGTAACGTCAAAATTATCATCGAAGTTAAAGTTGTGGGTTACAATAGATGATTCGTCCACTACTGATGGAGCTGTGGTTCTCTGCCAAGCGTGTAATAGGAAGATTACATGTTCAATGAAATCACAACTTCAACAACATGTGCGCAGTGCCCGGCATACTAGGAGCAAAGCACTACAAACATCCAAGAAGCAAGTCCTTCCATCTGAAATACAACAGTCTTTAAGTCCAAGGAATGAATTCTTCTGTGCCATGTGTACTGCTATAGATGCCGCAAATATCCAATGGTACAAACTCCAGGTAAATAAATATTGCGCATACTAGAGAAATATTGCGGGAGGCAGATACCTAACTATTCTACACTCCGAAGAAACTACCTGCATGTGTGTTACGAAGAAGCGCTGGCATACATGCGACGTAGTATAGGCAGCAACAATACACGGATTGCTGTAAATGAAACTACATATGTGAACCTTTTGATTGGTAAGCTGGATGGAGAAGAACTTCCTACACCTTTTCTGATTTCTTTGAAAGTGCTGGAACACACAAATCATGCAACAGTGGCTCATTTTGTGAATGATGGAATTAAAGTATTTTGGTCTGAAGGCGTTCAAGAAGATACAGTTCTTGTTCTTTATTCTGATGCTCACCGTATATGCTTTACGCGTGTTCTATCAAAATATGAACCATTTCACCTGTCTTGCCCATGGACTGCAACGTATCGCTGAAGAAGTGCGAAGTAAATATCCTCATGTAAACAGTATTATTTCAAACACCACGAAAGTATTCGTTTAAGCCCCCCAAGGAGTGTTGCAATACAGAGAACAATTGCCAACCGTGAAATTACCCCCTCAACCTTTCCTGACTAGGTGGGGTACGTGGATCAAAGCTGCCTGCTTTTTAAAGTGAACATTTTAAAGATATGAAGTCTGTGATAGATACGTTTTCAGGTAAATCAGCAGTTTCAGTGAGAGATGCCCAAAGTGCTTTCAGTGATTCTCAAGTACAGTGCCAATTAGCTCATATCCAAAGAAATGTTGGATTCATTGCTGACAATATTTTAAAATTAGAAACGTTTGGCTTTCCATTGAAGAAATCACTGCACATTGTGGAAGATGTGAAATAAAGGTTGTGCTCTTGAAGGGATTAGAAGTAATGAAGAAATCTGAGTCTGGCTTCTTCACTTTCACTGCAGTGTGGAAGATCCTCAGCAGCGAAGAAGAGAGTCCTGCAGACGATATCTCTCCTGAAAATTGTAAACTACTTAAATTTGCACCAGCAACTTCCTGTGACGTGGAGAGATCATTTTCTGTATACATAAATATTCCCTCTGATCGGCGGCATTCCATGACAATAGAAAACTTGGAGATGTATCTGATAGTTCATTGCAATTTGGAGTGAAGTAAGTAGATTGAGGTCTTCAAAGTAATATTTAGTGAGCAGATAGTTTAAACAGTGACTATGAAAATTATAATAATTGTGAAAATTCTATTAAATTTTGCAATTTTTCATACATAATAATGGAATTTATTTAAGTTTGCTATTATATGGGCATGCTTAATTAATTACTGTGCCACACGTTATTTTTCAAAATACAATGAATAAAATGAGGAACCTGGGTCCATTATTTACATAAAAAGTAAATTAAATTAATATTATATATTTTAAGATTTTTAAATGTGAAATTACATATTTCACCTAATATTATTACATAAATATGTATATATTTTGCATGTTGATATTACACACAAATCCTAGCTCTAGACTCATGTTTCATAAAATAGTGGGCGTTGCATGTTCAGTGTAGGACGCAGCGTGTGGAGGATGAAGATCGAAGTGGGCGTCCCTCCAGATCCACGAATGAAAACAACATTGCTCGAGTACAGGACATGGTGTTAGTGGATAGGTGCATAACGGTGGCAGACGTGGCATCCACACTGTGTATTGGTCGTGCCAGGGTCCATCACATGCTCCATGATGTGTTGGGTTACCTAAAAGTGTCCGCAAGATGGGTAGCGAGAAACCTGACCGCGGAACACAAGAGTGCAAGAATGGACATCATCCTCGAGCAATTGGTGTGATACGCGTGAGAGTGAAATGAGTACCTGTTCGGAACACAAGAGTGCAAGAATGGACATCATCCTCGAGCAATTGGTGTGATACGCGTGAGAGTGAAATGAGTACCTGTTCAGAATCATCACGGGCGATGAGACATGGGTGCACCACTTCACCCCCGAAACCAAAGCCGCCTCAATGATGTGGAAGCATCCCATTCACCAGTGAGAAATAAAATTTAAAGTGGCACCCTCTGCAGGAAAGGTGATGGCCAATGATCTGGGATGCACAAGGTGTGATTCTCCTCGATTTCCTCCATGAAGGGACCATCATTGCGCAACGCTGCTGCAACACCCTCACTAACCTCAGGTCCTCCCTTTGGTGAAAGAGACCAGAGCTCTTACTGTAAGTGAAAGTGTTGTGCTCTTGGAGAGCAATGCACGACCACACACAGCAAGGCTCACACAAGATCAGATTCGTCGCTTCAGATGGGAGCGATTGAATTACCCGGCCTACAGCCCCATTCTTGCCCCATTGGACTTTTACCAGTTCCCTGCATGGAAAGTCGCACTCTCGGGACATCACATTCAAATCAATGCTGAGGTGGAGCAGGCTCTGCGACAATTCCTTGCATCCCAGGGCACCGAGTTTTACCAGAGTGGTTTCTTCAAACTGATTGCACACTACAAGTTTCTCAATGTCGGTGGCGACTATGTCGAAAGATAGTGCAAAGTGTATAGTCCATGATGCCATGATGTATGTCCGTTTGGCAAGAAAGTGTCCCTGTGAAAAAAATGATGAAACTTATTTTCGAAACTTCCCTCGTATATGTGTCGGACAACCAACGCATTGGACAAACAGTTTGGTTGTTTACATTATATTCGGTGCGTTATCGATACCAACTTCACTCGGAGAGACGCGATGAAGTGCTGTCGCAGCCCAGCCAAGGCAGGCATATTGTGTGTGTACGAAATTACATTATCAAATTTCAAAATAATTGAAAAATTGATTCGGTTAGCTCAATTCAATTGTCAGTGTTTAGCCCCGTTGCACCTATGGGCTCGTCAGTTTGTATGGTACACCTCACCAAGACACTTGGCTAGTACATTCTCTGAAGGCCACTGCAAGACCCAAATGATGCCACGAGCAGTGCCAATGTACTATGAGAGACAAGCTCCCTTTTCCAAAATGTTCCCTTACCTTGGCTATGCGTAATGGAATTACTGTTTTCCGAAGGATACAGAAGATTTATTTTTCCGAATGAGCCTGATAACACATTATCAAATTTCAAAACATTTGAAAAATTGATCCGGTTAGCTTAATTCAATTGCCTCCACTGGCCTACAGATTGATGTACCCATAAGTTTTGACTTAAGTAGTGATACAATATACAAATCTAAGATAATATTGCTTTTCAGTTGGTCAACACATTTATGTGCACACTTAAACTGGGTAAGGAATGACAATTGTTTATGACAGTAACTAATCTGGAAAAGAATCGTTTATTAATTACACATTCTTATAATAAGTGGTTTAATAGAATAGAAGTGACACTATTCCCATTAACTGAATAATGTTTTTGTTATTATGTTAATTATTTTGGCCCCTATCATACTTAACAGACCATACTGTCTGGTACCCTGCCACTTGCCACCCTGAGCACCATTTAATCCATCTGACTTTGTGTCACTATTATCCGATAATATCCCTGTGATATTGACAGGAGATTTTAACTCTAAGATTAGGCTATGTAATAGACGATACACCAAAGCCAGAGGCAGAAAATTATAGAAATTCTTCAGTGATCATGATCGTCTTATCTGTGCAAAGCCAGAGTAGTCTTACTTTTCTTTTGATCCAAATCATCTACCAGATCTCCTTGATTTTGCCATTAATAAAATGCAACATCCCAATCTCACAGCTCAAAAAACAGATGACGAGCCTATCGTCATCACATTAGACTCTAACTTTGCCCATTCCCGCATCAAAAATCTTCTTCATCTACGCAGGTGCCATAGAAGAGCCTGGCGCAAGAATCAGGCAGCTCCACCTTTTGGTCAATTTCGAATTTTATCTGTACGCTAACATAAAAAAGCTCTATCAGTCGGTGTAAGAACTGTACTGCTCCAATGATTTGGTGCGTAATAAAAGAAGCTATCTCTGCTGGTGCATATACTCCGACAGGTCATGGAGTAGTCTCGTTCTTACAGCGGCTATAATTCAATGTTCGGCCACTCGGCAAGAGAGAATATATTTGCCACAAGATTATCGTGACCTGGTACAGAATGCAAGTCACAAGTCCATGGTTCATGATGTAACACGAACTTCAAAATCTTCTTCCAACAAAAGGTCAGTACTAACAAAGGTGCAACGTTCACAGTGTCAAAATATAGATACGTTGGATACAACAGCAATGGACTGTCGTACAGTGTCAATACGAGTACCATGGTAATAGATTTCTTTGTTTTGGAGAAAGCAGGAGCTACGCTGTCCTTACCAGACGCATCAAGTCTTCTACATCGCAGTGTCTTAAAAGTCAACACAACTAAGACAAAGTATGTTAAAGATATAGCTTCGAAGTATGTTCCACCTGACTGTTTGAGGTTCTACAACCAGATAGTAACAACTGGGAGTGATGATGACATTTACTCCGACAGTAAGTCTGCTACATTCACAAAAAAAAGTGTGATAACTCAGGTAAATAGTACTGGTTATTGCATTCTCCATAGTACACATAGTATACCATAGCACGAAACAAGACAGCTCCAGTGGTTGTGTGAATAAACTGAGAGGGGTCCAGTAACACAAAACATATCATTTCCACTTCAATATGTATGCTACTGTTGCTTCTTCTTAATGTACGGAGATAACCCTTACTTTTTCAACATGTAGTTATGTAGTTACTTTATTCAATTTCTTGTGTCTTCTGAAAAAAAAATTATACTTTGGAGTCGTCTGGCTCTTGTGCCAGGTTCTTCAATTAGGACTTACATCGCCACATCCTTCAGAATTCCGTCGCTGGAAATCCTAGCACCCCCAGCAAAAGAGACGTTGGTTCCCTTGTAGTGAAGCCCACTACATCCCTCCAACACGCAGCCTATACAGCCACTACCGGCCCCTTACACAAACACAACACACCTACAATTCCTCCCGCCGTTAAGACTTTAATCAAAAGGGAAAATATGACAAGGTTAGACTAACAAGTCACGTGTGATCTCCGGCTGAAGACAGACCGATACCGGCATTGGTTTCCCTGTAGTGAAACCCACTACATCCCTCCAACACGCAGATTATACGGCCACTACCATCCCCACACACAAACACAACACACCTACAATTCCTCCCGCCGTTAAGACTTTAATCAAAAGGGAAAATATGACCAGGTTACACTAACAAGTCACACGTGATCTCCGGCTGAAGACAGACCGATACCGACTTAAGCATAAAATTCACGTAAGCCATGAAAAACATCCGTAACAAGACATGGTAAAATAGATTAATTAACACAGTTTGAAACTCCAGCTCATCCTATATGGTCAGATGACAGAGTTGGATAAAATACTCTCAAAATATATTTCAGATACAAAGTACGAAATGCTCACAAGAAAGTATTTTAGATACAAAATACTGTACACTTACAAATTTCCGTAAAATACAAAATAGTACTTTAAAATACAATTCAAAATACAAAATACTTCCATTAAAATATGCCTCTCATCCATTCGAACTGTTCAAAATAACAACTATATATTACTACTAGCAACCCACCCCGGCTTCGCCTGGTATCTTTAACGGTTTACCCAGCATAAGCCTAAACTTACAAGGCATAATTATATTTTTTTTTCGATTTCAATGAACTATGAACTATATTTGTTTTCCATCTCGGCATGACGGGTTAAAATCACCGACTGGACTATTAATTATATTATCATGGAGATAGCATGTGCAATGAATTCTTGTCAGACGTAATTTAAGAATGGCGAGGTGCATGAAATACAAATCCACCTTCCATCCAATCTAAACTTGACAGTGTATTCTGTGGAACGAAGGCTGAAACTGGGGTGATAGGCTCGCGCATTAGCTAGCTCGTAAACTGTCTATGAAGCTAGTAATAGAATGGAGATTGTTGGAAGAAATTAAAACGTAAAAACACTTATAGTGGGCGATGAATTGAAGATGGAGATCAGTCACGGAATTTTATGTAGAACGTTTCATGCTGAACAATTCTTACACTCATAGTATATAGATATCTTCAAGGGTTTACTCAGCGTAAGCTTAAAAGGCGCACGGACGGTAGGTTTCTTTTCGACTCGATTCACTGAAATCGTTACTGCTCGGCCTCCTTTGGTCATAAATACATTATTTTCTACAGAAACCTTCCTCGAGAAATCCATTACAGGATCGTGAAAACAGCATCAAAATTCATTCAGTGGTTTTCGAGATTACCCGGAACATCCAAGAATCGTGGACTTAGTTTTATACTAAGAAGAGATTATAGATATTACTATTATTATTGACCTAGACGGATACGCGCATTAACGGGCAAGGCCAAAGGTTCAAATCCCACCGTCATCTAAGAAAGACTGCTACCAAACTCAAGACACGGAATAACATTTTCCGAAACCTTTGTGGTACCACATAAGGTCCAGCACCAATACTCTCCGCTGTCCAGCTCTATTTTCTAGTCTCTTCTATCCCTGAATAATATGTCCCAGTTCGATAAATAGCTTTCTCTTGTTTTTGTTGATTCATTTAGGGGCCTTGGGACTTCGTAGACATGTACTTGGGTGTGTAAAGGATTTGTCTAATGACGTGTGTTATTGTGATGGCTATATTAGTGTGTATTGACATATTACCAGCTATTCTTCAGTGTTGCCTTAGTAGTACCATCTGGCTGCGATAGTAGTGCTGACAGACAACAAAAATGAGGCATATCATTCAGGACTGCCCTCTGAGATCCTACAGTGCTGCTGAAAGAAATCTGTACCAAGGAACACCACAGTCCAACTGACAACACATTATAAACAAACAAACAAACAAACAAACAAATAAATACATTTAAATAAAATTAAATGATCCTACCTCCTCAGGATTCTAGTTATCCAGACCTGGAAAGGTTGTCTCAATTTTTATTATATTATTATCACTGTTATTATTACCAACCGACAGCGGTAGCTGGGACCAGTACTTTGGGAGACGTGGGCTGGGTCCACACCACCCTTGATTTTTTTTCCGTGGTTTCCTTCTTCAGTGAAAATAAACTAAACCAAAACCCCGTGTCCCTTGGCTTAGCGAACGCTGCTCAGCCATTTGACCTGCAGATCAGCGCGTCGAGTCCCCTCGGCTGTTAATCTTGGTCTCCTTGACCGGGGCGCTTACTCGCTCTCAGACAGCTACTCCATTGTCGTCACGAGGCTGAGTTCACCCTGTTCCAGCCCTCACGTCAGTTTCTAAAATCCCTGACGAAGCCGGGAATCGAACTCGGGGCCTCCGTGTGCGAGGCAAGCACGCTGCCCCAACATCACACAGTGACGTCCTTCTCTAAATAACGGAACCTCGCCAGGGCCGTCTGACGGAAGGAGAGCAATACGTTATGGCCAGATGTCTAACATCTACCGATTACGCAAGAGCGGGTCGGGAAGCGCCAGATGCTGTCATAGCACTGATTACATACGGAGCTGGCAAGATACCTTAGTTGGGAGAGTTAAAACTTGTGGTTGAGTACTGTAGCCTATCTCATATCCCGTGACCAGGGTTAGGTATGGAACAAAACATCGAATTTTCCAAGTGGAAACTTGTTTTCTCAAGAAGTCTTACAATAAATGTGTTCGTAAGTTTCAGTGCCGTGCGATTTTTACTTGCGGGGGAATCTCAAACAAAGTGCATACAGAAACAATCCGCGTACTCTAGAGGCTCTCGAGAACAAAATAACTGCACTGATACGAAATATCAGCAAGGATGAATTACAGCGAGTGTACCAAAACTTCCTACGTTGGTGCAATGTGTGTTTAGAAAACGAAGGACATCATTTCCGGTAAGTACACTGAAATTCATGTAAGTAATGATGATTATTAAATATGTTATTGGGCACTACGTTGCCTCTAGCGCCTTGCTCGACAGGTACCTACACAAAGTGGTCCGGCCGTCACGCGGCGACTGCGAGGTTCCATTCTATAGAGAAGCACCTCACGGCCGCTTCTTTCCAATGCCTTGCCTAGTTTCATTCACCTTCACTCATTTCAACTCATTATCTCCTCTCATGAGGCTGGCGTCAGTAAGGGCATCCGGCCGTAAAATCACTCACCACAGGAAATAAAAACATCATTGCATCTCATCCCCAACCCCGTTGAAATGGGAACAATAAGTTGTGGACATACATTTGATTATTAATATTATTATTATGCTTTGTTAACGTAGACAACCATTCCAAGGCAATTTAAGAGATTCGGGTTTCGATTTCTGGCACTGACAGCGGCCATTCTCGGCGTGGTATTTGGATTTTTCCCACTCTCCGTCTAGGCACATGCCGGAAAGGCAACATACTTCAAGTCCTGTGGCATCTGCTCATTTCTAGACCATAATAAATACAGCCACGCAAACTACTACAGACGCCACACAAACACAGGTTATCAGACAAATTAACACACACAAATACATGGGGCTTATGATCAAGATTTAGTCCTACCAATAACAACCGGCATACTTATTTTTCGAGCCGGCCATGTGGAGTTGGAGAAGCGTGCCTGCCACCCAATCGGAGTCCCCGGGTTCGATTCCTGGCTCCGTCAGGGATAGCTGGAACGGGGTGCACTCAGCACAGTGAGGCAGTGCCCCGGTCATGGAGAGCAAGATTAACGGCCAAGGGTACCCGACCTGCTGACCACGCGCCACCCCATAATTCGCTGGCTAAATGGCTGGTCAGCGGTCGCTTGGTAGGGCTGAAGTGGCCACGGGGTTAGTTTTGGTATACGGTATACTTATCCTTTGGTGGCTCGTGGCGCAGTGGCTAGCATTCATGACTCTCATCCCTGAGGTCCAGGTTCGATTACCATCTCTGCCTAGAAATTTAATCCTGGTCTGAGGGCTGGAATGGGGTATATTCTGCTTAGGGAGGCAAAACTGAGAATCCTCGAAGTGATTTCCTGTTGTTTTCTCACTTCTACTTCAAACAAATGTCGCGATGGTTCCTAAATTAAGGCCACGGCCACTTACTTTCTTATCCTCACCTGAATTACAAATACACATACTACTATAAAGGTACAACAAACAAAAGAACCCTCGGCTACTTCGGTTCGCGCAGCTCACATCGGCTCGTCCCGATCTCCCCCGACAATCTCTACTTAGTATAAAACCGAGTCCCCGATTCTTGGATGTCACAGGTAATCTCGAGAACCACTGGATGGATTTTGATGCGGTTTTCACCATTCTGTAAAGTATTTCTCGAGGACACTTTCTGTAGAAAATAACTTATTTATGATCAAAGGAAGCCAAGCAGTAACGATTTCAGGGAAAAGAACTTGGCGTCCGTGCGCTTCTTAAGCTTACGCTGGGCAAACCGTTAAAAATATCAGTATACTATGAGCGTAAGAATTGTTCAGCATGAAAAGTTCTACAGAAAAGTCCGCGAGAGCATATCTCTATCTTCAATACATCGCCCACTATAAGTGTTTTTAGACTGGATAGAAGTGGTCTTTGTGTTCCATGCACCTCACCATTTTTAAATTACGTCTGACAAGAATGCGTTGCACATACTATCTCCATGATAATATAATTAATAGCCCAGTCAATGATTTTCACCCATCATGCCGAGACGTAAAACGGATATACAGTAGGTCGCAGTTCATTGACATCGAAAAAAAAAGCGCTTATCACGTAAAGCATTCGTAACTGTTCCCGGGCGCGGCTGGCTGTCAATCGCCATCACATACCATATCGTAAGTACCTGCAGCCAGATGTTCGATTGAGGTTATTCTTTCATTAATGCTGCAAACGCAATGCAATTAAAAGAACGAGAGTAAATGTAAAGTGACCGAAAGTATTAAGCGCGGAGATAAATGAAAATACAGTATTTATGATTTCCTAGTTGTAAACTATGTTTTAAAGAAATATACTGTTCCAATAAGCGTACACACACAGAGGCTATAATATCAACAACACGAAATAATGCATCAGGTGTAGAAAACTTCAGACGACCCTTGGCCATAGACGTTTTCCCTTCCGCTATTATACGCTTCACGAATGACTTTGAAACACCCGTTGCTTTACTTGTTGAAGCCACAACATTATAATTGAGTTTATGAACGGTTTTCTGTTCTCGTAGGTGAGCAGTTACGTTATAGACTATTTCTCTACATTGTCCCCTTAATGGTCGTCCTGATTTGCTACCATACTTCGAAGTAGAAGCCATAACGAAACTCAAATGATACTATTACTAGAATAGCATGGTACACAACACTATATACATAAACACATTTACAAATAAAGTATACGCTATACGACAAGGTATTATAGGACTACAATAAAGAAAACGTATATAAAACTGAGAAAATAATAAGAGCGCGAAATTGGATTGGCCTCGAAGCTGTTGGCAGCGTATCTCCGCAGTGTGTTCGGTAAGGCAGCCAGACAGCATGTGACCCCCTCTACCGCTCCTCTGTGACGTCGCACATCAACTCAGAGTGAATGCGCGGGGAAGTGAGCTTTGCGCAGGTACTTTTGATAGTTGCCACCTTTTTTTTAATGATGCGAGCTGAAGAGTTGGCTAGCGGGACGGGGAAGCAGCTTTCTCTCTCAAGCCTGTCACTCAGATACATACAGACCCTTATGGACGGAAGCGAGGGGGTAGGGGTGAGTGGCGGGTTTCAGCCACATTCCTCACGCAACGCTTCTCTCTAGCTCCCATCAATACAGATTCCACAATAACACAGGTTATCAGGCAAATTTCACACTTAACCAAGTACACGGGACTACTGTAAATGACCACGATGTTCAAGTTCCTCAACTGAAACAACAACTTGCCGCATTTAGTACAGCCCTTATGAGAGCACTTCCGGGAATTTCAGAGAATTCTAGTGAACAGGTTCAGACAACTACTTACATTTTGTAATTTCATACCTTTGTAGCCTGAGGCTACTGGTTGGAAAAGTTTGCAAGATTAACCACACTGATAACAGAACATCCGGCAGACATTCCACACGAGATATTGTTCTAAATGCATCCTAAATAAACAGCATTGCACATAGTCTCACAAGGTTGGTGTGATGCTGGAACAGTTGCATTGTTCTCAAACTTGCCTGTGCCATGTCTAGCAATTAACTAAAGTTATGAGTTAGGAAGATAATGGAGGATTGCTCTAAAAATCGCCCAAAACAATTAATATTTTTTATTTTATTTTTTATTTTAAAAATACAAGATATTCATAAAAATTATTTTCGATACAGATACAAAATATATGTTCCAAAATGTATTTTAGATACAAAATACAAAAGTATTGAAAATACGTATTTTAAATACACATGTATTCTCAATACTGCCCAACTCTGCCAGATGGCTTCTCAAGGAAAAGACCAGCATTCCACCATTACATGGGGAACATATTGGTATTCACTAATGCACACAGACTTAACACTTTGGCGGGCACGTTAGAAAGCCAGTCAGCTAAAGCCTTGTGATGAAAACTTGGTTGAAGAAATCCGTCACGATCTTCGGGACTTTCAAGTTGAACTCTTGCAAGCATTCAGGTTTGTTACACCAACGGAACTGCTCTATCTTATTTAGAAGCTGAAATATTGTAAAGTGTCCGGTCCCCAAGATATCCCAGCGAAATTTCTGAAAAATATAACTGAAACCGTCCTTACTTGCCTCACATAGCTATTCAATGCTCACTTCCCCCACTCCTGGAGAGTCACCAAGGCAACAATGATAGGAAAACTATAATACCGATGACACCTTCCTCCACAGTTCACCAACAATTAAGATTAACTAAGATGGCGACAAGTGACAAATCAACCAAGTGCGGTCAGTGTGAAAAATGTGTAACTGATAACGAAGACTACATAATTGGTGATGGGGAATGTGGTAAATCATACCACAGAACCTGTGTAAACATAAAGAAGAAAGTTTTTAACCGGCTTTTGTCCGACAAAGCCAAGCAATGGTATTGTGTAGAGTGCAGTGCAATAAGAAGGCCTAGGTCAACTACGGAAAAGCTTTCTAAAATCGCCTCGCCAGACGAGAATGTAAGTAAACCAGATTTAGAAGATCTTGTGTGTGAAATCAACCTCCGACTGATAAAACTGGAAAACATTGAAAATACTCAGAATGATATGCTTAAGTCACTGACATACTTTTCTGATTGTTTCGATAGTATGAAAAGTGACATTTCAACTGCCGCACAAACTCTGAAGTAAGCCTTGTCAGAAATAACAAAGCTCAACCAAAGAGTTTGTGAGTTAGAGAAGGATAAGGATATCGCTTGCAGTGAGGTTAAAATGTTAAAGCAAGAGAATCTCGAGCTTCAACAGTACGTTCGGCGAAACAATCTAGAGCTTCATGGCGGGCCGCACTTCAAACGAAAAACACCGTTCAGATTGTCAAAACTATCGTTGACCAATTGGGTGTCACAGTTGTTGAGTCCGATATTGACGCCTGCCATCGGCTACCACAAAGCAGAGAAGGTCTTCCACCTCCTTTACTAGTCAAATTCTGCAGCCGGCTAAAAAAAAGAGGCAAGTGATGCTGGAATCAATGCAAGGGCTAGGCCTATCTACATAAACGAGCATTTGACGCCAGCTAATAAAGTACTCCACAAACAGGCAAGGGACCTCCGTAAATTAGGTTTTAAATACGTCTGGACCCGGGGCTGCAAAATATTCGTCCGTAAATCAGATAGTGACAAGGCTGTCAGGATCATCTCACCAGAAGACATTGAAAGGCTAGTTAGAGACTCTTCCATCAACAAGGCTCAGCCATCCCATTCACAGAAAGAATAATGAATCAAGACATGGACCTAGTAGTTGATGTTGACTTACACACATCAATTGATGAGCGTAAATATGACTGTATCCACGACTTCGTAGCAAACACTAAAAATGAGGTTAGCCAAATCAAGTGTCTTTACCTAAATAGCAGAAGCATAAAAAACAAACTAGAAGATATAGAGATACTAATACATATTGTTGAAAATCTAGATGTCATAGTGGTAACCGAGACTTGGGTAAAAAGTAATGAAGCTAAATACTTAAACCTAAACAACTATTCTGTTGCTTTGGTACACAGAGACAATCAGGATGGTGGATGCGTGGGAGTTTATGTCCACAAAAAATGGAATATAACAGTTCTTAACCTAGTTGAGAGTAGCCATAGCTTGATCCAGTTAGAGCTTATAAGAAGTAGGCCTATAATGTTCGTTTCAATAACCTGCATACTATTAATATAACTGCAGTATATAATCCTAACATAAATAACGCAACAAATTTCATGCAATCTCTAGAGCACATTCTCTTGAAAAACAATGCCAATCTTTGCGTATGCACTGGTGATACAAATATTAACTTACTAAATAAAAATAATGTAACCAAATCATACCTCAATCTACTATCAAGCTATGGTTTCACACAAGGCAATACTCGGTATCCAACAAGAATATGTGAATCAACAAGTACACTCCTTGATCAGGTAGCCACTAATAACTGTAAATATACCTATAGGATAAGCAATATAAACAGTGATATTAGTGATCAAAATATTCTTGTAACTAAGATTTTCTGGTCAAATTACTATCCAGGCAAAAGCTCAATCTCGAACATGACATTTAAATACCCCCACAAAAAGCATAGGTCTAGTTCAAAAAACGTAAATAAAAATTACCGGTACGTGAACAAAAACATATTCTCGAATTATCTCAATCAAATAGACTGTTTAGATGATGTAAACGAAACTTACATCGCCATGAAACACAAAATCTTGACACAGACACCCAACAAAGAAAACACTGACACACCTTTGAAGGAAATACACCAGAACCACAATAACCCATGGATAACAACAGAATTAATTCAGCTAATAAAACAAAGGGACCTACTACATGTTAAACTTAAAACTAAGATTCACAGAAACAACAACCTCTTAAAGGAAGAGCACATAATATGTAGGAACAAAGTGACAGCTTTTAGACGGAAACTGAAATCCTCATACTGTGAACATAAATTAACATTGAACGCCAATAGCATAAAAGATACTTGGAAAGTAATCAATGAAATGATCTACAACTGCACAACTGAAAACAAAGATGGTCCCAGTGAGATAATAATTGACGGTAAATCTTTCACAGGCAAAGAAAATATTTGCAATGCTCTAAACACTCACTTTATAAACATAGCACACAAGTTAGCCAAAAACATCCTCCCAGGGAAGAAAGTTAATGAAATTAATGTCAATACAGATTCCATATTTATGACCCCGACTAATAAGATGGAAATTCGCAATATTATATTAAGCCTTAAAATAAAAAGTAGCCAAGACAAAGATGGTATGTCAGTAAAATTGTTCAAAACTCCATTGACATGCTAAGTAGCCCACTAACTACTTTAATAAATTTATCGTTAGAGACTGGTCTGGTGCCTGATGATCTAAAAATAGCACGAGTCATACCAGTCTATAAAGGAGGTGACAAAAGAAATCCAGACAATTACAGACCCATTTCCATCCTGCCACCCATATCCAAGGTACTCGAAACAGTAGTAAAAACAGAATTGTTAATTTTTTAAATAAAAATGATTACTTCTACAAAGGGCAGTATGGATTCCGAGAAAACTCAAGCACAGAAATAGCCACAATTGATATAATCTCTAACTTGCAGGATGTCATAGACAATAAAATGACAGCGAGTGGCCTTTTCATAGACCTGAGAAAGGCGTTTGATACTGTTGACCATGAAATTCTTTTAGGAAAACTTGATATAGCAGGTATCCGAGGAGTAGCTTGGACATGGTTTAAGAATTACCTATCTATTCGTAAGCAGTATGTTGAAATAAATGGCTACAGAAGTGAGGAAGTAAATATTACCCACGGTGTGCCCCAAGGATCAATACTGGGTCCTTCCCTCTTCTTAGTACATATATATTAATGACATAGCAACACTCAGTTTTCATGGTAATATAACGTTGTTTGCAGATGACTTAAGCCTCTTTTACAATGCGTACACCACCAACACGCTGATTACACACATGCACAAGGACATGAATACAATACTTGGCTGGACCCAGTCAAATAAATTAACAATAAATGAAGATAAAACAAATTATTTAATAATATGTAAGCGTAGAACAAAGTTAGACATCACTCAGAATGTAATGCTGAATGGAAAGGCAGTTAAAAGGGTCTCATCTGTCAAATACCTAGGCCTAATAATAGATGAAAATCTCATCTGGCAAAAGCACATTGATGCATTAGTTAAAAAAATATCACCTGCCACTGGGATGATAAAAAATTGAGCTATTATATCCCAAAATATCTACTCAGGAAAGTGTATTTTTCCTTAATCCATACCCACTTACAATATTTGAATACAATTTGGATAAAATGCTCAAATTACCTAAAAAGGGAAATTGAGGTAATTCAGAATAGGGCCATAAGAAATATTTATAACTACCCTTTCTTAACACCAACCAAACACCTTTATATTACGAGTAAAATTCAACCAGTAGCCCTAAATGCAGAAATCAAATCAAATGTCCTGATGTACCAAATCCTACACAAAGAGTAGGGGAGTAACAGGGGTTCTATCCCCCACCACCTCTCCCTCTCACGTCACATACTAACCCGCAATACATTCAGGGGCAAAGTCGATATCACTCGAACCCTAGGTCCGATTTTGGCATGCAAGATATCGTTGGACTCGGGGTGACGCCCTCTTTCCAATAGACAACTTATTTCAACCCCAAAATAAAACCTACCCCTACTAGGGGGTGAAATTGTATTTTTTTTTAGTAAAAGTCACTTTACAAATGCAACAGACATGAGGGGCGATACCAGTATGAAATTAAACGTTGTTGCTCATATAGCGCATGCGTTTTGCTGGATGCCGCTATGAATTAACATTTTTTTACGCATGCGCACTTGGGGATTTTGTAAGAGGGCGGGCATTTAAATAATTACTTATGTATGAGTTATTATTATTATTCTTTTTTTAATTTTTCCAAAAGATTGAAAACTAATAGGTCATGTGCTTTTTAATATGTTACGAACTAAGAAGGCTACGGACTTGTATGATGGGTCGTTGGATTTGGCATCACGCCCCATTTTTAATGAAGTTTTGATTTTTGTCAAAAGGGCCTAAGTGCACTTTTGTTAATATTTTGCGAACTAAAAAGGCTATGGACTTGTATGAGGGGTCGTTGGATTTGGGATGACGCCCCGTTTTTGAATGTAGTTTTGATTTTTGTCAAAAGGGCCTAAGTGCACTTTTCTTAATATTTTTCGAACTAAGAAGGCTACGGACTTGTAGAGGGGTTCTAACTCTTGGGGTAATGCCCTGTTTTTGAATAGATTTTTTGATTTTTGTCAAAAGAGCCTAACGCCCTATTTTTTCCTGTTTAAATTTTAATTAGGAGTGGTCGTTGAGAGAGCCGGTACTGTTCTTATGTGTCTCAACGAGCCTGTTGTCGAGCACAGTGACCATGCCCAGAAGAAATGAATTGCTATTTTGGCGGAATGGCGGGGCAGCTTATGACGGTTGGTTTTGTGATATTTCCTATGACGGAAGGAGACAAATATTTGAAAATGTGTGCTAGGATTTTTTAACCCTAAAGGGGATCTTTAACGTTTTAGTCAACGGTGATGAGCGAGACCGCCCTCTGACACAGCAGACGGTTGTAGGATATGACCAAGTGGTTCTTGGACGTGGTAAAAGTATGTGGTTAACATGGTCATGTATTGAGGATGGCCGCTTGCTAATGATTAATATTATTATTACAGTAAAATGTTAAATAATAATAATAATAATAATAATAATAAGACCCAGAGTCCTGCTCGCTGGAGACTGAATACACGACCTGGCCAGGCCTTGTCAGAGCGACTGCTGATAACACAAGAATGTCTACGTGGGCAGGAAGTAAAGGGTCAGGTTACTTGGCTGGTAGAGGCTAGCAGGTCTGTCGTTTAAACAGACTTGGTAGAGGCTAGCAGGTCTGAGCGTTTAAACGGAGACCGCCATGTTGGTTCCTAGACAGTCGTACTAGCGATGTATAAGAGGCAGCCATTTTGGTTCTTTATTAGAGACATGAAACTAGTATAAGGTACACAAATTTTACAAAGCTTAAGGAATGTGGAGAGGCGTGGGAACACGTGCGAGACAGAACTTAGCTCAAGGTCAAAACGCTGAGAAATGCAACTCTCTCTGTTGCTAAGCAGACTGATAACGATTGTGTTAGTCATGCACTTGCTATTTTAGCAAACGGACGTATAGAGTAGAGCTCTGAACTGAACTTTGGAATAAAATACTTTTGTTTTTGGTAAGTACAGATGAATAATTATTTTAATGATATCATGCTAATGAACCTTAAATTTATAGTTATTGATAAGGTAATTAATGATTTTTTTAATTTATTTGTTTAGAGATAACCGGTATAGCTGTCATTCTGAGAGAGAGACCATTGCACTTTTGAGTTCACTAGAAGAAAACAGCAACAAACCATTACAAGTCAAGGTGAGGTTTTTTTCTAACTTGTTTCATTTTTGTTTGATATTTTTTTTAATGAAATGCATTTATTAGCCTGAATTTAGGTATTTATAGCGGTTTATTTTATTTATTTTTAGAAACTTGTAAAGAAAAGCCTTACCGCCGTAGCAGTTGCTGAAAACCCGAGGCGCAGTAGAGTGCAACCATTGTTTCCAGGCAGTGAACTATTGAAAACTCAGGTAAGTCTAACTTAAAAATGCTATTCCATTTTACCACTAATCAAAAACCATAGACAAAAAAAATATTCATTACATGAACATGACTGGGACGATGGTTGCTTTGTTGATTAATGACTATGTATTGGCAAACGGTATAAGACCATATTGGTTGTTGACCGGGAAAATTACAAGGCCATGTTGGATTTTCTAAAAACAAACATTTAAATTTAATTTATGGGTGGTTCCCTATGGACTCAACGAATATCCACAGGTTTGAACATGATAATCTGAACAAAATGACATGACATTCATTGATTTTTGTTTATATATTGGTTAAAGGGGGATGTAAATGACTGTAGCTTTATAAAAAAAAAGTACATGGGTCACTGTTAGTGCAGACATACAGTTTATTTTTTTAAATATTTTTGATGGTGTTTTTTATTTAATGCCAATTAACGTTAAAGTTTAATTAAAAGTATTGATTGATTGATTGATTGAGTGATGAGTTATTTTATTTATTTATTTAGGTGTGGTCATACGCCATTAACATAGTGAACAGACAGTGAAAAAAAGCATACATTGTGGTTTAAAGTACTGTGTGCAACGTTAATAACTTACAATAAGAAAAAGTTTTATTATAACACATGGCGTTAGTACCAAATTCGACAAGTGAGCAAGTTGGTTTACCACGTGGGTTAAATTTAAAATCAGAACATGATCGTTGGTTAACATGAGAATTCTGGCCTGTAGGCATTTTGTCAACACATAAAATAGTAAAAGCCGTTTTTTTTTAACTTGAACCAAGAAAATGTAGTGCGCTGTGTGTTTTGTCGTATTGAACTTTCACACTGGGAAGAAGGGGATGATCCCTTTAGAGACCATTTGCGATGGTCTCCTTGTTGTCCTTACATGCTTGGAAAGCAAGTGGGTAATCTACCCGTGAATCCATTTTACCGAACCACAAGGCCATTGGTTACTACTTACGTTGCTGAATCACAAATAAATAATAATAATAATAATGTATTACCAGCCAACGGTAGTGTCGATATATGTGGTCCATATGCCACAGACAGTCTTGAATTGGCGTGTGCTTTTGAAAAATTGGGAGTTTGCAAGACTAAAGCACTAGCACACTAGAGTACAGCTCTGTTGAAAAACGTTTAGAATCTGATAAAAATGTTTGGCCATTAATATTAAAACACCTTACCAAACAGCTAAGTG
Source organism: Meconema thalassinum (assembly GCA_946902985.2). Taxonomy (NCBI): domain Eukaryota; kingdom Metazoa; phylum Arthropoda; class Insecta; order Orthoptera; family Tettigoniidae; genus Meconema; species Meconema thalassinum. The sequence continues at coordinate 590,533,151 of OX336389.2, read as the reverse complement.
AAGCTGGATTTTTTATACTGGTGAAGGGGATAAAACAATATGTTTTATTGTGGATTTGCTTTAAAGGACTGGCAAATGACTGATGACCCTTTTGTGCAACACGTCCGTTGGTTACCTAACTGTAAATACATGGTGTTGCTTAAAGGTAAGGAATTTGTGAACACGATTCGCAAAGAAAACGTGATTGCAGCACAAGATATAAAAGTGCCTTTAGAGTTAGAACACGCGGAGCACATACATGAGGCTGAAAAAAAAAAGACTTGTCTCACGAACAGATAAAAAGTGTGACCAACAATTATGTAAAATTTTATTATCAAGATGAACTAGGTGTTGTATTTTTGCCTTGTGGACACATGATAGCCTGTGTCAAGTGTGCATTAGAACTGAACACTTGTGCTATATGCAGAAAAGTAGTATCTGCTACAGTTAGGGCATTTCTTGCATAACTAGTATAATTTATTAGCCATGCATAGTGCAAAATCCCTAATTGCACAATATTATTAAAGCTGTTTTAGAGTGTAATAGATATGCTTTTGTTTTGTTTATAGACTACTACAATGAATGTTTTGAATGCTGTGGGACAATCATGTGGCTTAGAGACAAAGAAGCTCAGCGTATTGCCAACGCATATTCCATTCCGCATTATCAAGATTCGGAAATTGGAAACAGCATATGGTGATCGTGTACATTGTGTATGTGAAAACTTTGAGACATTTCTGCCTATACGGTTTAATTATAGGTCGGAGAGTGTTTTTGATGAAGTCAATAATGCTGTGCAACCTGTACACTTTATTTATGAAGGTTTTAAAAACAATAGGTGCATGGTCCGTTTTAATTAAATAAAATAAAACAAATGTGAAATAATAATGCAAAATATAAGTAATGACAATGGACTGAAAGAAAAATATGTGTATAGAATAATAATGTTTTAGTTTTTAGTATTGCCTTAAAAAATAATATCATGAAACCAAAAACATGTATGTAAAGTTTGGAAATAACTGCAAAATGATGTTACAATGCTGTTTTATTTTATACAAAGTTAGTATATTTAACATTGCAGAGTATACATGATTATGACAATAGATGCACACTGAATACAATCCTTTCTCTCTTTACAATAGTATGTTATAGCTTTAAACACAAGGCTTGTTGTAGATCATTTTATAGCAATGTCTATTCACTGTTGTTTTCGAAAACTGGGGAGGCCGCAATGGTTGTATAGGCATAAAAACCTTATTGATATTAATATTTAGTCATTTTGATCCTCTTGCATATCAAGAGCAGATGACCTAGTTGTTCTACTATTTAAAACGACAACAACCCTCTTGCATAGTTTGTGATGTTGATGGCTCTTGCGACGTGGAAGATGAATTAAAAATAACTTTTAGAACAGGGGTTAAACGTTGCTCATTAAACAATCCACTATTTTGTGTAGCAATATGATTTTCTTGATTTGTTGTCGACGGCAACTGTGTTTCATGCAGTACATTACATTGATGATCACTGACACTTAAAACTTCTCTATTCTTACTTTTTAGGTCACCACGACAATGTTTGGAACATTGTTTTGAACAACGCCAAATAACAGTTCCATTTTTATTGGTTCGTTTCACAATATATGAATATCCTTTATAGTATGCATAAGGCTCACCTTACCTAGTCACTGATACTTTCATGTCAACTGTCAAGCGTAGACTTAGCTCTAGTAAAGTCAACTTGGTGATAAGAATACTAGTTTAATGTGATAGCAAATATGGATCCAAAGAGTTCAGGCAAACGTGGAAGCAAATAAGCAAATATAAGAACCAAGAGTGGGGGTAAAAGTGGTCGCAAAGGGGTAGACCCATTACACAATAATTTCAGCACGACGAAGCTCTTGTTCAATTTCTTTGATTTCCCAATCGTGACCGGTATGCCCAGCTTGTTGTAAAGCATGCAAGTGTCAAAGCCGTTGAAATAGCTTACTGGGTTTGTTCCAGTATACAAATTTAACAAATGAATTTTTAGGTGTAAACAAAGCATTACCATTTTCATTATCATTATTATCATCATCATGATCATCATTATCATCATGACCAGTATTACTATTACTATATAGTCCTTTTTGATCCTCTTGCAATACCACTTCATTTATAGTCTGTGCTGATTTTGATAGTGTTGAAGGTTTCTTGGACGTTGACAACTGTCTTAACATGACTTTTTGAGGACATGATAAGTCCTTTTGAACAAACACTGCACTATCTTTAGCAGCAATATCGTTTTCTTGAACTTGCTTTTTAGCATTTTGATAATTGTTTGTAAACAGCAAGCGTGGTTCGTTTGGAGCACTACATTGATGAACACTCACACTTAAAACCTTTCCATTTTTACTTTTCAGATTTCCTCGACATTTTGTTGACCTTTCTTTTGAGCAATGCCAGAATATTATTCCATTCACATTCTGACGATTATAGTTATAAGAGTAGCCTTGATAGAGTGCACGTTGCCTACCTTTGTTGGTTGTAGTAAATTCCATAGTAGTAACTGGCTTGTCAGTACGATGTTCACACTACAAAGGTTACAACTGTTTTGCTGATGGAGTGACCTACCATAAGCATATATATTGGCTTATGCGTTGGCTTTTGTGTTGGCTTTTTGTGTAGGACTTTCGTGTTGGCTTTTTGTGTTGGCTTTCGGTGTTGGCTTTCCGTGTTGGCTTTTTGTGTTGGCTTTTGTGTTGGCTTTTTGTGTTGGCTTTTGTATTGGCTTTTGTATTAGCTTATTTGAAAAGTTATTTGTGTCAATGTATTTAGTGGATTTTTTTCTTGGTGTTGGAAAGTAGTTGAAAGAGAGGGACTATTTAAAGACTTAACCTCAGCTCAATAACCTAACCAAACCTAACCTAACCTAACCTAACTTCACCTAACCTAACCTAACTTCACCTAACCAAACCTAACCTAGCCTTTCAACTCTCATATGATAATTAAATTCTGTGCATAGTCGTGTTGGAACCCAAGACCTCAGGGGTAAAACCCAATTATTTTTGATGGCTTATTTTGGTAACTTATTTTGATGGCTAACCTAACTATACCTAACCTAACCTCAGCTCACTTTGGATATTACTAGTAAGTGTTCATTTCCTCCGCTAGGTAGCATGCTAGAAGTAGAGGTAGTGCTCATATTTACCGCTAGGTAGCGGAAACATACTTTGCGTGTTGCATGTGACACTTGTGAAGTTTAACCGCATGCAAGACGTGCTTGTATAAGTTCTCTATTTAAACTCAATATACAATTAACCACTAAATGTTCAGAACTAACATGTATAGCCATGTTTAGGGTATATAGGAGACCCTTAGCAAGAAAGGCTGTCTAACCCACTAGTGTACCGCCCTGTCATACGCAGTAAGCACCTGTTGGAAGAAAACAACAACAACAATTTGAGAATGCATAAAACATATCGACTAATGTATTTAAAGAAAACAGTTTGTTGTTGGCTTTCTCAAATTGTTGTTGTTGTTGTTTTCTGCCAACAGGTGCTTACAGCGTATGACAAGGCTCTACACTAGTGGGTTAGACAGCCTTTCTTGCTAAGGGTCTCCTATATACCCTAAACATGGCTATACATGTTAGTTCTGAACATTTAGTGGTTAATTGTATATTGAGTTTAGATAGAGAACTTATACAAGCACGTCTTGTATGCGGTTAAACTTCACAAGTGTCACATGCAACACGCAAAGTATGTTTCCGCCACCTAGCGGTAAATATGAGCACTACCTGTACTTCTAGCATGCTACCTAGCGGAGGAAATGAACACTTACTAGTAATATCCAAAGGGAGCTGAGGTTAGGTTAGGTATAGTTAGGTTAGCCATCAAAATAAGTTACCAAAATAAGCCATCAAAAGTAATTGGTTTTTACCCCTGAGGTCTTGGGTTCCAACTCGACTATGCACAGAATTTAATTATCATATGAGAGTTGAAAGGCTAGGTTAGGTTTGGTTAGGTGAAGTTAGGTTAGGTGAAGTTAGGTTAGGATAGGTTAGGTTTGGTTATTGAGCTGAGGTTAAGTCTTTAAATAGTCCCTCTCTTTCAACTACTTTCCAACACCAAGAAAAAATCCACTAAATACATTGACACAAATAACTTTTCAAATAAGCCAATACAAAAGCCAATACAAAAGCCAACACAAAAAGCCAACACGGAAAGCCAACACCGAAAGCCAACACAAAAAGCCAACACGAAAAGCCAACACAAAAAGCCAACACAAAAAGCCAACACAAAAGTCAACGCATAAGTCAATATATAAGCTTATGGTAGGTCACTCCATCAGCAAAACAGATGTAACCTTTGTAGTGTGAACAAGGTACTGACAGGTCAGTTACTACTATGTGACTTACTACAACCAACAAAGGTAGGCAACGTGCACTCTATCAAGGCTACTCTTATAACTATAATCGTCAGAATGTGAATGGAATAATATTCTGGCATTGCTCAAAGGAAAGGTCAACAAAATGTCGAGGCAATCTTAAAAGTAAAAATGGAAAGGTTTTAAGTGTGAGTGTTCATCAATGTAGTGCTTCAAACGAACCACGCTTGCTGTTTACAAACAATTATCAAAATGCTAAAAAGCAAGTTCAAGAAAACGGTATTGCGGCTAAAGATAGTGCAGTATTTGTTCAAAAGGACTTATCATGTCCTCAAAAAGTCATGTTAAGACAGTTGTCAACGTCCAAGAAACCTTCAACACTATCAAAATCAACACATACTATAAATGAAGTGGTATTGCAAGAGGATCAAAAAGGACTATATAGTAATAGTAATAATGGTCATGATGATAATGATGATCATGATGATGATAATAATGATAATGAAAATGGTAATGCTTTGTTTACACCTAAAAATTCATTTGTTAAATTTGTATACTGGAACAAACCCAGTAAGCTAATTCAACGGCTTCGACACTTGCATGCTTTACAACAAGCTGGGCATACCGGTCACGATTGAGAAATCAAAGAAATTGAACAAGAGCTTCGTCGTGCTGAAATTATTGTGTAATGGGTCTACCACTTTGCGACCACTTTTACCCCCACTCTTGGTTCTTTTATTTGCTTATTTGCTTCCACTTTTACCTGAACTCTTTGGATCCATATTTGCTATCACATTAAACTATTATTCTTATTACCAAATTGACTTTACTAGAGCTTAGTCTACGCTTGGCAGTTGACATGGAAGTATCAGTGACTAGGTATGGTAAGCCTTATGCATACTATAATGGATATTCATATGTTGTGAAACGAACCAATAAAAATGGAACTGTTATTTGGCGTTGTTCAAAACAACGTTCCAAACATTGTCGTGGTGACCTAAAGAGTAAAAATAGAGAAGTTTTAAGTGTCATTGATCATCAATGTAGTGTACTGCATGAAACACAGTTGCCGTCGACAACAAATCAAGAAAACCATATAGCTACTCAAAATAGTGAATTGTTTAATGAGCAACGTTTAACCCCTGTTCTAAAAGTTATTTTTAATCCATCTTCCACGTCGCAAGAGCCATCAACATCACAAACTATGCAAGAGGGTTGTTGTTGTCGTTTTAAAGAGTGGAACAACTAGGTCATCTGCTCTTGATGTGCAAGAGGATCAAAATGACTAAATAGTAATATCAATAAGGTTTTTATGCCTATACAACCATTGCGGCCTCCACAGTTTTCGAAAACAACAGTGCATAGACATTGCTAAAAAAATATCTACAACAAGCCTTGTGTTTAAAGCTATAACAGACTATTGTAAAGAGAGAAAGGCTTGTATTCAGTGTACATCTATTGTCATAATCATGTATACTCTGCAATGTTAAATATACTAACTTTGTATAAAATAAAACAGCATTGTAACATCATTTTGCATTTATTTCCAAACTTTATATACATGTTTTTGGTTTCATGATATTATTTTTAAGACAATACTAAAAACTAAAGCATTATTATTCTATACACATATTTTTTTTTCAGTCCATTGTCATCACTTATATTTTCCATTATTATTCCACATTTGTTTTTTTATTTAATTAAAACGGACCATGCACCTATTGTTTTTAAAACCTTCATAAATTATTGACTTCATCAAAAAAACTCTCCGACATATCATTAAGCCATATAGGCAGAAATGTCTCAAAGTTTTCACATACACAAAGTACACGATCACCATTTGCTGTTTTCAATTTCCGAATCTTGATAATGCGGAATGGAATATGCGTTGGCAATTCGCTGAGCTTCTTTGTCTCTAAGCCACATGATTGTTCCACACCATTCAAAACATTCATTGTAGTAGTCTATAAACAAAACAAAAGCATATCTATTACACTCTAAAACAGCTTTAATAATATTGTGCAATTAGGGATTTTGCACTATGCATGGCTAATAAATTATACTAGTTATGCAAGAAATGCCTTAACTGTAGCAGATACTACTTTTTTGCATATAGCACAAGTGTTCAGTTCTAATGCACACTTGACACAGGCTATCATGTGTCCACAAGGCAAAAATACAACACCTAGTTCATCTTGATAACAAATTTTACATAATTGTTGGTCACACTTTTGTATCTGTTCGTGAGAAAAGTCTTTTTTTTTTTCAGCCTCATGTATTTGCTCCGCGTGTTCTAACTCTAAAGGCACTTTTATATCTTGTGCTGCAATCACGTTTTCTTTACGAATAGTGTTCACAAATTCCTTACCTTTAAGCAACACCATGTATTTACAGTTAGGTAACCAACGAGCGTGTTGCACAAAAGGGTCATCAGTCATTTGCCAGTCCTTTAAAGCAAATCCACAATAAAAGCATATTGTTTTATACCTTTCACCAGTATAAAGAAAATCCAGCTTCACTTAGCTGTTTGGTATGGTGTTTTAATATTAAGGCCAAACATTTTTATAAGATTCTAAACGTTTTTCAACAGAGCTGTACTCTAGTGTGCTAGTGCTTTAGTCTTGCAAACTCCCAATTGTTCAAAAGCACACGCCAATTCAACACTGTCTATGGCATATGGACCACATATATCGACACTACCGTTGGCTGGTAATACATTATTAATATTATTATTATTTATTTGTTATTCAGCAACGTAAGTAGTAACCAATGGCCTTGTGGTTCGGTAAAATGGATACACGGGTAGGTTACCCACTTGCTTTCCAAGCATGTAAGGACAACAAGGAGACCATCGCAAATGGTCTCTAAAGGGATCATCCCCTTCTTCCCAGTGTGAAAGTTCAAAACGACAAAGCACACAGCGCACTACATCTTCTCGTTTCAAGTAAAAAAAACGGCTTTTGCAAGTTTATGTGTTGACAAAACGCCTACAGGCCAGGATTCACATGTTAACCAACGATCATGTTCTGATTTTAAATTTAACCCACGTGGTAAACCAACTTGCTCACTTGTCGTATTTGGTACTAACGCCATGTGTTATAATAAAACTTTTTCATATTGTAAGTTATTACCGTTGTACACAGTACTTTAAACCACAATGTATGCTTTTTTTTTCACTGTCTGTTCACTATGTTAATGGCGTATGACCACACCTGAAAAAAAAACTCATCACTCAATCAATCAATCAATCAATCAATCAATACTTGTAATTAAACTTTAACGTTAATTGGCATTAAATAAAAAACACCATCAAAAATATTTAAAAATATAAACTGTATGTCTGCACTAACAGTGACACATGTACTTTTTTTTTATAAAGCTACAGTCATTTACATCCCCCTTTAACCAATATATAAACAAAAATCAACGAATGTCATGTCATTTTGTTCAGATTATCATGTTCAAACCTGTGGATATTCGTTGAGTCCATAGAGAACCACCCATCAATTAAATTTAAATTTTTGTTTTTAGAAAATCCAACATGGCCTTGTACTTTTCCCGGTCTACAACCAATATGGTCTTATACCGTTTGCCAATACATAGTCATTAATCAACAAAGCAATCATCGTCCCAGTCATGTTCATGTAATGAATATTTTTTGTCTATGGTTTTTGATTAGTGGTAAAATGGAATAGCATTTTTAAGTGAGACTTACCTGAGTTTTCAATAGTTCACTGCCTGGAAACAATGGTTGCACTCTACTGCGTCTCGGGTTTTCAGCAACTGCTACGGCGGTTAGGCTTCTCTTTCCAAGTTTCTAAAAATAAATAAAATAAACCGCTATAAATACCTAAATTCAGGTAAATAAATGCATTTCATTAAAAAAATATCAAACAAAAATGAAACAAGTTAGTAAAAAAAACTCACCTTGACTTGTAATGGTTTGTTGCTGTTTTCTTCTAGTGAACTCAAAAGTGCAATGGTCTCTCTCTCAGACATGACAGCTATACCGGTTATCTGCAAACAAATAAATAAATAAATAAAAATCATTAATTACCTTATCAATAACTCTAAATTTAAGGTTCATTAGCATGATACCATTAAAATAATTATTCATATGTACTTACCAAAAACAAAAGTATTTTATTCCAAAGTTCAGTTCAGAGCTCTACTCTATACGTCCGTTTGCTAAAATGACAAGTGCATGACTAACACAATCGTTATCAGCCTGCTTAGCAACAGAGAGAGTTGAATTTCTCAGCGTTTTGACCTTGAACTAAGTTCTGTCTCGCACGTGTTCCCACGCCTCTCCGCATTCCTTAAGCTTTATAAAATTTGTGTACCCTATACTAGTTTCACGTCTTTAATAAAGAACCAAAATGGCTGCCTCTTATACATCGCTAGTACGACTGTCTAGGAACCAACATGGCGGTCTCTGTTTAAACGCCCAGACCTGCTAGCCTCTACCATTGCCGTCTGCTATGCTCTAACGCCTCCCCACTTCACTCCAAACAGCGAACATGCAGGAGTACTAAAATGCTCCACCACTTACCTCGCAGCGCTAGCAAGCTGATACTCCAGTCGCTCGTATCTGTTGTTGTCATCTAAACTCGATGAATCTTCCGACTTGTTGGCTTTGTGTTCAGATATTTAACGTGTTCAAATCGGTCTGTCATTTCACACGCGATCTTGTCAATAAATGCTGGTATTGCAATTTTGCAAATCAACTTACTTAGCACTTCCTTGTGGCCGCTGTCAGACGATGATTCGCACATCATCAAGGGGGACTTACTCAAAGCAGGCAGAACAATTATTGCAGTCACGTGTTCACATATTCGGGTGGACATAAACTTTGCAACAGCACACACGAACTGAAAAATTGTTGTCATAATCCTCGCTAGTTGTTCACTCGGATAATGCAGCTTATCAGAAGTGTCCCTCTTGTAAATTAAATCCGTCAGTGGGGAGCTAAATTTCCTTCTTCCAACCAACTGATAACATAGTTCACACTGAATTTCCTTTTGGACTTGTTGCACTATAAATCCTCCGATGTACGTCATCGATGCTTGTTCCATTGTGACAAATCCAAGACCTGAAAGTTGATGTAATTAATAAATGCGATCAAATGATGTTTTAATGTAATAAAATATTTATAATAAATACTGTAAAATTTCTACTTACGCGGTGGTTCACTGAGGTTGTTTAATATACTCTTGACTGAATCAGGAATAGAAGTCTGCTCTATCTCAGGTCTCTGCAGGTCCTTACTGGATATAACCATGTTCGCTAGGCCTTCTTTGTTTCTTCGTGTATGGGATGAGAGGGAATAAAAGCCGGTTTTCAATATTCGGTTCAAGCTGAATATTACAGCCCTACAATCTAGCATGTCATTGCTTCCCGAGATATGTCTCAATTTGCTAAAGAAGTTCTCTATGGAGTCACTGTTGAATGCCCTTGTCAGTACGAAATGAAATCCAGAAGACAGAAGATTACGTACACACAGAACGGTCGAAGAAGTAGTCAGTAGAATAGCTTCATAAGTTTCTTTACTCAAAAATCCCATGGCCTTTTCATGACTCGATTCTTTGATCTTAGCTAGATACGACGGAAATTCCTCTTCTAACCATAAAAGTCTCTCGTCGCTCATGTCGAAGAAATGCAATTTATCGCGATGTTGACTAAGGTTTGTACTACTTACATCGTGAATTCCAAACCATTTCTTAATTACTTTTAAAAAAGTAATAGTTGCACTGCAGTTCAGAAAGGCTTGTGCTTTAAAATGAGAAGAATTGTCCTCCAGGCATTCCAAAGCAGTTATGTCTTCCGTAGAAAATACTTCTTTTACCCTTTTTACGTTCATTTTCTCAAAGTTGGTCGGTGCAACATGCTTTCTTGTAGGCAATGGGACGGGTTTGATTATTTCCTTGGACTGCAGTTTATATAAATTTTCTACATACTCTCCAGTTATTTCTTCATGTCCCTCTGTCATGGTCTTTTCAAGGAGACTGTTTCTTACATTCTTTAAAATGTGACACTGATCGAAAGCCAGAAATAAAGGCCTGTTTTGATTTTCAGGATGGCATATATGTGGCTTTATTTCTTTTCCACTCGACAGTCTTCTCATCATATTTACATTAGTTTTTTGATTGTCAATAACTAATCTTAAAATCACAAAGCCACAAGTTTCCACCTCTTTTATTACTGACAGAGTTAGAGTGTAAAGTTTCAATCCCGAAAGTCTTTTAGAGAAGAAATATGCCGCAGGAATTCTGTAAGTGGTAGATAAGCCACATATCAGGAAGCACAGTAGGTTGTTTGCAAGAACCGTCCGATTTTCTTTTGCAATTGACGGGTTGGAACTGTTTTCACACACGAGAGCGTCGGCATGAGTAGATGAGTCCTGTCAACCGAAAAGTGTGTCGAGTTTCTTGTGGTACTGCAATTGGTGCTTGATTGACATCTCATCAATAATTAGATAGCACATTTTTTCGACTTCGTTCAGCCTTTCAGACTCTAGCAGAAGCCTGTTTTTCACTAAGTCTGTTACTCCTGTTTCACATGAAGTGTCCCCTATGTAACGGTTAAGTGTGCTCTTCGATGGAAATTTAAATAAACTGATTCTGGCGAAATTGTATCCCTTAGGTGAAATGAATTCCCATATTACAATTGCTTTACTGAATCTTCGGTCCATCTGGGTGATTTCTTGTTATAGTTTACAATTTGCTCTAAAATGAATGAACATTTGAAATTGGAAGGGTCACGCTCGTTAATATTTAGTATAGATTGTAAAGATGCATGGTATTGATTATCATACTGCTGTAGTTGTCTCTTTTGGGATTCTAGTTCCATTTCCAATTTTTTAATTTTATTATTGGCACGCTACAGTTTTGCTCTAAGTGAATCAGAGAATTTATTACGTGCGTGACTATCTGTCTGAACTTCAACAGACTTGTTACCATGACCTCGCAATCCAGAAACTTGGCCATCGTAAGGGATATCAACTGATTCAACTCCCTTAGTTAAATAAGTCATGTTGGCCATGGGCGTGACGTCATTACTATCGTGAAAATTTCCCACGGTATCGTTATCTCGCTTTCTTTTCTTGCCATGGTTTCAGTCATATTTCATGAGTTTTCTTCTCTCTAATGTTGGTTTCGGTACTGTATGTGCAGGATTATCTTCGAATACCGTGGGGAAGACACTGTCCTTCAATTTCTTTATTTTCAGCCCTGGGCGATAATCAGACTCAAGAAAATGCCGCCCACATACGTGAGAAGTTTTTGACTCAAAATTCGGTACAAAATTGTCTCGATAAATATTGTTAAACCATTTCTGTCTTAATTCTGCATCACACGGGAATTCATGAAACGAAATGCCTTTTACTTTCCCGCTCTTACTCTTGCAGTATGGAACACAGCAGTATACCATCGTGGCTAACAATCACCTACGGCAATTAAAAGTATTACTTCTCTTCGACATGATTATCAGCTATCACAATACAGAATACCGATGCATGTTCTAGAGACTATACATAACAAGTTAATACGTCGGCACAACATAAGATAGGTATTTAAATTAAATAATCATACCTGCCTGTATATTCCATAGGCATAACAAAATTATGGAGTCGTAGTGAAAATGCTGTAACTACTGTAAGTAACACAAAATATCAACACTAAGTGAACACCACTGCACTTCTAACATTACACAACTCAAGTGGCAAATAACAAAGGTGTTAGATATTGAAATTAGAGACGTAAGCGGAAAATTGCGCGCTTGGACAAGCTCACAATCGGTTCAGCTTAGCAGCGCTCCTGTCGGCAAGATCGTCAAGTAGGCGATGTTCGCTGCCTAGCACACAACTCGCGCTAAATGGGAAGGCGTTAGAGCATAGCAGACGGCGATACCTATACCAAGTCTGTTTAAACGACAGACCTGCTTGCCTCTACCAGCCAAGTAACCTGACCCTTTACTTCCTGCCCACGTAGACATTCTTGTGTTATCAGCAGTCGCTCTGACAAGGCCTGGCCAGGTCGTGTATTCAGTCTCCAGCGAGCAGAACTCTGTGTCTAATTATTATTATTAAACATTTTACTGTAATAATAATAATAATAATCATTAGCAAGCGGCCATCCTCAATACATGACCATGTTAACCACATACTTTCACCACGTCCAAGAACCACTCTGCTGTGTCAGAGAGCGGTCTCGCTCCTCACCGTTGACTAAAACGTTAAAGATCCCCTTTAGGGTAAAAAATCCTACCACACATTTTCAAATATTTGCCTCCATCCGTCATAGGAAATATTACAAAACCAACCGTCATAAGCTGCCCCGCCATTCCGCCAAAATAGCAATTCATTTCTTCTGGGCATGGTCACTGTGCTCGACAACTGGCTCGTTGAGACACATAACAGTAGTACAGGCTCTCTCAACGACCACTCTTAATTAAAATTTAAACAGGTAAAAAATAGGGCGTTAGGCCATTTTGACAAAAATCAAAAAAACTATTCAAAAACAGGGCATCACCCCAAGTGCTAGAACCCCTCTACAAGTCCGTAGCCTTCTTAGTTCGCAAAATATTAACAAAAGTGTACTTAGGCCCTTTTGACAAAAATCAAAACTACATTCAAAAACGGGGCATCATCCCAAATCCAACGACCCCTCATACAAATCCGTAGCCTTCTTAGTTCTCAAAATATTAACAGAAAGTTTACATAGTCCCTTTTGACAAAAATCAAAACTACATTCCCAAATCCAACGACCCCTCATACAAGTCCATAGCCTTTCTAGTTCGCAAAATATTAACTAAAGTGCACTTAGGCCCTTTTGACAAAAATCAAAACTACATTCAAAAACGGGGCGTTATCCCAAATCCAACGACCCATCATACAAGTCCGTAGCCTTCTTAGTTCGCAAAATATTAACAAACGTGCACTTAGGCCCTTTTGACAAAAATCAAAACTTCATTCAAAAACGGGGCGTTATCCCAAATCCAACGACCCATCATACAAGTCCGTAGCCTTCTTAGTTCGTAACGTATTTAAAAGCACATGACCTATTAGTTTTCAATCTTTTGGAAAAATTAAAAAAAGAGTTATAATAATAACTCATACATAAATAATTATTTAAATGCCCTCCCTCTTACAGAATCCCCAAGTGCGCATGCGTAAAAAAAATCAAAATGTTGATTCATAGCGGCATCCAGCAAAACGGATGCGCTATATGAGAAACAACGTTTAAGTTCATACTGGTATCGCCCATCATGTCTGTTGCATTTTTAAAGTGACTTTTACTTTAAAAAATACAATTTCACCCCCTAGTAGGGGTAGGTTTTATTTTTGGGGTTGAAATAAGTTGTCCATTGGAAAGGGGGCGTCACCCCGAATCCAACGATATGTCGCATGCCAAAATCGGACCTTGGGTTCGAGTGATATCGACTTTGCCCCTGAATGTATTGTGGGTTAGTATGTGACGTCAGAGGGAGAGGCCGGGGGGGGGGGGGTAGAACCCCAGTTACTCCCCTACTACAAAGGTATCCACACAAATTTAAACTTCACTCAACAATCTGATTTACACGCTTACAAAACTAGACATGCAGATGACATATCACTTTTCCATATCAATTCCAATCAATATGGCAGTAATAGCATTAAGTATAGTGCCTTTGTAAAGTTCAATGGACTACCAGAAAATATAAAAATTGCACCTAGCCTACCAATCATTAAAAGGAGGCTAAAACAGTTTACGTGGAATGATTATAAAATGTCAGTTTGAAGAAATTCCAAAATCAGAGAAGACAGAAGAAGACCACATTGTGTACAAAACTTATGAAAGCTGCAAAATGTTGTATATATTTTCATACTGAAAACTTTGTAAACTAAACAGTGAATTGTAATTTGTCGCCAACAAGATAAAACTGTACGATTCATTTGTATATGAGTCCTTGACTCGTTAAGGGATTAATAAAATGCATTATTATTATTATTATTATTATTATTATTATTATAACTCATCACCCGTACTCTCAAAGATAATCGTATGACCGGAGATTGCTTTCTAGATGTTGGTCGTGCTTACGATAAGAAATGGCACAGTGGCCTGCTATAAAAAAATTAAGCCTAATAGTTTCCCAGAATACCTACTTTCAGTAATACATTCATATCTTAGGAATCAACACTTCTTTGTCCAAGTGTAGGACGCCCAATCCTCACTAAGGAAAATAAGAGCATGAGTACCTCAGGGAAGTGTTATCTCCCAATCCCTCTCCAACATCTTAGTCTCTGAAATCCACAAAACGGACATCACAAGCCTCCACTTATATATTGCCGATAGACATATATCTACTACTTCCAGGAAACGACACAGAGTTGAGGAATACCTCCAAGACGCCCTTCGGACTCTAGAGCACTGGCTACAAAAACTACCATTAACCTTAATGGTCTGCCACTCCGTTCACTAAGGAATTGAAACACACTGCAGTCCAGGATTTATCCTTGATTGGTGAAGTGATCAGATATCAGACAGCCATTAAGTATCTTGGAATTACGCTAGAATGCAGATTAACTTTTCTCGGGAAGTAACTGTACGTTCCAACCAAGCGGTCATGGCACAGCTCTAGCCTCTCATAAGGTCCCAGAACTCACTGAATGACTTCGGCAAACTCTTCACATACAACACAGTAGTGCAACCAGTAATGAAATAAGCTGGTCCCTTCTAGGATTATGCAGCCCCCTTCAAAATTAACAAATTGAATAAATCTTCATTTCTTTAACACCATTGCTATCATAGCAATTACTTACGCTCGTTCACATACTGTAATCCTCCAATCTCTAGACCACTAGGTAATATTCTGTCTAGATAAGATAAAAGACACTTACTCAACACCCCACACCCAAATTCAGCCCAGCCATTTATATTTAATATACCTTTAAACGCCTTCAGGCTGATAGGTTATAAACATCGAGCAACAAAGTGACCGCCGCGCAAGACCAGGCCCGATGTAGGTCTTCTAGATTTTTTTATGGTTTCCATGTGTCACCTATAAAATTACTAGAAAGATTGATTTCTAACCGCCTTTGATCTGTAATTGACTCTTACCTTATACCTCAACCAGCTGGGTTTCGTCCGGGCAAAAGTTGCACTGGTCAGCTGCTGAGTCTCACTAAGTTTATAACAATGGATTTGAAACTCGTAAGGTGACTGCAGTGGTACTTGTTGACTTATGAGGAGCATATGACACTTAAAACTATCAGCTAATACTAGTCCAGGTATACCTACTGACCAAGAAGTTGAGCCTAACCAGGTCCAATCGTCACTCTTCTAGAGAACCGCAGATTAAGTTCGTCAATTTTCTAGGATGATGCAGTCGATGGACAATGCAGAAGGATGGTGTCCCCTAATAAAGTGCACTGGCACCAACTCTTTTTTATCATACACACCAACGACCAACCTATTGTCCACAACTGCAGGGGTTTCTTATACGCTAGTGATCTCACTCTGGCTACACTGAACACAGATTTTTATTTTATACCATTGAAGGTCCATTAAGATATTACAGTTCAAACCGAATCCTTAGAAAACACAACTATGTGCTAATCGTTTAAGAAACATAGAAGCCACTGATTACAGGTGGATAAAGCTCTCAACTACACCTGGAGGATCGTAACTGGCTATTTAATATCCACTCCAGTCGAATTGCTTTACCACCTAGCAGGAATAGCACCACCTCCTGTTCGAAGTGAAACAGCAGCGTTCAAGAAAAGGAAATAACTTGATCAAAAATGAAATATATAGGCAGGAACCACATGAACAAAGACGGAAGTCCAGGAAGAATTTTCTTAGAATATCAAAGGCACTTTCAACCACCGATATAAAATCAAAGTTGCAACTGTGGATAGCTAAATCCCTCATTCCCTTTCGCTGGAAAATACTGTAGTACCTATCTGAAACTTTTACACTTTGCTATGACAAGGGTTGGCTAACATGGAAGTCTCCGAATATGTTGAGATTAGGAATAGGCAGATCCAGTGTTAATCTGGCAGGTTGGGACAACAGAAATGAAGATACCATCAAGTATGATTGTGGAGAAAGCTTTAACAGTGGCCAAGTATTAGGTCATGATGAGTCACATAATGCAGGTATCTTTCTGACACAGGGCTAGTAATAACATTATTATTGTTATTATTCATAAAGGCTATCTACTATGTGATAACTAATTGCATGCCTGGTGTATTTCTCGAAATACACTGTCAGGCGGAGTTAGCTTTTGCTGCTCTTTGGTTTTCTACATTAATTTATTTATTTCATGTCCCTTCCCGCAGACACCAACAGCGAACCCTTATATTTTATTTTCCCCATGCAATTGCTTATTTTTTGAATAAGTTTGTTCTAGAGGTGCAGCTTCTACGGAACCAGCCTAGCAGCATCTTACAGCTACCCTCTGATCTTCTTCAATCGCCTCAGGTCAAGAGGACTTCTTTACCAATCCACCAGTCTTCGTGTTTGCCGCCAGCTAACTACTTCTTGAAGAAGCCTTTATACAAGAAAATTTGCTGTTATAATGTTTCCTATGTTTGTATAAACTCTTTCGTTTCCTTCCCCTACCCCCTCGCCCGCCTGCTTCTGACGTGTGCGGTATCGCTTACCTCTACCGGTGCGCCGCTCAGCTCGTTCACTTCTTGTTTTTCGGCCGTCAAGGCTACAGTGCGGAACTGCTCGTCCTTACTTTTGCTTTAGTCATAGAGCATACAGTTTGAGCCGGGCAAGTCTCCTGTATACATGAGACGTTTTAAACCAGACGCCATGACTGAGTTTTAAACCAACCGTCACCTGGAATCTTCGCCTACTCGCCATGAAAGAAAGCTAAGTACAAACTTCAATGTTTTAACCACATTTTAATGTTTTTAAAGAGCTAAACACCTTCTAATACCATTTTATAGACAGTGTGTGGAATTGCTAAATGTTGTGCAATAACCGTCTTCGAGGGATTTTTCTTGTCACGCTCTAGCTATCTAAGCTGACTTTAAAACATCAAATTTAGTGCTTCTTGTTCAAAATAACTGAGAATACTTTCTCACAACGAAGGATTTAATTCAAATTACCCACTGTCTATAAAACTTAGCTTTCCTCCAAGGGATTTCTGTTACCCCATTTAACAGTTATCACAACTCTAGAACTTTCTATGGTAACCAATCTTTCTACTATTCAAGCAATTTAGAATTTTCCACTCCAATTATGGGAATACTTTTCCTCACTGAGGAATTTACGTTACATAAACTGCTGGTCAACACCTAATTTGCTTTCCACCGTGAGAACTTTGCCGCATTATTCTACTGCAACCTAAAAACTCTTCAACGCAATAAACTGATTCAAGTTCAAATTCTACTAAGTGATCTCCGTAACTGCAACAACTTTTCGTTCCATAAACTTTCTGTGCTGCAATAGTGAACTTTTCCAATTCATCAATAGACTTCAGTGCAAAACAGTGCCCGTTCAACTACCTTCCGCGCCGCGTTTTACGAGAGCAATAAAACCGGCCAGAACTTTCTATTTCCATCTCCCTTTTCCAAACACCCCTTACTAATAAAATCTAAATTAACTTATGTACCTAGCCATTATTCAACGAGGCTTCGCCAAACCTTAGGCGCCCTCCCAATTTTGCTCTATGTAACACTTATTCACTGTGTATAAATATCTCTAGTTATAGAAACTACTTACTAATCTTCCTTATTTCCTGCTTGGTCAGGAATCGTTAATTAACTAATTTCGCTTTTGTACCTGAACGTTTTTTTTTCTCCAGGCTTCGTTAACCCTAGAACTGCGGACCGTCTTCCTGGAAGACGGTGTGTTGTTTAATCAAGTGAGTGCGACCGTCTCTCTGAAAGACGGTCTCGGTATTCAAATATAGTACTACTGTTAGCCATCAGACTAATTTCAAGTCATGCTGGTTCCCGATGTTTATATCTTTCGTTGTGTTACTCTTTGGCAAACAAATGACAATAAGCAGGCTATTATTTGGCTCCAGAAGTGGAAGTACTTTCATGTTTACATTAACGTTGCATTGAGCAAAATGGCAGCCAACATGCATATGTAGATGATTCAGAAATTGAGCGCTTTTTTAGTAAACAACAGGAATTATTTAAAACTGGTTCCAGAAATAGTAACAAAAAACTGTGAACTTTTCATTTATGATGTGTCTGACATACATTTAACTTGGCAATATGGTTTTCTAGAGCAGAAAAGTCAATTTTTTTATATTTGGTAAAATACTTTTTATGATTAATTCAAAATGATGAGCCTGAATGATTCGCCTCAATAAAAATAATATAGAACAGTCTTTCAGCTTTCTATTGATGTATGATAAGTTATAGGCCTATTCATGAACACAGTTTGCTTACAGAAAAGGCAGAAGGTGAATTTCTCATATAGGCTATGTGCATAATGGAGAAATGTCATATTGTAAAAATAACTTTCTTTTTTAGTAAATAACAGTAAATATATATATATATAACAGGAATTATTTAAATCTGGTTCTTGAAATAGTAACAAAAAACTGTGAAATTTTCATTTATCATGTCTCTGACGAACATTTAACTTGGCAATATGGTTTTCTAGATCAGAAATGTCAATTTTTATTTTTATTTTTATGAAATACTCATATATGTGCATAATGGAGAAAAGTCATATTGTAAAAATAACTTTATTTTCTAGTAAATAACAGGAATTATTTAAAACTGGTTCGTGAAATGGTATCAAAAAACTGTGAACTTTTCATTTATGATGTGTCTGACAAACATTTAACTTGGCAATATGGTTTTCTAAAGCAGAAAAGTCTTTTTTATTTTTTTTATTTTTTATAAAATACTTTCTATGATTAATTCAAACTGATGAGTCTGAATGATTCACCTCTGTAAAAATAATGTAGAACAGTCTTTCAGCTTTCTATTGATGTATGATAAGTTATAGGCCTATTCATGAACCCAGTTTGCTTACAGAAAAGGCAGAAGGTGAATTTCTCATATAATGTGCATAATGGAGAAATGTCATATTGTACAAATAATTTTCTTTTTTAGTAAATAACAAGAATTATTTATAACTGGTTCTTGAAACAGTAACAAAAACTGTGAACTTTTCATTTATGACGTGTCTGACAAACATTTAACTTGGCAATATAGTTTTCTAGAGCAGTAAAATCATTTTTTATATATATTTTTTTATAAAATACTTTTTATGATTAATTCAAACTGATGAGTCTGAAAGATGAACCTCTATAAGAATAATATAGAACAGTCTTTCAGCGTTCTTTTGATGTATGATAAGTTATATTCATGAACACAGTTTGCTTACAGATACCAAATTCCTTTAGTGTGTATTTTATGGGAATGTACTGCAGCATTTGACGGATAAACCTGCAGCAGTTCTAGGGTTAATACGACCTGTACATCTTTGTATTTCACACATTGTTAAATTCTGCGCAAAATAGCGGTAATCTCCGCTTTTCATTTTCTGTTTTCTTTTTCTTTATCCTGTTACGATCAGAATTTAATCTATTTGTCTGTAGCTTGTTAGCTTACCAAAAGTGCAGTCAAATAACGCTTGTAACTTACCTAATCTGTAAAAGTTACTATATCTGTACAATTTAGCCTATTGTTCTTAAGAGCTTAACAAAAACCAAATTTAAGCACATTTCAGAACCTTTGTACAGGTTTAGTGTTTTGTAGCAAGTTTGAAACTTGTACCCCATTTAATATTGTTTACAAATTGTAAACTTATTATTATTATTAGGTCTGAGACCTTTGTATTTTACAACCAATTGTTATTCTTAATTCAAACTAAAATCAAAACTTAAATGTTGTTATTCAATTCACCGTTTACCATTGTTAAATAAATTATTTGTTTCCTTTGTTCTTTATCTTTTCTCGCTAGAATCAAAATTAGGCAGGACCCTATCTTCCCTGATTCTTCCACTAATCTTAAGCTTTATATACGAGAAAAGCATAATTTCTTCACTGGTAAATCCTTTACCATTTGTTGCATTAGAAACAAAATTTCAAACAACAACGTTTTCAAAGTTTCTCTTGGTTATCATAGCCAATTCTAGCCAACCATTAAAACAAAGAAAGCTCGCTCCGCCAGCTACCTATTTATAGAGATTTCCTCTCTGGTTTATGGTTTGCTTTTATAATTACAGTTTTGTTTGAGTTAGTTCGGAGGTTTCCTCTTTTCTAAACTTTTAGTCGGCATCCTGCTGGGTAAAAGCTTAGTTTTCCTAAAGTGCAACAACTGGTATTTACATAAGATTTTTACAAAATACAGCAAAAACATCGCTCAAATAGTTAAAAATAATATATCTCTTCCCTCTCTGGGGGCATTCGGTTGGTTTGCCAGAGATCCAACAGTACTCAAAAACACAATTATTATTGTGAATTTAAATCTTTCCAGCATTTTCGAATGCATAATAAAATCTAATCCCTCTAAAGGGAAAGTTAGTACATTCTCTTTTATCGACTCACTTTGCCTTGCCAGAGTGCCTCCTGTCCCCATAGTACCGGAATACCGGCTCGAGAGGGAAAGTGCAATCACCGAGCGCTCGCAGGCAACCTTAATTTAAGCTGCGCTCTCCGCCTGCCTGAGACAGGTCCCCGCTAGAGTTAAGTTCCTCCTAGTCTTGGTACTGCTTAATTCTTCCTTAACTAGCTTAAACTTCAGGGCTGGATTCTCATCCTATCTACCAATACTTTTCTCCACGCCGAAACCTATCTCCTTTTCTTTCTTATCATCATCCCTTAGGTAGTGTTAATCCCTAGCTAAAACCTACCAATGCCTACATATAAAATCCACTATACTTACTACTCAAGATTTTATTTCATGTCACCTTGTTGAATGTTCTAAATGATCTAAGATAAACAAACAGAGGTCAATAAACTATTCTGCAAAGATAAGTTATTACGAAGAATTTGGACTCTTATTCCGTGGGTAACTTTCTTCCTGTGTTCCGTCGCAATAACTTGAAACATAAGGACAGCCTTCCAATGAACACAGATATCATATAGTTTTTCTTGTACTAGGGGCGGCCGCACCTTATGTGCTGAAATGCTGCAGCACATTGTTTTATTTGAAAATAAATTACTTTAATAATACTACCTACAATCAAATACAGTATAGCACATTAATTAGACGTCAGCTTCGGTGGCGTAGTTGGTAGCATGCTAAACTGCTGTGTCCAAGATCGTGGGTTCAAACCCGGCCGAAGTCATCGGATTTTAAGAGCGTTAAAATCCTTCAGTATGCCTTCCTTCGGAGGGTAGGTAAAGCCGGCGGTCCCATGTCATAGATTTATGGCATGTAAAAGATCATTCCACTAACTAAACTTGTGTGAAGCTAAATTTCTAGGTTAGATTTCGTTGAAACGCTCTATCAAAGTTCCAACGTTCACCACTAGGTGTCAGTGACGTCTGATAGCGAAAGTTGGAACTACTTGAAATTGAACGGAACTTGTAGGTAACCCCATGGATGCCGCTTGAAGCAGTTACAAACTCGGGCGAGCCGAACATGTCCTCGGACACTCCCGGCACTAAAAGCCATAAGCTATATAATAAATAGACGTCACCCAAAGAACAGGAAATATTTCAACTCAGCTCACAACGAGGTATCTAGTCCTGCATTCCACTCTGCGCCAGGCACTGGCTGTGCAGATCGCAGCTCAGCGAGAATTTCTAAGGTTATTGGCAGCAAAAACGAACTCTACCTTTTGCGCATGAGTGCCCAACTTTTTCGTTGTGCTGTTGAGACAAGAGCCAAGACCAGAGCCAAGGCATTCTTCGTTCGACCACAGAGTGCCAGCACTGTCACACGAAATGAGAACGTGGCCGGTGGCACTTTCTAGTCTCTGCGATAGCATTTTAGAAGGAATCGCTCAAATCAAACGGGGGAAAAAATAGAGGAAGCTATCAGCTGTTCCCACCAGAATTTTTTTTAACACTCCCAACTTACTCTTGAGTGTTTCTGAGTGAATGTTCCTGTATGTTTCTAAATAATTTTATTGTTGAGAGGGGGGATGGGTAACAGCACACAACTGATTTCCTACGCCAGCCACCACTGTCTTGTACATATTCCAACTGCAACAAGTACACTATCTATAGAGATGACTTAGAGGACTGATTAACAGCCATGATTGTTGGTTTACATCATACTTCAAACCTAAATCTCCTGTGTCCTTGAGGCACACAATGTGACATCGACTCAAGTAGACACATTCCCAGACTTATTGAACCATTATGAACATTATTCTATTGATTCTGTGACCTTCTAGCAGCATTTTGGGTTGCATTATACCATGACTTAGGACTCAAGAGCACCTGGGTTTCTGGGAACTGAAGAGAGCCCCGTGGTGTATAATAGAAAAGGCATTTTTCATTACATGTCAATCTTTCGTTTGTTATATTCTTTGTAAACTTCACATTATGTTAGGCCATTTTTATCATTAATAGCTGTATTGATAGGCTCGTATTGCACTAGCTGATTGTCTCCACGTCTTCAGTTTGCAAATAGGGATAGGTCTCCAAGGATATATGCCAACAAGCCTACGTTGGAGCTAGCATACTGGCATTTAAACCTAACAATCTCACATGCAAAATATACAAAAAGCCTCTCCTTATCACTGATATTACTACCATAGCTGTGATTGTTTAAGAGGATCTTACATTGGAAAATACACAGGCGCCCGATATTGTTTAAATTGCTAGAACAAGTGTGACAATATGGTGCATGTGGTTTTGCTGGCTTGATTGATTCATTGCTTTGCCTATCAACATCCAATTAGTCCGCTGGCTTCTGTGTGTGACAGAGTAGTCCTTATGATTCGCTATTTGCAGTGGGTTTCTCTAATTCTAAACTTCTCAAGTTGAAATTGATAGGCACCGAATTCACCTATTCCATCCTAGATCTACCTCTGCGTCCTTTTACCCACCAAAGGGGAGTTCTTTAACCTACTACGTAGGCTCTCCTGCCCGCCCTCTGTGTCACCTCATATTTACAAATGCAATGATCATGTTCTTTCCTAACATATCTTTACCTCTTCATTACGTGTACCCTACCACCATTTCTCATATCTATTTGCCCCAGCAATTATTCGTGCTACCCACCCATGAGTTACCTCTAACTTATATGTAAGATATCCTAAATGTACCCATCTTTCCGCCTCATACCCCAATATCGTAATAATACTGAGCAATGTAGGGAGAGTTTTGAACTTACACTAACTTCTTTCTTGCAGAAAATATTAAATCACAAAAGAGAACTCACTGCATTGGACTTTCTCTTTCACTAGCGAACACCCAGCCCAAGTAGCCTACTCGAGAAAATCTACCTGCTTCAATTTAGTTCCTGCGAACTGGCATTCTATTTTCTTGGATTATTTCCCTAAAGATAAAATCTTCATTTTTCAAATGCTGATTTTATGTGCGTAATACTCCCCCTTTTCTGATCATGTTTCAACATTTTAGCTTGAACTTGTTAGCACAGTCTGTCGTAGAACCTTGTCATCAGCATAAGCATCATTGCTTACATACAATGAAATTACCCATTCGAGTTTATGCTTTCAGCCAACAAATTTGAATCAACAACGTGTCTCAAAATAAACTCCTACAACAGCCAGCTTTTCAAAATAAATACTTTTGTATTGATTGCATACAAAAAATATATATCTCATTTGTATTTCTTTCGGTGACTTATTAACTTGGTATACCCTTGTCAGATTTTGTGGACTCTCAGCACTTGTATATCTTTCGGAAAATGCTGCTCAACACTTGTTTGTGCTCTGTTGTTAGGAGACCAAAATTATAACATTGTGTATAAGAGAATAATATTAACTTATCTGTGGCCCAGGTCTTTACAACGGTTGCTGTAATTTGAATGTTCATATTCTTCGTTATATTTGAGTAGATGGAGATATCACCAAGCCAGCCAGCAGATACGAATCTTGGCCAATAAGAAAGAACCCTGCCACGACACATGTTAGTAATTTGCATTGCTTCTATAGATTATGGAAATTAAGCTAGAGAATTAGGGCCAGGTGATAAAAGTGGTATTAACATTCATCACACAAATTATTCTTAAAATCATCCAACAATGGACAAAATATGTATTTTTTTCTGGATAAAGATTATTGACGAATATAATACAATACTCTTTATTTCCAGAACCTGCAGATCTTACAGAATTGGATACGTCATTATATTACATAACATAGGCTATTTACACCTAAATACAACATTAAACATTTAGATGCTTCATTTAAATTCACTTAAGGAATATAACATTATTAATACCGTTTGAGCAGGGTTGGCAATATTCTATTCGTCTCTTAATTTACATAGGCCTGTATTTAGTGCTCCTGACGCCCCTGGGCAAAGAAAAACAAAGACTGCTGTCCCCGACTTGGATGGAATATGTAACTTATATTAAATTAAATTTTCCTTCAGTGAGTATTTGACTACAAGTGGCAAACACACTAAATACAGTAGAATCCCGCTATTCCTATAATCCGCCTATTCAGAACAGAGTTGAACAAAATAGTGATTGTTTTTTCTATCTTTTCTTTTTTCTTAAGGGAACTGGAAACTGCGAAAGGATCAAAAAAAGGCATTTTTTGTTTTTTATTGCATTAAATTCTCCAGAGATTTCTGAACAAAATGATATGCATTTTTATATTGTTTTGTGCATATTTAGTTCATAAAAAAATATTTTAAGGGACTGCGCGCTTCAGTAAGTTGAGCCATACCATGCCCATTTGTACTCTTATCTAAATATCTCTCTCCCCTGTGGAGTTATAGTATTCTAGTAAATTTTGTTGGGGATTCTAAACATTATAAGTTAGTCAGTGAAGCACAGCCTTATGATCCTAATATAAATATATAGAAACTTGAATGTGTAGGGCGTGTTGGGTAGATTATTGGCTGAGGAATAACCTAACCACCAAGGGAAGATGATTAAGAAAAGGAGGTAGGTTTCGGACTGGAGAAAAAGGATAGAAAAATAGGAGGAGAGTCCCACAAAAGTTATGAATTTAACTTTAAATGCACTTAGAGGCGGTTGCCACCGCAAATCCGCTCTCTGATACCTAAAGCGGGTAAGGACCTGGTCGAAGCTGACGGGAACCGCAGCTAGGACTTGGGCGGTTTGCCAGAGAAAGGCTTTAGCGTATTCCCTCTCAAGCATGCATATGCCTACTTTGGGGAAGGGTGACGGTCTGGCAAGACTGAGAGTAACAGATTTATTGTATGTCTGTTCAAAGAAATTCGTTTTTGCAAAGTAATTCGAAGAATGCCAATAATTTGAATCAGGTTTGGTATTTCCAATTTTCGAAGTTATAGAGTTCCTGAAAAAGCGACCAAGTGCTTCCAAGGATAGTGATAAAAAATTATACCTTGGGGAGTAATTTTGGTAAGTGAACCAATGGTTGCATTTGGAAATGGCTACGCTTTTACTCAGCAAGGAGCCGGCTAAAAGTTTAGACAAAGAGAAACAATTATCTTTTGGAAAACCAACCATTAGTTTTCGGAGAGGATCTCCACAAGCAGGTAGCTGGCGTAGCGAGCTATACTTGCCTTACTGGCCAGTTAGAATTAGCTATTAAAGCTAAGTGAAACTTTAACGAGATTACCACTAAGAGTTCTTGCTCAAATGCAATGAGTGGTGAAAGCCCTATCAATAGATTTAATGGCATTGAGTAGGGAGAGCCAAGGAAGACAGGATCTTGCCTAACCGTTGTATTAGAGAAATGATAAATCCAAAAACAAATATTTAATTTATTTAACAAGGCAAAAGAGTCTAGTAAATTTGACAAGTATATAGTTTCAAATTTTAGTAACAATTTGGGGTCGCAGACCTCCTAACATTTAAAGTTTGCTCCAGGCAATTAACAATTCTTTAGGTTTCAAACCTTATATATGTACTAAAATCTTTGTAAGATTAAAAAAAAAGACAAATGAAGTGATTAAAGTTTAAACATTAAATTGAGTACAAGGAGTGTACTTAAAAAATTTCCAGGTAACTATTTTAGAAAAAGTTACAACTTCGAAAATAACAAAAAAAAGAAAGCGGGTAGAATGAAGGAGAAGTTCCTATAACTTCTTATATTTATACAGAATTACTGTTGGTTATTATACAAATAAGGGCAGGTCACCTACTGTGAAACCTGATGAGAAAGTCAAAAGGAAGGTTCTCGACCTCCTATGTTTAAGTAGGAATCACGAGCCAAATGGGGCAGTTTCCCTTTCGTGAGACCTAGAAATAACTCACTCATGAGTTGAAAGAATTGTTTTCCCTGATTATAGGGTAGAAACAATGTAAGCTTGAACCGTGTATAAAACACGTAGTTATGAAGAAATTAATTAATGATAAACAAGCAAAATGGAAGGGCACTTCGTTAGAGTGACACCTCATAGAAAATTATCTAGAGTTACAATTTTATTAATATGGTTTCTTAGTAGAAGGTTTAGGAAAGATCAATTGGGATTTAGGATCAATGTTCATGGCCTTATTTAATGTAAACGGACGATCGCGACGCGGTAGAAAAGTTGAACAAGCACTAGTTATCACTATAGTCTTTTGAATAGATGAAAAATTCACTGTAGTAACACGAACGTTTATGGCAAAGAAAGTTATTGCAATGATGAAAAAGGACTGGTTGCACTAGATAGGCTAAAGTCTATTACTTGAGAAAGTTGTGGATTACAATTAAATGCACCATAGAACATTCCAACGGTGGAAGAAAATTCGCTATTGAGCTTTAATTCAGAAGTGAGATTCTTCAATTTTAAATAGTATTCTCACAAGTGAGTGAAAAATACATGACGGCAGGACTTGTAGATAAAGTACAGGATCTGGAAGGTTCCAGAACGATCTTAATAGAAGAATGGGGCCGAAGTTAATCCAGCGGAGGAACTAGCTTGGTAATTTATAGACAGCGGGTATTAGATAATATCCCACGTTGTGAGAAGATCTCTCATTTAAATAGCTTAAGAAAAGCTACTTTCTATTAAGGTTGGCTTAAACAGACAAAAGCCCAACATGGCAAATCCCGCGAAGAATGATTACCGCCCCAAATAAGTAATCTCACGCTATCTAAAAAATGATCAATAAAGGCATGTAGATAATAAAACTGATGAAGATGAGGTTAAAACCTTATGTCTGTACTTATCTTGGTTGCATGTCGAAGGTGAAGTTCCCTTTGACGAATACTTAATGTGCCAACATGGCGTAGAACGTAGAGAGTGCCTCTTGGTTTGAGGAGACTGGCTCTAGTTGAGCCTTGACTGACCGAGTCAACTGCCGACTTACAAGTGAGACCCACTCAGTGAAGCGCGGAGGGTCCAAGGAAGGGAAAAGAGTGGGGTAGGAGACAAAAGGAGAACATATAAGCATGACCAATATTGTAAACTTAAATTCTCTTGAAGAAATGGTCTTCAAAGAGTTGATAGCAGGCGATACTAGCACAGCCTGGTGGGTGAAAGAGTAGACGAAGTTCTCTTGATCACGGAGATAATAGCTGGCGATGGCAACGAGATCTTGTGGCCAGATGGAAAAGGAAGTCCTCTTGCACCAGGAAGAATTGAGGAGCTTCAGAGATTCGCTGCTAGATGACGCTAGGTGGGTCATGGAAGATATATATCTAGAACAGACTCACAATGACATAAGAGACATGACCACCAAAGAGAAACTAGGAGATCACTGTTGGTGTTTGAGAAAAAGGATGAAATGAACAAGCAAAGAGCATTAAAAAGAATACTCTATCTTACCGTGTATTCCAAGAATACACTATACTGGGAGCGGTAAACACCAACAGAGAACAAATAAACAGTTACACTTTCAAAGGCAACGGAGCGATCAAAGACAGTGGTCTTGTGATCGGACCGTTAGTGGTCAAGATTTTGGCCACCCTGACTCTCCCATCTCTTCCAGGATAACACTTGGTCACTCTACCAGAAGCCCAAACCAGGGGGGGAGAGACATCCCTAACCAAGACCAAGTCCCCCACTTTAATGTCGGGACTGGAAAGAAACCACTTCTGTCTCCGTTGCAAGGAAGTTAAATATTCCAAGTTCCACCTCTTCCAAAAAGAATTACGGAGGGCTTCAAGTTTACGCCAAACGATAGGTAGATTAGAATCCCTGTAAGAATTGGCAAGAGGAGGAGGGGCAGAAAGAGAAGTGCCGATAAGGAAGTGACCAGGTGTGAGTGGAAGCAAGTCATCGGGGTCATTGGAAAGCGGAGTTAAAGGGCGAGAATTAACAACACCTTCAATCAGAACGGACAGTGAATTGAATTCTTCATAAGTCAGAATTCGATTACCTAAGACCTTTCTTAAATGACGTTTAGTGAGCTTTACGCAAGATTCCCACCTACCACCGTGATGGGGAGCGTAGGGAGGTATAAAGCGCCATTTGAAACCCTTTGAGTAGGAAAAATTAGAAATTTGTTCCATGGCAGGAGAGGAAGTGAGAGCTTTCTTCCACCCGGAAGCTGCGCCCTGAAAAGTGGAAGCGTTATCAGAGAACATCTCTGAAGGAACACCACGCCTAGCAGTGAAGCGAGAGACAGCTGATAAAAAGTAAGAAGTAGAAGCATTCGTTACTAGTTCCAAGTGAATTGCGCCAGTAACCATGCAAACAAAGAGAGAAACATAAAGTTTACCAAACAATTTGCGTTTAGCTTCTGGGGAATTTCGTTGATATTGGAACGGACCCATATAGTCCACACCAGTTAGAGCAAATGGGCGTATAGGAGAGGAGCGAAAAGAGGGCAGATCGCTCATTAATTGAGTATTGATTTTAGGTTTCGCTTTGAAGCAAGGAATGCACTTGTGAATTACAGAAGAAACTTCATGAATTCCATTTATAATCCAGTACTTTTCCCTTAAGAGGCAAAGCAGAGTGCATGTGCCAACATGCAGATTACGATAATGAAAGTCACGTATAATTAAAGAAGTTACGTGATGTTTAGAAGGCAAAATAACGGGATGCGTTTTGTCCTCAGAGAGCAAAGATTGCGAGAGCCTACCACCTACCCTGAGTAACCCATGGTCATCAAGGAACGGGGCTAAAGCACGAAGACGACTGGATTTGGGAAGATCCCTTTTAGAAGAAAGTAAAGACAATTCAGAAGAAAAGGCTTCTTGCTGTGTCAGTTGTAAAACCTTAATGGTAGCGAGATTCAATTCATGATTGGTAAGGTGTGGTTTGGGGAGAAGAGGTTGGTCAACCACAAAATATTTCCATCTAAGGAGATAGGCGACAATTCGTATTAATTTATGAAAAGAAAAATAGCGGGACAACAAGGGATGAGAAGCGTTGGAAACAAGACACGAAGCAATAGATAGAGGTACTTTAGCGTCAGGCAAGTTGGAGTTTGTAGCTGGAGGTTTAGAAGGCCATGAAGAAGAGTCTCTGATTAACCACGAGGGCCCATGCCAGTACAACTGGGAAGCTGCCAATTGAGATGGTAAACAACCACGAGAGATAATATCGGCTGGGTTATCAGCACTGGGCACATGCCTCCATTGACATCCAGAAGAAAGAGTTTGAATTTTGGAAACCCTGTTTGCAACATACGTTTGCCAGTGAGAGGGGTTCTTGGCGATCCAGGAAAGGGTGATCATGGAATCGCTCCAGAGATAGATTTGCGAGAATTTGACTTTTAATACTTCCCGTAATTTCTTAACAAGTTCTGCAGCCATGAGTGCAGCGCACAATTCAAGCCTAGGCAAAGTGATAGTTTTAAGAGGAGCGACCTTCGATTTGGCACAAACAAGGTTGGAAACTGAACATCCATATAATGAACCGTGATAAACTAAATATGCGCAGCAACCGTAAGCTTTTTCGGAACTGTCCGCGAACACATGAAGGAAAAAAGATGCATTAGAATGAGCGTTAATTAAATTCCTAGGAATTTCAATAAGGGAAAGATCCAGCAAATCGCTGCGAAACGAGAGCCAACGATTAAGAAAAGAAAGAGGAACAGTGTCATCCCATTCACATTTGAGCGACCACAGCTCTTGCATGAAGAGTTTGGCTATAACGATAACTGGGGCAAGGAATTGAAGTGGATCAAAAATTTTTGCAATTTCAGAGAGAATTTGTCTTTTTGTGTTAGGAAGCTCTTCTGCGAGCGAAACATTATAGATGAGAGTGTCAGTGCTAGTGCACCAATGAACTCCTAGAGTTTTTATGGATTCGGAGTTTCCACAAATTTCGACTGAGGGGGGATCAACGTCTTCAATCGGAAACTGGGCGAGAAACTCAGGGGAGTTGGAATTCCACTTATGAAGTGGGAAACCTCCATTCCTTAGCAATGCCTGAAGTTCTAAAGACACAAAAGAAGCTTCCTCCAAAGTGGGGAAGGACTGCAAATAATCGTCAACATAGAATGACGTAGTTAGTGCTTCAGAGGCTTTGGAATTAAATAAATGACCATCTTGTGAGGCTAGCAAGTGTAGGGATCGGATAGCCAGGAAAGCAGAGGGTTTTAAGCCATAAGTAACCGTTTTTAAGCGAAATACCTTAATGGGCTTACTGATTTCATCACGCCACAAGATCCTTTGGAGATCTCGTTGTTCCGGTTGAATTAAAACTTGGCGGTACATCTGTTTTATATCAGCTATGACAGCTATGGGAAATAATCGAAAGTTTAAGAGTATAGCAGATAGATCTGATTGAATAGCAGGACCAGAGTAAAGGGTGTCATTAAGGCTGTTGCCATTAACGTCGGGTGATGAACCATTGAAAACAACTCGGATTTTATCTTTTACAAGAGGGTTTTTCCACACGGCATGATGATTTAAATAAACCGTTTCAATTGGGGGGTGCAATTCATCATCAGATTTGTTAACAACTTCCATATGATCTAAGCTTTCATACTCATCCATGAAATCAGTGAACTGCTGTTTAACAAGAGGTTCTTTCTTGAATTTGCTCTCGATAGCAAAGAGAGTTTTTCGAGCTTTGGGCTGAGAGTTAATAAGTTTTGGAGGATTATGTAATCTTGGCATTTGAACAACGAACCGGCCATCAGAAGAACGAGCGGTGGTGTTCAAAAAAAGTTGCTCACATAATTCATTTTCTGAAGAGGTTACATTAGGAGGATCAACGCTTTCAAGCCTCCAGAACTGTTCCAGGTCAGTATTGGAGAAGTAACATTGCGATGCGGGTTGGGGAGAATAATGGGGAAGTTGACCTGTGACGATCCATCCCAAATTAGTATCTCTGGCGACCACGTTTGAGGATAACTTGCGAACCTGTTTACGAAGGCAATTCCAGAAAACATTGGCACTAAAATGTATGTCAATAGGGTTTTGCATGTTGAACAAAGGATCGGCTAGCCTTAAATGCGAGGGAATGTTTAACCCGGAAATATCCACAGAGTGACTTGGAGTGTCTTCTCCAATGCTATTGAGAATTAGAAAAATAAGTTTAAGAAAGTTGTTTCTATGACAAATGTCTCTTATGGTTAGCTTTGAGAATTGTAAAGCTTGCGATTTTGAGCTGTTGATGCCCGACACGTTAATAGAAGTGGGGTTTACAAGTAGGCCTAGTTTTCTAATCAAGGAATTAGACACAAAATCATGAGTTGCCGCTGAATCTAGAAGACCGCGTGCACGGACCCAGTTGCCAAAGTTATCCTGAACTTCGATTTGGACAGTAGACAACAATACTTGAGCACTGCGAATGGACTTGGCATTTTGAATATACGATGAAGCATTAGAACTGTTAGCACTATCATTTTTCGGAGACGTAGATGCTGTCGATGACCTTGCCTGATCATGACGATGTAGCAAAGTGTGATGAGCCTTTTCACAATGGTAGCAAAGTCTTGTGGACTTGCAATTAGAAGCAGAATGAGTAGGCGCTAGGCAATTGAAGCAATGTTTGTTCTGGGAAAGTAATTTTCTTCTGTCGACGACTGACATTTCTTTAAAGGATTTACAGAGGTATAGGGCATGGGGATCTTCACAAAGTATGCACTTTAAAGGTTCGTTTAAACTCTTGCGAGGTTCGCTTTGAGAGTTTAAAACAATAGAGCTAGCAACACGACGTCCACTAGACCTAGTTGGGTAACCAGTAGTGTTTGATTTAAATTTAGATGAGCTGGACCCGGGATTTTGGGTATTAGACGCTAAGCGTTCGCTTTTAGGTTTGATAGACATTAATTCAAATTTGGAACTCGGGGAAGAGGGTTCACTTTGATTAGCTAGAGCGGTTAAGCGTTGGCATCTAGCGTTTATGAAAGTGACTAAATGCTCGTAAGAGTAGTCGTCTTCTTTAGAAAGTTCAATTTCCCAAGCTTTGAGGGTAGCAGCATCAACTTTAGAAACCACTAAATGTATTAGGAAAGTATCCAAGTGTTCAGTAGGTTGATCTAATTGGGACAGAGCCTTAACGTGAAGTTGTGTAGTGTCAACTAGAGTACGCAAACTAGTGACGTCATTGTGCTGTGACGCAGGTAGGTTGAATAGAGCCTTCATATGGCGTTGAATACGTAACCGTAAATTTCCATATCGTTCTTTTAATAAGTTAAAGGCAATGGGGTAATTTTCGGCGCTTAAAGGGAGTGCTTCAACTAACTGCAGAGCTTGACCTCGAAGGATAGATCTCAAGTAATGAAACTTGTAAATGACTTGAATGTCTTCATTGTCATGAACAAGGGAGCAAAATAATTCATAGAAAGAATCCCAAGTAGATTCATCTCCAGAGAAATGGGGTAAATCAATTTTAGGTAAAATTGGTTTGGGCTTGTAAGTACCATCACGGAAAGAAGTTTGTGGTTCGTGAAGGGAACCAAGAACAGAAGCGTCCTTTTTCTGCTCCTCTTCGAGTTGGCATATTATTTTGAAAGCAGAACCTATGCCTTCGTAATATTGGTTTTCTACTTCGACTCGATCTTCGGTTTGATTGAGCATACAAGTTTCTATTTCAGTTTGGATGTTGCAATAATTTTCATAAGAACGTTCAAAATCCCTTACACGATGTTTCAACAAGTCTAATTGAGCTTCTGAGGGATCTAACTCTTTTATGTACTTTCTGAATCGGGTAATTTGCCCTTTATAGGATGCTCGTTTAGAAGTAAGTTTTTCATCCTCATCCTTTTCAGTAGGAGCCATGTCAAAGAAAATAAATTGAAATGTAATTCACGAAACTGTGGAACCTTGGAAATGCTGTCAAGCTGGCAGCAGCAAATAAGTTGAAAGAATGGGACACACCACGGGAGACAGGAGCGGCCTCTTTCCCCTTCACAGGCTTTGCATGATGTAGTTATAGTTGAAAGATTCAAAGCAGATATTTATAATTTGCAAGGTATTGTCAAATAATCTTTTAAACAGAAAAAATGACAAATGGACTCTCCGGGGTTTCCGGGACCAATTTTTGTGTAGATTATTGGCTGAGGAATAACCTAACCACCAAGGGAAGATGATTTAGAAAAGGAGGTAGGTTTCGGACTGGAGAAAAAGGATAGAAAAATAGGAGGAGAGTCCCACAAAAGTTATGAATTTAACTTTAAATGCACTTAGAGGCGGTTGCCACCGCAAATCCGCTCTCTGATACCTAAAGCGGGTAAGGACCTGGTCGAAGCTGACGGGAACCGCAGCTAGGCCTTGGGCGGTTTGCCAGAGAAAGGCTTTAGCGTATTCCCTCTCAAGCATGCATATGCCTACTATGGGGAAGGGTGATGGTCTGGCAAGACTGAGAGTAACAGATTTATTGTATGTCTGTTCAAAGAAATTCGTTTTTGCAAAGTAATTCGAAGAATGCCAATAATTTGAATCAGGTTTGGTATTTCCAGTTTTCGAAGTTATAGAGTTCCTGAAAAAGCGACCAAGTGCTTCCAAGAAGGATAGTGATAAAAAATTATACCTTGGGGAGTAATTTTGGTAAGTGAACCAATGGTTGCATTTGGAAATGGCTAAGCTTTTACTCAGCAAGGAGCCGGCTAAAAGTTTAGACAAAGAAAAACAATTATCTTTTGGAAAACCAACCATAAGTTTTCGGAGAGGATCTCCACAAGCAGGTAGCTGGCGTAGCGAGCTATACTTGCCTTACTGGCCAGTTAGAATTAGCTATTAAAGCTAAGAGAAACTTTAACGAGATTACCACTAAGAGTTCTTGCTCAAATGCAACGAGTGGTGAAAGCCCTATCAATAAATTTAATGGCATTGAGTAGGGAGAGCCAAGGAAGACAGGATCTTGTCTAACCGTTGTATTAGAGAAATGATAAATCCAAAAACAAATATTTAATTTATTTAACAAGGCAAAAGAGTCTAGTAAATTTGACAAGTATATAGTTTCAAATTTTAGTAACAATTTGGGGTCGCAGACCTCCTAACATTTAAAGTTTGCTCCAGGCAATTAACAATTCTTTAGGTTTCAAACCTTATATATGTACTAAAATCTTTGTAAGATTAAAAAAAAGACAAATGAAGTGATTAAAGTTTAAAAATTAAATTGAGTACAAGGAGTGTACTTTAAAAAATTTCCAGGTAACTATTTTAGAAAAAGTTACAACTTCGAAAATAACAAAAAAAAAAGAAAGCGGGTAGAATGAAGGAGAAGTTCCTATAACTTCTTATATTTATACAGAATTACTGTTGGTTATTATACAAATAAGGGCAGGTCACTTACTGTGAAACCTGATGAGAAAGTCAAAAGGAAGGTTCTCGACTTCCTATGTTTAAGTAGGAATCACGAGCCAAATGGGGCAGTTTCCCTTTCGTGAGACCTAGAAATAACTCACTCATGAGTTGAAAGAATTGTTTTCCCTGATTATAGGGTAGAAACAATGTAAACTTGAACCGTGTATAAAACACGTAGTTATGAAGAAATTAATTAATGATAAACAAGCAAAATGGAAGGGCACTTCGTTAGAGTGACACCTCATAGAAAATTTTCTAGAGTTACAATTTTATTAATATGGTTTCTTAGTAGAAGGTTTAGGAAAGATCAATTGGGATTTAGGATCAATGTTCATGGCCTTATTTATTGTAAACGGACGATCGCGACGCGGTAGAAAAGTTGAACAAGCACTAGTTATCACTATAGTCTTTTGAATAGATGAAAAATCCACTGTAGTAACACGAAAGTTTATGGCAAAGAAAGTTATTGCAATGATGAAAAAGGACTGGTTGCACTAGATAGGCTAAAGTCTATTACTTGAGAAAGTTGTGGATTACAATTAAATGCGCCATAGAACATTCCAACGGTGGAAGAAAATTCGCTATTGAGCTTTAATTCAGAAGTGAGATTCTTCAATTTTAAATAGTATTCTCACAAGTGAGTGAAAAATACATGACGGCAGGACTTGTAGATAAAGTACAGGATCTGGAAGTTTCCAGAACGATCTTAATAGAAGAATGGGGCCAAAGTTAATCCAGCGGAGGAACTAGCTTGGTAATTTATAGACAGCGGGTATTAGATAATATCCCACGTTGTGAGAAGATCTCTCATTTAAATAGCTTAAGAAAAGCTACTTTCTATTAAGGTTGGCTTAAACAGACAAAAGCCCAACATGGCAAATCCCGCGAAGAATGATTACCGCCCCAAATAAGTAATCTCACGCTGTCTATAAAATGATCAATAAAGGCATGTAGATAATAAAACTGATGAAGATGAGGTTAAAACCTTAAGCCTGTACTTATCTTGGTTGCATGTCGAAGGTGAAGTTCCCTTTGACGAATACTTAATGTGCCAACATGGCGTAGAACGTAGAGAGTGCCTCTTGGTTTGAGGAGACTGGCTCTAGTTGAGCCTTGACTGACCGAGTCAACTGCCGACTTACAAGTGAGACCCACTCACCGAAGCGCGGAGGGTCCAAGGAAGGGAAAAGAGTGGGGGTAGGAGACAAAAGGAGAACATATAGGCATGACCAATATTGTAATCTTAAATTCTCTTGAGGAAATGGTCTTCAAAGAGTTGATAGCAGGCGATACTAGCACAGCCTGGTGGGTGAAAGAGTAGACGAAATTCTCTTGATCACGGAGATAATAGCTGGCGATGGCAACGAGATCTGGTGGCCAGATGGAAAAGGAAGTCCTCTTGCACCAGGAAGAATTGAGGAGCTTCAGAGATTCGCTGCTAGATGACGCTAGGTGGGTCATGGAAGATATATATCTAGAACAGACTCACAATGACATAAGAGACATGACCACCAAAGAGAAACTAGGAGATCACTGTTGGTGTTTGAGAAAAAGGATGAAATGAACAAGCAAAGAGCATTAAAAAGAATACTCTATCTTACCGTGTATTCCAAGAATACACCACATGTGCAAAAAAGAATGGGTGCCAGACTTAGGAAACTAAAAAATGACTTGGAAGGTAAGGTGTTGGAAGATAAGAAACAAATTGGTGGTGCAGGTAGGTTAACTGATTTAGAAATATATCTGATTCAGACTTACTATGGGTTGGCTATTAGGAGAAATACCCACAGTTTGAAGTATATGAGGTCAGCAGTGTGGGCGATATTTTTACATAAGGCATCTTCTGATTCACACCCACAACATACCTCGTGCCCCAAAGGTGAGGAGTCATGGTGTGGGTTTCAGAAAGCATTAGTTGGTGGTACTACTTATCAACACAAACAGAAGCACTCACTTCCTAGTGCTGTGATAAAAGCCATGAGACCTGTTTTCAGAGATCTCAGTAATGATAAACTCTCGAAAAAATGCTTGCATGGGCAGACTCAAAATGAAAATGAAAGTTTTAATAATTATGTGTGGTAACACTTACCAAAAACGGTTTTCATAGAATATTGTGCAATATTAATTGGTGTATGTGATGCTACTGTCACATTCAATGAGGGTGCAAAGGGTAGACTAAAAGTTTTGAGGACAATGGGCATAGAACCAGGTCAAAACACCACAACAGCTTTGTGTTGAATCGACAAAGATCGAGTAAAATATACAAAAAGAGCTGCTAAGGCCTCATCAAAGGAGGGCAGAATTGAAAAAAAAGAAGAAGAAGGAAGGTAAATGAATCAGCCGAAGCAGATAATGATGACTATTATTCAGGAATGCACTAAAGGAAACTGTAATATTAATTTTATATTTATATCACTTTTTCTCAATTCCACATTTTTGCAAACATAGGTACATTTTCTTTCAGGAACTGTATGGCATAGAAAGCTGAAATTTGGACCATACATTGTACATGTAATACTGAGTGCTGTCCTCTAAAATTATGCAATTAGGTTTGATAGGTTCGAAGATATATTTTTATTATTTTTTGGGAATTTGGCAGATTTTTTTGAGTATTGGTAATATTTTTTTTTTACTAAAATCTATTTCAGTTAGGAAGATGAATTTAGTCATCAAGGTCAAATATCAGTGGTTAAATATCATGTAAAAATCTCATGACCAAGTTTTGAAAAATGTTCTCAGAAATTGTACCTAAATTGTCAAAAATTTTATGAAATTTTGAAAAAATTATGAACTATTTACTTGACCGTTTTTTAATTTAGAGCAATGAAACTGTTGTGAATTAAAGAATAGGGCCTGATAAAGACTGAAAAAAATGAAAAAAATCATTGAAAACATTATTTTAAATGGATGTAATGCCATGCTAAGCGTTTTTCAGCATTGCAAACTTCCCGGTTCCCTTAAAAACAGGAAAAATCAAGAAGACATTAGTTTTTTCGTTTTAAAACGAACATGTATTGTTATACTGTACAAGGAAGTTAAATAAATGCTATACGAGAATACAGTTCAACACATTTGCAATAAGCACACACAATTCATCAAACTTCGCTAAAGTTAACACTGACCTGATAGGACTAGACAGAGCGCAGTGAAGTGAGTCGTGTGTATGGAATGCGGGACGAGTGGGATAGGTAGGGTTGGGTGACGAGTCAATTTTTACAACACAGTCGATTGTCTGCGCTATGAGTAGTCGAAGGTCACTATCCTCTCCTTTCCGACTTTCACTGAACCTGTTCATGGGTTGATCAATTCTGTGTAGAGCTGACATTAGCGGATGTCCCCACACTTAATTTATGCCTTAAGAAGTCAATACGTTGATATTATTAATGAAATCCGCCTATTCCAAATTTCCCGCTAAACCGAACAGGGTTCGTTCCCAATTAGTTCAGAATAGCCGGACTACTGTATGAGTTTACTAAATTTACAAACAGATAAAAACTTGATACAAAGAATTTACATTAAATTTTAGCTGATATCATACACAACCTATGACCAAACCCCAATATTTAAATAACAAAGGGCTTTCCCCTTGCGTTGGGATTTGCAAATACAGTACATTTAAAAGTTCTTCATTAGTCCAATTTCACTTTCAAGTCAGATTCAACAGCAAGAACACCAAGATGACTAAGGTGATCCTTTTTATGTCCTTAATTAAACAGCATTGTCAATTTGTGACAATGAATATTCCCTTGTTGGAGTTGTGG
Source organism: Meconema thalassinum (assembly GCA_946902985.2). Lineage (NCBI taxonomy): Eukaryota > Metazoa > Arthropoda > Insecta > Orthoptera > Tettigoniidae > Meconema > Meconema thalassinum. Next base: position 590,494,363 of record OX336389.2, on the reverse strand, counting down.
TTAATCTTTAATAACTTTCGACGTTTAATGCCCAAGCGATTTTTGTATAGTTTTCCAGAAATTTTGCTGCTCCTAAAACTTGTCGCCCTGGGCAGACACAACTGTAATTATATCATGATCTAAAAAGGGGATGGTGGATGGGTTATAGACAGCGGAAGAGTAAACATATATTACTACATCATTTTCAGATTTATTTTTCATCATTAACCCAGATAGATTTCATACTTGTGCATCGAAGGGACATAAAGCTCGTTCTGGATGTGAAGGTTCTTCCTTATGACACAATTGCAACACAGCATCGTCCACTAGTAGTTCGATTTCGCATTAAACCACCTACAGTAAGGAACGCAATGGTCCAGTTCGGATAAAATGGTGGCGATTTAGTGAGATGGAACCTAATATAATTTCGAACATCCCACTTTCCCCTATTACTGATGTTGAAACGACATGGAATTCTTTGAAGAAAATTGTCACCACAGTTGCTCATGAGCATCTAGAAATTACAAAGCCCGGATGACGCAAAATTGATCGTCAAACTTGGCTCTGGACAAGTGAAGTCAAATGTAAGTTGCAGATGAAAACGAAACTCTGCCACCAGTTCCTTGAATCAGAGACAGCAGAAAATTGGAATGCTTATCTATATGCCAGAAGTGAAGCAAGTAAAACCATTGCTAAAACGAAAGCAGATTACTTCAGTGAAGTTTACCAATGGCTTGACACATGAGATGTTTTTTTTTACCCTCTTGGTTGGCGGTTCCCACGGACTCAGCGAGGGAACTCACCACTACCGCCTCGATGGGCAGTGTCCTGAAGCCTGGAACATCTGGTTGGGAAATATACAACTGGGGAGGTTTTATCAGCACTTCGCCCAGGCGGCCTCACGTGCAAAGCGAACAGGGGCCTCATGAGGGATGGGAAGGGATGGAACATTGGGACGGATAGGCGAGGAAGAGGGAAGGAGGCAGCCGTGGCCTTACAGTAGGTACTGCCCCCGAAAATTGAATTACTCTGGGACAAAATGAGAGTATTTTCCGTCCCCATGATAAAATTTAACCAGCAAATATAGATTCTGAAAGTGTGACACAGGAGGGTAGTGTTACAAGCTCGAGGCCGTGGGAGAGCCCGATCACGTGATATATTGCACAATAGACGCTTCTAGAAGGCTAAAATTGGCATAGCAACAGTGAGTTTGGAAATTAATATTATAAATATTGTTATAAATTATGCTATTGGATCCCAGCCCAGAGTTAATGAGAAGAGGTCTTATTGAAGACGGGATCAACTTCAACTACATAATTTGGTGAAATTATGCATTTAGGCCCTTAGAAGAAGATTTTCCTATTTGGTAATGAAGAGAATATTAAAAGAAATTATGTCTGATACTTTAAAAAAAAGCAAATCGGTTAATCTACACAGTAATAAGCATTAGTAATCTACGCGCTAAAATTATGGTGGGAGATTGATATGGCCGCCAAAATTTCGACTTGGAGGGGGAGATCGAAGGATCGAAGTTCTTATTTCAGCAGTCTTTGAAAAATGAGGAAGTGTTTTATTGGGTTAACGGAGATCCCAAAGCTTTGTCCGAGTGCGACGACTGTCGACTTGTGGAGACGCGAGGATAGCTAGGTAGAACGTAGGAGATTACTGCACTTCCATTTTATGTGAAGTTGTGAGGAACATTGAAATTAGCATATCTCTTATATAATTGAGATTTGAATTCAACTAAGTGAATATATATAAAGAACAGGTCGAATACTACATTCTGTTGAAAGTCGAGCGTTCATAAATTTACCGTTTCGACAATATAAGCCTGTTAAGACAGATTATCAAATGTGTTGGAAATAAAGCTGAATATCATTTTAGATTGCAACGTGAAGTTGGCGAACGCACTTCAAGTGAACAGTAGCGAAGAACTTTTAACATTGGCGCAACAAATAAACATTATCATAATGACTATCATTATTCTTCAAGTGGATTCATACGACATAATTAACACTGTTGATATGATGAACTAAATAGTCATGCGCCAGAGACATATTCGATAAAAGAAGTTAAGATACAACGATGGAACTTCGTTAGACAACGTATTCTTGAATACAGACGTAGTGTACGGTCCATCTTGTACATTTTAGTCAGTCTACGAACACTAAATGTAACATCAATTAGCAATAGAAATATTTCATTCACCATTTATATGAATATTTCTATAAATTATATTCCAATGATGAGGCTGATAAATATTTGCGACGGAGAATGAAGATTCTACAGAAGAGATTTGTCAAGATGCTAGGGGTAGCCCAGCAACCACAGAAGAATTTGCCAGAAGGATGTCGTTCGAGCCCAGGCGAATGTTGGTGAATTCCAGAGAGGGACGTTTCCTATCTCTGAGGTCGCAGATCCGAGGTTCGAATGCAGATCCATCTCAGTATCATGAACTGAGGAAACATCTCAAGTATTGTGTGAATACTTACTTAGATCTTCAAGTTTTCGTCCAAATAAGGTAGCAGTGTCTCTTATTTTTAGTATAGAGCTTGATTAGTGACATCCTGAGCCAACGATCTTACTCCATATTTCCACATTTAATGTATTTCAGTGTTCTCATGTATTTTACACTTCAGATGTGTGCTAAGATTTTTATGCTTCAAGAATGTTTAGGAGATGATTGCCTTTCATCTATTTTTCAATTTTATTCTACGGATCAGTTGTGGAACTGACAATAATTTTTGATTGAGGAATCATATTGCCTCATAGAAGACTAGTCGTTTCGACTCTCGAATTTTAATAATTTGATTTAAACCAAGTATTCTGACATTGTGTCATAGCTTCAAATTAAATTCTTTTAAATTTAATTTGAGCACTTTAATGTAACAACATCTAACTTCAAGAACAGAAGAAACATCGAATGATATTATTATATCATTATTGTACATAGACTGTCGACGATCTAGGAAATACTAGTCGTTTGATAAGAACGAAGTCTTAACCCCTATAAACATTCTTTGTGTAGAGTGGAAAAACATTACGACGTTGACAAACCTTTTTATTATTTGTAAACCTGAGAGCTTTGTTCATTTAATATGTTAGAGAAAATATCTCTTGATAGAAGATTATTTAAATCTTTGGCTAGGAATTCAAAGCTAGTTTATCCCGGTCATGATTGAATTCTATTTGACTCTATAAATAACATGTGTGTTAATTTAGACTATTTTTGTAACATCACGTCATTTTGTAGACCTGGTATCACAACGACACAATTTAAAGATTGACAAGTGAGATGAGACAGGAGTATTATTTTTATTATATGTATTTGCGAGAGACGAGTTAACAGTTAATTATCTTTTTGTGGAGTAAAATTTAGGAGGTGAATTACGACAGTCTAATATCGTTTATTATGATTGGAAGTTTCGTATGAAGAACTTCAGTATGTATAATTGTAGATCAGTAGTCATGTGAAATGATACTGAAGGGCATGCCTTTATTTGAGAAAAGTTCCTACAGAAGAAATATTAATAACAATTAATCCATTTTTGGTTATTGTTTAACATAGTGGATGATAATTGTTTATGCCATATATATTGTTATATGAGGATTTGTAGAGCTATGAAGCGATCATGCGAAGGAAGTTCCGTATTTTAAAGTAAGTCAAAGTATTATTGTTCTTCGATAAGAAGGCATGGATCATGATAAGAGTCGTTGTATGCAAGTAGTCCAGTTCATGTGAAATAACGTTTTAGCTGTGTTGACATAAGGGTTTTAGCGGAAATACAACTAGAGAACGATTGTCTACTCATGTCAATGATACAATTATTATATTTTATTAAACCCTAAGTTATGTAATTACGTACAGTTAACCTTAGTAAGTCGATTGTATTAGACCGACAATGTAATGAAACCTATATAAGACGATGTGTCAGCAGTATATCAAAACTACGGAGTGTTAGAATGATTATGTGGTAAAAGAGTGTATATAATTAATTGAGAATTGTATTGTAACCGAGAATCCAGAATCTCGTAAGTAACGTGTTAGCAACACTGAATTGTGTATATTATTATGAACAAATTACATGTAAATATTTTTCGGAAATGATTTAATTAGTTACATAATTTTGGTAGGATTTATTAATCGATTGTTTTGGAATAGCGTGTGTTTTGTGAGCAGATGTTTTGTATGAATGGTTGTCCACTGTTAAGAGTAATTGTTGAACCGGATTGGTCTAGAACAATTTCGGGGTGCGAATGAAAGTGTGTATAAAAATTTCAGAATGATTGTTAAAGGAACATAGAAGTTATGAGCATTTTTGTAATATCTGAATGTTAATTTTACGTGTATTTTAAACGCACACAAATCAGTCTCAATGCGGGCTAGCCAGAATGATTCACCGTTATGATTGGAGAGCGGTGTGACATAATATGAACAGGTGAAGATTCACAGCTTGTATAAACTGTAAAAAGTTCTGAATGCAGCATGGTGCTAGCGTTTCATTGATGAAATAGGCCAGTGCACGTGCGTTTTCCAGACGCGTGCTAGTGCAGGTAACCCGTTCTCAGGAATGCCACGAATATAAGAGCCTTCCTTAAACGTTTTTCTTTTTTACGTAGTGTAGGCCTAAACAAGCAAAGACTTTTATGCTTATATTTTTGCACGGCATTGTAGTAAGATGTGTAGTAGAAAGGAAGCGTGTATGATTGTGTGGTTTTCTTTTTCTTTTGTTATTAGTTTAGTTTATTGTTATTTTGTTTATATAGGTTAGTTTACCATTGTTAATAAATTTATTCAGTTCGTTATCTGGTGTTGTTGGCGTGTGATTCATTTTAAATATAAGGAGTAGAGTATTGTGGATGTATTGTAGGCGAAGCTGAGTTCCCAGTCCCCGAGAACGTAAGTAAAGGTAGGTGTGCCACGTGTAGTTTGTTGTTGATCCACAATTTTCTTGTAACTGCTGTATGTAAATCCCTAAAGGCCATGATGGAGCGATTTCTAATGTAGTAATTGTCCGGTGCTGTTATAAATAGGCGTTCCAGCTGGGGCAATGGGTATTCCAACAGGCTACATTCCGGATTTACGGGTACAGTAGGAATGGCGCCCTAGAACTTCTGGGGCTACGAAATTAGCTTCGTAGTGCCTCTAAAGGAAGTTGGTTTGAACATTTCTAGTGAAAGAAATAATTACCAGACTTGTGGGATGTCTTATCCAATTTCGGATGGATGTGAGTGAAATTATATAGGCTTATTTTAAATTGATATTAGGAAGGTTACACTGAGATAAAGATCAGATCTTAGAAACCTGATAGAGGTGTAGTAGGTAGACAGTTTCGAAAAACGACCTACGATCTGAATATTTATTTTATTTCACCGGTACATGGTGATTATTAAGGTCATGTTAAAGATAAAACTAACTTGTTTTAATGATAGTAATGGTAGAATTTTCTTTGTGGTAGTATATTTAAAGTGAGTCACAGGAGAACGAACATTATGAGTAAGTTTATTTAACATAGGGTGTACTATAAGTTAATGCTAAGGTAATTTTAAGTTACTTTTAGACATTAAGGTGCTCAAAAATGTATATGGAGGAAGACTTTGCTCAGATGTTGTTATTTTGCTCTGTTGTCGAATGTGTCTCTATAGCATTATATAAAGAGTTATTGCAATGGCAACCGAGGATGTAAAGAGAATGTTAGAGGAGATGCAGGAGAAGCTGCAGGCGAATTTGAAGGAGCATCTGCAGAGCAGTTTGAATGCTGTCAAAGGTGAGATTAAGTAGAATTTATCTGTGAATATGGTAGATATGCAAGGTAAATTCCAGGAAGCAAAGCAGGACCTAGAACAACTGAAGCGTGAACGAAAGGAGGACCTTGACACAGTGATTGTTAAAGTTGTTGATTCGAATTCAGATAAAGTTGCAGAAAGTGTTAAAGAGAGTTTCAAAACTGAAATTCAAGAAGTTCAGACTTCTTTAGAGGGTTTACAAACTAGTGCCTCTAATATGGTTGCAAATGTCACGCGTTTACAGGCCAGCTCAAAGCAGATTCAGGATGATGTAAGTGGTGTACGGACAGATGTCGGAGATGTCCGAACTGATGTTAGTAATGTTAGGTCAGATGTATCTAATGCCCAAAGTAAAGTCGATACAGTCCAAAGTAAAGTAGATACAGTCCAAGTAGATGTATCCACAGTCCAATCTAAGGTAGATTCAGTCCAAGCCGATGCCACTAATGTTCAGGTTGACATAAACAATATGCAGTCAGATGTCACTGATGTACAGTCTGGCATAGGAAAAATACACACAGAAGTCAATACGGTATTTGTGGATGTAGCAAAAGTCCAAGTGGACATTAACAAAATTATACAAGAGGCGGAAGCTTCTAAAACACTGTGTACTCAGAATATAACTGCTTTAACGACACGTTTTGTTAACGATGCGTTAAAAACCACAGCTTCTCTGGCTGAATTAAAAGGTAATGTAGAAACTTTACGAACGCAGGTTATTGACCATAATAAAATTCTTAAAGCAGATATTGATGAAGACATAGCTGATATGTTAAAAGCTAATGTAGTTGTCTGGAAAGACGAGTGGAACAAATCCAGTGGGGAACATGTTAAGCAAATCCAAGATAACATAGAAAAGAAATTAGCCAGTACTCAAGTAGAAATTAATCGAGAGGTTATTGAAGTAACAATGGATTTAGGTAAATGGATTGATACGCTCACTGAAAAGCAAGTAGAAGATAGAACTCTGTCTAGTCAGGATGTGCAAGGTTTGAAAGAATCGTTAGAGAGTAAGACTAAAACGATAGAGCAACGGTTAAACAAGGTTGTCACTAACGTTAATGCCATGAGTGAGGAGAAAACTAATGAACTAGAAGAATACGTAACCAAAAAATTACAAAGTCTTAATCTAGGAGATGTTGCCAGTCGTGAGACTTATAAGGAAGATTTAAAGACCGAAGTAGGCCAACAGCTGAAGAAGATTATCACTGAGATGGAAGAAAAGGAAAGGGAGAAGATAGATTTCGAAGATTCGAGGAATCAGACTAGAAGAAGTAGCCTAGAAGTGGAAGAAAGGGAAATTAGGCCGGAAGAAAGATTATTCAGGTTCACGGAAGGTTTAGAGGAGAAGAGTATAGAGCCCGAATGTTACAATAGAGATTTTCGACCAAATCTTTAGGATTCATATCCGAGAAACGGGTCATAAGAAACTTCGAAGACAAACCGCTTAAGTTCAGCAACCTAGATAGTTTCACACCGATAGAGTACATCAGAAATCTCAAAGATTACTTTATCGAAGCGCATATTCCAAGAGAGAGAGAAATGAAGATCGTAGAGCGCTATCTGTCAGATGGGCCCTTTTCACTCAACAGTTTAATGCTACAATAGTCCACTAGCCAGGTAACGATAATTTGTTGGCTGACGCATTATCACGTAAACCAGTTAGAAATTTGCAGATTAACCATGTACAATTGGAGGAAGAAGATCAAGAAACGGTTAGGAGATTAGCCCGAATCCGTGTGTCACAGAAAAGACACGCTCCAATTGGGAAAATGTACAGGTTCCTTAAGGGTTACATGGACATAGCAGACTTAGATTATGCTGCTACTCAAAGGCGATCACGACACTTTGTATTGAGCGGAGATCTCGTGTGTAAATACGCAGACTCCGAACACACTAAGATTCGCATAGTCGTGCCCCCCAAATCTTGTCACAAAGTTAGTGTGGTTGGCAATCCACTCTATCGGACATGGAGGTTTAGATAAAACCCTCAGTACTCTTAGAGAGAGGTTTATCTGGACCAACATGAGATCCACTATAGCGAAGATTATAAGATCTTGTGATAAATGCCAGAGAGGAAAATTCGCATCAGAATTGTTGAAAGGAATACCCAGAGCTATGATACCTTCTAAACCACGTGAGCTGATGGCCACGGACATTGTTGGTCCTTGTCCGAAGGGATATCAGGGTAATCAGTTCCTGTTAGTGACTGTTGATGTTTTCTCTAAATTCGTTACCATGAATCCTATGCAAAAGCCAATACCAGAAATGTTGTTAGTAGATTAGAGAATGCTGTGCTTCCGAAGACTGGGAAACCAGAATATCCCTTATCGGACCATGGAGCGCAGTTCACTTCAGCCGAATTCGCAGCAGACATGGAAAGGTTGGGAATTAAGCACATCTTTTCAAGCGTGCGTTATCCAGAGTCAAATTCAAACGAAAGCTAATTGGCGGAATTTAGCAAATTCTGCAGAATTTTCTGCCCAGATGATCACCCCAGTTGGGTAAAATACGTGCCAATGATTGAGGATTGTTTGACCTCCACAGTTCAAGAAAGCACGGCAGAAGTTCCTATGATTCTTCACTTAGGAAGGAATCCAGAAAGGCATGGGACAATGTATTTGATTTCATTCACAGAGATCCTGATCTAGGAAGACAAGCGAGGATCGATAAGGCAAAAGAAAGACTTCAGAAAGCAGCGGAGAAGCGCTTGAAACGAGTTGCAGGAAAACGTATCGGTACGCCGTTAGAAATTGGAAATATGGTTTTATTGCGCAGACCAGTGAAAGCGGATGTGAGCAAAAAGATATACCCCAAGTTCGGAGTTATCTTTATTGGCCCGTTCCGTATAACTAATGCTTATGGGAATAACTGCTATGAGTGGTTTGATGATGAAAATAACGTTATTCTAGAAAAATTCAACGCTAAGAATTTAAAAAAGTATCATAAGAAGATAGGCTAAAATAATTCAATATTCGAGTTCAAGTGACAAATCAAAAGTCTTGAATTAGAATGATTAAAACCAATTTGCAACTGATTTTAACTTGAGATGACGGAGGAATGCCCCCGAAAATAGAATTATTCTGGGACAAAATGAGAGTATTTTCCGTCCCCATGATAAAATTTAACCAGCAAATACAGATTCTGGAAGTGTGACACAGTAAGTTAGTGTTACAAGCTCGAGGCCGTGGGAGAGCCCGATCACGTGATATATTGCACAATGGACGCTTCTAGAAGGCTAAAATTGGCATAGCAACAGTGAGTTTGGAAATTAATATTATAAATATTGTTATAAATTATGCTATTGGATCCCAGCCCAGAGCCAATGAGAAGAGGTCTTATTGAAGACGGGATCAACTTCAACTACATAATTTGGTGAAATTATGCATTTAGGCCCTAAGAAGAAGATTTTCTTATTTGGTATTGAAGAGAATATTAAAAGAAATTATGTCTGATACTTTAAAAAACCGCAAATCGGTTAATCTACGCAGTAATAAGCATCAGTAATCTACGCGCTAAAATTATGGTGGGAGATTGATATGGCCGCCAAATTTTCGACTTGGAGGGGGAGATCCAAGGATCGAAGTTCTTATTCCAGCAGTCTTTGAAAAGTGAGGAAGTTAACGGAGATACCAAAGCTTTGTCCGAGTGGGACGACTGTCGACTTGTGGAGACGCGAGGATAGCTAGGTAGAACGTAGGAGATTACCGCACTTCCATTTTATGTGAAGTTGTGAGGAACATTGAAATTAGTATATCTCTTATATAATTGAGATTTGAATTCAACTAAGTGAATATATATAAACAACAGGTCGAATACTACATACTGTTGAAAGTCGAGCGTTCTTAAATTTACTGTTTCGACAATATACGCCTGTTAAGACAGATTTTCAAATGTGTTGGAAATAAAGCTGAATATCATTTTAGATTGCAACGTGAAGTTGGCGAACGCAGTTCAAGTGAATAGTAGCGAAGAACTTTTAACATTGGCGTAACAAATAAACATTATCATAATGACTATCATTATTCTTCAAGTGGATTCATACAACATAAATAACACTGTTGATATGATGAACTAAATAGTCATGCACCAGAGACATATTCGATAACTGAAGTTAATATACAACGATGGAACTTCGTTAGACAAAGTATTCTTGAATACAGACGTAGTGTACGATCCATCTTGTACATTTTCGTCAGTCTACGAACACTAAATGTAACATCAATTAGCAATAGAAATATTTCATTCACCATTTATATGAATATTTCTATAAATTATATTCCAATGATGAGGCTGATACATATTTGCAACGGAGAATGAAGATTCTACAGAAGAGTTTTGTCAAGATGCTAGGGGTATCCCAGCAACCACAGAAGAATTTGCCAGAAGGATGTCGTTCGAGCCCGGCGAATGTTGGTGAATTCCAGAGAGGGACGTTTCCTATCTCTGAGGTCGCAGATCCGAGGTTCGAATGCAGATCCATCTCAGTATCTTGAACTGAGGAAACATCTAAAGTTTTGTGTGAATACTTACTTAGATCTTCAAGTTTTCGTCCAAATAAGGTAGCAGTGTCTCTTATTTTTAGTATAGAGCTTGATTAGTGACATCCTGAGCCAACGATCTTACTCCATATTTTCACATTTAATGTATTTCAGTGTTCTCATGTATTTTACACTTCAGATGTGTGCTAAGATTTTTATGCTTCAAGAATATTTAGGAGATGATTGCCTTTCATCTATTTTTCAATTTTATTCTACGGATCAGTTGTGGAACTGACAATAATTTTTGATTGAGGAATCATATTGCCTCATAGAAGACTAGTCGTTTCGACTCTCGAATTTTAATAATTTGATTTAAACCAAGTATTCTGACATTGTGTCATAGCTTCAAATTAAATTCTTTTTAAATTTAATTTGAGCACTTTAATGTAACAACATCTAACTTCAAGAACAGAAGAAACATCGAATGATATTATTATATCATTATTATACATAAACTGTCGACGATCTAGGAAATACTAGTCGTTTGATAAGAACGAAGTCTTAACCCCTATAAACATACTTTGTGTAGAGTGGAAAAACATTACGACGTTGACAAACCTTTTTATTATTTGTAAAGCTGAGAGCTTTGTTCATTTAATATGTTAGAGGAAATATCTCTTGATAGAAGATTATTCAAATCTTTGGCTAGGAATTCAAAGCTAGTTTATCCCGGTCATGATTGAATTCTATTTGACACTATAAATAACATGTGTGTTATTTTACACTATTTTGTAACATCACGTCATTTTGTAGACCTGATATTACAACGATATTCAATTTAAAGATTGACAAGTGAGATGAGACAGGAGTATTATTTTTATTACATGTATTTGCGACAGACGAGTTAACAGTTAATTATCTTTTTGTGGAGTAAACTTTAGGCGGTCAATCACAACAGTCTAATATCGTTTATTATGATTGGAAGTTTCGTTTGAAGAACTTCAGTATGTATAATTGTAGATCAGTAGTCATGTGAAATGATACTGAGGGTCATGCCTTTATTTGAGAAAAGTTCCTACAGAAGAAATATTAATAACAATTAATCCATGTTTGGTTATTTTTTAACATAGTGGATGATAATTGTTTATGCCATATATATTGTTATATGAGGATTTGCAGAGCTATGAAGCGATCATGCGAAGGAAGTTTTGCATTTTAAAGTAAGTCAAAGTATTATTGTTCTTTGATAAGAAGGCATGGATCATGATAAGAGTCGTTGTATACAAGTAGTCCAGTTCATGTGAAATAACGTTTTAGCTGTGTTGACATAAGGGTTTTAGCGGAAATACAACTAGAGAACGATTGTCTACTCATGTCAATGATACAATTATTATATTTTATTAAACCCTAAGTTATGTAATTACGTACAGTTAACCTTAGTCAGTCGATTGTATTAGACCGACAATGTAATGAAACCTATATAAGACGATGTGTCAGCAGTATATAAAAACTACGGAGTGTTAGAATGATTATGTGGAAAAAGAGTGTATATAATTAATTGAGAATTGTATTGTAACCGAGAATCGGGAATCTCGTAAGTAACGTGTTAGCAACACTAAATAGTGTATATCATTATGAACAAATTACATGTACATATTTTTCGGAAATGATTTAATTAGTTACATGATTTTGGTAGGATTTATTAATCGATTGTTTTGGAATAGCGTGTGTTTTGTGAGCAGATGTTTTGTATGAATGATTGTTCACTGTTAAGAGTAATTGTTGAACCGGATTGGTCTAGAACAATTTCGGGGTGCAAATGAAAGTGTGTATAAAATTTTTCAGAATGATTGTTAAAGGAACATAGAAGTTATGAGCATTTTTGTAATATCTGAATGTTAATTTTACGTGTATTTTAAACGCACACAAATCAGTCTCAATGCGGGCTAGCCAGAATGATTCACCGTTAGGATTGGAGAGCGGTGTGACATAATATGAACAGGTGAAGATTCACAGCTTGTATAAAATTTAAAAAGTTCTGAATGCAGCGTGGTGCTTGCGTTTCATTGATGAAACAGGCCAGTGCACGTGCGTTTTCCAGACGCGTGCTAGTGCAGGTAACCCGTTCTCAGGAATGCCACAAATGTAAGAGCCTTCCTTAAACGTTTTTCTTTTTACGTATTGTAGGCCTAAACAAGCAAAGACCTTTATGCTTATATTTTTGCACGGCATTGTAGTAAGATGTGTAGTAGATAGGAAGTGTGTATGATTGTGTGGTTTTATTTTTCTTTTGTTATTAGATTTGTTTATTGTTATTTTGTTTATATAGGTTAGTTTACCATTGTTAATAAATTTATTCAGTTCGTTATCTGGTGTTGTTGGCGTGTGATTCATTTTAAATATAAGGAGTAGAGTATTGTGGATGTATTGTAGGCGAAGCTGAGTTCCCTATCCCCGAGAACGTAAGTAAAGGTAGGTGTGCCCCGTGTAGTTTGTTGTTGATCCACAATATTCTTGTAACTGCTGTTAGTAAATCCCTAAAGGCCATGATGGAGCGATTTCTAATGTAGTAATTGTCCGGTGCTGTTAGAAATAGGCGATCCAGCTGGGGCAATGGATATACCAACAGGCTACTTTCCGGATTTACGGGTACTGTACTATCCCGGCATTTGCCCGAAGACGAAGTGGGAAACCACGGAAAACCACTTCGAGGATGGCTGAGGTGGGAATCGAACCCCCTCTACTCATTTGGACCACCCGAGGCTGAGTAGACCCCGTTCAAGTCCTCATACCACTTTTCAAATTTCGTGGCAGAGCCAGGAATCGAACCCAGGACCTCCGGGGCGGCAACTAACCATTCTGACCGCTACGCTACCGAGGCGACCACATGAGATGGTGAGCGATAAATTTACCGCATTGCTAACAAGGGGAGGATACGATGCTTGGGTCACCGATTCGAACCATCTTTTGTACACGTGTAGGGCATGATCAGGCGTACATCAGGTGCAAGTAGTAAGGTGCGCTTTTCAGCCGATTCCGAGTAATTAACTAATTGCAATTACAGTACGGAGTCTATGTGCGTTGTATGGTAGCAAGTATCCGATGAGCGCGTGGTGCAGCGGTGAAAGCCCTGATTCGAAAGCGTGGGGTCGCTGGATCGTATCCCACCGGTGAGCCTTTGCAATGTGTTGTGTTTCTTTCTTTTTTTAACCCTTGGCAATTTCCAACCAATGCCCATAGCATGAGTCACTGCTTGCGGAGTACGGGGTGGTCTGATGGTTCACAAACGTGCAATGAACGGAACAGACTGGGCCTTCAATGTAAAAATGTATGCATATCATAGAACACACCTGACCGTGTGGTGTATTCTTTGAATACACGGTACGTGAGAATCCAATTTTTAATGCTCTTTGCATGTTCATTCCTTCCTCTTTGCCAAACACCAACAGTGATCTTCTATTTTCTCTGTGTTGACCAGGTCTCTTATATCTTTTATGAGTCTGTTCTAGATATATATCCTCTGTGACCCACCTAGCGTTATCTCGCAGCGAATCTCTGAAGCTCCTCTATTCTTCCTGGTGCAAGAGGATTCATTTATCTATCTCGCCACCAGATCTTGTTACCATCGCCAGCTATTTTCTCCTTGAGCAAGAGGACTACGTCTACTTTTTCACTCACCATGCTGCGCTAGTATCGCCTGTTATCAACTCTTTGAAGACCAGCTCATCAAGAGAAAATCATCATTTTTTGTTATAACGTTGGCAATGTTTATATGTTCTCCATTTGTCTCCTACCCCCCACTCTTTTCCCCTTCCTTAGACCCTCCGTGCTCCGTTGAGCAGGTCTCACTTCTAAGTCGGCAGTTGACTCGATAAGTCAGGGCTCAACTAGAGCCAGCCTCCTCAACCCAAGAGGCAAACTCTCTTCTACGCCATGTTGGCAAAGTAGTTATCGTCAAAAGGAACTTCACCTTCTACATGAAATCAAGATAAGTACCATCTTAAAGTTTTAACCTCATCTTCATGGTTTTAACTTTCACGTGCTTTTAACGACACTTTTATAGACAGTGTGAGATTATTTATTTTGGGGCAAAAATCATTCTTCGTGGGATTTGCCATGTTGAGCTTTTGTTCGTATAAGCCAACCTTACAAAAAAAGAGCTTTCTTAAGCTATTCAAATGAGAAATCCTCTCACTACGTGGGATATTATCTAATACCCGCTGTCTATAATTCAACAAGCTAGTTCCTCCGTTGGATTTTCTTGACCCCATTTTTCTATAAAGATCGTTCTGGAACCTTCCAGATTCTGTACTTGATCTACAAGTCCTGTCGTCATGTATTTTTCCTCACTCGTGAGAATACTATTTAAAATTGAAGAATCTCTTTTCTGAATTAAAAGCTTAATAGCTAACTTTCTTCCACCGCTGGAACCGCTGGAATGTTCTATGGCACATTTAATTGTAACTCCCAACTTTCTCAAGAAATAGACTCTCGCCTATCTAGTGCAATCAGTTATTTTCCTCATTGCAATAACTTTCTTTCTCATAAACGTTCGTGTTTCTACAGTGAACTTTGCATCCATCTTTACAGACTATAGTGATAACCAGTGCTTGCTCCACTTTTCTACCGCGTCGCGATCGTCCGTTTGTATTAAATAAGGCCATGAACATTGATCCTATATCCCAATGATCTTTCCTCAACCTTCTACTAACAACCCATATTAATAAAATTGTAACTTTTCTATAAGGTGTCACTCTCGAAGTGCCCTTCCATTTTTCTTGTTTAACATTAATTAATTACTGTGTAACTACGTGTTTTAAACACGGCTTAAACTTACATTGTTTCTTCCCTATAATCAAGGAAAACAATTCTTTCAACTCTTGCGTGAGTTGTTTCTAGGTATCACGAATTGGAAACTGCCCCATTTTGGCTCGTGATTCCTACTTAATCGTGGGAAGTCTAGAACCTTCCTTTTGACTTTTTCTTCAGGTTTCACCGTAAGTGACCTGCCCTCCTTTGTATATTTGTAATAGAAGTAATTCAGCATAAACATAAGAAGTAATAGGAACTTCTTCTTCATTTACTAGCTGACCTTTTTTTTTTTGTTATTTTCGAAGTTGTAACTTCTTCTAAAATAATTACTTGTAAATTCCTTAAAGTACACTCCTTGTACTCATCTTGATGTTTAAACTTTGAGCATTGTATTTGTCTTTTTTTTAATCTTACTAAGATTTTAATATGTATAAGGTTTGAAACCTCATAAATTGTTAATTGCCTGGAGCAACCATTTATTGTGAGGAGGTCTGCGACCCCATTTGTTAAAACGTTTAAACGAACTATGTTTGTAAAAAATATATTACATACTTGTTAATTTCCTTAAACTTCTTTGAATTGTTAAATAAATTAAGCGTTTCTTTTTGCTTTTTCATTTTTCTAATGCAAAGTTTAGGCAAAATCCTGTCTTCCTTGGCTCTCCCTACTTAATGCCATTAAAACCATTAATAGGGCTTTCACCACTCGTTGCATTTGAGCAAGAACTCTTAGTAGTAACCTCACAAAAATTCTTTTAGCTTTAATAGCTAATTCTAATTGGCCAGTAAGGCAAGTAAAGCTCGCTACGCCAGCTACCTGCTTGTGGAGATCCTCTCCGAAAACTTATGGTCAGTTTTCCAAAAGATAAGTGTTTCTTTTTGTCTAAACTTTTAGCCGGCTCCTCGCTGAGTAAAAGCTTAGCTATTTCTAAATGCAACCATTGGTTCATTCAACAAAATTACTCCCCAGGGTATAATCTTTCATCATTCTCCTTCTTGGAAGCACTTGGTCGCCTTTTCAGAAACTCAATAACTTTGAAAATTGGAAATACCAAACCTGATTTAAACTATTGGCATTCTTCGAATTATTTTGAAAAAACGAATTTCTTTGAACAAACATACAACAAATTTGTTACCCTCAGTCTTGCCAGACCATCACTCTTCCCCATAGTAGTGTTATACATGCTTGAGAGGGATTATACTAGAGCCACTCTCTTGCAAACCGCCCAAGTTCTAGCTGTGTTTCCAGTCAGCTTAGAACAAGCCCTTACTCATTTTAGGTATCCGAGAGCGGATTTGCGGTGGCAACCGCCTCTAAGTGTGTTTAAGGTTAAACTTATAAATTTTGTGGGACTCTCATCCTATTTTTCTATCCTTTTTCTCCAATCCAAAATCTACTTCCTTCTCTTAATCATCTTCCCTTGGTGGGTGGGTTATTCTTCAGCCAATAATCTACCCACCGTGTATAATATCAATGTATTTGCAATGGCGATACAGTACATTATGTATTGTCACAAACGTTGACCCCCATACGATGATTAAAGAATCTCTTTTCCCACTCACATAACACGTTATTACAATTCACAGCAAAATAAACATTATTCAGGACACCTACCTACGAATTGTCAATGATTAAAAAAAACAAAAAAAAAAATAAAAAAAAAATACAAGACACTCTGCAAAGGCTCACCGGTGGGATTCGATCCAGCGATCCCACGCTTACGAAAAAGGGCTCTTACCGCTGCACCACGCGCTCGTTGACTTCTTGCTACCATACAACGCACATAGACTCCGCACTGTAATTGCAATTAATTAATTTCTCGGAGACGGCTGAGAAGCGCACCTTACTACTTGCACTTGATATGCGCCTGGCCATGCCCTACACGTGTACTAAAGATGGTTCGAATCGGAGACCCATGCATCGTATTCTCCCCTTGTAAGCAACGCCACAGACAAACAACTGATATTGAGTGGTTTTGCCGTATTAACGATAAGGAGGGCAAACTTGTCACCGATCAGCAGAAAGTTGTAGAGCGCTGTAGGCGGTACTTCGATGAAATTATCAATGTTGAGTTCCCACATGTTCCTACACCACATTCCACACCAATACAAGAACCCGTTAGCCCAATCACCAGGGAAGAAGTTGCGGAAGCGATTGGAAAGATGAAGTGTGGGAAGGCAACTAGGCCGGATGATATTCCTGCCGAACTCTGGAAATCAAAGCAATGTGACTCAGCTCAATGGTTCGCATGTTTCTTCAATCAGATAAGTGAAGCGAGACGAATACCAGCCGAATGAATGTCTAGTATAAGATAAGATTTATTCAATTAATTCCAAAGGGCCATAGGATCGTACAGAGGAATTGTACAGTTTATTTATTTATTTATTCATTTATTTATTCATTTATTTATTTATTTATTTAGCATATGGTACTAAACACATCACAATACATATTATAATATAAAGATAATTAAAACAGCATGAAACAAACAGAAAATAACTATATACAAGGCTGAACTCAGATAAGGGTCATTGGCATATCGCTCAGTTCGGAGAGGACGAGGTGTAACCCTCGTTCCACCCTTCGTTCGTAGCAATGACTACCTGACAGGTTTCTACGGCCGCTCTGCGCGGTTATGGAACACGCTACCAGGGGATGCCAAGATCTTGCCTCTTCGGAAATTCAGGCTTTACAAAAAAGGTACATTGTGTAAATAAACTGCTGCACGAGTGATCGATTGTCTCGTCGAATGAATGAATGAATGTATGGAGCGATTGAGGTGATGAAAGTGCGTGCGTGAGAGAGTGAGTGAACTACTGTATGTTAATATTCTAAATATGCAAATAATGCAAATATCTTTGTAAAACATGTAAATATTGCAGACCAAATGTAGATATAAGTTGTGCCATTGAAACACTAAGCCTTCCATACTTCTGTTTGATTTATGGTAAATAATTATAATAATCGAACCCATCTTGACTCAGTTTTGTCTCACGAGGCTGAGTGTAATCTGTTCCAGCCATCAGACCAGTATTAGACTTCATGGCTGAGCCGGGAATCGAACCCAGACCTCTTGAGCGACAGCTAAGAATTCGCGTCGCTACATGAGTCTGTATTTTATACATTACTAGATTAAAAATATTAAAATTACAATACTAGTTATCAATGTACATTCAGTATTTTGGATATAGAGTTTATTACAATATATGTTAAAAGTTAAATGTTTGTCGTATTGTCAATCAAAATATTTAGTTATTATTGCCAATGTATTCTATTTGCCTTCATTTTTATAATTATTTTGGATAACAGGGAACTGCAAATTTGTCAGAACGCAACACATATAAACAATGCCGTCTATATGAGGCAGAAGTTCAATCGGAACCATCTGTAAAATATTGTATATTTTAATTCGCTGAATTCATCTTTCGAAATGAATGCGAACACTTGCAATACTGTGTCTTCCGGACCTCGTCAGCTATCAGCTTGCCATCATGAAGAAAAGGAGGGGTTACGCTAATCATTCCTCGGTTGGAAAGGCTTGTTGCTATTACAAGAAAGCCTTTGTCAGCAATGATCTCATCATCGGGTTCTAACAATGTCAAAACCCACTGTCGTTTGAGATAAACACGTCACTCGATCTCCCGGCGTAGCATTTGCACGTAAAACTGATCATACCACTGGGTGTGATACCAACTAAACATTTCACAGTGTATGTTCCCTTGTAATGGGAGTAGATAAATACTCTACGATCTATCGTAGGAGATTATTCAACTTCAATTTCCGTACAATCAATAATCAACCTGCAATTCAGATATTTATTTTTGAACACTGCTTAGTTCATCTACACTTTCATTACTGGGCCAGAACACGAAATGTGACATTGCGGAAGCTAGAAGCAACGCAGTGGTGGTGAAAAAACGTTGACACAGTTGTAAAATGCGAAAAAAAACTCTCATAGAATAGACAGTCCTGTCTTCATCTTCATTAAAAATATCAACAGGTGATTATCATGACATACTTCACCTGCACGTTATTCGCGAGATGTTATTTTAAATAAGTTAAAATCTTGAAATGACACGCTTGTTAAATCTCACAGTTCTATTTAGTCCCGAATAGAAGAACATCCTCTCATGTGTTTATGCAATGCTACTCGTATATGCCGTACTCCCGACTAGTCTCACTACTTCAGTGCCGCTGCGCTCGGCTAGTGACGCGCACGATGTCTATAGCAGTGCCAAATCCCGCGGCTGCCAAAATCATTGATGATGTCCAGCGAAACGAAAGTCTTACTGCGGACGCAAAACTTTGAGGGGAAAGGGGCTTCGAGAGGTTAACAATTTCTACTAACCTGAGAGCGGCGCCATATTAAACGTGATACCTGGCTCACGACAGCTTAAAAAAAGTTTTAGCCTGCTTTTCACATTTTGCAGAAATGATTTAAAATAATTAAAAAAAACGAGCCTTACAGTAGTCGCATATGATGTGTAACATCTGACATAGAAGAAACCTCACGTGAAATTGTTGATACACCGGTATTTTATACTATTATTGGCACAAATACAGAGAGGATAGATTATCTGTCCCGGAGACCCTCGCTAGCCCGCTCGCCCGTGGCGCGAGCCTGTCTCCCGCCAGGCACTTTGCCGTAATGCGGCGCCCGCCTGGCACTGAGTCATTGAGTATAGGAATTTGTACTTACCTAGTTCACAGCTGGTGCTGAAAATGTTCGCCAAGCACTGCTACACATCGCTGGCACCTTTTTATGAAACTGGCATTTACTCTCTGAAGTTCCTCAGCACCGATTGACTGTATTTCAGCTGTAATATAGTCTTTAAGCTCATTTACAGTGTGAGGGTTTCTCGCATACACTCTATTTTTAAGCGTCCCCAACAAATAAAAGTCACATGGTGATAAGTCTGGGCTTCGCGGGGGCCACACGCTCCGACTTATAATCCTCGTACCGAAAATGCGACGCAATTCTGTCATGGATGCTTCGGCAGTGTGAGCAGTGGCAGAATCTTGTTGAAAGTAATTCGACAATCGCTCTCCGTATGTCAGTTCGTCAAAAAATTGGTCAAGGATCACATTGAAGTACAAATTTACGCACAGATTCCTATACTCAATGACGCAGTGCCGCTCGAGCGCCACATTACGGCAAAGTGCCTGGCGGGAGACAGGCTCGCGCCACGGGCGAGCGGGCTAGCGAGGGTCTCTGGGACAGATAATCTATCCTCTCTGTATTAATCTATTGTAAAAGGGAGTGTTTTACAGATATTGTAGTTTATAATACGGAACTCATTTCATTAGATGATTTGTAGCTTCCACCAGCACTAGCCTAAATAAAGAATACGATACGGATCAACTAGATTAATAGACGGGACACCGCTCATAACCTTAAATTCCTTATAAATACGTCCTCTTCATTCACAGACCAACACGTAATCTCATATGGATTCTGTTAAAATGAGTCATATTGATATGATAAATATCGTTTAAAATGATAACCTGGTAGCAAAAATATCTACTCCGTCCGGGATTCGAACCCAAGATCTCTAGATTCACAGTCATAAGCACTAACCCCACGGCTATTTTGACTACGCCAATTTTGTGCACAAGATGGTGACTTATTTCCACGTTCCAATAATACTGCATTACGGAATTAAGTTTCATTTATATTTTGCTTGTTTCGATAATGTTCCTGCGTGAAATTGAGTTTAAAATGCCTTATGAATAGGCCCTCTTGTGAGTCAAGAAAATGTACTCAGTAATAGTTCATGAAGGCTTGCTCAATTCTCGTATAACCACAACGATTATATTATATTGATGACTGCATTACCGTTAAGTGGGTTAATATTTGAATAGCCATTGTGCTGAAACATAACACCGGCAATGCCGACTACTTACAATGTTTGATATTAAGGTATTTTACCATTTAGATACTGATACGAAGACTTCGAACATGTACCATGTCATTTGTTTCGATCACTTGACACCAGAGTTCGCATGAGCATTTTCCGTTCAGTATGTCAAATACATTCCACATGGCCGAGAGTGCGTCATGGTATCAATTTCCGACACCGCGCGCGCATTGTTTCTCGTACCACTACCAGCTGGGTCTTACCACTGCCCGCTGGATCAATCGATCGAGCGGGCAGTGCATACTTCCGTTTTCCACCACTGCCAACTAGTACACTTCCGTTCGATCGATCGAGCGGGCAGTGCATACTTCCGTTTTTCACCACTGCCAGCTAGTACACTTCCGTTCGATTGATCGAGCGGGCAGTACATACTTCCGTTTTCCACCACTGCCAGCTAGTACACTTCCGTTCGATCGATCGAGCGGGCAGTACATACTTCCGTTCGATCCACCACTGCCAGCTCGATCGTTACGATCCACTTCCATCCCCAATTTTCAGAATCACTCCCACAAAACTATCTAGCAACCGAGCGGAAAGATGTTACACATCAAAAAAGTAGACTTATGAGATTCAATCTGAGTGCAGCAATAAAAACCAAACTTCGTATAAGTGAAGATCCATACCAGAATATCTCAATACCATAATTGAAAATGACGTCAGTGCTACTAACTCCTGAAAAAAAAGTGAAATTTGAACTTTAAGTTTGATATCTCAGAAGGTATGCATGGGAACCGTTCCAAAATTGGCACACATATAGGCCATTATATTTCAAATTAATTTTCAGGAGCCTGTAAACGGCAATGCTACCAACTTGATTCTACACGTCATGATAGGTCCAACGTCTAACTGCAAGTTACTTCGATACTATCAAACGATTTCTTCCAAAATTGACATACATAGAATATACATTTTTAAATTAATTTTGAGCAACTCATATACCATAGTGTTGCCTCACGATTCTACGCTTGCTGGTAAGTTCAATATTTGACTGAATGTAACACCCATTACCAAATTCTCTGCATGCACTGTGTATCTTAAGAGCTGAAATTACAGTAGGTATATATTTAGTCTCAAAGGCTACCAACTTTTTATAAATGGTCTCTATAATTTTGAACACCAGTCACAATATATCAGAAATTGTTTAGGCCAACAGTTCTAAACTTTACACACGTATAGAACATACAATTTTCGATTCATTTTGAGTAACCTAGATATGACAGTGCTGTCAACATGATTCTATGCATCCTGATAAGTTCAATGTTTAACTGACTGTAACTTTCATACTATAAGGCATCCAACGTTTAGAATGAAGCACTGGTTAAATAGGGATATTCTTCTCTCTTTCTGTTGCAAGTGAAACTTGTATGTCACTGTCATTTTCTAGCAATCCACTGTTGCCATATCAGTCGAAAATTTTCATGGTCCAAAAAACCACCATAATCGGGTAGAAATATGTTTTGCCGATCTTTTTTGTCCTATATTAGAACTACGTAAATTTGATAGAAATGTTGGAAAAGTCAAATATCCATAATTTTTGACAAATCGATAAAAAAAAATCCCCCTTTTACTCAAATCGATCGTATAACATGTTGCATTGACTTTGTGGCGCCTATTTTACACACAAGTGTAGCTAAATGTGTCGTCTTGATGATGGATTCTTCAAATATTGTATACTGGTCATATTAAAATTTTCATATAGGTGAAACTTCTTAATATTCTCTCATAACTGCGTAGCAGCATTGAAAAAGTTCGTATGCTGCCAACTTTTTTATTTTTAAAGATAACCATGTCATGTCAGTTTGAGAGTTGTAGAGGAAAGTTGGAAGACGTTTTCTACCTGCATAACCAGAGTGTAGGTTTAATTGTTTACACAGGCCGAGCTGTTCATTGACCGCGCATTATATGAATGAAGTTTCGAAGGACAGAATGGGGTGCAGCTTGCTACTCACAGCTTTATTACTGACCCCTTCGAGCTTGTATTTCAGTAGTTCAGCTGTCTATAGCCTATCTTGAGTGTGTGTGCAGCAGTTATTTTATATTTAACGTATTATATTTTACGTATTTCACGTACAACAATGGATAGTTTTGTGGAAATAAAGCGTGGTCAAGTGCTCAAAGGAGGGAAAGACAGGTTGTATTTAATGTGTTCAGTTATTTTAGGAATGTTAAACCTAACGAAAGAATAAATAATTTAGCCAATTATACTGCTCTGGCTACAGGAATATCAAAGACTACCATTTTTAAAATACGTAGTGAGAGAAGACAGGGTCTAACGTCCAATGCTGTCGCCATGCAAAAAGAGGCTAAGTAATACATTTCGCAAGAATAGCAGGAATGTTAAATACAATGACTTTGTGAGGAGCAGCATCCGACGCAAAATCAGCTAATTTACTTTCGAAACCAACCACCAACTTTACATTCAATCCTGGCTGCAGTAAACTCTGATTTTAAAAATCTACTTTCCATTCGCTTTATTTATTTTATTTTGATTGCTTTCTTTTATGTTACATTCAGCATACTTTATAGTTCATTAAATTTTATTTCTTTGTATGTGTTATGTTATTATTAGTCAGTACTTAATTCAAGTGTTCCGTCACTGTACGATCGCTGAATGTGTGGAAAGTATACGCGAAGCGCTCTGTACTGCCTCCTCTCACGGAGTGGCAACCCTGCCGTAACGCGCCATGAGACCAATGCTTCATTCTAAACGTTGGATGCCTTATAACAGTTTTGAAGATGGACCAATGAACAAGGCTGTGTGGAAGGGACAGTTTTTGCTTTGTGAATGGACATTTTTGGAAAGTAGGTAGAGAAAGATGTACACGTTTTGAAAGTGTTATTATAAAATAAAGTAACGAGTGTTCTGTGAAAGTTTTGGTCGATACTAATTTCGGGCAGAAGTTATGTCCCTCGACATATTGTGGTGACCCCGACGTGATATTCAATATGTATTTGTTCGTGCTTTTGTGTTAACTGTTAGGAGTTAGCCTATCACATACAGTGTATTAAGACTAACCGAAAAGCTGCAAGCATGGAAAGGCTAGTATTTGGAAAAGCTAGACGCCCCAGAGCGGGCGATTCATACGCTCTTCCCATTGGTCGGAACGTGTGATCGTGCTAGTGCCCCAGAGAGAATCTTGAAGGGCATATCTTTGACATGAGAATCCTTTGAGAATCTTTGGTCTTGACTGATTACGATACGATACGATGAAAAGAGATGCAGCCATCTTTAAGTTAAGTTGTGGATGATTTGTTTGTTGGTGAGTGTGTGTTTTTACGCCCTTCAAATAATTGTTCTGAAGAATTGATGTACTGTACATCGTGCTGCGAATACCTGATAAGTATCTGTAAGGTTCTTATATTGTATTGTAGCCAAAAGTCCGTAAGGGTAGACTACTAATGATGATAATAATTAATACCTACATTTCTTGCAGCCGATGGCCTTATTTGATATTATGGGAGTCATTGCAAATTGAAATTACTGTCCATTTTCACTACTGCACTGAAAATATGTGCTAAATTACGTAAATATGATGATAATAATAATAATGAAAAGTAATCTGGTTAGTCTCACATAGAGGCTACACGATCACGCTGTCGTAAATGACTGCAATTGTCATTGCTCAACCACTTCTGAAAGAGGCACATTAGGTGTTTTCAAATGTTCGTAAAGCTCAGAAACACAAGTCTTATATAGCTATCCATAGTTATCTTTTGGGTATTACTACAATGAAGTGATGTGCATGTCTTGACTGATACTAAATAACTAAATTGCAGGGTAACAGTGCAAGAGACATGAACCCAGGGGGGAAAATAAATAACATGTGAAATTTGCAATGAATACCTTTTCTAATGATTCAAAATTGATCTGGGAATGATGTAGTTCACTCCTCGGCTGTCCATAACCCACCAACCCTCCCAAATTATAACATGACTTATATAGCAAAAATTCCAGCTCTGGCATCCAGTTTCGGCGTTGGAATTTTGTGCCAACCCCAAGCACACGGTACTAATTTAGGCAGTTTTCTAAAACAAAAGAACACCAATCTCAATTCATAATATTTTGTGTGAAGATAACGCCTAGCCTAACATAGTAGTAGTAGTAGTTATTGCTGCTTCAAGGGGCGGAACCACGAGGTCATCTGCCCCTACCTAGCCTAACCAAACCTTCGTTTTGCCCAATCCAATGGTTTTGACAATGGTTACAGCCTAACGCTTCCAGATCAGTGATTTTGACAATGGTTACAGCCTAACACGCCCAGATCAACGATTTTGACAATGGTTGCAGCCAAACGCGTCCATATTTCATAGTGGTGGTGTATTTTATATCTTACATGTTGGGCACACTGCCGTGGCATCAATGTCTCGTCATGTCTCGTCATATCTCGTTATGTCTCACTCAGCTGGAGTGAGCAATATGGCCGCCGTAGTTGAAATTCAACAAGAAAGAAACGCACATAATTACGTAATTGAGCACATATTTCCAGTATATTAGTCATAATGAAGGACAATTTCAATAGGTACTGTCCGTGGAATCCCTGAAAAAGTATGAAAATCAATTGTCACTTACCATGTAGGTGAAACGGTGAAAGTCAGGTTCCTGTCTCATGCACTAGTAATTTTCTTTTTTAGTAATTGTTAGGGAGTGATGAACCTGGATCCTACACTAGCACTTTGATAATGTATGTCATTTTCATGGTTTCCAGACGTTATTTTATATTCTGGGAGTCATTACCAATTGAAATTTGCCTACTGTCCATTATCACTACTGCACTGAATATGTGTGCTAAATTACGTAAATATGTGACTTTAGTCGTTATTTCTTGTTCATTCTATGACTGCAATTGTCATTGCTCAACCACTTCTGAAAGAGGCACTTTAGGCGTTTTCAACTGTTATCGAGACTCGCACAGGTGTGTACATTGATGTCAGGTTACCGTTGCCAATGTATGTTACACAAAATATACTAGCCTACGCAGGTCATGCATAGGGAGCGAGAATCTATTGGCTTGCGAAGCCGAGCAAGAAACTACTGGCTTCTGTCTGGCCGAAAATTACTGTTGTACCACAAGCAAGGGGGTCTGGGGTGTTAGCTCTAGGTTAGGTTTGTTTTTGCATGTAGGCTTAAAGCCTTACTAAGATAGAATTTATGACCACTACTAGGTTAGGCACTGTCTGGCTGAAAATTACTGCTGGTAGGCCTACTACAAGCAAGGGTCTGAGGATTTAGCACAGCATAAAACAAACAGCACATGGCTGGCGAGGTCAGAAAGACGTACAGTGGTGCAAGTGTTGATCGCTTTTGCACCGACTACACCGGATATATGTGCTAAGTCACATAAATATGTGTTTTTATTTATTGTTTATTTAACAACCAGAGCCATGTTCGTCAGATGTCATTAGCATTTTTAGTATGTGAAACAGCCGCAGAAAGCGCTCACGAGGCGCACACATTGACGTCAGTAGTTGCCAACATCCGATACAAAATACACCACACACACGTAATGTAATTATGTGAAAATAGAAATAATAGGGCTTTTGTGTATTATTTGCATTTGTAAATAATGCTTATATAAGGCAATGGTTCCACCTTCACTTTACCGCAATCCCCTGTAGCGAGGTTTGGGGACTGTATGGTTGAAAAATACTAATGAACTAAATTGGGTGTCTGGACTAAACCATTGGTCGCCACTTGGTTAGATGGCTCGTGTATGGTGCCTATAGACTTAATGCCAAGAAGGGAAAAGTGATATTCAAGGTGGATTTGTTTATACAAATATATAGTTTCTCTTCTTTCAGTCTACTTGAGGCAACGAGAACATAGAAGGGTAGATAGGGCAAGGTGTAGCGAGTGACTGCGGCGCGTGAAGCAAGTTCATGCTGTATTACTGCTAAGATTGGTGATATACGGTATATTAACTGTATTACCACTAATAACTGCTTCATATTATGTAAGGCACAAGCCATTGGGGTACAATAGAGAGAACGGAGCATAAAAAAAGCATGAAGCTCTAATTGATGTGTTTCCACTTAGTAATCTCTGACTTAGCATTCCATGGATATTAGGAAGTACTGTAATTCGTATATATATTCGTGAAATGCAGTCAACTTAAATTACGCAACTGTCTACATGCTTTCGGCTTTCAAAAATAGTTATACTGCTTTAAAATATGACTCTGTTTTTTCTTGGGCACTTGCCTTTCAACTTCTATAATTAAACCGAAATGTCTTGAAGGTGTTGTATATTTCTTTAAATAACTCCCCTTATATTTGATAAACCTTGCGTGTTCGTTCTCGTGTTCATTGATTATTTTCAATTTTGACAAATTGAAACACTTGACATGAGGAAATTGGGTGGCGCTGAATGAACATAGAACGAGCGATAACATTCTCTATAATAAATGAATTAGCCAAATTACCTTATGAAACGATGATAAAGAAATCGGGGAGCGATGTTTCAATAGATGTTACCTTCACCGACGTCTGTGACCCACCCAGCCATCCCAAGTAGGATCACAACTTATATAGCGAAAATTACAGCTGTGAGCGCCATTGTTCAAATCAATCATCATCAAAACAGTACCATGGCAGTACTGCCAACCTCCCCCTTACGGTACTATTTAAAACAAAGAAGCACCCAGTTCAGTCTCTAACGCGCATCATTCGTGCGCAGCACTCAGTTCATTACATAGTGCGCCGTATTGAATCGTTTATTCACCATGGATTGTGGAAATTGCCTCATAACGTTCTTTAATTTCAATCGGCGGTTCTGTGATCAACCAAAGAAGATGCTGCAGCTATTGCCACAACACAATTTAATACCAAAATCACTACCGTGTGCGAAATGCCATCGTCAAGTGGAAGTTAGGTGGATAAGACATAACCTAGCTGTAACCTGCAACAAGACTACCCGGACATCCCAAAATGTTTTGTAATTTCAAGGAATTTCGCTTCTCTGTAATGATTTTTTTTCCACAGCCGAAATGAGTGGTTTTTTTTGTTATCTGCTCTGTAATTACTATGCAGCATATCGCTCCGCTGTAATAAATATGTGTACTTTTTTGTACAACTGTGGTTTTGACAATGGTTACAGCCTAACGCGCCCGGACCAATGGTGCCTCGTGCCACTCGGCCGATTGGTATTAGACTCGATAGCTCGTGTAGAGAAATGGGAGTGGCTGTAGGTCACTGTATGATCAGGACACCTAGCGAGGTGCCTCCGTGGCAAGTCTCTCGTCCGGAAATTCGGTTAGATCTACACCGAGGTCCTAAGGTGAACACGGATGCCTCCGTTTGAGGCAGTTCCACAGCATAGTTCACCAATTTCCAGACGCTGGCATTCTATACACAGATGGTTCGAAGGTGGACGAGAAGGTGGGTTGTGCCTACGTTATTGATGGTGCAAATACCAAAATATCATTGCCTGAGGCCTGTAGTGTGTTTACTGCGGAGCTCGTTGCCATCTATGAAGCTCCGCAGTTTGCGCTACAGGATGCAGGAATCCACTTTCTCGTGTGTACTGACTCTTTGAGTGCTTTGCAGTCAATTGCTACATGTTTCCCGCAACTCCCCCTAGTGCAGCGAATCCACGACCTACTAGCCGGGTTGTGCCGCGCTGACACTCGAATCACCTTTCTGTGGCTTCCAAGCCACATGGGAATTGCGGGAAATGAGTTAGCGAATCAAGCTGCAAAAGAGGCGGTATCACTACCACCTCGACCAAAGGAGGTACCCGCTAGAGACATTCGCTCTCAGTTACGCCGACAAGTACTGGCATTTTGGGAGAGTCAGTGGCTAACTGACCCAATTCCCAGTAAATTGAGAGCGATCAAGGCAACTACTCGCGAGTGGCGGAGCTCTTTCCGTGTACGGAGGGAGTCCGTCATTTTGTGTAGACTAAAGGATAGGTCATACAAGATCCACCCACTCGTACCTAATGAGAAGGGAAGACCCCCCACTTTGTACCTGTGGAGCCGTTTTCACCGTGGCCCACATTTTCACCGAGTGTGTGGATCTTGCTGACTTACGAAGAAACCTTGGTTTGCAGATGACACTCAAACTTATATTAGCCGATGACGCGGTGGCTGCTGATCGCGTTATCCGCTTTATAAGTGAGAGTGGGTTAGGGCCAGCAATCTAAATTTTCCAGTGAACATTGACTCAACGACTTTTTTGGTTTTTGAATGATTTTTGTTTTTCCGTAATTTTTGTTTATTTTTTATAATTATTAGTTTATTTAATTTTTGGTTTTATTAATTTTCTGTCTTTTCAAATTTAGGTATCCACCTCTAAATTTTAAATTCCATTCCAAATTAGTATATTTTAATCTGTGTTAAGAGGTGCAGTTATGGAAGGAAGGGTCGAGGACAAGAACTGTTGGGGTAGACCAAGGTTAGAATATGTTAAACAGATTGCCTCGGATGTAGGGTGTGGTAGCTATGAAGAGATGAAACGATTAGCTCAGGACAGGGAGGCATGGACAGCTGCATCAAACCAGTCAAAAGACTGAAGACTCAAACAACAACAAGAGGTGCAGATGACCTCGTAGTTCCGCCCCTTAAAATAACAATAACTAGCTAACATTCATGTCTGTTGCGAGTGTATAATCCGCGTTCCACAGAAGAGAAGTGGTGGATGGACAGAAAACGATGGAGAGGCTTGTGCTCCAAGCAGACCCAACCTGCGGTTGGAAACTGCTCTAGTAGATGATGATGATGTTTCATTTAGCTCTGCTTTAGAACTATAACTAGCTCCTAAATTTGACATATATGTCTACACTCTTCTACTAAAGTCATTATTTTAAGCAAATAAAAGCAGTATGCTAATTAATTAATTATTGCATAATAATATAATAAAATATATAATAATCAATTATTGTAGTTGTCAAATTCAGCCAAGCTATGTTTACCTCGAAATTTTATCAATAGGAACACTGTCAGTTACCATTAACATGTATACATGAATTAGTTTTGCCATAAACATTAAGGTCATCAGCCCTAAGTGAAAACAAATAACAAGACAGCAAAATAAAAATCAATTGTATGCACGGGTAATACTTCAGTGTTGATTGCCAGCAGTTCAAAGATACCATTATGTTTCACCAATCTTTTCTGTAACTTCGTATGATACATCACTATCATCAAAAACTTGGCCGTATTTCATCCTATGTCAATGTCGAATGGGCATGTTTGCTTACTATTAATCTGGTGGTCGCTGAATAACAGCTGACAGGTTTCACTGTCTTCCAAATAAGAGTTTAACGTTGCCTGCTTCGCAATAACTAGATTTCACGACGTTCCTCACGCAACCAACAGATCGCAGCATCAAATAGGAATGGATAATTTGTCGGTGCTTGCCCAACACACGACTGGAACGGGAAATTTGTTATGCCGGGGCTTGTCCGACTGATGAGGGGTAAGGGTTAAACATATTTTGAAAGATATTCTTATCATTATGTAAGACATCTTATAATTATTGACAGTATAAATGCAACACATGTTACCATGAACTGACAGTTCCTTCTGATCGTTTACTGGCCCATCAAGTGTATGAGCTTGTTGCACAGCTGCCGAGCTTATTTTTGACGCATTGCACTATTAGTGCATCTCGTATTGTGATGCAACCCAATGTCGAGATATACTTCTCAAGCACAGCTTTGATTGACTAATTAAAATGGTTTTCGTCAAGGTCAAGTTCAAGAAAATGATCCTGGCCCACACACGAATTAATCAATTGGTTCTCCGTTCGGTTTAGTTATTAAACCTAGTTGATATTACTTCAATACTTTTATCAATGTTGCACAAAATGAAGGTATTATAACACATTGTAAACAAAAGTAATTTTGTTTTCTCACATGTGAACAGCTTTACAGCTGTATTTACTACATTGCATATTTACTGTTCATGAATTTCACTGTGACACGAAGATCACAGAGTGAAACGACTTGATTGTCGTCCATGCAGAACTTACACATTAACATACACCACTCAATACAAGCTATCTATAACCCACCCATAATCCCCTTATTAGATCGACTTATATAGGAAAATTCCAGCTGAATTGGGCATTATACGCATGAATTATGGACCATTGCCAACCCCCCAATAATCTTTATCGAGACCAATAGTTCTTACCTAGACCAATATTAATTAGGTAGCACTTTCATCTATGAAGCTCTGCAGTTTACACTAATCCAGCTTCTTGAGTGTACCGACTCTTAGAGTTCATTGCAGTCAATTGCTTCATTTTTTCCGCAGCACCCCTTAATATAGCAAATCCACGACCTACTAGCCAGGATGTGCAGCGCTGACACTCAAATCACCTTGCTATGGCTCCCAAGCCACATGGGATCTCCCTCAGTCAATGGAGGTACCTGGTAGAGATATTCACTCACAGTTAAGTCGACATTTTCTGGCTTTGGAAGAGTCAGTGGCTAGCTGACCCATTGCCCAGTAAACCGAGAACGATCAAGGCAATTACTACGTGTGGTGGAGTCCTTTCCGGTTACAGAGGGAGTCCATCATTTTGTGTAGACTAAGACTAGGTCATCCGTGCATGAATTTCACCATAAAATATGCAGAACTTCGGGATTCCACAAGCCAGGTCCAGGCTGCATGTGTGTTCACTGTGACCAACGATGTGATATATCCCATTCTATCAAAATAATGTGTTTGTAGACTAGGAAGCCTGACACAATTGTGTCAATAACCGTTAAGAGTGCTTATCCTATTAATTTGAATGTGTACCTTTATGGCCATTGGCTACAATAAAAGTTTATTAATGAACTGTATTAAAATAGCATCGAATTGTTCTTCACAAGACATACGAAGAGCTGTTAGCGACTGTATGTGCCTTCTAAATCCATCACATAAGACTCTTAATGGCTTGGAAGATTCCACTTCTATTCTGCTTATCTGAAAGACCGAATTAATATGGGAGGAAAAAGATTCTAAAGACTTGAAAACGTCTGCGCCCTACCTGATACCACTGATTCAGTGAAATCGGAGCAGAAGTTTCCGAGTTTTTGCGATACTAATGTATATATAGAGATAATCCAGGAAAAGTTTTTTTTAAAATTTGAAATCGTATTTTAGTCCAATTTTTTAATGGTGTATTATTTTATTATTGTTATAATTATTGATTTTATTTTGTTTTTAATAGGGACAACTCAATACTCGAAGCAACTGAAATGAAATTTCTACGCAGCATGGTACAGAAGACCAGGAAGAACAGAATTAGAAGCGAGATGATAAGAGAGGAAGTAGGAGTGGAAGAAACCCTTCTCAATAAGATCCAGAAAACAAGACTCAAGTGGTTTGTCCACTTGAAAAGGTTGCCTGCGAACAGAACTGCAAGAAGGGCGTTCGAAAGTGAGGTGGAAGGAAGAAAGTCTGTGAGAACACCAAAGGGAAAATGGATAGATTTAGTTGAAAAGGATGTGATGAAGAAAGGTCTATGTTGTGAAAAATAGGGGGGGGGGGGTTGTCCATGTTGAAAAGCTACTTTATGTTCTGCCAAGGAACTTAGAACACTATAACAATATAAATCTCCCACCACACCATAACACAAGTCTCACATGGGCGATGGGTGTCGCAGTGATTCATTTTCCAACATCCTCCCCACCCTGGTCTATCTTGAGGGGGGATGACCAGCTGGATTGGCCGTGTAAGATGGTTTCTGTCCGGGGTGCGAAGCATAACGGTGCTAGTTCTCCAGTCACGTCCTTCACGTAATTTTTCGACACGTGCCCTATTCCACATGTGTCTTGGGCGTGTGTCCTCTTGTAGTAGAACTAGGTCACCCACGCTAATCTTTGTACCACTGTCTCGGGGCTGACGAACTTAGTGGAAATTCTGTAACAGCAGCAAGTATTCTTTACTCAGTTTCCAGAAGTAGTTATCTATTTGTTCGCGTAGTCTGAAGGTTCGTACTAGGTCATTCCTAGGTGGTTCTGGTCCAGTGGGTATCGTGGAGAGCCGATCGCCAACAAGAAAGTGGGCTGGAGTCAGTACGTCGCCATTGTCACCATCTTGTGTCAGGGGTCTTGTATTTAAGGGGACACTATACTAAAATTCCATGAATTTCGAGGAAAATATCAAAGTTGGGTTTATGGCACTAAAAATACCCAATTATGTCCTCTATCAAAAAGTGTTTTTATTTTTTAAGTGCCGCCATTTTTAAAGTCCTCAGCACCTCCTCTAATTGGCATTTCATTGTTCCATGCGCTACTCGACAAGCCCCCTCCAGTTACTGCTAAGAAATTATGTGTTTCTGACGTCTTTCTTATTGGGATTATAAATGAAATTGAAGAATCGACTTGCAGAGGTGATATTTTGCTTCTCGATGCTCAGTTGTTATAGTACATGATCCATTATTAGTGAAATAAATACTTATAACCATAGTTTCAATTCCTTGCGCTGAAATTTATTTCATAATATTACTTTTTTATAGTGCTACTGGTAGTAATAGATTGAACGTATGATATTTATAAGTTGAGTATGTAACCCTTATTTATATTGCATACGTATTTTGGACAGCACTCTACCCGGTTTGTTAGTAAACAGTGAAATTGGCGGTTGTGTTTGGATTGAGCTGTTTCAGAATCTTTCTTTTGTGAACTTTCGTGTATGTATTTTCTGTAATTGAATTATCAAGAATGCCTAGGAGTAGGAGATGTCCTGGAAAATGGCCCTGGAAGAGAAGGTCAACAGGTTTGGCTGTTTATTATAAGGTGGGAAAGTGTGTTGCTTCTGATGTTTCAGAAAGCAACATGCCTGTTAATTATAGGCCTATTTCATGTCCTGAAATGAAACATACTGATGGGGAAGGCAGTGTGATCTGCTATTCTGGTACTATCCAGAGTTGGGCAAAATACTCCCAAAATGTATTTTCGATACAAAATACAAAATACTCATAAAAAAGTATTTTAGATACAAAATACACTTATAACATTCCTGAAAATACAAAATACTTTTAATAAAATATGCTTCTCTTCCATTCAAACTTTTCAAAATTACATTATTATTATTATTATTATTATTATTATTATTATTATTATTATTATTATTATTATTATTATTATTATTATTATTATTATTATTATTATTATTATTATTATTATTATCAGTGATCTGGACGGGTGCGTGCATTATCGTGAAATGCCAAAGGGTTCATATCCCACCATCAGCCTCCATGAAATGGTTTTCGGAACGGTACTTCCTGATAGGCCTTGGTCGCTTTCTTCCAACCCCTTGCCCTATTGTCATTTCGTTTCCCATACAGCTCTGTGTTGAGAATGGCGTCAAAGGTCATCCAGCCGTGAAAACCACTGCCACATAGAAATTTACCTCACCTCGTTCCCGAACCCACAAAATGAGAAATATTTAAGAGGAGGTAGTATAGATAAATTGCAATAAAAAAAATCAATTGTAATTGAACCTTATTATTATCGTATGACCTAAGCTATCTCGTGGAGATCTTTTAAGCTAGTACCTTCATCGACCGTGAATGAAACTACCATAATCCACCAGAGTGGTACAATACTATTTTGTATACATTTGTGGCTTTCTTTTTATTATATACGGTATGTTGATTAATTAAGAGGCTTTGCGACATCGTGGTCATGTATCCCCATGTGCTTGTGTGTATGTGTGTGGAATTTGTTTGATAGCCTGTGTTACTGCAATGGCTATATTAGTGTGTATTTGTAATTCAGATGACATCCCGGCATTAGCCTGGAGTATTAGTGGGAAACCATGGAAAACCACTTCCAGGATGGCTGAGATGGGATTCGAACCCGCCTCTTCTCAGTTTTGCCTCACGAGGCTGAGTGTATCCCGTTCCAGCCCTCAAACCGAATTAAATTTTGGCAGAGTCGGAAATCGAACCCGGGCCTCCGTGGTGACAGCCAAGAGCCACTACGCAACGAGGTTGGCTTATATATATATATAGTGTATATGTGTACTGTTTACACTGGATGAAACTCTTGAGAGAACGCTATCTTTCGAAGATTATCTAACAAAGACTGCTGACAACCACTAGACGTGGAATGACATTTTGTGGAAGCTTTGTGGTTTCATTGTGGTGTTTGAAGCCATATTTTCAGTGTTGCCTTAGTAAACAAGAGTTTAGTGCTTTTCAGTCGGTCAACACGAATGCACCCAAAAGAGATGGGTTATGCCCTAATCCTGAAATAAATTACATGAGATTAATAAAACACTAGGATGACCAGTTTCGATCGTCAAGCGATCATCATCAGATCCATTACACTTAGGCTACAAAATCTATGTTTGAAATACAGGTGAAAATATTTACAATATGTACAATTATTTAGTTGCAGTATTGGTACTGCAACGTCAGTGTATGCTAAATGCAGTATATATGTTAGGTGAAAGGCTAAATGGTGATAGCTATCCGGAGATTGTACTTTAGATTATATGGTTGTAAACTATGGTTAAACTATAAAATTTTTGGCTAACTACTTATCTGATTGTCTTCCGTATTACAGCTACTCGCAGTTTTACTGCTCACTGGAACTCGCTGTGCGGTCGACTGCGGTGGTTATCTTAACGACTGGTTTTTCACCTGCCTCCTCCCCCCTGTCCCTACGTGCTGTGGGGAGTGATAGCGATGTGTTTATGTGAGGTGTTGCCAACCTAGATAAGATGTATGTTATTGAATGAGGTGGGTCCACAACTATTAAAGACCGTGGATTGGCCCTCGCCACGCGTGGAGCATAACCCATTCGAACTAAGCGTTGACGGTCTTATGAGGACGTCCCGGCACCTTTAATACTGCCGCGAATATGGGCCTTGGTTTATTGCAGAAGCAAAGTACATCGTACACCTGATCCAGATAACATTTACCTATTAAAAACCCCCTAATTTCCCCCCTTTTTTATCTAGCTTGGCTGTGTCGCTAAATTGTGTTTGGTTTCCGACAGGGTGTGTTTTTTAGTAGCGTGAAGAGGGGTGAGCTCTCCATGAACGTGTGTTCATTTAGATTGTTGGGATTGTTTCGTTTGGCTAGGTGTATCTCGATTGCTTCCTTTATGTCAAGAGCTCTGCCTTTCGATTCGTGATGGATTATTTTAAGGTCCGACTCTATGTTGGTAAAGCTGTGCCCTGCGTCACACATATGTTCGCACACGGCTGAATGTGTTCCGTATCTTATCGCATTCCTATGTTCATTATAACGTGTGTCTACTCGCCTTCCACTCTGCCCGATGTAATTAGCTTGACAATCGGTGTCTTGGCACGTTATAGAATATACCCCTGACCTTGAATACGGGTCACGTTTATTTAGATTACTATTTAGGAGGTGCCTAGCGGTTGTGTTTTTCGTCGTGAAAGCTATCTTTATGCCTTGTTTTTTGAATAGGTTAGTGATTTTATATGTATTCGCATTCACATAGTTGAAACGCGCAAAATTTTTTCTCATTACTAACCGGTTTGGGAATATTTTTATCTTTATTTTTATGTTTGGCTATAATTTGATTTATTTTGCTTGGCGAGAAGTTGTTATCCTTTGCTATTTGCATAATAGTTCTTATTTCCTTATTATAGTTGTCTTTTGACATGGGTATGTTTAAAGCTCTGTGCACCATTGAATTGAAACCCGCTAGTTTGTGCGTACTGGGGTGATTAGACTGATTGTCGATTGCATGCGAGGTTTGTGTTGCTTTCCGGAATATGGAATATGAAAGGTCGTTGTCTTTACGTTCAATAGTTATATCGAGATAATTTATTTTCCGGTCTATTTCGGATTCCTTAGTGAATTTGATAGAGTGGTGAAGGCTATTAATGGATTGGAGAATTGTTTCTTCGCTTGTTAGTTCAGTATCGTAGATGCAAATTACATCATCTACGTATCTTTTCCATATTACTATTCCCTTTGTTGAAGTCTTTTCTAAGAACGCATTTTCTAGTGCATTGATGAAGATGTCAGCGGTTAACCCACTTAGTGGCGATCCCATTGCTAGGCCTTCTCTCTGTGTGTATATTTTATTGTCGAATTGAAACACGTTTTGGGTGAGAACGACCCTCAGTAATCTCACAATCTCTTCAATTTCTTTTACCGAATTGTTGGATTTTAAGTTGTTTTCGATAGTGTTGATTGCTTCAATAATCGGAATATTGGTGTACATGTTAGTTACGTCGAAGGATACTAGCCTGAAGCTAGGTTTCATTTGTAGGGTGTTCAATGCTGTTACTAGTTCTGTTGTGTTCTTTACAGAGTTGTTTTTGTCGTTGGAAAGACGGCAATTTAAGATTTTTAGTAACTCTTTGCTGATTTTGTAATTAGGGGCATTCCTACAATTGACTATTCGTCTCATTGGGCATTCCTTTTGTGTATTTTTGGTTGTCCCCTCAAAAAAAAAAAAATTTCTTTATAGTTTAACCATAGTTTACAACCATATAATCTAAAGTACAATCTCCGGATAGCTATCACCATTTAGCATTTCACCTAACATATATACTGCATTTAGCATACACTGACGTTGCAGTACCAATACTGCAACTAAATAATTGTACATATTGTAAATATTTTCACCTGTATTTCAAACATAGATTTTGTAGCCTAAGTGTAATGGATCTGATGATGATCGCTTGACGATCGAAACTGGTCATCCTAGTGTTTTATTAATCTCATGTAATTTATTTCAGGATTAGGGCATAACCCATCTCTTTTGGGTGCATTCGTGTTGACCGACTGAAAAGCACTAAACTCTTGTTTGTGGTTTCACTTAGGGTCCAACACCAATACTCTCTCTTGTTCAGCTATTGACTTCGTATAATCTGTCACTGAATACTCTGCTCTAGTGTCGATAAAGAGTTAGTTGTCGTTGCGATATTGTGTTCATGTAGCCCCGTGTACTTGGGCGAGTGTGGAATTTGTCTGATGAATTGTGTTATTGTGATGACTAAATTAGTGTGTGTAGCCTATTTGTATTTCAGATAATGATGGGAAGGAGGCGGCCATGCCCTTAATTTAGGTACCATCCCGGCATTTGCCTGAAGTAGAAGTGGGAAAACCACTTGCAGGATAATTGAGTTGCCTCAGATCATAATTATATTTCTTGACAGATTCGGGAATCGAAACTGGACCTCAGGAGTCACAGCCACTGCACCACGAGGTAGTCGGATAAATAGCTCTCGTGCCAAGATAATAGATGTACAGCTTAATAACTAAGGCTCGGAAGATCATGCAAAATCATATTTTTGTTTTTGCATATTTATGCTTATTTTGGTTATTTTGGCACAATGCATCATATTTTTCTCCTTTGCCTGTTTAAGTGCATATCTCTGCTTGAGAATGGCGTATATTCTAATTTCCTATTGTTTTGAAGCGCTGTTTGTTACTTCATGTTCAGTCGTATATTTCTATTCGAACTCCGAGAGTCTCGTGGCTGGTTAGTCAAAACCTGAACATTTTCTTGTTAATGATAAAATTGCTTTCACCTCCCTTAAATCACCCATAGTATTTGTATCATCTGCTAATTAGTAGTTTGCACTGCCTGTAAGAAAGAACCGGATTCTCCAACAACTGAAAGGCCTTCGTTCGTTTCACTTTACTACCAGTTCACAATAGGAGTTCAGATTATAAATGACCAGGAATTTCCAGAAATATTACCTGAACTTATTATCTCAAATTCCTTAGTTCCAACCTTCAGTGAACTGCCAAGCAGCTTGCCATCAATCACAGCAAACACGGAGTTATGACACCAATAAAAGCTAACGACGCGGTTAAGTTGCAAAATTTTGTGGAAGTGATATTTTTCTACCGACGATAGTGTCCTTTCTTCTGCGCGAATGTGTCTCCTAGGACCACGGGGAATCAACACTTCTTGGCCTTGATGTTTGCCCAATAAATCTTCATGCGCAACGTTTGAGCGAGTCTTCGTTGCTGCGACCAGACGTGTCTGGTAGGTCTTCTCTCTTCTGCCTAATTTCCTCCCGATCCTTGAGATTGGGAAAACCTAATTCAGCCAAGTCATTTTCCGCCTGTTTGCACCAATTGGTCATTGTTGACATTTTCTGCAAAAACGTATAGATTTTATTTGTTAACCTAGTTGGGTCCATTCTGTCCAAATGTCCCATGAATTGGATCCTTCTCATACGGATTGTGTCTGTGATTTTAGTAATTTTTAAATAGATGTCAGCATTAGGTTTCGGAAGGTGAATTCCATCTTTAATTCTTGGTCCCAACATTTTTCGCATGATTTTGCGTTCCATCATCTCCAATTGATTTCTCAGTGTCTTATGTTGTAGATTAAGTGTCTCGGCTGCACAAAGGGCTGCAGGCAAGACTACTGTTTTATAATAGTAGGATATATAGGGCTAAGCTGGTGCAGGGGCTAATGCGCAAGATGGCCGCCGCGCGCAACTGTCCTATGTTATTCTTATGGACGTGGCAGTCAGAGCTGGGGCAGGGGCTGGAGAATAAGTTCTGCCCTAAAACTTCCCCATACGGGAGAACGGAACGCATCAGGCGAAAGCCTGGACAAAATAACTACTGTGGTCAAGAAAATTAGACTGAAGCGGTGCGGGGTAGTGGGCATGAAATACGAGACTAGAAAACCAATATAGGTAGCAATACATTAACAATTTGTATTTCTAATAATAAATTTATAATCAATAAACAAATTGCACTTAAGTGCTTATCACAGAAATGAACAATTATAAATGGAGCAAAAGTGTGAGGGCCTGATGACAGAACCCCAGATTAAGGAAATATCAATGAAACAAGCTTGTTTAATTGGAGAGGAGTTGAGCTTAACATATAAAAATGCACTTTATAAAAAGAGAGAACCATGAAACTGATTAAGAGTATAAAATAACTAGTATAATTTAAATGCTTCATAAAATTAAACTTATCTTTGAAGAGCCAGCTCCTTAAAAGTTCCAGCTAGCATAAATGTTGATTTAAAAGTCCTCGCGGTTTCTTCAGAAGGAGGCGTACATGGCCTAGAGATATGTACACCATTGATAAAAATGTCAACTTTCTCTTCTTTTCTTGCGAAGGAATGACATTTATAGCTTCCAAGTGATGATCCAGCAGTATTTCGAAAGACGAATCCAAGTATCCCATCTAAGGTGAAGGTGAAAAGTACAACAGCTGGCAATTATTCTTGCCATCTTGAGCAATACGTCATGGTGCAGATCTCGTGACGTAGCTGCTAGGTAGCGTAGATACTAGCGATGGTGTCATGAGATGCAGTAGCGGTGACCAGCAGGTTGAAGTGATCAGAAATGATGATTGATCAGAAGTGGTGAAGAACGCCAGCAAGTGGCGTCTTAAATAGGAATCATGGAACCATCTCGAAGCTGGAGATCACCCGACCAGACAAAAACCTGCCATTGGTCGAACGAAAGTCAGGGTGACGGCAGTCGACACTACTCAGCGGACAGCGGATCAACCAGTAGATGCCCTGTATGTCGGGAGTGAGGACGCTTGAGGTAGCGAGCGACTGGAACACTCAAGGTGAGAACTATAATATCTATGAATAAGTGATTGATAACAAGATTATGCATATGGTTTAAGCAATTAATACCTTTACAAAGAAATAATTACCATTCGGGGATCTCGGTAACAAGAAACAAAAATTTGACCGACAAATGGGCCAAGCTAACCATTGAAAGTATCACGAAAGTGATCATGCTCCGAGAACTCCGAATGAAAACAAACAAAAGAATCAGTCAAAGCAAAACATGGATAACAGACGAGGAGAAACTAAGACTCGAAAGGCAAAACAGAGATAGCAGAGATGGGTCTAGTATAAAGACCTTTACTAGTTAAAACATCAACAACTCTGACGCGTTTATCACGGCCAAAGTGGCAGTGAATAACTCTGCCTAGGTTCCACACGAGAGGCGGAGATGGGTCTCGAAGAAGAACCATGTCCCCCACTCGTACATCAGGTTGAGGAAGCCGCCATTTCTCACGCCTATTTAGCAAGCTGAGATATTCTAACTTCCATCGGCGCCAAAAAGAACAGCGCAAAGATTCTACTTTTCTCCAAAAGATAGGTAAGTTAGGATCACAGCGTCGAACCAGCAAAGGCGGAGTAGCAGCAAGCGAACAGCCAATCAGGAAGTGACTGGGTGTTAAAGGTAAAAGATCCTTAGGATCGTTAGAAAGAGGGGTCAGAGGTCTGGAATTTACAATACCTTCGACTTGAATAATTAAAGAGTTGAATTCCTCATAGGAAAGTATGGTAGGACCAAGAGTTTTCTTAAGCTGTCTTTTAGTAAGTTTGATGCAGGACTCCCATCGGCCCCCATGATGGGGAGCATAAGGCGGGGTGAAATGCCATTTGAAACCTTTAGAATAGGAAAAGTTAGAAATTTTTTCTTTAGCAGAAGGGGAGCTTAACACTTTTTTCCAGAGATCAGAAGCGCTTACAAAAATTTTTGCATTATCTGAAAAAACTTCAGAAGGAACACCCCTTCTAGCAGCAAATCTAGAAAAGGCGGCCAAAAAGTAAGATACAGAAGCGTTCGTAACCAACTCAAGGTGGATAGCTCCCGTCACCATACATACAAATAACGAGATGTAAAGTTTACCTAAGATTTTGCGCTTAGATGAAGAGGGATTAGTCTGATATACGTAAGGACCTGCGTAATCGATCCCAGTAAGAGCGAAGGGCTTACCAGGTTCTGAACGAAATGGAGGTAAATTACCCATAATCTGCGTGGCGGGCCGTGGTTTAACCTTGAAGCAAGGTATACACTTTTTAACAACAGAAGAAACCTCATGAACGCCATTGATGATCCAGTAGAGTTCACGAATTAGACAGAGCAAGGTGCGAGTGCCAGCATGAAGGTGTTTATAATGAAACTTTTTTATTATAAGGGTAGTGATAGGATGCTTTGAAGGAAGGATGATGGGATGCTTTTTCCCATCCTCACAACTACACATAGCTAATCTTCCACCCACACGTATTATGCCGTCCTGGTCTAGAAAAGGAGTGAGTGGTGAAAGCCTGCTAGACTTGGGTAAATCTTTACCACTTATAAGAGCTTGCTTTTCAGGAGCAAATACTTCCTGCTGAACAAGTAACAAAACCTTGCAAGTAGCAAATTCTAACTCTACTCTGGTGAGAAAGGGTTGAGGCTTCAATGGTTGATCAATTACTAAATATTTCCATCGGAAGATATAAGACACTACACGAATCAATTTATCAAATGAAGAGTATCTATGAAAAAGGCTAGTAGAAGTAGAAGTAAGATGCGACGTGACAGGGTCATTACGGGCATCAGGTATTTCTTCTGCAAATTGATTAGCTAAGCGAGGCCAGCAAGATGATTCCTGACTTAGCCAAGGAGGACCATTCCAGTACAGGTCTGAAGAAATCAATTTTTTAGGCGTGCAACCACGTGATATTATATCCGCGGGATTTTCACGGCTAGGAACATGTCTCCATTGTTCAGAATGAGAGACTTCATGAATCTTAGAAACGCGATTTGCCACAAAGGTATTCCAATGAGAAGAAGGCTTGGAAATCCAAGCTAATACAATAGAAGAATCGCTCCAAAAAAATGTGTGGGAAAATTTTAACTTTAAACTGACATTTAGTTTAGTAGCTAATTCTGTTGCCATTAAAGCAGAGCATAATTCTAATCTCGGCAATGATACTGTTTTAAGTGGAGCAACTTTTGATTTAGCGCACACTAAATTAGAAAATCCAGGGAAAGTGGCTGAGGAACGTCCTACTATGTATGCACAACAGCCATAAGCCCGTTCTGAACTATCAGAAAATACATGCAGGTCATACTGCTGGTATAAGGGATTAGAAATTAAAAGGCGGGGTATAGAAACCTTGGAGAGATCCAGCAAACTGCTGCGATACTCTAACCATTCTTCTACAAGAGGTAGGGGGAGATTTTCATCCCAGTCTGATTTTAATGACCAAAGCTTTTGCAAGAACATTTTTGCAACAATAACTATAGGAGCAATATATTGCAAAGGATCAAAGATCTTTGCGATTTCTGACAGAACTTGTCTCTTAGTTACAGGGGGAGATTCTGACAGATGTACCTGATAAGAGAAGGTATCAGAAGAAGGACACCAAAAACACCCAATGCTTTTACGGCTCCTTCATCAGTAGGAATGGCAACAAATTCATCAACTGGGACCTCTGATGAAAATTTTGATATAAATTCAGTAGAATTTGAAGTCCATTTATGGAGCGGAAAACCACCTCCTAGGAGCAGGGATTTCAAATCTTCGCACACAAGGAGTGCTTCAGAAATATTAGGGAAAGAGCACAAGAAATCGTCAACATAAAATGCCGTTTTTAATGACTCAGAGCCCAAAGGATGATACAGATGACCATCTTGCTCGGCTAACATGTGGAGAGACCGAATCGCAAGAAAGGCTGAAGGCTTCAGGCCATATGTCACAGTCTTCAATCTAAATATCTTTATGGGCTTGGAACTCTCATCGCGCCACAATATTCTTTGCAGATCTTGCTGTTCAGAATTTACGAGAATCTGCCGGTACATCTGCTTAATATCTGAGATTACAGCAATAGGAAACCTTCGAAAATTAGGCAAAACAGAGGTGAGATCTGTTTGAATCGCGGGACCACATTGCAAGGTATCATTTAAAGAGGTTCCATTGGAATCTGGTGATGAGCCATTGAAAACTACTCTTATATTGTCATGTGTTAAGGAATTTTTCCATACCGGGTGATGATTTAGATAAACTATTTCATTTAAAGGATGGTCAATTTCTTCTGATTTAGAAATTACCTCCATGTGATTAGATGATTCGTATTCCTCCATAAAGGAAGCATACTGAGTTTTGACAGAAGCATTTTGTTTGAACCGATTTTCAATAGCAAATAGTGCCCTAAGTGCTCTGGAATGCGAGCCCGTAATGGCGGGAGGATTAGGAATACGTGGAAGAGTTACTATAAATCTGCCTTCAGCAGTACGGACAGTGGTTTCCTTGTATAACTTTTCACAAATTTCGTTAGAAGAAGAAGAAGTAGCCTGAACATTCTCAAGATCCCAGAACTTGGTTAGCTCTTGACTCAAATCGGTACCAACAAAATAACAATTCGATACAGTTTGAATAGGATTACGATATATTTGGCCAGTAGCGATCCAACCAAAATCAGTTTCGCGGAAGAAAACATTAGGAGCAATTTTTACTTTATTGGAATGAAGACATTGCCAAAATACGCTTGAGCTGAAAAGAAGCTCTGTTGAAATGAGGGTCAGCTAGCTGGACAAAATTCGGGATATTCCAACCTTGAATAGGATAAGAAGTGCCAGGAATATTGTTGCCTATAGACTTGATAATCAAACAATCTAATTGCAACTGCGTACCAAGATTATTAGAGTCCTTCAGATCCACTTTAGCAAAGCTTAAGGATTGCGATTTATAGCAGTTTATTCCTGTAACCTCTATTGAGGTAGGATGTTTTGGGAGGCCTAACTTTTGTACCAACGATTCATTAATAAAATTGTTGGTAGCGGCATTGTCCAATAATCCCCTGACAGATACCCATTTCCCGTGAGAATTTTTCAATAGAACCTGCACGGTAGATAATAAAACCTGGACTTTGCCAAGCAAGGTGGAACTTTGAGCATACGACTGCGCACTATTTTGAGAAGTCTCAGAATTAGACTTGGTATTGGAACTGCTTGGTCC
The DNA here is from genome assembly GCA_946902985.2 of Meconema thalassinum. Classification (NCBI taxonomy): domain Eukaryota; kingdom Metazoa; phylum Arthropoda; class Insecta; order Orthoptera; family Tettigoniidae; genus Meconema; species Meconema thalassinum. Next base: position 590,449,725 of record OX336389.2, on the reverse strand, counting down.
TGATAACCGTGATCTTTCATGCCTGTGCAAAAGGGAATGGTGTCTAGCCCTACAATGAAAGCATAAACGTTGTGAACGGCAATTGTTTAACATATGCGTTCCTGACAAACAGTTGAAACAGTGTTTTTTGTTCGTAATGAACTTTCGTCTTTCATCTACTGATAAAGATTTAAATTCATCACAATTGTATAAATTATGCGATTGCTGACACAGACCGCACGTTTGCATTTGGTTAGGTGACCGAGCATCAACAGGAAGAGCCTGTGATCTTAAAATTCTTTGATTAGAACTGCTAACCTTATCTTTTGAGAAGGCTTTTGAATCTGAACTACTAGTTTTTTGATTAGCTATGGCGGAAAAGACTTGGCTTCTGGCCTTCAAAAAGTTAATAATCGCCTCATAAGTGCATTGCAAATTCTGGGAAAGTTCTGTTTCCCAGGCTTTTAATGTATTTGCATCCAATCTTGCAGAAATGAGGTGAACTAGAAATAAATCCCAGTGATTTACAGGTTGGTTTAAATTGGGCAATGCTCTGACGTGTAGCTCTGCAGTGTCAATCAACTTACGAAGTGATAAACTGTTATGTGCTTGCACGTTAGGTAACTCGAATAAGCTTTGTATATGGCGTTGAATAGATAAACGAATGTTCCCATATCTATCCTTAAGAAGATTCAGAGCAACTTCATAATTGTCACTGGTCAAAGAAAGTGCTTGAATCAGGTTAAGTGCGTTGCCTTGAACTGCCAGACGCAAGTAGTGAATTTTTTGTATTACTGGTATAGAAGTATTCTCATGTACTAAAGAATTGAATAATTCAAAAAATGGCTCCCATTCTATGTCCTTACCAGTGAATTTGGGTATTTCTAATTTGGGTAATATGATGCGTGAAGAAGATGTAGAAGATGCTGCAGAAGTTTGATCTTCTTGTTTTTCTTTTAAAGTTAAAGCCCTAATAAGCTGTTTAGCTTCAGCAAATCCCTGATAGTATAATTTTTCAACTTCCAACCTATCACTTTGCTGGTCCGGATGCTGAGTTTCTATACTGCATTGTATCTCATCATATTTCTCAAGGCTTGTTCATAATTCTTAAGCCTCTGCGAAATTATGTCAAGATTACGCTCTTGGGGTTCAAGCTCCGTTAAGAAAGTACGAAACCGTGTGAGCTTGCCCTTACAAGAGGCTCTGGCATTGCTGAGTTTTTCATCAAGGTTAGGCATATTAAAAGTTGTTTGTTACTCACGTCAATATTGTGACTTCGAGTACTGGAAGCCAGAAGATGACAGCTTGCTAGGTAGTAAGGTTTAGTCTGATGCGGAAGAAACCGGTTTAGCTTACGTTTCTCTCCCCTCTGCTGAACATGCGCCTCAAGCTGAAACGTACAATGTGAATTAGTGTTGAAACACAATGAACAAAATTTGTTAATGTAAAATCCAAGATATGAAATTTGTATAGGGATCCAGGGTGCAACAGATATGTCTCCCGGGGGTGAGGCACCAAAAATTATGGAGAATAAGTTCTGCCCTAAAACTTCCCCATACGGGAGAACGGAACGCATCAGGCGAAAGCCTGGACAAAATAACTACTGTGGTCAAGAAAATTAGACTGAAGCGGTGCGGGGTAGTGGGCATGAAATACGTGACTAGAAAACCAATATAGGTAGCAATACATTAACAATTTGTATTTCTAATAATAAATTTATAATCAATAAACAAATTGCACTTAAGTGCTTATCACAGAAATGAACAATTATAAATGGAGCAAAAGTGTGAGGGCCTGATGACAGAAACCCAGATTAAGGAAATATCAATGAAACAAGCTTGTTTAATTGGAGAGGAGTTGAGCTTAACATATAAAAATGCACTTTATAAAAAGAGAGAACCATGAAACTGATTAAGAGTATAAAATAACTAGTATAATTTAAATGCTTCATAAAATTAAACTTATCTTTGAAGAGCCAGCTCCTTAAAAGTTCCAGCTAGCATAAATGTTGATTTAAAAGTCCTCACGGTTTCTTCAGAAGGAGGCGTACATGGCCTAGAGATATGTACACCATTGATAAAATGTCAACTTTCTCTTCTTTTCTTGCGAAGGAATGACATTTATAGCTTCCAAGTGATGATCCAGCAGTATTTCGAAAGACGAATCCAAGTATCCCATCTAAGGTGAAGGTGAAAAGTACAACAGCTGGCAATTATTCTTGCCATCTTGAGCAATACGTCATGGTGCAGATCTCGTGACGTAGCTGCTAGGTAGCGTAGATACTAGCGATGGTGTCATGAGATGCAGTAGCGGTGACCAGCAGGTTGAAGTGATCAGAAGTGATGATTGATCAGAAGTGGTGAAGAACGCCAGCAAGTGGCGTCTTAAATAGGAATCATGGAACCATCTCGAAGCTGGAGATCGCCCGACCAGACAAAAACCTGCCATTGGTCGAACGAAAGTCAGGGTGACGGCAGTCGACACTACTCAGCGGACAGCGGATCAACCAGTAGATGCCCTGTATGTCGGGAGTGAGGACGCTTGAGGTAGCGAGCGACTGGAACACTCAAGGTGAGAACTATAATATCTATGAATAAGTGATTGATAACAAGATTATGCATATGGTTTAAGCAATTAATACCTTTACAAAGAAATAATTACCATTCGGGGATCTCGCTAACAAGAAACAAAAATTTGACCGACAAATGGGCCAAGCTAACCATTGAAAGTATCACGAAAGTGATCATGCTCCGAGAACTCCGAATGAAAACAAACAAAAGAATCAGTCAAAGCAAAACATGGATAACAGACGAGGAGAAACTAAGACTCGAAAGGCAAAACAGAGATAGCAGAGATGGGTCTAGTATAAAGACCTTTACTAGTTAAAACATCAACAACTCTGACGCGTTTATCACGGCCAAAGTGGCAGTGAATAACTCTGCCTAGGTTCCACACGAGAGGCGGAGATGGGTCTCGAAGAAGAACCATGTCCCCCACTCGTACATCAGGTTGAGGAAGCCGCCATTTCTCACGCCTATTTAGCAAGCTGAGATATTCTAACTTCCATCGGCGCCAAAAAGAACAGCGCAAAGATTCTACTTTTCTCCAAAAGATAGGTAAGTTAGGATCACAGCGTCGAACCAGCAAAGGCGGAGTAGCAGCAAGCGAACAGCCAATCAGGAAGTGACTGGGTGTTAAAGGTAAAAGATCCTTAGGATCGTTAGAAAGAGGGGTCAGAGGTCTGGAATTTACAATACCTTCGACTTGAATAATTAAAGAGTTGAATTCCTCATAGGAAAGTATGGTAGGACCAAGAGTTTTCTTAAGCTGTCTTTTAGTAAGTTTGATGCAGGACTCCCATCGGCCCCCATGATGGGGAGCATAAGGCGGGGTGAAATGCCATTTGAAACCTTTAGAATAGGAAAAGTTAGAAATTTTTTCTTTAGCAGAAGGGGAGCTTAACACTTTTTTCCAGAGATCAGAAGCGCTTACAAAAATTTTTGCATTATCTGAAAAAACTTCAGAAGGAACACCCCTTCTAGCAGCAAATCTAGAAAAGGCGGCCAAAAAGTAAGATACAGAAGCGTTCGTAACCAACTCAAGGTGGATAGCTCCCGTCACCATACATACAAATAACGAGATGTAAAGTTTACCTAAGATTTTGCGCTTAGATGAAGAGGGATTAGTCTGATATACGTAAGGACCTGCGTAATCGATCCCAGTAAGAGCGAAGGGCTTACCAGGTTCTGAACGAAATGGAGGTAAATTACCCATAATCTGCGTGGCGGGCCGTGGTTTAACCTTGAAGCAAGGTATACACTTTTTAACAACAGAAGAAACCTCATGAACGCCATTGATGATCCAGTAGAGTTCACGAATTAGACAGAGCAAGGTGCGAGTGCCAGCATGAAGGTGTTTATAATGAAACTTTTTTATTATAAGGGTAGTGATAGGATGCTTTGAAGGAAGGATGATGGGATGCTTTTTCCCATCCTCACAACTACACATAGCTAATCTTCCACCCACACGTATTATGCCGTCCTGGTCTAGAAAAGGAGTGAGTGGTGAAAGCCTGCTAGACTTGGGTAAATCTTTACCACTTATAAGAGCTTGCTTTTCAGGAGCAAATACTTCCTGCTGAACAAGTAACAAAACCTTGCAAGTAGCAAATTCTAACTCTACTCTGGTGAGAAAGGGTTGAGGCTTCAATGGTTGATCAATTACTAAATATTTCCATCGGAAGATATAAGACACTACACGAATCAATTTATCAAATGAAGAGTATCTATGAAAAAGGCTAGTAGAAGTAGAAGTAAGATGCGACGTGACAGGGTCATTACGGGCATCAGGTATTTCTTCTGCAAATTGATTAGCTAAGCGAGGCCAGCAAGATGATTCCTGACTTAGCCAAGGAGGACCATTCCAGTACAGGTCTGAAGAAATCAATTTTTTAGGCGTGCAACCACGTGATATTATATCCGCGGGATTTTCACGGCTAGGAACATGTCTCCATTGTTCAGAATGAGAGACTTCATGAATCTTAGAAACGCGATTTGCCACAAAGGTATTCCAATGAGAAGAAGGCTTGGAAATCCAAGCTAATACAATAGAAGAATCGCTCCAAAAAAATGTGTGGGAAAATTTTAACTTTAAACTGACATTTAGTTTAGTAGCTAATTCTGTTGCCATTAAAGCAGAGCATAATTCTAATCTCGGCAATGATACTGTTTTAAGTGGAGCAACTTTTGATTTAGCGCACACTAAATTAGAAAATCCAGGGAAAGTGGCTGAGGAACGTCCTACTATGTATGCACAACAGCCATAAGCCCGTTCTGAACTATCAGAAAATACATGCAGGTCATACTGCTGGTATAAGGGATTAGAAATTAAAAGGCGGGGTATAGAAACCTTGGAGAGATCCAGCAAACTGCTGCGATACTCTAACCATTCTTCTACAAGAGGTAGGGGGAGATTTTCATCCCAGTCTGATTTTAATGACCAAAGCTTTTGCAAGAACATTTTTGCAACAATAACTATAGGAGCAATATATTGCAAAGGATCAAAGATCTTTGCGATTTCTGACAGAACTTGTCTCTTAGTTACAGGGGGAGATTCTGACAGATGTACCTGATAAGAGAAGGTATCAGAAGAAGGACACCAAAAACACCCAATGCTTTTACGGCTCCTTCATCAGTAGGAATGGCAACAAATTCATCAACTGGGACCTCTGATGAAAATTTTGATATAAATTCAGTAGAATTTGAAGTCCATTTATGGAGCGGAAAACCACCTCCTAGGAGCAGGGATTTCAAATCTTCGCACACAAGGAGTGCTTCAGAAATATTAGGGAAAGAGGACAAGAAATCGTCAACATAAAATGCCGTTTTTAATGACTCAGAGGCCAAAGGATGATACAGATGACCATCTTGCTCGGCTAACATGTGGAGAGACCGAATCGCAAGAAAGGCTGAAGGCTTCAGGCCATATGTCACAGTCTTCAATCTAAATATCTTTATGGGCTTGGAACTCTCATCGCGCCACAATATTCTTTGCAGATCTTGCTGTTCAGAATTTACGAGAATCTGCCGGTACATCTGCTTAATATCTGAGATTACAGCAATAGGAAACCTTCGAAAATTAGGCAAAACAGAGGTGAGATCTGTTTGAATCGCGGGACCACATTGCAAGGTATCATTTAAAGAGGTTCCATTGGAATCTGGTGATGAGCCATTGAAAACTACTCTTATATTGTCATGTGTTAAGGAATTTTTCCATACCGGGTGATGATTTAGATAAACTATTTCATTTAAAGGATGGTCAATTTCTTCTGATTTAGAAATTACCTCCATGTGATTAGATGATTCGTATTCCTCCATAAAGGAAGCATACTGAGTTTTGACAGAAGCATTTTGTTTGAACCGATTTTCAATAGCAAATAGTGCCCTAAGTGCTCTGGAATGCGAGCCCGTAATGGCGGGAGGATTAGGAATACGTGGAAGAGTTACTATAAATCTGCCTTCAGCAGTACGGACAGTGGTTTCCTTGAATAACTTTTCGCAAATTTCGTTAGAAGAAGAAGAAGTAGCCTGAACATTCTCAAGATCCCAGAACTTGGTTAGCTCTTGACTCAAATCGGTACCAACAAAATAACAATTCGATACAGTTTGAATAGGATTACGATATATTTGGCCAGTAGCGATCCAACCAAAATCAGTTTCGCGGAAGAAAACATTAGGAGCAATTTTTACTTTATTGGAATGAAGACATTGCCAAAATACGCTTGAGCTGAAAAGAAGCTCTACGGGCGAAGCTCTGTTGAAATGAGGGTCAGCTAGCTGGACAAAATTCGGGATATTCCAACCTTGAATAGGATAAGAAGTGCCAGGAATATTGTTGCCTATAGACTTGATAATCAAACAATCTAATTGCAACTGCGTACCAAGATTATTAGAGTCCTTCAGATCCACTTTAGCAAAGCTTAAGGATTGCGATTTATAGCAGTTTATTCCTGTAACCTCTATTGAGGTAGGATGTTTTGGGAGGCCTAACTTTTGTACCAACGATTCATTAATAAAATTGTTGGTAGCGGCATTGTCCAATAATCCCCTGACAGATACCCATTTCCCGTGAGAATTTTTCAATAGAACCTGCACGGTAGATAATAAAACCTGGACTTTGCCAAGCAAGGTGGAACTTTGAGCATACGACTGCGCACTATTTTGAGAAGTCTCAGAATTAGACTTGGTATTGGAACTGCTTGGTCCTGATAACCGTGATCTTTCATGCCTGTGCAAAAGGGAATGGTGTCTAGCCCTACAATGAAAGCATAAACGTTGTGAACGGCAATTGTTTAACATATGCGTTCCTGACAAACAGTTGAAACAGTGTTTTTTGTTCGTAATGAACTTTCGTCTTTCATCTACTGATAAAGATTTAAATTCATCACAATTGTATAAATTATGCGATTGCTGACACAGACCGCACGTTTGCATTTGGTTAGGTGACCGAGCATCAACAGGAAGAGCCTGTGATCTTAAAATTCTTTGATTAGAACTGCTAACCTTATCTTTTGAGAAGGCTTTTGAATCTGAACTACTAGTTTTTTGATTAGCTATGGCGGAAAAGACTTGGCTTCTGGCCTTCAAAAAGTTAATAATCGCCTCATAAGTGCATTGCAAATTCTGGGAAAGTTCTGTTTCCCAGGCTTTTAATGTATTTGCATCCAATCTTGCAGAAATGAGGTGAACTAGAAATAAATCCCAGTGATTTACAGGTTGGTTTAAATTGGGCAATGCTCTGACGTGTAGCTCTGCAGTGTCAATCAACTTACGAAGTGATAAACTGTTATGTGCTTGCACGTTAGGTAACTCGAATAAGCTTTGTATATGGCGTTGAATAGATAAACGAATGTTCCCATATCTATCCTTAAGAAGATTCAGAGCAACTTCATAATTGTCACTGGTCAAAGAAAGTGCTTGAATCAGGTTAAGTGCGTTGCCTTGAACTGCCAGACGCAAGTAGTGAAATTTTTGTATTACTGGTATAGAAGTATTCTCATGTACTAAAGAATTGAATAATTCAAAAAATGGCTCCCATTCTATGTCCTTACCAGTGAATTTGGGTATTTCTAATTTGGGTAATATGATGCGTGAAGAAGATGTAGAAGATGCTGCAGAAGTTTGATCTTCTTGTTTTTCTTTTAAAGTTAAAGCCCTAATAAGCTGTTTAGCTTCAGCAAATCCCTGATAGTATAATTTTTCAACTTCCAACCTATCACTTTGCTGGTCCGGATGCTGAGTTTCTATACTGCATTGTATCTCATCATATTTCTCAAGGCTTGTTCATAATTCTTAAGCCTCTGCGAAATTATGTCAAGATTACGCTCTTGGGGTTCAAGCTCCGTTAAGAAAGTACGAAACCGTGTGAGCTTGCCCTTACAAGAGGCTCTGGCATTGCTGAGTTTTTCATCAAGGTTAGGCATATTAAAAGTTGTTTGTTACTCACGTCAATATTGTGACTTCGAGTACTGGAAGCCAGAAGATGACAGCTTGCTAGGTAGTAAGGTTTAGTCTGATGCGGAAGAAACCGGTTTAGCTTACGTTTCTCTCCCCTCTGCTGAACATGCGCCTCAAGCTGAAACGTACAATGTGAATTAGTGTTGAAACACAATGAACAAAATTTGTTAATGTAAAATCCAAGATATGAAATTTGTATAGGGATCCAGGGTGCAACAGATATGTCTCCCGGGGGTGAGGCACCAAAAATTATGGAGAATAAGTTCTGCCCTAAAACTTCCCCATACGGGAGAACGGAACGCATCAGGCGAAAGCCTGGACAAAATAACTACTGTGGTCAAGAAAATTAGACTGAAGCGGTGCGGGGTAGTGGGCATGAAATACGTGACTAGAAAACCAATATAGGTAGCAATACATTAACAATTTGTATTTCTAATAATAAATTTATAATCAATAAACAAATTGCACTTAAGTGCTTATCACAGAAATGAACAATTATAAATGGAGCAAAAGTGTGAGGGCCTGATGACAGAACCCCAGATTAAGGAAATATCAATGAAACAAGCTTGTTTAATTGGAGAGGAGTTGAGCTTAACATATAAAAATGCACTTTATAAAAAGAGAGAACCATGAAACTGATTAAGAGTATAAAATAACTAGTATAATTTAAATGCTTCATAAAATTAAACTTATCTTTGAAGAGCCAGCTCCTTAAAAGTTCCAGCTAGCATAAATGTTGATTTAAAAGTCCTCACGGTTTCTTCAGAAGGAGGCGTACATGGCCTAGAGATATGTACACCATTGATAAAATGTCAACTTTCTCTTCTTTTCTTGCGAAGGAATGACATTTATAGCTTCCAAGTGATGATCCAGCAGTATTTCGAAAGACGAATCCAAGTATCCCATCTAAGGTGAAGGTGAAAAGTACAACAGCTGGCAATTATTCTTGCCATCTTGAGCAATACGTCATGGTGCAGATCTCGTGACGTAGCTGCTAGGTAGCGTAGATACTAGCGATGGTGTCATGAGATGCAGTAGCGGTGACCAGCAGGTTGAAGTGATCAGAAGTGATGATTGATCAGAAGTGGTGAAGAACGCCAGCAAGTGGCGTCTTAAATAGGAATCATGGAACCATCTCGAAGCTGGAGATCGCCCGACCAGACAAAAACCTGCCATTGGTCGAACGAAAGTCAGGGTGACGGCAGTCGACACTACTCAGCGGACAGCGGATCAACCAGTAGATGCCCTGTATGTCGGGAGTGAGGACGCTTGAGGTAGCGAGCGACTGGAACACTCAAGGTGAGAACTATAATATCTATGAATAAGTGATTGATAACAAGATTATGCATATGGTTTAAGCAATTAATACCTTTACAAAGAAATAATTACCATTCGGGGATCTCGCTAACAAGAAACAAAAATTTGACCGACAAATGGGCCAAGCTAACCATTGAAAGTATCACGAAAGTGATCATGCTCCGAGAACTCCGAATGAAAACAAACAAAAGAATCAGTCAAAGCAAAACATGGATAACAGACGAGGAGAAACTAAGACTCGAAAGGCAAAACAGAGATAGCAGAGATGGGTCTAGTATAAAGACCTTTACTAGTTAAAACATCAACAACTCTGACGCGTTTATCACGGCCAAAGTGGCAGTGAATAACTCTGCCTAGGTTCCACACGAGAGGCGGAGATGGGTCTCGAAGAAGAACCATGTCCCCCACTCGTACATCAGGTTGAGGAAGCCGCCATTTCTCACGCCTATTTAGCAAGCTGAGATATTCTAACTTCCATCGGCGCCAAAAAGAACAGCGCAAAGATTCTACTTTTCTCCAAAAGATAGGTAAGTTAGGATCACAGCGTCGAACCAGCAAAGGCGGAGTAGCAGCAAGCGAACAGCCAATCAGGAAGTGACTGGGTGTTAAAGGTAAAAGATCCTTAGGATCGTTAGAAAGAGGGGTCAGAGGTCTGGAATTTACAATACCTTCGACTTGAATAATTAAAGAGTTGAATTCCTCATAGGAAAGTATGGTAGGACCAAGAGTTTTCTTAAGCTGTCTTTTAGTAAGTTTGATGCAGGACTCCCATCGGCCCCCATGATGGGGAGCATAAGGCGGGGTGAAATGCCATTTGAAACCTTTAGAATAGGAAAAGTTAGAAATTTTTTCTTTAGCAGAAGGGGAGCTTAACACTTTTTTCCAGAGATCAGAAGCGCTTATAAAAATTTTTGCATTATCTGAAAAAACTTCAGAAGGAACACCCCTTCTAGCAGCAAATCTAGAAAAGGCGGCCAAAAAGTAAGATACAGAAGCGTTCGTAACCAACTCAAGGTGGATAGCTCCCGTCACCATACATACAAATAACGAGATGTAAAGTTTACCTAAGATTTTGCGCTTAGATGAAGAGGGATTAGTCTGATATACGTAAGGACCTGCGTAATCGATCCCAGTAAGAGCGAAGGGCTTACCAGGTTCTGAACGAAATGGAGGTAAATTACCCATAATCTGCGTGGCGGGCCGTGGTTTGACCTTGAAGCAAGGTATACACTTTTTAACAACAGAAGAAACCTCATGAACGCCATTGATGATCCAGTAGAGTTCACGAATTAGACAGAGCAAGGTGCGAGTGCCAGCATGAAGGTGTTTATAATGAAACTTTTTTATTATAAGGGTAGTGATAGGATGCTTTGAAGGAAGGATGATGGGATGCTTTTTCCCATCCTCACAACTACACATAGCTAATCTTCCACCCACACGTATTATGCCGTCCTGGTCTAGAAAAGGAGTGAGTGGTGAAAGCCTGCTAGACTTGGGTAAATCTTTACCACTTATAAGAGCTTGCTTTTCAGGAGCAAATACTTCCTGCTGAACAAGTAACAAAACCTTGCAAGTAGCAAATTCTAACTCTACTCTGGTGAGAAAGGGTTGAGGCTTCAATGGTTGATCAATTACTAAATATTTCCATCGGAAGATATAAGACACTACACGAATCAATTTATCAAATGAAGAGTATCTATGAAAAAGGCTAGTAGAAGTAGAAGTAAGATGCGACGTGACAGGGTCATTACGGGCATCAGGTATTTCTTCTGCAAATTGATTAGCTAAGCGAGGCCAGCAAGATGATTCCTGACTTAGCCAAGGAGGACCATTCCAGTACAGGTCTGAAGAAATCAATTTTTTAGGCGTGCAACCACGTGATATTATATCCGCGGGATTTTCACGGCTAGGAACATGTCTCCATTGTTCAGAATGAGAGACTTCATGAATCTTAGAAACGCGATTTGCCACAAAGGTATTCCAATGAGAAGAAGGCTTGGAAATCCAAGCTAATACAATAGAAGAATCGCTCCAAAAAATGTGTGGGAAAATTTTAACTTTAAACTGACATTTAGTTTAGTAGCTAATTCTGTTGCCATTAAAGCAGAGCATAATTCTAATCTCGGCAATGATACTGTTTTAAGTGGAGCAACTTTTGATTTAGCGCACACTAAATTAGAAAATCCAGGGAAAGTGGCTGAGGAACGTCCTACTATGTATGCACAACAGCCATAAGCCCGTTCTGAACTATCAGAAAATACATGCAGGTCATACTGCTGGTATAAGGGATTAGAAATTAAAAGGCGGGGTATAGAAACCTTGGAGAGATCCAGCAAACTGCTGCGATACTCTAACCATTCTTCTACAAGAGGTAGGGGGAGATTTTCATCCCAGTCTGATTTTAATGACCAAAGCTTTTGCAAGAACATTTTTGCAACAATAACTATAGGAGCAAAATATTGCAAAGGATCAAAGATCTTTGCGATTTCTGACAGAACTTGTCTCTTAGTTACAGGGGGAGATTCTGACAGATGTACCTGATAAGAGAAGGTATCAGAAGGAGGACACCAAAAAACACCCAATGCTTTTACGGCTCCTTCATCAGTAGGAATGGCAACAAATTCATCAACTGGGACCTCTGATGAAAATTTTGATATAAATTCAGTAGAATTTGAAGTCCATTTATGGAGCGGAAAACCACCTCCTAGGAGCAGGGATTTCAAATCTTCGCACACAAGGAGTGCTTCAGAAATATTAGGGAAAGAGCACAAGAAATCGTCAACATAAAATGCCGTTTTTAATGACTCAGAGGCCAAAGGATGATACAGATGACCATCTTGCTCGGCTAACATGTGGAGAGACCGAATCGCAAGAAAGGCTGAAGGCTTCAGGCCATATGTCACAGTCTTCAATCTAAATATCTTTATGGGTTTGGAACTCTCATCGCGCCACAATATTCTTTGCAGATCTTGCTGTTCAGAATTTACGAGAATCTGCCGGTACATCTGCTTAATATCTGAGATTACAGCAATAGGAAACCTTCGAAAATTAAGCAAAACAGAGGTGAGATCTGTTTGAATCGCGGGACCACATTGCAAGGTATCATTTAAAGAGGTTCCATTGGAATCTGGTGATGAGCCATTGAAAACTACTCTTATATTGTCTTGTGTTAAGGAATTTTTCCATACCGGGTGATGATTTAGATAAACTATTTCATTTAAAGGATGGTCAATTTCTTCTGATTTAGAAATTACCTCCATGTGATTAGATGATTCGTATTCCTCCATAAAGGAAGCATACTGAGTTTTGACAGAAGCATTTTGTTTGAACCGATTTTCAATAGCAAATAGTGCCCTAAGTGCTCTGGAATGCGAGCCCGTAATGGCGGGAGGATTAGGAATACGTGGAAGAGTTACTATAAATCTGCCTTCAGCAGTACGGACAGTGGTTTCCTTGTATAACTTTTCACGAATTTCGTTAGAAGAAGAAGAAGTAGCCTGAACATTCTCAAGATCCCAGAACTTGGTTAGCTCTTGACTCAAATCGGTACCAACAAAATAACAATTCGATACAGTTTGAATAGGATTACGATATATTTGGCCAGTAGCGATCCAACCAAAATCAGTTTCGCGGAAGAAAACATTAGGAGCAATTTTTACTTTATTGGAATGAAGACATTGCCAAAATACGCTTGAGCTGAAAAGAAGCTCTACGGGCGAAGCTCTGTTGAAATGAGGGTCAGCTAGCTGGACAAAATTCGGGATATTCCAACCTTGAATAGGATAAGAAGTGCCAGGAATATTGTTGCCTATAGACTTGATAATCAAACAATCTAATTGCAACTGCGTACCAAGATTATTAGAGTCCTTCAAATCCACTTTAGCAAAGCTTAAGGATTGCGATTTATAGCAGTTTATTCCTGTAACCTCTATTGAGGTAGGATGTTTTGGGAGGCCTAACTTTTGTACCAACGATTCATTAATAAAATTGTTGGTAGCGGCATTGTCCAATAATCCCCTGACAGATACCCATTTCCCGTGAGAATTTTTCAATAGAACCTGCACGGTAGATAATAAAACCTGGACTTTGCCAAGCGAGGTGGAACTTTGAGCATACGACTGCGCACTATTTTGAGAAGTCTCAGAATTAGACTTGGTATTGGAACTGCTTGGTCCTGATAACCGTGATCTTTCATGCCTGTGCAAAAGGGAATGGTGTCTAGCCCTACAATGAAAGCATAAACGTTGTGAACGGCAATTGTTTAACATATGCGTTCCTGACAAACAGTTGAAACAGTGTTTTTTGTTCGTAATGAACTTTCGTCTTTCATCTACTGATAAAGATTTAAATTCATCACAATTGTATAAATTATGCGATTGCTGACACAGACCGCACGTTTGCATTTGGTTAGCATCAACAGGAAGAGCCTTAAAATTCTTTGATTAGAACTGCTAACCTTATCTTTTGAGAAGGCTTTTGAATCTGAACTACTAGTTTTTTGAATAGCTATGGCGGAAAAGACTTGGCTTCTGGCCTTCAAAAAGTTAATAATCGCCTCATAAGTGCATTGCAAATTCTGGGAAAGTTCTGTTTCCCAGGCTTTTAATGTATTTGCATCCAATCTTGCAGAAATGAGGTGAACTAGAAATAAATCCCAGTGATTTACAGGTTGGTTTAAATTGGACAATGCTCTGACGTGTAGCTCTGCAGTGTCAATCAACTTACGAAGTGATAAACTGTTATCTGCTTGCACAACAGGTAACTCGAATAAGCTTTGTATATGGCGTTGAATAGATAAACGAATGTTCCCATATCTATCCTTAAGAAGATTCAAAGCAACTTCATAATTGTCACTGGTCAAAGAAAGTGCTTGAATCAGGTTAAGTGCGTTGCCTTGAACTGCCAGACGCAAGTAGTGAAATTTTTGTATTACTGGTATAGAAGTATTCTCATGTACTAAAGAATTGAATAATTCAAAAAATGGCTCCCATTCTATGTCCTTACCAGTGAATTTGGGTATTTCTAATTTGGGTAATATGATGCGTGAAGAAGATGTAGAAGATGCTGCAGAAGTTTGATCTTCTTGTTTTTCTTTTAAAGTTAAAGCCCTAATAAGCTGTTTAGCTTCAGCAAATCCCTGATAGTATAATTTTTCAACTTCCAACCTATCACTTTGCTGGTCCGGATGCTGAGTTTCTATACTGCATTGTATCTCATCATATTTCTCAAAGGCTTGTTCATAATTCTTAAGCCTCTGCGAAATTATGTCAAGATTACGCTCTTGGGGTTCAAGCTCCGTTAAGAAAGTACGAAACCGTGTGAGCTTGCCCTTACAAGAGGCTCCGGCATTGCTGAGTTTTTCATCAAGGTTAGGCATATTAAAAGTTGTTTGTTACTCACGTCAATATTGTGACTTCGAGTACTGGAAGCCAGAAGATGACAGCTTGCTAGGTAGTAAGGTTTAGTCTGATGCGGAAGAAACCGGTTTAGCTTACGTTTCTCTCCCCTCTGCTGAACATGCGCCTCAAGCTGAAACGTACAATGTGAATTAGTGTTGAAACACAATGAACAAAAATTGTTAATGTAAAATCCAAGATATGAAATTTGTATAGGGATCCAGGGTGCAACGGATATGTTTCCCGGGGGTGAGGCACCAAAAATTATGGAGAATAAGTTCTGCCCTAAAACTTCCCCATACGGGAGAACGGAACGCATCAGGCGAAAGCCTGGACAAAATAACTACTGTGGTCAAGAAAATTAGACTGAAGCGGTGCGGGGTAGTGGGCATGAAATACGTGACTAGAAAACCAATATAGGTAGCAATACATTAACAATTTGTATTTCTAATAATAAATTTATAATCAATAAACAAATTGCACTTAAGTGCTTATCACAGAAATGAACAATTATAAATGGAGCAAAAGTGTGAGGGCCTGATGACAGAAACCCAGATTAAGGAAATATCAATGAAACAAGCTTGTTTAATTGGAGAGGAGTTGAGCTTAACATATAAAAATGCACTTTATAAAAAGAGAGAACCATGAAACTGATTAAGAGTATAAAATAACTAGTATAATTTAAATGCTTCATAAAATTAAACTTATCTTTGAAGAGCCAGCTCCTTAAAAGTTCCAGCTAGCATAAATGTTGATTTAAAAGTCCTCACGGTTTCTTCAGAAGGAGGCGTACATGGCCTAGAGAGATGTACACCATTGATAAAAATGTCAATTTTCTCTTCTTTTCTTGCGAAGGAATGACATTTATAGCTTCCAAGTGATGATCCAGCAGTATTTCGAAAGACGAATCCAAGTATCCCATCTAAGGTGAAGGTGAAAAGTACAACAGCTGGCAATTATTCTGGCCATCTTGAGCAATACGTCATGGTGCAGATCTCGTGACGTAGCTGCTAGGTAGCGTAGAGACTAGCGATGGTGTCATGAGATGCAGTAGCGGTGACCAGCAGGTTGAAGTGATCAGAAGTGATGATTGATCAGAAGTGGTGAAGAACGCCAGCAAGTGGCGTCTTAAATAGGGATCATGGAACCATCTCGAAGCTGGAGATCGCCCGACCAGACAAAAACCTGCCATTGGTCGAACGAAAGTCAGGGTGACGTCAGTCGACACTACTCAGCGGACAGCGGATCAACCAGTAGATGCCCTGTATGTCGGGAGTGAGGACGCTTGAGGTAGCGAGCGACTGGAACACTCAAGGTGAGAACTATAATATCTATGAATAAGTGATTGATAACATGATTATGCATATGGTTTAAGCAATTAATACCTTTACAAAGAAATAATTACCATTCGGGGATCTCGGTAACAAGAAACAAAAATTTGACCGACAAATGGGCCAAGCTAACCATTGAAAGTATCACGAAAGTGATCAGGGGCCAATGCGCAAAATGGCCGCCACGCCCTGAGACCGTGAATGACGTCACAGGGCGAGGTTGATAGTGTTACGTTGCTAAATGGAATATTTATTATTATTATTAATATTATTATTATTATTATTATCATTATTTTTAGGTAATATTGCATTGATCATGTACAATCAAGACCAGCCTTATATTGTCCACTTTTTCGTGTAGTGGCTAGCATTTTTAGCTGTTACTGTGGAGGCTCGGGTTCGAGTCCTGACTCTGTCAAGAAATTTAATTCTAGGCTGAGGGCTGGAATGGGGTACACTCAACCTTGTGAGGCAAAGCTGACAGGAGCTGGCTTTTGACTCATACCGCAGCCATTCTGCCTAACCCAACTTCACCTAACATAACCTAACCTAACCTAACCAAATCCCACTTTACCTAACCTAAGCTAACCTAACCTAACCTAACTTCAAAGTCAGAATGTACAATGCATTTATTGTTTTTATACGCTCATAAATTAGATATAGAGAATGTCCACACGATTTAGATCCTCGAGCACACTTTTCTGACATATATCATTAAAACGTGTAGAAAGGAATGTCTGAAAATTGTCACTAAAACATAATACACGTTCACCATACATTGTGTCCACTTTTTGAATGTTAATGATACGGAAAAGAGTATGCATTGGTAATTCAGTCAGCATATTTCTCTCTAATCAACAGTTCTGCCCCCATAGCAATGAGAATATTTATTGTAGTAGCCTATAAAGAAACAAAAAATCTCTATTACAGTTTAGCTATAAGTGACCAGAACCACTATAACATTTTATTCTAATAAGGAGATTTCCATAATGATAAGAAAAAAAGCTTACCATAATGATGGATTATGTAAGTAAACGTCTTTTGCTGCTTGATGCCACTACTAAACTGATACTCATACAACGGACAAGTGAGTTCATGTTTCGCTGACGTAATCGTATGTTCCCACGCACTTCCTGTGTGTTGCACGCGCCGTAGTGGCTAAATTTGAAACTAGATGAGATGATTTGCTGATGTAATCGTATGTTCCCCTGCACGCACACGCCGGTTCCTGTGAACGGGTTCTAATAAGGAGATTTCCATAATGATAAGAAAAAAAGCTTACGATAATGATGGATTGTGTAAGTAAACGTCTTTTACTGCTTGATGCCACTACTAAACTGATACTCATACAACGGACAAGTGAGTTCATGTTTCGCTGACGTAATCGTATGTCCCCACGCACTTCCTGTGTGTTGCACGCGCCGTAGTGATTAAATTTGAAACTAAATGAAATGATTTGCTGACGTAATCGTATGTTCCCCCGCACGCACACGCAGGCCCCTGTGGACGGGTCATTGTTGACGGGTCATTGTTGACGGGTCCTTGTTGACGGTTCCTTGTGGACGACCCCCTGTGGAAGGGTCCTTGTTGACGGTCCTTTTTGACTAATCCCTTTAGACCGGTCCCTTTGGACTGGTCCCTAATGCTATGATGAAATTAAACGTTGTTCCACATGAAACGCAAGCGAAGAGCCGATCGCTACTATGAATTAACATGTTTGTTTTTTGTTTTTACATATGTGCACTTGGGTTTTTTGTAAGAGGGCGGGCTCTTTGAATACAGATTTATAGATGAGTTTTTTTTAATTACCAAAAGATCCAAAACTAATAGGTCATTAGCTTTTTAATATTTTATGAACCACTAAGGCTAGGGACTTGTATGAGAGGTCGTTGGACTTGAGGTGACATTCTGTTTTTGAATGTATTATTTATTTTTTGTCAAAAGGGCTTAACTACACTTTTGTTAATATCTCGCTAACTAATAATCAGAGAGGGTCAAGTGAGGTGTCATGGGACTCAGGATGGTCAACCCTTTTCCATGGCCAATGAATTTACCCAAAATACCCAATACATTAAGGTCATTGACCTGAGATTTTATAAACTAATAATTGGATACGAACATGTCAGATGTTTACCATGTGTGATGAAACATAGCTAGGTAGAGAAAGAATTAGTGTAGGCTACATGTATGGTGACTGACAAGTCTTTTACCATTGAAATTTGTTTTCAGATCAAACTGCAGTATAGAGAGAGTATAGGTTGGAGGTATGGGTTAATAAATGAGAAACGGTGTACGCAAACTCTGATTTATCAAGAATTAAGAGTAGACTATCTTTAATTGATTGGTTAAAAATGATAGCTAAAACACAATAATGCTCAGTGGTTACTGAGACAAAATGGTCGCTACACACAACAAGTTTTAAAAACTTGAGGCTAATAATCTATACACCCACACACACACACACTCGCTTGTTGTAAACTAAACTGTGTTGCTATCAGTGCTCAGACAGTAGGCTGATGACAAAATGCATTGCTAACAGAAATACAGTATAATCATTTCCGGTTGTCTAATGTTACCAGCTATCCATTTTTTGTGTTGCAATGGTAAGCACTTTTAGCTCTTGTACTGGTGGTCTTAACTCGATTTCCAGGTCTGAGGCCTAGAATAAGTCGAACTAAGAAACAAGGGCATAGTGGTGCAGTGGTTAAGCTGTTAGCCTTTTCACCAGGGGTTCGATTTCAGGTTAATATGCATGTCATAAACATATTAAACAAAACCAAATAGAGATAACGTTTAAAACTGATTACATTTGTGTCTTTTCAAATTATTACTTAGATTACAAATACAAAGGTGAACTGGGTTTGATACACAGTTAATGTTGTCTTTCACACACTAGACTGTAAGAAAGCCAAAAGAGCAAAAGGCGAAGGTAGAACAGTGGTAAAATTGCTATATGTAGAGAACTACCTGGCAAAGCTATATCGCATAAACAGTGCAGGATACAATCCAGCAATCAAATTTGTATTTTGTGGAACAGAGAAATACACTTACGTGAGAAAATGTAAGTTCATGTGTAATATGACCTAACACACAAGTGTTCACCTGTGCACATGCATGATAAGAGCTAACAAGTCACATTCTGTATAGTTCGTACGTAACGTTAGGTTAGGGCTACGAGGCACATGCCATTTGAGAGCAGGTCAAGACAATGGGTAATGATCATGCAAAGTCAGCAGTAATTGGATACCACACATCAACATGGACTAAATCATAAACGTGTTGTCATAACCTGCAGAAACCTCATTTAAAGATTTTAGATTTTACATTTTAAATTTATGATTTTGGTGGATGGATGTGATCTAACGAGTCATTTGTAGTTGAAAGAGAATAATACTTGTTCTTAAAATGTTAAAACTGAGGAGATGGTGCGGACAGTAAGACGTCTTGTTATTTCCTGTGTCATATTACAGACATGGCAGAGAGCACACAGTTCTTTTGCTATGACTAACGCTGCAGTAATTTCAAACCCCACGTGTTCATCAAGACAATGGGAGATGATTATACAAAGTTAGCAGTCATTGGATATTACACAGGTATTCCTTCCGGTGTCATGTTGCTGACATGGCAGAGAGCGCACAGTTCTATTGCTATGACTAACGCTGCAATAATTTGAAACCCCAGGTGTTGATCAAGACAATGGGTAATGATCATGCAAAGTCAGCAGTAATTGGATACCACACATCAACATGGACTAAATCATGAACGTGTTGTCATAACCTGCAGAAAACTCATTTAAAGATTTTAGATTTTACATTTTAAATTTAAGATTTTTTGATTTTTAGATTTTACTTTTTTTTTCATTTTCCTAAAAGAGTAAACTACAAGGTCACATACCTAACCTCATTAGACCTAACTTTACCACACCTAACTTAAGCTAATCCAAAGGCAAATACACACACACAAAGTATATAAGGTACATGCAACTATCCTTACAGGTTACTGTACAACATGATCACTACCCCAAACGGATTTTTTTTTCATTTTGTTGTTTACACATATGTCAATTTTCCAATTTCCCATTTTCAGTTCTTTTTAATGTCAGTTTTTAGTTTTTCAATTTCATAATATGGAAAACGTGGATTTTGCATTTTGTTGTTTACACATTTATTAATTTCACAATTTCCCATTTTCAGTTCTTAAAATGTCAGTTTAAAGTTTCTCAATTCATGATATAGAAACATGGATTTTCCAATTTGTTGTTTTCACATTTATCAATTTACAAAATTTCGCATTTGCTGTTTTTTAAATTTTCAGTTTAATGTTTTTGTTCTCTTTGTTAATATGGAAACATGGATTTTTTACAATTTGTGTTTTACATGTCATGCAACTATCCTTATGCTAGTCTTATAGGTTACTATACAACATGATCACTACCCCCACCGGATTTTTTTTTCATTTTGTTGTTTACACATATGTCAATTTTCCAATTTCCCATTTTCAGTTTTTATTTAATGTCAGTTTTAAGTTTAAACCTAGCTTTACCATACGTAACTTAAGCTAATCCAAAGGCTAATGCTCATACACAAAGTATATAAGGTACATGCAACTATCATTATGCTAGTCTTACATGTTACTGTACAACATGATCACTACCCCAAACGGATTTTTTTTTCATTTTGTTGTTTACACATATGTTAATTTTCCAATTTCCCATTTTCAGTTTTTTTTAATGTCAGTTTTTAGTTTTTCAATTTCATAATATGGAAAAACATGGATTTTGCATTTTGTTGTTTACACATTTATTAATTTCACAATTTCCCATTTTCAGTTCTTAAAATGTCAGTATAAAGTTTTTTAATTTCATGATATAGAAACATGGATTTTCCAATTTGTTGTTTTCACATTTATCAATTTACCAAATTCACATTTGCAGTTTTTTAAATTTTCAGTTTAATGTTTTTTTTCTATTTGACAAGATGGAAACATGGATTTTTGCAATTTGTGTTTTACATGCTCATTTTGCATTAGGAGTGGAGAAAGGTGGGTAGTAATTAAAAATGTGCAAGCAGTGTCCATTGTTGACTGGTCATTGTTGACGAGTTCTTTTCATACAACAGACAAGTGAGTTCATGTTTCGCATGCATTACCTAAATTGTAATACCATGCAAGTGTTTAACATTTTACAAATTAGCTTAAGTATTAGTTTATGTGTGGGGAAGCCTCCGTGGCTTAGGCGGCAGCACGCCGGCCTCTCACCACTGGGTCCGTGGTTCAAATCCCGGTCACTCCATGTGAGATCTGTGCTGGACAAAACGGAGGCAGACAGGTTTTCTCCTGGTACTCCGGTTTTCCCTGTCAAAATTTAATTCCAGCAACACTCTCCACTATCATTTCATTTCATCTGTCATTCATTTAATCATTGCCCCAGAGGAGTGCGTCAGGCCTCGGCAGCCGGCACAGTTCATATCCTCGCCGCTAGATGGGGGCTTCATTCATTCCATTCCTGACCCGGTCGGAGACTGGAAGCAGACTGTGGATTTTCATTTTCATTAGTTTATGTGTGGGGTCTTATGTTGGGGCATTTTGTGTTGGCTTATTTGACAAGTGATTTTGTCAATGCATTTAGTGGATTTTTCTCTTGGTCTTGGAAAGTATATCAGTCCATTTTATCACAACATAATGCTTACTTCCATGATTGTAAGCAACAACAACAACAACAACAACAACAACAACACACTAAACTTCCATAAAAATCTAAAGTACTCTAAGGTACTCTCAACTCGTACTCTTACCTCTATCCCATGCCTAGTCAAGAACATTATTTTTTTTTCAAAAAAAGGTGAATGGGGAAAGTAGACTATATGTTTAAACTAAAAAAATCATATAAAGTCATATGTTAACTCTAACCCCTACGTTTATCCCATTATTAGTCGAAAAATATTATATTTTTTAAATTTGTCTAAAAAATATTTGGAAAGTAGGCTATATTTTTGAAAACTAATCATCCTAAAAAGTCATATATAGACTCAAACCAATGGCTTTTATATCTTTAATCGTTAGAACATAACATGGAATTTTTGACATTTTTCCAAAAAATGTTCATTTAAAAAAAATGGCTTTACTTTGTAAAGTATGAAATTTACAACTAAAAAATGGTTTTGACATAAATGACAGGTATTTACTCCCTCTACCTTAAAACCAAGTCCCAGGTCTCTGAGGCAAAATCGAAAAAGTTTCAATTTTGAAAGTAGGCGATATTTTGAAAACTTTTCATTCTAAAAAGTCATATATAGACTCAAACAAATGATCCTTAAGTCCTTTAACGTTAGAACAATACTTAGCATATATTCAATTTTTTCCAAAAAATGGTCAATTTTCAAAATTGCCTATATTTTGGAAACTAAGAATTTTACAAAAAAGTTTGTTTAACGTAAATGAAAGGTATTTACCCCCTCTACCCCAAAAAATAAATTGTAGGTGCCTAGGACAAAAACTGTGCAGTAGTGTGTTTTGATCGGTTCTACAGCCTCCTCCTCCTCACCCTCCTCACAAGATGGCGGCCGTAGCTTAACTTAACCTAGCCTAACCTAACAAGATGGCGGCCGTAGCTTAACTTAACCTAGCTTAACCTAACAAGATGGCGGCCGTAGCCTAACCTAACCTAACCTAACCTACGAGGTGTGATCAAAAAGTTCCAAAAATGTGGCTGCGACTTAACCTAACCTAGCCTAGCCTAACCTAACCTAACCTACAAGGTGTGTTCAAAAAGTTTCAAAATGGCGGCCGTAGCTTTACTTAACCTAACCTAACCTAACTTTACCTAAACCTACGAGGTGTGATCAAATTTTTTTCAAAATAGTGGTCATAGCTTAACTGAACCTAGCCTAACCTAACCAGACCTAACCCTACGAGGTGTGATCAAAAAGTTCCAAAATGGCTGCCGTAGCTTAACTTAACCTTTGATTGATCCCTGTTGATTGACCCCTTTTGATTGATCTCTGTTGATGTATCCCTTTGGACTGGTCCCTGTTGACTAGCCCCTTTGGACAGGTCCCTTTTGAAGGGAGTCATTTCCTTACGGGTCCCGGAGGACGGGTCCTTGTTGACGGGTCCATGTGGGCGGGTCCCTTTGACATAATTTGGATAAAATGCATGGGCCAGTCCATGGGATAAACGTAGGTGTTAGAGTTAATATATGACTTTATATGATATTTTTAGTTTAAACATATAGTCTACTTTCCCCATTCACCTTTTGTTTTGGAAAAAAAAAAAATGTTCTTGACTAGGCATGGGATAGAGGTATGACTACGAGTTGAGAGTACCTTAGAGTACTTTAGATTTTTTGAAAGTTTAGTGTGTTGTTGTTGTTGCTTACAAACATGGCAGTAAGCATTATGTTGCGATAAAATGGACTGATATACTTTCCAAGACCAAGAGAAAAATCCACTAAATGCATTGACAAAATCACTTGTCAAATAAGCCAACACAAAATGCCCCAACATAAGACCCCCCACATAAACTAATACTTAAGCTAATTTGTAAAATGTTAAACACTTGCATGGTATTACATTTTAGGTAATGCATGCGAAACATGAACTCACTTGTCTGTTGTATGAAAAGGACTCGTCAACAATGACCTGTCAACAATGGACACTGCTTGCACATTTTTAATTACTACCCACCTTTCTCCACTCCTAATGCAAAATGAGCATGTAAAACACAAATTGGAAAATTCCATGTTTCCATATTGTCATATAGAAAAAAAACATTAAACTGAAAATTTAAAAAACTGCAAATGTGAATTTGGTAAATTGATAAATGTGAAAACAACAAATTGGAAAATCCATGTTTCTATATCATGAAATAGAAAACTTTAAACTGACATTTTAGGAACTGAAAATTGGAAATTGTGAAATTAATAAATGTGTAAACAACAAAATGCAAAACCCATGTTTTCCATATTATGAAATTGAAAAACTAAAAACTGACATTTAAAATAAACTGAAAATGGGAAATTGGAAAATTGACATATGTGTAAACAACGAAATGAAAAAAAATCCGTTTGGGGTAGTGATCATGTTGTACAGTAACCTGTAAGACTAGCATAAGGATAGTTGCATGTACCTTATATACTTTGTGTATGTGCATTAGCCTTTGGATTAGCTTAAGTTACGTTTGGTAAAGTTAGGTTTAAACTTAAAACTGACATTAAAAAAACTGAAAATGGGAAATTGGAAAATTGACATATGTGTAAACAACAAAATGAAAAAAAATCCGGTGGGGGTAGTGATCATGTTGTATAGTAACCTATAAGACTAGCATAAGGATAGTTGCATGACATGTAAAACACAAATTGTAAAAAATCCATGTTTCCATATTAACAAATAGAACAAAAAACATTAAACTGAAAATTTAAAAAACTGCAAATGCGAAATTTTGTAAATTGATAAATGTGAAAACAACAAATTGGAAAATCCATGTTTCTATATCATGAAATTGAAAAACTTTAAACTGACAATTTTATGAACTGAAAATGGGAAATTGTGAAATTAATAAATGTGTAAACAAAATGCAAAATCAATGTTTTCCATATTATGAAATTGAAAAACTGAAAACTGACATTAAAAAAACTGAAAATGGGAAATTGGAAAATTGACATATGTGTAAACAACAAAATGAAAAAAAATCCGTTTGGAGTAGTGATCATGTTGTACAGTAACCTGTAAGACTAGCATAAGGATAGTTGCATGTACCTTATATACTTTGTGTGTGTGTATTAGCCTTTGGATTAGCTTAAGTTAGGTTTGGTAAAGTTAGGTTTAATAAGGTTAGGTATGTGACCTTGTAGTTTACTCTTTTAGGAAAATGTAAAAAAAGTAAAATCTAAAAATCAAAAAATCTTACATTTAAAATGTAAAATCTAAAATCTTTAAATGAGTTTTCTGCAGGTTATGACAACACGTTCATGATTTAGTCCATGTTGATGTGTGGTATCCAATTACTGCTGACTTTGCATGATCATTACCCATTGTCTTGATCAACACCTGGGGTTTCAAATTATTGCAGCGTTAGTCATAGCAATAGAACTGTGCGCTCTCTGCCATGTCAGCAACATGACACCGGAGGAACACCTGTGTAATATCCAATGACTGCTAACTTTGTATAATCATCACCCATTGTCTTGATGAACACGTGGGGTTTGAAATTACTGCAGCGTTAGTCATAGCAAAAGAACTGTGTGCTCGCTGCCATGTCTGTAATATGACAGAGGAAATAACAAGACGTCTTACTGTACGTACCATCTCCTCAGTTTTAACATTTTAGGAACAAGTATTATTCTCTTTCAACTACAAATGACTCGTTAGAACACATCCATCCACCAAGTTAGATCCCTTGACCTGCTCTCAAATGGCATGTGCCTCGTAGCCCTAACCTAACGTTACGTACGAACTAAACAGAATGTGACTTGTTAGCTCTTATCATGCATGTGCACAGGTACACACGTGTGTTAGGTCATATTAAACATGAACTTACATTTTCTCACGTAAGTGTATTTTTCTGTTCCACAAGATACAAATTTGATTGCTGGATTGTATCCTGTACTGTTTATGCGATATAGCTTTGCAGGTAGTTCTCTACATATAGGAATTTTACCACTGCTCTACCTACGCCTTTTGCTCTTTTGGCTTTCTTACAGTCTAGTGTGTGAAAGACAACATTAACTGTGTATCAAACCCAGTTTACCTTTGTATTTGTAATCCAAGTAATAATTTGAAAATACACAAATGTAATCAGTTTTAAACGTTATCTCTATTTTGTTTTGTTTAATATGTTTATGACATGCATATTAACCTGAAATCGAACCCCTGGTGAAAAGGCTAACAGCTTAACCACTGCACCACTATGCCCTTGTTTCTTAGTTCGACTTATTCTATGCCTCAGACCTGGAAATCGAGTTAAGACCACCAGTACAAGAGCTAAACGTGCTTACCACTGCAACACCAAAAAAATGGATAGCTTGTAACATTAGACAACCGGAAATGATTATATTTCTGTTAGCAATGCATTTTGTCATCAGCCTACTGTCTGAGCACTGATAGCAACACAGTTTAGTTTACAACAAGCGAGTGTGTGTGTGTGTGTGTGTGTGTATAGATTATTAGCCTCAAGTATTTAAAGCTTGTTGTGTGTAGCGACCATTTTTCTCGGTAACCACTGAGCATTTTTTTGTTTTAGCTATCATTTTTACCAATCAATTAAAGATAGTCTACTCTTAATTCTTGATAAATCAGAGTTTGCGTACACCGTTTCTCATTTATTAACCCATACCTGCAACCCATACTCTCTCTATACTGCAGTTTGATCTGAAAACAAGTTTCAATGGTAAAAGACTTGTCAGTCACCATACATGTAGCCTACACTAATTCTTTCTCTACCTAGCTATGTTTCATCACACATGGTAAACATCTGACATGTTCGTATCCAATGATTAGTTTATAAAATCTCAGGTCAATGACCTTAATGTATTGGGAATTTTGGGTAAATTCATTGGCCAAGGAAAAGGGCTGACCATCCTGAGTCCCATGACACCTCAATTGACCCTCTCTGATTATTAGTTAGCGAGATATTAACAAAAGTGTAGTTAAGCCCTTTTGACAAAAAAATAAATAATACATTCAAAAACAGAATGTCACCTCAAGTCCAACGACCTCTCATACAAGTCCCTAGCCTTATTGGTTCATGAAATATTAAAAAGCCAATGACCTATTAGTTTTGGATCTTTTGGTAATTTGAAAAACTCATCTATAAATCTGTATTCAAAAAGCCCGCCCTCTTACAAAAAAACCAAGTGCACATATGTAAATACAAAAAACAAACATGTTAACTCATAGTAGCGATCGGCTCTTCGGTTGCGTTTCAGGTGGAACAACGTTTAATTTCATAATAGCATTAGGGACCAGTTCAAAGGGACCGGTCTAAAGGGATTAGTCAAAAAGGACCGTCAACAAGGACCCTTCCACAGGGGCTCGTCCACAAGGACCCGTCAACAAGGACCCGTCAACAATGACCCGTCCACATGGGCCTGCGTGTGCGTGCGGGGGAACATACGATTACGTCAGCAAATCATTTCATTTAGTTTCAAATTTAACCACTACGGCGCTGCAACACACAGGAAGTGCGTGGGGACATACGATTACGTCAGCGAAACATGAACTCACTTGTCCGTTGTATGAGTATCAGTTTAGTAGTGGCATCAAGCAGTAAAAGACGTTTACTTACACAATCCATCATTATGGTAAGCATTTTTTTCTTATCATTATGGAAATCTCCTTATTAGAACCCGTTCACAGGGACCGGCGTGTGCGTGCAGGGGAACATACGATTACATCAGCAAATCATCTCATCTAGTTTCAAATTTAGCCACTACGGCGCGTGCAACACACAGGAAGTGCGTGGGAACATACGATTACGTCAGCGAAACATGAACTCACTTGTCCGTTGTATGAGTATCAGTTTAGTAGTGGCATCAAGCAGCAAAAGACGTTTACTTACACAATCCATCATTATGGTAAGCTTTTTTTTCTTATCATTATGGAAATCTCCTTATTAGAATAAAAAGTTATAGTGGTTCTGGTCACTTATAGCTAAACTGTAATAGAGATTTTTTTGTTTCTTTATTGGCTACTACAATAAATATTCTCATTGCTATGGGGGCAGAACTGTTGATTAGAGAGAAATATGCTCACTGAATTACCAATGCATACTCTTTTCCGTATCATTAACATTCAAAAAGTGGACACAATGTATGGTGAACGTGTATTATGTGTTAGTGAAAATTTTCAGACATTCCTTTCTACACGTTTTAATGATATATGTCAGAAAAGTGTGCTCGAGGATCTAAATCGTGTGGACATTCTCTATATTTAATTTATGAGGGTATAAAAACAATAAATGCATTGTACATTCTGACTTTGAAGTTAGGTTAGGTTAGGTTAGCTTAGGTAAGGTAAAGTGGGATTTGGTTAGGTTAGGTAAGGTTAGGTTAGTTTAGGTTAGGTTAGGTGAAGTTGGGTTAGGCAGAATGGCTGCGGTATGAATCAAAAGCCAGCTCCTGTCAGTTTTGCCTCACAAGGTTGAGTGTACCCCATTCCAACCCTCATCCTTGAATTAAATTTCTTGACAGAGTCAGGACTCGAACCCGAGCCTCCACAGCTAAAAATGCTAGCCACTACACCAAAAAGTGGACAATATAAGGCTGGTCTTGATTGTACATGATTAATGCAAGATTACCTAATAATAATGATAATAATAATAATAATAATAATAATAATAATAATAAATATTCCATTTAGCAACGTAACACTATCAACCTCTCCCTGTGACGTCATTCACGGTCTCAGGGCGCGGCGGCCATTTTGCGCATTAGCCCCTGCACCAGCTTCGGCCTATATATCCTACTTATAATGTTGAATTTTACAATTCCAAGAGAGGCATTTTTTGTTATAAACTTGTTTTGTCAAATGGAAAGCAGTTTCCATTTTCTGTAGTCTTGCTTCTATAGCTTTTCTTTCGTTGCCAGTTTCATTGATCCATTCGCCTAAATACTTGAAGTCTTTCACTCGGGAGACCTGACAATTACCGATGCGGAGTGTATTCGGAGCAGTTTTAATATCCGTCATAAATTTTGTTTTGTCAAAAGAAATCCGTAAGCCGATTTTTGCTGCTAGCAATTAACGCCATGTCATCCGCAAATGATAAACAGTCTATTGTTATCCCTTTGAGTTTTGGTCCTAATCTATGGGATGGTGCACCAGCTCGTCTCCATTCTCGGACGACTTTTTCGAGCGCACAATTAAACTACAATGGAGATGATTCATCTCCTTGACGCACTCCTGTGTCAATTGAAAATTCTGCGCTCAGTCCTCCCATAAATTTAACCTTTGAACTTGTATTCAAGAGGCTATCTTGGATGATTGATGTCTTGCGATCTAATCCAAATTCTGAGAGTACAGCAACAAGGGATTCACGGTCAATGCTGTCATTTTAAGGGTCATTCCCTGTCAACTGACCTTATAGCCTATGTAAAAAACATATTTTGCATAAAAAGTGTATTTCTTTATGCTAATCTATTTAAAATATTCCAGGGGAC
This sequence comes from Meconema thalassinum, assembly GCA_946902985.2. Classification (NCBI taxonomy): domain Eukaryota; kingdom Metazoa; phylum Arthropoda; class Insecta; order Orthoptera; family Tettigoniidae; genus Meconema; species Meconema thalassinum. The sequence continues at coordinate 590,420,537 of OX336389.2, read as the reverse complement.
ATGGTCATAAAGGATTTTTAAATAGAAATCTACATGTTGCGATAAGCAGCACAATTAAACTTGGTTAATTTATTGATAATGTCAACCATGATTTTGTTTCCTATATTGGCTTTGCTGGTATTCGTAAAATATGTTTGTCAACTAAACTGGCATTGTTGTATGCTGGTTAGCTATAGAAGAGGAGTTTTTACACCTCATAATAATTGAATTAAGGTAATAGTATACAATTATTATTCATTATTAATGTTAATAAACACTTAGTCACACCCGTAACACATTTTAATACATTAAGTCTGATATATACTGAAACAGTTATGACATGAAGTTAAAAATTCACAGAATTGAGGTTAAGTATATAGCCTACAACTTTTAATAAGAAGTTTTTCAAATTACATAATTATGTACGTAAGAAAATAGTGTTACGGGTGTGACATTAAAATTTTATTAACTTAACAATATGTACATTTTCAAACAAGTAGGCAAATGAATATTTTCATTAGTGTAGTTTTCTTTTTTTCAAGGTGAAGCAATATTATGTCTTCTGTTGAGAGAGTAAGAAAGTATAGTGAAAAATTAAAACATAACAAAGGATAACGAGGAAAATACCTGTTGAAGGAGCGTGAAAGAGATAGGAAGCGAAGAGAGAATGCAAATAAAAAAAACAACTAGATGAGGAGGTAAACAAGAAAGCTTTAAAACTTTAAAAGATTAAGGGATAGAGAAAGACAAAGAAAACACAGAGAAAAACTGAAACACAAGCCCACAACACCTATAGAAACTGGGCATACACCTGAAAAAGGCTCTTAGAGCTCTAGTCGTTCTCTAGGGAAAGCAGTGAGCAAGGCCAGAAAAAACGTTGTCTGAACATAAGATGGGACAGTGTGAAACCAATACCGCAACTCCACAAATTTCACTATTTTCATTCAGTCGGGCAGGGTGTTATAAGAGCAGCATTAACACACCGAGGAGAGATGTCTACTACAGTTTCCTTAGAAGATGTTGAACCTCAGTGTATTGCTGGAACCTCTGCAAAAAGTTCAGCCCAAAGCAAGAACGTTGATGTTGGAGATTTTGTATTGGTATATCTGGATGTTAGTGGGAATCTGAACACCAGAAAACAGTATTATGCTGAAGTTCTCGACTTAGATGAAGAAAATGATTCTCTTGTACTGAAATATATGCATCCTAGTGGGAGTTCATGGATCTGGCCTAAGAAGGAAGATGTATATATGGAGAAAACTTCCATCATTGTCCAAAAAATGAAATATCCAAGAGTTTTTAATCGTGGACAGTTTGTTTTTGATCTTAAGTGACTTATTTATACAGAAAAATCAAAATTAAAACTTTGTCATTTTATCTGTTTTCTTTTAAATCTTTACTTAGTTGCATTTTCAGTTGTTTGGACAAAATAATAACAGAATAAAAAAATATCATGTTAGAAATATTTTGTCACACCCGTAACATTGTCACACCCGTAATATGCATTAATAATTCTGTACGCCCTTAGATAGAAACAAATCTAAATTTTAAAAAGGTAACCTTGTCCTAAAAAGCCTAGAGAAACAGAAAAAATGTCCCATTATTGCAGAATATAGTAATTAACAGAGTTACTAAATTAACTATATGATTGCGCAATGCCAGTAGAAAATTTTGTCACACCCGTAACGTTCAAACTTCACCCTCTATCTTTCCTTAGTTAGACAAAAGATATGGATTTCACAATTATGAATCAACAACTATGTAATTAGAGTTATCTACCATAACCTTTTCAACTGCCTATGGGATATGAATTTAACACAGTATTAAGTGTTACAGTCAATATAACTAAATATTTGTCACACCCGTAACAATGGAATGACCCAAAAGCCTCTTGCAAAGTCAACAAAAGTAATGACATAATTTTTGTTTGACATTTTACGGAAGTAAGACATTGAGTTTTTCAAATTGATAATTTGCTCTGTACACGATCGGCCTTTCCGGAACCCACCTTGGTATCCACCAATCTGCAGATCCAGTTGAAGATAGGCACGGTTCAAAAGGGCTTTGGACAAAATTTTGTAAGTAACCGAGAGTAATGAGATCCCTCGGTAATTGCTTGGGATCGTTTTGCTACCTTTCTTGTATACTGGATGGATGATCGCCATCTTCCAATCTAGAGGAATTTTTTCAGTTTGCCAGATTTCATCAATAATTTCTTTGAGTTTGATGATGAGGTTTTCACCTACATTTTTCCATAGTTCTGCAACGATCTGGTCCTCTCCCGACACTTTGTTGTTTTCCATGGATTGGATTATTTCACGAATTTCCTGTAGGTCCGGTGGTTCCGAGTCAAGATTCCGTAGAGTATGACAAAATTGAAATGTTTCCTGAGGTTTCTCCCAATTGAGTAGTTTACCAAAATAATCTGCAAGAAGTGCACAATTTTCAGAGTTGGAGTGGGCAATGTTCCCACGGTCGTTTTGAAACTGGATAGAAAGTGGTGAATATTTAGTTAATTTCTGCTTGAATGTTCTATAGTAATTTCTGGTATGATGTTTCTTGAAGTCCTCTTCTATATCTTTTAATTTAGTGTTTTCATGTTTTTTACAAATCACTCTTAGCGATTTTGTTACTGTTTTTCTAACGTCTTGAAGATATCGTAGCGTCCTTTCATTCTTGTTGCACATCCAGTTCTGCCATGCTTGTTGTCTTAGGTTTATGAGGTGGTCACACTCATCAGTCCACCATGCATGTTTCCGTACCCTGGTTAGAGGTGCAATTTTTTCAGCCGTTTTTTTTTGTGTCCTTTATTGTAAAATTTGTGATACAAATGTAGGGAGTTTCTAGAAAGTTTTCAGTGACTCAACATTTGCAAACCGCCAAACATAGGCCAAATGTCATAAAAAAAAACACATCAATTCAGCCCTTGTTTGCAAGAAGAACTTTCAGGAGTCTCTCACAGGATAATACTGAAATTATTTTAATACCCAGTACGTTTCAGTCCCTTTTACAAGTTAATATCAATTATTTTTATTCAGCATTCACTATGTAAATATTGTAAAAATATTTTCATTTTTTTTAATTCAATGGCTATTAAAATTTTATACTGTCAGTTATACTTAACACTTATCGTAATAAAACAATTATTGATGGTCAACACTGCTTGAAGTTCCTACTATTTAGAACTGCTTCTTATTTGAGAAGGTGTAGTTATGTAGAGCCCTGCGCGGATAAACCAAACATTATCCGCATCCGCACCCACCCACATTCGTATGACTGTTATCCGCATCCGCACGACTGTTATCCGCATCCGCCCACATTCGCACGACTGTTATCCGCCCCGCATCCGCACGACTGTTATCCGCTTTCGCATGACTGTTATCCGCATCCGCCCCGCATCCACACGTTTGTTAGCCGAGTCTATTGTCATTACAATAATATTTTCAATGTGTTGCTTTAATACTTTCAGACATTTGAGGAGAGAGTCGCTCCCTTAGGCTATATGTGTCATGCGCTATGTTTAAAAAGATTGTTACACCGCCTGAATAGCAACCCTTCTCAGTTCGGAGTGTTAATTGTGCTTAATGACATAATCTCAACGGGTTTAGCTCAAATCATCTTACATTTGAAGTGAAAAACATAACGGAAAAATATGACATGTCATAAAAATCCGGATCCCAGTAATGATATTCAACAAGTTCGAATTGTATTTTAAAAACTATCCGCAAATTTACTCCAAACATTATCCACTATCTGCACAGCCATGCAAACTATATCGCATGGCGAAACATTTTGCGGATATCCGCATCCGCGCAGGGCTTTAGTTATATATCCGTCTGTTCATATTTTCTTTATATTCAAAATAGAAACGCTAAAGATTGTAGCGCTGTCAGGCAAACAGTGACGCATATCATTCAGACTACCTTCTGAAATCCTAAAATGGCGGTGTAAGAAATCAGCACCAGGGTATACTACAGTCAATTAGCTACACATGTTTAATTTGTACATTCAGTTATAAATTCTCCTTTATAAGTAATACCGTATGCGTATACCACAAAGAAAATAAAAAATAAAGAAATGAATAAAGTTGGGTCATTTATTACCACCAACCACGGTAGCTGGGGCCCAGTTATCTGTGGTCTCAGTACACGTGGGTTCGAACCTCACCGTTGGCCGTCCTTGAAATAGTTTTCCGTGGTTTCCCATTTTCAACTACAGACAAATGCTGGGACGGTACCTTCGAATGAGCCACGGCCGCTTCCTTCCAAGTCCGTGCATACTTTCAATCACCTTCATTCATATCATCTCTCATTAACTCCTCTCATGAGGTTGGCGACAGGAAGGGCATCCGACTGTATAAACTATCCACCACAAGGACGCGAAAAATCATATCATCTCATTTCCATCCCAGTTGAAAAGGGAATAATACACATTATAGTTATTATTACCGTATTATTATTATCATCTTATCATCACCGATAGCGGTAGCTACGCACATTAACGCGCAGTGCTAGGCCATGGTGCCAAGCTCCATGCAGACTTGGTAGACGTGGGTTCGAGCCCCACCATCGGCTGTCCTCGAAATGGTCAAGCTGTTGGCCTCTCACCACGGCGGACTGGGTTCGATTCCCGGTCAATGCTTGTGAAATGCCATGTCCAGTGGTTCAGATTCCACGTAAAAGCAGGTCCCGTGGCTCATGATCTCGAGATTAACGGTCACGTAAAACTACAATCTTCCTTAACGTATGCAACGACTGTATCCAAGGCAAATACAGAGATCCAAATTTCTTTTTCTGGCATCTGCTCAATCCTAGACCATAATAAATACAACCACGCATACTGCTACAAAAACCACACAAACACAGGTTACCTGACAAATTTAACACACACCCAAATACATCAGGCTGATTATCAAGATTTACTAACAAACACCACCATATTTATTTTCGTCTGCCTCTTGGTGCAGTGGCTAGCAAACCTGCAAAGAGAGGAAGTGGTTTTCCTCTTTTACTTAAGGGAAATGCCGTGTTGGTTCCTAACTTAAGGCCACGGCCGTCTCCTTCCCCAAATTAAAAATAAACACACTACGGTATATATATATACCCAAGTACACGGGACTAAATGATCACGACGTACAAGCCCGTCAAATGAAAGAACAGCAACTTATTTCCAAATTTAAAGTTTTATACGACTGTTTCACTGCTCTTACGGGAGAAAATTGCCGCATATTGTACAGCCTTGTGTGAGCATTTCCAGGAATTTTCGAACGATACTAGTTAACAGGTTCAGACAACCTCCTGTGTTTGGGAATATCATACAAGGTAGCTTGAGGCTACTGCTTGTGGCAAGGTTTCCAAGATTAACCAAGCTGATATCAGAACATCCGAGAGACATTCCTCCGGAGATGTTGTTCTAAATGCATCCTAAATAAACAGCATTGCACATGGTCTTACAAGGTTGGTGTATTGTTGGCACAGTTAGGCTATATTGATCTGAAACTTACCTGTGTCAGGTCTACCAATTAACTTAAGTTATGAAAAGGGACGATAATGGAAGATAAAATAAAATTGCCCAATGCAGTGATTGTATTTTGATTGTATTTTATGTATTTTGAAAATACAAAATACTCATGAAAAGTATTTTCGATACAGATACAAAATACATGTTCCAAAATGTATTTTCGATACAAAATACAAGATACAAAAGTATCGAAAATACGTATTTTAAATACATGTATTTTCGAAACTGCCCAACCCTGGTATTATCGAATATAATTCGAATGATTCTGATACAATGGGCGAGCGTAAAATTAGGCCTACAGCCACTGGCAACATTATCTAATTTCAGGCCTGAAAACATTGATGCAGATGACAGGGGGAATGATAATTTTATTATTGTGCACAAGTCTGCACTTCAGGAACTTGTTAAAAGCTTGTTTTGCAGTCTGTGTTTAACTCCATCAGTGTATGTTGAAATGAGGGAGAAAGAAGTCTGAAGGACATGACATACCTATGGTGAAAGGCAATTCTAAACTCGGTGAAGTTGCATAGATTTTTATTTTGCATTTTATGGCTAAGCAATATTTTTATGTTCTCTTTCATAAAAGAAGTCCCTCGTCATGCAGTTTTTGTCTGATACAAGTAAACTTTTACACAGAAGTACCTAGATAGTTGGTGCACAAATGTTAGTATGCATTTTTGCTGTGGAAGGTGATTCAAAATTATTTTTGATCTACCAAATTCTGTTTCACATATATATATTTAAATTTCAACATTGATTTTTAAGAAATTCAACAATTCTACATGCTAATGTATGTGTCACACAACTAACTGTGCCACTAACTTATGTTAGCATATCTATTAAGGTTTGAGAAAAAATTGGTACCAATTGGAAAAATATTTTGATGCAAGAGACTTTTTTTTTACGATGGTGGTAAAATGGCATTTAAAAATTCTTACTCAAAAAGGTTTATATGTACAATATTCAAACTTCATAATATTACTATACTTGAAGAATCTCAGAAAAAAATATGAAAAAAATTCATTGATAAATATAGAAGTTAGAAATTTCAGTATACCCTGCCGAAGTCTACGTAACTTCCGCTCCGTTGCTAAGCAACTGGAGAAATACAACATGGCTCCCTTGTAGCTTGCTTCAGTCTTTGTGCCGTCATAATTTTTTATTTGTATCGTATAAAACTGTACATGCATGGATGTCCAGAGGCAATAAAGCATAGAAAAGTATATTTTTCACAGTAATTTAACATAGTTGTCCAATAAAGTTGTAAAATATTGCGTACGAGATGCACATTAAGCCTTAGAGCATAAGTCGTAGAAATGTGGCCTATGATATTTACCTTAAATTAAGTGAAAACATGAAAATATAACATTTCTGGATATTGCGAATCACGTCCCGTATGAATGATCAATACTACGGAAAATAAAGTACCCGTAGGCCCTACCAGTAAGTGACGAATACAATGAACTTAAGGTCTATCAAAGCATAAGGGAACAGTTTGAAATATTTGGATGAGAGTTTAGGCCAAATCTCATCAACGGCTATAGAAGGAACAAAGACTGCATTTAAATACAATTTGTGTGTTTGAAAACGAATCAAATTAACAAAGCCTAACCTGTGTGCTCACTAACAGGTTAGAGAAGTCTACAATTAAGGCCTATCGTCCTACCTCATTCTAAATAATGGGGCACTTTTCCTATCCTAGCTCTAAATATTAGGCCACTAAAACTCACATGAAAATATCCGAGGCTCTCACCCAATAAGTACACCAAGCTGATGACCACAATGATTATTGTTACACATTAGCAGGTGTGCCAGAAAAGAGCTAAATAGAATTAGCTGGTATATAGAGATTTAGAAGAAGAAAAAAGTAGCCACCCTGCATCTTCACGAGCAATCCAAGCATTCACACAATATGTGCTGGACAGTCAAAGTGATATAAGTAGTCTACTTGGTATGAAGTGGGCCAAAGAGTTGATGTAGAGAAATGCTAGTCACGGTACCATAACGATGATCCATGTGCTATGGTACTTGATGGCTCACACAGTTTCCAGTTACCAAATTGAATAGGACTTTCTAGTAGCAACTTCAAACCTTTCCACAGACCACATTATGCTCAGTTTGCAGCATAAAACTGCCTCTTTCAACAGTAAGTGGCTGTATTCTGGCGTTAGATTTTACCCTCTCCAACACCTTATTATACATTAGTAAAATGCATAACATAAAGTAATTGATGCACACATGTATCAAATGGTACACTCAAGTTAGTATAGTTTGATCAGTGATTGGCCATTTGGAGGGGAGGAGGGGGAATATTTTTCCACTCTTCCACAAAGATTAATCTCCAAGGCTGGATATTGGTCTGCATGACTATGTTCCAATCCAAACAATGGAAATGAGGGTGATGGTTCTTATGTTACTGAAGAGTGGGTAAGAGATAATTAGGTTATTAGCCCATGGAGTAAGGAAATAAAACATAATTGGGCAATGATATAGAAATGTACACAATTCTTGGTGTAAAATATGTTCATTACTTACCACAAGCCTCCAATTTAACTAGGTAGCTAACTCAGTGTAAATGTACCGGTACAGTATGATCTCTCTGACAGCCTTACTATTGCAGAGGTAGCCAATGAATTTAATGAGGTAGGCCTATACAAACAAAAACATTATCTAGAAAATATTTATGCCACCCACCCCTTCATGATTAAAATTCATTACTTGACCAACAGAACTATATAAATTGAGCCTAAACTCCTGTCAGGGGCTAAAGGCCTCAATAACCACCAACACCACCTACCTGCCATTTGGTACCGTATTACATAATTCCCCACAACCTGTGATAAAATGACCAGTTACAACTCCAATTAAACTCAGTTGCTCAGTAACAAAAAGGTCTATTGTGAGGGGCTAAAAACAGATCCACACTTCTGCAGGAGCTTGTAAGTTGAATCGCAGGGCAGTAGCCTACTTCCCAATAATATACCAGTACTTCCTGATATCCATTAAAGATGTTTGGTATAAACATAGCAGTTAGGTATTAAGCCTCGATATTTTGGTAGCAATATAGTTTTATTATACCTCATAAATGTACAATACTGTAGCATTCCATAACTTCATTCAACTATCCTAATTTTATTGTCCAATGTTTGAAAAATTGTCCTAATAAGTAATGCACAAGAAACTTAGGTACACACATACAGTAGGTTATTATATTTCCACTTTTATTGATAACTTTATAGCACCACTGACTTGTTGACTGATACTTCATGCTGAAACGTTTAAAACATTTTCTAACAATCTTGATATAATGCCATGGTAGCCTGGTTCGCCACTATCCTCATCGCCTCATTTCTTAACACCACTGACTTTTTCTCCGAAATTTCCCTGACAATCACAACAAGACTTGCCACCCACCCCATCACTTCAGAAATAAGCAGTATGCATTGGCTTGAATAATGTCACTGTACGGTACAGTACATACTGTATCTTTGTTGCAGGGTGTAGGCCAAGGCTAATGGTACATGATAATTGTTTCCTAAAAGTGCAAAAAATAAAATATTTAGGCAGAAATTTACAGTCAAGGATAGGCCTAATTGTTATTTGGAAACACAATTCACTGCTTAAATAAATTAAGTGAAAAAATCATGACTCAGAAAAGTTGTAGGAGAAAATTTATTGCTGTTAGTGAATCAGATGTAAGGTTATGTAGGTTGTCGTTTATAATACTTATAGTACAAACCATATTTAATTACAACTACACTGCCCACATGAACCAAAAACCCCTTTGTGACATATTTGTCCTAAATATCTCTCTATATTAGATATCCACTAAATTATGTTTTAAATATTTATTTGTAGTACCCGCCATGGAATTCTTGCCTCGGGCGTGAGGTCGAATTTATTCATACTATCTCGCAAAATTCTCGTACTTTATCCATAAAATTTCACTTTTATTTTGTAGCTCTATTATGTATCTAGTTTATGTCCTCTATGGAACTTGGTCGGAGTGTATATATGCTTTTACTCTGTGACAATGTTAGTTGTAATTTGTTCATTGTGTTAAGATGTAGATTCAGATGTATGTGCATATTAAAGTGCTATAATATCCTTTATTCAAAACATAATAGTTGGCGACGAGGAATTGGGACTTGATTCTCCGGTACAGATATAGCCTACATCAATGAAGTACGGTATTTACGTCGTCTGTTTCAACGGCCACGGAGTAAAATCAAGAATCAGGCAAATCGACATGAAATGTACACAGAGTACTTGTAAACTATCCTAAGCAACTCATCGTATATTCAGCTACGTGTGCCTGCATGCCACATATTCAAAATAAAATTTATCGCAGTTCGAACTTTGAGGTTATGCAATGTTTTTTTTCCTCAAGCCCAGGACAATATTCGGTCATCGATCACTACCCAGTGTGTTTTAAATCTGTTATCTTGAAACATTTTATTATATTTGAACTGTGATTTTTAAAATTATTTCGAAGTTCCGTCAAGATGGACGCAAATCAGTTTCAACAATTACTGAACATTTTTACTGATTCTCAAGAGAAGTTACTTGAAAGGTATCAAGCTCACCAGCTCGTCACAACCCCACAAGCCACTAACATCACACCTTTTGAAAATTTTGATTCTGAAAAGGAAAAATTTGTGTCGTATTTAGAACGATTTGAAAATTACGTAAACTTCAACAATGCCACCGATCCAACAAAGAAAGCTCAACTCTTGTGTACATCAATAGGGGCAATTCATTATAACAATCTCTCTGCATTTTTAGGCCCTGATAAACCAATCAAGTCTCTCGGTTATAATGACCTAGTAAAGCATTTCAAGCAAATACTGTCACCTCAAGTCTCAACCGTAGTTTCCCAACACTATTTTTTGAACGTCAATCAAAAAGAAAGTCAAAATATTGCAGGATTTGTTGCCACTCTTAGAAGCCACTTACTAGACTGTGACGTTTATATTCAGTGTACATGTGACGCCAGAATTTCAATCGCGGATGTTTTTCTTCGTGCACAATTTATACGTGGCTTGCGAGATAATTGGATCAGAGAGAAACTTCTCCAGTCTAATGACACGAAATTTGATGATCTCCTGAAGAAGGCTATAGCCTTGGAAGCATCGCGGTATGAGAGTAATCAGCTGTCGAAACAGATCACTGCACCGTCAGGCACTATAGAGGACACAAACAAAGTAACAAAAGCCACAAGTTCATATAATGACCGAAGTATGAATCAATATAGCAGTGATACTCAGTCACGTTTTGTTCAACAGCCTAACCCAGGCTCTCACTCACGTTCACAGTCCAGGGACCGCCGTAGTTCTGTCAAATATAGAGCACTAGGTATTGATGGATTATGCCTGAATTGTGGAAATTCAAACCACAGGTCAAGAGATTGTCGCACAAACAGAAACTCTCTTAAATGTAGGTCATGTAGGAATGTGGGACATGTTGCAAAAGTTTGTATCACTACACTTCTTTAACAGTCAAATACACACAACATTGCAACTGAGAACATAGATGGCAACTTGCATGACCACCCTGAAACCAATTTCGGGATAAGACAACTGGAATGCATCGAAGATCTCTTTGAAGTAGGACAAGAATCAGATAAATATTTTATCACTGTTAAACTCAACAATAAATTACAAAGATTTGAAGTCGACACGGAAGCAAAATATTCACTCATCCCAGAGAACGAATGTTCAACCTTGGGTCTTGGTTTGCCATTGCAGCCAACAAATGTCTGTTTTCGATCATATTCTGATCATGTTATCAAACCCAGAGGAAAAATTGTTGTCACAGTATCATACAAAGGAACAGAAATTGTTGCAGATCTTTTTGTAGTTCCGCAAGGTCATGCCGCATTGCTTGGTCGTGTTTGGATCAGGGGCCTCGGCCTTGATCTGAAGGAAATTGACAAGGACACAAATCAATCACTTCACACTGAATCTGTCAACTCAGTGCAGTCAATTCAGGATATTTTACATCAGTATAGTACAATCTTTGAAGAAAAAATTGGATGCGTTCCCAATACTGAAGTAAAACTGCAACTCAGAGAGGGGGTGAAACCTGTCTTCAATCGTGAACGAGATGTCCCTTTTGTTCTTCGGGAACGCGTTGAAAAGGAACTCGCTGCATTGGAATCAGAAGGAGTTATTTCTCCCACAGCTTTAAGTGATTGGGGATCGCCTCTTGTTCTTATCCCAAAACTGGATGGGGGAGTTAGGTTATGTGTTGACTACAAATGTGGACTAAATTCAAGGTTGATTTCTGCAAACCATCCCATAAGACCAGTTAATGATGTTCTACATAGTCTTAGAAACTCAAAATTTTTCTGCAAGTTAGACTTATACAAGGCATATCTACATCTGAAGGTTGATGAAGAAGGTAGTATGATTCAAACTATATCCACTCACAAAGGAACCTTCAGGATGCACCGACTGAGTTTTGGCATCAAAACTGCCCCCTCAGAATTTAATAGGATATTATCACAGATCATTCATGGTCTTCCAAAAGCTGAAGCTTATTTTGACGACATCATAATACATGGTACAACGAAGGAGGAGTGCACCAAGAACTTAATAGCCTGTCTAGAACGGCTTTCAAAAAATAATCTGCATTTGAACAAAAGCAAATGCTCATTTTTCAAGGAAAACATAGACTACCTAGGGCATATTGTATCATATAATGAGATCCGCAAGTCACCAGAGAAAGTTCAAGCTGTGTCACAAATGCCACGCCCTAAAAACAATGAAGAAGTGAGACGCTTCCTTGGTATGGTGACTTATTATGCAAAGTTAATTCCTAATTTTTCAATGAAGTCCCACCCATTACGGCTGTTATTGCGGAAAGGTGAACGGTTTTTCTGGTCTGCAGCCTGTAAAGCAGCTTTCTTGAATCTCAAGTCCGAGTTATGTAGTGAACGTGTCCTTACCCCATTCAACCCATCACTGCCTATCATCTTGTCAACCGATGCCAGTCCTACTGGTGTTGGAGCTGTATTAAGTCATGAGATGGATGGCCAAGAAAGACCCATCGCCTATGCATCTCGTGCCCTAACACCAGCAGAATGTAATTACAGTCAGCTTGACCGGGAAGCGCTGGCAATAATTTTCGCCACAACACACTTCTACAACTATAGTTTTGCAAGAAATGTCATTCTTGTGACAGACAATGAACCTCTGTCTCGTATTTTTCATCAGAACAAGGGCCTGCCACAAATGACTTCCGCAAGGCTCCTAAGATATGCATCGTTTCTCTCCGGGTTTGACTACATGGTAAGAGTGAAAAAAGGGAAAGATAACGAAAATGTTGATTGCCTATCCCGAGCCCCTGTTGCATCTACCTCGCCAAACATTGAAACATCAATAAATGCAGAAGTTTCACAACTCTGTGCTGAAACGATTCTTCAAGTGTCAAGTGAAGCCATTACGTACGAAACTATCCGTGATGAGACTATGTTAGACCCAGAACTTAGTGCCACCCTGCAACGTCTTCAAACTCAATCCTTGGATGAACCATATAAGTTGAAAATGGTGTTCTATTCCGTCAAGACCGAATTGTTATCCCAAAGAAACTACAAAGAATTTTTTTGGAAGAGTTACATTTAACACACCTCGGCATTGTGAAAACAAAACAGTTAGCAAGACGATGTGTCTACTGGCCGCAATTAGACAAAGACATTGAGAAGCTTATCAAATCTTGTGAAGAGTGCGCGCAGACTCGTTCAAATCCACCAAAAGCTCCAATACACCCCTGGGATGAACCAGATGAAAATTGGGAACGCATACACATTGACTATGCAGGGCCATTTGATAACCACCATTTCTTGATGTGTGTTGACGCGAAATCCAAGTGGGTCGAAGTCCGAATGGTGAAGGACGCTCCATCCACTGCAACTACTATCAGTCTGCTTGACAATATCTTTACCGTACATGGGTACCCGAATGTCCTTGTGTCAGATAATGCCACTATCTTCACGAGTGATGTATTCAGATCCTATTGCAAGGAGAGAGGTATTTTTCAGAAATATATTGCACCAGGGCACCCAGCAACCAATGGGTTAGCCGAGAGAAACATCCAAACTTTGAAGGGGCGACTTCGTGCTGCTGTAAATGACCCGGCACCATTATCTACTAAGTTACAGAACATCTTGTTTCAATACAGAGCAACGCCATTGGCATGTGGACAGTCTCCAGCTGAACTATATTTGAAACGTCGGCTACGTATCCGGTTGGATGCTCTACTTCCAAACCAAAAGAGCTTGACTACATCCAGTTTCTCACCCCCAGTTCGCTCTTTCAAAGTGGGAGAGAGAGTGCAAGTCCGGATTCACCAGAAAAACCGTGATATTTGGCAGTTTGGTGTTACACAAACTAAACTCGGCCAGCGTCACTATGATGTGAAATTGGATTCGGGACGAATTTTAAAGCGGCCAGTTATTATCGACTCTCGTGCCAAGGAAAGATAAGCATGTCACTTTTGCTCCAACAAATCCTCCAGTGCGTGGTGTTTCAAACATACCAACACCAACCCAGTCAAGACTAGAAAATGAGGATATTCCTCCTGCAACCCACACTTCAGATGATACAAGGCAGACCATCCTGCAACCAGATGAACGCCCTGATCGAAACAGCCTTCCACCACCTGCTGATAATTATATAAGAAGATCAGCCAGAGACAGGCGACCTCCTCAGTATCTGCAAGACTATGTGCCCAAATGAATATGAATAGTTCCTTTTATTTGTTTTATATAAGTGGGGGAGACTATTATGTATCTAGTTTATGTCCTCTATGGAACTTGGTCGGAGTGTATATATGCTTTTACTCTGTGACAATGTTAGTTGTAATTTGTTCATTGTGTTAAGATGTAGATTCAGATGTGTGTGCATATTAAAGTGCTATAATATCCTTTATTCAAAACATAATAGCTATAATGTGCTTTATTCAAAACATAATAAGCTCCAACATTGTGGATGATCTTCACGGGAGGCGTTTGCCTTATTTCACGCATATTACATCTTTTTATCAACAAAATTCAAGACATTGCGCAGCCTTAATGCAGCTTCATATGTATAAAAAAACCTAGCAACCAGTTGTTTGGGTCCAATGTGGCTGTGCCCATGCGGTTGCTAGGCGCGTTACTTAGCAGCGTATAGTGTACTCACTAATTTCTCTCCTGGCCGTGGTAAGCGATTTTTGAAAGGCGGCAAAAATACGATACCAGGGTTGTTACACGACCAATATTTGCATTTTCTCTGACTTTTCCCTGACTTAAGTTCCCATTTTCTGTGACCACCAATACTTTACTCTGATCACCGTATGAACATATTTTAAAAATAAAACCCGTCGAATTGATCAATAGTTACTGATTTACATCTTCGAATCGCACGACATACGGTGATTAAATTTTTTCTTTTTCTTTAAATACACGTGCATGCTAACTTTTTCTCCAGCTACTGTATTACACGAGATATGTAAGCTATCGCATGCAGAAAAAGAGTTTCTTTTCAGAGATTGTAGGCCTAAAGAAAAGGCTTGAAGAAAGAATTTTAACAAAAAGCTAATTTTAAGAATTAGCCCAGTTTTATATGCCGTGAGCACTTCAGAAGGCATGAAAAAAAACTGGCTTCATCCGACTTTTTTAATAAATTAATCGGTTATGCTAAAAAACGACAAATAATTTTTAAAAAATTGATTCAAGGGACATAATTTTTAACTTCTTTCTTTGTCAGTACACTCAGTTCACAATGAAACTTCTTACATTCAAAAAGTTATTGCAATTGTTATACCTAATGACTTAAAAACTATGGCCTAACAGTCAAATAATACGATGGGTAAGTAACGTACATGGCACGGTTTCTTTCAAAATTATTGCTAAGGTAAGAAAGAAATTAAAAATAGGTAATCAAAAAAATGGCACAACGAAACCATTTAATTGGACTCAAAAGCTATCGGACTTATTTACATCGATTGACTGCAAAAGCCCTTTTCATTGTCTAGAAAGCAAACAAGTATTGCACGGACCCTCAGACAACACAGAAAGACATTTAACACTTTGTAATATTTTATGTCTTACGACTGTGCCATGACTGACATCAATAGATTACAAAATCCATACGCGATCTAGTGACACTAAGTCTGGTATGCCACGGATTCGTTGATACCTTATCCTATACTGATCAAAATTGAAGAACAAAAAGAATGGTTTGAAACTTAAAAGCTTTAATGGACGCCTGACGTACACCTGAAAGACCATACATCGTGACACATGTTTTGTGCCCGTAAGATCTTATTGCTATAATTACTAACACTTAAAATACATAAACAATACTGAGAAAAAATATAGACATCGAAAACACAAAATTTAGTGACAGGTACTGGTAAAGAAATCGATGGACTAAAACAGGATATCCACACATTTGGCTCGGAGTATATACCTTTTTGCTACATTCTTAGCGAAAGTCAGTACGATCACATTTTGAAAAGCTATCACACAAGCTTTAGAACTTTCGTTGCATACATCTATTTGAATAACTCTCTACAAGTACCCACTATTTAGCCCTTTTAAATGTTCTTTAGGTCGGCTTCTTTTTCTAACATCCAATTTGACTTTTTTTGGTTTTCAACTCTTTTACCTCGTTTACAATTTTGCTCTCTTCTGTTTATCTTTGGCCTCATTTACTTTTCTTTTCGGCTGCCCTATCCTTAGGCACATTTTCATATTCTGAACGAACATGCCTCGCCTTAACGAACATTTCTTTGGTGACAGTCACTTTACCTAACTCTCCCTCGGATTGAACACCATCGTACACTTGTCTTAGGCCTATGAGAGAACGTTCGAGCTGATTTTCGACTATCATCTCTGTATGCCGAAGGTACACGAAGCGAAAATTCGGCGAACCGAACACGGACGAGGTAAAAGGGGACGCGAGGGGGATGGTGCATGTGGAGTAGAGGCTTTGGACCCGAACAAGTGCGATTCCCGACGAAACGCGACCGACTTGGGCAAGGGAAAGTGGAAGAAAGAGTGTAGTGGGGACAAACGACGAGACGAAGTATCGAGAGCAGCACGGCTACCGCGATGTGTTCCTTTCTTGTTCTCTCTCCTCTATTTTACAATTTTAGCTTTTTGCAGCCCTAACCTGACAAAGCGAAGGAGCTTCGCGCTGAAGGCAAATAGGCAGATTCACGCTCCAGCATGAATTATTTTATTTTTAAAAATTCAAAAGTTCCTCGACCTTGCAGAAAATTTCCCTGACATTTCCCTGACTTCCATGACCGGAATTTATTTCCCTGACTTCCCTGACCTGTAACAGTCCTGGATACGCATGTCATACGATGTTGGCATGTCAAAGAACCCATTTGAATTCAGTAGGCCGAGTTCATAATGGCAAAATTAATCTTGGGAGTTTCCGCCAACACAAAGTTCCTCACTTCTCTACTAGAAAGCGCTATAGTGTTCAAGGAGCTTAGATATCTAACATCAAGGAACAACGAAATTCAACATGCAAGCTACCCTCTGGTTGTCAAATAACAAAGCTTGCACCCGGCACCATACGATATTATTATTACTAATTTCTCGATTAATAGGCTGCATTACTAAGAGGTTAAAACATTGAAAATGTTCCTTCAGTGAACAATTCTTTTACCCAACCCCACTGTCGAAATAAGTCGTTGTGGAGAATCTCTGGTAAAATGTGTCAGGGAAACCTAAAATTATCATAACTAGTTAGTTTAGGTTCCAAATAACTGGTCTAACAAAATATATTGCATTAAAAAAAATCGGGCCGATATGGGTTAAAGTCCCCCCCTCAATTCTCGACCCTCTAAAAAATGTTACGCTACTACAGTCACCATGATGACTTTGGTGGCGTAGTCGGTAGCATGTTGAACTGCTATGCCCAAGATCGCAGGTTCAAACCTGACCGAAGTCATCGGATCTTTAAGAGTATTAAAATCCTTCAGTATGCCTTCCATCGGAGGGGAAGTAAAGCTGCTGGGTGCATATCAAAGACTTATGGCATCTGAAAGAACTTACCACGACAATTGGTAGTGTGTAGCCAAATTTGTAGGTTATATTTGGTTAGAAACGCTCTTTCAAGTTCCAACGTTCGCCGCTAGGTGACTTGACATCTGGTAGCCAAAGTTGGAACTGCTTGAAATTGAATTTTTTGGGAGCCAATGGGCGTTAAAAATACCCTGGAATGGCCATTAGCTTCAATTCAAATATATATAAATAAACTATTCACCTTGGAGTGGTTTTCAAATTCAACACACCCAACTACTTTTTGGACTGTTTCAAGTTCTGTAACATATTTGTTCATTTTCAGCAATCTATATCAGTTGCTCATTTTGGTCAACTCCATTTTCAATTTAATTTTGCTATTTTTGAGAGACTAATGTTGTACTACCTCCTTTACAGGTGACCCAATGCAGCAGTCATCAGTGTATTGTATTTGGCTACCATCCTGCAAACTCAGAATCTGAACCTTATATAAGTTCTCTGTTTATCTGTCAGTAAATATGTTTCGTTTCCTGAGCGATCTAGCTAGCCTTGCATGTTAGGGAGATACTGATTTACTAAATTTCAAATAAATCTGATGGTGCTATGAAATAGGAAGGTGTTTTGCTGTAATAAAAGGAAAGAATTATTTTCACCTCTGTGTTATTTTTCCCAGTAATAAGTAACCTACCTTTCATGAATTAAATGATGCACGAAAGTAGTGCCTCAGCATTAAAGAAATGTTATGGTTCAAGCAGAAATACCAACCATGTCAGCTTTTAAATGTTTGAACATCGGTGAAAGAACAATCTAGGGAGTTGCCTGTCAATTGATTCTGATTATTGCGGCAATAGTGTGTCCAAGTTTCACAGCCATACACTAGCGTTAAGATGACAACAGCTTTGTACACCATGAGTAGGGAACTACTAAACCCTCGATACCTTCCAACGAGAGGTATACCCAAATCAAGAACACATTTCCTTGTATCGTGATAAGTCACTCGCCTTAAGGTCAGCAATATTCTCATCACCATTATTGTAGTCTAATTTTGCTGCTAACTTTCTTGACTAAAACCTTTTATAGTTGTCAACATGTAACAAGTTTGAAATTGTTTATGATTTTCTTTAGAGGTAAAAAGAGAAATTTTCCCTTCAAAAGCCTGGCAACCATAGATTTTAGAGTTCAGATTTATGTAGGCCTACAGTAGAGTGCAATCCACACACCAAAAATTCCCAGAACCATTTTGCTTCAGCCCCGATTATAAGGTGACATGGCTCAAATAAATGAGCAAAATTATATGTTTGCTAGTAGTACATGTCCATACCACTAGAGTCTGCTTTCTTGCATCTTCTCTCTGATTGGTGTGACCGAATCTTCAGGATAGAGACGTAATAAAAAAATTGTCCACACAAGGGGATTTAAGGAAGATGAGAGGAGACCAACACGTCGTATCTGGAGGGAGATTACAACAATTGGTGAAAATGAACTATTGGGCCAGGAGGAAAGCTCGCAAAATGTTGATTCCGTGTGATCCTAAGCGACCCATTCGCGAAGAAGAAGAAAGACATTGAATGTACTGATTAAAAAGATGCCATTTTGGTGCTTGGCTGTAAAAGAGATTTCTCATGTGAAAGACAACATTCAGTCAACCATAAAAATAAATATTTTAGACTGGAAAATGAATTAGTTTAGCAAAAAGAAAGCAAAAAGAAAACTAACTCAGTATTATTTTAGCATTTGTCCTTCAACGTTCAGGGGTTCACTTTTGTGGCTCTTGTCTCCATTTGGCACATTCATGTGCCTGATCACAGGGAGATCCACCGATCTTCAGGTTATTTTGCAAGGTGTCAAGCTTTCGCTATGGCAGATGTGTTTGCTAGTAGTACATCCATGGTGTCCACAGAATTTTCAATGTCAATTTTCCTGACTGGCAGTCGTGGAACGGCAATTGCAGCTAGCTATCAACCGGGTCGACAGGTGGGCTCACGACCGGGGTTTTCGTTTTTCAGCAGCGTCCATTTTTGTCGGCTCCGGAAGCTACATTTACAACCTACATCTCACGGATGCTGCGTTGCCGTTGGTTGACACTTATCGCTTCCTGGGGCTCCATTTTGACAGCAAATTAACGTGGCAGCACCATATACGGCAATTGAAAATGACTGTCTCAGGAAACTGAACATGCTCAAGTTTCTTAGTGGCACTACGTGGGGGGCTGACCGTGCAGTGCTGCTACGGTTCTACCAAGCCCTCGTCCTGTCCCGGCTAGACTATGGTTCTGCGGCATACGGTTCAGCAAGGCCGGCAACCTTGAAAATGCTGGACAGTATCCACCATAGTGGCGTTAGGCTGGCTACCGGCAAGGCTAGTAAACTACAGAGGTTGCCTCAATATGGAGCTCTTAGGCGAGGGGATCGCGGAGGGAAGGGAAAGGACGTGACGTCACACGTTTCCTCGTAGCGCGCGAGGCGCGTGATAGGCTATGCAAGGAAAGTTAACTTTTCCACACATTATATTGTATGGATTGCAGTGGTTTAAACACGTGTTTTAAGCCCTTTTGTTTATAATCATGCCAGGCCAAAGATGTGCTGTGGCAGTTTGTCACAGTTATTATAAAGTTGGAAATGACGTGTCGTTTTTCACGATACCTAAAGACGCATGCCTTCGCAAAAGACGCATGCCTTCGCAATCAGTGGATTGCTGCATGTAAGCGAAAAGATCATTGCAACCCTCAAACAAGTAGGATATGTTCCCTCCACTTTAAGAGTGAAGACTTCGAATTAGAATTCAGGGCCGAATTGCTTAATATTAAGCCAAGATTTCCAAGGAATCTAAAGCCAAATGGTAAGTGAGCCCAGCTGGCATACTCTTAAGTTTTAATGACCTTCTAGGATGATTTTAAAGCTGTTAATATTTTTGACATATTTCGTACATGGTATCAGGGGCGTATATACATTTTTAGAGGGGGGGGGGGGGGCTGACTATCGTGGAAAATGGTGAGTACTTAATGAATTTTCTATTATAGCCCATGGAGTATGAATGGAAAATATCTAAATGGGCTACTTGTCAATTCATTAAGCAGAAAGGTAAACACTCATTTTCTTTTACAAATTGATAATTATTTCTTAAAAGTAGGCTACTGTGAAATACATTGTATGTTGTACCCAAGTTGGCTTTTTTCGGGGGGGGGGGGGTCTGGAGCCCCCTCAGCTCCAGATATACGCCTTATATACGCGCATGCATGGTATTTTGATTTTGGACAAGACGGAAAATTTCATGAGTAATTCTCTTTGCATTGGTAAAAATTCTTTGCAAATAATCCAGAAAGCAGTCATCATTTCAATAAAATCCCTTCGACTTCTGTCCAGAGATATGGCCCGTAGGCATAATACAAAGTACATTCTCACACATGGGCTAAATCAAGATATACTGGACAACCTCTTTTCACAATTGCGAACCCGTGGTGGCTTACGCGATCATCCTTCTCCCCTTGACTGCATTTACAGACTGAGGATGATTATTTTAGGAAACAATCCAGGAGTTGTTCAAAAGCAAACAAACACTGCTGATCCAGATTCAGATGAATATGTAGTTGCTAAAGCACTAATAAACATAGTGTCTGAATCAAGTAACGTGCTTCCAGAACCAACCTTAGGGAGCAATGTACAACCAGAGTTCTTCATTGCCAATATCATGGAACAAAGTAAGGAGGATTGCAAGGCTTATGTTGCAGGTTATGTAGCCCACAAGTTCCAAGATAAATTTCCACAACTTGGGAACTTAACCTATGGAATGCAAACTCAACACGATTATGCATTACCAACCTGGATTAAACACTTGTCATACAGTGATATGACCGATCCCTCAGAAACTTGGCTAAACCAGTTCCGGCACATTTCAGCAAAATTCGTCACATTTCACGGAAAATACGGATTTCAACGAGGCAGGAACGTTCTAAGAAGAACGACGGATTTTGTCTCGAGAGAAGTTCCTGACGTACCGTCTGCATCTTGCATAAGAAGTGGTTATTGGAAGTCACTAACACCCACGATACTGCTACCGAGTCTAGGCGAATTTCCAAGAAATTCAAGAAGATCACAACATAAAATGTAATTAGGCTACATTCAGTTATTTTATCACCCATTTACCAATAATTTCATGAGAAAAAACTGTTCTTTGCGTACTCAACAGCTGATGTTGACAGTTTCGTTACGTTCCCCACATGGCGCGTTTGGTATCTTGTGACGTCATCCGCCTTGTGAGAGCTGATTGGTGAGTGAAAATTGAGGCAACCTCTGTAGTTTATAAGCTTTGGGCTACCGGTGCCTTCCGGACCAGCCCGATACCCAGCCTACTCGCCGAATCGGGTGTTCCACCTTTAAATTATATACGCCAACATATGCTTTCAGCATATGCTGCCAATGTGCGTCAAATGCCGCAACACCCGACCTATCAAGCTATATTTGGTATCCAAAACCACCAGGGGTACGCCAACCGGCCTCGTGCCACTCGGCCGGTTGGTATTAGACTTGATAGCTCGTGCACTGAAAAAGGAGTGGCTGTAGGTCCCTGTAAGATCCGGGCATCTAGCGAGATGCCTCCGTGGCAAGTCCCGCGTCCGGAAATTCGGTTAGATCTGCACCGAGGTCCTAAGGTGAACATGGATGCCTCCGTTTAGCGGAGGCAGTTCCACAGCATAGTTCACCAATTTCCGGACGCTGGCATTCTCTACACGGATGGTTCGAAGGTGGACGAGAAAGTGGGTTGTGCTTACGTTATTGATGGTGCAAATACCAAGATCTCTTTGCCTGAGGCCTGTAGTGTGTTTATTGCGGAGCTCGTTGCTATCTAAGAAGCTCTGCAGTTTGCACTACAGGATGCACGAAAACACTTTCTCCTGTGTACCGACTCTTTGAGTTCGTTGCAGTCAATTGCTACATGTTTACCGCAACACCCCCTAGTACAGCGAATCCACGACCTACTTGCCGGGCTGTGCCACGCTGATACTCGAATCACCTTTCTGTGGCTTACAAGCCACATGGGAATTGTGGGAAATGAGTTAGTGGATCAAGCTGCAAAAGAGGCGGTATCACTACCACCTCGACCAATGGAGGAACCCGCTAGAGATATTCGCTCTGAGTTACGCCTACAAGTTCTGGCTTTTTGGGAGAGTCAGTGGCTAGCTGACCCACTGCCAAGTAAACTGAGAGCGATGAAGGGAACTACTCGCGTGTGGCGGAGCTCTTTCTATTCACGGAGAGAGTCCGTCATTTTGTGTAGGCTAAGGATAGGTCATAAAAGACCCCCCCCCCCCCTTTGTACCTGTGGAGCCGTTTTCACCGTGGCCCTCATTTTCAGCGAGTGTGTGGATCTTGCTGACTTACGAAGAAACCTTGGTTTGCAGATGACACTGAAACTTATAGTCTATTAGCCGATGACGCGGTGGCTGCTGATCGCGTTATCCGCTTTATAAGTGAGAGTGGGTTAGGGCCAGCAATCTAAATTCTCCAGTGAACATTGACTCAACGACTTTCGTTTTGGAATGATAATGTTTTGTTTTTCCGTAATTTTTATTTATTTTTTTGTTTTTGTTTGATTAATTTTTGGTCTTTTTAAATTTAGGCGACCACCTCAATATTTTAAATTCAATTCCAAATTTGTATTTTTTAATCTATTTTAAGAGGGGCAGGTGACCTCGTAGTTCCGCCCCCTTAAAACAACAATAATTAACTAACTGACTTTTCCTGACCACTTTTCAACAAAATTCCTGACTCGTGAAGTCATCGTAACATCGGAAAAAAGGTTTGAGCAAACAAATATACAGTATATATATATCAAAATTGCCATTATGGAAATAGGAAATATCAAGTGATTGGCATAATTTTCTTGTTTATGAATGTCAAGTCATAATATCTTAGAGGCTGATTGCAGACACGTAGTGCAATGTGCGGGGCAATGGGGTCGTCACATTTCAACGCCAAAAAAAAGCGTACAGAAAATAGGTAAGAGGTTTTTACTATGATGTACTGTAAAAATGGAAACTTACCATAATGTCCAGTGAGTTATTGCTTTTTTATCTTATCTTTAGAGATTAGTTGAACTAGTAACATTAAAATATGGCTGTAAAAAATTCTGTATGGTTAAAATAAATTTCCTGACTTTCTAATATTTTTCGCCACTTTTTCCTGACCAAAAACAAAATTCCTGACTTTTCCTGCCTGTGGACACCATGTAACATGTCCATACCAGTAGAGTCTGTTTTCTTGCATCTCATCTATGATTGGTGTGACTCCATATTACCATTTACCAGTGGTGACCGGTAATGAGGTCGTAGTGTTGCACAACGACCAGATTTTAAATAAATAATAATACTGTAAAAATAATCTTTTAGCAATAAATAATACTATGCACCTCTTACATGCACAGGAATTCATAGTTTTGTTACTGAATAATTCAGAAAAACTTGTAGTACCGAACTGCGAACTGTGGTGTGGTCGTTGCCAGGCCCGGGCACCGACTAATCTCAATAGTGGAGGGTATGGCAGAGACGCTAGACCAGGTAAGTTTACTCAGCTGATTGCAACAAAGGGGGAAAAGGGGCAGATGAAGACATCCGAAATTTGCAGATACCATGCCTCGCAATGTTATTTGAGCACGAGTGAGACACTTGCAGTTCTGTCTCGCGCTCGTGTAGGCTATAGCTTACGCGGTTTTGTTATTGTGAAGTTTTTCAAACAATTTAATCTTGAGGTGAATGTGATGTTTTCAGGACTGCAGCATTCGTGACAAATAAACTACATCAGTTTTACCGAGCACGTGTATACCATCCTCTCTGGTATCAAGCAGTCTTTTGCCCAACCCCACCTCTTCTTAGTGTAAATAGTGCAACACCCAGAACAATTATCTTCCAGCCACAACTGCTATGTACCATTTATGACATGATCAAGCATAATCACACCAGATGTCCAGCAAAGCATTCTTGTTTTCACGACAGCAAGTTGATGTTCTTCTGCCTTGGTGATCCAAAACGAATACATACTGATATGTAGGGGTCGTTAAGCACACAGATAATATCAATTTATGAATTTTTACAGTCCCTACGGTTGAAGGCATTTCTAAGACCTAAAGATATTGGGGTTATCAGCATGTGTAAATATCTCGCTGAGATATTTGTGCTGGGTATTCGCATGTCTCTGTAATTAAAAACATTGTACCATTCACATAGCTTTATACAGGGTGAGCTTTCTTTTGGAGCAGGGCCAAGATAGACAGGAGCGCGTATGCCTTCCGCTACCCAAGACGCCATGGGTCGCTGCAGACTCAACATAATCCAGTATTTTAATGGTAAATTAGAGATAAAATTTACAGATCTAATCCCCGTACCCTGGTAGAGATGGAGAACAATTTATGGGAAAAGGAGAGTTACGTGTCGATGCCAATTTATTTACACACTAAATAGCTGTTTGTTAATATTAGAAGTCTGATGAGTCTTTGCTGTTTAGAAGCGAGTGCGCTGCCAACCGGTTACATCTGTATATCGGTAAACCTACATCCGGACTAGTGCGAGGCAAGAGATGTGTATGCCCCACATCAAGTGTTATTGACACGAGGAGTTTGCGTACTTTACTGTTTCTAGTACTTACTGTGCTAATAAACTACTCTCCGTTAAGCAGATGAATGTCTTAAAACTATTCACATAACACAAAATTGAAACACCCACCAGATCAAAAGCAAAACTGGCGCCACAGTGATTCATCGATATACATGCAGACTGTACTGCTGTATCTGGGAAAACAATTTGCGTCACACCACTGACAAATTGCAGTTCATGCATTTAACACTGGCAGGATTCATCAAATAGGTAATGGAAAATATTTCCAACACCTGTGAAAAGGTTAGTTCTTTAATAATGAATTGCTGATGAATTAACTATTACTAACCGTCACTTCACGCAAGCAGTGGCACGACCTGGATTGGCTGGTGGCTCCAACAAAATGATACAACTCTGTTCAAAAGAACTGCCTGATGCCGTATGGTAACTTAATGTCATCTCTACTAACTTTGTGCGATGAAATAAGTAACTCGCACCGGTACTGTTTAATTGTATTTATGATACCATGGTACACGGCAAGCATGCATATTTGTGTGTTGCAGTATGTATGTTCTTTTTTAAATACGAGGAAATAAAAGTAGGCTGGCTCGGGCAAGTAAAGCATTTCTATAAAAAAGGAATCCGTTGACATCGAATATACACACATCAAAAAAAGTTTTGCATCACCTCGGTTCCAAGAGTTCCGGAACCGTTAAATACAAAGGGAATAGAGATCAACACAAACAACATTTCAGCTCGTTTTATTGCTCATGAGACCCACACATTGCATGTTGTACCATCATACAGCTAGACTTTCAGCATTTGTGGTCCAGATTGCAGTACACACCACTACCTCTAATACCCAGTAGCACGTCCTCTTGCATTGATGCATGCCTGTATTCGCCGTGGCATACTATCCACAAGTTCATCAAGACACTGTTGGTCCAAATTGTCCCACTCCTCAACGACAATTCGGCGTAAATCTCTCAGAGTGGTTGGTGGGTCAAGACGTCCATAAACAGCCCTTTTCAACATATCCCAGGCATGTTCGATAGGGTTCATGTCTGGCGAACATGCTGGCCACTGTAGTCGAGCGATGTCGTTATCTTGAAGGAACGCATTCACAAGATGTGCACGATGAGGTCGAGAATTGTCGTCCATGAAGACAAATGCCTCTCCAATATTCTGCCGATATGGTTGCACTATGGGTCGGAGGATGTCATTCAGGTATCGTAAAGCCGTTTCGGAGCCTTCCATGACCACCAGTGGCGTACGTCGGCCCCACATAATGCCACCCCAAAACATCAGGGAACCACCACCTTGCTGCACTCGCTGGACAGTGTGTCTAAGACGTTCAGCCTGACCAGGGTGCCTCCAAACACGTCTCCGACGATTGTCTGGTTGAAGGCATATGCGACACTCATCGGTGAAGAGAACGTGATGCCAATTCCATGGGGTCCATTCAGCATGTTGTTGGGCCCATCTGTACCGCGCTGCATGGTGTCGGGGTTGCAAAGCTGGACCTCGCCATGGACGTCGGGAGTGAAGTTGCGCATCATGCAGCCTATTGCGCACAGTTTGAGTTGAAACACGACGTCCTGTGGCTGAACGAAACGCATTATTCAACATGGTGGCATTGCTGTCAGGGTTCCTCCGAGCGGCAATCCGTAAGTAGCGGTCATCCACTACATTAGTAGCCCTTGGGCGGCCTGAGCGAGGCCTGTCATCGACAGTTCCTGTATCTCTGTACCTCCTTCATTTCCGAACAACATCGCTTTGGTTCACTCTGAGACGCCTGGAAACTTCCCTTGTTGAGAGCCCTTCTTGACACAAAGTAACAATGCGGACGCGATCGAACTGCGGTATTGACCTTCTAGGCATGGTAGAACTACAGACAAAATGAGCAGCGTACCTTCGTCCTGGTGGAATGACTGGAACTGATCGGCTGTCGTACCCCCTCCGTCTAATAGGCCCTGCTCATGCATGGTTGTTTACATCTTTGAGCAGTTTTAGTGACATCTATGAACAGTCAAAGGGACTGTATCTTGGATACAATATACACAGTCAACGTCTATATGCCGGAGATCTGGGAACCGAGGTGATGCAAAACTTTTTTGATGTGTGTAGATTTACGTATTAGGAAGTCATTTTTGAAAGCCTTTGTCTGGACATGGCACTCTTATGAAAGTGCAACTTGGACTATTGGTGCAGGAGAATTGAAGCATTTGAAATGTGGTGTTACAGGAGAATGATGACCAGATGGGTATATAGGGTTACAAACAAAGAGCTATTAAGACGAGTAGGAAAGGAGAGATGTTCCTGGCGACTACTAATGAAGGGAAGAGATAGGTTGATAAGACACCCAGGAATAGCAAGCTTAGTTATGGAAGGAAGGGTCAAGGACAAGAACTTTAGGGGTAGACAAAGGTTAGTACTCTGTACTTCAAAAGAATGAACGTGAAGGAAATGGCGGGAGCTTGGAACAGCTGAGCTGTGTTGCCAAGTTTTTATTGTTGATGTAGAACAGCTGATTCGAATAATACACAGGGCTACACTTCAGATATTATTTCGGTACTATTATGCACAATATAATGCAAATTTCGTCAACGCCGAGGACATTCAAATAGAGAAATACGGTATAAAATGAATAAATAACACACCGAAGCTATGCTACTTTTGTCACCGTTATTCAATAAATACGATAAAGAGGCCAAACACTCGACAGCTATACAAATATAATACAAACACAAAGTAATATGATAATGAATATATCAACACTCACCATGCAATGATTATATCCTTCACGATGAAACAAGAGTTTGGGTGAAGGTCATTCAC
The DNA here is from genome assembly GCA_946902985.2 of Meconema thalassinum. Taxonomy (NCBI): domain Eukaryota; kingdom Metazoa; phylum Arthropoda; class Insecta; order Orthoptera; family Tettigoniidae; genus Meconema; species Meconema thalassinum. Next base: position 590,392,593 of record OX336389.2, on the reverse strand, counting down.
AATTTACAGCAGTTAACACAGAACGCAGAAGTAACACATGACAATACCAAGCACACTCACTCACTGTAACGCGACTGTACGGTTAATAATAGCCTCCACATACGTAATGTTAAGGTAAAGTATTTAGCACCAAGCACACAAACAAGCTGTTCTGTGGCGATATTATTGCAGTGATTTTACATTGTCGATTTGTAGGTTATTGAACGACAAGCGTTAATTTGAACACTACGGTATGCAATGAAACATTAATGGATACGTAAACATTAAGGCTGTACATAGCCTATTTTGTACGTCATGCATGTATTTTAAATGAAGTATATTTAAATTGAACAAACAAGGCTACGATAGCCGGCCATTACATGTTGGCGCGCACGGTCTCCAGCTGTATTTCCAGCATTTTTCCACGTTCTTCCTGCGGTACTATTTACAACTTATTGACTCGATGCTTAAAGTAAACGAAACGATGGCAACGATGTCCAAGATAACCGTTGGACATGGACGATTACACTGGCAAGGTTTTGGAACTTATAGACCCGGGTACATACCGCAAACTACTGAGAGATCCTACCGACCAGATTCTTCGTGAAACGAACGGCCTGATCAAGGTGTCTTCGCTACCTGAAAACGTAAAGAAGGGAACCACCAGAAGTGAAGCTTACCACCAAGACTATATGGCTTACCTAAGATGCACAAAGATAATGTTCCTCTTCGTCCTACCGTGAGTGCTATTGGATCCCCAACTTATAGCATTGCCAAACATCTAGCAACCTTGCTTCAACCACATATCGGGGCGGTACACAGTCGTACGTCAAAGATTCCGGCCATTTTATTGAAAAATTGAAAACTATTCAACTAGAAGCTGGTGACTTACTAGTCAGTTGTGACGTGGTCTCTCTTTTCACGAAAGTACCTATAAAGGCAGCCCTGGAGTACTTTGACCGTCAGCCGGGTGGCAACGGCACATATTTGTGAGTGACCTTCAGAAGTCCTCCGGTAAAGCTGTCGGGATAGCCAACAACCGCGATGACTCTCCTAACATCTCCCCCGTCGGACCTTTAAAAGTTTGCCGTGAGGATCAGGTGAACTTCCTAACAATAGGCCAATGCGGCACGAGGTTCCATAGTCCACGGGGAGCGTGGTACATGGTTGCGATGGTCAAAGACGGCCTAAGGAAAGGTTCACCTCAAAAACTAGACTGTGAAATTAAACATCCAGGCTTATGTAAAACACCGTGAAAATTTATTGTAGATTTCCACAAACCCCTATCCTAGTTCGGAGGGTTATATTCGGCTAATCCGCAAGCTAAAAGTTAATGATAATAAAAGTTCAAGTCCCTAACAATGAAGTTACATTAACCCTCGCGAAAGATCTAATACACAATAAGTAAGCAACAGCAACAACGCTGGGTAAATGGTACGACGCAAAATCCCTAATACAAGTTACATGATCAAGCTAATATGAAGTTACATTTAAGTGAAGGAGCAAAGCAAAGCTAAGTTATGGTGGTACCATTTCCACATTTACATTTAACTTTTCTAGCTAAGTCCTATCAGTTAACATTCAAAGTTACGGCGGTGACGTCCGTAATAGCAAAACAGTTACAATACAAAGCTAAGTGTACAGCCATTTAAAAACAATTAATCTAATCAACAATCATGTGCTAAATAGCACGCAATAAAGGTAACATGGGGAAAAATACAGTTTCATGACATCAATAATTATAGTACAACACAGTTTTTATTATAATGCCTTCCTGCCCCATGGTTAACTCTTTGTAAACCATTGTCATCTAGCTTGATAGTAATGTCGGTGATAGCGTAGTTAAAATCACGTCTGACAATCACATGGCCTGCGCTCCACACACTATGAACTAATGGTTCATGTGTGCGCCAGGTCACAACAAAAATGTCTACAGTCTTCGTCGTTTCCAATAAAGGAAATCCCTTCATCTGCACGGCCATGTCAGCAGGTTCAAATGTAAGAATGTCAAAGTTTAAATGGAAACAATATGTTAATTAGATCTTGTTTAAAACAATTATGCGGATGATGTTTATTATGTCGGTTTATGTTCCTTCCGTAGGTTTATGGCGTATTCTGACAAAGGCCTGACAAGGAGTAGTCTTCTAAAGATCATTCTCCCGCAGCAAAACATCGACTCAATAGTCGGAAAACTCAACGAGCAAACTCGGCTCGGACTCACAATAACACGAGTTATCAGCGGTTAATACCTCGCTTTCAACAACTCTCATAATAATGCCTCATAACAACAACAGATGTGCGACTTACAACAATGGCACGTCTTACTCACTCAAGGCACATAATATCATGGGTTACCTGCGGCAAAAACCTCGCATTTAATAACCAAATTGCCTTCATTATAATTTGCCTCTCTCAAGAGGATCTCCAACAATGCATAAAGAAACCTGACAACCCTGGACATGTCGAAATGACATTCCTCGCAGCAAAATATCTAACGAACAGTATGAAAATCCAAGAAAAACAAATGAACAAAAATACAGTAAGAAACACTGGGTTTCATGAGCAATAGCTGCATTGAAAGAAAGAGATGAATGAAATCAACATTCTGTCCTATGTTATCGTAGTTCTGTCTCGCTTTCAAGCATTTGTTTTCAAGGTTACTCGGTCAACAAACCAGTTTATTGGTGACAACTTCACAAATTGCAGTCCTTCACTGACCACATTTTTCAACAGGCAAGGCCGGCTAGTTTTAACATTATATAATACCGTAATATTTGGCCTTGTCATTCTTAGCATATGCTTGGTTCAAAAACCTTATAGAATCCGTGTGCTAAACACGTTACAATTTAACTGTACAATAAAGTATCGCAGTCATTCATTTCAAAGAATAGTAAATCACAGACATAACAGCATGTCTCACGAGCTTCTTTGCTCATCAAAGATATAACACTTATTAAGTTCTCAGTATAACATTAACACCTGTGTCCTCATGACAGAAACAAAGTAGTAACAAATTGATAAATATGGCACAGATCTGCAACTCTAGACCTGCATAATGATGCGATAGTGCACTTAGTTCGATGCTTGACATCAACACTTTCTCCAAAATAATAAATCTGTCAGTATTTGACTATAAATCGGCTTCTGAGCGCTTTCAAAAATGAAAATACAGCATATTTTTATAAAACTGGAAACTACAGTTGGTTTCCTAACGATACGACCTATCTAACGAGGTCATAAGTCTCAACAGACTGGTTGCAAAGATTGCAGTTAAATAAAGTGACGATGACATCTGAATGAAACCACGGATAAATATCCTACACATGGCTGAGCAAAATAGCTGCAAATGATTACAGTCATGTTTGGCAGTGGGTCGGCTATAACGTGGTACGACGTCCATCAGGACGGCACCAGGGTTAACCAAAACTGGTCTACCCCACAGGGTGACTCACAATGACTGAAATAAACAACAATTATACTAATTACAACCCTACCTAGCAAATGGCTGACACATAAGTGCGGTTGATTCACAAAAAAAACTACGATATCTAAATATACCACCGCGGACTATTACAAAAGAAAGGGTGCCCAAACTCACGACTTTTGGTAGCTCTCACATCGGCTCAGACATTCATCGACCAGGGTCGCGAAAAACTCTGCTTGGCTCTCCAGCATGGTCCTGTCCTCCACGGATTCACCAATCTGGACCTCCCAAGCAACCAGGGTTCGTTCGCCTCCGGATGATGGTCTCCCAAAAAGGTCTGGAATGTGCCTGGAAGTCGGCATCCACGTTCCTTCGTCTGCGTCCTCGGCATCCTGACGTTCCATCAAGCTTGTGGTCTCCATCACGACGTCTCCCTCATACCGGAATGGTATTAGCCCATAATCATCTTCTTCACCATGGCGTGGAAAAGTTCAATGTCTTGCATGATGTCGAAAATGTCGAAATATCTCGTTCCTCTCGGCGTTTTGGCGTGATTATTGTGGACGATGCAAATAATAGTGTTCTCCACAGTATTTTGTAGTTTTCAGCCTGTTGATCCTCAAGATTCAACACGATGCGATGCTTTGCTTGTTAGCACGTGCAATTGTATCACGTTTTATCAATCACGTGGCATCCGCGATAAAATTGAAATTTTCAATTCAGAATTTCCGTAGCAATAATGTTGTGATCGTTGGCAGTAATAATCACGTCGTCTTGGCACAATTATCAGACGATAACTCTTATATTTTCGGCGTGGCACTTTGCCCTTCCACTTACACGTGGGAAAAATATCTGGCGTATGGCACCAATTACAGTTTGTAGAAAATATTGCCTAATATGGCCTTTCGTAGAACAATAATATGTCCACAATGTGTGACCACGTTAGTATAGTTATTTTCAACACACGATGCAGTCGGATGCTCACTTGAGCACAAAAATATTTATAATGTCTGTCTGGCGTCAGATCTCCAGATGTAGTGTCGTCACTGACTTTCACTCGGAAGTAGGTCGCCAAAACGAAGTCATTGAGCGACTACTTTCATAGCTCCTTGCGTATCTGCAAGTGTTATACCTTACCAAAAACGTAATAATCATTCACCAAAATGATTCAATAATACAGAATGACGAATTAGAATATTCTGAGTCTTATGAAAGGATAAAAGTGATTAACAAGACCTCCAAAGTCAAAAATGCAATTGAGCGCTACTTCAAAGAGTATAGCATGAGCTCTCTGCTCCACGTGGTATTCTGGGTATGTTCAAAAGTACTACATCCCATAATAATTATTCCGTCACAAAAATATCACATGAACCATAGCTCAGCGGGTTCATCTGCCTCTCCGTCGTTTCAAAGAAAATGTTGGGACGACATTTTATTTGCCTCTATAATTCATTCATGTGTGATATTTTTTTAGATTGGCGGCGTTGAAAGTTCCAATACGTTCTCCAGTTCTGATGTCTTCAATGACATAACTCCCATTATTCAACGGCTGTCTAACACGACTAGGGCCGTAATACAAGGAAAGAAATTTCCCGTATACGCGGTCAATTGGATTAGAAATTCCGGGTCTCCTTATAAGGATAAGGTCTCCCTCCTCAAGTGTTTCTCTGAATCTCTGGCGTCTTGTTCTCCTCAAGCGTTTGGCAGCTTGTCTGTCTAAAGTATCTCTAGCAGCTAACAGTCTGCTGGCATGCGATGGTTGTAAACAAGGTGGATTTACAATCACGCGGTTCCAGACTCTCAGTGGCATCTGGTTCAAATGCAGGACCAAAGGTATTTGACCAGTGCTTTCATGCACAGTAGAATTAATGCATTTTGCCATCAAAACAAGGACTTCAGTCCATCGCCAGTGTTCCTCCTGACAATACAAACGACAAAATTTTGCAATAGTGGGCATAACGCATTCCGCTGGATTGCTCTCAGGGTGTCTTATTGATGACAAAAGATGACCAATCTCTAGTTCCTCCATAGCGTTGGCGAATTCTGCAGAAGTATATTGCGATCCGTGGTCAGTTAATAAGAATTGTGGCTTCCCTGCCTCCAGTATCACTTGTCGTCTTATTCGCTGGATAATTTGATGTGCATTAGCCTTCTGAATAGGATGGAGCATTGTGTATTTTGTAAACACATCTATGGTGACTACAATGTAACGATTCCCTCGACGGGATTTAGGTATAGGACCGTAAAGATCTTGTGCGTACAACTCTCTGGGTTGAGTTGGTAGTATAGGTCTAGGTGGTTCTCTCAATAAGTGTGACGTGTATTTGTTCCGCTGGCATGCGTCACAAGCACGTAAACACTCTCTGACAGTGGTTCCTAACCTTTTCCAGGTGAACGACTCTTTAATGGTGGCAATGGTCTTGTCCGTTCCACCGTGACCATTAGACAAATGTACCATGAGAATGACAGATTCCTGGTACCTTCTGGGAATAACTGCACGCAGTTGGGTGTGATCTTCGTCCACAAATTTATACAAAATGCGACGGTAAATCAGATAGTCATCTGCTATGGCAGCAATCCTTGCATAAAGCTCATCCTGAGGATCCATCTTTCGTTCAAGAAATCGAATGATGTGTCCAAGTTCCTCTTCACGTCTCTGTCCTTCGGGTAGATAACGAAGTCGGCGAAGGTGTTCTTCGCATTCTCCCTCGATGTCAATGGCATTAATAGAAGTTTCAGGATTCCGGCTGAGGATGTCGGCCAATACATTCTCTCTGCCTGGTTTGTAAACAATCTCCAGATCGAACTGTTGGAGAAAAAGAGTCCATCTAGTGATCCTGTCACTTGCCAGTCTTGTTCGTAGGTTGAAGGTCAAAGCGTGGTGATCGGTTCTTACGACAATCTTCTGGCATATCAAAAGTTTCTGCCAGTACTCTAATGCATAGACGACGGCTAGTGCTTCTATTTCTGTTGTAAAATAGTGAGATTCGAGAGCTCTTAAACGTCTGCTCAAGAAAGCGATGTAGTGACGTTTCTTATCATCGTCCTCCTGCAATAATATAGCTCCAATACCAATGGCTGATGCGTCTGTTTCAAGAATGAAATTGCGTGAATAATCAGGATATTCCAACTGGATAGAATTCGCTAGCATCTGCTTAGCCTTCTGGAATGCTGTCTCACACTCATCATTCCAATTCCATCTACAGTTCTTTTTCAGCAGACTTTGAAGTGGTGCAACAGTCTCTGAGTATCGCTCACAATGAGCAGCAAAAAATTGAGGTATTCCCAAAAATTGTCTCACGTGCTTCACACGGGTTGGCGTTGGAAAAGCGGCGACAGTTCTGATTTTTGCTGGATTCGGTCGATATCCATCTCCATTAATAATATGTCCAACAAAATTTACTTCTCTTTGGAGAAATCTGCACTTATCAAACTTGACCTTGAAATTGGCCTGTCGAAGATTTTCAAAAACAAGGCGTAGGGTAGCCAAATGCTCTTCCTCTGTTTCAGAAGCGATGATTATGTCGTCCACATAACATATTACTTTCTCTTTTACCTCTGGAGCTAACTTAGCATCTAGTGCTCTAATCAAAGCAGCTCCAGCATTCTTCAAACCAAATGGTAACTTGCAGAAGACATAGGTGGTTTGATCAAATAAGAAGCCAGTGTACTTCCGAGTATGCTCGGACAGTTTGATGTGATAATATGATTGTACAAGGTCCAATGATGAGAAAATTTTCTTCCCTTTAAACTTCCTAAGGATGTCCCTAATCTTAGGCGGTCTGTCGTGCTCGGGAGCCAGGCGTTCGTTTAAAGCCCTTGCGTCGAGACAAAGCCTCAAACTTCCATCAACCTCAACCACAGGTATAATTGGATTCAGAAAAGGAGTCGGTGACTTCTTAATCGTGCCTGCTACTTCCATCTCATGGATCTTCCTTGCAGCTTCCTCGCGGTGTTTTTCAGCAATCGGGTAAATTTTCTTCTGAAATGGAGAGTCGTCTAATAAAATGAGGTCATATTCATAATTCATAATTTCGCCAGGAGCAGTATCGAATATGTCCCAATATTCATTTAGTGTAGTAGCCAAATTCTCTTGCATGGTTGTGGATATTAATCCTGCCTCTCCGTCGGCATCAAGTGTTTCCTCAGTTTCCTTGCTATTAAGTTGCTCGACAACGTCGACTTCGGACAGGAATTCCGGTTCATCTACCACAAGGTTCATCTCTATAGGTTCGTTCGGTTTAAATTCGACAGTATTGCGTCCCATGTCGATAATACCGTCATACTTCCTCATGAAATCAGCCCCTAGTATGACATCATGATGCAAACCTTTCATAACTAAGAATTCGTGCAAATACACGTGGCTTGTGATTCTCAATGTACACAAAACCTGTATCTTGCACGTCACAACCCGGTCAGGTATCACTCCTCTGACACGAATAGCGGAAACAGGCAGCTCTGTCACCTCAGAGTTAGCCTTCAACTTAGCATAGCAATCTGCAGAGATTACACTGATCATTGCGCCAGTATCGATCAGAATTATAACACTGCATCCATTGAGAGTGGCTACTATTTTGGGTAAACGTGTTGGCTCATAACTGTGGTTCGTCGTTCGTCGTTCGTCGAGTAAATCCTGTTGGATGGGCTCCCAGAGTAAAATATCTGCCGTCACTCTGTGCTCAGCCAAACTAGACTGTCTTAATTTTTCTGCGTTTTTTTTCCTTTGTTGTGACTATAGGTACCAGGCTGGTTCTGTCCTGCCTCTGACGTCACATTTCTTTCTTCCCTCGAAGTAGGGTTCCTTTCTCCCTCTTCTCTATTTTGGCTCTCTCTCAATTGCTGGAGGTACTCGCGGCTCTCGCGCGCTCTCCCTTCCCAGTCACGGTCCGGATGGTAACGTGGATCACGTCCTCGTTGGTAACCTCCGTTATACCTGTAGTCTCGCCGGATCCTTCCTCTTCCTGACGGACCTTCCTGATTCCCACGACGGTTATTGTCGTGACGACGGTTGTCGCTCGCCCCATTATCGAACCTACGATTCCAATATGTTCTATTGTCTTCTCTCTGGTTCCTTGAATATGGAGTATTACTCCACTCTCTCCAGTTACGGCGGTATTCATTGTTGTATTCTGGCCGAGGATTCCCAGAGTTCTGTGATGCTTCTTGTGTCTGGCTAACTTTGTCCACAGTCGTGACGTTAACGTGACGCTCTTCACGCCTGTCAACCTTCTGTTGACGGTGAGTTGGAAATTGCTCCGCGTTAGCATCAAGACGTCGTAATATCTGATCACACTGTTGAAATGTCGTCGCCCTTGCAGCGATTAGTACTCTTTGCACGTCGGCTGGGTATTGCCATACTATGGTATTCACTAAATCCTGCTCCGATAAAGGAGGCTGAAGATTTCTCAATTTAGCAAGCTGGGTTGCAAAGTAATTTGCGTAGCGAGTTGGCATGTTGGAACTGTATCGGCGAGTGTACATTTCAGCCCTTATACTTTGCCGAACGTCACTCGACCAATACGTCCTCAGTAGTGCTCCTTTAAAGTCTTGATACCCGGAGAATGAATATTTAAAAGCCCGATACCAAGTTGCTGCTTGTCCATCCAGAAGACGTTCAATAACTCGAAGTTCTCTTTCAGGAGTTACGAGTGTGTCTCGTAAATAGCTCTCGACGTTCGTGAGAAATTCTACAGGAGTCACTCCGCTTCCTGTGCCAGTGAATTTAGCGGGTTGCTCTTCCCTTGACCTTATCACTGTGACATTACCCTGAGTATTAGCAGTACGGTATGTATTCTGCATGTAGTTGTTTGACGGCGTGTTAGTTTCAGGATCCAGTCTATTTATAGCTGGTCTGAACGGGTTAGCATCGTAATTTAACGTCTGGCTTGGCGCTGTTGCCTTAAACTGCCAAGGTCGTGTATCGGCATGTACACTTGACTGTACATTACTAGTCCAAAATTCCGGCGTTTCACGTGTATTTCCCATCGGCGGTTGCAAATCTACTCCCCTCGAAAGTGCTTCTAACCTGTCGAGCCTCCCCTCGATGACTTCTAATTCTTGTATATTCCTGTTGACGACTTTGCTCCCTAAATCATTTAGTTGCAACTCGATTCGTTCAACTTTACCTTTGAGATTTTGGTCCACCTCACGAATAGCTGATCTGAGGTTACGACTCAACTCGAGCCTATCAATAATCGTTATTTCCTCAATCTTTTTCTGCAATGTTGCAATTTCGCCCTCAACCTGAGATACGTTACTCTGGATATGGTTGATATCATCCTTGACTCCATTTACATTGGCGTCGTCTGTAGTTTTATGCTCCACGAATTCGCCTCTCAACATCATCAGGTCGACTTTGTGCTCCTCCCTGTGCACATCTACAGTATCACGTAAGCCTGTGACAGTTTCTTTTAGTTCCGCGATGTCTTTCCGGTTAGAATTAAGTTCCTCCCTAACCTCAAGCATGTTATCCACGATGGTCTTCACGTTGTTATTAACAGCGTTAGCTGCACCTCTCATTAATACCAGTCCTAGGTTCATGGTAGCCATATCCTTTTTTACGTTGTCCATAAAACCTTCTACGTGATTCAGCCTAGTCCCAAATTCTCCTCTGGTGTGCTCGATATCAGCTTGGACGTCTAACTGTACTTTATTTATAGCGGTCTGAATTTGAGCCGTGTGCTCCTCGAGTCGGGTTTGCACATCCTGTCTTGCCCTATTCATTTCTTCCGTTAATGTGTCTACGCGCTGGCTTGCCTCCTGGTGGTGACGAATCACGTCTATCCTTACCGCTGCCAAACCTGCCGTTAAGTCATTTTTCGCTTCTACCCTGTACGAGTCCATTTCGGCCCTGACCTTCGTTAGATCGGTCCTAACGTCTTTAACAGTACGGGTGTTTATCTCTAAATCTAAACGTACTTCATTAATTGATTGGGTATTTACATCAAGGTTCTGCCTGACATTGTCAACAGACTGAGTGTTTATCTCGAGGTTCTGCCTGACCTGGTCCACATGACCATTTACATCACCTACTTCCTGTCTAACATTGCCAATAGCTTGTGAATTAACCTCTAAGGCTTGTGTATTCACACTCAAGTCACTAGTAAGTTGTTGGAGGTTAGCGTTGACACCTGCCAACATCTCAGCGAACACTCTGCGAATCATATCCTCATCCATTTGACAAGAATTTATATTGAGAGAAACGAGGGATCAATCATGATGGAAACTTACAGCTATGATAGTAACGTGGTGGTATAAAGCTTGTTTCGACTTAATAAATATCACGAGTACAGCTGGAGTATGCAAACTAAGTGCTTCTACATTTACTAATACAACGGTGAGCAAAGCAAAGTATTACATTTTCTTAGGATGAGGCATCATCTAAGAAAAACCCTATCTTTCATTTATTCAATATAAAAACCTCACCCCATGGTCTTCTATCAAATATGAATGCCATGCGGTCTAATGATCTGCAGTACGACTTTCTAAGTTCGTCCCAGTCCTGTCAATTTACCATTATTCAAATATTAAGATCCTCCTAAATATCGGCATAAGAAAATATACAGGGCGCCATCTGATGATCACCATGTTGACATCTAGCTCCATGTATAGGGAGTCAATCAATGTGTTACCATGTCAACGTCTCGCCCCACGTATAGGGAGTCAATTTATGTGCGACCTATACGTCGGTTTCCACGTTAACACCGTGCACCATGTCAACTTCGTAGCCCCATTAGTTGGGCCGCCATTTTATGTGGCCGTCAACCCGGTGGCAATGGCACATATTTGTGAGTGACCTTCAGAAGTCCTCCGGTAAAGCTGTCGGGATAGCCAACAACCGCGATGACTCTCCTAACATCTCCCCCGTCGGACCTTTAAAAGTTTGCCGTGAGGATCAGGTGAACTTCCTAACAATAGGCCAATGCGGCACGAGGTTCCATAGTCCACGGGGAGCGTGGTACATGGTTGCGATGGTCAAAGACGGCCTAAGGAAAGGTTCACCTCAAAAACTAGACTGTGAAATTAAACATCCAGGCTTATGTAAAACACCGTGAAAATTTATTGTAGATTTCCACAAACCCCTATCCTAGTTCGGAGGGTTATATTCGGCTAATCCGCAAGCTAAAAGTTAATGATAATAAAAGTTCAAGTCCCTAACAATGAAGTTACATTAACCCTCGCGAAAGATCTAATACACAATAAGTAAGCAACAGCAACAACGCTGGGTAAATGGTACGACGCAAAATCCCTAATACAAGTTACATGATCAAGCTAATATGAAGTTACATTTAAGTGAAGGAGCAAAGCAAAGCTAAGTTATGGTGGTACCATTTCCACATTTACATTTAACTTTTCTAGCTAAGTCCTATCAGTTAACATTCAAAGTTACGGCGGTGACGTCCGTAATAGCAAAACAGTTACAATACAAAGCTAAGTGTACAGCCATTTAAAAACAATTAATCTAATCAACAATCATGTGCTAAATAGCACGCAATAAAGGTAACATGGGGAAAAATACAGTTTCATGACATCAATAATTATAGTACAACACAGTTTTTATTATAATGCCTTCCTGCCCCATGGTTAACTCTTTGTAAACCATTGTCATCTAGCTTGATAGTAATGTCGGTGATAGCGTAGTTAAAATCACGTCTGACAATCACATGGCCTGCGCTCCACACACTATGAACTAATGGTTCATGTGTGCGCCAGGTCACAACAAAAATGTCTACAGTCTTCGTCGTTTCCAATAAAGGAAATCCCTTCATCTGCACGGCCATGTCAGCAGGTTCAAATGTAAGAATGTCAAAGTTTAAATGGAAACAATATGTTAATTAGATCTTGTTTAAAACAATTATGCGGATGATGTTTATTATGTCGGTTTATGTTCCTTCCGTAGGTTTATGGCGTATTCTGACAAAGGCCTGACAAGGAGTAGTCTTCTAAAGATCATTCTCCCGCAGCAAAACATCGACTCAATAGTCGGAAAACTCAACGAGCAAACTCGGCTCGGACTCACAATAACACGAGTTATCAGCGGTAAATACCTCGCTTTCAACAACTCTCATAATAATGCCTCATAACAACAACAGATGCGCGACTTACAACAATGGCACGTCTTACTCACTCAAGGCACATAATATCATGGGTTACCTGCGGCAAAAACCTCGCATTTAATAACCAAATTGCCTTCATTATAATTTGCCTCTCTCAAGAGGATCTCCAACAATGCATAAAGAAACCTGACAACCCTGGACATGTCGAAATGACATTCCTCGCAGCAAAATATCTAACGAACAGTATGAAAATCCAAGAAAAACAAATGAACAAAAATACAGTAAGAAACACTGGGTTTCATGAGCAATAGCTGCATTGAAAGAAAGAGATGAATGAAATCAACATTCTGTCCTATGTTATCGTAGTTCTGTCTCGCTTTCAAGCATTTGTTTTCAAGGTTACTCGGTCAACAAACCAGTTTATTGGTGACAACTTCACAAATTGCAGTCCTTCACTGACCACATTTTTCAACAGGCAAGGCCGGCTAGTTTTAACATTATATAATACCGTAATATTTGGCCTTGTCATTCTTAGCATATGCTTGGTTCAAAAACCTTATAGAATCCGTGTGCTAAACACGTTACAATTTAACTGTACAATAAAGTATCGCAGTCCTTCATTTCAAAGAATAGTAAATCACAGACATAACAGCATGTCTCACGAGCTTCTTTGCTCATCAAAGATATAACACTTATTAAGTTCTCAGTATAACATTAACACCTGTGTCCTCATGACAGAAACAAAGTAGTAACAAATTGATAAATATGGCACAGATCTGCAACTCTAGACCTGCATAATGATGCGATAGTGCACTTAGTTCGATGCTTGACATCAACACTTTCTCCAAAATAATAAATCTGTCAGTATTTGACTATAAATCGGCTTCTGAGCGCTTTCAAAAATGAAAATACAGCATATTTTTATAAAACTGGAAACTACAGTTGGTTTCCTAACGATACGACCTATCTAACGAGGTCATAAGTCTCAACAGACTGGTTGCAAAGATTGCAGTTAAATAAAGTGACGATGACATCTGAATGAAACCACGGATAAATATCCTACACATGGCTGAGCAAAATAGCTGCAAATGATTACAGTCATGTTTGGCAGTGGGTCGGCTATAACGTGGTACGACGTCCATCAGGACGGCACCAGGGTTAACCAAAACTGGTCTACCCCACAGGGTGACTCACAATGACTGAAATAAACAACAATTATACTAATTACAACCCTACCTAGCAAATGGCTGACACATAAGTGCGGTTGATTCACAAAAAAAACTACGATATCTAAATATACCACCGCGGACTATTACAAAAGAAAGGGTGCCCAAACTCACGACTTTTGGTAGCTCTCACATCGGCTCAGACATTCATCGACCAGGGTCGCGAAAAACTCTGCTTGGCTCTCCAGCATGGTCCTGTCCTCCACGGATTCACCAATCTGGACCTCCCAAGCAACCAGGGTTCGTTCGCCTCCGGATGATGGTCTCCCAAAAAGGTCTGGAATGTGCCTGGAAGTCGGCATCCACGTTCCTTCGTCTGCGTCCTCGGCATCCTGACGTTCCATCAAGCTGGTGGTCTCCATCACGACGTCTCCCTCATACCGGAATGGTATTAGCCCATAATCATCTTCTTCACCATGGCGTGGAAAAGTTCAATGTCTTGCATGATGTCGAAAATGTCGAAATATCTCGTTCCTCTCGGCGTTTTGGCGTGATTATTGTGGACGATGCAAATAATAGTGTTCTCCACAGTATTTTGTAGTTTTCAGCCTGTTGATCCTCAAGATTCAACACGATGCGATGCTTTGCTTGTTAGCACGTGCAATTGTATCACGTTTTATCAATCACGTGGCATCCGCGATAAAATTGAAATTTTCAATTCAGAATTTCCGTAGCAATAATGTTGTGATCGTTGGCAGTAATAATCACGTCGTCTTGGCACAATTATCAGACGATAACTCTTATATTTTCGGCGTGGCACTTTGCCCTTCCACTTACACGTGGGAAAAATATCTGGCGTATGGCACCAATTACAGTTTGTAGAAAATATTGCCTAATATGGCCTTTCGTAGAACAATAATATGTCCACAATGTGTGACCACGTTAGTATAGTTATTTTCAACACACGATGCAGTCGGATGCTCACTTGAGCACAAAAATATTTATAATGTCTGTCTGGCGTCAGATCTCCAGATGTAGTGTCGTCACTGACTTTCACTCGGAAGTAGGTCGCCAAAACGAAGTCATTGAGCGACTACTTTCATAGCTCCTTGCGTATCTGCAAGTATTATACCTTACCAAAAACGTAATAATCATTCACCAAAATGATTCAATAATACAGAATGACGAATTAGAATATTCTGAGTCTTATGAAAGGATAAAAGTGATTAACAAGACCTCCAAAGTCAAAAATGCAATTGAGCGCTACTTCAAAGAGTATAGCATGAGCTCTCTGCTCCACGTGGTATTCTGGGTATGTTCAAAAGTACTACATCCCATAATAATTATTCCGTCACAAAAATATCACATGAACCATAGCTCAGCGGGTTCAGTACATCGCACGGATTTGTCCAGATGATATCGCCGCCTTATTCCGCCACTGCCTCACCGCTAACTACTTCCTGTGGAAAGGTGATTTCTATGAACAAATTGAGGGGGTCGCCATGGGCAGTCCCCTGAGTCCGGTGATCGCGAATTTCTTCATGGAAAAATTTGAACAAATAGCACTCGAGACCGCACCTTTGAAACATAAGGTGTGGCTAAGATACGTGGACGATACATTTGTAATATGGGGCCATGGTAAAGATCAATCAAATCTGTTTTTACTACATCTTAACAGCCTGAACTCTAACATTCAGTTTACCATGGAGTTAGAGAATGAACAGAAAATCGCTTTTCTCGACGTTATGGTAACGAAGACCGCTGATCTAACCTTGGGACATACAGTTTACCGTAAGTCGACCCATACTGACCGATATTTACATAAGACGCCCAACCACCACCCACGACAGAAATACGGAGTGATAAAATCACTGGCTGACCGTGCGAAAAGAATTTGTGAAAAGCAGTGCCTAAACCAAGAAATTAAACACCTCAACGAGGCCCTACGCGCCAATGGGTACAGCCAGAAAGATATACAGCGAGCACTCCATCCAAGACGTCCAACTACAAGGGTAATTGGAGACAAGCAGCCCCTGGCTAGAGCTTTCCTTCCATATATATATAAAAAAAGGTCACGGACAGAATAGGGAGGCTACGCGAGTCCCGTGATATAAAGACCATATACAGGCCTACGAGAAAAATTAAGGACATATTTAGGTCCGCTAAAGATAAGCGACATCCTCATACCGCGGCAGGGGTTTATAAAATCCCGTGTGATTGTGGCCAAGTATAGGCCTATATTGAAACAACGAAAAGAAGTATTGCCACTCGCCTCAAGGAACACGAACGACAAAGCCGGCTGGGACAAACAGATAAATCCACTGTTGCAGCACACTCCCTACTCGCAGGTCACGACATAAGATATGGAGACATCGAAGTTCTGTCCACCACGGTGTCTTATCATGCCAGGCTACAAAGGGAGGCCATTGAAATCCTGAAGCATACTAACAGCTTCAATCTTAAGGAGGAAGCAGAACGTGTGAACAGAGCTTGGCTTCCAGTCCTTAATCCCCTCAAGCCTGCCTTCATTGACCGTCGTAGACGAGAAGATGCAACAGAAGAGCAGCCCTGTCCTTGATGCATTACGTTTATGTGGTACGCCGTTGCTATGGTAGCCTCTATGTGTGGGTTGTTGACTATTTATATATCTTCTGTTTACTTGTTTTACCTCGCTTAATGTAACCTCTGAACGTAGTTTTCAGCGAAACGTCAGGACAACAAAATGTCCTTAGAACACGGCCTATAAGCCCGCGAAACAGACATTCCTATTTCAACGCCGGTCGTGAAAGTCTGAATTTTTACTAGGCAGATATAGTTGTTACTTCAGAAACTGTAGATAATCTGGAAGGTATCAACATGAATGTTAGGGAATAACCCATCTCTTTTGGGAAAAACTCTTGTTGACCGACTGAAAAGCATCAAACCTTCATAGGTAGGCCTTCTATTTCAATGTTTTTCTGACAGCCAACTTCATCCATACTCTGTGAGCTACCATAATGGGATTGAAAGTTCTCGCCTCGCCATGTGGTCTGAGATCGAGGTTGCCTATCCGTACAAGCCAGAGATACAGCTGACCAGGCACTCAAGCACGTAGGCTGTAATATTGCAACGCAGAGTATTATGACATCAACTATGCGAACATGGATTGGTCAAGAGGCAGAGGGGTGATGACTGACGTGGAATTTGCGACTAAATGTCAATCCTATTCAGGCAGCTCACAGAGTATAGCTGCATTAGCATGGATCTATCACTTTTCAGAAACGACCAACACTCCTGAGGGCGAAAAAATGTTTAAGTACAGGTAGGGAAAAACCTACATAAGCCCTCCCAGGCAATCATTAAAAATGAATGTTTCTCATGATATTGGTAGTATAGGCTGTAACACAAAAAATTAGAAATGCACAAGACAAGATCCACGTATCAAGCTACTACGATCCACATGGAAAACTTACACGAATGTATGGGCAGAAATAGCAATTCATCACTATACTCTGTATTAGGCCTACCAATAATGAACGCTGACGTCTGTCAAAGCCAGCACATGGGGAAATGCTGCGTTGCCACTGAGACAGGTCATGACTCATAACTAGGGCTCGGATTTTTAGGTTAATAAATATTTTTGTATGTAAGTCTAAATACATATTTTAAGCATTTTTTCTATAAATACATACATTCCTGCTTTACACTTATTAGCACATAAAAATACACAATATTTATATTTTTCAAAGATCAGTATGCTTGATCTTTCAGTTTATTGCATTTTTGTTCTGTGTTAATTAAACGGGGAAGAACCTGTGAGCTATCTAATCTTCATGCAGAGCGTATGTCAGCTTTTAACTGTGTTAGTTTTAACTTGTCACCCCGTGTCACTCACTGTGGAAGCCAGGGATTTCCTTGTCCATAGCCATATTGCACCACGTGCTAGACATTCCTCTCTCCCGCTATCTAGAACCAGTGTCACTCACATGCAGTTCATTTCTGGCACTGTGAAGTGTAAGGCAGTTCTACGATGCCTAAAGTAAAAGCAACTACAAGTTATCATCTGCAGCAGTATGTTGCAGAATTTAGAGATAATTTTACTTCTGATGGGGGCGTTCTGTTCTGCCAACCATGTGGGAAAGCAATCAAGTCTAAACAGCGATCTCAAGTTACAAAACACATCAAGGGCAAGAAACATATTGCCGCAGATTCACGCCTTCAGAAGGAGTGTTTCGCCATAATCGTTGGTTATTTGTGGTGGACAACCTGAAGATGTATCTCGATGTGTATTGTAATTCTTCAATAGTCAGTGAGGCATAGCATAAATTGCATTCGCGAGTACTGCATATTGTTTATATTCACATTAATAAACTAAGTTATAATTAAATATTTTTACTTTTTTGTCACATATTTCAGGTATTTTTAATATATAAAAAATAAATATTTTCCTGATTTTTAGCACCTAAAAATCCGAGCCCTACTCATAACATTCCAAGAGGCCTTCAGAAAGAGACAAATACCGGTACTGGGGAAGTTAGACCCCCTGCCTGACGGTCTAGTGACAGCGGCGAGTAAAGGCAAAGTAGAACACTGTTCTTCTTTAAGTGTCTGCATACATTGCAACACTGCTCGCTGTTGCCATGGAGAGCGTTACCTCTCTCGTCTCCAATCCTCACTTCACCCCACAAGCAGATGCCAGCCGTCACCATTCACCTTTTGTAAATCCGAGTATAGTCACAAGCACCCAATTTATGTTAACCTACTGCTGAAGATGTCAGAATTATTCTTGGATTAGAAGGTAGAGTCTAGGGAAACAGTAAATATAAATAAATAAAAGAGCAAATTCCTGTAAAGGAGCTTTATTTAATATCTAAAAATTCAGTACTCACCAACAAGTTAGTCATAAGGCTATGTTCTGCTTTACGAATCCATAATTTGGCAAACATAATAAAGAAATAACAAGCCGGAATATCTCCACAACACTAATCCTTGATGTTCCATAATTGTGGACAGTTTCTTGTTAAGTTAAGTGAAAACACAAATTTATTTATCACAAAGCACTGAATTGTAAACCTATCACTGAAAAGTAGGCTATATGGGTAATAAAGACTACAATATTACATAACATGTATATCCTTGGTCACTTGTAACAGTTTCGTGGAAACTAGTTGCCAGAAAATCCAAATATGTCTTGCCTAGATACGTTGCTTCGCTTGTCATTGGCCACATAACTTACAAATTTAACATTGTCAAATAACACTCCAAATAGTTGTCAGTAGGGGTAATGCCGATTCTGCTTCACCCATTTTACTTGTACCCGACTGTACGTGTAAAAATAATTAATATCTCTCGAACGCATGGTCCGATTTTGACAAATGAGGTGTCGTTGGACTCGAGCTGACGTCCTCTTTCCTATGGACTACTCGTCATATTTTTTTTTTTTTTGAAAATGTTTGTTTTGGAAAGTAGGCGATAGTTTGAAAACTAAACATGATAGAACGTTGTGCCATGGTTAAAACGAATGGTCTCTAACCCTTTATTTTTTATAATAAAACTTTTTTATTTTTTGAGATTTTTTGAAAACACTTAAATTTTGAAATTTTTATATTTTGGAAACTAAAGAGTTTACAAAAAATTTGTTTGACGTAAATGAATGGCCCTGACCCCCTCTACCAACAAAATAAATTTCAAGTCTCTAGGACTAAAACTGTGCAGTAGTGGGGTACAGAGAGGTCTACCCATAATCGGGCGTGTGCTTGAATACGTATGGCTATCTTGGAAAAAGTTGGTGGTGGGGGAGGACTAGGGTCGAGTGAGGGGTCCTTTAGATGGTACTTTTTCCGCTCTATTTGATGGTGAGGTAATTTTTTTACAATGGGTGAAATTTGGAAAAGCAATTTGAGGTAAACGTACGTTTTTGACATTTTGGTGATATTTAATGAGCTTGTAAGGCTAGAACGATGTGTTGTTTAGGAACGGGGTGACGTCCTCTTGGCTAAGAATGTGTGATGTTTTTTTTCTAATTTTGAAAATTCTTGTTTTTTGGATTGGCGCTATTTTGGAAACGGTGAATTTTGGAAAAAAGTTTGTTTGACGTTAATGAAAGGTGGGCATGCCCTCTAGCGTGGCAGCAAGTTTCAAGGGTGTAGGAGGAACAAAAAATGATAGCCTACTTTCTCGCGAACATTGGTGATCATTGGCGAACGAATGGTCGGAATTTAACAAATGAGGTGTCGTTGGACTCGAGCTGACGTCCTCTTTCCTATAGACCACTCGTTATATTTTTCAAAAAAAATTGAAAAATTTTGTTTTCGAAAGTAGGCGATAGTTTGAAAACCAAACATGATAGAATGTTATGCCATTGTTGAAACGAATGGTCCCTATGACCTTTATTTTTTATAATAAAACTTTTTATATTTTGAGAATTTTTGAAAACACTTAAATTTTGAATGTTTACTATTTTGGAAACTAACACGTTGACAAATAGGTTTGTTTGACATAAATGAAAGATCCCTACCTTGTTGAAACGAATGGTCCCTATGACCATTATTTTTTATAATAAAATTTTTTATATTTTGAGAATTTTTGAAAACACTTAAATTTTGAATGTTTACTATTTTGGAAACTAACACGTTGACAAATAGGTTTGTTTGACATAAATGAAAGGTCCCTACCTGTTCGACCAGGAAAATAAATGTCAAGTCTCTAGGACAAAAGAACTAGGCATTTTACATTTATTTTATATAAAAGAATGTTTGTAGACAGAGAGCCGGTAGCGCTTGACGTATGTTACAACGCGGCTATGACTGGCCATGGTGGATACGGGAAACGGCTATTTCGACGGGGCGATGTATGGCAAAACGAGGGGTCGCTTTTCGATATTTTTCCTATGACGAATGAATGAAGGCGAATATTTTGAAATGTGACGAGCATGCTAAGATTTTTTACCCCTGAAGGGGATCTTTAACGTTTTAGTTAACGGTGATGAGCGAGATCGCTCTCTGACACAACAGACGGTTGTAGGATATGACCAAGTGATTCTTAGACGTTGGCGATCTCGGTGACCGTGCCCGGAAGAAATGAATAGCTATTTTGGTGGGATGGCGGGGGCAGCTTATGACGGTTGGTTTTGTGACATTTCCTATGACGGATGGAGGCGAATATTTGAAAATGAGTTAAGTGTGCTAGGATTTTTTTACCCCTGAAGGGGATCTTTAGCATGCAAGTAAACGGTAATAAGCGAGACTGATGTCTGGTAAATGGTTTTAGAATATGGAAACCTATAACATTTGCTCGACCAAGTCATGTGCATGTACGCAAAGAGACAAAACGGTAATGTCATTGGCCTGAAATGTTATATACTAAATATTGAACTGGGTAAAGTCATGTGTTTTTGGCTGAAAGTATGTGGTTAACATGATCATGTATTGAGGATGGCCGCTTGCTAGTAATTATTATTACAGTAAAATGTTTAATAATAATAATAATAATAATAATAAGACACACACACCTGTTTTGAATGCTAACACGCACACAGTCCAGCTCACTGGAGACTGAATATTGTACCTAGCCAGAGGTCTCGTGAGCGCTGTTGCTGGTGCTGACGAGGCAGGAATGTCTACGTCAGCAGGAAGTGTGATATCAGCTTACTTGCCTCGTGGTGGCTAGCAGGTCTGGCGATTTAACAGAGAGAGAAACCGCCATTTTGGGTCATAGACAGCGATACTACCGATGTATAAGAGGCAAACATTTTGGTTCTTTATTAAAAACATAAAACTAGTATAAGGTATACGAATTTTATTCAGATTGAGGAATGTGACGAGGCGTGGGAACACGTGCGAGAGAGAGACAGAGAACCATTCAAGGTCAAAACGCTGAGAAAATACAACTTTTTCTGTTGCTAGGCTAACTGATAACGATTGCGTTAGTCATGCACTTGCCATTTTAGCACACGGACGTATAGAGTAGAGCTGTGGAAGAAAAATCCTTTTATTTTTTGGTAAGTACCTATGAATGATTATTTTAATAATGTCATGCTAATGAACCTTAAATTTGTAGTTATTGATTAGGTAATTATTGATTTTTTAATTTATTTAATTATTTGTTTGCAGATAACCGGTATACCTTACATGTCTGAGATATAAGAAACCAGTTTACTTTTGAGCCCACTAGAAGGAAACAGCAACAAGCCACTGCAAGTGAAGGTGGGATTATTTTTTTAAACTAACTTGTTTAATTTTTTGTTTCATATTTTATTTTATGAAATGCATGTATTAACCTGAATTAGGTATTTATAACGGATTATTTTATTTATTTTTAGAAACTTGAGAAGAAAAGCCTTACCGCCGTAGCAGTCTCTGAAAACCCGAGACGCAGTAAAGTGCAACCATTGTTTCCAGGCAGTGAACTATTTAATCTCAGGTAAGCCTAACATAAAATGCTATTCCATTTTACCACTACTGAAAACTCGTAGACAGAAAATTCATTACCTGTACATGACTAGGACGATGATTGCTTTCTTGATTAACGACTATGTATTGGCAACCGGTACAAGACCATATTGGTTGTTTACCGGGAAAGTAAAAGGCCATATTGGATTTTGTAAAAAACGAAAATTTTAATTTAACTGACATGTCGTTCTCTATAATAATAATAATAATAATAATAATAATAATAATAATAATAATAATATACGGTAATATTAATAATAATATTAATATCGTATGGCCTCGGGTGCCGGGTGCAAGCTTTGTTATTTGACACACACAGGGTAGCTTGAATGTCGAATTTAGTTGTTCCTTGACTATGAAAGTCAAGGAGGTTAGATGTTAGATATCTAATATCCTTAAACTCTATAGCGCTTTCTAGTAGAAAAATTAGGAACTTTGTACTCTATGAACTCAACGAATATTCACAGGTTTGAACATGATAATCTGAAAAAAATGACATGACATTATTATTTTTGTTTATGTATTGGTTAAAGGGGAATGTAAATGACTGCAGCTTTATAAAAAGAAAATAAGTACATGGGTTACTGTTAGTGCCGACATACAGTTTATTATAATTTTTATGGTGTTTTGATATATGAATGCCAATTAACGTTAAAGTTTTATTTACAAGTATTGATTGATTGATTGATTGATTGATTGATTGATTGATTGAGTGATTGGTTATTTTGTTTGCTTTTAGGTGTCGTCATGCGCCATTAACGTAATGAACAGACAGTAAACAAGCATACATTGTGCTTTATAGTACTCTGTGCAACGTTAATAACTTACAATAAGAAGAAGGTTTATTATAACACATGGCGTTAGTACCAAATACAACAAGAAAGCAAGTTGGTTTACCACGTGGGTTAAATTTAAAATTAGAACATGATCGTTGGTTAACATTTGAATCCTGGCCTGTAGGCTTTTTGTCGACACATGAACTTGCAAAAGACTTTTTTTTTACTTGAACCGAGAAGATGTGGTGCGCTGTGTGTTTTGTCGTATTGAACTTTCTCACTGGGAAGAAGGGGATGATCCCTTTAGAGACCATTTGCGATGGTCTCCTTGTTGTCCTTACATGCTTGGAAAACAAGTGGGTAACATACCCGTGTATCCATTTTACCGAACCACAAGACCATTGGCCGCTACTTACTTTGCTGAATCACAAATAAATAATAATAATAATAATAATGTATTACCAGCCAACAACGGTAGTGTCGATATATGTGGTCCATATGCCATAGACAGTGTTGAATTGGCATGTGCTTTTGAAAAATTGGGAGTTTGCAAGACTAAAGCACTAGCACACCCAGAATACAGCTCTGTTGAAAAACGTTTAGAATCTTATAAAAATGTTTGGCCATTAATATTAAAACACCTTACCAAACAGCTAAGTGAAGCTGGATTTTTTATACTGGTGAAGGGGATAAAACAATATGTTTTTATTGTGGATTTTCTTTAAAGGATTGGCAAATGACTGATGACCCTTTTGTGCAACACGCTCGTTGGTTAGCTAACTGTAAATACATGGTGTTGCTTAAAGGTCAGGAATTTGTGAACACTATTCGTAAAGAAAACGTGATTGCAGCACAAGACATAAAAGTGCCTTTAGAGTTAGAACACGCGGAGCAAATACATGAGGCTGAAAAAAAGACTTGTCTCACGAACAGATACAAAAGTGTGACCAACAATTATGTAAAATTTGTTATCAAGATGAACTAGGTGTTGTATTTTTGCCTTGTGGACACATGATAGCCTGTGTCAAGGGTGCATTAGAACTCAACACTTGTGCTATATGCAGAAAAGCAGTATCTGCTACAGTTAGGGCATTTCTTGCATAAGTAGTATAATTTATTAGCAATGCATAGTGCAAAATCCCTAATTGCACAATATTATTAAAGCTGTTTTAGAGTGTAATAGATATGCTTTTCATTTGTTTATAGACTACTACAATGAATGTTTTGAATGCTGTGGGTCAAGTATGTGGCTTAGAGACAAAGAAGCTCAGCGAATTGCCAACGCATATTCCATTCCGCATTATCAAGATTCGGAAATTGAAAACATCATATATATGGTGAACGTGTACTTTGTGTGTGTGAAAACTTTGAGACATTTCTGCCTACACGGTTTAATGATATGTCGGAGAGTGTTTTTGATGAAGTCAATAATGCTGTGCAACCTGTACACTTAATTTATGAAGGTTTTAAAAACATCAGGTGCATGGTCCGTTTTAATTAAATGAAAAAAAATGTGAAATAATAATGGAAAATATAAGTAATGACAATGGACTGAAAGAATAAAAAATATGTGTATAGAATAATAATGTTTTAGTTTTTAGTATTGTCTTAAAAATATTATCATGAAACAAACAAAAATGTATATAAAGTTTGTAAAGAAATCCAAAATGATGTTACAATGTTGTTTTATTTTATACAAAGGTAGAATATTTAGCATTGCAGAGTATACATGATTATGAAAATAGATGCACCCTTAATACAACTCTTCTCTCTTTACAATAATCTGTTATAGTTTTTAAACACAAGGCTTGTTGTAGATCTTTTTATAGCAATGTCCATTCACTGTTGTTTTCAAAAACTGGGGAAGCCGCAATGGTTTTATAGGCATAAAACCTTATTGTTATTACTATTTAGTCATTTTGATCCTCTTGCAATATTACGGTACCTTTTTGCATATCAAGAGCAGATGACCTACTTGTTCCATTCCTTAAAACGACAACAACAACAACAACACTACCTCTTGCATAGTTTGTGATGTTTATGGCTCTTGCGGTGTGGAAGACGGATTAAACATAACTTTTAGAACAGGGGTTAAACGTTGCTCATTAAACAATCCACTATTTCGAGTAGCAATATGGTTTTCTTGATTTTTTGCCGACGGCAACTGTGTTTCATGCAGTACACTACATTGATGATCACTGACACTTAAAACCTCACAATTTTTTCTTTTCAGGTCACCACGACAATGCTTGGAACGTTCTTTTGAACAGCGCCAAATAACAGTTCCGTTTTATTGGTTCGTTTCACAATATATGAATATCCTTTATAGTATGCATAAGGCTTACCATACCTAGTCACTGATATTTCCATGTCAACTGTCTAGCATAGACTAAGCTCTAGTAAAGTCAACTTGGAAATAAGAATAATAGTTTAATGTGAGAGCAAATATGGATCCAAAGAGCTCAGGTAAAAGTGGAAGCAAATAAGCAGATATATGAACCAAGAGTGGGGGTGAAAGTGGTCGCAAAGTGGTAGACCCATTACACAATAATTTTAGCACGACGTAAGCTCTTGTTCAATTTCTTTGATTTCCCAATCGTGACCGGTATGCCCAGTTTGTTGTAAAGCATGCAAGTGTCGAAGCCGTTGAATTAGCTTACTGGGTTTGTTCAAGTATACAAATTTAACAAATGAATTTTTAGGTGTAAACAAAGCATTACCATTATCATCATCATCATTATCATCATGATCATCATTATCATCATGACTGTTATCACTATTACTATAGAGTCCTTTTTGATCCTCTTGCAATACCACTTCATTTATAGTCTGCGTTGATTTTGATAGTGTTAAAGTTTTCTTGGACGTTGACAACTGTCTTAACATTACTTTTTGAGGACATGATAAGTCCTTTTAAACAAACAATGCACTATTTTTAGCCGCAATTTCGTTTTCTTGAACTTGCTTTTCAGCATTTTGATAATTGATAAAAGCCAACACATGAAATCATCGTGTGTTAAAGTTTAAACAAAGTCCTTGGCTAAAGGCATACGTTGATTTTTTTAACCAATTTTAGTCCATGATCTAGAGCCTGTTTAAGTGCCATGTAATGAACAACGTGGTATAGGATTTACTGCCAACAGGTGCTTACTGCGTATGACAAGGCTGGCTGTAGATTAGTGGGTTAGACAGCCTTTCTTGCTAAGGGTCTCCAATATACCCTAAACCTGGCTATACATGTTAGTTCTGAACATTTATTGGTTTATTGTATACTGAGTTTATATATAGAACATATACAAGCACGTCATGCACGCGGTCAAACTTCACAAGAGTCACATGCAACACGCAAAGTATGGTTCCGCTACCTAGCGGTAAATATGACCACTACCTGAACAAGGAGCAGGCCACCTAGCGGAGGATATGAACACTTACTAGTGATATCCAAAGTGAGCTGAGGTTAGGTTAAGTTAGGTTAGCCATGAAAATGAGCTACCAAAATAAGCTACCAAAAAATAATTGGTTTTAACCCTTGAGGTCTTGGGTTCCAACTCGACTATGCCCAGAATTTAATTATCATATGAGAGTTGAAAGGTTAGGTTGCGTGAAGTTAGGTTAGGTTAGGTTAGGTGAAGTTAGGTTAGGTAAAGTTGGGTTAGGTTAGGTTAGGTTAGGTGAAGTTAGGTTAGGTTAGTGAGCTGAGGTTAAGTCTTTAAATATTCCCTCTCTTTCAAATACTTTCCAACACCAAGAAAAGGATCCACTAAATACATTGACAAAAATAACTTGTCAAATAAGCCAATACAAAAGCCAACACAATGAGCCAACACAAAAGCCAACACAAAAAGCCAGCACAAAAAGCCAATACATAAGCCAATATATAAGCTTATGGTAGGTCACTCCATCAGCAAAACAGTTGTAACCTTTGTAGTGTGAACATCGTACTGACAGGTCAGTAACTACTATGGAACTTACTACAACCAACAAAGGTAGGCAACGTGCACTGTATCAAGGCTACTCTTATAACTATAATCGTCAAAATGCGAAAGGAATAATATTCTGGCAATGCTCAAAAGAGAGGTCAACAAAATGTCGAGGCAATCTGAAAAGTAAAAATGGAAAGGTTTTAAGTGTGAGTGTTCATCAATGTAGTGCTCCAAACGAACCACGGTTGCTGTTTACAAACAATTATCAAAATGCTAAAAAGCAAGTTCAAGAAAACGAAATTGCGGCTAAAGATAGTGCAGGGTTTGATCAAAAGGACCTATCATGTCCTAAAAAAGTCATGTTATGACAGTTGTCAACGTCCAAGAAAACTTTAACACTATCAAAATCAACGCAGACTATAAATGAAGTGGTATTGCAAGAGGATCAAAAAGGACTATATAGTAATAGTGATAACGGTCATGATGATAATGATGATGATGATGATGATGATAATGGTAATGCTTTGTTTACACCTAAAAATTCATTTGTTAAATTTGTATACTTGAACAAACCCAGTAAGCTAATTCAACGGCTTCGACACTAGCATGCTTTACAACAAACTGGGTATACCGGTCACGATTGGGAAATCAAAGAAATTGAACGAGAGCTACGTCGTGCTAAAATTATTGTGTAATGGGTCTACCACTTTGCGACCACTTTCACCCCCACTCTTCGTTCTTATAACTGCTTATTTGCTTCCACTTTTACCTGAGCTCTTTGGATCCATATTTGCTCTCACATTAAACTATTATTCTTATTTCCAAGTTGACTTTACTAGAGCTTAGTCTATGCTAGACAGTTGACATGGAAATATCAGTGACTAGGTATGGTAAGCCTTATGCATACTATAAAGGATATTCATATATTGTGAAACGAACCAATAAAAACGGAACTGTTATTTGGCGCTGTTCAAAACAACGTTCCAAGCATTGTCGTGGTTGCCTAAAAAGTAAAAATTGTGAGGTTTTAAGTGTCAGTGATCATCAATGTAGTGTACTGCATGAAACAGAGTTGCCGTCGACAAAAAATCAAGAAAACCATATTGCTACTCAAAATAGTGGATTGTTTAATGAGCAACGTTTAACCCCTGTTGTAAAAGTTATGTTTAATCCGTCTTCCAACACGCAAGAGCCATAAACATCACAAACTATGCAAGAGGTAGTGTTGTCATTGTTGTCGTTTTATGGAGTGGACAACTAGGTCATCTGCTCTTGATATGCAAAAAGGTACCGTAGTATTGCAAGAGGATCAAAATGACTAAATAGTAATAACAATAAGGTTTTATGCCTATAAAACCATTGCGGCTTCCTCAGTTTTTGAAAACAACAGTGAATGGACATTGCTATAAAAAGATCTACAAAAAGCCTTGTGTTTAAAAACTATAACAGACTATTGTAAAGAGAGAAAGAGTTGTATTAAGTGTGCATCTATTGTCATAATCATGTATACTCTGCAATGTTAAATATTCTAACTTTGTATAAAATAAAGCAATATTGTAACATCATTTTGCATTTATTTACAAAATTTATATACATTTTGTTTTGTTTCATGATAATATTTTTAAGACAATACTAAAAACTAAAACAATATTATTCTATACACATATTTTTTCTTTCAGTCCATTGTCATTACCTATATTTTCCATTATTATTTCACTTTTTTTTTCATTTAATTAAAACGGACCATGCACCTATTGTTTTTAAAACCTTCATAAATTATGTGTGCAGGTTGCACAGCATTATTGACTTCATCAAAAACACTCTCTGACATATCATTAAACCGCGTAGGCAGAAATGTCTTAAAGTTTTCACATACACAAAGTACACGATCACCATATGATGTTTTCAATTTCCGAAACTTGATAATGCGGAATGGAATATGCGTTGGCAATTCGCTGAGCTTCTTTGTCTCTAAGCCACATGCTTGACCCACAGCATTCAAAACATTCATTGTAGGAGTCTATAAACAAAAGAAAAGCATATCTATTACACTCTAAAACAGCTTTAATAATATTGTGCAATTAGGGATTTTGCACTATGCATTGCTAATAAATTATACTACTTATGCAAGAAATGCCCTAACTGTAGCAGATACTGCTTTTCTGCATATAGCACAAGTGTTGAGTTCTAATGCACACTTGACACAGGCTATCATGTGTCCACAAGGCAAAAATACAACACCTAGTTCATCTTGATAACAAATTTTACATAATTGTTGGTCACACTTTTGTATCTGTTCGTGAGACAAGTCTTTTTTTTCAGCCTCATGTATTTGCTCCGCGTGTTCTAACTCTAAAGGCACTTTTATGTCTTGTGCTGCAATCACGTTTTCTTTACGAATAGTGTTCACAAATTCCTGACCTTTAAGCAACACCATGTATTTACAGTTAGCTAACCAACGAGCGTGTTGCACAAAAGGGTCATCAGTCATTTGCCAATCCTTTAAAGCAAATCCACAATAAAAACATATTGTTTTATCCCCTTCACCAGTATAAAAAAAATCCAGCTTCACTTAGCTGTTTTGTAAGGTGTTTTAATATTAATGGCCAAACATTTTTATAAGATTCTAAACGTTTTTCAACAGAGCTGTACTCTGGGTGTGCTAGTGCTTTAGTCTTGCAAACTCCCAATTTTTCAAAAGCACATGCCAATTCAACACTGTCTATGGCATATGGACCACATATATCGACACTACCGTTGTTGGCTGGTAATACATAATTATTATTATTATTATTTATTTGTGATTCAGCAAAGTAAGTAGCGGCCAATGGTCTTGTGGTTCGGTAAAATGGATACACGGGTATGTTACCCACTTGTTTTCCAAGCATGTAAGGACAACAAGGAGACCATCGCAAATGGTCTCTAAAGGGATCATCCCCTTCTTCCCAGTGAGAAAGTTCAATACGACAAAACACACAGCGCACCACATCTTCTCGGTTCAAGTAAAAAAAAAAGTCTTTTGCAAGTTCATGTGTCGACAAAAAGCCTACAGGCCAGGATTCAAATGTTAACCAACGATCATGTTCTGATTTTAAATTTAACCCACGTGGTAAACCAACTTGTTTCTTGTTGTATTTGGTACTAACGCCATGTGTTATAATAAACCTTCTTCTTATTGTAAGTTATTAACGTTGCACAGAGTACTATAAAGCACAATGTATGCTTGTTTACTGTCTGTTCATTACGTTAATGGCGCATGACGACACCTAAAAGCAAACAAAATAACCAATCACTCAATCAATCAATCAATCAATCAATCAATCAATCAATCAATACTTGTAAATAAAACTTTAACGTTAATTGGCATTCATATATCAAAACACCATAAAAATTATAATAAACTGTATGTCGGCACTAACAGTAACCCATGTACTTATTTTCTTTTTATAAAGCTGCAGTCATTTACATTCCCCTTTAACCAATACATAAACAAAAATAATAATGTCATGTCATTTTTTTCAGATTATCATGTTCAAACCTGTGAATATTCGTTGAGTTCATAGAGTACAAAGTTCCTAATTTTTCTACTAGAAAGCGCTATAGAGTTTAAGGATATTAGATATCTAACATCTAACCTCCTTGACTTTCATAGTCAAGGAACAACTAAATTCGACATTCAAGCTACCCTGTGTGTGTCAAATAACAAAGCTTGCACCCGGCACCCGAGGCCATACGATATTAATATTATTATTAATATTACCGTATATTATTATTATTATTATTATTATTATTATTATTATTATTATTATTATTATTATAGAGAACGACATGTCAGTTAAATTAAAATTTTCGTTTTTTACAAAATCCAATATGGCCTTTTACTTTCCCGGTAAACAACCAATATGGTCTTGTACCGGTTGCCAATACATAGTCGTTAATCAAGAAAGCAATCATCGTCCTAGTCATGTACAGGTAATGAATTTTCTGTCTACGAGTTTTCAGTAGTGGTAAAATGGAATAGCATTTTATGTTAGGCTTACCTGAGATTAAATAGTTCACTGCCTGGAAACAATGGTTGCACTTTACTGCGTCTCGGGTTTTCAGCGACTGCTACGGCGGTAAGGCTTTTCTTCTCAAGTTTCTAAAAATAAATAAAATAATCCGTTATAAATACCTAATTCAGGTTAATACATGCATTTCATAAAATAAAATATGAAACAAAAAATTAAACAAGTTAGTTTAAAAAAATAATCCCACCTTCACTTGCAGTGGCTTGTTGCTGTTTCCTTCTAGTGGGCTCAAAAGTAAACTGGTTTCTTGTATCTCAGACATGTAAGGTATACC
The DNA here is from genome assembly GCA_946902985.2 of Meconema thalassinum. Classification (NCBI taxonomy): domain Eukaryota; kingdom Metazoa; phylum Arthropoda; class Insecta; order Orthoptera; family Tettigoniidae; genus Meconema; species Meconema thalassinum. The sequence continues at coordinate 590,361,496 of OX336389.2, read as the reverse complement.
GGTTATCTGCAAACAAATAAAAAATAAATTAAAAAATCAATAATTACCTAATCAATAACTACAAATATAAGGTTCATTAGCATGACATTATTAAAATAATCATTCATAGGTACTTACCAAAAAATAAAAGGATTTTTCTTCCACAGCTCTACTCTATACGTCCGTGTGCTAAAATGGCATGTGCATGACTAACGCAATCGTTATCAGTTAGCCTAGCAACAGAAAAAGTTGTATTTTCTCAGCGTTTTGACCTTGAATGGTTCTCTGTCTCTCTCTCGCACGTGTTCCCACGCCTCGTCACATTCCTCAATCTGAATAAAATTCGTATACCTTATACTAGTTTTATATTTTTAATAAAGAACCAAAATGGTTGCCTCTTATACATCGGTAGTATCGCTGTCTATGACCCAAAATGGCGGTTTCTTTCTCTGTTAAATCGCCAGATCTGCTAGCCACCACGAGGCAAGTAAGCTGATATCACACTTCCTGCTGACGTAGACATTCCTGCCTCGTCAGCACCAGCAACAGCTCTCACGAGACCTCTGGCTAGGTACAATATTCAGTCTCCAGTGAGCTGGACTGTGTGCGTGTTAGCATTCAAAACATGTGTGTGTGTCTTATTATTATTATTATTATTATTATTAAACATTTTACTGTAATAATAATTACTAGCAAGCGGCCATCCTCAATACATGATCATGTTAACCACATACTTTCAGCCAAAAACACATGACTTTACCCAGTTCAATATTTAGTTTATAACATTTCAGGCCAATGACCTTACCGTTTTGTCTCTTTGCGTACATGCACATGACTTGGTCGAGAAAATGTTATAGGTTTCCATATTCTAAAACCATTTACTGTGCCAGACATCAGTCTAGCTTATTACCGTTTACTAGCATGCTAAAGATCCCCTTCAGGGGTAAACAAAATCCTAGCACGCTTAACACATTTTCAAATATTCGCCTCCATCCGTCATAGGAAATGTCACAAAACCAACCGTCATAAGCTGCCCCCGCCATCCCACCAAAATAGCTATTCATTTCTTCCGGGCACGGTCACCAAGATCGCCAACGTCTAAGAATCACTTGGTCATATCCTACAACCGTCTGTTGTGTCAGAGAGCGATCTCGCTCATCACCGTTAACTAAACGTTAAAGATCCCCTTCAGGGGTGGGTAGATTATTAGCTTGGGAATAACCTAACCCCCAAGGGAAGATGATGAAGAAAAAGAAGTGGGTTTCGGACTGGAGAAAAAGGATGGAGAAATATGGCGATAGTCCAATAGAAGTTATAATTTTAATTTTAACTATACTCAAAGGCAGCTGCCACTGCAAATCCGCTTTCCGTTACCTAAAGTGGGTAGGGACCTGGGCGAAGCTATCATGAAACGCAGCTGGAACTTGAGCTATTCGCAAGAAAGTTGCTATAGCGTATTCCCTCTCAAGCATAAATATACCTACTATGGGGAAGGGTGGTGGTCTGGCAAGACAAAGAGTTCCATAATTATTGTGTATCTGTTCAAAGGAGTTTGTTTCTAAACGAGTATTTTGAAGAATACAAATAATTTGAATCAGCCTTGATATTTTAGTTCTTGAAATTGTAGAATTTCTAAAGAGCGACCGAATGCTTCCAAGAAGGATATGGATAAAGCAATTATACCATTGGGAATAATTTTGATAAGAGTACCAATAGTTGCATTTAGAAATGACTAAGCTTTTACCCAGCAAGGCGCCGACTAAAAGTTTAGACAGTGAGAAACACTTAAATTTTGAATAACCAACCATAAGTGGTAGAGAGAATCTCCACAAGCAGGAAGCTGGCGTAGCGAGCTATGCTTGCCTTACTGGCCAGTTAGAATTACAGTAAGTATGTAGTTAGTTTTAGTTGTAAGTAGGTAGTTAGTTTGTCTATTAGATATATGTCATAGTTCTATTAGACTGGGGTGTGTGAGTGTGTCTGGTAGCAGTTGCATTGTTTATTAGTTATAGTTCATTGTTTCAGTAGACTGTGATGTGTGAGGGTGCATGTGAGTGTGCCTGGTGACAGGCTGTTTTAGTGGTAGTATTTGTTGTTGGTGGAACTTAAGTTTTTTGTTAGTAGAATTTTGGTATTTAATTGTTAGTACGGTATAAGGTTAGTATTTTTGTTAGTAGAATTGCTCTTTACTTATTCTGAAAGGGAGTAGCAGCCTTTCAGAATACATCAATTCTTTACTAGTCTTATAGACGGTTAAGATATTGATAATATAAGCCAAATAATGGCTACACTGCGTCCTGCTGCACGGCTGAAAGCAACGGGAAACTACAGCCGTAGGCTATTCCCGAGGATATGCACCTCTCTATGCATAATTACATGTGATGAAGGCCTCCTCCCTTGTAAAATTTCAATCCGGAGGTAAACTAGTCCCCCGTTCGGATCTCCGGGTGGGGACTACTCGAGAGGGGGTTAACATCACAGAAGTGACAAAGAGGAAATCTGACATTCTACGGATCGGAGCGTGGAATGTTAGAAGTCTGCTAGGAAGTGGAAGGTTAGAAAACTTAGAAAGGGAAATGGATAGGTTGAGGTTGGATTTGGTTGGGATTAGTGAAATGCGCTGGCAGGAAGAACGGGATTTTTGGTCAGGAGACTATAGGGTCATTAGCACTAAATCAAACAATGGCCAAGCAGGGGTTGGCCTCATATTGAGTAGGAAACTTGGACAGCGGGTGGAATATTATGAGCAATATAGTGAACGGATTATTGTAGCAAAAATCAATACTAAACCTACCTGCACCACAGTGGTACAAGTCTATATGCCTACCAGTCAAGCTGATGATGAGGATGTTGAAAAGGTCTATGAAGAAATAGACGAAATTCTGAGGTATATCAAGGGTGATGGAAATGTTATAGTAATGGGAGATTGGAATGCTGTGGTAGGAAAAGGGAGAGAAGGGAACATAGTAGGAGATTTCGGATTAGGTGAAAGGAATGATCGAGGAAGCAGGCTGGTAGAATTCTGCACCGAGCATGAATTGGTCATAGCTAACACCTTATTCAATAACCACAATAGAAGAATATACACATGGATGAGACCAGGAGATACAGGGCGTTACCAAATCGACTTCATTATGGTCAAGCAGAGGTTTCGAAACCAGATTTTGGATTGTAAAACATATCCTGGTGCTGACATAAACTCTGATCACAATCTGGTTGTAATGAAATGCAGATTAAAGTTGAAGAAACTGAAGAAAAGTCAAAAGTCAAAAAGGTGGGCAATAGACAGACTGAAAGAGAAGGATGTAAACGAAAGATTCAAGAAGAGTATAAAGGAAGGACTAATGAAAAACCCTGAACAAACTTCAATTGCAGACGAATGGGCACTTTTGAAGAATGAAATAACAAAATCCGCAGAAGAAAACATTGGTAGGAAAGAAAGAATAGGTAGAAAACCATGGATCACTCAGGATATACTAGAATTGATGGATGAAAGGCGGAAACACAAGAATCTAAGAGATGAAAAGGGGAAAGCAGAATACAGACGTCTGAGAAATGAGGTTAACAAGAAGTGCAAGGAAGCGAAAGAAGAATGGTTGAAAGAGAAATGAGCAGGTATAGAAAATTGTCTGAAATTAGGAAAAGTAGACACAGCTTATCGAAGGATTAAGGATACTTTTGGGGAAAAGAAGACTAAGTGCTGTAATATTAAGGACACAAATGGAAAGCCTCTAACAGATAGGGAAGAAAAGGTTGAGAGATGGAAAGCTTACATAGAGAGTTTGTATAAGGGAAAGGAGATTGAGAATCATGTAATGGAAAGGGAGGAGGAAATTGATGAGGATGCGAAAGGAGATTTAATATTGAGATCAGAATTTGATAGAGCTTTGGAAGACTTAAGCAGGAACAAAGCACCAGGCATAGATGATATACCGATTGAGTTGCTACGCTGCATAGGAGATGAAGGTCTGATCAGGTTATTCCACTTGGTGTGTAGGATTTATGAGACAGGTGTGGTACCCCCTGATTTCAAGAAGAATGTAATCATCCCTATACCAAAGAAAGTAGGAGCTGACAGATGTGAAGATTACCGTACAATCAGCTTGATTACCCATGCTTCAAAGATCCTGTCTAGAATAATTTACAAGAGGATTGAAAGCCAGATAGAAACGGAGTTGGGTGAAGACCAGTTTGGTTTCAGGAGAAATGTAGGAACAAGGGAAGCTGTACTAAGTCTTAGGCTGATTTTGGAAGGTAGAATAAGGAAAGATAAGAGAACGTTCATGGCTTTTGTAGACTTAGAAAAGGCTTTTGATAACGTTGATTGGACTAAATTGTTTGAAATTTTGAAATCTATTGGAATAAATTACAGGGATAGGAGGGTGATATACAATCTGTACAGAATCCAGACAGCAGTCATTCGAGTTGAAGGACATGAGAGAGAAGCTGGTATTCAGAAAGGTGTAAGGCAAGGCTGCAACTTATCACCCATACTTTTCAATCTTTACATTGAACAAGCAATGAAGGAAATTAGAGAAAAATTTAAAGTGGGAGTGAAGATTCAAGGAGAAATAATTTCAACTCTGAGATTTGCTGATGACATCGTCATCTTGGCCGACAAGCCTGAGGATTTGAATGAGTTTTTGAATGGTATGGACTCCGTCTTACGGAAAGAATTCATGATGAAAATAAATAAATGTAAAACAAAAATACTGGAATGCAGCCGAGATAAATCAGAAACCTCTATGGAGATCAAATTGGCAGGTGAAAAGCTGAAGGAAGTAGGAGACTTCTGTTACTTAGGAAGCAGAATAACCAGTGATGGACGAAGCAAAGAGGATATTAAAAGTAGGTTGGCTCAGGCAAAGAAAGCATTTCTACAAAAAAGGAATCTGCTGACATCGAATATAGATTTAGGTATTAGGAAGTCATTTTTGAAAGCCTTTGTCTGGAGCGAGGCGCTCTTTGGAAGTGAAACTTGGACTATTGGTGAAGCAGAAAAGACGAGAATTGAAGCATTTGAAATGTGGTGTTACAGGAGAATGATGAAGATCAGATGGGTAGATAGGGTTACAAACAAAGAGGTATTAAGACGAGTGGGAGAGGAGAGATGTTTCTGGCGACTGCTAATGAAGAGAAGAGATAGGTTGGTAGGACACATACTAAGACACCCAGGAATAGCAAGCTTAGTTATGGAAGGAAGGGTCGAGGTCAAAAACTGTAGGGGTAGACCAAGGTTAGAATATGTTAAACAGATTGCCTCGGATGTAGGGTGTCGGAGCTATGTAGAGATGAAACGATTAGCTCGGGACAGGGAGGCATGGAGAGCTGCATCAAACCAGTCAAAAGACTGAAGACTCAAACAACAACAACAACAGCTAAGAGAGACTTTAATAAGTTAATAACAAAGAGTTATGCAACAAGTAGTGAAAACCTTATCAATGGATTTATTTTTATTAAAGAGGGCATAAACCTAGGAAGAGTCAGGGAAGACAGGATATTGCCTAACCGTTATTTTAGAGAAATGATAAAGCAAAGAAATAAATCTTAATTTATTTAACAATGTAAAATGAAATAGTTTATGTAACAAATATAAAATTTTGATTTTGTAAACAATTGGGGTCGCAGACCTCCTAAATCATTTAAAGCTTGCGCCAGGCAATTGACAAATCGTTTGGTTTTAAACCTTTTATATGCTTTAAAATCTTCGTAAGATTTTGAAATAGCTAAGATTAATAAATTGGAAATTTTAAGATAATTGACGTAATTAAGGTTAAACAATAAATCGAGTACGAGATGTGTGAACCCCTGGCACAATACAGCCCATGACGGGCTAAGGCCGACCAAGCGACCGCTGCCCAGCCATTTGGCCTGCAAATATTGGGGTGACGCGTGATCAGCGCGTCGGATCCCCTCGGCCGTTAATCTCGGTATTCGTGATCGGGGCGCTGTCTCACTGTCAGACAGCTACTCAATTGTCCTCACGAGGCTGAGTGCACCCCATTCCAACCCTCACGTCAGTTTTAAAATCCCTGACGGAGCCAGGGATCGAACCCGGGGCCTCCGGGTGAGAGGCAGGCGCGCTACCCCGACACCACGGGGCCGGCCTTACAAGATGTGTACTTTAAGGATTTCTAGATAGGTATCTTAGAAATATGAACAAATAACAACTTCGAAAGTAACAACAAAAACAGGAAGAAATGAAATAGAAGTTTCTATAACTTCTTGTATTAATACAGAATTACTTTTATAGATATACAAATAGGGCAGGTCACTTATTGTGAAACCTGAAGAGCAAAATTGAAAGGAAGTTTCTAGAACTCCTATGTGGGTAGGGATCACGAGAAAAATGGGGCAAATTTCCATTTCGTGAAACCTAGAGATAACTCACTTTTGAGTAGAAAGAATTGGATTCCCTCATTAGAAGGGAGAAACAATATACTTTAAGGCGTGTACTAGACACGAAGTTTTACAGACATTAATTCGTTGTACGTGGAGCAAGTAAGGGAGGGCACTTATTGAGAGTGACACCTCATTGAAAAAAGACCTAAATTAACAATTTTATTATTTTAGATTGTTAGTAAAGGGTTTGGGAAAGATCAAATGGGATTGTGGAAGAGTGTTCATGGCCGTATTTATTGTACTCGGACGAGCGCGACGCGGATGAAAAATTGAACAGGCACTGTTTTCACTATAGTCTGTTGATATAGTTGAAAAGTTCACTGTAGTAGCACAAAACGTTTATAGAAAGAAAAGTTATTGCAGTTATGTAAAAGTTGAGTTTTGGCTTGAGAGAATTATGAGTTGTAGTTTCTATAGGCGGCAGTTAAATACGGCAGAAAATTTCCCACGTAGGAAAACAGTTTATCTGGATTAGAAGTTTATCCCACATAAGTTTCTCAGCGAAGAAAGTATTCCCATATCAAGTGGAAAATACATGACAGTGTAACTGGTAGATAGAGTGTAGGTTCTGAAAGGTTCCAGAGCAATGATGACTTGTTTAAATTAGGTAGAGAATCCCACTGCGGAAAACTAGATTATATAGACAGTGGGTATTTTAGAAATATCCCTCGATGTGAGATAGCATCTCAGAAAATCTTTCATTTTGAAAGTTAGACTTGATAGTTCGAGTTTGATCAAGAAGATCTCTAGAAAGCAGTTATTTTATCACATATAGCAATTTTCACTGTCTATAAAATCCAAATAAAAGCATTGAGCCTTTTAAAAGCGATGAGAATGTGGTTAAAACATGAAGTCGGTACTTATCTTTGCTTCATGAAGAAGGCGATGTTGCTGTTGACGGTTGATTCCAAAACACGAACATGGCGTCGAATTTAAAAGTTTGCCTCTAGAGTGAAGAGGCGAGCTTTAGCTAAGCTCCAACTGACTGGTTTGACTTCAGACGCACAAGTGAGGCCAGCTCAACGGAGCGCGGAGCGACCAGGGAAGGGAAAAGAGTGGGGGTAGGAGACAAAAGGAATACATATAAGAATAGCCAACTTTGAAATAATAATTTCTCTTGATGGAATGGTCTTCAAGGCGTTGATAGCAGGCGTCACTAGCGCAGCCTGGTGGGTGAAAAAGTAGACGAAGTTCTCTTGATCACGGAGATGATAGCTGGCGATAGCGACGAGATCTGGTGGCTAGATTGGTAAGGAAGTCCTCTTGTGCAGGGAAAAATTGAGGAACTTCAGAGATTCGCTGCTAGATGATGCTAGGTGGGTCATGGAAGATATATATCTAGAACAGACTTGCAGGTAGTGTAAGAAACATATACCAACAAAGAGAAATCAGGAGATCACTGTTGGTGTTTGCGAAAAAAGGAAGGGATGAACTAAAGCAAAGAGAAGCAAAAGCTTACTCTGTCTTACCGTGTATTCCAAAGAATACACCAAGGGGTAAAAAATCTTAGCATGCTTGTCATATTTCAAAATATTCGCCTTCATTCTTTCGTCATAGGAAAAAATATCGAAAAGCGACCCCTCATTTTGCCATACATCGCCCCGTCGAAATAGCCATTTCCCGTATCCACCATGGCCAGTCATAGCCGCGTTGTAACATACGTCAAGCGCTTCCGGCTCTCTGTCTACAAACACTCTTTTATTAAAAAAATGCATAGTTTTTTTTTGTCCTCGAGACTTGACATTTGTTTTCTTGGTCGAGGAGGTAGGGACCTTTCATTTATGTCAAACAAACTTATTTGTCAACGTGTTAGTTTCCAAAATAGTAAACATTCAAAATGTAAGTGTTTTCAAAAAATCTCAAAATATAAAAAGTTTTATTATAAAAATAAAGGTCATACGGACCATTCGTTTCAACTATGGCATAACATTCTATCATGTTTGGTTTTTAAACTATCGCCTACTTTCGAAAACAAAATTTTTCAAAAAAAAATTGAAAAATATAACGAGTGGTCTATAGGAAAGAGGACGTCAGCTCGAGGCAACGGCACCTCATTTGTTAAATTCCGACCATTCGTTCGCGAATGATCTCCAATGTTCGCGATAAAGTAGGCTATCATTTTTTCCCTCCTACACCCTTGAAACTTGCTGCCACCCTAGATGGCATGCCCACCTTTCATTAACGTCAAACAAACTTTTTTCCAAAATTCACCGTTTCCAAAATAGCGCCAACCCAAAAAACAATAATTTTCAAAAAAAAACATATCACACATTCTTAGCCAAGATGACGTCACCCCGTTTCTAAACAACACATCGTTCTAGCCTTACAAGCTCATTAAATATCACCAAAATGACAAAAACGCACGTTTACCTCAAATTGCGTTTCCAAATTTCACCCATTTAAAAAAATAACCTCACCATCAAATAGAGCGGAAAAAAACCATCTAATCGACCCCTCACTCGACCCTAGTCCTCCCCCACCACCAACTTTTTCCAAGATAGCCATACGTATTCAAGTACACGCGCGATTATGGGTAGAACTCTCTGTACCCCACTACTGCATAGTTTTAGTCCTAGAGACTTGAATTTTATTTTGTGGGTAGAGGGGGTCAGGGCCATTCATTTACGTCACACAATTTTTTTTGTAAACTCTTTAGTTTCCAAAATATAAAAATTTCAAAACGTAAGTGTTTTCAAAAAATCTCAAAAAATAAAAAAGTTTTATTAGACCATTCGTTTCAACTATGGCAAGACGTTCTATCATGTTTGGTTTTCAAACTATCACCTACTTTCAAAAACAAAATTTTTCAAAAATATGACGAGTTGTCCATAGGAAAGAGGACGTCAGCTCGAGTCTAACGACACCTCATTTGTCAAAATCGGACCATGCGTTCGAGAGATATTAATTATTTTAACATGTACAGTCGGGTACAAATAAAATGGGTGAAGCAGAATCGGCATTCTGTTGTCACAGCTTCGAATCATAATTAGAACCAGAAATCGTTGCTATTCACGGTACGCAAGTATAATAACGTCGCTGGTTAAAAAGGCAGTTTTTTCGAAATATGCAACGCATACATTACGCTGATTTCCATCAGCACACACTACAGCAGTCACCAGTCATGAACGTGATAGATTACGTTTTAACAAATTCTACGGATGATTGCCACTGCATCATGAAACAATAAAGCACTGCATTAACACTAGAGATCAAAGAATAGAAATAAACATTCCGAACGAATGTAAATAAACGGTCCAACATTTAAATACAATTGATACGTACAGAATCGATAGAATTTGCTTGTATCGATACTATCGATAGACCTGAATCGTAGAGTATCGATCATCACGCATCCGGCGTTTATCAATACGCTGCCGAAGTCAACGTCACTTCCGCTCCGTTGCTAAGCAACTGGAGCAATACAACATGGCTCCCTTGTAGCTTGCTTCAGTCATTGAGCCGTCATTATTCCCTATTTGTATCGTATAAAACTGTACATGCATGGATGTCCAGAGGCAAGAAAGCATAGAAAAGCATATTTTCCACAGTAATTTAACATAGTTGTCCAGTAAAGTTGTAAAATATTGCGTACGAGATGCACATTAAGTCTTAGAACATAAGTCGTAGAGATGTGGCCTACAATATTTACCTTATATTAAGTGAAAACATGAAAATATAACATTTCTGGATATTGTGAATCACGTCCCGTATGAATGACCAATACTACGGAAAATAAAGTACCGTAGGCCCTACCAGTAAGTGACGAATAAAATGAACTTAAGGTCTATCAATGCATAAGGGAACAGTTTAAAATATTTGGATGAGAGTTTAGGCCAAATCTCATCAAGAGCTATAGAAGAAACAAAGACTGCATTTCAATACAATTTGTGTGTTTACCACAACGCCGCGTTTGTTTGAAAACGAATCAAATTAACAAAGCCTAACCTGTGTGCTCACTAACAGGTTAGAGAAGTCTAAAATTAAGGCCTATCGTTCTACCTCATTCTAAATAATGGGGCACATTTTCCTACCCTAGCTCTAAACACAGGGCCTAAGGTCACTAAAACTGACATGAAAATATCTGAGGCTCTCACCCAATAAGTACACCAAGCTGATGACCACATTATCACACTGATTATTGTTACACATTAGCTGGTGTGCCACAAAAGAGCTAAATAGAATTGGTTGGTAGGCCTATATAGAGATTTAGAACAAAAAAAAATAGCTACCCTGCATCTTCACGAGCAATCCTAGCGAACATTCACACAATATGTCATGGACAGTCAGAGTGGTACAAGTAGCCTACTTGGTATGAAGTGGGCAAAGAGTTGATGTAGGGAAATGCTAGTCCCGGTACCATAACAATGATCCATGTGCTATGGTACTTGATGGCTCACACAGTTTCCAGTTACCAAATTGAATAGGAGTTTTTAGGAGCAACTTCAAACCTTAACAGTAAGCGGCTGTATTCTGGCGTTAGATTTTACTCTCTTCAACACCTTATTATACATTAGTAAAATGCATCACATAAAGTAATTGATGCATACATGTATGGTACACTCAAGTTAGTACAGCTTGATCAGTGATTGGCCACTTGTAGGGGAGGAGGGGGATTACTTTTCCACTCTTCCACAAGGCTGGAAATTGGTCTGCATAAATATGTTCCAATCCAAACAATGAGAATGAGGGTGTTGGTTCTTATGGTACTGAATAGTGGGTAAAAGATAATTAGGTTATTAGCCCATGCAGTAAGGAAATAAAAAAAAATGGACAATGATATAGAAATTTACACCATTCTTGGTGTAAAATATGTTCATTACTTATCACAAGCCTCCAATTTAACTAGGTAGCTAACTCACTGTAAAAGTACCACTACAGTGTGATGACAGACTTACTAATGCAGAGGTAGCCATACATACCTTAGGTTTGAGTTAAGAAATGAATTTAATGAGGTAGCCTATGTGATAAAATGACCTTTTCCAACTACAATTAAACTCAGCTGCTCAATAACAACAACAAAAAAGGCCTATTGTGAGGGGAGAAAAACACATCCACGCTTCTGCAGGAGCATGTAAGTTGAATCGCAGGGGAGTAGCCTACTTCCCAATAATATACCAGTACCGTACTTCCTGATATCTATTAAAGATGTTGGGTATAAACATTGCAGTTAAATATTAAGGCTCGATATTTTGAATAGTATTATAGTTTTATTATAACTCATAATAACTTAAATGTACAATACTGTAGCACTCCATATATTTATTGAACTAGCCTAATTTTACTGTCCAATGTTTGAAAAATTGTCCAGATGAGTACCGGTAACGCACAAGAAACTAAAAACACACCTAGGTTATTATATTTTTACTTTTATTGATAACTTTATAGCACCACTGACTTCACAAATACTTCATGCTGAAACGATTAAAACATTTTCTAACAATATTGACATAATGCCATGGTAGCCTGGTTCGCCACTATCCTCATCACCTCATTTCTTGACACCACTGACTTCTTCACCGAAACGTCCCTGACAATCACAACAAGACTTGTCACTCCATCACTTCAGAAATAAGCAGTATTCATTGGCTTGAATAATGTCACTATACAGTATTGTAACTTTGTAGCAGGGTGTAGGCCTACATGATAATTATTTTCTGAAAGTGCAAAAAATAAAATATTTAGGCAGAAATTTTCAGTCTAGGATAGGCCTAATTGTTATTTGGAAACACAATTCACTGCTTAAATAAATTAAGTGAAATCACCACTCAGAAAAGTTGTAGGATGAAATTTATTGGTGTTAGTGAATCAGCTGTAAGGTTATGTAGGTTGTCGTTTATAAAACATATAGTACAAACCATATTTAATTACAACTACACTCCCCACATGAACCAAAAACCTCTTTATGCGACATATATGTGATAAATATCTCTCTATATTAGATATACTCTATCCACTAAATGATAAATATTTATAATTTGTAGTACCCGCCATGCAATTCTTGCCTCAGGAGTGAGGTCAACTTTATTCATACTATGTCGCAAAATTCTCGTACTTTATCCATAAAATTTCACTTCTATTTTGTAGCTCCAAAACTGTAGATGATCTTCACAGGAGGCGTTTGCCTAATTTCATGCGTATTACACATGTTTATCCACAAAATTCAAGACGCTGCGCAGCCGTAATGCAGCTTCCTATGTATAAAAAACCTACCAACCAGTTGTTTGGGTCCAATGTGGTGGCGCCCGTACGGTTGCTAGGCGCGTCACTTCGGCAGCGTATTGTATGTATGTATGTATGTATGTATGTATGTCTACCCAATATTCCCGTTATTCCAACGGGGTCGGGAATGAGATGAGATTGAAATATTTGTGGCGATGGTTCTTACGGCCGGATGCCAACCTCATGAGAGATGAAATGAATGATGGTGAATGAAACTGGGCAAAGATGTGGAAGGAAGCGGCCGTGTCCTGTCAGAAGGTACCGTCCTAGCATTTGCCTTGAGTTGAAAATGGGGAAACCATGGAAAACCATTTCAAGGACGGCCGACGGTGGGGCTCGATTCCACGCGTCTATCGAGTCAGCAGAGAGCTTGGCCCCATGACGCAACGCTGCGCTTTATTAGTGAGCGTAGCCATCACTGTCGGTCCGGCGTTTCTCAAATAATAGAAAGAAAACAAGACATTCTCCTTACATTCCCATGATCAGAAACGGTCATATTACTTACAAAATACCCTTAGCCTCACCAAACACATTTCTCAAATTGGCACACAAACAATTGTGTGGCAAGCACTAATGAGTGTGCCGAGTGCATTATGCCAAGTCGGCCGTCAGAACTCCCGAGCTCCACACTGTGAGGTAATGCATTATGAATAGGAGAAGAGGAGTTAGGTCGAATTCTCAGAAATATAATGGTCCACACCGGCAGAGATATAATGCGAACACTGTACAATATTGGTCTTGTAATGCATTTTTTCCACCCTTCCGGAACGTCATCTGGACTGCCTTCTTGGTATTGATTGTAAAGTTATTTTCCATTGCCTAATCCGAGACTATCGATCGCATCCTGGACATCTTTCAGGATTGGTCCTCCAATGACAAGATATTAAGTGACTATGGAGAAAACCAGACTGTTAGGCACATGCTCCAGTGTCGACTGTGCCCAGCTTCCTGCACAGAGGAGGATTTACATCAAACTTCAGACAATGCACTTAAAGTAGCCAAATTTTCGTGTACTTTTGGTTAATGTTTGTAAATGTTTGTGACTGTGTATACATATATGTATGTGCATTTAATTATTGTACAGTTTTGTATGTTCCTGACACGAGAATAATAATAATAAATTTAATTATGACTGTGCATCTGATGCTTTTCTCAAAATGAAATTGTTGGGTAGATTATTAGCTTGGGAATATCCTGACACCCAAGGGAAGATGATGAAGAAAAGGAAGTGGGTTTCGGATTGGAGAAAAGGGATGGAGAAATAGGAGGAGAGTCTGACATAAGTTATTACTTTAACTTTAAGTACACTCAAAGTCAGCTGCCACTGTAAATCCGCTGTCCGATACCTAAAGTGGGTAGGGACCTGGGCGAAGCTAACAGGAAACGCAGCTGGAACTTGGGCTATACGCAAGCTGCTATAGCGTATTCCCTCTCAAGCATAAATTTACCTACTATGGGGAAGGGTGGTGGTCTGGCAAGACAAAGAGTAACAGATTTACTGTGTATCCGTTCAAAGGAGTTTGTTTTTAAACAAGTAATTTGAAGAATGCAAATAATTTGAATCAGCTGTGATATTTTAGTTCTTGAAATTGCAGAATTTTTCAAGAGCGACCGAATGTTTCCAAGAAGGATAGGGATAAAGCAATTATACCATTGGGAATAATTTTGGTAAGAGCACCAATAGTCGCATTTAGTAATGACTAAGCTTTTACCCAGCAAAGCGCCGACTAAAAGTTTAGACAATGAGAAACACTTAAATTTTGAAAAAACAACCATAAGTTGTAGAGAGAATCTCAACAAGCAGGAAGCTGGCGTAGCGAGCTATGCTTGCCTTACTGGCCAGTTAGAATTAGCTATCAAAGCTAAGAGAGACTTTAATAAGTTAATAACTAAGAGTTCTTGCTCAAATGCAACAAGTAGTGCAAACCTTATCAATGGATTTATTTTTATTAAAGAGGGCATAAACCTAGGAAGAGTCAGGGAAGACAGGATCTTGGCTAACCGTTATTTCAGAGAAATGATAAAGCAAAAGGAAGAATTCAAATTTATTTAACAATGCAAAAAGGTGTAATGAATTTAAGACATATATAATTTGAGTTTACAAACAATTGGGGTCGCAGACCTCCGAAATCATTTAAATCTTGCGCCGGGCAATTGATAATTATTTGGTTTTAAACCTTTTATATGAGCTAAAATCTTCGTAAGATTTTGAAATGGTGCTAAGATTAATAAATAGAAAATTTTAATATAATTAACGTAATTAAGGTTGAACAATAAATCAAGTACAAGATATGTACTTTAAGGATTTCTAGATAGGTATCTTAGAAATATGAAGAAATAACAACTTCGATCGTAACAACAACAAAAAACAGGAAGAAATGAAATAGAAGTTTCTATAACTTCTTGTATTAATAAAGAACTACGTTTAGAGTTTATACAAATAGGGCAGGTCACTTATTGTGAAACCTGAAGAGAAAAATTGAACGAAAGTTATTAGAACTTCTATGTTTAAACAGGATCACGAGGAAAGAATGGGGCAAGTTACCCTTTCGTGAAACCTGGATATAACTCACTTTTGAGTAGAAAGAATTGGGTTCCCTAATTAGAGGGGAAAAACAATATACTTTAAGGCGTGTACTAGACACGAAGTTTTACAGACATTAATTCGTTGTACGTGGAGCAAGTAAGGGAGGGCACTTATTGAGAGTGACACCTCATTGAAAAAAGACCTAAATTTGCAATTTGATTACTCTAGTTTGTTAGTAAAGGGTTTGGGAAAGATCAAAGGGGATTGTGGAAGAGTGTTCATGGCCGTATTTATTGTACTCGGACGAGCGCGACGCGGATGAAAAAGTTGAACAAGCACTGTTTTCACTATAGTCTGTTGATATGGTTGAAAAGTTCACTGTAGTAGCACAAAAAATTTATGGCAAGGGAAGTTATTGCGATGGTGGAAAACAACTAGTTACACTAGATTTGCGAGAGTCTATTGCTTGAAAAACTTGTAGGTTATAGTTGAATGCAGCAGAAAAATTCCAACGGAGGAAGAAAAATTAGGTATTGATTAGCAGTTCATAAGCAAGATTCCTTAGTTTGAAAAAGTATTCCCACATGTGAGTGGAAAGTACTAGAAAGTTTAACTTGTAGATGAATTGTTTGGCATGGAAAATTCCAGAACATTCATGACTGAAGAATAGGGCAAAAATTAGTCCAGCGATGGAACGAGCTGAGTATTCTATAGACAGTGGGTAATTCAAAGGTGTCCCACGTTGTGAGAAAAAATCTCAGTTAATAAGCATAAGAAATGCTGCTTCATGTTAAAGTTAGCTTAGATAGACAAAAGCTCAACATAGAAAATCCCGCGAAGGATGATTATTGCCCCACATTAGAAATCTCACACTGCCTATAAAATGGTGATTAAAAGCATGTAGCTATTTAAAATCCACTAAAATAAGGTGAAGAACGTCGAAATAGTACTTAGCTCATTTCTGATGAACGGCGATTCATTGCTGACCGTTAGTTACGATCTGGACATGGCGTCCAATTTGAAAGTTTGTCTCTCGAGGTGAGGAGACGAGCTCTAGTTGAGCTCCAACTGACTGGTTTGACTTCAGACGCACAAGTGAGGCCAGCTCAACGGAGCGCGGAGAGACCAGGGAAGGGAAAAGAGTGGGGGTAGGACACAAAAGGAATACACATAAGAATAACCAACATAGTAACACTAAATTCTTTTGATGAAATGGTCTTCAAACAGTTGATAGCAGGCGTCACTAGCGAACCCTGGTGGATGAAAAATTAGACGAAGTCCTCTTGATCACATAGATGATGGCTGGCGATAGCGACGAGATCTGGTGGCCAGATTGGTAAGGAAGTCCTCTTGTACCAGGGAAAATTGAGGAACTTCAGAGATTCGCTGCTAGATGACGCTAGGTGGGTCATGGAAAATATATATCTAGAACAGACTTACAGGTAGTGTAAGAAAAATACACCAGCAAAGAGAAATCAGGAGATCACTATTGGTGTTTGAGAAAAAGGAAGGGATGAACTAAAGCAAAGAGAAGCAAAAGCTTACTCTGTCTTACCGTGTATTCCAAGGAATACACCAAGCTGGGAGGGCCAAACACCAACAGAGAACAAAAGACATGAAATTAAGAACTTGAAGGTAAAGGAGCAATCAAAGACAGTGGTCTTATAATATACCCATTAGTGGTCAAGATCTTGGCTACCCTAACTCTCCCATCCCTTCCAGGGTAACACTCGGTCACTCTACCAGAAATCCAGACCAAGGGAGGAGAAACGTCCCTAACCAGGACCAAGTACCCCACCTTAATGTCGGGATTAGAAAGAAACCACTTCTGTCTCCATTTCAAGGAAGTTAAGTATTCCAAATTCCCCCGCTTCCAGAAAGAATTACGGAGGGCTTCAAGTTTACGCCAAACAATAGGTAAATTAGAATCTCTGTAAGAGTTGGGAAGGGGAGGAGGGACAGAAAGAGAAGTGCCTATAAGGAAGTGACCAGGTGTGAGTGGAAGCAGGTCATCAGGGTCGTTGGAAAGTGGAGTTAAAGGGCGAGAATTAACAACATCTTCAATCAGAACAGACAGCGAATTAAATTCTTCATAAGTCAGAATGCGATTACCTAAACCCTTTCTTAGATGACGTTTAGTGAGTTTTACGCAGGATTCCCACCTACCACCGTGATGAGGGGCGTAGGGAGGTATAAAACGCCATTTGAAACCCTTTGAGTAGGAAAAATTAGAAATCTGGTCCATGGCAGGAGAAGATGTGAGAGCTTCCTTCCACAAGGAAGCTGCACCTTGAAAAGTGGAAGCGTTATCAGAGAACATCTCCAAAGGAACACCACGCCTAGCAGCGAAGCGAGAGACAGATGATAAAAAGTAAGAATTAGAGGCATTCGTTACTAGTTCCAAATGGATCGCGCCAGTAACCATGCAAACAAAGAGAGAAACATAGAGTTTACCCAACAATTTGCGTTTAGCTTCAGGGGAATTGCGTTGATATTGGAACGGACCCATATAGTCCACACCAGTTAGAGCAAATGGACGTATAGGAGAAGAGTGAAAAGAGGGCAGATCGCTCATTAATTGAGTATTGACTTTAGGTTTAGCTTTGAAGCAAGGAATGCATTTGTGAATTACAAAGGAAACTTCATGAATTCCATTTATAATCCAGTACTTTTCCCTTAAGAGGCAAAGCAGTGTGCGTGTACCTACATGCAGATTACGATAATGAAAGTCACGTATAATTAAAGAAGTTACGTGATGTTTAGAAGGCAAAATAACAGGATGCTTTTTGTCCTCAGAAAGCAAAGATTGCGAGAGCCTACCACCTACCCTGAGTAACCTATTGTCATCAAGGAACGGGGCTAAGGCACGAAGACGACTGGATTTGGGAAGATCCTTTTTAGAAGAAAGTAAAGACAATTCAGAAGAAAAGGCTTCTTGCTGTGTTAGTTGCAAAACCTTAATGGTATCGAGATTCAATTCATGATTGGTAAGGTGTGGTTTGGGGAGAAGAGGTTGGTCAACCACAAGATATTTCCATCTGAGAAGATAGGCAACAATTCGAATTAATTTGTGAAAGAAAGAATAGCGGGACAAGAAGGGATGAGAAACGTTGGAAACAAGACACGAAGCAGTAGATTTAGATACTTTAACGTCAGGCAAGTGGAGTTTGTAACTGGAGGTTTAGAAGGCCAACAAGAAGAGTCTTCGATTAACCACGAGGGCCCATGCCAGTACAACTGAGAAGTTGCCAATTGAGAGGGTGAACATCCACGAGAAATGATGTCGGTGGGGTTGTCAGCGCTGGGCACATGCCTCCATTGACATCCCGAAGAGAGGGTTTGAATTTTGGAAACCCTGTTTGCAACAAAATTTTGCCAATGAGCGGGGTTTTTGGCAATCCAAGAAAGGGTGATCATGGAATCGCTCCAGAGATAGATTTGCGAAAATTCGACCTTTAAGACTTCCCGTAATTTCTTAACAAGTTCTGCGGCCATGAGTGCAGAACACAATTCAAGCCTAGGCAAAGTGATAGTTTTAAGAGGAGCCACCTTCGATTTGGCACAAACAAGGTTGGAAACTGAAGATTCATTTAACGAACTGCAATAAACCAAATATGCACAGCAACCGTAAGCTTTTTCGGAACTGTCTGCAAACACATGAAGGAAAAAAGATGTATTAGGATGAGAGTTAATTACATTCCTGGGAATTTTAATAAGGGAAAGATCAAGCAAATTGCTGCGAAAAGAGTGCCATCTGTTAAGAAAAGAAAGGGGAACAGTTTCGTACAATTCACATTTGAGAGACCATAGCTCTTGCATGAAAAGTTTGGCTATAACAATAACCGGAGCAAGAAATTGAAGCGGATCAAAAAATTTTGCGATTTCAGAGAGAATTTGCCTTTTTGTGTTAGGGAGCTCTTCGGTAAGCGAAACTTTATAGATGAGTGTGTCAGTGCTAGTGCACCAATGAACTCCAAGGGTTTTTATGGATTCGGAATCTCCACAAATTTCAACAGAGGAGGGGTCTACATCTTCAATAGGAAACTGGGCGAGAAACTCATGGGAGTTGGAATTCCACTTATGAAGTGGGAATCCTCCATTCTTTAGCAATGCCTTAAGTTCTAGTGACACGAAAGAAGCTTCTTCCAGAGTGGGGAAGGACTGCAAGTAATCGTCAACAGTGCTTCGGAAGCTTTAGAATCAAATAAGTGACCATCTAGAGAGGCTAACATGTGTAAGGAGCGAATAGCAAGGAAAGCGGATGGTTTTACGCCATAAGTGACCGTCTTTAAGCGAAATATCTTAATGGGCTTTCTGATTTCATCGCGCCACAAGATTCTTTGGAGATCTTGTTTTTCAGGCTGAATTAAAATTTGACGGTACATCTGTTTGATGTCCGCTATAACAGCTATGGGAAATAATCGAAAGTTTAAGAGTATAGCAGATAAATCTGACTGAATAGCGGGACCAGAGTAAAGAGTATCGTTAAGACTGTTGCCATTAACGTCAGGGGATGAACCATTGAAAACGACTCGGATTGTATCCTTTACAAGAGGGTTTTTCCACACGGGATGATGATTTAAGAAAACCATTTCAATTGGGGGGTGCAATTCGTCATCAGATTTGCTGACAACTTCCATATGATCCAAGCTTTCATACTCATCCATGAAATCAGTGTACTGTTGTTTAACAAGAATTTCTTTCTTGAATTTGCTCTCGATGGCAAAGAGAGCTTTTCGAGCTTTGGGTTGAGAATTAATAAGTTTGGGGGGATTGAGTAATCTTGGCATCTGAACAATGAACCGGCCTTCAGGAGAACGAGTGGTAGTGTTCAGGAAAAGTTGCTCATAGAAGAGGTTACGTTAGGAGAATCAACGCTTTCGAGCCTCCAGAACTGTTCCAAATCAGTATTAGCAAAATAACATTGAGATACGGGTTGGGGAAAATAATGAGGAAGTTGACCGGTAACGATCCATCCAAAATTAGTGTCTCTGGCAACCACGTTTGAGGATAACTTACGAACCTGTTTACGAAGGCAATTCCAGAAAACATTGGCACTGAAGAGTATGTAAATGGGGCTTTGTACATTGAACAGAGGGTCAGCTAACTTTAAATGCGAGGGAATATTTAAACCTGAAATATCGACGGAGTGACTTGGAGTGTTCTCTCCGATACTGTTGAGGATGAGGCAATTAAGTTTTAGAAAATTATTTCTGTGACAAGTGTCTCTTAGGGTTAGCTTTGAAAACTGTAAAGCTTGCGATTTTGAGCTGTTAATGACTGATACATTGATAGAAGTGGGGTTTACAGGTAGGCCTAATTTTCTAATCAAAGAATTAGACACAAAATCATGAGTGGCCGCTGAATCAAGAAGACCGCGAGCACTGACCCAGTTGCCGAATTTGTCTTGGACTTCGACTTGAACAGTGGATAAGAATACTTGAGCACTACGCAAAGACTTAGCGTTTTGAATGTAAGAAGACGCACTAGGATTGCTGGTATTATCATTTTCCTGAGAAGTAGATGCTGCTGATGACCTCGATTGATCATGACGATGCAATAAATTGTGGTGCGGTTTTTCACAGTGGTAACAAAGTCTTGAAGACTTACAATTAGAAGCAGAATGCTTGGGTGCTAGGCAGTTAAAGCAATGTTTATTCTGAGAAACTAATTTTCTTCTGTCGTCGACTGACAGTTCTTTAAAAGATTTACACAGATACAAGGCGTGGGAATCCTTGCAAAGTATGCACTTTAATGGCTCATTTAAACTTTTACGGGGTTCGCTCTGAGTGTTTAAAGCGAGAGAACTAGCAATACGGCGTTCACTAGACCTAGTTGAGTAACCAGTGGAGTTTGACTTTAGTTTAGACGAGCTGGACCCAGGTTTTTGGGTACTAGACGCTACGTGTTCGGTTTTAGATTTAAGAGACAGTAATTTAAGTTTAGAGCTAGGAGAAGAGGGTTCACTTTGATTAGCTAATGCAGTTAAGAGTTGGCATCTAGCATTTATGAAAGTGACTAAATGCTCATACGAGTAATTGTCATCTTTGGAAAGTTCCATTTCCCAAGCTTTGAGGGTAGCAACATCGACTTTAGAAACAACTAAATTTATTAGGAAAGTGCCCCAGTGATCAGTGGGTTGATCTAATTGGGATAGAGCTTTAACGTGAAGTTGTGTTGTATCAATGAGGGTACGCAGACTGGTGACGTCATTGTGCTGTGACGCAGGCAAATTGAATAAAGCTTTCATGTGGCGTTGAATACGCAGCCGTAAATTACCGTATCTTTCTTTTAACAAGTTAAAGGCAATGGGGTAGTTTTCGGCACTTAATGGGAGTGCTTCAACTAACTGCAGGGCTTGACCTTGTAGAATAGATCGCAAATAATGAAACTTGTAAATGATTTGAATATCTTCATTATCATGAACTAGGGAATAAAATAGTTCGTGGAAATAATCCCAAGTAGATTCGTCTCCTGAGAAGTGGGGTAAATTAATCTTAGGTAGAATAGGTTTGGGCTTGTGAATGCCCTCACGAGAAGAGGTTTGTTGTTCGTGAAGGGAACCAAGAACAGAACCATCTCTTTTCTGCTCTTCCTCAAGTTTGCGAATTATTTTAAAGGCGGAGGCTATACCGTCATAATATTGATTTTCTACCTCTACTCGATCATCAGTTTGATTGAGCATGCAGGTTTAGATTTCGGTTTGGATAGTACAATAGTTTTCATACGAAAGTTCATAGTCCATTACGCGATGATTTAACAAATCTAATTTCGCTTCTGAGGGATCTAATTCCTTGATGTATTTTCGGAATCGGGTAAGTTGCCCTTTATAAGAAGCTCGTTTGGAAATAAGTTTTTCATCCTTCCCATCCTTATCTTTATCTGGAGGAGCCATGACGAAATAGGTAAAATCAAGTATAACTTACGCAACTGTGGAACCTTGGAAATGCTGTCAGACTGGCAGCAGCAAACACGTTGAAAGAAAGGGACACACCAAAGGAGACAGGAGCGGCCTCTTTCCCCTTCACAGGCTTTTCACGGTGAAGCTATAGCTGAAAAATTCAAAGTAGATATTAATGGTTTGCAAAATATTGTCAAATAAACTTTGACAAATAAAGCCTGATAAGTAAAATGTCATGAATGGACTCTCCCGGGTTTCTGGGACCAAATTTTGGGTAGATTATTAGCTTGGGAATAACCTGACCCCCAAAGGAAGATGTTGAAGAAAAGGAAGTGGGTTTCGGACTGGAGAAAAGGGATGGAGAAATAGGAAGAGAGTCTGACATAAGTTATAACTTCAACTTTAAGTACACTCAAAGGCAGCTGCCACTGTAAATCCGCTTTCCGATGCCTAAAGTGGGTAGGGACCTGGGCGAAGCTAACAGGAAACGCAGCTGGAACTTGGGCTATACGCAAGCAAGCTGCTATAGCGTATTCCCTCTCAAGCATAAATTTACCTACTATGGGGAAGGGTGGTGGTCTGGCAAGACAAAGAGTAACAGATTTACTGTGTATGCGTTCAAATGAGTTTGTTTTTAAACAAGTAATTTGAAGAATGCAAATAATTTGAATCAGCTGTGATATTTTAGTTCTTGAAATTGTAGAATTTTTCAAGAGCGACCGAATGTTTCCAAGAAGGATAGGGATAAAGCAATTATACCCTTGGGAATAATTTTGGTAAGAGCACCAATAGTCGCATTTAGGAATGACTAAGCTTTTACCCAGCAAAGCGCCGACTAAAAGTTTAGACAATGACAAACACTTAAATTTTGAAAAAAAAAAAACCAACCATAAGTTGTAGAGAGAATCTCAACAAGCAGGAAGCTGGCGTAGCGAGCTATGCTTGCCTTACTGGCCAGTAAGAATTAGCCATCAAAGCTAAGAGAGACTTTAATAAGTTAATAACTCAGAGTTCTTGCTCAAATGCAACAAGTAGTGCAAACCTTATCAATGGATTTATTTTTATTAAAGAGGGCATAAACCTAGGAAGAGTCAGGGAAAACAGGATCTTGGCTAACCGTTATTTCAGAGAAATGATAAAGCAAAAGGAAAAATTTAAATTTATTTAACAATGCAAATAGGTGTAATGAATTTAAGACATATATAATTTGAGTTTACGGGGTCGCAGACCTCCAAAATCATTTAAATCTTGCGCCAGGCAATTGATAAATTTTTGGTTTTAAACCTTTTATATGAGCTAAAATCTTCGTAAGATTTTGAAATGGTGCTAAGATTAATAAATAGAAAATTTTAATATAATTAACGTAATTAAGGTTGAACAATAAATCAAGTACAAGATGTGTACTTTAAGGATTTCTAGTGAACCCATATTGATTTGCCGATCAATAAGTCTTCATGATTTTTATTATTATTATTACTTATATCCGGGCAGTGCCTGTTGAAGTGGACAACGGAAGGCAGGTAGTGTGTCGCAACGCTTGCAACAGAGGTGGTGTGATAGTTATTTCTGGGAACGAACGGCTAAGCCAAGTTCAAGGACAAATTCTGACTGAACGCGCATACAATTTGGCGTCATTATGGGCGTGCCAGAGGTGAATTTCCAACTGATACACGATTGAATCAGCGTATCAGAAGAGAGGACGCCTGGACCACGCGGCGAGGTGCGTGCCTTAAAAAAGACGCTGAAAACACGTGTATGAAGAACCGCCGATACGATAGGATTCCGCATGAGTGCATTGAGACGTTTAAATAAAAAGAAGAAGTTTGATACTAGTCCCAAGTCTGTGAGTTTAAAACTACAGATTATTTTCTCAGATTGCCCCCACTCCATTCCATTCTGCCAGTTTCTAATAAATTGATCGGTGATGAGTAGTTTGAGACACAACTTTATCGAGCTCTGTGGAGCGTAGTTCACGCTGGTTTGAGACACAACTTTATCGAGCTCTGAGGAGCATAGTTCACGTCAGTCTGAACGAACATTTTATTGTGCTCTTGGGAGCAGAGTTCATTCCAAGCGGAGGGGAGATCTCTAGTTGAGATAAGCGACTCGGCATAAGTAATTTGTGAGACTGTTAAATGCCAGCTACGTGGCTGACTAAGAGTGTAATATTTTTCTGTAATATTTTTGTGTTATATTTTATGATGTATATGTGCGTGTGAATTAAGCAAATGCTTAGATAGGGCCAGTTCGACGTGGAATAATCGCCCAGGACTCTTGAGTGAAAGTCAGTAGTTCATAGCGATTTTAGCAAGGTAGAATTTAATTTTGAACATTTCTTTTTAAGAAGCCACGCCAAGATGTCTACAGCAAGGTCGATTGGTGGAATGATGTGCTACGCCTCTACCAGAATGTCGACGATGACGGAGTAGATTTCCCGTGGGGAAATGCACTGGGATGGAGGTTGATTTTCTGCAAGCTGGACGGTGATGTACAAACCATTGATTTATTCAATATGTAGCTAGATTAGACGCGGGAATGTGTAAATAATTTTATTCATGGGTTTTTCTTGTGTATTTTAGATTTTGTGCTCTGACACTCTTTTCTTTTAAATGTACGTTGGCACGTGGCCAAAATTTTGTGTGATTGTATATTTTTCTTATGACTCATTATTAGTATGCACGGCGCGTGCATTTGGATTTTATTCATGCGAGTGCTGAATTCGTCGTGGTCGATAAATGGTGCTTAATTCAAATTCATGTTAACTAGGAGAAGGGGGTAAAAGTTGTTAGATGTTTTACGAACAGGTTTTTATTCATACTAGGGTTGCCGAGCGCAACACGTTAAGATGTCACTGTAGAACACCTTAGTTCTTAATTTTTGAGTTTTTTGATATCCCTTTTCAGGTTCTTCAGTCACGGACTAGACTGGGAACGCAAGTCGGTGGAAATATTTATGTCTTTTATTTCAGGTTTCTGTCAAACCCATACGTGTGATTCTGGTGTGTGTATTGTGTCAAGGTGTGTGTATTTGATTCTTCGTGATGAGGGGTAGAATGTGTCTACTGCCCTCAAATTTTGATGGTATTTTATGGAAAGGCAGAGCGCTCTTGGAGGCTACTGTACCTGATTCTTGGATTTCCTTGGGAAATGCTAAGATATTTTTTATTTGACACACACACGTATATTATGTGCTATTGGGAGCACGCTTCTTCGAGACTCGAGCCATTGCTACGGCAGGTCGAGGTATGTTTACACGTGGGTTGACCGATGTGCAGATTCCACCTTGCGTCCGTCTATATCTGACGATTCATCGTTTAGGCAGTCCTGCTGACCGACTGACCCCTGTAAGCTATCTGTAGCAAACCTGTTCTTGTAATGATCTTTGGATCATAATATTAAATTAGGAGTTCGCCATGTCCGTTACGAATTACCGCATATCGTATGACATGAAATATTTGTTTTTATGATGTAAAGGTTGGCTTTGAGCCTAGTGATTTCTGTGACTCATTTCATTTGCTTATATGTTAGATATTTGTTTGTTTTGACACCGTTGGGTGTATTTCATATTTTCATGTAAAAATGGCAAGCGGCCATGTGTGTATTTTTTCTTGATTGGTCACGTGTTGATTTACTTGTGTTGATTTGAAAAGTCCTAATTTTAGGCGTTAGTGTGTATTGCTACGGCAATTCTTTGATTCCAATTTCATGCGGAAATTATGTTGTCTTATTCAGTGTAGGAAGTGTCGGATTAAGTTTAATTTGTGTTTAGTTGGTTCCTCGTGTCTGTCTAGCTCTAAGACAATGTAGATTCGTCCCCTGAAGGTTTAATGGATGGAAACGGATCTCGCATTAAATTGTACACATCGTACCGCATGTAGGAAAGCCGCACACGCACATGTCATTGCAGTAATTTGGGACATTTGGTCCAGATGTTCACGATCTCTCCTGAGATCAGGCCTAGTTTGGCATTTTTATTAATTCAAGAGGGTGTCATTCGGGAACCCTTGTGTTTTTGCTGTAAATAGTGTAAATTTGTTGATCTGTTTATTAAATTCATATTGTTTTAATCCTGGTATTCACTTTTTCCTGTATGTTATTTTGTTATACACACATCAAAAAAAGTTTTGCATCACCTCGGTTCCAAGAGTTCCGGAACCGTTAAATACAAAGGGAATAGAGATCAACACAAACAACATTTCAGCTCGTTTTATTGCTCATGAGACCCACACATTGCATGTTGTACCATCATACAGCTAGACTTTCAGCATTTGTGGTCCAGATTGCAGTACACACCACTACCTCTAATACCCAGTAGCACGTCCTCTTGCATTGATGCATGCCTGTATTCGCCGTGGCATACTATCCACAAGTTCATCAAGACACTGTTGGTCCAAATTGTCCCACTCCTCAACGACAATTCGGCGTAAATCTCTCAGAGTGGTTGGTGGGTCAAGACGTCCATAAACAGCCCTTTTCAACATATCCCAGGCATGTTCGATAGGGTTCATGTCTGGCGAACATGCTGGCCACTGTAGTCGAGCGATGTCGTTATCTTGAAGGAACGCATTCACAAGATGTGCACGATGAGGTCGAGAATTGTCGTCCATGAAGACAAATGCCTCTCCAATATTCTGCCGATATGGTTGCACTATGGGTCGGAGGATGTCATTCAGGTATCGTAAAGCCGTTTCGGAGCCTTCCATGACCACCAGTGGCGTACGTCGGCCCCACATAATGCCACCCCAAAACATCAGGGAACCACCACCTTGCTGCACTCGCTGGACAGTGTGTCTAAGACGTTCAGCCTGACCAGGGTGCCTCCAAACACGTCTCCGACGATTGTCTGGTTGAAGGCATATGCGACACTCATCGGTGAAGAGAACGTGATGCCAATTCCGTGGGGTCCATTCAGCATGTTGTTGGGCCCATCTGTACCGCGCTGCATGGTGTCGGGGTTGCAAAGCTGGACCTCGCCATGGACGTCGGGAGTGAAGTTGCGCATCATGCAGCCTATTGCGCACAGTTTGTGTTGAAACACGACGTCCTGTGGCTGAACGAAACGCATTATTCAACATGGTGGCATTGCTGTCAGGGTTCCTCCGAGCGGCAATCCGTAAGTAGCGGTCATCCACTACAGTAGTAGCCCTTGGGCGGCCTGAGCGAGGCCTGTCATCGACAGTTCCTGTATCTCTGTACCTCCTCCATGTCCGAACAACATCGCTTTGGTTCACTCTGAGACGCCTGGAAACTTCCCTTGTTGAGAGCCCTTCTTGACACAAAGTAACAATGCGGACGCGATCGAACTGCGGTATTGACCTTCTAGGCATGGTAGAACTACAGACAACATGAGCAGCGTACCTTAGTCCTGGTGGAATGACTGGAACTGATCGGCTGTCGTACCCCCTCCGTCTAATAGGCCCTGCTCATGCATGGTTGTTTACATCTTTGAGCAGTTTTAGTGACATCTATGAACAGTCAAAGGGACTGTATCTTGGATACAATATACACAGTCAACGTCTATATGCCGGAGATCTGGGAACCGAGGTGATGCAAAACTTTTTTTGATGTGTGTATGTTAGCCTGCATGTTATAAGAAGCGCTTAACAACAACTTTACGAAATGGACTGTTACACCCCCCGAAATTGAGACTCATATGCCTCTTTGCAAGGGTTCACTAGATAGGTATCTTAGAAATATGAACAAATAACAACTTCGAACGTAACAACAAAAAAACAGGAAGAAATGAAATAGAAGTTTCTATAACTTCTTGTATTAATAAAGAACTACGTTTAGAGATTATACAAATAGGGCAGGTCACTTATTGTGAAACCTGAAGAGAGAAATTGAAAGAAAGTTTCTAGAACTTCTATGCTTAAACAGGATCACGAGGAAAGAATGGGGCAAGTTACCCTTTCATGAAATCTGGATATAACTCACTTTTGAGTAGAAAGAATTGGGTTCCATAATTAGAGGGGAAAAACAATATACTTTAAGGCGTGTACTAGACACGAAGTTTTACAGACATTAATTCGTTGTACGTGGAGCAAGTAAGTGAGGGCACTTATTGAGAGTGACACCTCATTGAAAAAAGACCTAAATTTGCAATTTGATTACTCTAGTTTGTTAGTAAAGGGTTTGGGAAAGATCAAAGGGGCTTGTGGAAGAGTGTTCATGGCCGTATTTATTGTACTCGGACGAGCGCGACGCGGATGAAAAAGTTGAACAAGCACTGTTTTCACTATAGTCTGTTGATATGGTTGAAAAGTTCACTGTAGTAGCACAAAAGGTTTATTTTAATGATATTTATTGCAACCAATGGTCAAATAGAATAATAATTAAAATTGCACACAATGAAGTCATGTACAGAATTCTGTTAATGTCACTGTTCTCTTGCTACAAACTTTTGCGTGATATCTTTCACATAACTTTCCACACAACTCACACCTACAGTTCTCGTCTGGGTTGTGGTATACCTTCTTGCAGCACAGCTTGAAATGAAAACCATGAACAGCGAAACGTGTCATGAAATGGCGAAGTTCATACATAGAATTCCTTCACTCTGAGGTCAGCATGGCATCTGTTTGGTAGAAATCCATCCATATGTTGGCTTTCTTCTCTTGAAGTTCTTGCAGTATTAACTGATATTGCTTTGTAGAAGGCAGTAACATTCTTATACGGAACTCTTCTATGTAAAATGGTTGTCTCGTTAGTTCATAGGTCGTCCTTGACGGTGCATTTTGTCCTAGACACAGAATCTTTTTCATGTATATGGCCTTTACCCTTTATATCTGAGCAAGATCGTTTTTCGAGAGGTGCTCCCATATTAATCCTATTGCATATGTCATGATTGGAGAAATTTTTATGTGAAAGAGTTCTAATGCAGTCTGTATGGAGAGTTGTCTTATTAGTTTTATCTCATTCATGGCTATAACCGCGGTAGCAGCTCTATCTTTTACATGTTTGGAGAAATTCCGTCCAGTCGTTTGGAGTATCAGGCCAAGATACTTGTAGGAGTTTACCCTTGTTAGCTCCACATTGCCATACATGATTTTCACTGATGCTGGTAACCTACCTCCATTCCTGAACGTCATGTGTACTGTCTTATGTGGATTAAGCTTGAGGTCATTACTGTCTGCCCATCTTACAAGTTTATCGAACGCCTCTTGTAACATTTGCTGCGAGATCGACGTTATTGCCATATCATCTGCGTACATATAAATGTTTACTCCTGGTGTTTCTATGGCATCGACAACATCTCGAACTGCGATATTGAACAGCAACGGACTTAATGGATCGCCCTGAAGGACTCCTGTTGTCTGAAGGATAGGCTCTGATCTTGTAAGATTGTTATCAATGATTACGTAATTTTTCATGAGTATTGTCGTTAATATCCTACTCAGATAATGGTCTCTTCCTATGATCGATTCCAACTTGCCTATTGTTTTTTCCCTGTCAACTGAATCAAACGCCTTAGCGTAGTCTATATATATCACATGAAGTTTACCTCCAGAAAATCTTAGCGCATCGCCAATATTATCTAATAGGCACTGAATAGCATGTATCGTTGACCGGCCTTTCCGGAAACCGAACTGTTCTTCAGGCAGTTCGCTGTCTATTAATTCTCGTAATCTTTCTGTCAGTATCTTTGACAATAGCTTAAGACCTGTATTTTCCAACACTATGCCACGATATGAATTGGGATCATCCATTTGACCCTTGCCTTTATATAGCATTTTCATTATGGAGTATCTCCATTTCTCTGGTATTGAGGCCTGCGCAAGACATTGATTGAGTAGTACTGTCCAAGCCTCTACCAACATAGGGCTACTTTTTTTGAGATGTTCATTACAGATCCCGTCCGGCCCACAGGCTTTTCCATTTTTTGTTTGTTGAATTACATCCTTGACTTCCTCACTGGTAATAGGTTTCATTACTGCTGAGTAGTCTACCATTGGAGTAGCGATTGGAGATGTGTCCGGTTTCTGTAGTACAGCTTTAAAGTGTGTTGTCCATCTTTCCATGGGTATTTCTCTGGAGAATTTTGGTTTCCTTTGTTGAAGGACGCTGTATAGTTTTTCTTTTGCTTGTTCTATTAATGCTGCCTCTTGCACCTTCTGATATTTATCTCTTGTGTCCCGAATAAGATTCTTGTATATTCTCCGTTTATGTGCGTAGTCGTGTCTTCATTCTTCTGTGTTTGTTCTCAGGCATTCGTGTAAGGCGTTCAATGTTGATCTTCGTGCTTCATAACATATTGCATTGAACCACGGCTTGGATCTCCTCTTTGTCTGATTTACCGGTTCTATTGCAGATACTAAGATGTCCTCCAGATGTTGTAGTGTTTCATCCAGATTGCAGCTTGTTTGCTGTATTATCATCTGAATTTCTTGGCCTTTACTCCGTATATCCTCTCTATTTAGTTTCCTGGATAGTTTATTTGGCTCTTTGATGAGTCTGCGTGGTCTGTTTTCCACGACAAAGGTTGTTTCTACTGGAAGATGTTTCCTTAGGGGTATATTTTTCTTTACTAGATGTTTTGATACTTTTATATCCTTGTAATTTGTGAACATAAGGTCAATGACACTTTGCCCATTATGACATATATATGTCGATTCCGTAATTCTGTTGATGAGTGAGAGTCCCTCCTCCTCTATGTATCTTAATACTGCTCTTGATTTGGATTCATTTTTATCCACTCTACAATTTAAATCTCCCGCTAATATAAGCGGTATTTCGGTGTCAATATCAGCTATTATGTTGCTTAATTCATCTATTATATCAATTTATGTCAGTTCCGGTTGGAAGTATGCTGTTAATAATATGAAATAATTCGTTTTCAAGGCTATGACATGTTTTGTGCTCTTTATTACTTTGAACGGGCAGAATGTGGGTTTAATCCAGCATGCAATGCCACCTTTAGGCCTCCCTCTTGGTCCCTGATCCACCATTACTTGAGTACAATAGAAACCATTCGGTTGCCAATCGTCCGTAAGAAAGGTTTCTACCAAAATCACTACGTCATATTCATCTATGAATGTTATTGGACTACTGGTCATCACATTCTTTAGCCCTTCTATGTTCCATAGTAGAACCCTATGTTGTATCCTTTTTTTGAGGGATATTCATTCGAGAAATGGCCTCTCGGCTCCTCGAAAAAAGCGGTGGAAACGAAAACGTCTAACGATTATTCCTATAGGCCAAAACTCGGCCACATTTACCCTTTCCAAGTAATTAAATGGTATTCCTACCTTGAAGGCTTTCGCGCTCCTATCTTTTGTTAGTTCTTCACATATGACATTTTCTTTAATTCCTTTTTATTAAGGAATTTCTTTATCGCGTCGGGGTTTGTTTGGGGTTTTGTTCTTCCCACATATAACCATGCCATCTTGTCTGCTGGTTGTAAATCGTCGTCACTCGGTCCAGCGCCGGATATTGGCGCTTGCTGTCTTGCGGATTGCTTCCCTCTTCTATGTGTTACTTGTGTCCATTGCCCATCATTTACATCTGCTTCATGTTCCTGCTCTTGAGCCTCCTCACTTCGTGAAGGTGGTTGTTCATCACATCCCAGATTGAGTTCCTCCCTTCGTTTTGTGGATACGGAATTCTCATGCTGTTGCGCTGCTTGTGATTGTGTTTGCTGTATTTCTTCCTTTATCAAGCTTTTTATGTTGGTCATGAAGGCTTTAATCATTTGATTTATGTTCTTTGTGACGTTAACTGTTATAATCTCTTCGATCCTGTGGAGATCTGGAGTTAGGCTGTGGGAGTTACCCGTTGTGCCGCTGGGTGTCGCGACCTGCCTGATCATGTCTATTGGTTCATCGATACTGTCGCTAAACAGCGCCATTTGTTTAGGTGTCATGATCTTCCTGTTCATGTCTGGTGGTTCTTCAATACTATCGCTAGACAGCGCCACTTGTCTCCCTGTGCAACTCTCTGCACCTTCTGTTGTATCAATGACATGAAATTTGTTAACCTCATTCCCTGGGATTGTCAAATCTCTATTCTTATTGTTTCCTGAGTTCATAATGTTTTCCATCACATTAAAGTGTGTCTCTAATGTACTCACCGCATTTAACATTTCTTCCTTGTTATCTTTTTTAATATATCCGCCCATTTCAGCGATATTTCTTAATTTTTGCAAAGCACTCTTAACATGTTCATATGGTACTGCCGCCATCTTCTAATTAATTAATTAAGGTTTATGGCATGGAAAGTTATTGCGATGGTGGAAAACAACTAGTTACACTAGATTTGCGAGAGTCTATTGCTTGAAAAACTTGTAGGTTATAGTTGAATGCAGTAGAAAAATTCCAACGGAGGAAGAAAAATTAGGTATTGATTAGCAGTTCATATCAGGAAGATTCCTTAGTTTGAAAAGGTATTCCCACATGTGAGTGGAAAGTACTAGAAAGTTTAACTTGTAGATGAATTGTTTGGCAGGGAAAATTCCAGAACAATCATGACTGAAGAATAGGGCAAAAATTAGTCCAGTGGTGTAACGAGCTGAGTATTCTATAGACAGTGGGTAATTCAATGGTGTCCCACGTTGTGAGAAAAAATCTCAGTTAATAAGCATAAGAAATGCTGCTTCATGTTAAAGTTAGCTTAGATAGACAAAAGCTCAACATAGAAAATCCCGCGAAGGATGATTATTGCCCCACATTAGAAATCTCACACTGCCTATAAAATTATGATTAAAAGCATGTAGCTATTTAAAATCCACTAAAATAAGGTGAAGAACGTCGAAATAGTACGGCGATTCCTTGTTGATCGTTAGTTACGATCTGGACATGGCGTCCAATTTGAAAGTTTGTCTCTCGAGGTGAGGAGACGAGCTCTAGTTGAGCTCCAACTGACTTGTTTGACTTCAGACGCACAAGTGAGGCCAGCTCAACGGAGCGCGGAGAGACCAGGGAAGGGATAAGAGTGGGGGTAGGAGACAAAAGGAATACACATAAGAAAAACCAACATAGTAACACTAAATTCTTTTGATGAAATGGTCTTCAAAGAGTTGATAGCAGGCGTCACTAGCGAACCCTGGTGGATGAAAAAGTAGACGAAGTCCTCTTGATCACAGAGATGATAGCTGGCGACAGCGACGAGATCTGGTGGCCAGATTGGTAAGGAAGTCCTCTTGTACCAGGGAAAATTGAGGAACTTCAGAGATTCGCTGCTAGATGACGCTAGGTGGGTCATGGAAGATATATATCTAGAACAGACTTACAGGTAGTGTAAGAAAAATACACCAGCAAAGAGAAATCAGGAGATCACTGTTGGTGTTTGCGAAAAAGGAAGGGATGAACTAAAGCAAAGAGAAGCAAAAGCTTACTCTGTCTTACCGTGTATTCCAAGGAATACACCAATTGTCTTTCCAGAATAGCTAGTAGTGGAAAGTAATAATTAAAAGTATTTTAAGGGGGGCCCTAGAAAAACATTGCATAGGGGCCCTTAAATCCTCTCGGCAGCCATGGCACCTGCCTATTATATGTTAGGACAAGAAGAAAAGCATGATACAAGCTGACTCAAATAAATACAGGATGTTATAACGCAATGTTGGGAACTAACTGTGGCGGTTCTATGAAATTACATGTATCACGTTGTGGGAATCTCAGGCATGGGAAATGATGACAACTGTAGGCTAGGAAATTCATAATTAACCCATCAATGATGGGTACAACTGCTAATACACTCACCGGCATAAAAAGCGAAACACTACGAATTTCAGACAAAACTCAATGTTGGACCGCTTGAAACCTGGTACAAATTGAATATTGTGACATTGCAGCGATATGGCAATGTATCATGAGTTAATTAGCCCATTTGAGAAGCTTCTGCGCAATAACTGATAAACATTGTTGATCGTGACAATTACAGCACCAATATTACTGTTTCCCGCCTTCGGACAAGAATAACCACAGACGGCTGTCTAAAGGTTTATTGATGTGAATTCTCGTGCCGCATATGTTTGTGGACATTACGGCTAGTCTACAATAGTTATTCTCGCTCCTAAGTCAGATCATAATGGA
This sequence comes from Meconema thalassinum, assembly GCA_946902985.2. Taxonomy (NCBI): domain Eukaryota; kingdom Metazoa; phylum Arthropoda; class Insecta; order Orthoptera; family Tettigoniidae; genus Meconema; species Meconema thalassinum. The sequence goes on along the minus strand of OX336389.2, from coordinate 590,327,440 downwards.
TCTTACTCCTGAAAACGCAGCAAGGGCAGTGGCATTAGTGGAGGATGGGCGCAGTGTGCGCTATGTGGCAACCGTTGTAAGTACATCTTGTTATAACGTGTACAGGACTGTTAAAAGGTACCGAGAGGACAATATCTACTCCAGGAGGCCCGGTTCTTGTCGTAGGAAAAGGACTACCGAGCGCGATGATCGCTGTCTCGCAATGCAAGTTCTCGGTGATCGATACAAAACACCTGTGGAGGCCTGAAATCGCTTCAGCAAGTACGGGGCACGTACATGAGTGAAAGGACAGTAAGGAGGAGGTCATAAGAAGTGGATTTACAGTCCAAGAGGCCCACCCACAGGACCTCTCCTTAGACATGAGCCCCACGCTGCTTGGATGCAATTCGCCAAAGTTCATCGAAACTGGACTGTGGAGAAGAGGAGGTCAGTGCTGTTTACGGATGCATCCCGATTCTGTTTGAGGGCACCGGATGGGAGGGAGAGAGTATGGAGAAGGCCTGGGGAAGTTATTCACCCTGTACCTTCTCTGCAAGGACACCGTTCAATGGAGGCTCTGTGACGGTCTGGACCGGGATTACCACGGATACGCGCACGGAACTTGTGTTCGTTGACAATGGGAGCCTGACAGCCCACCGGTACATCAAGGAGATTTAAGTACATCACGTCGTGTCTTTTTCACCTGTCATTGGAGCGAACTTTATCCTGATGCATGACAACGCTCGCCCACACGCTGCCGTCTGTGTATGTGAGTATCTGAATGAAGTCGGAATTGAGCGCATGGTGTGGCCTACTTGTAGTCCCGACCTAAACCCGTTAGAGCATGTCTGGGATATGCTTGAGAGACGTGCTAGGAGTCATTCTTCTGACTTCGAGATTCGCTCTAGGAAGGATTGGAGCTCATACCACAAGAGAACATTCGAGATTGCATCCTGAGCATGCCTGATCGAATCACAGTTGTAACTGTGGCTAGAGGTGGTAATATCTGTTATTGAGCCAATGGAAATGTTGTACAAACAAGTGGACAAACGGACTAAGTCGTAAAGTAATCATTCGTAATCATACAGTGTAACGGGTCTGAGGACAGTACGATGGATCCCAGGTTTCGACATTTCCAAATTCGTGTTTATGCACTGTTGTGATTGTTATGATGATTAATTTGTATCAATTATTGTGCTATTTAGGGTAATTAACTTACGAGTCATTGCCATGTTGTTTTAATGTCATAATATTTGATTAATACACGGTTTGAAGCGGTCCAACATTGAGTTTTGTCTGAAATTCCTAGTGTTTCGCTTTTTATGCCGGTGAGAGTATATACTTCCCCTGACAGGATCATTCAATGGTGACACATGTGACATTTTCAACACCAATCATGTGTTCTTTAATTGATATTGAATTAAATAGCCACGTAAAAATGCTGCGATCACATTAATAAATAAAAGAAGTTTTCTGGCATTTGCTAACTCCTATCAGAAAAGTATGATGAACTCCACCGGGAAATTGAAACTCTGAAGAAAGAGAGAAAAACCGTCAAGGACGCAGAAATGGCAGCATCTAGAGCTATCAACGAATTGGAGGAACTAAAACAGTACCAGCGCAAGAACAACTTGATAGTGTATGGAATACCCACGGAAAGAGAGGAGGATGTATTTCACAAAATCTCGGACATTGGCAAGACGTTAGGAGTTGAAATCACCAGGGCAAACATAGACGCAGCTCACCGCCTCCCGTCAACAAAGCCTGGGCCTCAACCGATAATTGTGAAATTAAATAATAGGTGGAAGAAGGAAGAGATTCTCAGTAGCAGAAGACAAAAGAAGACCCTGAAGACGAGTGAAATTGGTTACAGTGATGGTGGTAATATATATATCAATGAACACCTGACCCCAAGAAATGAAACCATCGCCAAAAAGTGCCGTGAATTGAGACAACAGGGAAAAATCTTTGCAACTTGGGTCAGAGACTGCAAAATATACATTCGGAAAAATCAAAATGGACCCTCAAAGCTTATATCAAGTGCTGAAATACTGGATGAACTCGCCCTCTCAAACTAAAATCAATGTAATAGTAAGATATCTACTAAGTATTATCCCATATGGAACTAGAATTACAGAAATTAAATTTTTTAGGTAATGCTAATAATAATACACTAGAATTAACCGAGTGTAACTGTAATACACTTAGCGATTATTATAAGATTAAGGACAGTAAACAGATAATAACCGATACCAGTACACTAAAATGCGTACACATAAATGCACATAGCATAAAAAACAAGTTCGATGATATCCAAATAATGTTAGACAGAATCAAAGGTGTAGATGTCCTAGCAATCTCAGAAAATTGGTTAACAGAACAAACAAAAATGTTTTTCAATATTAAGAAATATGTTGCATATCACATAGTTAGAAAGCAAACTGGCGGGGGAGTATCTTTGTATATTTCAAACAAATGTAGCAGTACCCTTGTAAAGGAAATAAATTCCACCCACAGCTTACTGCACATTACTGTGAGAAAAGGCCATCAAGAATACAATATAATCACTGCTTATAACCCTCATAAAAGCAACATTCCACACTTTCTAACTGATCTCGAAGTAATTATTAGTTCTTACTCAACGAATCCTGTTATAATACTAGGTGATATGAATATCGATCTATTATTTGGGGACAGATATACTAGTAGTTATATTAACCTAGTCAAATCATACGGTCTAGTCTTATGTAATACAAAATATCCAACTCGTGTAACACAAACTAGCTCTACTCTAATTGATCATGTATTGGCGAACGACTGTGACAAAATATGTAATGTCTATAATATTGATAATGATTTGAGTGATCACCATTTACTCATCTGTGAAATGAGAAACAAAAAAATAAACAGGAACTCAATATGTGATGATAGGCCAATAGAAAAGGATAAAATAAACTACAAAAAACTTAATAAATATTTAATAACTCAAGAATTTGTATGCAATGAAACTAACATCAATGACTACTACAATAAATTCTGTGATTTTATTAATAAAGGAATAGAAGCCTGTACAATGAAATATACGAATAAGGAGCCAAGTGCCCCACCAATAAAACCCTGGATCACACAAGATCTTTTAGCACTAATACACAGGAAAGATAAGATATATACAAAAACCAAAGTTAAAAATCCATCTGCAGAAATTTTAGAAGAATATAAAATTATTAGCAACCAAGTTACAAAACTTAAGAGAAACCTACAAAGAAACTACTTTGACCAAAAAATTCAAAATGCAAATAATCAGAGGGAAGTGTGGAGTGTTGTTAATGAGATGTTAAATAGACCAAAGAAGGGGAAAAATGAAATTGTCAAACTTATAGTCGACGGCACAAATGTCGAAAAAAAGGAAAATATATGTGATGAAATTAATAAATATTATGTCAATATTGCTAACAGTATATGGGAAAATCAAGGAAACGTTTCTACCTCGGGCATTACAAGCTATAAAAATACTACTAGCACTAAGACAATCTTTATGTTACCTACTGATGCTAATGAAATACAATCAATTATAAACTCCCTAAAACACAAAAACAATATAAGTGAGGACAACACTACTAATGTCATGCTACAATTGTGTCTTGAGGGCCTTACACCATATCTTGTCAAAATAATAAATCTTTCACTGATGACTGGTATATTCCCCGATGCCTGTAAAGTCTCTAGGGTGGTCCCGATCTACAAAAAAGGGGACAAAACCCACCCATCAAATTACAGACCCATTAATATTATATCTGCCATCAGCAAGGTTCTAGAAAGCGTTGTCAAACGAAGACTTATGAATTTCTTCATGAAAAATGATTACTTTGCAAACTGCCAATATGGGTTTATTCCAAATAGAGGAGCTGATAGTGCTATATTTGAAGTAGTAACTGATGTAGAAAAGGCATTAGATGAAAACAAACTAGCTGCTGGTGTACTAATTGACCTTCAAAAAGCCTTCGATCTGGTTAACCATAAGATTCTCCTTAATAAACTAGAATTTGCAGGCATCAGAGGAGTGGCACATGATTGGTTCAAGAACTACCTCACTAACAGAAAACAATATGTTGCAATCGATAATGTAAAAGGATCTCAAATGAGAATTGACACAGGAGTACCTCAAGGTTCTGTCTTAGGACCAATTCTTTTCTTGGCCTATATTAATGATATAGTATTATTAGAATTGAAAGGCAAGCTTAAACTATTTGCAGATGATATTTTTATACTCTATCTGGGAACATCTGAACAGGAAATTATGCTAAATATTAATTATGATCTCAATAAGCTGGTGGATTGGTTGAGAGCACACAAAATGGTTATCAATATCACTAAAACAAAATACACACATCAAAAAAAGTTTTGCATCACCTCGGTTCCCAGATCTCCGGCATATAGACGTTGACTGTGTATATTGTATCAAAGATACAGTCCCTTTGACTGTTCATAGATGTCACTAAAACTGCTCAAAGATGTAAACAACCATGCATGAGCAGGGCCTATTAGACGGAGGGGGTACGACAGCCGATCAGTTCCAGTCATTCCACCAGGACGAAGGTACGCTGCTCATGTTGTCTGTAGTTCTACCATGCCTAGAAGGTCAATACCGCAGTTCGATCGCGTCCGCATTGTTACTTTGTGTCAAGAAGGGCTCTCAACAAGGGAAGTTTCCAGGCGTCTCAGAGTGAACCAAAGCGATGTTGTTCGGACATGGAGGAGGTACAGAGATACAGGAACTGTCGATGACAGGCCTCGCTCAGGCCGCCCAAGGGCTACTACTGTAGTGGATGACCGCTACTTACGGATTGCCGCTCGGAGGAACCCTGACAGCAATGCCACCATGTTGAATAATGCGTTTCGTTCAGCCACAGGACGTCGTGTTTCAACTCAAACTGTGCGCAATAGGCTGCATGATGCGCAACTTCACTCCCGACGTCCATGGCGAGGTCCAGCTTTGCAACCCCGACACCATGCAGCGCGGTACAGATGGGCCCAACAACATGCTGAATGGACCCCACAGAATTGGCATCACGTTCTCTTCACCGATGAGTGTCGCATATGCCTTCAACCAGACAATCGTCGGAGACGTGTTTGGAGGCACCCTGGTCAGGCTGAACGTCTTAGACACACTGTCCAGCGAGTGCAGCAAGGTGGTGGTTCCCTGATGTTTTGGGGTGGCATTATGTGGGGCCGACGTACGCCACTGGTGGTCATGGAAGGCTCCGAAACGGCTTTACGATACCTGAATGACATCCTCCGACCCATAGTGCACCCATATCGGCAGAATATTGGAGAGGCATTTGTCTTCATGGACGACAATTCTCGACCTCATCGTGCACATCTTGTGAATGCGTTCCTTCAAGATAACGACATCGCTCGACTACAGTGGCCAGCATGTTCGCCAGACATGAACCCTATCGAACATGCCTGGGATATGTTGAAAAGGGCTGTTTATGGACGTCTTGACCCACCAACCACTCTGAGAGATTTACGCCGAATTGTCGTTGAGGAGTGGGACAATTTGGACCAACAGTGTCTTGATGAACTTGTGGATAGTATGCCACGACGAATACAGGCATGCATCAATGCAAGAGGACGTGCTACTGGGTATTAGAGGTAGTGGTGTGTACTGCAATCTGGACCACAAATGCTGAAAGTCTAGCTGTATGATGGTACAACATGCAATGTGTGGGTCTCATGAGCAATAAAACGAGCTGAAATGTTGTTTGTGTTGATCTCTATTCCCTTTGTATTTAAAGGTTCCGGAACTCTTGGAACCGAGGTGATGCAAAACTTTTTTTGATGTGTGTATTTGTTCTTCCATAAACCATCATACAAGATTGAGACCACAAACATAGTCAACATAGCCAACAAAGAAATAGAAAGGGTTAAATCGGCAACATACTTAGGTATCACACTAGATAGTACACTAACCTGGGAAAATCATGTAGAAAATGTAAAACATAAAATCAGCCCTTTAATTGGTATTATTTTCAGATTAAGATATAGCTGTCTTACTAGCCAACAATTGAAAAAGATATACTTTGCTCTGATACATTCACATCTAATGTACATGAATTTCATATGGGGATATTGTAAGAAGGAGCTGATAAAAGAACTTGAGATACTCCAGAAACGTGCTATAAAATCTATCTTTGGATTACCTTGGCTCACACCCTCAAATGAATTGTACTCAGGAACTAAAATTATGCCACTGCAAAAACAAATAGCTATGTCAGCAACAGTATTTGTATACAAATTAGAAAACAAATTGATACACACACACATCCATTTTACCCATGCAAATGACATTCATCACTATGCAACAAGAGGAGTAAATCAAATATTCACCAGCCATTCCCAATCCATTAAATTTGGAACTAAAGGAATTATGTCCTCTATAATAAAAGAATACAACTCGCTACCATTAGGCATAAGGGAAAGTTTCTCTATAAAAACATTTAAGAGGAAAACAAAAGACTTCCTATTAAGGAATGAATAGACAATGTACAATAGCCTTAAGCAATGCAATGTATCATACCGTATTATCTCTGTAAAGTTAGTCACTAGCAATCTAAGTTACTATTAAACTAAACAATAATGTTACAAAAATTATATATATGCCATGCTGTAACTATGTTACTTGATTGTCCCTAACACGAGCTCAGACTCATTGGGACCTATGTAAATAAATAAATAAATATATAAATATAAATAAATATACACACATCAAAAAAAGTTTTGCATCACCTCGGTTCCAAGAGTTCCGGAACCGTTAAATACAAAGGGAATAGAGATCAACACAAACAACATTTCAGCTCGTTTTATTGCTCATGAGACCCACACATTGCATGTTGTACCATCATACAGCTAGACTTTCAGCATTTGTGGTCCAGATTGCAGTACACACCACTACCTCTAATACCCAGTAGCACGTCCTCTTGCATTGATGCATGCCTGTATTCGCTGGGTAGATTATAGGCTAGGGAATAACCCACCCACCAAGGGAAGATGATTAAGAGAAGGAAGTAGATTTGGGATTGGAAAAGAAGGATAGAAGAATAGGAGGAGAGTCCCACAAAAGTAATAAGTTTAGTGTAAAACACACTTAAAGGTGGTTGCCACTGCAAATATGTGCTCGGATACCTAAAATAGGAACGAGCTTGGTCGAGGCTGACGGGAACCGCAGATAAGGCTTGGGCAGTTTGCCAAAGAGAACCTGTAGTGTATTTCCTCCCAAGCACGAATGAAAGTACTATAGGGAAGGGTGATGATCTGGCCAGATAAATAGTAAACGATTTATTGTATATGAACGAGGGCATAAACCTAGGAAGAGCTAGGAAGGCCAGGATCCTGCCTAACTGTAGTGTCAGAGAAATGATGAATCCAAAAATAAATATCTAATTTATTTAACAATGCAGGAAGTTTGAGGAAATTAACAATTATGCAATATAAATTTAATGAACATGGTTCATTTGAACCTTTTAACAAATAGGGTCGCAGACCTCTTAACATCAAACAGTTGCTCCAGGCAATTGACAATTTTTAAGGTTTTTTAACCGTGTATTAAAATCTTGGTAAGATTTCATAAATAGGCAAAATGGAATAATTAAAGTTTTGACATTTACAGGAGTACAAGCAGTGTACTTATATGAAAACTCTGAAAGAACATTCTAACGAGAATAACAACTTCGAAGATAACAAAATGGAAAACATAAAGAATAAAAAGGAAGTTCCTACAACTTCTTATATTTAAACAGAATTACTTTGTGAGATTTATACAAGGAGAGCAGGTCACTTACTGTGAACCTGAAAAGTTAATCAGAAGGAAGGTTCTAGACCTCTGATACTTTGAATAAGACTCGCCAGTCAAATGAGGCAGTTTTCATTTAGCGAGACCAAAAAATAACTCACTCAAGAGTTGAGAGAATTGTTTTCCCTGCTTTTGAAGGGAGGAACAATTTAAGTTTGAAACGTGTGCTGGACACGTATCATAAAGATTATACAGAAATACTTAATGATAAACCAACAAAAATGGAAGGGCACTTCTTAGAATGACACCTTATAGAGAAGTTTCAATTTTATAAATAATGGTTGTTAGTAGAAGGTTAAGGAAAGATCATTGGGATATAGGATCAATGTTCATGGCCGTATTTAATATAACCGGACGAGCGCGACGCGGTAGAAACGTGGAGAAAGCACTGTTCATCACTGTAGTCTATGAAGATGGATTCAAAGTTCACTATGGAAACACTAAAGTTTATGAGAAAAAAAGTTATTGCAATTATGGAAAGAACTGATTGCACTATATAGATGAGAGTCTATTTCTTGAAACAGTTGTGATTTACAATTGAATGCGCCATAGAAAGTTCCAGCGGTGGACGAAAATTCACTATTGTAGTAATTTAGTTTTAAACAGAATTCTCCCAAGTACATGAGAAATGCATGACGGCAGGACTCGTAGATTGAGTACCGAATCTGGAAAGTTCCAGAACAATCTTAGTAGTAAAATGGGGTTAAAGTAAATCCAGCGGAGGAACTTGCTTTGTAAGTTATAGACAGTGGGTATTAGATAATATCCCACGTAGTGAGAAGATTTCTCATTTGGCGAGCATAAGAAATGCTGCTTTTCACTGAGATCAGCTTGATTAAACAAAAGCTCAACATGGAAAATCCCGCGGAGGATGATTTTGCCCCAAAATAAGTAATTTCACACTGCCTATAAAAGATAGTTAAAACACGAGGAAGTTAAAACCATGAAGATGAGGTTAAAACTTTGAAGAAGGTACTTATCTTTGTTGCATGGCGAAGGTGAAGTTCCTCACTGATGCTTTAATGCGCCAACATGGCGTAGAACGTAGAGAGTGTCTCTTGGTTTGAGGAGACCGGCTCTAGGTGAGCCCTGACTGATCAAGTCAACTGCCGACTGAGAAGTGAGTGAAGCTCAGCGGAGCACGGAGGGTCCAAGAAAAAGGGGAAAGAGAGGGGGTAGGAGACAAAAGGAGAACATATAAACATAGCCAACATTACAAAAAAAATTGATCTTCTCTTGCTGAGCTGGTCTTCAAGGAGTTGATAGATGATACTAGCGCAGCATGGTGAGCAAAGAAGTAGACGTAGTCCTCTTGCTCAAGGAGAAAATAGCTGACGATGGTAACGAGATCTGGTAGCCAAATGGATAAGTAAGTCCTCTTGCACGATGAGGAATTGAGTAGCTTCAGAGGTTCGCTACTAGATAGCGCTAGGTGGATCACAGAAGTTATATATCTGAAACATACTTATGAAGACATAAGAGACATGCTCAACAGGGAGAAAACAGATGATCACTGTTGGTGTTTGGCAAGGAGGAAGGAAAAAATGAACATGCAAAGAGCAATAGACATTATATCTCTCGTACCGTGTATTCAAAGAATACACCATACTGGGGGGACAAACACCAACAGCGAGCAAGAAAGCAGTTACACATTTATTGGAAGCGGAGCGATCAAAGACAGTGGTCTTGTGATCGGTCCATTTGTAGTCAAGATTCTGGCCACCCTGACTCTCCCATCTCTTCCAGGGTAACATTGGGTCACCCTACCAGAAATCCATACTAGGGGGGGTGAAATATCTCTAACCAAGACCAAGTCCCCTACTTTAATGTCGGGACTGGAAAGAAACCACTTCTGCCTCCGTTGCAAGGAAGTTAAATATTCCAAGTTCCACCTTTTCCAAAAAGAATTACGGAGGGCTTCAAGTTTCCGCCAAGCGATAGGTAGATTAGAATCCCTGTAAGAATTAGGAAGAGGAGGAGGGGCAGAAAGAGAAGTGCCGATAAGGAAGTGACCAGGGGTGAGTGGAAGTAGGTCATCAGGGTCATTGGAAAGTGGAGTTAAAGGGCGAGAGTTGACAACACCTTCAATCAAAACAGACAGAGAATTGAATTCTTCGTAAGTCAGAATTCGATTACCTAAGACTTTTCTTAAATGACGTTTAGTGAGCTTTACGCAAGATTCCCACCTACCACCATGATGCGGAGCGTAAGGAGGTATGAAGCGCCATTTGAAACCTTTTGAATAGGAAAAATTAGAGATTTGTTCCATGGCAGGAGAGGAAGTGAGAGCTTTCTTCCACAGGGAAGCTGCGCCCTGAAAGGTGGAAGGGTTATCAGAGAACATCTCAGAAGGAACACCACGCCTAGCGGTGAAACGAGAGACAGCTGATAAAAAATAAGAAGTAGAAGCATTCGTCACTAGTTCCAAGTGGATTGCGCCGGTAACCATGCAAACAAAGAGAGAAACATAAAGCTTACCAAACAATTTGCGTTTAGCTTCAGGAGAGTTTTGTTGATATTGGAACGGACCCATATAGTCCACTCCAGTTAAAGCAAATGGGCGTATTGGAGAAGAACGAAAAGAGGGCAGATCGCTCATTAATTGAGTGTTGATTTTAGGTTTCGCTTTGAAACAAGGAATGCACTTATGAATTACAGAAGAAACTTCATGCATTCCATTTATAATCCAGTACTTTTCTCTTAAGAGACAGAGCAGAGTACGTGTACCAACATGAAGATTACGATAATGAAAGTCACGTATAATTAAAGAAGTAACGTGATGTTTGGAAGGCAAAATAACGGGATGCTTTTTGTCCTCAGAGAGTAAAGATTGCGAGAGCCTTCCACCTACCCTAAGTAATCCATGGTCATCAAGGAACGGGGCTAAAGCACGAAGACGGCTGGATTTGGGAAGATCTCTTTTAGAAGAAAGCAATGAAAATTCAGAAGAAAAGGCTTCTTGCTGTGTCAGTTGTAAAATCTTAATAGTAGCAAGATTCAATTCATGATTGGTAAGGTGTGGTTTAGGGAGAAGAGGCTGGTCAACCACAAGATATTTCCATCTAAGGAGATAGGCGATAATTCGTAGTAATTTATGAAAGGAAGAATAGCGTGACAACAAAGGATGAGATGCGTTGGAAACAAGACACGAAGCAATGGGTAGAGGTACTTTAGCGTCAGGCAAGTTGGAGTTTGTAGCAGGGGGTTTAGAAGGCCATGAGGAAGATTCGTCGATTAGCCACGAGGGCCCATGCCAGTATAATTGGGAAGCTGCCAATTGAGAGGGTAAACAACCACGAGAGATGATATCAGCTGGATTATCCGCACTGGGAACATGCCTCCATTGACATCCAGAAGAAAGAGTTTGAATTTTGGAAACCCTGTTTGCGACAAAAATTTGCCAGTGAGAGGGGTTTTTGGCAATCCAAGAAAGGGCGATCATAGAATCGCTCCAGAGATAGATTTGCGAGAATTCGACCTTTAATACTTCCCGTAATTTCTTGACAAGTTCTGCAGCCATTAGTGCAGCGCACAGTTCGAGCCTAGGTAAAGTGATAGTTTTAAGAGGAGCGACCTTCGATTTGCCACAAACAAGGTTAGAAACTGGAGATCCATAAAGTGAATCGTGATAAACTAAATATGCACAGCAACCATAAGCTTTTTCGGAACTGTCCGCGAACACGTGAAGGAAAAAAGATGCATTAGAATGAGAGCTGATTAAATTCCTGGGAATTTCAATAAGGGAAAGATCCAGCAAATTGCTGCGAAACGAGAGCCAACGATTAAGAAAAGAAAGAGGGACAGCGTCATCCCATTCACATTTAAGTGACCACAGCTCTTGCATGAAGAGTTTGGCTATAACAATAACTGGGGCAAGAAATTGAAGCGGATCAAAAATTTTTGCAATTTCAGAGAGGATTTGTCTTTTTGTATTAGGAAGCTCTTCTGCGAGCGTAACTTTATAGATAAGAGTGTCAGTGCTAGTGCACCAGTGAACTCCTAGAGTTTTTACAGATTCAGAGTTTCCACAAATTTCGACAGAAGAGGGATCTACGTCTTCGATGGGAAATTGGGCGAGAAACTCAGGGGAGTTGGAGTTCCACTTGTGAAGTGGGAAACCTCCATTCCTTAGTAATGCTTGAAGTTCTAATGATACAAAAGAAGCTTCCTCCAAAGAAGGGAAGGATTGCAAATAATCGTCAACATAGAAGGACGTAGTTAGTGCTTCAGAGGCTTTGGGGTTAAATAAATGACCATCTTGTGAGGCAAGCAAGTGTAGGGATCGGATAGCAAGGAAAGCAGAGGGTTTTAAGCCATAGGTAACCGTTTTCAAGCGAAATACCTTAATGGGCTTATTGATTTCATCACGCCACAAGATTCTTTGAAGATCTCGTTGTTCTGGTTGAATTAACACTTGACGGTACATCTGTTTTATGTCGGCTATGACAGCTATGGGAAATAATCGAAAGTTTAAAAGTATAGCAGATAAATCTGATTGAATAGCAGGACCAGAATAAAGAGTGTCATTAAGGCTGTTGCCATTAACGTCGGGTGATGAACCATTGAAAACAACTCGGATTTTATCTTTTACAAAAGGGTTTTTCCACACAGGATGATGATTTAAATAAACCGTTTCGATTGGGGGGTGCAATTCATCATCAGATTTGTTAACAACCTCCATATGATCTAAGCTTTCATACTCATCCATGAACTCAGTGTACTGCTTTTTGACGAGGGGTTCCTTTTTAAATTTGCTCTCGATAGCAAAGAGAGCTTTTCGAGCTTTAGGCTGAGAGTTAATAAGTTTGGGGGGATTATGTAATCTTGGCATTTGAACAACGAACCGGCCATCAGAAGAACGAGTGGTCGTGTTCAAAAAAAGTTGCTCACAGAATTCATTTTCTGAAGAAGTTACATTAGGAGAATCAACATTTTCAAGCCTCCAAAACTGTTCCAGGTCAGTATTGGAGAAGTAACATTGCGATGCAGGTTGAGGAGAATAATGGGGAAGTTGCCCTGTGACAATCCATCCAAAATTAGTGTCTCTAGCGACCACGTTTGAGGATAGCTTGCGAACCTGTTTCCGAAGGCAGTTCCAAAAGACATTGGCACTAAAAAGTATGTCAATGGGATTTTGTATGTTAAACGAAGGATCGGCTAACCTTAAATGCGAGGGAATGTTTAACCCCGAAATATCAACCGAATGACTAGGAGTGTCTTCTCCAATGCTATTGAGAATTAGACAATTAAGTTTAAGAAAGTTGTTTCTATGACAAGTATCTCTTATGGTTAGTTTTGAAAATTGTAAAGCTTGCGATTTTGAGCTGTTGATGCCTGACACATTGATAGAAGTGGGGTTTACGGGTAGGCCTAGTTTTCTAATCAGGGAATTAGATACAAAATCATGAGTTGCCGCTGAGTCTAGAAGACCGCGGGCACGGACCCAGTTGCCAAAGTTATCCTGAACGTCAATTTGGACAGTAGACAACAATACTTGAGCACTGCGAATAGACTTAGCATTTTGAATGTATGATGAAGCATTAGAACTGTTAACACTATCATTTTTAGGAGAAGTGGGTGCTGTTGATGACCTTGCCTGATCATGACGATGTAGCAGAGTATGATGAGCCTTTTCACAATGGTAGCAAAGTCTTGTGGACTTACAGTTAGAAGCAGAATGCGTAGGCGCTAGGCAGTTGAAACAATGTTTGTTATGAGCGACTAATTTTCGTCTGTCATCGACTGACATTTCTTTAAAGGATTTGCAGAGGTATAGGGCATGGGGATCTTTACAAAGTATGCACTTTACAGGTTCGTTTAAACTTTTGCGAGGTTCACCTTGCGTGTTTAAAACAATAGAGCTAGCAACACGACGTTCACTAGACCTAGTTGGGTAACCAGTAATGTTTGGTTTGAATTTGGATGAGCTGGACCCGGGTTTTTGGGTATTGGACGCTGAGCGTTCGCTTTTGGGTTTGATGGACATTAATTCGAATTTGGAACTGGGAGATGAAGGTTCGCTCTGATTAGCTAGCGCGGTTAAAAGTTGGCATCTAGCGTTTATGAAAGTGACTAAATGCTCGTAAGAGTAGTCGTCTTCCTTAGAAAGTTCAATTTCCCAAGCTTTGAGGGTAGCAGCATCAACTTTAGAAACTACTAAATGTATTAGGAAAGTATCCCAATGTTCCGTAGGCTGCTCTAATTGGGACAAAGCTTTGACGTGGAGTTGGGTAGTGTCAATTAAAGTACGCAAACTAGTGACGTCATTGTGCTGTGACGCAGGTAGGTTAAATAGAGCCTTAATATGGCGTTGAATACGTAAACGTGAATTTCCATATCTTTCTTTTAATAAGTTAAAGGCAATGGGGTAATTTTCGGCACGCAGAGGAAGTGCTTCAACTAACTGCAAAGCTTGACCTCGAAGGATAGATCTCAAGTAATGAAACTTGTAAATGACTTGAATGTCTTCATTGTCATGAACAAGGGAGCAAAATAATTCATAGAAAGAATCCCAAGTGGATTCATCTCCAGAAAAATGGGGTAAATCAATTTTCGGTAAAGTAGGTTTGGGCTTGTGAGTGCCTTCACGGAAAGAAGTTTGGGGTTCATGAAGGGAACCAAGAACAGAAGCGTCCTTTTTCTGCTCCTCTTCGAGTTGGCGTATTATTCTGAAAGCAGAACCTATGCCTTCGTAATATAAGTTCTCTACTTCGACACGATCTTCTGTTTGATTGAGCATACAAGTTTCAATTTCAGTTTGAATGTTACAGTAGTTTTCATAAGAACGTTCAAAATCCTTTACACGATGTTTCAACAAATCTAATTGCGCATCTGAGGGATCTAATTCTTTTATGTACCTTCTGAATCGGGTAATTTGCCCTTTATAGGATGCTCGTTTAGAAGTAAGTTTTTCATCCTTATCCTTATCAGTGGGAGCCATATTAAGGAAGATAAATGAAAATGTAACTCACGAAACTGTGGAACCTTGGAAATGCTGTCAAGCTGGCAGCAGCGAATGAGTAGAAAGAATGGGACACACCAAAGGAGACAGGAGCGGCCTCTTTCCCGTTCACAGGCTTTGCACGATGTGGTTATAGCTGAAATATTCAACACAGATATTAGAAATATGCAAAGTATTGTCAAATGACACTATTTTAAAAAGAGAAAAGAAAAAATGGGCTCTCCCGGGTTTCTGGGACCAAATTTTGGGTAGATTATAGGCTAGGGAATAACCCACCCACCAAGGGAAGATGATTAAGAGAAGGAAGTAGATTTGGGATTGGAAAAGAAGGATAGAAGAATAGGAGGAGAGTCCCACAAAAGTAATAAGTTTAGTGTAAAACACACTTAAAGGTGGTTGCCACTGCAAATATGTGCTCGGATACCTAAAATAGGAACGAGCTTGGTCGAGGCTGACGGGAACCGCAGATAAGGCTTGGGCAGTTTGCCAAAGAGAACCTGTAGTGTATTTCCTCCCAAGCACGAATGAAAGTACTATAGGGAAGGGTGATGATCTGGCCAGATAAATAGTAAACGATTTATTGTATATGAACGAGGGCATAAAC
This sequence comes from Meconema thalassinum, assembly GCA_946902985.2. NCBI lineage: Eukaryota > Metazoa > Arthropoda > Insecta > Orthoptera > Tettigoniidae > Meconema > Meconema thalassinum. The sequence goes on along the minus strand of OX336389.2, from coordinate 590,312,044 downwards.
CTAGGAAGAGCTAGGAAGGCCAGGATCCTGCCTAACTGTAGTGTCAGAGAAATGATGAATCCAAAAATAAATATCTAATTTATTTAACAATGCAGGAAGTTTGAGGAAATTAACAATTATGCAATATAAATTTAATGAACATGGTTCATTTGAACCTTTTAACAAATAGGGTCGCAGACCTCTTAACATCAAACAGTTGCTCCAGGCAATTGACAATTTTTAAGGTTTTTTAACCGTGTATTAAAATCTTGGTAAGATTTCATAAATAGGCAAAATGGAATAATTAAAGTTTTGACATTTACAGGAGTACAAGCAGTGTACTTATATGAAAACTCTGAAAGAACATTCTAACGAGAATAACAACTTCGAAGATAACAAAATGGAAAACATAAAGAATAAAAAGGAAGTTCCTACAACTTCTTATATTTAAACAGAATTACTTTGTGAGATTTATACAAGGAGAGCAGGTCACTTACTGTGAACCTGAAAAGTTAATCAGAAGGAAGGTTCTAGACCTCTGATACTTTGAATAAGACTCGCCAGTCAAATGAGGCAGTTTTCATTTAGCGAGACCAAAAAATAACTCACTCAAGAGTTGAGAGAATTGTTTTCCCTGCTTTTGAAGGGAGGAACAATTTAAGTTTGAAACGTGTGCTGGACACGTATCATAAAGATTATACAGAAATACTTAATGATAAACCAACAAAAATGGAAGGGCACTTCTTAGAATGACACCTTATAGAGAAGTTTCAATTTTATAAATAATGGTTGTTAGTAGAAGGTTAAGGAAAGATCATTGGGATATAGGATCAATGTTCATGGCCGTATTTAATATAACCGGACGAGCGCGACGCGGTAGAAACGTGGAGAAAGCACTGTTCATCACTGTAGTCTATGAAGATGGATTCAAAGTTCACTATGGAAACACTAAAGTTTATGAGAAAAAAAGTTATTGCAATTATGGAAAGAACTGATTGCACTATATAGATGAGAGTCTATTTCTTGAAACAGTTGTGATTTACAATTGAATGCGCCATAGAAAGTTCCAGCGGTGGACGAAAATTCACTATTGTAGTAATTTAGTTTTAAACAGAATTCTCCCAAGTACATGAGAAATGCATGACGGCAGGACTCGTAGATTGAGTACCGAATCTGGAAAGTTCCAGAACAATCTTAGTAGTAAAATGGGGTTAAAGTAAATCCAGCGGAGGAACTTGCTTTGTAAGTTATAGACAGTGGGTATTAGATAATATCCCACGTAGTGAGAAGATTTCTCATTTGGCGAGCATAAGAAATGCTGCTTTTCACTGAGATCAGCTTGATTAAACAAAAGCTCAACATGGAAAATCCCGCGGAGGATGATTTTGCCCCAAAATAAGTAATTTCACACTGCCTATAAAAGATAGTTAAAACACGAGGAAGTTAAAACCATGAAGATGAGGTTAAAACTTTGAAGAAGGTACTTATCTTTGTTGCATGGCGAAGGTGAAGTTCCTCACTGATGCTTTAATGCGCCAACATGGCGTAGAACGTAGAGAGTGTCTCTTGGTTTGAGGAGACCGGCTCTAGGTGAGCCCTGACTGATCAAGTCAACTGCCGACTGAGAAGTGAGTGAAGCTCAGCGGAGCACGGAGGGTCCAAGAAAAAGGGGAAAGAGAGGGGGTAGGAGACAAAAGGAGAACATATAAACATAGCCAACATTACAAAAAAAATTGATCTTCTCTTGCTGAGCTGGTCTTCAAGGAGTTGATAGATGATACTAGCGCAGCATGGTGAGCAAAGAAGTAGACGTAGTCCTCTTGCTCAAGGAGAAAATAGCTGACGATGGTAACGAGATCTGGTAGCCAAATGGATAAGTAAGTCCTCTTGCACGATGAGGAATTGAGTAGCTTCAGAGGTTCGCTACTAGATAGCGCTAGGTGGATCACAGAAGTTATATATCTGAAACATACTTATGAAGACATAAGAGACATGCTCAACAGGGAGAAAACAGATGATCACTGTTGGTGTTTGGCAAGGAGGAAGGAAAAAATGAACATGCAAAGAGCAATAGACATTATATCTCTCGTACCGTGTATTCAAAGAATACACCATTCGCCGTGGCATACTATCCACAAGTTCATCAAGACACTGTTGGTCCAAATTGTCCCACTCCTCAACGACAATTCGGCGTAAATCTCTCAGAGTGGTTGGTGGGTCAAGACGTCCATAAACAGCCCTTTTCAACATATCCCAGGCATGTTCGATAGGGTTCATGTCTGGCGAACATGCTGGCCACTGTAGTCGAGCGATGTCGTTATCTTGAAGGAACGCATTCACAAGATGTGCACGATGAGGTCGAGAATTGTCGTCCATGAAGACAAATGCCTCTCCAATATTCTGCCGATATGGTTGCACTATGGGTCGGAGGATGTCATTCAGGTATCGTAAAGCCGTTTCGGAGCCTTCCATGACCACCAGTGGCGTACGTCGGTCCCACATAATGCCACCCCAAAACATCAGGGAACCACCACCTTGCTGCACTCGCTGGACAGTGTGTCTAAGACGTTCAGCCTGACCAGGGTGCCTCCAAACACGTCTCCGACGATTGTCTGGTTGAAGGCATATGCGACACTCATCGGTGAAGAGAACGTGATGCCAATTCCGTGGGGTCCATTCAGCATGTTGTTGGGCCCATCTGTACCGCGCTGCATGGTGTCGGGGTTGCAAAGCTGGACCTCGCCATGGACGTCGGGAGTGAAGTTGCGCATCATGCAGCCTATTGCGCACAGTTTGAGTTGAAACACGACGTCCTGTGGCTGAACGAAACGCATTATTCAACATGGTGGCATTGCTGTCAGGGTTCCTCCGAGCGGCAATCCGTAAGTAGCGGTCATCCACTACAGTAGTAGCCCTTGGGCGGCCTGAGCGAGGCCTGTCATCGACAGTTCCTGTATCTCTGTACCTCCTCCATGTCCGAACAACATCGCTTTGGTTCACTCTGAGACGCCTGGAAACTTCCCTTGTTGAGAGCCCTTCTTGACACAAAGTAACAATGCGGACGCGATCCAACTGCGGTATTGACCTTCTAGGCATGGTAGAACTACAGACAACATGAGCAGCGTACCTTCGTCCTGGTGGAATGACTGGAACTGATCGGCTGTCATACCCCCTCCGTCTAATAGGCCCTGCTCATGCATGGTTGTTTACATCTTTGAGCAGTTTTAGTGACATCTATGAACAGTCAAAGGGACTGTATCTTGGATACAATATACACAGTCAACGTCTATATGCCGGAGATCTGGGAACCGAGGTGATGCAAAACTTTTTTTGATGTGTGTATTTCCAAAAAATACAATTCATGGTATCTTGATACATGAACAATTCCAGGTGCGGCTCCTGACTAATATTTTAGGGTGAGCCAGATGATATTATTGTTTGTATATTGGCTTTCACAGCCAAAGAATTAAAAGTCAGTAATTTTTCTAGGTTCATGCCATGTCTAGTGCAGGGATTTGCCTAGGAACACCAAGATAGACTCATCAGAAGGAAGTAAGTGCACAGTTCGCTACTCCTGGGGGAGTTCCAGGCACGGACACCAAGAGCCCGCTGATGAGCCTGTCTAGGGTGTTCATAGGCGAAACCCCGCACAAGAAACAGCATAAACCTAGAAAAATTGCCGAGTTTTGATATTATTGTTTCATATAAAATATTGTTTTATATTTCACATTAATTGTTGCTAGTATTGCCATTTAGTCCAGTCAAAATATACATCCGACCTTGCAAAAGGTCATGTAGTTCTAATTTTTTATATGTTGTTTGGACATCTGCCAATAGTAAAAAACAAATTTGCAACTTCGAAAGTCCTGTGCTAGCTGTGTAATAGCCAGAAAACCGCCAGATATTTGCACTTTTCTCAGGTTTTGCTCAATATCGTCTAAACTATGCGTCTGAGAGAAAACATCATGAATACATGTTTACAATAAGATAGAAGTGTCTACAATTTGAGTCCTAAGCGAGCTCTGTACGTTTATTAGTTCCCGAGATACAGTTATTTAAAGATGGGATATTTTTTCAAAAAAGCAAAAATTGTTGGTTTGTGTCTCCTAATTTGACAAATATTGTCAAACCTTCTCATCCTATGATAAATGTCATACATAATGAACTTGATGTTTATTTGTTTACCTTTAATTTGAGCTTTAGCGGGTACCTGTAGGCCCAGTGCTTCTCTCAAATGTGGCATGTAACTGAAAACCTTGAAAAATCAAATTTTAGAAAAATGAAAGAAGAGTGTTCCCATAGGTACTGTTTTGTTTTATTACAAAATAAAAACGTTCCATCTAAAATTATTTTACAATTATGAAGCAACAGGTCTCATCGTAATTTCAATTGTTTTGATGGCCCGGGTCTCGAAAAATCTTCCTCTGACGATGGTGCAGGTTTATTCGAGGAATTTTTGAACTGAACAGGAGGCGCAGGATCGTTTTTCAGTTATAGCAATGTAGAGGTTGGGATGTCTTCCTCATCGTCAGAATCCTCTAGCTGTAGCGATTGCACGTTTCGACATATTTTACCACCACAAAATTGACAAAGAGGTGAGCATTTCAGCCCTGCTTTGCGGCAACTACAACCGCCGCTGCAACCTTTTCTGCAATTGCAGGAAATCATGCGCAGTAGGAGCTGAGGCGCAGGATCCATAGTTATAGTGATAGGGGTATACCCTTGATCATCAAGCTTCCATCCCCAATCTAAAGGATTTTTGTTGACCCCCCAACCACTTTTGAACTTGGTGGTAAGTTCTGTAAGCACGGTGGCGTGCTGCATCCTCTGTTGGGGGCAAGCGAGCAAGATTGATCTTGATGTTGGCTGCAGATGAAACAAACAGTTGATAGCGAAGGCTATTCAGGGAGTCTGTTAGGAAATCACCCCCGTGCAAATACACAAAGCACTTCTCCCCCAGCTTTTGCTATGGTTTCGTTACTGGAGTCGGGCAGCAGGAAAAGTTCAGCCAGTTCTACAAGTTGGAGATTTTTGTATATATTTGCTAACTTGGTTTTACCATGCCCATAAGGGGCTGAAGTGGTGTCACACCCGTCGAATGCATGGATAAAAAGCACTGTACCTGGTGAGTGATGAGCAGGTTGATGGGTGAAAGATGAGCTTGAGTAATGGACACCGCCGGCTTCACCTCTGCTACTCTTCTGTAGGTAGATGTTAGTTGCACCTGTGCCTAAATCATTGAGGAGGACGAGGAAGTCAACATCTTCTTCGGCTACTTTTACTTGTATGCCATGCAGCTCAAATGAATCGCAAAGAAGTGGGATGAGGCGCCTCTTGTTGTTCTCATTGCCCAATACTTTTTCCTGGGGTAGTTGGATGATGGTGGATTCTTCAAAAATGATGTCTTTGCATAAGTGAGTAGCACAGCGTCGGAGTCGTTCAGCACTTTTTGTGTTCTTGTTAGCGGCCCCTTCAGGATAGCCGTCAAAAACAACCGAGACGTTGCTGCCAAAATGGTTTTAAAATGTAGCTGATGTAACCTGAAGCAATAGCTGTCACAGACGTTTTGCGCTGCCAGACAACCTTATGTAAAAGATAGCCCCCATCCAAAACAACGTAAGTATTGGAGTCAGCTGGTGTGTGGCTGGATAGTGGAGTGAAAGCAGAGAAGAGACTGGACTTGGTCCCCTTTCGCACCCTCTTTTTATTAAACAAAGACATTGGGAATGGGGCTAACTCATGTATAAAATGTTCTTTCAGTTCTTCGTCAGTTGTTTTGGTTATGCACATCCTTTGGAAAATAGTAAATGGATCGACAACTACTCTCTTGTTCTCCACTTAAACAGAGGTGGTAATGGATGCCAATGTGGCTACTTTGTCTTTGCGTTTAAAGGTTACTTTATCAAACGTATTCCCAATGATTTTCTTAACACCTTCAGTTCCCAGTTGTTGGGCCAAGTGGCAATTTATGTTACGGCCACCAACTATTCCACTACTGATGGATACCAATTTATCAGTGGTGGGAAATGGAGGGTGGAGAACAGGCCAGTTTTTTAGTTTTTCTGCATCACCATTATCTGGAACGATTCGATGATGTTCACCAGTCGGATAGGAGATGTGGCAGAAACGTTCCAGTTCCTCGCATATGTTTACCATGAACACCATTCCTGCGGTCCACCGAACTAGTACACTGATGGAATTTCCACGCCCCTGTGTCGATCCACCATAGCTTTTCATATACCGCATCAGTTTTTGCTCAATTGTTAAGTCTGACCATAGGCCAGACCAAAACTTTTCAGATCGGCGGATAGTAAAACCTCCTTCTGTAAACATCTTAAACTCAGTAGGATCCATTCGATCTTCTAGAGCCATCATATCTTCAGCGATCCCGCCTTCATTGTTAAGGCCCCAAAGCCTGCTCTCACACACATAATGAACCTCGCTCGTCTACAAGCCTTTATAAGTAGGTATAATATTATACGTACTGGTATCTAATACATCATTTCTGTAAATAATAGGGGAGCGCGATGGCGCAGTGGCTTAGCTGCTCGTTTTTCACTCGGGCGACCGGGGTTCGAATCCTGGTGATAGTGGGGTGGAATTTTCACCTGAAAAATCACGTGGCGTCTGGAAGGTTATCCGGCATTAAATCCTCTGCCAAAACCAAACTGAGCCGGTTGGCTCCGGCGACCCCAATTAATTGGGAAAAGCCGAAGAAAGATGGTTTCAGTAAATAACACTTAACACGAAATCATTCCAATAATAATATGAAACCATTGCTACGTATACGTACCATAATATTAACTCTGATTTAATCAGTACAGGCCCTGTACGTGATGTCTGATACGCTCAAAACTTGTTTTAATTGATTTCACCCGATTTCGATTTTTCAAGGTTTTCTCATACTTGCCACTTTTGGAAGAAACACTACGCCTACAGGTACCCCTCAAAACTCAAATTAAAGGTAAACAAATGAACTTCAAGTTCATTATCAATGACATTTATCATAGGGTGCGTATTTTTGATAATATTTGTCAAATTAGGAGACAAAAACCAACAATTTTTTTGTTGAAAATACATCCAATCTTTAAATAACTGTATCTTGGGAACCACTAAACCTACAGAGCTCGATTTGGACTCAAATTGTAGAAAATTTAACCTGATTGTAAACAGGTATTCATATTGTTTTCTCTCAGATGCATAGTTTAGACGATAATGAGCAAAAACTGAAAAAAAGTGCAAAAGTCTGGCTGTTTTTTGGCTATTGCACAGCTAGCACAGAACTTTCGAAGTTGCAAATTTGGTTTTTAACTAATGGCAGAGGTCCAAACAACATATTAAAATTAGAACTACATGACCTTTTGCAAGGTCGGGCCCCTTTTTATGTCTAATTTGACTGGACTAATTATCATTCTGTAATTCCACACAACACAACATTTGAAAAAGGGTCTAATAAAACGCATGCATTAAAAACTGTCTTCACATGGCTCGTTATTTGTGAATATATTCTACTCTCCTGTGCTTGGATGAAGCAAATGTATCTATCAGCTTGGTTGATAAGGTTCTATTTTTTAAAATTTCTAGCTTTGTGTTCAGCGGTATAGAAGAAAATAGATTTGTTAATAAAAATTTCACTTTCATTTTCCTATGTCACACACAATCACCATATTAAACAACTACGTACCGAATCACAAAAGTTAAAAACACATTAATTTACAGATATTCATTTCATCCACAGAACTCACTAACACACTTATACTGTACTTCGAACACCCGACAACTGAAAATGTATAAATATATTTTTGTCTAATGTCAGCAAGCTGCAAACAATGACTGAATACCTGTTTAAGGGCGTAGGGTGGGGTGGACCCTTCAACTGTAGTCCTGTTTGTCAGAGACAGAAGCAGGAAGTGAAATGGAGAGATCTTCTATTTCGATTCAAAGCGACGCTATGGGCCCATTCTGCCTGCCCTTGAAGAGAAAGAAAAATCCCTTCATAGCACAGAAGAATTCGTGTGCAAGAGAGTGCTACTGTTTCCTCACCCGGCCCATCAAGCCAAATACTTTACATGGGACTTTCTGTGAAGTGGCCTAGTTATGATAATACACCGTACAAGACTGTCAGGATCTTAAGCTAGGGATGAGTTATGTGTACTGAATTCATTTTAGAGATTCTAGAAAAGAACACCACTTATTATAAGTAGAATATCTGTAATTTAAAATAATTTTTAAATACTTTATTTTAAACAAATTTTGTGCAATACGGTCTAATGGCCCTGGGTCGGCGGGACCCTTTCGGCTCTTAATGACGCACCACCCCTGAACAATTCTATGCATGTTATCTCTATAAAAAAAGAAAGCTTTCAGAGTGAACATTTGGAATTTTTGGCTAAAACTTTGAATTTATCTTGGATGAAATATGTAAATGCCTTACAATCAGTTTGATTTTCGTCGGTTTGTCTTGTTTCTTATGGGTTGGTATAAAAACTACAAGAGCGAATGGCAAAGCAGAAGGCACCCCTAAAATAAAACTAGGCTACAAATTATTTATGTAAGCCTAGTACAAAGAGGGGATGGTGTTAACAGGAAGCCTCAATTCCCCAGCAGTAAGCCAATTGAACAATCTGTATCGACTTGACATGGCAATGCCAGGTGTGAGAACAGCTTGGTGACTGACTTGCTTGCTGATCTGAAAATATCACGAGGTGAGATGTCCTCACATGGATGTCACAACATAGTTCTAAAAGCGAAAACCTGTCTCGGGAGGTAAGACAATCTCTTATCACTTCCTTTCCTCCTGATGAACTGGTTTTGGTGGGGCGGTCTCATTCCTCGCCACGCTGGACTGCCAGAATTTTGCCCCAAAGGAGATCTTTAACGTGCCAGTAAAGCTACTGACATGGCTCCCTCACATTTGCGCACCCTCAAATGTCAGCTGACTGCCAAGATTCGATCCTGCAACCTTGGGAACAGCTGGCAAGAACGGTACTGCTGTGTCACGCAGCCAGCGCATCCTGAAAAGCTATTGGTTGCATTAATAAAATTATAAAGGAAAGAAGATTCCACTCCAATAAAGATATCATTGACTCAGTGAAAAATGTTTATAGGTGGGACTCAAGTCCTTTGTAGATGGTTTTGCACCACAAGCAGTTGATGTGGATCTGTATGCCTACAGCAACTTACCATCCACGCTTTTTATAATTGGGTTGTAATAGCATTTTTAAAACGACGGTCGACCTTGAAGGGACAGCACACTGCCAGAATGAAAATGTGGAAGGAAAGAACTGACTGTCTTTCAAGCTGGATAGTTGCAAAAGAAAGCCTCTCTTCTGGTCACAAGGAGGAATGGCCTACATGAAAGGCTCTGAATAGACTGCATAGCAGTGAGTAGAATCAAGCTGAATCTGTAGAATAGGGGGTTTTACAACAGATTCATCCTTATGTGATTGTGGAGAACAGCAGAAAGTTCAACATCTTTGCCAGTGTACCCTGTGTCCATCAAGCCCTGTTTTTTTGTCACGCACAGAGGGGTAGTCGCACATCAATAATCTTTAGGTAATGCTAAATGAATTAGTGTTTTTTGTAATAGTAAAATTTGTTGAATCCAGACCAATAATTAATAGGAAGCGCAGCCTTAGCCATATATACACCCCTGATGGGGCACTCACACATCATTAATCTTTATTCAGACCAGGCCTGTGCGAGCATATTGTATCCCACATGTTGAAAACTGGAATGACATCAATGTCTGCGCCATATTAACAGTTTAAGAGACTTCGTGCGCTGTCAAACATGGCTGCCGTCATTGAAGGAACAATACATAAAAATACATATTTACATGATTGAACAGATATCTCAACGTACCTTATCGAAAAATGAGAAATAAATCAGGGAATGATGTTTCAATAGATGTTTCCTCCTCCGCCATCTGTGACCCACCCAACCATCCCAAATAGAATCACGACTTATACAGGCAAATTTCCAGCTGTGACCGCCATTGTTCACATCAATCAATCATCATTAAAACAGTACTGCCAATCTCGCCCTTACGGTACTATGACGCAAGAACACCCGACAATTCTAACCTTTGTTTTGTCCAATCCAATTGTTTTTGACAATGGTTACAGCCTAACGCGTTCAGATCAAAGGTTTTGTGTCAATCGTCCCCCGCTAGCTGCGCCCGGCCAAGGCCGCACACCCGGCCATTCTAACCTTCATTTTGTCCAATCCAATGGTTTTTGACAATGGTTACAGCCTAACAAGTCCAGATCAATGGTTTTTGACAATGGTTACAGCCTAGCGCGTCCCGATGAATGTTTATCAACAGTGATTTTGTATCCCACTTTTTTTTATCAACAGTGATTTTGTATCCCACTTTCTTTTATCAAAAGTGAATTCGTATCCCACATGTTGGCAACAATGTGTGCGCCTCGGTGTGGGCCGCTAGAGTGCGCCTTGTTGACAGTTGAACGAGATGCAAGCGCTGTTGGAACATGGCAGCCGTTCTTAAAAGAGCAATATATAAAAACACATATTTATGTACTTTAGCACATATATGAGGTGCAGTAGAGAGAGGCCAGGGTTCCTAATTTCAATACGTAATATGGCCCAGAAGATGAAACAAGGACACAAGGTATGTAAGAGTCACAATCATGTCTGATACAAGTGTATAAGCCGCGTTCTACTTTCATTCAGAATTATTAAAATAATTGTACATCCCTGTTTTATGAGGAACACGGAAGACTCCACTGTCCATACATAAATGTATCTTATCTGCACGAGTCATGCAAGCAGTTGGAGCATGCCTGGCGATTGTGAATCCCTAGCTGTTTCAGCACTTCTGAGGGAGAGAAAAACAGGCAAAGGAAAGAGAGGAGCATGTTTGTTGCATAATTATTATTATAATATTCGATTAAATGGTGCTTGGGTAATTGGTATGGCATGAGGGTGGTGCTCACAGTCACAGAAAGGTTGAATACGCCTGATTTAGAGGCTACTTTCAGATTAAAAAAAATGGAATGTCACAGAATCATGCTGCGCTCCGCTAATGACAGGCGCCACCCACACTCCACTGCAGGTGTCTACAGAATCCCGTGTTCCTGTGGGCAGGTGTACATAGGAACCACGAAGAGAAGAATGACCACCAGACTCTAGGAACACAACAGACACAGCCGCCTTGGTCAAACTGAGAAATTGTCAGTCGCTGAGCATTCTCTCTTGGCCGGTCACGATGTACAGTACGGGGACACGGAGATACTCTCCACTACCACGCCAGGCTGCAACGGGAAGCTATAGAAATATTCAAACATCCCGACAACTTCAATCGAAAGGCAGAAATTGAACATTGCGTAATACATGGATCCCGGCTCTTAGGAACACCAAGGTCAAGATATCACGCACGCATCAACATGAAGAACCCTCCTGCTACAGCCCAGCAGCCGCACAGGTAACACCTGACCCTCACAAGTTAGGTCGCCGCAGCCGGCAGCATGTACGTGAGACCAGACGATCAAGCCGGACTGCGCAGAGAACACTCGGCTCACACGGTATAAATAATGCGAGCAGCAGTAGTAAAAGTCGGCTGTCACGCGGGGGGTGCGGGCTTTAACTCCCCCCCCCCCCCCCCCCCCGAAAAAAGCTAAGGGTAAGATTGTAGGGCCAGGGAAAACCGCATAGACAGAAAGGAAAGATTGTCTGCCAGGTTTTACGTGTAGACCATCTGTCCTTTCTGTCTATGCGGTTTTCCCTGGCCCTACAATCTTACCTTTATATATGTGTACATATTTATATGTCCACATATATAATAATATACCAATGTTAATATCTACCCATGATGCCTGGTAGATCGCGACCGCGATGGGACAGGCGCAAAGCCTCAAAGGGCAATCCTTATTTTTTCCAATCCCCTATGCTTTCTCTTCTACTATGTAGACTAATTGCATGTCGGAGGCACCAGTAGTAAGGTCGGGTGCCACGCGGGGGGGGGGGGGGGGGTGCGTGAAACCTCCCCCCCCCCCCCCCCCCGAAAAAAGCTGGTCTTCCAGGTTCGTCTCAGACTCGTAAGAGGAAGGACACCTTGTCAGTAGCAGCAGCAGACCAGCAAAGTTGTTCTAACAGCTCACCAGGATGGAGACTACGAACAGCGGGACCATGGAGTGGAGGAGGCAACAGGTGACCGGCGAGCCAGCTAGGGGTCGAGGAAAGCGCAACCGCGCCCGGAGAGGTAGAGTGCCGCGATTGGCTGGCTCCTTGGGGGGGGGGGGGGGGAGTTAACCTCCACCGAGCCCTCTCCTCCGGTCACGCGGGCACGCCAGCAGGCCCTTAGTGAGAAGACGCCAACAGTGCAGAAGCCGCCAGCCGTTGACGAGGTAGGGGTGCCTCACAGCCCGGCTGGCGCACTCAACGCTGGAGTAGCTCCCGGCCCGGGGAGCATAGGTAGCCCGGACATAACGCAGGTTTCCCTGCGGTCCGAGTCAACCGACGCCTCCCCAAGGCCCTCTGAGCTAGCCGAGTCCGAGAAGAGTCGGACGCCAGGACCGGCTAGCTCCCCGCGACCGGACATCAGCAGCAGCCCCGACGCCAGGTTCAGCTGGGCGAGCGATGTGAGCTCGGAACAGCGCATGGGTGCCCTGGGGCCTTTTCCCCAGGCTCCGAGCTTGCATGTTGCAACGACCCCAGTGCCTGGGCTATGTTTGTTTATTTCAGACGAGACTGCAACCAGGATGATGAGTGCCGAGACATCAAGGAGTGCCTGGACTCAGGCCACGAGTTCTTGACGGGAGGAGTCGAACGTGACCGCGAGGACATCGAGGCCTACCTCCCCACTGGAGTCATGGTTAGGCCACACAACATAGACGCCTACCAACCGTACCTCGCAGCGCTGTCTTCCAATTGGCAGGTCGTGGTGGTGCCTGGACTCCAGCCGGGGCCTCCAACCATACTCCGAGGTGCCTTCAAACTCGACAAGGCGAAGGACGCCACAACGCAGACCGACGTCGCGACGCTGGATGAGGTTGGGACCCAGGCGGGTCCCCTAACCTTCTCCAAGAGGACGCAGGCGTCTCCACCAGCACCTCAGGTGGTGCCTTTAGCGGGGAAACTCGCGCCCACCATCGAGGAGGAGCGACTACCAGAGCCCCATTTGGGGCCTTTAGCGGGGCAACTCGCGCCCGCCACCACCGCCAGGAAGGGGACACCAGAGACGGCCGGGGCCACCAGGACGGCCCCAAAGCAGCTGAAGAAGGCGAACCGCAGCAGCCCGGAGGACCGACGCCCGCAGCGCCCCCAGGAGGGGGAGCCAGGACGCCGCGAGGCCACCAGCCGCAGCCATGGACAGCAGATACAATCAGGTCGTATGAAGCCCCGCTCAGGCCAGCTTTTACAGTGTTTCCGCTGTCTGAGATGGGGCCACTCCCAGGGATCTTGCAGCTCTCCAGTCCGCTGTAACCGGTGTTCAGGTGGCCATCACCACACCGGCTGCACGGTGCCGCGGGACGCGCCGGTGTGCGCCAACTGCATGGGTGACCATCCGTCATCCCATCGCAGTTGCCCTGTCTACAGGTCCATAGCAAGAGCAGAGAGGAAGGTGGCTCGTTCCCATGGACCGCCTGCTAGGCCCCTGGTTCGGCAGGCGAGGCCCTCCCTCCACTCTCCGGTGACGGAGGCTCGGTACCAGGGACCCCATGGAGATCAGGTGGTGGCGCAAATGCTCAGGATCCTTGTTCCACTGCTTGGTAGCCGGCAAGGCCCGCGCTGATCCCAGCAGTGCCGAGTTATAACTGACTTCCCGGAGACAAACTGGCGAGAAGACGGACATGGATCTGGTGCATGATACCTTCTCCCAACTAACAACAACCTACTCATTTCCATACCCACTGGATAGATTAATAGCTTGGGAATAACCTAACCCCCAAGGGAAGATGATAAAGAAAAGGAAGTGGGTTTCGGACTGGAGAAAAAGGATGGAGAAATAGGACGAGAGTCCTACAGAAGTTATAAGTTTAACTTTAAATATACTCAAAGGCAGCTGCCACTGCAAATCCGCTCTCCGATACCTTAAGTGGGTAAGGACCTGGGCAAAGCTAACGGGAAACGCAGCTGGAACTTGGGTTGTTTGCAAGAAAGTTACTGTAGCGTATTCCTTCTCAAGCATACACATGCCTACTACGGGGAAGGGTGGTGGTCTTGCAAGACAAAGAGTAACGGATTTATTGTGTATCTGTTCAAAGGAGTTTGTTTCTAAACAGGTAATTTGAAGAGTGCCAATAATTTGAATCAGCTTTGATATTTTAGGTTTTGAAATTGTAGAATTCCTAAAGAGGGACCAAATACTTCCAAGAAGGATAGGGATAAAGCAATTATACCTTTGGGAATAATTTTGGTAAGTGCACCAATAGTTGCATTTAGAAATGGCTAAGCTTTTACCCAGCAAGGCGCCGACTAAAAGATTAGACAATGAGAAACACTTATATTTTGAAAAACCAACCATAAGTGTTAGAGAGAATCTCCACAAGCAGGAAGCTGGCGTAGCGAGCTATGCTTGCCTTACTGGCCAGTTAGAATTAGCTATTAAAGCTAAGAGAGACTTTACCAAGTTACCAACTAAGATTTCTTGCTCAAATGCAACAAGTGGTGAAAACCCTATCAATAGATTTATTTTCATTAAATAGGATGAATCAAGGAAGACAGGATCTTGCCTAACCGTTATGTTAGAGAAATGATAAAGCGAAAAACAAATATTTAATTTATTTAACAATGCAAAAGGAAGAAGTTTTGTAACAAATATATAATTTTGATTTCTATAAACAATTGGGGTCGCAGACCTCCGAAAACATCTAAAGCTTGCGCCAGGCAATTGATAATTCTTTTGGTTTTAAACCTTTTATATGCTTTAAAATCTTCGTAAGATTTTGAAATGACGAAGATAAATAAATGAAAATTTAAAGATAACTGACGTAATTAAATTTAGACAATAAACCAAGTACAAGGTGTGTACTTTAAGGATTTCTAGGTAAGTATCTTAGAAAGAATAACAACTTCGAAAGTAACAACAACAAAAAGCAGGAAGAATAAAATAGAAGTTTCTATAACTTCTTGTATTAATACTGAACTACTTGGTTGGATTATACAAATAGGGCAGGTCACTTATTGTGAAACCTGAAGAGAAAAATCGAAAGGAAGTTTCTAGAACTCCTATGTTTAAGTAGGGATCACGAGAAAAATGGGGCAAGTTTCCCTTTCGTGAAACCTAGAGTTAACTCACTTATGAGTTGAAAGAATAGTATTCCCTCATTAGAAGGGAGAAACAATATAATTTAAGGCGTGTACTAGACACGAAATTTTACAGACATTAATTCGTTATACATGAAGCAAAATAAGGGAGGGCACTTATGTAGAGTGACACCTTATTGAAAAAAAGACCTAAAGTAACAATTGTATTATTTTGGTTTGTTAGTAAAGGGTTTGGGAAAGATCAAATGGGATTGTGGAAAAGTGTTCATGGCCGTATTTATTGTACTCGAACGAGCGCGACGCGGATGAAAGGTTGAACTAGCACTGTTTTCACTATAGTCTGTTGATATAGTAGAAAAGTTCACTGTAGTAGCACAAAAAGTTGATGGCAAAGAAAGTTATTGCAATGGTGGAAAATAACTAGTTACACTAGATTAGCGAGAGTCTATTGCTTGAGAAACTTGTAGGTTATAGTTGAATGCACCAGAAAAATCCCAACGGAGGAAGAAAAATTAGATATTGATTAGCAGTTCATAAGGAAGATTTCTTGGTTTGAAAAAGTATTCCCATATGTGAGTGGAAAATACATGACAGTATAACTGGTAGATAGAGTACAAGTTCTGGAAGGTTCCAGAGCAATGATGACTTGTTTAAATTGGGTACAAAATCCCTCGGCGGAAAGCTAGATTATATAGACTGTGGGTATTTTGGAAATATCCCTTGATGTGAGATAGCATCTCAGAAAATCTTTCATTTTGAAAGTTAGACTTGATAGTTTAAGTTTGATCAAGAAGATCTCTTGAAAGCAGTTATTATCACATAGCAACTTTCACTGTCTATAAAATCGAAATAAAGCATTGAGCCTTTAAAAAGCGATGAGAATGAGGTTAAAACCTGAAGTCGGTACTTATCTTTGCTTCATGAAGAAGGCGATGTTCCTGTTGACAGTTGATACTAAAATTCGAACATGGCGTCGAAATTTAAAAGTTTGCCTCTAGAGTTGAGGAGGCGAGCTTTAGTTAAGCTCTAACTGACTGGGTCGACTTCCGACGTACAAGTGAGACACGCTCAACGGAGCTCGGAGGGACCAGGGAAGGGAATGGAGTGGGGGTAGGAGACAAAAGGAATACATATAAGAATAGCCAACTTAACAGTTAAAAAAATCTTCTTGATGAAATGGTCTTCAAAGAGTTGATAGTAGGAGTCACTAGCGCAGCCTGGAGGATGAAAAAGTAGACGAAGTTCTCTTGATCACGGAGATGATAGCTGGCGATGGCGACGAGATCTGGTGGCTAGATTGATAAGGAAGTCCTCTTGTACAGGGAAGAATTGAGGAACTTCAGAGATTCGCTGCTAGATGATGCTAGGTGGGTCATGGAAGATATATATCTAGAACAGACTTACAGGTAATATGAGAGACATATACCAACAAAGAGAAATCAGGAGATCACTGTTGTTGTTTGACAAGAAGGAAGGGATGAACTAAAGCAAAGAGAAGCAAAAGCTTACTCTATCTCACCGTGTATTCCAAAGAATACACCACCCACATTATCCGTGCATGTGGCAATAACCAAGCCGCCAGGTTTTACGTGTAGGCAATCTTTCCTTTCTGCCTATGCGTTTTTCCCTGGCCCTACAATCTTACACTTCTATATGTGTACATATTTATATGTGCACATATATAGTATATACCTATGTTAATATATGATAATTATGCCTGGTAGATCGCGACCGCGATGGGACAGGCACTAAGTCCTAAAAGACATTCCTTCTATCCAATCCCCTATGCCTTCTCTTCTACTATCATAGATTAACTGCGTGTCGGAGGCACCAGTAGTAAGGTCGGGTGCCACGCGGGGTGTGCGGGTACTCTTTCGGGGCCCCCCGAATTAAAAATAAAAAGCTGGTCTACATTCCACTGCTGACCAAGGAAAGGAGCGGAACCCTTGATAATGCCGGACGCAGTTTCCGGTGAAACGCCGGGAGATATCCAGTCTGGACCACGTCCTACAAGCCCGAACAACTTGCAACTAATAATGAACGCCGGCCGTGAAAGCCTAGGCTGTGATAATGGTTTCAGTATCACTTTCACATGTACGAGGATAATAACTGGCATAACTGCTGACTTTAGTGCAGTCACAGCCCCCTATACTCACCATATAGGAACCTTCAGAACCGACGGCAGGATTTAGACTAAGTCCGTACATTGCCAATGCGCATGCGCTAGCAGTTACACTCTCTAGCAGATGGGATGAGAAGAAACCAACACACAACAATTTTCTGTTGAGAGCTGAGCTACTTATGTTGCGAGAGCAAAACATAAGATAGAGCGAGTAAGCAAAATCCGAATAATTTTCTATTATGTAATAGATAATGTGACCAAGATACAGGAGATGAACATTTTATCTCTAGAGGGTGTTGCATTTTGTTTTGCCTCTTATCTCGCAAGTGAAGAACATGGAATACAGCTTTACATACAAACACAAACCTAACCTGGGGCTAACACCCCAGACCCCATTGGGTAGATTATTAGCTTGGGAATAACCTAACCCCCAAGGGAAGATGATGAAAGAAATGAAGTGGCTTTCGGACCGGAGAAAAAGGATGAAGAAATAGGAAGAGACTTTGACACAAGTTATAACTAAGAGTTCTTGCTCAAATGCAACAAGTAGTGAACACCCTATCAATAGATTTATTTGCATTAAGTGATAGTCAAGGAAGACAGGATCTTGCCTAACCGTTATGTTAGAGAAATGATAAAGCAAAAAAGAACTCTTGAATTTATTTAACAATGCAAAAGAGTATAATGAATTTAACAAATATATAATTTTAATTTTGTTAACAATTGGGGTCGCAGACCTCCGAAAACATCTAAAGCTTGCGCCAGGCAATTGACAATTCTTTTGATTTCAAACCTTTATATGTTTTAAAATCTTCGCAATATTTTGAAATGGCGAAGATAAAATGAAAAATTTAAAGATAATTGAAGTGATTAAAGTTAGACAATAAATCAAGTACACGGTGTGTACTTTAAGGAATTTCTAGGTAAATATCTTAGAAAGAGTAACAACTCCGAAAGTAACAACAATAATAGGCAGGAAGAATAAAATAGAAGTTTCTATAACTTCTTATATTAATGCTGAAATACTTGTAAAGATTATGCAAATAGGGCAGGTCACTTATTGTGAAACCTGAAGAGAACAATCGAAAGGAAGTTTCTAGAATTCCTATGTTTAAGTAAGGATCACGAGACAAATGGGGTAAGTTTCCCTTTCGTGAAACCTAGAGATAACTCACTTATGAGTTGAAAGAATTGTATTCCCTAATTAGAATGGAGAAACAATATAACTTAAGGCGTGTACTAGACACGAAGTTTTACAGACATTGATTCGTTTTACATAAGCAAAAGAGGGAGGGCACATATTGAGAGTGACACCTCATTGAAAAAAGACCTAAAGCAACAATTTTTATTATTTTGGTTTGTTAGTAAAGGGTTTGGAAAAGATCAAATGGGATTGAGGATAAGTGTTCATGGCCGTATTTATAGTATTCGGACTAACGCGACGCGGATGAAATGTTGAACACTGTTTTTCACTATAGTCTGTTGACATAGGTGAAAAGTTCACTGTAGTAGCACAAAAAGTTAATGGCAAAGAAAGTTATTGCAATGATGGAAAATAACTAGTTACACTAGATATGCGAGAGTCTATTGCTTGAGAAAGTTGTGGATTATGGTTGAATGCGCCAGAGAAAATCCCAACGGAGGAAGAAAAAATAGCTATTGATTAGTAGTTCATAAGGAAGATTCCTTAGTTTGAAAAAGTATTCCCACATGTAAGTGGAAAATACATGACAGTATCACTTGTAGATAGAGTGCAAGTTCTGGAAGGTTCCAGAGCAATGATGACTTGGATAAATTGGGTAGAGAATCCCTCGGCGGAAAGCTAGATTCTATAGACAGTGGGTATTTTGGAAATATCCCTCGATGTGAGATAGCATCTCAGAAAATCTTTCATGTTGAAAGTTAAACCTGATAGTTTAAGTAAGATCAAGAAGATCTCTTGAAAGCAGTTATTTTCACATAGCAACTTTCACTGTCTATAAAATCCAAATAAAACCATTGAGCTATTAAAAGACGATGAGAATGAGGTTAAAACCTGAAGTCGGTACTTATCTTTGCTTCATGTAGAAGGCGATGATCCTTTTGACGGTTGATACTAAAATTCTATCATGTCGTAGAATTTGAAAGTTTGCCTCTCAAGTTGAGGAGGCGAGCTCTAGTTGAGCTCTAACTGACTGAGTCAACTTCCGACGTACAAGTGAAGGCTGCTAGACGCAGCGAAAGCACTAGCCTAGGCGGCATGACCAACAAGATGTTGAGTGCACTTAAGAGAGTGAGTGAGCGGTTGCTCACGACGCGGAGAAGTGTAGAACTGAAGTGACCGAGCGGGCTAGCTGCGCGCGCGGAGGAGAGAGCAGTAGGAGGAGGGGAGAAGAGGGGGAAGCGGGCGAGTGAGGGGAGGAACAAAGATGTTACACGTAAACATGAAAAATCTTTGAAAAAATAAAATTCTTCTTGGAGCGGTGTCTTCACGGAGTAGTAGATTGGTGAAGAACACGACGCCCAGTGGATTAATGTGGAAGTCTTCATGGCTTGAAGCAAAGAAAGTTCGGAAGGCAGCGATGGGACGCTGTCAGGCTGGTTCAGCAGAATATGCGTTTCTGTAAAAAAACTGACAGAAAAGATGAACAAATGCTCGGGGCAAACAGGAGGTAACAGTTCGATGTTGGTGTGTGCGGGAAAGAAATTTAAAATAAATGGACAGATATAAAGCAATGAACAGCAAAAGCTAATTCTTTCTTTCCGTGTATTTGCAAAAATACACCATGTTGGGGGACAACAGCAAACACCAGCAAAGAACAAGAACACAATATAAAAGAGATTTTAAAATAAAAACGTGGGTAGTTGAGATCATTCTTTCTCTGACTCTTCCCTTCCCTCCTGGGTAACAATTGGTCATTACGCCAAAGATCTATGCTAGAGGAAGAAAGGAAAAAGGGGGTGGCACCTATGAGGAACTAACCAGGTGTAAGTGGAAGCAAGTTATCAGGGTTATTAGAATGCGGGGGCGACAGGCGCGAATTAACAACGCTGTCAATCACAAAGTAGCTAGAAGCTGCGAGAAATAAAGCTCTAGTGAAGATCGCGACAAGATGCGAAAGGAAAGTTAACAAGTTTAAACAAAGCGTATAGAAACTAGTACATCGATTAAGGATAAGAATATACCACATAAACAAAGGAACTATGCGAATAGAAGGCAAGAACGCCATAGGTAACAACAATCTAGTAGCCAAAAACAATGACCTCAAGTTATAATAAGCATCAAAAGGATTAATCAGAAAAATACTTAAGTCATCAAGAAACGTGACGTAACAAGCATAGATGCAAAAACACATCGAGTGTAACGACAAGAGAAAACAAGTTTGTTCAACAATGAACAATAAAAGTGCAAAATATGTAAGCAGGATGCAATACATGAGCGCATAAAAATATGCCATGATGTTATGAAACAAGGATAGAAACAGCTGTAGGATACGAATGTGAGCAAGTGGGAGAGATAGGTAAGAACGACCTTGACCCACATAGTACAGCGAGATAATGAATATAAATAGCTGAAAGAGTCCTTGACCAGAACAAGTTTATTTTGGTAATGAGGTGAGCAGCTTCTGAAATTACGGAAGCAACTCGCAAGACTATGGTTGGCAGTCAGCCAAAGTTGAGATAAGGAAAACTTGCTCTGACCTTTGTCAAGCATAGAGGAAATAAACGGCAGCTTGGCCTTACCCGAGCTTGTGTACAAACAAGATTGACAAACAAGCAGTTCAAGATAAGCAAACAAGGCAAGTGCAATCAACCAAGACTTAAAGTGGATATTCGAGTAACACGGCATGCAATCATTCGAAGCTTGGACGTGAAAAAACAACTTAAAGACATATGAAATAAAGTAAGAAATCAATTTCGCATAATTTTGAGGATCACGGAATCCGACAATTTTCAAAAGAAAAAAAGCTTAATTCTTCTGAACAAAGAAGAGAAGCTGGGACATTGAGAAGGAGTCTATGCGTAAGAATAGTTATTCTAGATGCTAGAGGACTCAGATTTTCAAGCGGGTTCAAAAGCGGCATCCGAGTGTGAAGAAGGGGGAAGGAGGCGGCCGTGGCCTTCCTAAAAAATAGCGAGAGAAGAGAAACATAGCTTACCGCGAAATGATGGTGACTGATAGCCATGGTTTTACACAAGGGTAAGATGGTTTTCGATAGAAAGTTTAAACAATTACCTAATACAAAAATGACATGAGAAGGTAAACGAAGTGACCCAAGGCGAGGCGAACTTGAATTGCCATTTTGTGCAGAAATAAGACAAAACCATTTAAACAACTTACAAAGGTGACGTAGTTGTTTACAATGAGACATCGTTTCGGCAAGTGTTTTTCAAATGTTTTGAGATCAGAAACTTAAGTATTCTCTTTTTCAGAAAAGGGATTTGAATCGGCAGTAACAAAATGACATTGCGATTTGGTTTGAAGACTGGGATGTTGGATTTGACCAGTAATAACCCAACCAAAATCGGTGTCTCTGGCGACCTCGTTTGAAGATAGCCTACGGGTTTGTTTACGAAGGCAATTCCAGAAAATATTGGCACTGAAAAGTATATCAATGCGGCCTTGAGCATAAAACTGAGGATCTGCTAACCTTAAATGCGAAGGAATCTTTAAACCGGAAGTATTAATAGAGCTGCTAGGAGTGTCCTTGCCAATACTGGTAAGAATGAGACAGTTTAAGTTAAGATTGGTGTTTCTTTGACAAATGTCTCTGATTTTCAATTTTGAAGACTGCAAGACTTGAGGTTTCAAATTGTCAATGCCGGATACATTGATGGAAGTAGGTGATGAAGAAAGACCTAGTTTTTCAATTAACGATTGCGAAACAATGTTGTGAGTTGAAGCGGAATCGAGAAGACCACGGGTTCGAAACCAATGTCCAAATTTATCTTGGATTTCGAATTGTACAGTGGACAAAAGGTCTTGCGCACTGTGAGAATTTTCGGCGTTAGAAATGCAGGAAGAAGCATTAGTTTGTTCGGAGCTGCTCTGCATGGAGTTTGAAGAAGCAGGTACTAGTGATCTCGATTGATCATGAAAATGCAATAAAGAATGATGCAGTCTTTTGCAATGAAAACAGAAGCTGGAAGACGTACAATTAGAAGAAGAATGCTTAGGTGACAAGCAGTTGAAGCAATGTTTACCATTGAAGACAAACTTCCTTCTGTCTTCAACAGACAATTCTTTAAAGGATTTGCAGGAATACGGAGTGTGAAACTTTTTACAGAGCGTGCATTTTAAAGATTTGTTGAGCGGCCTGATACGTTCTCTTGGATGGTTGAAAGAGGCTGAACGGGTTTGCTTGTTCTCGACAGATGGGTGCTGATGACCATTTGAAGAGACAAGTTTTTTTTATCCAGAATGTGACACTGATGACTCGTTTCGACATTTTCGCACTGAAATGAGAGTGCTGTAAGGACTTGGCACCGGCTGTTGAGAAACGAGATGAGGTGTTCGAACGAATATTCCTCCTTGCGAGTGAGTTCGATTTCCCAAGCCTTTAATGTCGAAAAATCGAATCTGGATGTAGCTAGATAAATAAGGACGGTGTCCCAAGTTTGGACTGGCTGCTTGAGTTGATATAACGCTCTAACATTTAATTGCATGGAGTCTAACAGGTCTCTTAAAGAGGTGACGTCATTAGGTTTCACGACTGGCAAGTTGAACAGACAGCGAATGTGGAGAGCAACACACAAACGTAAACTACCATATCTCTCTTTAAGGAGATTAAAGGCGATGTGGAAGTTATCTGCGCTTAAATGCAGTGACTCAACCAAGGCCAAGGCCTGGCCATCCAAGGACGAACGCAGGAAATAGAACTTGTGAATGTCGAGAATGTCATTGTTCTCATGAATGAGGGAGCGGTAAAGTTCGTAAAAGGAATACCATTCACCTTCCTGGCCTGAGAAGTGAGGTAGGCTTATCTTTGGAAGTAAAGGTTTCGGTTTGTCCTTATGAACTGAAGCGGGTGCGAACTGGGCCGGATTGATGACCCTAGTGTCCGGTTCTGAGATACTGCGGATCAGTTGGTGGTCCATGGCAATCCCTTCAAAATACAAGGGTTCAAACTCGTCCCGATCTGATTGAAGTTCTGGGCAAGCGGATTCAATGTCGGTTTGAATTTGATATAGTAATTGCTAGGCCCTAAACTATGGAAAGGATGGGCCAACTTACCTTATTTCAGAGGTCCGCATCGCTTCTACAGCAAAATCACCGCCAGATGACATGCCCCAACAGAAGAACACCTAAAGGGGGAAGGAAGGTGGAGAAGAGGAAGACCCACAGGCTCGTCTACAGACACCCCCGATAACCGACAGAACTGCCACCAACGAAACGACGCCACAACAGTTGCTCAATAATTAGAAGAATATTTAATGTTAAAATTTAAAAGAACACCTCCACAAGAAAACACAACATGCATCAGCCAGCATTAAATTACAAAAAAATAAAATAAAAACTCAGCTAGAATTCTCACTGTAGAATAAAAAATAATAAAAAAAATTAAAGGTCGAAAGCAATTAACAATTACCTGAGGTAAGAGAAAGAAAAGCTACAAACCTAATAAATACTTAATAAGCACCTGACATACTCCCAACTGAACCATGAGGCCCTTGGAGAATAAAAAAAAGTAAATAGTGCAAAATTTTACCATAAACAAGGTACCGAAAGAATAACGTAGGAGTACAAAAGAAAACTCCAAAAAAGGAAAACCAAAGGATAATTTAAAAACAAAATAAGTTAACCAACACTACCATGACCCAAGAACGTGCACTTCAAAAACACGCCAGAAAACAAAACCCATAATGCACTTCTGTCAACAAGTTACCATGGCGACCAAGAACAGTTGAAGGTACATCAGTACGTATTTATGTGAAACGCCTAATTTTAAATTTAAAAAAACTTCTCCAGTGAGAAAACAGCAAGATACAACCAAACTCTAGACATTACGAGGTCAAAATGATTTTAAAAGGCAACGGATCAAAATAAAAACCGATCGACTAATGATCAAATTAGGCCTACCTTTCCATAGATTAGTCTGGTCAGTGTTAGAATGTAATAAAAAGAAAATGCTTTAGTCAGACGCCAAATAATAAAATAAGAAGAAAAACAGAAGTGTTCCCCGGACTTAATTGTTAAACAAAATTTTACATTTTTAAATGTGACACATCTAGGCCAAAGTCAACCTTCAGAACAAAAAAAAACTTTCAGTACACAATGCAAAATATGGAGCTCCAATAATTTAAAATAAATAAAATGCCAAAACATACTTTTGGGGAGACACTAATTTTTTAAACACTACTTAGATATCCTTAAAGGATTTATATCACCAAAAATAAAATAAAATATGAGATGGCTGACAACTGCCGGTCGAAGAGAAGCACACCAATATCGCATTTCCATATTAAGGTCCAAGAAACTATTTACACGATTATCACAGATGATAGTTGCACACTAATACTTCATGTATCATCGAATACTGGGATAAATCCCCAAGGTAGCGGGGACGAGGGCGAAAGCCCTCGCCCCTTGACGAGAATCAGAATATGCGTCTTTCTTCACCCAGCGAACAGTCACCAGTTAGTATCTACAAGATGGAGGACTCAAACGAAGGAGGCCACCCACCATGCACCAGGATTATTTAAATTGGACCAATTAAATTTAGCCACATATTACGACAATGTGCTTAACCAAATAATATTCACACGACACCATTAAAATGTTTTGGCGGCATGATGCAAATAAAGTCTTTTGTTTCATGACGTAGAATAAAATATCCTTCAATTATGTCTCTACTAGGATGAGATCAGAAGACACCACAAACTCACTCTAGCGGTGGAAGATACAAGCTCGGCTAGAGGCCAATAGATGCTGCCATCTCTAGTTCCTAAGCGGAACCAAGCCATCAGGCGGTCGTTTTAAAGGTCGGGGACACCTGAATATAGGGGAGATACATATTTAAAAACGTTGGTACGGGCATTGCACGTAACAGTCTCATTCCCTAAAGCGGGAACACCGTTCACGAATATGCCTAGGCATAGGCAGTACTCCAAAACCAGTCGATTCACCAAGCATGTTTCCAGAAGATAATGTTCACCAGTTAACCCCAATTGATGGATAAAAACCGCATCGTTTTGGTTAGGAAGAGTGCAGGGTCAGTTTATCAGTGATGGGATAATTGATCACCTCGCAAACCACTTAGTCAACAGCATCACTGTGTCCATAAGTCTTCAGAAACGCAGAACACCAGCACCTGCAGTGCTTTCAGAGTTCGAGACACGTTAGGTAAATTTTCAATAAGTCCAATGTTGTTAGCCTTAGACGAAGTAGATGGAAGCAGTGTGCAAGATATCATGCGACGCGTGGGCAGCCATTTACAAAACAGAAGTTAATCTTATTTCAAAAATAAAAGTTTACAGAAATTACTAACTCTTAATACATTTTATACATGGGAAATAAATTTGAATTTATATGAAGAAAATCCTGACCATGCCCTAGATCCGTGCTCACAATAGTTAATTAAATAACAAGGTTACCTTTTTACAGACTAGTAGTACTTTTCAAGAGTACATGAGTTAAACGACAATACATTTAGAAGGAGCTACGGTAGAGGAATGACCACTCAAATTCCCAAGGAAACAGGTATACAATATCACCATGAGTTAGGTCTCCCACCGAGTCCAACTTACATGCTAGTATCTTCTACGAGAACATCAAAATTAGTTACAATTTTACAATTTACCATTAAATGGGAATTACCCAACAGTTACAAGTAGTATCCCAGTAGAGTTTTTAAAACTCAATTCAAAATTCCAGAAGGAACAGATGCCTGAAGGCTTCAATGAAGGTTAGGGATACTCTACATTATACAAAAATCGGTATACAAAATTTATGGTAGCATTTCCTCATTACAAACCTCTCCACCTCGTTTTATGTGCGACAGATGCACTCTGGATATTTAGTTGGCCTTAGGGTTTCGAAAAGGAAAATTAATTAAGCTGACATGTATGCCTCTACATTTGTTGGTTCGTGATCGCATGCATTACTTGGCATGGGGACAATGAGGAATACAAACGCAGTTACAGAAACGATAAAAAACGAAAGGGAAATGGCATCGCAGAAAACCAAACACCAATACACTAACACAAGGAACGAAATTGAGGTTCGACACCAGATGACTATACAGCCGAAATCCGCCTGGGTGAGATAAATCCAACATAAAAAGAACTAAGTTCAACAGTACACGAGGTACAATGCGGTTTCCTCGTTCAGGTTTAAGACACGAACTCGTACAACCAAAGGACGCCTAACATGGCACGAAAATACTGTTAGATGAGAAACAAGCCGCTCTTGTCGAAAGACGAGGCTAATAGGGAACACTAATGCACCATTCCTAACGGTTTAAGCAGAAAAAATTTAGAATTACCAGTCAAAAGGAGAAAATTTTACTCAAGTTATAGTGGCCGATGACCGTGATTGCCATAGCATGAACTAAACAGTAGGCCTATGTTATTTACAGTTAGCATGAGGCAACTGATGACCCTGATTTCCAGCAACAACAGATTACTGGCTTTAAACGCAAAACAAGCTGACTTACAGAAGCTGATGACCACAATTTCCAACAGAAATTTAACCCCAGTAAATTTTGACGACCCTATATTAATTAACTAACCTGAAAGCACATTACATTATGGCAGTTCACGAACTGAGACCTCATATTCACAACAACACATTCATCGCACAACATACTCCAATTGCAGCAATACATAATTTTTACCACCCACAAAAATAATTCCCATTAATACTCAAATATGCAAGTTATGTAGTCGTAGAGATATCATAACACAAACAAATACAATAAAAAAACACAATACCCTTACAATTACATTACGTGACACATACTTGCATGTCATCGAACAGACCAGTCCCATACCAAGCCAGTTCGGATCGTGCAAGTCCTATATACAACCTGCCCAGGGATCAAACCAAGAAAGAATCCCATACTTCTAACCTAGCTAACCCCAGAAAGTAGATATCTCCACGTAAAACAGACCCACATATTAGGTTTAGTTCAAAATTACAAAGAAAGCAACTAATAAAAATACGATCCTAGACTTACTTTTGCAAACACAACAACGCCTGAATTACCCCACCCTACAAATCTAAATCAAAATCTAACGTTAACACATACATCCAGACACGATTTGCACAACATACACACTTATCCCAGAACGATTGCAGCATAAGTAAGAGTATGAACAAAAATTTACAAATCGCACACTGCGATAAAAACATCTCAAAACAAACACTTACCTTAAATGAGTTTGGGAAGAATTCCTAGCAAATAATAGTGACATGCACGTTAAATGTGCCTTTTGACTTCACAGTAGGGACATATGGAGGGCAGAATTGCATAGTTTAGCCCTTTTAATCGGACTACACTTTGCCACAACACCAGTAGGCGTGATAGTTGCATAATAAATAAATCACGAGGACAGCATTTCATAACAGAATTCCATGCAAAAGAGACATACAGGAACACAACAGTCTTCTTAAACACCGACACTGCCTCGACACCTGAAATTTCGACAAATAAAATCATGCACAACGTTGCTTAGGTCTGCAGAAGTCATCGCTTGCTTGGCTCGAGAACAGGAAGCTAAATTACAAGAATTGCCACAAACCACATGGCGAACAGCTTCAGACAGGGCTCCTCGGTGCCTTCCCTAGTAGCATGTAGGCTATCAGAAAATGAACATACCCCACATTTCCCATGCCAAGAACACATGCCAGTCACTTACCAACTTCTTTTTCACTGGGAATGTTGCATTACAAACAGGATAAAATCCAGCACAGACACCTCGCTTGGAACAGGTCACTTACATATCGCCACATGGATATTCAGAGGCAAACATGAAATCAAACAAACGACAAGGATTAGCATTAAATAACACTGAGTGCACTGACATGACAGATCCCATCAACAACCGCTCCATCAGCATCAGAAGGGTCCATAAAATGAGCCTGCGGGTATGGTGGAGGGAATGGCTGCAGAAGCGAACACGAGCGCGATCTGCTACCAACTGCTAGGCCCTAAACCATGGAAAGGATGGGCCAACTTACCTTATTTCAGAGGTCCGCATCGCTTCTACAGCAAAATCACCGCCAGATGACATGCCCCAACAGAAGAACACCTAAAGGGGGAAGGAAGGTGGAGAAGAGGAAGACCCACAGGCTCGTCTACAGACACCCCCGATAAACGACAGAACTGCCACCAACGAAACGACGCCACAACAGTTGCTCAATAATTAAAAGAATATTTAAAGTTAAAATTTAAAAGAACACCTCCACAAGAAAACACAACATGCATCAGCCAGCATTAAATTACAAGAAAATAAAATAAAACCTCAGCTAGAATTCTCACTGTAGAATAAAAAATAATAAAAAAAATTAAAGGTCGAAAGCAATTAACAATTACCTGAGGTAAGAGAAAGAAAAGCTACAAACCAAATAAATACTTAATAAGCACCTGACATACTCCCAACTGAACCATGAGGCCCTTGGAGAATTAAAAAAAGTAAATAGTGCAAAATTTTACCATAAACAAGGTACCGAAAGAATAACGTAGGAGTACAAAAGAAAACTCCAAAAAAGGAAAACCAAAGGATAATTTAAAAACAAAATAAGTTAACCAACACTACCATGACCCAAGAACGTGCACTTCAAAAACACGCCAGAAAACAAAACCCATAATGCACTTCTGTCAACAAGTTACCATGGCGACCAAGAACAGTTGAAGGTACATCAGTACGTATTTATGTGAAACGCCTAATTTTACATTAAAAAAAACTTCTCCAGTGAGAAAACAGCAAGATACAACCAAACTCTAGACATTACGAGGTCAAAATGATTTTAAAAGGCAACGGATAAAAAATAAAAACCGATCGACTAATGATCAAATTAGACCTACCTTTCCATAGATTAGTCTGGTCAGTGTTAGAATGTAATAAAAAGAAAATGCTTTAGCCAGACGCCAAATAATAAAATAAGAAGAAAAACAGAAGTGTTCCCCGGACTTAATTGTTCAACAAAATTTTACATTTTTAAATGTGACACATCTAGGCCAAAGTCAACCTTCAGAACAAAAAAAACTTTCAGTACACAATGCAAAATATGGAGCTCCAATAATTTAAAATAAATAAAATGCCAAAACATACTTTTGGGGAGACACTAATTTTTTAAACACTACTTAGATATCCTTAAAGGATTTATATCACCAAAAATAAAATAAAATATGAGATGGCTGACAACTGCCGGTCGAAGAGAAGCACACCAATATCGCATTTCCATATTAAGGTCCAAGAAACTATTTACACGATTATCACAGATGATAGTTGCACACTAATACTTCATGTATCATCCAATACTGGGATAAATCCCCAAGGTAGCGGGGACGAGGGCGAAAGCCCTCGCCCCTTGACGAGAATCAGAATATGCGTCTTTCTTCACCCAGCGAACAGTCACCAGTTAGTATCCACAAGATGGAGGACTCAAACGAAGGAGGCCACCCACCATGCACCAGGATTATTTAAATTGGACCAATTAAATTTAGCCACATATTACGACAATGTGCTTAACCAAATAATATTCACACGACACCATTAAAATGTTTTGGCGGCATGATGCAAATAAAGTCTTTTGTTTCATGACGTAGAATAAAATATCCTTCAATTATGTCTCTACTAGGATGAGATCAGAAGACACCACAAACTCACTCTAGCGGTGGAAGATACAAGCTCGGCTAGAGGCCAATAGATGCTGCCATCTCTAGTTCCTAAGCGGAACCAAGCCATCAGGCGGTCGTTTTAAAGGTCGGGGACACATGAATATAGGGGAGATACATATTTAAAAACGTTGGTACGGGCATTGCACGTAACAGTCTCCCTCCCTTAAGCATGAACACCGTTCACGAATATGCCTAGGCATAGGCAGTACTCCAAAACCAGTCGATTCACCAAGCATGTTTCCAGAAGATAATTTTCACCAGTTAACCCCAATTGATGGATAAAAACCGCATCGTTTTGGTTAGGAAGAGTGCAGGGTCAGTTTATCAGTGATGGGATAATTGATCACCTCGCAAACCACTTAGTCAACAGCATCACTGTGTCCATAAGTCTTCAGAAACGCAGAACACCAGCACCTGCAGTGCTTTCAGAGTTCGAGACACGTTAGGTAAATTTTCAATAAGTCCAATGTTGTTAGCCTTAGACGAAGTAGATGGAAGCAGTGTGCAAGATATCATGCGACGCGTGGGCAGCCATTTACAAAACAGAAGTTAATCTTATTTCAAAAATAAAAGTTTACAGAAATTACTAACTCTTAATACATTTTATAAATGGGAAATAAATTTGAATTTATATGAAGAAAATCCTGACCATGCCCTAGATCCGTGCTCACAATAGTTAATTAAATAACAAGGTTACCTTTTTACAGACTAGTAGTACTTTTCAAGAGTACATGAGTTAAACGACAATACATTTAGAAGGAGCTACGGTAGAGGAATGACCACTCAAATTCCCAAGGAAACAGGTATACAATATCACCATGAGTTAGGTCTCCCACCGATTCCAACTTACATGCTAGTATCTTCTACGAGAACATCAAAATTAGTTACAATTTTACAATTTACCATTAAATGGGAATTACCCAACAGTTACAAGTAGTATCCCAGTAGAGTTTTTAAAACTCAATTCAAAATTCCAGAAGGAACAGATGCCTGAAGGCTTCAATGAAGGTTAGGGATACTCTACATTATACAAAAATCGGTATACAAAATTTATGGTAGCATTTCCTCATTACAAACCTCTCCACCTCGTTTTATGTGCGACAGATGCACTCTGGATATTTAGTTGGCCTTAGGGTTTCGAAAAGGAAAATTAATTAAGCTGACATGTATGCCTCTACAGTTGTTGGTTCGTGATCGCATGCATTACTTGGCATGGGGACAATGAGGAATACAAACGCAGTTACAGAAACGATAAAAAACGAAAGGGAAATGGCAGCGCAGAAAACCAAACAACAATACACTAACACAAGGAACGAAATTGAGGTTCGACACCAGATGACTATACAGCCGAAATCCGCCTGGGTGAGATAAATCCAACATAAAAAGAACTAAGTTCAACAGTACACGAGGTACAATGCGGTTTCCTCGTTCAGGTTTAAGACACGAACTCGTACAACCAAAGGACGCCTAACATGGCACGAAAATACTGTTAGATGAGAAACAAGCCGCTCTTGTCGAAAGCCGAGGCTAATAGGGAACACTAATGCACCATTCCTAACGGTTTAAGCAGAAAAAATTTAGAATTACCAGTCAAAAGGAGAAAATTTTACTCAAGTTATAGTGGCCGATGACCGTGATTGCCATAGCATGAACTAAACAGTAGGCCTATGTTATTTACAGTTAGCATGAGGCAACTGATGACCCTGATTTCCAGCAACAACAGATTACTGGCTTTAAACGCAAAACAAGCTGACTTACAGAAGCTGATGACCACAATTTCCAACAGAAATTTAACCCCAGTAAATTTTGACGACCCTATATTAATTAACTAACCTGAAAGCACATTACATTATGACAGTTCACGAACTGAGACCTCATATTCACAACAACACATTCATCGCACAACATACTCCAATTGCAGCAATACATAATTTTTACCACCCACAAAAATAATTCCCATTAATACTCAAATATGCAAGTTATGTAGTCGTAGAGATATCATAACACAAACAAATACAATAAAAAAACACAATACCCTTACAATTACATTACGTGACACATACTTGCATGTCATCGAACAGACCAGTCCCATACCAAGCCAGTTCGGATCGTGCAAGTCCTATATACAACCTGCCCAGGGATCAAACCAAGAAAGAATCCCATACTTCTAACCTAGCTAACGCCAGAAAGTAGATATCTCCACGTAAAACAGACCCACATATTAGGTTTAGTTCAAAATTACAAAGAAAGCAACTAATAAAAATACGATCCTAGACTTACTTTTGCAAACACAACAACGCCTGAATTACCCCACCCTACAAATCTAAATCAAAATCTAACGTTAACACATACATCCAGACACGATTTGCACAACATACACACTTATCCCAGAACGATTGCAGCATAAGTAAGAGTATGAACAAAAATTTACAAATCGCACACTGCGATAAAAACATCTCAAAACAAACACTTACCTTAAATGAGTTTGGGAAGAATTCCTAGCAAATAATAGTGACATGCACGTTAAATGTGCCTTTTGACATCACAGTAGGGACATATGGAGGGCAGAATTGCATAGTTTAGCCCTTTTAATCGGACTACACTTTGCCACAACACCAGTAGGCGTGATAGTTGCATAATAAATAAATCACGAGGACAGCATTTCATAACAGAATTCCATGCAAAAGAGACATACAGGAACACAACAGTCTTCTTAAACACCGACACTGCCTCGACACCTGAAATTTCGACAAATAATATCATGCACAACGTTGCTTAGGTCTGCAGAAGTCATCGCTTGCTTGGCTCGAGAACAGGAAGCTAAATTACAAGAATTGCCACAAACCACATGGCGAACAGCTTCAGACAGGGCTCCTCGGTGCCTTCCCTAGTAGCATGTAGGCTATCAGAAAATGAACATACCCCACATTTCCCATGCCAAGAACACATGCCAGTCACTTACCAACTTCTTTTTCACTGGGAATGTTGCATTACAAACAGGATAAAATCCAGCACAGACACCTCGCTTGGAACAGGTCACTTACATATCGCCACATGGATATTCAGAGGCAAACATGAAATCAAACAAACGACAAGGATTAGCATTAAATAACATTGAGTGCACTGACATGCCAGATCCCAACAACAACCGCTCCATCAGCATCAGAAGGGTCCATAAAATGAGCCTGCGGGTATGGTGGAGGGAATGGCTGCAGAAGCGAACACGAGCGCGATCTGCTACCAACTGCTAGGCCCTAAACCATGGAACGGATGGGCCAACTTACCTTATTTCAGAGGTCCGCATCGCTTCTACAGCAAAATCACCGCCAGATGACATGCCCCAACAGAAGAACACCTAAAGGGGGAAGGAAGGTGGAGAAGAGGAAGACCCACAGGCTCGTCTACAGACACCCCCCGATAACCGACAGAACTGCCACCAACGAAATGACGCCACAACAGTTGCTCAATATTTAAAAGAATATTTAATGTTAAAATTTAAAAGAACACCTCCACCAGAAAACAGAACATGCATCAGCCAGCATTAAATTACAAAAAAAAAACTCAGCTAGAATTCTCACTGTAGAATAAATAATAATAAAAAAATTAAAGGTCGAAAGCAATTAAGAATTACCTGAGGTAAGAGAAAGAAAAGCTGCAAACCAAATAAATACTTAATAAGCACCTGACATACTCCCAACTGAACCATGAGGCCCTTGGAGAATAAAAAAAAAGTAAATAGTGCAAAATTTTACCATAAACAAGGTACCGAAAGAATAACGTAGGAGTACAAAAGAAAACTACAAAAAAGGAAAACCAAAGGATAATTTAAAAACAAAATAAGATAACCAACACTACCATGACCCAAGAACGTGCACTTCAAAACACGCCAGAAGACAAAACCCATAATGCACTTCTGTCAACAAGTTACCATGGCGACCAAGAACAGTTGAAGGTACATCAGTACGTATTTATGTGAAACGCCTAATTTTACATTAGAAAAAACTTCTCCAGTGACAAAACAGCAAGATATAACCAAACTCTAGACATTACGAGTTCAAAATGTTTTTAAAAGGCAACGGATCAAAATAAAAACCGATCGACTAATGATCAAATTAGGCCTACCTTTCCATAGATTAGTCTGGTCAGTGTTAGAATGTAATAAAAAGAAAATGCTTTAGCCAGACGCCAAAAAATAAAATAAGAAGAAAAACAGAAGTGTTACCCGGACTTAATTGTTCAACAAAATTTTACATTTTTAAAGGTGACACATCTAGGCCAAAGTCAACCTTCAGAACAAACAAAAAAAAACATTCAGTACAGAATGCAAAATATGGAGCTCCAATAATTTAAATTAAATAAAATGCCAAAACATACCTTTAGGGGAGACACTAATTTTTTTAAACACTACTTAGATATCCTTAATGGATTTATATCACCAAAAATAAAATAAAATAAAATATGAGATGGCTGACAACTGCCGGTCGAAGAGAAGCACACCAATATCGCATTTCCATATTAAGGTCCAAGAAACTATTTACACGATTATCACAGATGATAGTTGCACACTAATACTTCATGTATCATCCAATACTGGGATAAATCCCCAAGGTAGCGGGGACGAGGGCGATAGCCCTCGCCCCTTGACGAGAATCAGAATATGCGTCTTTCTTCACCCAGCGAACAGTCACCAGTTAGTATCCACAAGATGGAGGACTCAAACGAAGGAGGCCACCCACCATGCACCAGGATTATTTAAATTGGACCAATTAAATTTAGCCACATATTACGACAATGTGCTTAACCAAATAATATTCACACGACACCATTAAAATGTTTTGGCGGCATGATGCAAATAAAGTCTTTTGTTTCATGACGTAGAATAAAATATCCTTCAATTATGTCTCTACTAGGATGAGATCAGAAGACACCACAAACTCACTCTAGCGGTGGAAGATACAAGCTCGGCTAGAGGCCAATAGATGCTGCCATCTCTAGTTCCTAAGCGGAACCAAGCCATCAGGCGGTCGTTTTAAAGGTCGGGGACACATGAATATAGGGGAGATAAATATTTAAAAACGATGGTACGGGCATTGCACGTAACAGTCTCCCTCCCTTAAGCGTGAACACCGTTCACGAATATGCCTAGGCATAGGCAGTACTCCAAAACTAGTCGATTCACCAAGC
The DNA here is from genome assembly GCA_946902985.2 of Meconema thalassinum. NCBI lineage: Eukaryota > Metazoa > Arthropoda > Insecta > Orthoptera > Tettigoniidae > Meconema > Meconema thalassinum. Next base: position 590,276,704 of record OX336389.2, on the reverse strand, counting down.
ATGTTTCCAGAAGATAATGTTCACCAGTTAACCCCAATTGATGGATAAAAACCGCATCGTTTTGGTTAGGAAGAGTGCAGGGTCAGATTATCAGTGATGGGATAATTGATCACCTCGCAAACCACTTAGTCAACAGCATCACTGTGTCCATAAGTCTTCAGAAACGCAGAACACCAGTACCTGCAGTGCTTTCAGAGTCCGAGACACGTTAGGTAAATTTTCAATAAGTCCAATGTTGTTAGCTTTAGACGATGTAGATGGAAGCAGTGTGCAAGATATCATGCGACGCGTGGGCAGCCATTTACAAAACAGAAGTTAATCTTATTTCAAAAATAAAAGTTTACAGAAATTACTAACTCTTAATACATTTTATAAATGGGAAATAAATTTGAATTTATATGAAGAAAATCCTGACCATGCCCTAGATCCGTGCTCACAATAGTTAATTAAATAACAAGGTTACCTTTTTACAGACTAGTAGTACTTTTCAAGAGTACATGAGTTAAACGACAATACATTTAGAAGGAGCTACGGTAGAGGAATGACCACTCAAATTCCCAAGGAAACAGGTATACAATATCACCATGAGTTAGGTCTCCCACCGAGTCCAACTTACATGCTAGTATCTTCTACGAGAACATCAAAATTAGTTACAATTTTACAATTTACCATTAAATGGGAATTACCCAACAGTTACAAGTAGTATCCCAGTAGAGTTTTTAAAACTCAATTCAAAATTCCAGAAGGAACAGATGCCTGAAGGCTTCAATGAAGGTTAGGGATACTCTACATTATACAAAAATCTGTTTACAAAATTTATGGTAGCATTTCCTCATTACAAACCTCTCCACCTCGTTTTATGTGTGACAGATGCACTCTGGATATTTAGTTGGCCTTAGGGTTTCGAAAAGGAAAATTAATTAAGCTGACATGTATGCCTCTACATTTGTTGGTTCGTGATCGCACGCATTACTTGGCATGGGGACAATGAGGAATACAAACGCAGTTACAGAAACGATAAAAAACGAAAGGGAAATGGCAGCGCAGAAAACCAAACACCAATACACTAACACAAGGAACGAAATTGAGGTTCGACACCAGATGACTATACAGCCGAAATCCGCCTGGGTGAGAAAAATCCAACATAAAAAGAACTAAGTTCAACAGTACACGAGGTACAATGAGGTTTCCTCGTTCAGGTTTAAGACACGAACTCGTACAACCAAAGGACGCCTAACATGGCCCGAAAATACGGTTAGATGAGAAACAAGCCGCTCTTGTCGAAAGACGAGGCTAATAGGGAACACTAACGCACCATTCCTAACTATTTAAGCAGAAAATGTTTAGAATTACCAGTCAAAGGGAGAAAATTTTACTCAAGTTATAGTGGCCGATGACCGTGATTGCCATAGCATGAACTAAACAGTAGGCCTATGTTATTTACAGTTAGCATGAGGCAACTGATGACCCTGATTTCCAGCAACAACAGATTACTGGCTTTAAACGCAAAACAAGCTGACTTACAGAAGCTGATGACCACAATTTCCAACAGAAATTTAACCCCAGTAAATTTTGACGACCCTATATTAATTAACTAACCTGAAAGCACATTACATTATGACAGTTCACGAACTGAGACCTCATATTCACAACAACACATTCATCGCACAACATACTCCAATTGCAGCAATACATAATTTTTACCACCCACAAAAATAATTCCCATTAATACTCAAATATGCAAGTTATGTAGTCGTAGAGATATCATAACACAAACAAATACAATAAAAAAACACAATACCCTTACAATTACATTACGTGACACATACTTGCATGTCATCGAACAGACCAGTCCCATACCAAGCCAGTTCGGATCGTGCAAGTCCTATATACAACCTGCCCAGGGATCAAACCAAGAAAGAATCCCATACTTCTAACCTAGCTAACCCCAGAAAGTAGATATCTCCACGTAAAACAGACCCACATATTAGGTTTAGTTCAAAATTACAAAGAAAGCAACTAATAAAAATACGATCCTAGACTTACTTTTGCAAACACAACAACGCCTGAATTACCCCACCCTACAAATCTAAATCAAAATCTAACGTTAACACATACATCCAGACACGATTTGCACAACATACACACTTATCCCAGAACGATTGCAGCATAAGTAAGAGTATGAACAAAAATTTACAAATCGCACACTGCGATAAAAACATCTCAAAACAAACACTTACCTTAAATGAGTTTGGGAAGAATTCCTAGCAAATAATAGTGACATGCACGTTAAATGTGCCTTTTGACATCACAGTAGGGACATATGGAGGGCAGAATTGCATAGTTTAGCCCTTTTAATCGGACTACACTTTGCCACAACACCAGTAGGCGTGATAGTTGCATAATAAATAAATCACGAGGACAGCATTTCATAACAGAATTCCATGCAAAAGAGACATACAGGAACACAACAGTCTTCTTAAACACCGACACTGCCTCGACACCTGAAATTTCGACAAATAATATCATGCACAACGTTGCTTAGGTCTGCAGAAGTCATCGCTTGCTTGGCTCGAGAACAGGAAGCTAAATTACAAGAATTGCCACAAACCACATGGCGAACAGCTTCAGACAGGGCTCCTCGGTGCCTTCCCTAGTAGCATGTAGGCTATCAGAAAATGAACATACCCCACATTTCCCATGCCAAGAACACATGCCAGTCACTTACCAACTTCTTTTTCACTGGGAATGTTGCATTACAAACAGGATAAAATCCAGCACAGACACCTCGCTTGGAACAGGTCACTTACATATCGCCACATGGATATTCAGAGGCAAACATGAAATCAAACAAACGACAAGGATTAGCATTAAATAACATTGAGTGCACTGACATGCCAGATCCCAACAACAACCGCTCCATCAGCATCAGAAGGGTCCATAAAATGAGCCTGCGGGTATGGTGGAGGGAATGGCTGCAGAAGCGAACACGAGCGCGATCTGCTACCAACTGCTAGGCCCTAAACCATGGAACGGATGGGCCAACTTACCTTATTTCAGAGGTCCGCATCGCTTCTACAGCAAAATCACCGCCAGATGACATGCCCCAACAGAAGAACACCTAAAGGGGGAAGGAAGGTGGAGAAGAGGAAGACCCACAGGCTCGTCTACAGACACCCCCCGATAACCGACAGAACTGCCACCAACGAAATGACGCCACAACAGTTGCTCAATATTTAAAAGAATATTTAATGTTAAAATTTAAAAGAACACCTCCACCAGAAAACAGAACATGCATCAGCCAGCATTAAATTACAAAAAAAAAACCTCAGCTAGAATTCTCACTGTAGAATAAATAATAATAAAAAAATTAAAGGTCGAAAGCAATTAAGAATTACCTGAGGTAAGAGAAAGAAAAGCTGCAAACCAAATAAATACTTAATAAGCACCTGACATACTCCCAACTGAACCATGAGGCCCTTGGAGAATAAAAAAAAAGTAAATAGTGCAAAATTTTACCATAAACAAGGTACCGAAAGAATAACGTAGGAGTACAAAAGAAAACTACAAAAAAGGAAAACCAAAGGATAATTTAAAAACAAAATAAGATAACCAACACTACCATGACCCAAGAACGTGCACTTCAAAAACACGCCAGAAGACAAAACCCATAATGCACTTCTGTCAACAAGTTACCATGGCGACCAAGAACAGTTGAAGGTACATCAGTACGTATTTATGTGAAACGCCTAATTTTACATTAGAAAAAACTTCTCCAGTGACAAAACAGCAAGATATAACCAAACTCTAGACATTACGAGTTCAAAATGTTTTTAAAAGGCAACGGATCAAAATAAAAACCGATCGACTAATGATCAAATTAGGCCTACCTTTCCATAGATTAGTCTGGTCAGTGTTAGAATGTAATAAAAAGAAAATGCTTTAGCCAGACGCCAAAAAATAAAATAAGAAGAAAAACAGAAGTGTTACCCGGACTTAATTGTTCAACAAAATTTTACATTTTTAAAGGTGACACATCTAGGCCAAAGTCAACCTTCAGAACAAACAAAAAAAAACATTCAGTACAGAATGCAAAATATGGAGCTCCAATAATTTAAATTAAATAAAATGCCAAAACATACCTTTAGGGGAGACACTAATTTTTTTAAACACTACTTAGATATCCTTAATGGATTTATATCACCAAAAATAAAATAAAATAAAATATGAGATGGCTGACAACTGCCGGTCGAAGAGAAGCACACCAATATCGCATTTCCATATTAAGGTCCAAGAAACTATTTACACGATTATCACAGATGATAGTTGCACACTAATACTTCATGTATCATCCAATACTGGGATAAATCCCCAAGGTAGCGGGGACGAGGGCGATAGCCCTCGCCCCTTGACGAGAATCAGAATATGCGTCTTTCTTCACCCAGCGAACAGTCACCAGTTAGTATCCACAAGATGGAGGACTCAAACGAAGGAGGCCACCCACCATGCACCAGGATTATTTAAATTGGACCAATTAAATTTAGCCACATATTACGACAATGTGCTTAACCAAATAATATTCACACGACACCATTAAAATGTTTTGGCGGCATGATGCAAATAAAGTCTTTTGTTTCATGACGTAGAATAAAATATCCTTCAATTATGTCTCTACTAGGATGAGATCAGAAGACACCACAAACTCACTCTAGCGGTGGAAGATACAAGCTCGGCTAGAGGCCAATAGATGCTGCCATCTCTAGTTCCTAAGCGGAACCAAGCCATCAGGCGGTCGTTTTAAAGGTCGGGGACACATGAATATAGGGGAGATAAATATTTAAAAACGATGGTACGGGCATTGCACGTAACAGTCTCCCTCCCTTAAGCGTGAACACCGTTCACGAATATGCCTAGGCATAGGCAGTACTCCAAAACTAGTCGATTCACCAAGCATGTTTCCAGAAGATAATGTTCACCAGTTAACCCCAATTGATGGATAAAAACCGCATCGTTTTGGTTAGGAAGAGTGCAGGGTCAGATTATCAGTGATGGGATAATTGATCACCTCGCAAACCACTTAGTCAACAGCATCACTGTGTCCATAAGTCTTCAGAAACGCAGAACACCAGTACCTGCAGTGCTTTCAGAGTCCGAGACACGTTAGGTAAATTTTCAATAAGTCCAATGTTGTTAGCTTTAGACGATGTAGATGGAAGCAGTGTGCAAGATATCATGCGACGCGTGGGCAGCCATTTACAAAACAGAAGTTAATCTTATTTCAAAAATAAAAGTTTACAGAAATTACTAACTCTTAATACATTTTATAAATGGGAAATAAATTTGAATTTATATGAAGAAAATCCTGACCATGCCCTAGATCCGTGCTCACAATAGTTAATTAAATAACAAGGTTACCTTTTTACAGACTAGTAGTACTTTTCAAGAGTACATGAGTTAAACGACAATACATTTAGAAGGAGCTACGGTAGAGGAATGACCACTCAAATTCCCAAGGAAACAGGTATACAATATCACCATGAGTTAGGTCTCCCACCGAGTCCAACTTACATGCTAGTATCTTCTACGAGAACATCAAAATTAGTTACAATTTTACAATTTACCATTAAATGGGAATTACCCAACAGTTACAAGTAGTATCCCAGTAGAGTTTTTAAAACTCAATTCAAAATTCCAGAAGGAACAGATGCCTGAAGGCTTCAATGAAGGTTAGGGATACTCTACATTATACAAAAATCTGTTTACAAAATTTATGGTAGCATTTCCTCATTACAAACCTCTCCACCTCGTTTTATGTGTGACAGATGCACTCTGGATATTTAGTTGGCCTTAGGGTTTCGAAAAGGAAAATTAATTAAGCTGACATGTATGCCTCTACATTTGTTGGTTCGTGATCGCACGCATTACTTGGCATGGGGACAATGAGGAATACAAACGCAGTTACAGAAACGATAAAAAACGAAAGGGAAATGGCAGCGCAGAAAACCAAACACCAATACACTAACACAAGGAACGAAATTGAGGTTCGACACCAGATGACTATACAGCCGAAATCCGCCTGGGTGAGAAAAATCCAACATAAAAAGAACTAAGTTCAACAGTACACGAGGTACAATGAGGTTTCCTCGTTCAGGTTTAAGACACGAACTCGTACAACCAAAGGACGCCTAACATGGCCCGAAAATACGGTTAGATGAGAAACAAGCCGCTCTTGTCGAAAGACGAGGCTAATAGGGAACACTAACGCACCATTCCTAACTATTTAAGCAGAAAATGTTTAGAATTACCAGTCAAAGGGAGAAAATTTTACTCAAGTTATAGTGGCCGATGACCGTGATTGCCATAGCATGAACTAAACAGTAGGCCTATGTTATTTACAGTTAGCATGAGGCAACTGATGACCCTGATTTCCAGCAACAACAGATTACTGGCTTTAAACGCAAAACAAGCTGACTTACAGAAGCTGATGACCACAATTTCCAACAGAAATTTAACCCCAGTAAATTTTGACGACCCTATATTAATTAACTAACCTGAAAGCACATTACATTATGACAGTTCACGAACTGAGACCTCATATTCACAACAACACATTCATCGCACAACATACTCCAATTGCAGCAATACATAAATTTTACCACCCACAAAAATAATTCCCATTAATACTCAAATATGCAAGTTATGTAGTCGTAGAGATATCATAACACAAACAAATACAGTAAAAAAACACAATACCCTTACAATTACATTACATGACACATACTTGCATGTCATCGAACAGACCAGTCCCATACCAAGCCAGTTCGGATCGTGCAAGTCCTATATACAACCTGCCCAGGGATCAAACCAAGAAAGAATCCCATACTTCTAACCTAGCTAACCCCAGAAAGTAGATATCTCCACGTAAAACAGACCCACATATTAGGTTTAGTTCAAAATTACAAAGAAAGCAACTAATAAAAATACGATCCTAGACTTACTTTTGCAAACACAACAACGCCTGAATTACCCCACCCTACAAATCTAAATCAAAATCTAACGTTAACACATACATCCAGACACGATTTTCACAACATACACACTTATCCCAGAACGATTGCAGCATAAGTAAGAGTATGAACAAAAATTTACAAATCGCACACTGCGATAAAAACATCTCAAAACAAACACTTACCTTAAATGAGTTTGGGAAGAATTCCTAGCAAATAATAGTGACATGCACGTTAAATGTGCCTTTTGACATCACAGTAGGGACATATGGAGGGCAGAATTGCATAGTTTAGCCCTTTTAATCGGACTACATTTTGCCACAACATCAGTAGGCGTGATAGTTGCATAATAAATAAATCACGAGGACAGCTTTTCATAACAGAATTCCATGCAAAAGAGACATACAGGAACACAACAGTCTTCTTAAACACCGACACTGCCTCGACACCTGAAATTTCGACAAATAAAATCTTGCACAACGTTGCTCAGGTCTGCAGAAGTCATCGCTTGCTTGGCTCGAGAACAGGAAGCTAAATTACAAGAATTGCCACAAACCACATGGCGAACAGCTTCAGACAGGGCTCCTCGGTGCCTTCACTAGTAGCATGTAGGCTATCAGAAAATGAACATACCCCACATTTCCCATGCCAAGAACACATGCCAGTCACTTACCAACTTCTTTTTCACTGGGAATGTTGCATTACAAACAGGATAAAATCCAGCACAGACACCTCGCTTGGAACAGGTCACTTACATATCGCCACATGGATATTCAGAGGCAAACATGAAATCAAACAAACGACAAGGATTAGCATTAAATGACATTGAGTGCACTGACATGACAGATCCCATCAACAACCGCTCCATCAGCATCAGAAGGGTCCATAAAATGAGCCTGCGGGTATGGTGGAGAGAATGGCTGCAGAATCGATCACGAGCGCGATCTGCTACCAACTGCTAGGCCCTAAACCATGGAAAGGATGGGCCAACTTACCTTATTTCAGAGGTCCGCATCGCTTCTACAGCAAAATCACCGCCAGATGACATGCCCCAACAGAAGAACACCTAAAGGGGGAAGGAAGGTGGAGAAGAGGAAGACCCACAGGCTCGTCTACAGACACCCCCCGATAACCGACAGAACTGCCACCAACGAAATGACGCCACAACAGTTGCTCAATATTTAAAAGAATATTTAATGTTAAAATTTAAAAGAACACCTCCACCAGAAAACAGAACATGCATCAGCCAGCATTAAATTACCAAAAAATAAAATAAAACCTCAGCTAGAATTCTCACTGTAGAATAAATAATAATAAAAAAAATTTAAAGGTCGAAAGCAATTAACAATTACCTGAGGTAAGAGAAAGAAAAGCTACAAACCTAATAAATACTTAATAAGCACCTGACATACTCCCAACTGAACCATGAGGCCCTTGGAGAATAAAAAAAAAGTAAATAGTGCAAAATTTTACCATAAACAAGGTACCGAAAGAATAACGTAGGAGTACAAAAGAAAACTACAAAAAAGGAAAACCAAAGGATAATTTAAAAACAAAATAAGTTAACCAACACTACCATGACCCAAGAACGTGCACTTCAAAAACACGCCAGAAAACAAAACCCATAATGCACTTCTGTCAATTAGTTACCATGGCGACCAAGAACAGTTGAAGGTACATCAGTACGTATTTATGTGAAACGCCTAATTTTACATTAGAAAAAACTTCTCCAGTGACAAAACAGCAAGATATAACCAAACTCTAGACATTACGAGTTCAAAATATTTTTAAAAGGCAACGGATCAAAATAAAAACCGATCGACTAATGATCAAATTAGGCCTACCTTTCCATAGATTAGTCTGGTCAGTGTTAGAATGTAATAAAAAGAAAATGCTTTAGCCAGACGCCAAAAAATAAAATAAGAAGAAAAACAGTAGTGTTCCCCGGACAATTGTTCAACAAAATTTTACATTTTTAAAGGTGACACATCTAGGCCAAAGTCAACCTTCAGAACAAAAAAAAAACTTTCAGTACAGAATGCAAAATATGGAGCTCCAATAATTTAAATTAAATAAAATGCCAAAACATACCTTTAGGGGAGACACTAATTTTTTTAAACACTACTTAGATATCCTTAATGGATTTATATCACCAAAAATAAAATAAAATAAAATATGAGATGGCTGACAACTGCCGGTCGAAGAGAAGCACACCAATATCGCATTTCCATATTAAGGTCCAAGAAACTATTTACACAATTATCACAGATGATAGTTGCACACTAATACTTCATGTATCATCCAATACTGGGATAAATCCCCAAGGTAGCGGGGACGAGGGTGAAAGCCCTCGCCCCTTGACGAGAATCAGAATATGCGTCTTTCTTCACCCAGCGAACAGTCACCAGTTAGTATCCACAAGATGGAGGACTCAAACGAAGGAGGCCACCCACCATGCACCAGGATTATTTAAATTGGACCAATTAAATTTAGCCACATATTACGACAATGTGCTTAACCAAATAATATTCACACGACACCATTAAAATGTTTTGGCGGCATGATGCAAATAAAGTCTTTTGTTTCATGACGTAGAATATAATATCCTTCAATTATGTCTCTACTAGGATGACATCAGAAGACACCACAAACTCACTCTAGCGGTGGAAGATACAAGCTCGGCTAGAGGCCAATAGATGCAGCCATCTCTAGTTCCTAAGCGGAACCAAGCCATCAGGCGGTCGTTTTAAAGGTCGGGGACACATGAATATAGGGGAGATACATATTTAAAAACTTTGGTACGGGCATTGCACGTAACAGTAATCATAGGACCGTTCGTACAATTTAAGGCGTTGTGTCATGACGTCTAGATCACACTCGGCGGGATTTATTTTATTAATGAAATTTCTAAATCTGGTGAGTTGCCCTTTGTAGGAAGAACGTCTGGCAATGAGAGTTTCATCCTTTTCAGTTGACATGTTGAAATAGGTAAATTGAAGTACAACTTACGAAACTGTAGCGAGATTTTGAAAATGCTGTCAGGTTGGCAGCAGAAGACAGGTTGCAAGTAAGACAGGCTGAAGAAGACAGGAACGACCTCTATCACCTTCACCAGCTTTGCACTGCGGAGTTATAGCTGAAAAATTCAAAGAAGATATTAATGATTTGCAAAATATTGTCAAATGGACTTTGAACAATAAATAACGAATAGATTCCCATGAATAGACTCTGAGAAATGGACTCTCCCGGGTTTCGGCACCAAATTGTGGGTAGATTATTAGCTTGGGAATAAGCTAACCCCTAAGGGAAGATGATGAAAAAAAATGAAGTGGGTTTCGGACCGGAGAAAAAGGATGGAGAAATAGGAAGAGAGTTTGACATAAGTTATAACTAAGAGTTCTTACTCAAATGCAACAAGTAGTGAACACCCTATCAATAGATTAATTTGCATTAAGTGGGAAGAGTCAAGGAAGACAGGATCTTGCCTAACCGTTATGTTAGAGAAATGATAAAGCAAAAAAGAACTCTTGAATTTATTTAACAATGCAAAAGAGTATAATGAATTTAACAAATATATAATTTTAATTTTGTTAACAATTGGGGTCGCAGACCTCCGAAAACATCTAAAGCTTGCGCCAGGCAATTAACAATTCTTATGATTTCAAACCTTTATATGTTTTAAAATCTTCGCAAGATTTTGAAATGGCGAAGATAAAATGAAAAATTTAAAGATAATTGAAGTGATTAAAGTTAGACAATAAATCAAGTACAAGGTGTGTACTTTAAGGAATTTCTAGGTAAATATCTTAGAAAGAGTAACAACTCCGAAAGTAACAACAATAAAAGGCAGGAAGAATAAAATAGAAGTTCCTATAACTTCTTATATTAATGCTGAAATACTTGTAAAGATTATGCAAATAGGGCAGGTCACTTATTGTGAAACCTGAAGAGAACAATCGAAAGGAAGTTTCTAGAATTCCTATGTTTAAGTAAGGATCACGAGACAAATGGGGTAAGTTTCCCTTTCGTGAAACCTAGAGATAACTCACTTATGAGTTGAAAGAATCGTATTCCCAAATTAGAAGGGAGAAACAATATAACTTAAGGCGTGTACTAGACACGAAGTTTTACAGACATTGATTCGTTTTACATAAGCAAAAGAGGGAGGGCACATATTGAGAGTGACACCTCATTGAAAAAAGACCTAAGCAACAATTTTTATTATTTTGGTTTGTTAGTAAAGGGTTTGGAAAAGATCAAATGGGATTGAGGATAAGTGTTCATGGCCGTATTTATAGTATTCGGACGAACGCGACGCTGATGAAATGTTGAACAAACACTGTTTTTCACTATAGTCTGTTGACATAGGTGAAAAGTTCACTGTAGTAGCACAAAAAGTTAATGGCAAAGAAAGTTATTGCAATGATGGAAAATAACTAGTTACACTAGATATGCGAGAGTCTATTGCTTGAGAAAGTTGTGGATTATAGTTGAATGCGCCAGAGAAAATCCCAACGGAAGAAGAAAAATTAGCCATTGATTAGTAGTTCATAAGGAAGATTCCTTAGTTTGAAAAAGTATTCCCACATGTGAGTGGAAAATACATGACAGTATAACTGGTAGATAGAGTGCAAGTTCTGGAAGGCTCCAGAGCAATGATGACTTGGTTAAATTGGGTAGAGAATCCCTCGGCGGAAAGCTAGATTCTATAGACAGTGGGTATTTTGGAAATATCCCTCGATGTGAGCATCTCAGAAAATCTTTCATGTTGAAAGTTAAACCTGATAGTTTAAGTAAGATCAAGATGATCTCTTGAAAGCAGTTATTTTCACATAGCAACTTTCACTGTCTATAAAATCCAAATAAAACCATTGAGCTATTAAAAGACGATGAGAATGAGGTTAAAACCTGAAGTCGGTACTTATCTTTGCTTCATGTAGAAGGCGATGATCCTTTTGACGGTTGATACTAAAATTCTATCATGTCGTAGAATTTGAAAGTTTGCCTCTCAAGTTGAGGAGGCGAGCTCTAGTTGAGCTCTAACTGACTGAGTCAACTTCCGACGTACAAGTGAGGGCTGCTAGACGCAGCGAAAGCACTAGCCTAGGCGGCATGACCAACAAGATGTTGAGTGCACTTAAGAGAGTGAGTGAGCGGTTGCTCACGACGCGGAGAAGTGTAGAACTGAAGTGACCGAGCGGGCTAGCTGCGCGCGCGGAGGAGAGAGCAGTAGGAGGAGGGGAGAAGAGGGGGAAGCGGGCGAGTGAGGGGAGGAACAAAGATGTTCCACATAAACATGAAAAATCTTTGAAAAAATAAAATTCTTCTTGGAGCGGTGTCTTCACGGAGTAGTAGATTGGTGAAGAACACGACGCCCAGTGGATTAATGTGGAAGTCTTCATTGCTTGAAGCAATGAAAGTTCGGAAGGCAGCGATGGGACGCTGTCAGGCTGGTTCAGCAGAATATGCGTTTCTGTAAAAAACTGACAGAAAAAATTAACAAATGCACGGGGCAAACAGGAGGTAACAGTTCGATGTTGGTGTGTGCGGGAAAGAAATTTAAATAAATGGACAGATATAAAGTAATGAACAGCAAAAGCTAATTCTTTCTTTCCGTGTATTTGCAAAAATACACCACCCATTGCTTGTAGTGGGCCTAAAAGCAGTAATTTTCACCCAGACCATCGTCTAACCAAGTAGCTTTGTCTCACCCATCTTTACTACATCTGTAATTTACGTCCAGACAGTCGTCTTAACCTCACTACAGGGGAGTGCGGTGAGGCGCATTATTGCAGTCTGTCGTGAACTATGAGATATTGTTGATACTCTCTGAAATTTTGCATCTGGGACGCATGCGCAGTGCGTATCCTGTGCGCATGTGCAGTTGAGTATTATACGGACTTGTAATATAGTTTTCTCGTGAGTTGGCTCTGCGAAAGAACAGCCTGCACATCATAAGGATAAAATTATCTTAAAAGTGTCAAAAATACCCAGTCCCCGAGTCAGGGGTTACACACTGAAGATGATCCCCACAGCCAGGTCAGGAATCTAACCCACACACTTTCAGGTCAAAGCGTAGAATGCTGAGGACCTATGGATGCAATCGTGGATGTTAAATGAACAAAAGACACATCTGCAAATTTGCTTGTATAACAAAGGATCCCTCCTTGGTAAAATTTGGCTCCCTGGTGTGACATAGCAGTTATTATTTACATTATTATTTACAAAAGTCGTTGCCTGGAGGTAAGCAACAGGTACATTGCATTCCTTTCTGACCCATTGACTCGACTGACACAGAAATGCGATTGCACAGGTCTATGACTGAGGGGTTAACAATTTGTTTCCCGTAGTAGAGTACCCGCAAGAAGAGCTTGCCGAAACTCAACGATGCGCAGAGACCGATATCAATCGGCGTATTTTAATGCCCATTGCGGGGCTCCTGTGTGTCCCCCGAATGCTGACTACCGGGCTCACTCAATTATTCAACAATGCGGCTCGCTCCGAGACGCGGTCTACAGCTATTTATGTATATTACGTAGCTGAAAGTGCGTTTGATGTATACCTCAAGCCTTGAAAATTGTGCATAATATTCAGTGTACTTAGCAATACCACAGTTTTGCTCTAAAGTAGGGAGTGCCAAAACGTTACAGCCAAACTAGGGAAGTTATTTATAATTTGTATAAATTCACGAAAAACGAAACACATCCCATTGGTAACATATGTGCAATTCAAAAGAAAGTGGCTGAAGCAACAGAGTGTCGGAAAGGTCGGTGCAGAATATTATACAAGGCGCAAAAAAAAAATTGAAAGTGGTGAGGTGGTATCATTTCAACGCCTGAAAAGAGGAGGCCAAAATCTGTCAAGAAGTGTGAATTAGAAGATTTTAATAAATTCGTGGTCAGGAGTACAATTCATAATTTTCACAATACCAAAGACCAGAGGCCAACGCTTGAAAAGATCCATAGGAAACTGGTTGAGGACATAAATTTTAAAGGTGGTGTACGAACATTAAGCAAGATATTTCGAGGCCTAGGTTTTAGATGGAGGAAGACAGGAGACATGCGTAGAATAGTTATGGAGAAGCCTGACATAACGCTCCTACATATGCAGTACTTACAGAGCATAAGGCGGTACCGACAACAGGGTAGGCCTATTGTTTATACTGATGAGACATATTTGCATACTTCGCACAGTAAGCCAAGTGCTTGGAGTGACGGTTCTCTTCATGGAATGAAGTCACTTATCTCGAAAGGGCAAAGATTAATAGTGGTACATGCCGGTTCAGATGCAGGTTTCATTCAATATGCTTTGTTGGTTTTCAAATCCAATCAAACAAAAGGGGACTATCACGACGAGATAGACTATAGAAATTACAAAAAATCTCTGACAAGTAAATTAATTCCTAATATGCCACCCAACTCTAGTCGTGATTGGCAATGCCTTGTACCATAATGTCCAATGCGAGCTCGCACTCACATCATCTTCCCGAAAAACAGTTATGCAGGATTGGTTGACCGATAAGGGTATACCGTTTCTACAGAGATGATAAAACCTCAACTGTATGTTTTGATTAAATCCCATAAACCGTGTTATAAGACTTATCAAATCGACATATTACTTACTAACTATGGACACACGATATTGAGTCTACCATCCTGACTTGAACCCTATCGAAATGATTTGGGCTCGTGCTAAAAATTATGTAGCAGGAAAGAATGTTACTTTCAAACTTGATGACGCAAGAACATTGCTTATGGAAATAATTGCGTCAACTGGAGCAGAATAATGTCGAGTCGGTGTAGTTACGCAATAGGCATTGAGAAGAAGTACATTAATAGCGATCACATAATGGATGAAGTATCAGACCGCATAATCATTAATCTGGGGGACGATAGCGACAGTGACAGAGAGTGTGTTAGTAACGTCAGCACCAATATCACGGATGACAGTGAAGGCGATACGAGCGGCTTTCAACCTCTTTCAAAAGACGCAGACTACTATCGCATTTTTTAAATTATGGATACTCGAGTTTAGGCCTTAATTACAAACAAACCAACAGACAGCTTGGTGTCCTGGGCTAAACTCCACACAAGGCACGGCACAAACCTAGAAAATTGATGAGTTTTAATTCACTGACCGTGAAAGCCAATATACCATCTTAATCACTTTGTTGTTTCCTTCATCTTCAAAAATAGGTTACTGTGTCCTGGCTCAGGTTATAACTACTGTGTAAGGCATTACATACACGCGCTGAGATCTCACTTGAACCCCAGTCACAGTTCAGCCAGCCAAGCCTGGGCAGACGATCCGTTCACAACGGCTGCCAGCGAGCTACTGAGCGAAGTGGGAGGGGCGTGTTCTGCTACTACCAAGCCCATCCGAACATTGCCGAAGATCTGCCCAGCGTTCTGCGGCAATCTCTTCTTGTAAACCGCACTCGTTCCAGGTTCCGTATTGGCCATGCTTACAATAAGTATAACACAATTTTCACTCGCCAAATCAATACTTTACTTTACTAAAAATACTATAGGTACATGTTTCGGAAACTTGATATGTTTCCTTCTTCAGCCCATATGTTGGTGTGAAACATCATATGACATCGAAATCCTAACCAAAAATAAAAATACAGTTCGTACTTTTTCTCTTCCGAAACATGTACCTATAGTATTTTTAGTAAAGTAAAGTATTGATTTGGCGAGTGAAAATTGTGTTAAACTTATTGTAATATCGGTGGCGGTTCACTTTAGACCATCCTTTGTATTAAAAAAAATTAAAATCTGAAATTACCTGATTTAATAGTCGGGAGGATATCAGGAGAGGATTGCGTATTAGATGTTCACTGCTCCGCTGTCATAGACCCACCGTCCCGCCCAATTAGCGACGCGACTTATATAGTTGAAATCGAAGTTCTCACCTCCATCTTTCTCACTGAGTCAGTAATGCCAACCCCACGCGTTTGGTACTATTTCGCACGTGATGTATGAAATCACTATACTCAGTGGAAAGTGAACTCAATTACAGTGTTTATTTATGTATTTATAATGTTTTACATACAAAAACAGACCTAACCTGGGGCTTACGCCCCAGACCCCCTTGCTTGTGGTACTAGCAGTAATTTTCCGCAAGACAGTGCCTAACTTAGTAGCGAAGGCGTGTGGTGAATTTCTTTATTCAAGTTGGTAACGTAGTTACATGATCGTCTTTCGGGTGTCACATGACTGTCAAAGATGGCGTCCGTAAGTGAAGAAAAATTGCATTATTTCAGTGAAATAACAATTATTGCGGTGCAGCAGTGACTATTGAGTATGAAGAGATTGTGAAACGACTCCCAACAACTCCACGAAAGGTATGTATATCATAAATGATATATTTTCAATAAGCTACGGTATTAAAAGTGATGAAAAGGGAGGATGGTCTAAAGTGAACAATAAATGTAATCTCTTCTTGCGCGTATTCTAACAAATGCTAGCACTGAATGAAAGTAGAACGAGCGATAACTTTCTCTACAGTACATGAATTAGCCAAAATACCTTATCAAACGATGAGAAATAAATCAGGGAAAGATGTTTTAATAGATGTTTCCTCGTCCACAGTCTGTAGCCCACCCAGCCATCCCAAGTAGGATCATGACATATAGCCAAAATTACAGCTGTGGCCGCCATTAGTCCAAATGAACCATCAGTTGCAATCGTGAGTGTTCGGGTCGCTTCGTTAGCCCCGCTGGTCTGTCTGTAAGCGCTAGTATCATCAAAACAGTACTGCCAACCTCGCACTTTCGGTACTATATAAAACAAGACTTATAAGATGGCGGCAGTATCATATGAACACGTTAAAAGTGCTCTGCAAAAATTAAGAAATATCGCGGAAATGGGCGGATATATTAAAAAACATAACAAGGAAGAAATGTTAAATGCGGTGAGTACATTGGAGACACACTTCAATGTGATGGAAAACATTATGAACACAGGACATCATTGACAATCCCAGGGTATGAGGTTAACAAATGTCATGTCATTGATACACCACAAGGTGCAGAGAGCTGTACAGGGAGATAAGTGGCGGTGTCTAGCGATAGTATTGAAGAATCACCAGACATGAGCAGACAGGTTATGACACCTAAACAAATGGCGCTGTTTAGCGACAGTATCGATGAACCAATAGACATGGGCAGGCAGGTCGCGACACCCAGCGGCACAACAGGTAACTCCCACAGCCTAACTCCAGATCTCCACAGGATCGAAGAGATTATAACAGTAAACGTCACAAAGAACATAAATCAAATGATTGAAGCTTTCATGACCAACATCAAAAGCTTGAAAAAGGAAGAAATAATGCAAACACAATCACAAGCAGCGCAACAGCACGAGAATTCCGTATCCACAAAACGATGGGAGGAACTCAATCTGGGATGTGAGGAACAGCCACCTTCACGAAGTGAGGGGGCTCGAGAGCAGGAACTTGAAGCAGATGTAAATGATGGGCAATGGACACAAGTAACACATATAAGGGGGAAGCAATCCGCAAGACAGCAAGCGCCAATTTCCGGCGCTGGGCCGACTGACGACGATTTACAACCAGCAGACAAGATGGCATGGTTATATGTGGGAAGAACAAAACCTCAAACAAACCCCGACGCGATAAAGAAATTCCTTAATAAAAAAGGAATTAATGAAAATGTTATATGTGAAGGACTAACAAAAGATAGGAGCGCGAAAGCCTTCAAGGTAGGAATACCATTTAATTACTTGGAAAAGGTAAATCTGGCAGAGTTTTGGCCTATAGGAATAATCGTTAGACGTTTTCGTTTCCACCGCTTTTTTCGAGGAGCCGAGAGGCCATTTTTCGAATGAATATCCCTCAAATAAGGATACAACATGTAGGGTTCTACAATGGAACATAGAAGGGCTAAAGAATGTGATGACCAGTAGTCCAATAACATTCATAGATGAATATGACGTAGTGATTTTAGTAGAAACCTTTCTTACGGACGATTGGCAACAGAATGGTTTCTATCGTACTCAAGTAATGGCGGATCAGGGACCAAGAGGGAGGCCTAAAGATGGCATTGCATGCTGGATTAAACCCACATTCTGCCCGTTCAAAGTAATAAAGAGCACAAAACATGTCATAGCCTTGAAAACGAATTATTTCATATTATTAGCAGCATACTTCCAACCGGAACTGACATAAATTGATATAATAGATGAATTAAGCAACACAATAGCAGATATTGACACCAAAATACCGCTTATATTAGCGGGAGATTTAAATTGTAGAGTGGATAAAAATGAATCCAAATCAAGAGCAGTATTAAGATACATAGAGGAGGAGGGCCTCTCATTCATCAACAAAAATACAGAATCGACATATATATGTCATAATGGGCAAAGTGTCATTGACCTTATGTTCACAAATTACAAGGATATAAAAGTATCAAAACATCTAGTAAAGAAAAATATACCCTTGGTTGGTTGGTTGGTTCTTCAGTTTAGGGGCTGCGATAACGCGGTCATGTAGCCCCGTGTACTTTGGGTGTGTGTAGAATCAGTCTGATAACCGGTGTTAATTGTGGTGACTGTATTAGTGTGTGTTATCTGTTTTTTTTTAATTTAAGTACTGCAACTTAGAATTTTTCAAATAGTTCCTACTTTTGCCGCCAAGCGCCACCGTCAACGACTACTAGGCCAAGTTCAGAACTTAACTCCTAGACACCACCGCAGTCGGCTCTTGGCAACGAACATAGAAACCAAAGAGCGTTGTTTACATTCTTAACCTATCCAATTTAGCTTCACACAGGTGCAATTAGTGGAAGGTTCTTTAACATGCCATAGATCTATGACATGGGACCGCCGGCTTTACTTAAGGAAACATCTTCCAGTAGATACAACCTTTGTCGTGGAAAACAGACCGCGCAGACTCATCAAAGAGCAAACTAAACTATCCAGGAAACTAAATAGAGAGGATATACGGAGTAAAGGCCAAGAAATTCAGATGATCATACAGCAAACAAGCTGCAATCTGGATGAAACACTACAACATCTGGAGGACATCTTAGTAGCTGCAATAGAACCGGTAAATCATACAAAGAAGAGATCCAAGCCGTGGTTCAATGCAATATGTTATGAAGCACGAAGATCAACATGGAACGCCTTACACGAATGCCTGAGAACAAACACAGAAGAATCAAGACAGGACTACGCACATAAACGGAGACTATACAAGAATCTTATCCGGGACACAAGAGATAAATATCAGAAGGTGCAAGAGGCAGCATTAATAGAACAAGCAAAAGAAAACCCATACAGGGTCCTTCAACAAAGGAAACCAAAATTCTCCACAGAAATACCCATGGAAAGGTGGACAACACACTTTATAGCTATACTACAGAAACCGGACACATCTCCAATCGCTGCTCCAATGGTAGACGACTCAGCAGTAATAAAACCTATTACCAGTGAGGAAGTCAAGGATGTAATTCAACAAACAAAAAATGGCAAAGCCTGTGGGCCGGACGGGATCTGCAATGAACATCTCAAAGAAAGTAGCCCTATGTTGATAGAGGCTTGGACAGTACTACTCAATGTCTCGGACAGGCCTCAATACCAGAGAAATGGAGATACTCCATAATGAAAATGCTATATAAAGGCAAGAGTCAAATGGATGATCCCAATTCATATCGTGGTATAGCGTTGGAAAATACAGGTCTTAAGCTATTGTCAAAGATACTGACAGAAATACTAAGAGAATTAATAGACAGCGAACTGCCTGAAGAACAGTTCGGTTTCCGGAAAGGCCGGTCAACGATACATGCCATTCAGTGCCTATTATATAATATTGGCGATGCGCTAAGATTTCCTAGAGGTAAACTACATGTGATAGATATATATATAGACTACGCTAAGGCGTTTGATTCAGTTGACAGGGAAAAAACAATAGGCAAGTTGGAATCGATCATAGGAAGAGACCATTATCTGAGTAGGATAATAACGGCAATGCTCATGGAAAATTACGTACTCATTGATGACAATCTTACAAGATCGGAGCCTATCCTCCAGACAACAGGAGTCCTACAGGGCGATCCATTAAGTCCGTTGCTGTTCAATATCGCAGTTAGAGATGTTGTCGATGCCTTAGAAACACCAGGAGTAAACATTTATATGTACGCAGATGATATGGCAATAACGTCGATCTCGCAGCAAATGTTACAAGAGGCGTTCGATAAACTTGTAAGATGGGCAGATAGCAATGACCTCAAGCTTAATCCACATAAGACAGTACACATGACATTCAGGAATGGAGGTAGGCTACCAGCATCAGTGAAAATCATGTATGGCAATGTGGAGCTAACAAGGGTAAACTCCTACAAGTATCTTGGCCTGATACTCCAAACGACTGGACGGAATTTATCCAAACATGTAAAAGATAGAGCTGCTACCGCGGTTATAGCCATGAATGAGATAAAACTAATAAGACAACTCTCCATACAGACTGCATTAGAACTCTTTCACATAAAAATTTCTCCAATCATGACATATGCAATAGAATTAATATGGGAGCATCTCTCGAAAAACGATCGTGCTCAGATAGAAAGGGTAAAGGCCATATACATGAAAAAGATTCTGTGTCTAGGACAAAATGCACCGTCAAGGACGACCTATGAACTAACGAGACAACCATTTTACATAGAAGAGTTACGTATAAGAATGTTACTGCCATCTACAAAGCAATATCAGTTATTACTGCAGGAACTTGAAGAAAGACAACATCTGGAGAGATTTCTACCAGACAGATGCCATGACGACCTCAGAGTGAAGGAATTCTAGGTATGAACTTCGCCATTTCATGACACGTTTCGCTGTTTATGGTATTCATTTCAAGCTGTGCTGCAAGAAGGTCTACCATGACCCAGACGAGAACTGTAGGTGTGAATTGTATGGAAAGTCGTGTGAAAGATATCATGCAAAAGTTTGTAGTAAGAGAACAGTGACATTAACAGAATTCTGTACATGACTTCATTGTGCGCAATTTTAATTATTATATCATTAATAAAACAAAGAAGCGCCCAGTTCATTCTCTAGTGCGCATCATTCGTGTGCCATCGTGAAGTGGAAGTTAGGAGGATAAAACATAACCTATCTATAACCTGCAACAAGGGGATACCCGGACGTGAAGGCCGCACCTACACCTGACCATTCTAACCTCCGTTTTGTCCAATCCAATAGTTACAGTCTAACGCACCCAGATCAATGGTTTTGAGTCAACTGTGCCCCAATAGCTGCGCGCGGCCACAATTACACCCAACCATTCTAACCTTCGTTTTGTCCAAGCCAATGGTTTTTGACAATGGTTACAGCCTAACGCGCCCAGATCAATGGTTTCGTGCCTACCGTGCCCCACTAGCTGCGCAGGACCTAGGCTGCACCTACACCCAACCATTCTAACCTTCGCTTTGTCCAATCCAATGGTTACAGCCTAACGCGGCCGGATCAGTGGTTTTTGACAATGGTTACAGCCTATAACGCGTCCCGGTGATTTTTCTTTTTACAACAGTAATTTTGTTTCCCACATGTTGGCAACAATGTGTGTGCCTCGGTGTGTACCGCTAGAGCGCAACTGTTGACAGTTGAACGAGTTGCAAGCGCTGTCGAAACATGGCCGCCGTTTTTAAAAGAGCAATAAATAAAACACATATTTACGTACTTTAGCACATATATGAGGTGCAATAGTGACCAGGGTTCCTAATTTCAATATGTAATATCGCCCAGAAGATGAAACAAGGTCACAAGGTATGTAAAAGTCACATTCATGACAGGTGTAAGTGTATAAGCTGCGTTCTAATTTCATTCAGAATTAATAGAAAACCTGGCTCGAGGTTCTCAGAAGAGAAGCACGACCAATATTTTAAACCTGGCTCGAGGTTTGCAGAAGAGAAAAACGACCAATATTATAAACCTGGCTCAAGGTTCACAGAAGAGAAGCACGACCAATATTTTACAATGTTTTAAATACCCATCTAGGCCTATCACGGCCGAACACTAAATACTTCTTTAAACCATTAACGCACATATGTAGGGTATGGTAAAACTTCACAAGAGGGTTTCCCAATGGTTTTGCCTAGACCAATATTTTCGTCCAGACCAATGGTGGTTTGATAGCGCGGCCCTTAGCTAATAGATAACACATCTGGTGTTTGTCACACTCAGTGGGGGAAGTCACGCATCAATAATCTTTATCCAGGCCAATAGTTTTGCCTTTTATTTCATGTCGTGTGGTGAAAGGAAACCCTCTCGTAAAGAATTAAATAAATTGTTCATAATTTCTCATTAGATTAGAAAACAACATTCATTGGCAGCACAGCAATCGCTAGACCTCGGGAAACTGTTCGTTCACACGAGTTTTAAGAACATTACATTCTTTTTTATAAGGAATTCCAGGAATTACTTATATATTCAACAATTATCTCCAAATACAAAAATTATCGAACGCAACATAACCCTCAATTTACGCTCGTGCACTTCCATCAAGGCGTTGTTCTCAAAATTCAGCTATTTGATACACCCACCGTTCTTCCTAGAACTTTTCATAAATTTTATATGCTCCTCAGCAACGTAGTTGGATTCTCGTCCAGTTTTCCTTCACTGTAATTGTCTTTTACCATCAACTGTATATCATTTCAAATGGCTAGTGACAGAACACCGTTGAATATTAATATTCCATGCTAATACAAAGAATTCTTAGCACGCACGTGTTGGAACCAGATAAGATCAAAGAATACTGACAAAGATAGATAGATAGATAGATAGATAGATAGATTTTTATTAATTCCATTTGATCAAATACATGCATTCAATACATTTTTGATATAGGACACGTCAGAATTTACATGCATAAAATAAAAGAACTAACAGGTATATATTACTAAGATTATAACTATTTATAACTTATTATAATAGCAAATCTTAATAGATACAATCTTATTGCACAACTATTTACACCTCACTCTATTATCATAATATGAAAACTTAATTCTATAACTACAACAACATACAGCTAGGTATTAAAATTAAATTAAAAAAGTAAAATATAGTTATAGATTCCATCACTCCTATACGCTAAAATATTCAACTACTGAGTAAAAACAATGGCACTGCAGATAAGCTTTCAACATTCTATCAAAGGTTTTTATTTTTGGGGCCAGTTTTATATACTGGGGTAGTTTATTGTATAATTTAACTCCAGTGTGAAAAGTTCCTTTTTGATATATGCTTGTGTGTGTGTGTGAAATATGAATGTTTTGATTTTGTCTTGTGTTATGCCTATGAACATCATTGTTTGTTTTAAGAAAAACATCTTTATTCATTAAATTCTTTTTAAAAAACATAATACTTTCAAAGATATATATGCAGGGCAGTGGGAGAATGTTTAAATCTTTAAACAGAGGTCTACATGATTCTCTAGAGTTTACATTTGCCATAATTCTAATCGCCCTCTTTTGTATCCTAAACGTGCTTAGTACATCTGGCGCCATACCCCAAAATATGATCCCATATCTTAAGTATGAATGGAAATAAGCAAAATAAGTATTTCTTTATGTGTACATGCTAGTGCAGGTTTTCAAAATACGTAACGCAAAGCACATCGAGTTCAGTTTAGTATTCAGATATTGTATATGTTTATTCCATTTCAAGTCTTGTTGTATCCATAGTCCTAAAAACTTTGTTTCTGATTTATTTTCTATTTGATGACCATTTAATGTTATATTGGGCATCGCAGGATTCCTATTCTGTATAGTGTGGAAATTTAGACATACTGTCTTTTTATAGTTTATTATGAGGCGATTATCTTGTGACCATTTGGTTAACTCTCCTGTAACTGAGTCAGCAGACTGCTGTATGACCTGTTTAGTTTCACCTTTTATTACGAGTGTTGTATCGTCCGCAAACAAAATTTCCTTATGTGAATGAACGTTCTGTGTTATATCATTGATATATAGAAGAAAGAGTAGTGGGCCCAAAACCGATCCCTGGGGTACTCCAAATTCAATAATTCCCTCATTGGACAATGTTTCATTAAGTAATTTGGTTCCATCATCCTTGTGTCTCAAGCTTACTATTTGTTTACGCCTTGTTAAGTAAGACTCTATCCATTTATTAGCTAGACCTCTAACACCATATTGATTTAGTTTGGTAAGGAGGATTTTATGGTCAACAACATCAAATGCTTTCGATAAATCCAAGAATAGGCCAGTTACATGTTCCTTATTGTCAATTAATTTCAGTATACTATTACTACATTCGTAAATTGCTGTCTGTGTAGATTTTTCCGTTCTAAATCCATGTTGTGAGTTTGATAATATTTTATTTTTTTCTATGAAACTTATCAGTCTCTTATACATAATTTTTTCCACAATTTTTGCAATACCAGTTGGTAAGGTAATAGGACGATAGTTATCTAATTCATCTTTTGAACCGTTTTTGTGCACTGGAATTACTTTTGATAACTTCAAAATATCCGGGTAAGTTCCTGAGAGAATTAAACTGTTTATTAAGTGCGTAAGTGGATTTATTATATTTTCTGCACATTTCTTTAAAATTGCATCAGGGATGCCATCAATGCCAGCACAGAATTAATTTTTTAGCTCTTTTATAACTATTCTTACCTCTTCACTTGTGACATGATTTATAAATAAAGAATCACTGCATATATTTATTTTATTATTAGAATTTAGTGTATTTACCTGTGATTTATTTATTAATTTTTGTGGAATTTCCAGAAAATAGTCATTAAAAGTGTTTGCTATTTCCTCTGGATTATTAATCACTTTATTATTTCTGGTCAGTGTAATGTTCCTTTGTATTTTAGCAGATTTTCCAGTTTCTTTCTTCATCACGGATCACATAGCCCTGTTTTTATTAGATGATTGGGAAATAAAATTATCATTATGCATTTTCTTTGCTAGTCTTATTACCTTATTTAATATGCTAGTGTATTTTTTGTAGTATAAATTGAATTCAGGTGTTGTGTGGTATTGTTTATATAATTTGTGTAGAAATTTCTTTCTTTGACATGAATTTATAATCCCTGTTGTTATCCAATTGCTAGTTTTGTTATTTTGAACAGTTCTTCGTTTAAAGGGGAATGCTATTTCAAAATAGTGTTTTAGGGTACTGTTAAATGCATTAAATTTATCATTTACATTTTCTAGTTCATAAATTTCTGACCATGTTTCCTTATTTAATAAGTCATTGAAATATGTAACATTTGATTCAGTGAATGACCTGCACTTTGATTTTACTCCATTATCATTATTATTGATTACTTCGGATACTTCAAAACTCAGTATTTGTCCATGGTGGTCACTAAAACCCGGACAATAGACTTCTATTGAATGGTGATATTTATCTGTATTTATAAAAATTTGATCAGGAGTGGTTTTACTAAATTTTGTTATTCTTGTTGGTGTATTTACTGTAGGTTTCAGTCCATAGGAAATTAGTAACAGTGTTAATAATTCACAATTTCTATCAAGTTTTAAGAAATCCTGCCCTGCAGAACATTTTTGCGAGAACTGCTAGTCTACACAATCTAACCAATGGGAAGAGCGTATGAATCACCCGCTCTGCGGCGTCTAGCTTTTCCAAATACGCGAACCGTTCCAAAATTGGCACACATATAGGCCATTATATTTCAAATTAATTTTCAGGAGCCTGTAAACAGCAATGCTACCAACTTGATTCTACACGTCATGATAGGTCCAACGTCTAACTGCAAGTTACTTCGATACTATCAAACGATTTATTCCAAAATTGACATACATAGAATATACATTTTTAAATTAATTTTGAGCAACTCATATACGATAGTGTTGCCTCACGATTCTACGCTTGCTGGTAAGTTCAATATTTGACTGAATGTAACGCCCATTACCAAATTCTCTGCATGCACTGTGTATCTTAAGAGCTGAAATTACAGTAGGTATATATTTAGTCTCAAAGGCTACCAACTTTTTATAAATGGTCTCTATAATTTTGAACACCAGTCTCAATATATCAGAAATTGTTTAGGCCAACAGTTCTAAACTTTACACACGTATAGAACTTACAATTTTCGATTCATTTTGAGTAACCTAGATATGACAGTGCTGTCAACATGATTCTATGCATCCTGATAAGTTCAATGTTTAACTGAATGTAACTTTCATACTAACAGTTTTGAAGATGGACCAATGAACAAGGCTGTGTGGAAGGGACAGTTTTAGCTTTGTGAATGGACATTTTTGGAAAGTAGGCAGAGAAAGATGTACACGTTTTGAAAGTGGTAATATAAAATAAAGTAACGAGTGTTCTGTGAAAATTTTGGTCGATACTAATTTCGGGCAGAAGTTATGTCCCTCGACATATTGTGGTGACCCGACGTGATATTCAAGATGTATTTGTTCGTGCTTTTGTGTTAACTGTTAGGAGTTAGCCTATCACATACAGTGTATTAAGACTAACCGAAAAGCTGCAAGCATGGAAAGGCTAGTAAAGGCAATAAAACCTGTCCGATTATCATTTACGAAGACAAGCAGAAAAATATTACAGTTAATACGTTTTCAGGGTGTCCAGCCAAAATGGGATTTCCTATTCATGTTTTTTTTCAGGGTTTTCAAGGCTCAAAACCACGATTTTCAAGGTTGTTTTCCCTTCTTTAAAAAAATAAATAAAAGAAGAATAGGCTACTGTAAGTGAATTTCAAGGTGTGGGGGCTAAAAAAACTATTATTGTAAAGCAGACCAATTAAATGTAAATTGAAGAGAATAAAAAATATTTTGCTAAGCAAAACACAGAATAATCAAGGGACTCTTACAACACAACTAAAGGCATTTTTTTTCTAAAAAAAAGGATTCTCGGCAAGATTTTTTAATACTGCATCATGCGCAGTTCTTAATAGCTGTTGCTAATTCCATTTAGTGAAGAATCACTTCCATGCAAAGTTCATTAAAAGCGGTTTTCAAGTGATTTCTTGCTTGGTGCTGTGAGTTAGCTTGATGAGTGAGAGATAGAAGTAAGCTGTTAGGTAAAAAATCTGTTATATTTCTAGAAAGAAAATATAATCAATCTTTCATAGTTACACAACAATTAAAAGAAATGAAAAAATAAATCTCTTGTACATTTTGGTACACACGCAAACTTAAAGTAAACTCATTTGAGAACAAAATTCCTTACATTCTACAAACAGAACAAGAGGACAAAAAAGATGGCTTTCTGGCAACGTAAAGCACATTATTAGGTAAGTACTTAAATAAGCATTACGAATACTGGTGATTCACCGTAAAAACTAAATTTTGGCGTACGTTCGAATCTTTCTGTTCCTTTACTTGGTCATCGATTTGTGCTGCTTGCTTAGCAGCATCAGTTAGCAAAGCTGCCTCCTTTGCGTTTAGTTCTTTGATAATTTCTGTCTTCCGTTTTTTATCAGCTTCAGCTAAGGTCTCATTTTTTGCTTTTTGCTCGTGTAAATGGGCTTGGTACTGTACCCTTATATCTGGATGATCCACAAAAATCCAAGGATGGAAAAATAATGGATTGCGGCATCTTGAAGTCCCGGCCAAAAACAACACAGTGCTACTTGGCGAAAACACTCAGTATAAGGAACAGGATTTTTTTCAAACTGAATGTGCTATGGTATATAACTACAGAACAGTAGGATTCTCTATCTACTCAGGAAAGGCGAGAATCTATGAAAATCTCGGGTGTAAGGATGCGGATTAGGTCCCTCGGAAACGTCCACCCTACAGCACATTCCACTACCATTTAACTACAAAGGCAATGCCAAATTTCTATAAAAGATCAGGGAATCGTAAAAACGTGCCTGTCATATTTATTGACATTAACAAATACACGTTTCCTAACACTAGCATTGATTATATGCATTAACAACGTTCAATTAAATCATGTGGCGAAATGTCATTACTTCTGTTACATTCAAGACATGTTTGTTTCTTCTAGAAACTGATAAAATTATTTCTAAACGCTTTCATAAGCTCAAATAAAATAATGAAATAAATCGCAGCATGTAACTGCTGTGCCCTAGGTAACGGGAGTTTTATAACAAGATAAAATGTTATGAAGTTAAAAAATCCCCAAATGAAATGACTCTACCCTGACGTTTCGCTTCAGTTTCCGTAATCAGTTTATTTAAGAGGAGCGAGTGATTAACCCACTGCCTCCGAGTGCCTTGGAGGGGCTGCCACCTTAAACCTGAGGCACCAGGCTGATTTTTTGTCAGGGTTTCTTCCCTTAACCTTTGAAGAACCAACTCCAAACTACAAGGCAGCAGTTGTTTCACCAGAGCCCCGTTAGCCGTAATTTCTTCAGGGTTCCTGTAGGGCCTTCACAGCTACCGTAGCGGTCTTGAGGCACACAAAGTCCCCACTGTACTTCACCCCTACAGGCAATCCCCTACTTAATTACGTTGCCCATCTCCCACGACGAGGACGAGGGGTTGGATTTGTGGGAGACTTCCTATTTCTTCACTACATTTCAACGGACTTAAGAAAATTATCATTCACCATACTATGTCTTATTCGTGAAACTGTTACAATTCGGGATTCTATAATCCATACAATTAAGTACAGACATAGTTCATAGACCTCCTACAACTGGTCTGTCATTAAAAATAAAAATACTTAATAGATATATGATCTTCCAATTCGTAGAATAATTACCGTAAATTCAATATCTGATTAAGAACCATTTAAATAGAGCTCAGTTTACTCTCAGTTTCAACAAAGATCCGTTGATCCTATAATTACTTTCAGATACAACTTCATCTAGGATCCGCTGTCCTAATACTTTCAAGGAGTTTCAACTCTATGAGACTATTGCAATAACTTCAAATATTAATAAACATCAACAATACTGTTTCTTCATAAAGCATCTTATTTCTTCTTCAAAATATGCACAAGTCTGTCACTACAGACATTCCTTCAACAATTGACCAATGGCTTCACAATGCTCATTGTCACACCACAAATGCCTCCGTCTGCTACGGGAATAAATAAATCTCTCTCTTAGAGATGCTTCGCAGCTTCCTCCAGAAACATATTATTCTGAACTAACTTCTCGTTAACAAATTCTTTTCGTAGTTTCAACATCCTTAATAAAAATATGTAATAAAATACTGGTTCTATCGATGAATTAATTTAACAGGTAATACAATAAAATACTAGTCTTTTAATAACATTATTATTTCTTTTTTTTTAATCACTCACATTTCCTTAAAACTTCCAATTAGCTGTGATATTTCCTTTAAATTTTTTCTTCAAAATCTTATTACTTCAAAAATACGCTGTAATTCGTATTTACCAACTTCACATTACATTCTTTTACAAATTCTTTCTTTAATATTTCTCATAAACTTTTATACTTTATGTTTGTTAGTCACCAAATATTTATAACCAAATCTGTCTAATAAGTTCTCAGATCGTGACTTTACATGGATCTCTACATAAGATCTTTAAGAATCGCATTCTCTAAAATACTTCTGTATAACATTCTTGGAACAAATTTCCATTATTTTCATCGTTGTCAAAAACGATATCTTACAATACAAAAACTGACAAAATGTGATCTAAACACATTTAAACTTGACCATACAAATATTCTGAACTAAACTGTAAATTCTCCTCATTTAAATTTCGAAAGTCGCAAAATTCCAAAAATTTAAATCAAATTCTAAAAAGTCAAAAATCGACGAAAATCGTGAAAAAACATCCGCATGACGTAGTTATGAAAATATATCGAAAACTATAACAATATTATTTAAACGTAGAAAAATGGCATTAATAAACAGTTGTCGGATATTCTTAACAGTTTCTACAATATTCTACAAGATGGGATATATCGTTGGTCCTTAGACTACCTTGTGTTGCGTTATAGATGACTAGAAGTGGGCTTTCTTCGCAATCCTTCAGAAATGGATTGTTTCTAATAGCGCGAGACTGCATGATGTCGTGTGGGCTCCTACGGTCTCCCACAGAAGTCCCCATGCGGTCAGGTACGGGATTCGACTTTCTGCGACTTTCTCGCTTAATGACGCTGGGATAACCCCAGTCGCCCTCGTTCGTGAATTCATCTGTCTTCTTTCGCCAAAGTTCTGATATATGTATTCGTCATTTTAGTTGGTGAAATGACTTGTAGATGTAGAATAATATCGATGGGAGAGATGAGATGTTAATCTCCCCCACGAGATTGATGTTATGTCATTTCGAATACTCTTGTTGTCGTCATAGTTCTGTTCCCATAAGCATCTTAGTCAGTCATAATAACTCCTGTAGATTCAGTCGTATATTCCTCCCTCAACTTCAGTACTTTCGACATGGTTAAAAATGTAGATTAATTTCAATAAACTTTTAAATATTGTTGTATGTCGACTTGATATATGTTTGCACAAACTAAGTGCCTTCGTTTGCTAATATTCTTCTTCAGAAATATCGTAATCTCTTATCAGCTTGCTATATTGTTGAGTATTTCGTAGAGACATCCTACTCCCATGAAGTTGTAAGTATTGAGAGCCTCGATTCTCTTCTCTCATCCCCCTCGTCAATGCTCAAGTAAGCGTCCTTTTCAGAACATGGATCTGATTGGTTGCTTAAGGTGGCCATATACACTATTTTTCTGAAATTTCACTTTTTTAAATCCATTTTGTAGGAAATTTCTTATAGTTTTAGAAAATGTATGGTTCATAAATATCCCATTAATCTTTCATGTCGAAATAAATTATATACTGTAAGAGGGCGCAACCGTTCTGACTGACAGCTGTCATGTCTGGCGTATCAGCAGATCTATAAAATTCCTTTCGAGCCTAAATTAACTTTCTCTTTCTCTATCCCACTGGCTTCGCTCCTGGCCGTAGTAAGTGATTTTTGATAGGCGACAAAAATCACGGCACGCATGTCATTCGTTGTTGGCATGTTAATGAACCCATTTGAATTCAGTAGGCCATGTTCATAGTGGCAAAATTAATCTCGGGATTTTCCGCCAACACAAAGTTCCTCCTTTCTCTACTAGAAAACTCTAGTGTCAAGGAGCTTAAATATCTAACTTCCTTGACTTCCATAGCGTTCCAAGGAACAACAAAATTCGACATGCAAGCTGCACTCTGGGCGTCAAATAACAAGATGAAGGAAGACCATACAGCTTCCAATGAAGGACCTGTATATGTCCCGGGAGGTTCCTGATGTGATCAAAACAGAATGTGGGTGAGGGCATACTAAGTAAACTTTAAAGGCGATTTACTCATTAATTTGTTTTCTGACAATTGAAGTCATTCAAAGTGCTTTAACTTTTGTCACAGAAATGGTATCTCTTTGATTTTTATTTCAAATCAAAGCTAATAAATGTATCTATGTTCCCTATCACTGAGAAAATGATATTCATAAAAGTGTAATTTTAATAACTTTTTAAACAATTTTGTTAAAAAAAAATTCAAGAAACTCAAATTGTAATATAATTTTAAAACCCTTACTAGTGACTAGTTCAAACAAAAGTGGCAGGGAACATTCCCAATGTAAGTTAGATTGTTTTTGTTCAAGGTTCGTGGATTTAGGTTAAAAATGTGAGAGATAGAAGACTTTAAGTACCCTAGTGTAAATAATAATAATAAATAATAAATACAGCCTTTTAATCCCCTAAGGGCAATGGCCCCCTGTCTAGACAGGGATTTAGCTCCATTACACTCATTAGGTGAGCAGTCCTAAAGAGTAGTGAGGCACTTAGTGATACACTTTTCTGGCATGTTAGTCTCTGTTCTTGAATTGTTCTTATAGCTATTGAGATCTATTCCTAACCTAGTTACAGTATTCTCTATGTTATGTATTCTTGTTCTTATATCTAATATTTGCAAAATTGTTAATGTTTCTAGCACGTTCAATTTATTTTAGTAGAGTTTTAACTGTCCTCAATACATTATCGCTATTGTATTTAAGGGTTCACTATGTTGCACTGAGTTGCTCCTTTCCTTTCCTCGCATATACTATGTTTTGAAAAGGATCATCTCTAGGGTTTTCCACTCTAGTCTGTCTCTTGCTCTTCTTGTCCATTGTGGTCCGGCAAATTTCTTGAATGTGTCAGCCCAGCGTGTCCTCTGTCTTCCTACGTTCCTCCTGCCGGTTCTGGGGTCCCACATCGTTACTCTGTGCGTCCACCTTCTATGCTCCATCCTCGCTACGTGGCCTCCCCATTTCCATTTTAGTCTGTCCGCTGTGTTGATGACGTCTTTAATACTGGTTCTTCTGCGTATCCCCTCGTTCCGTATTCTGTCTTTCAGCGTGATATTGAGGATTTTTCGTTCCATCCTGCGTTGGACTATCTGGAGCGTTTTTCTCTGCTGCGAAGTTAGTGGCCATGTTTGACATCCATACAGCATTACTGGGATTACACATTTCTCTAGAACTTGTGTTTTGAGACTTAGTTTCTGAGATTTATCTCCTAAAATGAATTTCAAGGACCAGAATTTTTTCCATGCTTGCCCAATTCTTCTTTTGATTTCTTTCTCCGTATTGTTATGGAATGAAATGTTTTGATCTAGGTATGTTTAGTCCTGGACATACTCTAATGTTTCACCGTCAATGTTTGCTGGTTTTTCTGTCGCATTTGTCATCAGTTTCGTTATACTCGGGTTCATGGTTAGGCCATCTTCCTTGCTGACCTTGTTTAATTCTGTTACCATTTGTTCTAAGTCTCATGCAGATTTTGCCACGAGTATGATGTCGTCTGCAAACCGTAGGTGTGTCAGGTTTTGTCCATCTATGTTGATGCCGTGTCTTGTTTTCCATTTCATTTTCCGGAATTGGTTTTCTAGCAGACAAGTGAATAGTTTTGGTGAGAGGGGGTCTCCTTGATTCACTCCTCTCTCTAGCTCGAAGTGTTTTCCCTCCATTTCTGTCCGTATTTTTGCCTGGCTACTCTCATAGATTTTTGCTAGAAGTCTGATGTACCTTTTCTGTATGTTTAGGTTCTCTAGGGCCTCTAGAACATATGTGTGTTCCACGGAGTCAAAGGCTCTGTTATAGTCTATAAATGCAATATAGGCTTTAAGGTTGAATTCTTGCAGTTTTTCGATGAGTTGATTTACTGTTTGGAGGTGGTCCACCGTGCTGAATCCTGATCTGAAACCTGCTTATTCTATAGGTTTTCCTCTAGTTTTTGACATTCTCTTGGTTAATATTTTTGTGAACAGTTTGTATAGACTTGACAGCAGACTTATCGGTCTATAGTTGTTGATGTCGTCTTTAGCTCCTTTTTAATGGAGCAGGATTATAGTGCTTAGTTTCCACACCGCAGGTATTTCTTCAGATTCGAGTACTGTGTTGAAGAGTCGAGTGATGATTGCTACAAGTTCCTCAACTCCCCATTTTAGGTATTCGTTAAATATACCATCCTCACCTGGGCATCTGTTATTTTTTGTTTCTTTTATTGCTGCACTCACCTCACTTTGAAGGATGGGGGGTATTTCCTCTTCCCGGTGACCCTTCGGATTATTCAAATTTTGAATCATAGGAACAAAAAAAATTATAAACAATTAACATAAAATTTGTGTAAAATGAACTTCAAAATCTCTTAGTTTGACCACGATAAAACAACAGAAAAATTTAACATTGCTGGAGATTATTCTTTAAAAAAATTATTCCTAGTGTATATGGTCACCTTAATATCGATGATAGTAATAATCCTTAATTAAACAAATAATTAGCCGCAATGTTAATAAATAGTTCTTATTTATTATTTAATATCTTCCATGATATTACGATCTGTTAAAATCATGCTGGTAATTAGCTATGCTCATAACATTGCTTGCTATTATCTAAGTAAGGTCGCTTCTCATTGGCTGTGCGACACGCATATCCCTCAAGTCTACCCCTACCATACTCGAGACTCACTTACGGCGCGTGCGGGGAATCGGTTCGCTTCGAGAGTCCTCGATTATCTCCGCGCGTCGTAATTCCGTCTTTGTTCTAGAACTACGCAGTCCAGTCACCAGTCTCCCACGTGACTGCCAATTTCCTCATTGGCTGGCTCGGTTAACTGGCTAACTCGTCGGTGTACAAACCGGTCCTGTGGCCAGTTTCCAGAGTCGCTTTTGAAGAGATGAATATTTCCTGGCTCATATACATATAAGAGCACAGTACCGAGAGTGCGCGTTTCGCATTGACAAAATTAGAGATTTTGGTATATTAACCTTTTCTACACCACCTGCGTCGAGGATAGCGTCATGAACACGGCACTGGGCTACTCAACTATGCTCCATCTGGTTCTCAACGATGCACTGTTCATTAATCGAAAAACCACGTTTAAGTGTGGCGTTTCTCTAGGACAGTATAAGGATACTTTTAACCAATTCCAGCAGATTAGAAGTGGGCTTTTGTGAAAGCTTCATGACTTCCAGCCATAACTCATCTAATCTAGTTTCACTCCTCTTATAAGCTTTAAAACGCTCTTGAACCTGAGCATTTCTACACACTTCCACATATTCCATTTTGATTTGGTCTGCTTTCGACCCGGAGAGGCGCTTTTTCGCCACAAGGGTAACTAAACACTTGTCAACGCGTTTCAAACCAAGCGTTTCGTTCAAAGCAACTGCAGGATCTAAGCAAGAAATAAATCTCGCAAATTGATACTTCAGGGGCGACCGCTCCCGCAATTTTTCCACAAGCTTAACTAGACTACCGAGCATACTGTATTAGCCTTTAAGGGCTGATACTGCGTGTTAGGGGTGAGTAGCGTGTTGTGGTACTGCCCCCGACAATTGAATTATTTTGGGACAAAATGACAGTATTTTCCGAGCCCATGATAAAATTTAACTAGCAAATATAAATCCTGGAAGTGTGACACAAGTCAGTCGTGTTACAAGCCCGAGGCAGTGGGAGAGTTCAATCACGTGATATGTTGCGCACAGAAGTTTCTGGAAGGTTGAAATCGGCATAGCAACAGTGAATTAGCCATAAAATATAATAAATATTGTTATAAATTATGCTATTGGATACCAGCCCAGAGCGAATGAGAAGAGGTCTTATTGAAGACGGGATTAACTTCGACTATATAATTTGATGAAATTATGCATTTAGGCCCTTAGAAGGAGATTTTCTTATTTGGGAATGAAGAGAAAATTAAATGAAAATATGTCTGATACTTTAAAAGCCGCAGAACAGTTGATCTACGCAGTAATAAGCATTGTTAAACTACGCGCTAAAATTATGGTGGGAGATTGATATGGCAGCCAAAAGTCGACTTGGAGAGGGAGAACCAGGCATCGAGGTTCTTAATCCTACAAACTTTGAAGAGAGAGAGGAAGTGCTTCTTGGGTTAACGGAGATCCCAAAGCCTTAGTCCGAGTGCGGTCATAGACGACTCGTGGAGACGACACGTTAGCAGGGTGGAACAGTGGAGATCCCCGCGCAAGCATTATAGGCGAAGCTGAGAGGAGCATTGATATTAGGATATCTCATTGTTATTTGAGAATATACTTCAGCCATGTGAATAAATAGATAGTACAGGTCGAATACTACATTATATAAAAGTTGAGCGTTTTGATTCGAACCATTTCGACGATATTTCAGAATAAAGACAGCTTTACAAATGCGTCGGACGTAGAAGCTGAAAAACACTTTTGTTGGAACGTGAAGTTAGTGAACAGAGTTCGAGTGAACAGCAGTGGAGAACTTTTACATTGGCGCAACTATCAAATATTATTATGATGGCTGTTAATATTCATCGATTAGTTTCATTCAACATTATCATCATTGTTGAGATTATGGGCTAAGCAGTCATGCGCCAGGGACATATTTGATGCTGAGTTAAGGTACAACAATGGAGCTTCGATAGACAACGTATTGCAGAATACAGGCGTAGTGTACGTTTCATCTTGTACATTTTCGTCAGTCTACGAACACTTATATAACAACGATTAGCAATAGAAATAATTCATTCATCACCTACATGAATATTTCTATAAATAATTACTCAACGATGATGCTGATATATATTTGCGACGGAGAATGAAGATCCTACAGAAGATGATGGTCAAGATGCTAGAGAATTCCAGCAAAACCAGAAGAATATGCCAGAAGGATGTCGTTCGATACCAGACGGAGGTTGGTGTCTGCCGGAGAGGGAACGTCTTCCCAAATCCGAGGGCGCTGTTCCGAGGGTTCGAATGGAGGTCCATTCCAGTATATTGGACTGAGGAAATACCAAGTATTGTGCAAATACTTACCCTGATCTTCAAGTCATCGTCCAAATAAGGTAGCAGTGTTATCTATTTGTAGTATACAGCTTAATTAGTGACATGCTGAGCCGACGTCCTTACTCCATATTTCATAGTTTCCATGTAAATTTTTATTTTTATGTTTCAAGATCATTAGAGACGATTGTCTTTCATCTATTTTTCAGTTTTTATTCTACGGATCAGTTGTTGAACTGACATTAAGAATTTGTTTGAGGAATTAGATTTCCTTATGTAAGCCTAGTCGTTTTGACTATCGAATTTTTAATTTTATTTGCACCAAGGATTCAGACTTAGTGTCATAGAGGCAAATTAAATTCTTTTTCACAATTTAATTTGGGCACTTTATTGTATCAACTTCAAGACCAGAAGAAACATCGAATGATATCGTTATATCATTATTGTATATAAACTGTACGGCGATCTAGCAAAAACTAGTCGTTTGATAAGACTGAAGTCTTAAATTCATAGACATTCTTCGTGCAGAGTGGAAAGATATGCGAAACTGACAATCCTTACTTTATTTGAAAAGCTGAATGCTGTAATCAATTAATTGTTGGAGGAAATATCTCTTTATAGAAGATAATTTAAATCTTTGGCTTGGAATTCAAAGCTAGTTTATCCCGGTCAAGATTGAATTCTATTAGACATTATAAATAACATGTGTGGTTATTTATACACTATATGTGTAATATCACGTCATTATGTAGACCTGATATTGCATGGACATGCAATTTAAAGCTTGACAAGTGAGAAGAAACAGAATTAGTATTTTTATTACATGTATTTGTGACAGTTGAGTTAACAATTAACTATCTTATCGTGTAGTAAACTTGAGGAGGTTATTCACGACAGTCTAAAGGCGTTTGTTATTGATGGAAGTTTTATTTGAAGAACTAAAGGATGTATTATTGTAGATCAGTAGTCGAATGTGACGACGCTGACGATTATGCCATTAATTAAAGGAGGTTCCTACAGAAGAAATGTTAATAACAATTAATCCGATGTTGGTTACTGTTTTACATAGTGGAGGATATTTGTTTATAGCCAAAGCCAACTCCGTACAGGCCATGGAGGCCCTGGGAGTAGTGGAAGGTAGAGGCTTCCACTTTTTGTGACATCGGCACTAGATGGGATGGAGTGGTCAGCTCCACGCCCGGCCGCCTTTGCTCCCGGAATTACCCTGGTACTCATTTCTGGTGTAGGCTGAGTGAACCCCAGGGCCATTTGCGTTTCCGAAAGTGGTAGTTTTGTTTCTAAAATCCACTACCTGGGTGGGGATCGAACCCACTCCCTTTCAGATAGAGGCTCGGTGCCTCTACCGACTGCGCCACGCAGCCCCCATAATATTTGTTTATACCATATACAGTAATATATGAGGCGATACAGAGCTAGGTCTGAGCTCATGCGACGGTGTTTCCGCATTTTAAGGGAAGTTATTAAAGTATAGTTCTTTTGATAAGAACGTGGCATAGATCATGAAGGAGTTGTTGTATGTGAGAAGTCCATTTCATTTGGAACAACGTTTTAGCTGTGATGACAATAGGGTTTGAGCGGAAAGCAATTAGAGAACGATTGTCTACTTATGTCATTGATATTTTTATTAAACATTTATTAAAACACGGAGTTGTATAGAAACGTGCAGATGACCTTTGCTGGTTGAATGTATTTGACCAATAATGTATAAAAACCTACCTAAGACAGTGTGTGTGCAGTATATAAACACTGTGTTAGCGAAACTTTATGTTGAAAAACATTGTAAATAATTAAATTCAAATTGTTTAATGAGAGAGAACATGGATTCTCGAAGATAACGTGTTGACAACGTTAGATATCGTTTGTTATAACGACCAGATTACTTGTAAATATTTTCCGTAACTATTTAATTACTTAAATAATTTTGTTAGGATTATTTAGTTGGATGTTTTTGAAATAGTGTGTATTTTATGAGCGAATGTTTTCAGTATGAATGATTGCCAGTTGTTAAGTATGACTGAACAACCTGATCGGTTCTAGAACGATTCGGGAGTGTGAAAGGAAGGTTGTATTAAAATTTTAGTGAAATTGGTAAAGAACTATGTGAGATATAAGCATTTTTATAAATACAGAATGTCATTTTAAACGAGGCTTCTCGACGCACGGCAAGCTGTGTGTATGCAAGCCAATATGAGTGGAGAGATTTACTGTTAGGAAATCGAGGCTAGCGTATGATGTAATGTGCAACCTGGTGACAGCTCACAGCCTTCTGAATGAAAACAGTTTCACGGTGCGACACGTGGTTGTCAGTGGGTCAGTGAAACGGTGTAAGTAGGTGAATTTTTGAGACGCGTGGCATTAGAGTAACCTGTTGAAAGGAATGCTATTATCGCAAGAATGTTTATTTAAACGTTTTTATCACCTACAGTAGGCCTAGACAGTTCAAAATGTTTGTGCTATTAATTTATATCCCAGTAAATGCAGTAGAATGTGTAGTGGAAAAGGAACGAGTATGAATGTATGGATGTTTTTACTAGTATAGTTTATTGTTATTTATTGTTTATATTAGATTTAGTTTACATTTGTTTGAATAAATTTACACAGTTCGTTGTCCTTGGTCGTTTGGGAGCGATTCATTTTAAATATAAGGAACAAGATATGGTGGATCCATTTACAGGCGAAGATGAGTGCCCATAACCCCGAGAAAGGTAAGAAAGGTAGGCGAGCCCCGTTTATTTTGTTGTTATCCACAATATTCTTGAAGCTACTGTATGTAAATCCCTGAAGACCTTGATGGAGCGATTTCTAATGTAGTAATTTGCCGGTGCTGTTAGAAATAGGCAATCCTGCTGAGGCTATGGATATACCGACGGGCAACTTCCCGGATTAATGGGTACAGTACCTGGGGGCGGTTTAGGTGAAGGTCCTCTATAGGGGTGCGTAAGGAACAGTTACGTGAGTAACTCGAGGGAAAGCTTCCAGGTGTACAGAGTGTATGGTGAGCTCAAGGTTGGGGAGGTTTACAAGGGGTTAATTGGATAACGGATAACATGCTGATGTACGATTGTTACTTAGCTCGTGCGAGTGAGTGCTAAGTGAAGTCGATCTGCTGATCGGTGTTTTGTGGCAAGTCGGCAGACGAACTGTTTACCTAAGGCTTTCTGATAATTAAATAGTACAGGGCCCTACTAGGTCAGGGTTGGAGGGCGAAGGGTTGGTGTACAATTAAATAAACTGTGAGACCGAATGATACTAGTGTTTAAGTAGTTTTAATTACTACTGCAGTAGTGAAGCCTTACTGCTTCACAGATCAGCTATTAGTGTTATACTTCAGAGTGTTACCAAACACAATTATAAAGTGTGGTGAGGGTTGAATGAAGGATGTTATGTGGGAGTGTAAACTCGTGAGCACAACTTACCAGCGAATGGGCGTCCGTCTCGATGCAGACCGGCAAAGGTTCACCAGGCACTAGACATAAGTGCTTGGGAGGTCTAGCCTCTTATAGTTTCGGCCACTGCAAGCCTCGCAATTCCGTACATAGTTGACCCAGATAGTGTCTGTTAGCAGAGTTGAGCCTTAGTGGCGAAATGGGAATGATGTGTTGTTGTTGGTTCAGGGTCTAATGGTGTGTAGAGATGGGGGGCAGATAGTGTAATTTAGGGGGTACAGCCCTATAAGGTCCCTAGGGGACCTTAGGGATGCAACAACACCTCGTTCGGGTTTAGTCGGCGGCCTCGTCAACTGTACCCAGACGTAGTGGTTAGTTTTCTTCTCTCTTGTCTTCTTCACTCTTCTTTTCTTCTCTTCTGTCTTCTACCCTCCGGTCCATGGTGGCGGTGATGGGGGAATGTATTTGGAGTGTGTAGCCTCGTGGTAGGCTGGTTGTAGATGTGGGGGTGAATCTGGGGTGTAACTTGTGAAGTGTTGATGTGTGTAGTGTCTGGCGTCGTATGTTCCGAGTTTGGTAAAGGTAAACGTGTGGAACAATATTTTGTACATTTATATTCTTGTATAAAATTAGTAACAGTGGAAACATATCAATTGTGAAAAGCATATTCCTAGGTTAACAATGTAAAGCAAAATCATAAATCATAATTTAGCACTGCCAGTCATAAGCTGTAACTCATAAATAATAAAACATAAATCATAAATTATCATATCCGAGGTCAGGAAGGAAAATAACATCTTGGCCATAAAATACCATTTGCCGTAATTATGAAAAACTGCTCCCTGCGTATCGCATGTAAAATGTAGCATTTAAAGTGTGGAAGTGTGAAGGGTAAAGAAAAAATAAATTACCCAGGGTGTAAGTTAAAGGTGTTATTATCAATTTTTTTTATTTTGTGGGAGAAAATAGGGCATTTTTACAAGTGTGGTCGTTAAGAAGAATGAAATGGAAAGGCATGTGTTTAAGTGTATATAACGTGTACAATGTGATAGTATTTGTAAGCATAATGATAACATAGCTCGTATAATTCAGTAAAACAAACAATGGCGAACATCGTGACAATGGTAATAATAATAACGTACTCCTAATAGCAATACCAATAATGATAATAATAACAATAATAGTAATAATAATGACCATAAACGTGGTACCCTTCGTACAAAAATAAAATATAACCGTGTGATGAAGCTCTTACCTGGCCGTGGTTACATACCTTTATCTTATGCCGGCTAACATCTATCTCTCCTAATACCTTAACTATCTTAATTCTACACGGCCGTCCTTATCATAGCAGATTGTACGTAGGCTATTTCCTGTGGGCAAATAGACCTACCTTAGCGATGAAGGTCATACCTCACAATCTTGGTATGTCCCTTACCGCCGTTTGGTATGCCACATAGCTGGCATCATTGTCGATCCGTCCGCGGTGGAAAATACCCCACAGGTACTTACACCTTGGTACCGATTCGTTATCGTCAATTGTAAACGATTAGTGTAATCTACCCACGTAGTTCTGCATTAATACAAGAAGTTATAGAAACTTCTATTTCATTTCTTCCTGGTTTTTGTTGTTACTTTCGAAGTTTTTATTTGTTCATATTTCTAAGATACCTATCTAGAAATCCTTAAAGTACACACCTTGTACTTGATTTATTATTTAACCTTAATTACTTTAATTATCTTAAAATTTTCCATTAATTCATCTTAGCAACATTTCCAAATCTTACGAAGATTATAAAGCATATAAAAGGTTTAAACCCAAAAGAATTGTCAATTGCCTGGCGCAAGCTCTAAATGTTTTCGGAGGTCTGCGACCCCAATTGTTTACAAAATCAAAATTATATATTTTTTACATAAACTACTACTTTTTACATTGTTAAATAAATTAAGATTTTTTCTTTTGCTCTATCATTTCTCTGAAATAACGGTTAGGCAAGATCCTGTCTTCCCTGACTCTTCCTAGGTTTATGCCCTCTTTAATAAAAATAAATCCATTGATAGGGGTTTCACCACTTGTTGCAGTTGAGCAAGAACTCATAGTTATTAACTTAGTAAAGTCTCTCTTAGCTTTAATAGCTAATTATAACTGGCCAGTAAGGCAAGCATAGCACGCTACGCCAGCTTCCTGCTTGTGGAGATTCTCTCTACCACTTATGGTTGGTTTTTCAAAATTTAAGTGTTTCTCATTGTCTAAACTTTTAGTCGGCGCCTTGCTGGGTAAAAGCTTAGCCATTTCTAAATGCAACTATTGGTGCTCTTACCAAAATTATTCCCAAGGGTATAATTGCTTTATTCCTATCCTTCTTGTAAGCATTCGGTCGCTCTTTAGAAATTCTACAATTTCAAGAAATAAAATATCAAGGCTGATTCAAATTATTTGTATTCTTCAAAATACTTGTTTAGAAACAAACTCCTTTGAACAGACACACAATAAATCTGTTACTCTTTTGTCTTGCCAGACCACCACCCTTCCCCATAGTAGGTATATTTATGCTTGAGAGGGAATACGCTAAAGCAGCTTTCTTGCGAATAGCCCAAGTTCCAGCTGCGTTTCCTGTTAGCTTCGCCCAGGTCCCTACCTACTTTAGGTATCGGAAAGCGGATTTGCAGTGGCAGCTGCCTTTGAGTATACTTAAAGTTAAAATTATAACTTCTTTTGGACTCTCGTCCTATTTCTCCATCCTTTTTCTCCAGTCCGAAACCCACTTCTCTTTCCTCATCATCTTCCCTTGGGGATTAGGTTATTCCCAAGCTAATAATCTACCCACATGTCGATGTGCTGGCTTGGTTTGGCAATGATGCCCTGATTGTCTGTCGACGTGTTCTCCATGTATAATGTACGATATATATCGTCTGTGTGTCCCTTTGCTATTTTGCCTATTGTCCGGAAAAAATAAAAATGCCTCTCTACAAGCGTAGGTATGTCCTTCGAAATGTGGTGTTCCCGTTTCCTACGGCTGTTCATGAGTAATATATCCCTCTCTATCCCTTAGGATGCGTGTATAATGTGGATTCTGTCAAGCCTGCCTTATTAGTGTGTCTTAACCTGTGTTATTGTATCTGTCCGTCTTTCTTCACCGTGTCTCCTAACCTGTGTTATTGCGTTTGTCTGTTTTACCACTGTGTCTTCTAGCCTGCGAGACTGCATCTGTCTGTTTGTCCCCTGTGTCTTCTAGCCTCGTTACTGTATCTGTCCGTTTATCCACGCTGTCTTCTAACCTGCGTTATTCTTCTGTCCGTTTTTCTCCGAGTGTCTGTAAACCTGTGTGATTGTAGTGTCTGTATTTGGAAATACGTTTTCTAACGGTGTTCCATGCTGTTTAATCTCTTCCGTTTCTTTGTTTTTTTTTGGTCTTGAACGCGGGAACGATTGCTCGTGTATGATAGGGTTTCAGCCGACGCACGTGAATGGTATCCTTGTTGATTTTGTGATTGTGACGGAAATTTACTGTATAGTTGAGATCTTATAATTTTCTGTGGACTTTAAAAGGTCCGCTCTACTTAGGAACAAGGAATTCGGACACGTTTTTTATACGCGTTGGTGTCCAGATCATAACTGGCCCGCCCTATATTTTTGATGTTTGTGTTTTCTGTCGTAGACATTCTTCTGCTTCTTTTGTGCGATTATGATGTTTTGCCGGGCGTTAATCCTAGCTGTCTGCAGATAATGTAGCCGTTGAATATTATCTGGGAGTGTGTATTGGGGAATGTATATGTTGTCTATGGGACTTCGCGGATGGTATCCGTGCATCAAAAAATGGAGTGTATTTTGTGGCTCGCGATACTGACGTATTATAACTGAAAATGACAGCTTGCAGGTACTGATCCCAATCGTTACCACTGTTATTGGTAAATTTAGCCAAGGCTTTACCAATGACCTTGTTCATAGCCTCGGTAAGCCCATTCGTTTGTGGAGCGAAGCTCGTAGTTGTGTATGCCCTTATCCTCAACAGTGTAATTGTTTTATGATTTTTGAAGTGAAGACTGTCCCCCTGTCTGATAATAATATATTGTGTAATTTATCTCTAAGAGAAATTCTGCGATCTGTTCCGTGTTCGCTTGTGGCACGGCTTTCGTGATCATATATCGCGTGAGGTATTCTGTTGCTACGAGTATAAACCTGTTACCCCTGTCGGATAGTGATCGGAACCTTGATGTCGATACCCACCCTGTGAAATAGCTCTCCCACCGGTATGGGGTGGAGCAGTCCGTGTTTCTGGCCTGGCCTATTTTTATACCGTTGGCAAGTTTGACATGTTTTGATAAATTCATCTATGTCTTTTTCCATGTTTTCCCAATAGTACTTTCCCCTGACCCTATGATATGTCTTATGTATGCCTAAGTGTGCGCCTGCCAGGGGTGGATTATGGTGTTCTGTTATGATGTGAGTTTTGAAAGCGCTACCGGCGCTATGTCATGTGTAGCTGTCGGTTTATATCTTAGTATCCCTGTGCTATCTATAAAAAATCGCCTGGATAGTCGCGCGGTTTTACTATCAACGTTATCTAGACATTCCAATGCTATCCTTATCTGCCCTAAATGTGGGTCGTCTATTTGCTCCTGTTTCAAATCTATTTGTGTAACC
Source organism: Meconema thalassinum (assembly GCA_946902985.2). NCBI lineage: Eukaryota > Metazoa > Arthropoda > Insecta > Orthoptera > Tettigoniidae > Meconema > Meconema thalassinum. Next base: position 590,232,422 of record OX336389.2, on the reverse strand, counting down.
GCGTATGTAGGCATTGTATCCCAATCGTGGTCAATATTCTCGTCTGGTGGTTCGATTACTGGCAACCTCGATAGCCCGTCCGCGTCGAGATCGGTAATGCCTTTCTTATGTTTTACATAGAATGTGTAGTCGTATAGCCTGAAAATAAACCAGTTAAGCCGTGAATTGGGATTTTAAGTTTGTCCCAGTAAAGCAGGCTCGCGTGGTCTGTTACGACAGTGAAATGGATGACGTATAAATACGTCCGGAAATTAAGCATTTAACGCGAGCATTTCTCTCTCGGTGGCCGAATACCTACTTTCATCGTTTGTTAGTTTTCTGCTCGCGTAAACGACTGGCTGCTTGTGCCCCTCGGCGTCCTCCTGTAACAATGCTGCCCCAATCCCGTACTGACTGGCATCTACATGTACGAATGTAGGTTTATCATCCCTAAAGTGGTGGAGTAATGGTGGTGTAGTTAGTAAGTGTTTGAGGGTCTCAAAGGCTTCTCTGTGTTTTTCTGTGACAATGAATGGTGTTTTCTCGTGTGTTAACTCTGTCAAGGGATTGGCAATGTGGGCATATCGAAATATATACTTGCGATAATAGCTTGCTAAGCCCAGGAAACTCCTTAATTGCTTAATGTTTTCAGGCATCTTAATATCCGTTATGGCAGAGATTTTGGCCGGGTCCGGTATGATGCCCCCCTGGCTTACAATGTGCCCTAGAATTTGTATTTTCTGCTGTGCAAATTGACATTTGGACGGTTTTAATTTAAACTTCGCGTGGCGAATTCTATTGAAAGCCTCCTCTAATTTGTTATATGTTCCTGAAACGTTTGTGAGTATATTGTGATATCGTCTATGCATGTGAGCAATGATTTATACTTAAGCCCTGCGAATGCTTTATCTACCAGTTTTGAAACGTCTGGCTGGCATTTTTAAACCCATGGGTAATACGCAATATGCGTACAGGCCGTTTTCGGTAACGAATGCCAGCTTGTGTTTGTCGGGTTCATATATGGGTATGGTATAAAATCCGCTGTGACAGTCTACGATACTAAAATATTTAGCGCCGCTAAGTGTTTCGAGATATGTGTCTGTGCGCGGGAGTGGGTAATTATCGCTTTTAATCAGTCTGTTAAGTCGACGATAATCCGTACAAAATCGGTGTAACCCATCTTTCTTTTTAGAGAGTATCACTGGGGCGCTGTAATTGGACACCGTAGGCACGATCATGTTAACATCTCTTGGATTTGGCTGTCAATGGCCTGTCTTTCCTTCCTGCTAACTCTATAAGAGGGCTGATGTACTGGGTTTTCGCAAGTTAAGTCCATGCGGTGCTCTATTAAATCCGCTAGTGAGTTTGCGAATATATCTTTGTACCTTTCTAACAGCTCGGTGAGCCTGCTGTTCTGTTCTGGTGTCAGATTTTGTGTAGAAGTACTTTCGTCTGTTGTCATTTTAGTGTCTGTGCTGCTTTGTGTGTATATTGTGGCCAATGGGGAGACCTGGTGCTCGCGTGTGTCGTGCTGCGCTCGCGTACTGCCTGTGTTTCTAGTGTACGCCACCGAATATGTACTTATATGGTGTCCGTTCATGAGGTGTATTTCACTGTCTGCGAAACTTATGTTCGCGGCGTATTTCGCGAGGAAATCGATTCCGATTATGCCTGGGACTGATAGGTCCTATATTACAAACATGGAGTGGGTCACTTGGAAGTCGTCCATCTGAATTTGTATGTCTGCTATTCCTAACTATTTGAGGATCTGTGAATTGGCCGCTACGAGTCGAATGTTATTGTCCACCCTATGTGTTTCCCCATCTGTAATGTATTTACTGTTTATACAGCTTATTGCCGATCCCGTATCGATTAGTATTTGTACCTTATGTTTGTTAATGTTAGCGTTAACTGTTAACGTCGAAAGGGTGTTGCCCGCTTGTATGATGTATGTGTTGTTGAGAGTCAATGTAGTGGTTGTTGTTGTCGATTCACTGTCCTGTAGAGTGTGTAACAATGTTTACGCTCGGATCTATTTTTGTGTATGCTTCCTCCCCAGTGTTTCTGCTGACTCGACGCCTGGCTGTATGTTCCGCATCGCGTCTGGCCCGCTTCGCTTCATCATCTATTTCCTTCCCCTGCGCTTGTGTTGTGTCTTGCGAAATGTGCGCCTGAACTTCACTGTACTTCCTTTTCACCTTTCGCTCCGCTAAAATGCCTTCCCTATTGTTTCGATATTGTGTGGGTTCGAATCCTCTCCTCTGCTTAGGCGTCCTATTGATTTTATTGTTCCGAGCGGCTGTGAGTTTACCTCCCACCCTCTGTTCCAATGTGTGGTCCGTTTTCTCGTTCCCGTTGGGTATGAGTTCGATTCCTGTCTCTTGTTCAGGTATAAGAACTGTGTTTTTTTCTGTGTCCATGTAGGTTCACCCCTGGTCCGCTGGTTTGATGTGAGGGGTGTATTTGTGTCTGTGGATAACGTGGGTTCAATTTTGGTTTGTTGTTTCGGTGCAGGGAGTGTATTTTTGTTTTTAGATAGTAGGGATTTAATTTTGGTTTGTTGTTTCTGTGCAGGGAGTGTATTTTTGTTTGTAGATAGTAGGGATTCAATTTTGGTTTGTTGTTTTGGTGCAGGGAGTGTACTATTGTTTTTAGATAATAAGGGTTCAATTTTGGTTTGTTGTTTTGCTGCAGGGAGTGTACTTTTGTTTTTAGATAGTAGGGGTTCAATTTTGGTTTGTTGTTTTGGTGCAGAGAGTGTACTTTTGTTTTTAGATAGTAAGGTTTCAATTTTGGTTTGTTGTATTGGTGCAGGGATTGTACTCTTGTTTTTAGATAGTAGGGGTTCAATGTTGGTTTGTTGTTTTGGTGTTTCCTCCCTTTCTTGGGGGGTTGCGTTTTTTATGTTTTTGTGTCTCGTGTACCGCTAGGGGTGTGAGGGGGCTATAATGTCCGGTCCTGGGATTCCCCGTAAATAATAAGTGTATGTTCTTATGGAACCCCGTTCTGGATAATGTGGGACCCATGTTGTCTACCGTATACACATGTATGTTGTGCTTTGTCACCTTTCCCAGTGCGGTGGCTTCGGTCGCTCCCGCGTATACCCCGTCTTTATGCATATATTCCCCGTATGCGTAATTATTAGGGAATAGATTGTCGTTCCTATCCGCGACAAAATACTTATACTCGTCCCAATGGGACATAATGTACATGACTGTCTCCGTTCGCAGTTCCTTGTGTTTGTCCTCCCTATTGTGTGTTAGGAAACTGACTGCCCTGAACAAATAGTTTCCGTCCACTTGGACCGCATGTTGTTGTAAATCCGATCGGAGGAATTTTTCTTGAGGTATGTCCTCGCGTGTTTGATTTATGGGAGGCTCTCTTTGGGGTGGCTTCTTTTGTTAGGCTATCTGTGGGGGAGGATCTTCAACAGCTTTTATTGCAGGCTGCCCCTCCCCTTTTAGTAGTTTTTTGATAGGTATTTTCCCGTCTGTCTATATATCTCGATTGTCCCCTTGGCGCATTATTTCGCCAATTTTCTGCCTGGGGATGGTATGCTGGTGTAGGGAGAAGACCCTTCTGGCTTGTTCGGGTGCGTATTGTCTGGACCCCTGTGTGTAGCTATCCGGATGTGTATATGGCTCTGGTCCCTGCCTGTATCGCATAGGGGCATTACTGTATGTGCGCGCGGAGGGGTTGGTCTGTCGCAGCAAGGGCCGCTCTGATCATACTGTGGCGAGCTATTCTGCCTGCGATGGGGGGGGGGGGGTGTATGTGTGTCCACGTGGGGGTGAGTTACCATGGTAATGCTCGTTTCGTCCATATTGCGGGGACTCATATGTCTGTCTGACTGGGGGGTGGGTTGTCCTGACGGAGGGCATCCTCTCTGTACTGTGGGGGGGGGGGGGGGCGTGCGTATGCCTGCGAGGTGGGGGTGGACTACCCCAACGGGGAGTATTCTCTGTGTACTGTAAAGGGTAGTGCGCTTGTGTATGCGGGGATGCTTTCCTCCATTGAGGGTTGGTTTGCCTATGTTGTTTCTGATTATACTTTCCCCTGTGACTGTCTTGCCTATCATTATAGTGTGGCCGCCACATGTCACCTTGATCATCCCTCTGTATTTTTCCTTGTGTCTGTGTATGATTTGCATCTCCTGTATCTGCTGATGCAGGTCATTATTGTCCGTCCTAAGGTGGTGATCTATCGCCTTCCCGGTAATTTTAATCCCTGCCTCTATCATTTTGATATTTTGCTGCAGATCTTCTAGCGTTTGGTGCATAATTTATCCACCAGTGATGGCTTAGGGCCCTGCATGATTAGGCGAATGTTCTGCCTGTCTGGCATTGTCCTGTCATATTTGCCGCTTGGCGTTAATGTACGCCTGTGCACTTTCTGTGGGACCTTGGGTTCGTTCTCTGATTTTATCATATAAATCGTCCTCGTCTGGAGTGAGTTTGAAATCGTGTGTTAGTGCTATGCAGAGGTACTCCCATGTAGTGTTAGTTAGATTGGCCTCATGGAACTCAAACCATGTTAGGACTGATCCCGAAAGGTATGCAGGAAAGAGGCGTCTCTTATCCTCATTCGACCACCCGTTTATTTTTGATGTTCTATTGAACGCCTTGAGGTATTCTTCGGGATCCTGATTATCCCCTGAATACCTTGTGGGCTGGATCATAGGGTATTTTGTTCGCATGGCCATGTCCTCTTCATATGTTTCCTCGTGGCCGTTTAATGAGTCGTGATCGTTTGCGCTGCCTTGACTATTGTCGTGCGATGAAGTGTTGAAGCCTGTGTGATTGTGTGAGGGCGTGTTGGTTTCCTGTCGCTGCCCTGAGAAGTACCGGGTTCGATTTGTGTGGACTGTAATACGCGATGTGTGTCAAATGCCTCAGTCTCCTCAATGTTATCTAGGGATAAATTCTGATCGATTTGCGCCGCTTGTATGGTGCTAAGTGTTTTAGTAATATTCTGCCCCAGCGTCTCAACTATGGCTTTGATGTCTGCAATTAGTGTTGTATCTTCTGTGTCCCGTGTTTTTTCCCTCTAATTGTTGTACGAGCACGTGCAAGCTATTATATGTCTGCTGCGTGTCAATTATCTGCTGCAGTGCACTATGAGGTAGTATAGGGCTTGGGTCATCGTTAATGTTACTATCTGAGGATGAGTGTCGAGCAGTCTCGCTTTGTGCCTGTGATCTTGTGAGGGGAGGTGAGTGTATTATTGCGTTGGGGGTATCGTAACCTGAGTTCTTGAGCCCCGGCGTCAAGCTCCGCGATCAGTCGACCCGCGTTATGTTCGATTACTACGTCGGCGTTTTTAACTCGGAATTTAGGGCATAGTGGTTTGGTATTAGCGGCAAGTGTGTGGGTTACGTCCCTAACTGTTCGTCTGATCTTTTCCAAACGCTTTTATTCAGCGAGAATTTTCCTAAAATCTCCCTATAGTTTACTCAAGAAAAATTTTTCCTGACTTTGCTTTATATGCTGAGGGTTCCGTGCGCAATGGTACCTATTTATCTCCTTTCTATATCTGGGGGTAGGTGGGTGGGTAGCTAATTATTGACTGTTATTCGCTTGCCTACTCTCTTCTGCGATTATCTACTAAAACAATTCTACTCTGAACGTTTGCTTTGGCTTGCTAGGTTCTCCGGTGATCGAACCACGGAATTACGGTGTATGTAATCCCTTACAACGTGCTATCCAGCGCATCCACCATTTGTATTAGCCTTTAAGGGCTGATACTGCGTGTTAGGGGGTGAGTAGCGTGTTGTGGTACCTGGGGGCGGTTTAGGGGAAGGTCCTCTATAGGGGTGCGTAAGGAACAGTTACGTGAGTTAATCGTAACTCGAGGGAAAGCTTCCAGGTGTACAGAGTGTCTGGTGAGCTCAAGGTTGGGGAGGTTTACAAGGGGTTAATTGGATAACGGATAACCTGATGATGTACGATTGTTAATTAGCGCGTGCGAGTGAGTGTTAAGTGAAGTCGATCTGCTGATCGGTGTTTTGAGGCAAGTCGGCAGATGAACTGATTACCTAAGGCTTTCTGATAATTAAATAGTACAGGGCCCTACTAGGTCAGGGTTGGAGGGCAAAGGGTTGGTGTACAATTAAATAAACTGTGAGACCGATTGATACTAGTGTTTAAGTAGTTTTAATTACTACTGTAGTAGTGAAGCCTTATTGCTTCACAGATCAGCTATTAGTGTTATACTTCAGAGTGTTGCCAAGACAATTATAAAGTGTGGTGAAGGTTGAATGAAGGATGTAATGTGGGAGTGTAAACTCGTGAGCACAACTTACCGTCTCGATGCAGACCGGCAAAGGTTCACCAGGCACTAGACATAAGTGCTTGGGAGGTCTAGCCTCTTATAGTTTCGGTTACTGCAAGCCTGGCAATTCCGTACATAGTCGACCCAGATAGTGTCTGTTAGCAGTGTTGAGCCGTGGTGGCGAAATGGGAATGATGTGTTGTTTTTGGTTCAGGGTCTGATGGTGTGTAGAGATGGGGGGCAGATAGTGTAATTTAGGGGGTGCAGCCCTATAAGGTCCCTAGGGGACCTTAGGGATGCAACAATACTTTCCTTCAAGCGAAGAATGTCTAATTCCTTCACGTTTTTAACCTCGGACAACTCGTCTTTAGCAGCGAACCCAATGTCAAACTTTTTGGCGTGAATCAAATTCTTTGAGCTTCACTCAAGGGTTTGCAAATTAGAACTTGTCAGCATAACATCAGGCTTAACAATCCGTTTCATAAATGTATCAAGGAGGGAGCGAAATTCCTCATACCAGAATGGCGCCACAGGAGCATTTGTCTGGAACTCTTTCAGAAATGGTTCTATTAAGCCGGCGATTGAGCCAAAAAATGCAAGTTTAGTTCCCAATAATTCGTCTTTAACAGCCGACGAGACTTTCTCAAAATTGCGTGAAATGGGAGCGGTATTTTCTTCTTCAGCTGTAATGACAAACTTTCTTTGATTGGGAAGCATTTCTATGGCCCGATCTGCAATCCTTTTGTATTCAACCCAACGTGTTCCACAAAATCGCAACGGAAACAAGGAACAGTCAGTATACTGAACGTCAAGACTCCGCCGTGCTGGAGCGTCTATTTATAAGTCATACATACAATACAAAATGGATGCTAAATCCCAGCCAGTAGACATCATGGCTACTTTAAAAGCCAAGTGGACAATATGAAGTCCACTGCTTTCAGTATCGAGCAATTCAACTCCGCACGATTCTTTAACTTCGGCATCTAATTCTCGAAACACTTTATGATTCGTCCATAGAGAGTTGGGAAACTTTTTTCATACCATCAACAGTCTTCAAAGACTTTACTAACTCCTCTTTTAAATCAATGGCCGAGTACGATTAAGAAAAGCTGAATTTAAATAACGGACGGCAACATGAGCTTTATCCGAATGCTAGAACCTCAGGTACATGTCCATCCGAGTTTTTTTGGATATTGAATTTAAGCTTTCGTCAAATCTGATAACTATATCATCGCAACGAGAGATCCGTTCATTAACGTTGATCATAAAATAGGGAGAAATGCCAAATACAATCGCATAGCCAATTATTGTCCGATTTCATGGTCGAAACGCTTTCCTCAGAGGAACATCGCTTACAGCCATACCAACTAATAAACAGTCTACACATTGCTAGCTGACCAAGTCACGCGTGTCAGCTTAAGATTGAAATGGCCTTTTCTAGGTTTTTTCGGGGCGATTCAAGGTTTTTTCCAGGTTTTTAAAGTTTTCAAGGTCGCTGGACACCCTGCGTTCTGAAACAGCTGATAATGAGAAGATGAAGGTGATGCTGGCAAAACTCGAGAGGTTATGCACGGGACTATCGCCACTGGATGAGAAGATATTAGATTTGTTGTTAGACGGAAAATAAGATAATGCATACGATAATGAATACTCTGTTATTGAAGATTATCGTCATAAGCTTGATGAAGTACGCCAATTGATATCAAATATACAAGTTAGAAATGAGGTTATGGAAGTCAATCGAAATTCTCTTTCAGAAACTCAGTCGAAGGCTAATAGGAAGCATGTGAGGTTACCGAAATTAGAATTAACTAAACTTGGCGGGGATGTAAAAGACTGTTTGAGATTTTGGAGCCAATTCAAAAGAATTCATGAGGATGAGGATATTGAAGCGGAAGATAAATTCCAGTATCTCATTCAGTGCACAGTAAGGCTAGAGATATTGTTAACAGCTTCCCTCCAATAGCTAGCAATTATTCTAAGGTGGTTGATTCTCTTACAAGCAGATTTGGGAGGGATGAATTGCTAATAGAACACTACCGTACATCAGAGAACATCTTGCACTAGTGGTAAGGAAAACTTCGAAGAAAGAAAAGACGAACATATCAGTTCTGCATGACAAGCTGGAATTTAAACTCCGATCATTGGAGTCCCTTGGAATGACTAACGACAAGTATGCTTCCATGTTACCAATGGTAGAGTCTTGTCTTCCGGAGGAAATTCATAGAGTATGGTTGAGAAATCAAACATATTAGGTGTAGATAATGCTAATTCGCATTCAAATAAATTTGAATTGCAGCTGAGTTTTCTAAAAAAATGAAGTTGAAAGTGAAGAGAGAATACGATATGTAGAAGCTGGGTTTGGACTGACTGAAGGCAAATTACAAATGAAAGGTGGAGAAAGGGAAGTATGAAGACAATAATGCTGCATTTTAAATCTGGTTGGAGGAGGGAGTGATTGAAGTAGTGCCACTTGAAGAATCGAACAACATTGGATATTACTTTCCCCACCGAGGAGTCTTCAAGGAAAATTCCACCACTCAAGTGAGACCTGTTTTTGATGCCTCGTGTAAGCCTAAGAATTCTCATTCGCTGAATGATTGCCTTGAAAAGGGGCCAAATCTGATGGAGGTAATTCCTGCTGTTTTAATGAGATTTCGTGAAAAAGGAATAGGAGTTATCTCAGACATCAAAAAAGCATTTCTCCAGATTTCGGTAAACAAGAATGCGTCCCGAGATTCTTGTGGTGGTAGAACTTGGCAGAAGGATGAAGATTTTCCGTCACCAGCGTGTGGTATTTGGAGTGAACTGTAGCCCTTTCCTGTTGGCGGCTGTATTGCAACTACATTTGCAAGCTTTTCCCAAATTTAAGGAAACGGCGTCCAAGTTAAGAAAGTCGTTTTATGTCGCCAACAGTGTCCCTAGTATTGTCTAAAGTATATTTCATCCCAACGGTTTTATGTTCCCTGTCACTTTGATTACAAAACTCTTGTTACAAAGTGCTTCGAACTTGAAAAAGAGCTGGGATTCAGAGATTACATTTGGAAGATAGTTGAAGGGTATTGAAGCATTGGCAGAGATAAAGATTCCTCGATAGCTCGTCAATTGTGCATCAAAAACAACATGGAGTCTGCATACGTTTTGTGATGCAAGTCAAGCAGCTTATGCTGCTGCTGTGTATTTGAGGGCTGGAAAAGAGCAAGAAATATATGTACAGTTGGTGCAGGCCAAGTCTCGTGTAGCCCCACTAAAGTGTATAACGATTCCTAGACTAGAGTTATTGTCATTGTGCATTGGAGCTCGACCTGTATCTTCAGTGAAAGATGCCCTGCAGCTGGTTGACCTACCATCCTTTTACTGGACAGATTCCACTACTGCTCTTTGTTGGATAAGAAGGGAAGAAAGTTGGGGAACCTTCGTAGCAAACCGAGCGAAGGACATAAAGACACTGTCTAATGCAGAAGTTTGGAACCACGTCACTGGAGTTTATTATCCTACAGATCTTCCGTCCGGGGGATGTAATCCATCACAGCTGTTACTTTCTAGATGGTGGGAGGGTCCTACATGACTGAAACAAAACAAGGGAGAATGGCCCTGCTTCAAAGGTAAACCCGATGAGGAAGAGGTCTATCGGGAGGAGAAAAGAGGGATCACGACTACACTCTTGTCTTTCACAGAAGAACCTTGGTACTGCCCCCGTAAATTGAATTATTTAGGGACAAAATGAGAGTATTTTCCGTCCCCATGATAAAATTTAACTAGCAAATATAATTTCTGGAAGTGTGACACAAGAGTGTCGTGTTACAAGCTCGAGACTGTGGGAGAGCCCGATCACGTGATAGATTGCACAATGGACGCTTCTAGAAGGCTATTCTTAGCATAGCAACAGCGAGTTTGGAAATAAATATTATAAATATTGTTATAAATTATGCTATTGGATCCCAGTCCACAGCGAATGAGGAGAGGTCTTATTGAAGACGGGATCAACTTTAATTACACAATATGATGAAATTATGCATTTAGGCCCTTAGAAGATTTTCTTATTTGGTAATGAAGAGAATATTAAGAGAAATTATGTCTGATACTTTAAAAACCGCAGATCGGTTAATCTACGCAGTAATAAGCATTGGTAATCTACGCGCTAAAATTATGGTGGGAGATTGATATGGCCACTAAAAATACGACTTGGAGAGGGAGATCCAAGGATCGAGGTTCTTATTCCAGCAGACTTTGAAGAGTGAGGAAGTGATTTTACTGGGTTAACGGAGATCCCAAGGCTTAGTCCGAGTGCGACGAGTGTCGACTTGCAGAGACGCGAGGATAGCTAGGTGGAACGTGAGAGATCACCGCACTTCCATTCTATGTGAAGTTGCGAGGAACATAGTATTGATAATATCTCATATATAGTTGAGATTTGAAGTTAAATAAGTGAACATTTATCAAGAACAGGTCGCCTACTATATATTGTGAAAAGTCAAGCGCTTAAATATTCATCGTTTCGGCAATATCATACATTTTCAAATGTGTTGGAAATAGAGCTGAAGATTATTATAAATTGCAAAGTGAAGTTGGCGAACGCAGTTCAAGTGAACAGTGGCGGATGATTTTTAATATTGGCGCAACACATAAACATTAACAGTATGACTATAATTATTCTTCAAACATTATCATTCAACTTAATTAATATTGTTGATATGATGGACTAAACAGTCATGCGCCAGAGACATATTCGATAACAGGAGTTAAGATAGAACGATGGAGCTTCGTTAGACAACCTATTCTTGAATACAGACGTAGTGTACGGTCCATCTTGTGCATTTTCGTCAGTCTACGAACACTAATATATCATCAATTAGCAATGGAAATATTTCATTCACTATTTATATGAATATTTCCATAATTATATTCCAATGATGAAGCCGATACATATTTACGACGGAGAATGGAGACTTTTCAGAAGAGATTTGTCAAGATGCTAGGGAAAGGTAACCCAGCAACCCAGAAGAATTTGCCAGAAGGATGTCGTTCGAGCCCAGACGAATGTTGGTGAATTCCAGAGAGAGACGTTTCTTATCTCTGAGGTCGCAGATCCGAGGTTCGAATGCAGATCCATCTCAGTGTCTTGTACTGAGAAAACATTTAAAGTATTGTGGCAATACTTACATAGATCTTCAAGTTATCGTCTAAATAAGGTATTAGTGTATCTCAAATGTTATATAGAGCTTGATTAGTGACATTCTGAGCCAGCGATCTTATTCCATATTTTCGGCGATCTTATTACATATTTCTATGTTTTCACATTTCATGTATTTCAGTGCTTTTATGTATTTTACACTTCAGATGTGTGTTGAGTTTTTTATACTTCAAAATTATTTATAATATGATTGCATTTCATCTTATTTTCAATTTTATTCAACGGATCAGATGTGGAACTGACATAAAAAATTTGTTTGAGGAATCATATTGCCTCATAGGACACTAGTCGTTTCGACTCTCGAATTTGTAATAATTTCATTTAAACCAAGTATTCTGACATTGTGTCATAGCTTCAAATTAAATTCTTATTAAATTAAATTTGAGCACTTTAATGTAACGACATATTATTTCAAGAAAAGAAGAAACATCGAATGATATTGTTATATCATTATTGTACATAAACTATCGACGATCTAAGAAATACTAGTCGTTTGATAAGACCGAAGTCTTTATCCCTATGAACATTCTTTGTGTAGAGTGGAAAAACATTACGACATTGACAAACCTTTCTTATTATCTGTAAAGCTAAGAGCTTTCTTCATTTAATATGTTAGAGGAAATACCTTTTGATAGAAGATTATTCAAATCTTTGACTAGGAATTCAAAGCTGGTTTATCCCGGTCAGGATTGAATTCTATCTGACACTATAAATAACATGTGTGTTATTTTATTCTATTTGTGTAACATCAAGTCATTTTGTGGACATGCTATTACAACGATAAACAATTTAAAGATTGACAAGTGAGGTGAAACAGGAGTATTATTTTTATTACATGTATTTGCTACAGACGAGTTAACAGTTAATTACCGTGTTGTGGAGTAAACTTTAGGAGGTTAATCACGACTATCTAATATCGTTCATTACAATTGAAGTTTCGTTTGAAGAACTTACGTATGTATAATTGTAGTCCAGTAGTCATTTGCAATGATACTGAGGGTCATGCCATTATTTGAGAGAAGTTCCTACATAAGATATGTTAATAACAATTAATCCCTTTTTGGTTATTGTTTAACATAGTAGATGATAATTGTTTATGCCATATATACTGTTATATGAGGTTTTGTAGAGCTATGGAGTGCTCAGGCGAGGGAATTCCGCATTTTAAGAAAGTCAAAGTATTGTTGTTCTTTGATAAAAGGCATGTATCATGATAAGAGCCGTTGTATACCAGTAATTCAGTTCTTGTGAATTAACGATTTAGCTGTGTTAACAGGAGGGTTTCAGCGGAAATTCAACTTGAGAAAAATTGTCTACTCACGTCTATAATACAATTATTAATTTTTTATTAAACCCGAATTTATGTAATTAAGTACAGTTTACCTTAATCAGTCGACTGTATTACACCGATAATGTAATGAAACCCATATAAGACGAGGTGTATGCAGCATATTAAAACTACGGAACGTTATAGAAGGATGGTTATGTGAAAAATCAGTGTATATATTTAGTTAAGAATTTTATTGTAACCGAGAAGTTAGAATCTCGAAAGTGCCGCGTTAGCAACACTAGATAATGGATATTATTATAAACATATTACATGTAAATAATTTTTGTGGAATTGATTTAATTAGTTAAATAATTTAGTAGGATTTATTAATCAATTGTTTTGGAACAGTGTGTGTTTATGAGCGGATGTTTTTCGTGTGAATGATTATTCATTGTTAAGAGAAGATGTGGAACCGTATTGGTCTAGAACAATAACGGAGTGCGAATGAAAGAGTGTATAAAACTTTTAGAATGATTGGTTAAGAAACAGCAGTTACATGAACTTTTGTAAGAACTAAATGTTAATTTTTACGTGTTTTATAAATGCCACACATGCAGTCTCTGTGGGCTAGCAAGAATGATTCACCGTTAGCACTGGAGAGCGATGACATAATATTTAAGCAGGTGTAGACTCACAGCCTTCTGTTTATTGAATAAACCAGTTTTGAGTACGGCGTGATGCCAGTGTTTCATTGATGAAACAAAGCCACGGCACGTGCGTTCTGCAAACGCAGGTTTGTGAATGAAAACATGTGTATGGAGTGCCATTCAGAGGCTTCACTGAACGTTTTTATTTCTACGCTGTGTAGGCCTAGAACAAGCCAAGATTTATACTCATAATTTTTAATACAGCATTGTAATAAGATATAGAGTTGAAAGGAGGTGTGAATGTTTGCGAGTTTTTAATTTTAATGTTTATTGTTAAATTCATTTATTGTTATTTTGTTTAAAGTAGATTAGTTTACCTTTTTTTAATACATTTGTTCAGATTGTTTTCCATTGTTGTTGGAGTGATTCATTTTAAATATAAGGAGCAGAGTATTGTGGATGTAGTGTAGGCGAAGCTGAGTCCCAGTCCCCGAGGTAAGTAAAGGTGAGTGCCCCGTGTAGTTGGTTGTTGATCCACAATATTCTGGTAACTGCTGTCTGTAAATCCCTAAAGACCATGTTGGAAGCGATTTCTAATCTTGAATTTGCCGGAGCAATTAGAAATAGGCAATCCATCGGGGGCAATGGATATTCCAACAGGATCCTTTCAGGATTATCGGGTACAGTAGGAATGACGCCTATGAACTTTGGGGCTACGAAATTAGCTTCGTAGTGTCTCTAAAGTAAGTTGGTTTGAACATTTCTAGTGAAAGAAATAATTACCAGACTTGTGGGATGTCTTATCCAATTTCGGATGGCTGTGAGTGTAATTATATAGGCTTAATTTAAATTGATATTAGGAAGGCTACACTCAGATAAAGATCAGATCTTAGAAACCTGAGAGAGGTGTAGTAGGTAGACAGTTTCGAAAAACGACCTATGGTCTGATATCTATTTTATTATACCGGTACATGACGATTGCTAAGGTCATGTGTAAAACTAAAGCTAACTTGTTTCGATGATTGTAATGGTAGAATTTTCTTCGTGGTAGTATATTTAAAGGCAATCACAGGAGAACAAACATGTTGAGTGAGTTTATTCAACATAGGGTGTACATTAAGTTAATGCTAAGGTAATTTTAAGTTACTTTTAGACATTAAGGTGCTCAAAAATATCTATGGAATAGGACGTTGCTCAGATGTTGTTATTTTGCTCTGTTATTGTTTATGTCTCTACAGCACTATATAAAGGGTTATTGCAATGGCAAGTGAGGATGTGAAGAGGATGTTGGAAGTGATGCATGTGAAGCTGCAAGAAAGTATGCAGCAGAGTTTGAATGTTGTTGAAGGTAAGATAAATGAGAATTTATCTGCGAGTATGGTAGATATGCAAGGTAAATTTCAGGAAGCCAAGCAGGACTTAGAACTGAAGCGGGAACGAAAGGAGGACCTTGACACAGTGGTTGTTAAAGTTGTTGATTCTCTTCCAGATAAAGTTGCAGAAAGTGTCAAAGAGAGTTTCAAAACTGAAATTCAGGAAGTTCAGACTTCTTTAGAGGGTTTGCATACTAGTGCTTCTAAAATGGTTACAAATGTCACGCGATTACAGGCCAGCTCAAAGCAGATACAGGACGATGTAAGTGGTGTACGAACGGATGTCGGAGATGTCCGAACTGATGTTAGTGATGTTAGGTCAGATGTATCCCATGTCCAAAGTAAAGTAGATACAGTCCAAGCAGATGTATCCACAGTCCAATCCAAAGTAGACTCAGTACAAGTAGAGGTATCCAATGTCCAAGCTAAAGTAGATACAGTCCAAGCCGATGTCACTAATGTTCAGGTTGACATAAATAACATGCAGTCAGATGTCACTGATGTACAGTCTTACATAAGTAAAATACAGACAGAAGTCAATACGGTATTTGTAGATGTAACAAAAGTCCAGGTGGACATTAATAAGATTAGACAGGAGGTAGAGGCGTCTGAAGAATTGTGTACACATAATATAACTGCTTTAACGACACGTTTTGTTAACGATGCGATAAAAACTACAGCTTCTCTGGTCGAATTAAAAGGTAACGTAGAAACTTTACGAACACAGTTTATCGACCATAATAGAATTCTTAAGACAGATATTGAGGAGGATATAGCTGAAATGTTAAAAGCTAATGTAGTTGTATGGAAAGATGAATGAAACAAATCTAGTGGGGAACATGTTAAGCAAATCCAAGATAACATAGAAAAGAAATTAGCCAGTACCCAAGTAGAAATTAATAGAGGTTATTGAAGTAAGAACAGATCTAGGTAAAAGGATTGATACGCTCACTGAAAAGCAAGTAGAGGATAGAACTCAATCTAGTCAGGATGTGCAAGCTTTGAAAGAATCGTTAGAGAGTAAAACTGAAACGATAGAGGAACGATTAAACAAGGTTGTCACTAACGTTAATGCCATGAGCGAGGAGAAAACTAATGAACTAGAAGAATACGTATCCAAGAAGTTATAAAATCTTAATCTAGGAGATGTCGCCAAGCTTGAGACGTATAAGGAAGATTTAAAGACTGAAGTAGGCCAACAGCTGAAGAAGATTACCGCTGAGATAGAAGAAAAGGAAAGGGAGAAGACAGATTTTGAAGATTCGAGGTATCAGACTAGAGAAATAGCCTAGAAGTGGAAGAAAGGGAAATTAGGCCGGAAGAAAGATTATTCAGGTTTACGGAAGGTTTAGAGGAGAGGAGTAAAGAGCCCGAAAGTTACAATAGAGATTTTCGACAAAACCTTCAGGATTCATATCCGAGAAACGTGACGGTCATAAGGAACTTTGAAGACAAACCGCGTAAGTTCAGCAACCTAGTAGTTTCACACCGATAGAGTACATTAGAAATCTCAAAGATTACTTTATCGAAGCGCATATTCCAAGAGAGAGGGAAATGAAGATCGTAGAACGTTTCTTTTTTTATCAGATGGGCCCCTTGAATGGTTCCGAGCCTTCAGATATACCTTCATGAACTTCGATGAATTCGCAGAAGCACTAATAAAGCGTTTTTGGTCTATTGAAGCGCAAAACTCCCTACGCGCAGAAGTATACTCACGGAAATATTCAGGAACTCTTCCTACACGCTACGTAGACTTCTTCACGAGTCAGTTAGCCAGGCTCAGATTTCTTCAAACCCCGTTATCTACAGCTCAGTTGATAGACGCGATAGCCAGGATGCTCCCTGTGGAAGTCAGACGTCTAATTATCTCGTCAGGGAGCAACGATCTAGCAAGCATGGACGAATTGCTCAGAAAACTCGATTACACGAGCCCTATGCCAAATGTTGTTGCGAAGAACCAAAGGCAAGAGTACTAAGACATTAACACAGTATATCCTGACCAAACACAACAGACAGACGATCCGAAAGAACCAGAAAAGGGAAATATTGGTCCTGAAAGGAATAATTATTTCCGAGATCGTAGACCAGAACCCAGATACAGGAGATTCCGTGAAGGTCGTCCATATCAGCAACAGCAAGGACGCAACAACGATAATAGCAATGGCAACCGTAGAAGTGGTTATTATCACAACAATAATAACTACCGATACAATAATAATGGTTATTATAACAGGAATAACAATAGGAATAACCAGAACTGTAATCGTAACAAACTCCCAGGATGAAATTATGACGAAGGAGAAGTATGATGAACGTCATAAGGAAGGACAAGAGTATCTCAAGGAGTTGAGAAATAATGAAAATGGTAATGGAAGGGGAAAAAAAGTTTGATTATAGATCCCGGTCCATCTACTAGTCAGAAGGGGAACCACGAGAAAGTGTCTCAAGGACCAAAAAAAAAAAAAAATTGAAAAGGAATTAGAGACAGGATATACTGCTACACAAAACCAGATTATGATAAACGAAATCTATGAGGTGACAGACGAAGACCTGCTCTTCGAGAAGGAGATTGTTAGAGAAGAAAGACCATTCGAGTTACCGATTATATGTGTTAATGTTGATGGACAAATATATGTCATTAATGGACACTGGTGCCATTATGTCTATCATATCGGATGATTGTTATCAGAGATTATCTAAGGGCAAAAAGATGACGGTTTTACCCGCATCTACTGTTAAAGTGCGAGGTATTTTTCAAGACAAAGCGGTAAAGTGCAAAATCCAAGTTTTGTTAAACTTTGAGATAAATGGAAGCACATATGAACACATTTTCATTGTGGTGAGCAAAATCAATTTTGATATCGTGCTAGGCATTGACTTCATTACTAAAGTTGGAGCAGTAATTGATATGAAAAACCGAGTCATAAAATTTAGTGAAGGGTTAATAAACACAGAAGAGTTAGAAGAACAGGATTCGACTGACAGTCTAGATAAAGATCCAAGGGAAGAAATGATTAACAACATTATTGAAGAGGTAGAAAATGGAAGGGAAATGCCTACTCTCCAAGCAGAAGGTTTTGACGAAATTCAGGATGAATTTGAGAAATTAATCATAGGGTTTAAAGACATTTTCGATGATAAGCCTGGATTGATAAAGGACTACAAATATAAGATTAGGCTTACGGATGAAACTCCTTATCAGAAGAGGATTTACCCGATACCAGAAAAGTACTATGAAGAAGTACGGGGGATAATCAAGAAAATGGAAGCTGACGGAATTATAAAGAAGCAGGCGTCGTCTTACATCAACCCTATAACTGTAGTCAAGAAAAATAATGGTCAATTACGCCTATGTCTCGACGCCAGGACCATTAACTTAAAGATTTTGCCCGAGGCAGACCGACCGCCTAAAATACGAGATTTGCTCAGAAATTTCAAAGGAAAAGCATGTTTTAGCAATCTGAGCTTGAGGAAGAAAGCAAACAATACACAGGGTTTCTGTTTGACCAGACGTCCTGGGTATTTCAGAGAATTCCCTTTGGTATGGTCAACAGTGGTCCAGCCTTGATTAGAGCCCTTGATAACCAACTCACCGATGAAGTTAAAAGGAACGTGATCTGTTATATAGATGATTTAATCATATCTTCACCAAATGTCCAGGAACATCTTTTACACTTGCGAAAGCTTTTTGAAAACATGAGAGACGCAAATATAAAGGTAAACTTCGATAAGTGCCGTTTCATGAGAGAGGAAATTAATTTTCTCGGACACACCATTGACCAGCATGGATATCACCCGAACTTGCAGAAAGTGGAAGCTATTATGAGGTTCCCAAAGCCCACTAAGGTCAAACAAGTGAGAGAATTTGTAGGTGCGTGCCAATTCATTAGCAGTCATTGTCCAAAGTATTCAGAGATTATGGCACCTCTCTATGACTTGCTAAAGAAAAATAACCGTTGGAAATGGAGCAGTACCGCTGACGACGCGTTTGAGAAAGCTAAGGAGATGTTGAAAAACAACGTGAAATTAGAATATCCGGATTTTGAACGAATATTCTACATAGAATCCGATGCTTCACGTGTAGGCATTAGTGCAGACCTATACCAAAAGGACGAAGATGCAAATAAGCACTACATTGCGTTCACTGGAAGAACGCTTAAGAAACACGAAGAGAACTACTTCACGACAGAACTAGAGGCGTTAGCTTGCGTGACAGCTCTACAAGTGTGGAAGAAGATATTATTCGGACATCAGATTATAATTATCACCGAACATAAGGCACTCCAATTTATGCTTCAAACCGATATGTCGAGTGATAGATTAACTCGATGGGCCCTTTTCACTCAACAGTTTAATGCTACATTAGTCCACCAGCCAGGTAAGGCCAATTTGTTGGCTGACGCATTATCACGTAACCCAGTTAGAAATTTGCAGATTAACCATGAACAATTGGAGGAAGAAGATCAGGAAACCGTTAGGAGATTAGCCCGAATCGGTGTCACAGAAGAGACACGCTCCAATTAGGAAAATGTACATGTTCCTTAAGGGTTACATGGACACAGCAGATCTAGATTATGCTGCTACTCAAAGGCGATCACATTATGTATTGAGCGGAGATCATGTGTGCAAGTACGCAGACTCCGAGCACATTAAGATTCGTATAGTCGTGCCCCCTAATCTTGTCACAAAGTTAGTGTGGTTGGCACACCATTCTATCTGACATGGAGGTTTAGATAAAACCCTCAGTACTCTTAAAGAGGTTTGTCTGGACCAACATGAGATCCACTATAGCGAAGATTATAAGATCTTGTGATAAATGCCAGAGAGGAAAATTCGCATCAGAATTATTGATAGGAAGACCCAGAGCTATGATACCTTCTAAACCACGTGAGCTGATGGCCACGGACATTTTTGGTCCCTGTCCGAAGGGATATCAGGGTAATCAGTTCCTGTTAGTGACTGTTGATGTCTTCACTAAATTCGTTACCATGAATCCCATGCAAAAAGCCAATACCAGAAATGTTGTGAGCAGATTAGAGAATGCTGTGTTTCCGAAGGCTGGGAAACCAGAATATCTCTTATCGGACCATGGAGCGCAGTTCACTTCAGCCGAATTCGCAGCAGACATGGAAAGGTTGGGAATTAAGCACAACTTTTCAAGCGTGTTTATCCAGAGTCAAATTCAAGCGAACGCTATATGGCAGAATTTAGTAAATTCTGCAGAATTTTCTGCCCAGATGATCACCCCAGTTGGGTAAAATACGTGCCAATGATTGAGGATTGTTTGAACTCCACAGTTCAAGAAAGCACGGCAGAAGTTCCTATGATTCTTCACTTAGGAAGGAATCCAGAAAGGCCATGGGACAATGTATTTGATTTCATTCCCAGAGATCCTGATCTAGGAAGACAAGCGAGGATCGATATGGCGAAAGAAAGACTTCAGAAATCAGCAGAGAAGCGCTTGAAACGAGTTGCAGGAAAACGTTTCGGTACGCCGTTGGAAATTGGAAGTAAGGTCTTATTGCGCAGACCAGTGAAAGCGGACGTGAGCAAAAAAGATATACCCCAAGTTCGGAGTTATCTTTATTGGACCGTTCCGCATAACTAATGCTTACTGGAATAACTGTTATGAGTTATTTGACGATGAAAACAACGTTATTTTAGGAAAATTCAACGCTAAAAATTTGAAAAAGTATCATAAGAAAATAGGCTCTCACCGCTGATTCCGTGATTCAAATCCCGGTCACTCCATGTGAGATCTGTGCTGGACAAAACGGAGGCAGACAGGTTTTTCTCCGGGTACTCCGGTTTTCCCTGTCAAACTTTCATTCAAGCAACACTCTCCACTATCATTTCATTTTTCATTCATTTAATCATTGCCCCAGAGGAGTGCGTCAGGCCTCGGCAGCTGACACAGTCCATAACCTCGCCGCTAGATGGGGGCTTCATTCATTCCATTCCTGACCCGGTCGGAGACTGGAAGCAGGCTGTGGATTTTCATTTTCATCATAAGAAAATAGGCTAAAATAATTCAATATACGAGTTCAAGTGACATATCAAAAGTCTTGAATTAGTATGATTAAAACAATTTGCAACTGTTTTTAACTTGAGATGACGGAGGAATGCCCCCATAAATTGAATTATTTAGGGACAAAATGAGAGTATTTTCCGTCCCCATGATAAAATTTAACTAGCAAATATAACTTCTGGAAGTGTGACACAAGAGTGTCGTGTTACAAGCTCGAGACTGTGGGAGAGCCCGATCACGTGATAGATTGCACAATGGACGCTTCTAGAAGGCTATTCTTAGCATAGCAACAGCGAGATTGGAAATTAATATTATAAATAGTTCTAAATTATGCTATTGGATCCCAGTCCACAGCCAATGAGGAGAGGTCTTATTGAAGACGGGATCAACTTTAATTACACAATATGATGAAATTATGCATTTAGGCCCTTAGAAGATTTTCTTATTTGGTAATGAAGAGAATATTAAGAGAAATTATGTCTGATACTTTAAAAACCGCAGATCGGTTAATCAACGCAGTAATAAGCATTGGTGATCTACGCGCTAAAATTATGGTGGGAGATTGATATGGCCGCCAAAAATACGACTTGGAGAGGGAGATCCAAGGATCGAGGTTCTTATTCCAGCAGACTTTGAAGAGTGAGGAAGTGATTTTACTGGGTTAACGGAGATCCCAAGGCTTAGTCCGAGTGCGACGAGTGTCGACTTGCAGAGACGGGAGGATAGCTAGGTGGAACGTGCGAGATCACCCCACATCCATTCTATGTGAAGTTGCGAGGAACATAGTATTGATAATATCTCATATATAGTTAAGATTTGAAGTTAAATAAGTGAACATTTATCAAGAACAGGTCGCCTACTATATATATTGCGAAAAGTCGAGCGCTTAAATATTCATCGTTTCGACAATATCAGCCTGCCTAGTTACATTTTCAAATGTGTTGGAAATAGAGCTGAAGATTATTATAAATTGCAAAGTGAAGTTGGCGAACGCAGTTCAAGTGAACAGTGGCGGAGGATTTTTAATATTGGCGCAACACATAAACATTAACAGTATGACTATAATTATTCTTCAAACATTATCATTCAACTTAATTAATATTGTTGATATGATGGACTAAACAGTCATGCGCCAGACATATTCGATAACAGGAGTTAAGATACAACGATGGAGCTTCGTTAGACAACGTATTCTTGAATACAGACGTAGTGTACGGTCCATCTTGTGCATTTTCGTCAGTCTACGAACACAAATATAACATCAATTAGCAATGGAAATACTTCATTCACTATTTATATGAATATTTCCATAATTATATTCCAATGATGAAGCCGATACATATTTACGACGGAGAATGGAGACTTTACAGAAGAGATTTGTCAAGATGCTAGGGAAAGGTAACCCAGCAACCCAGAAGAATTTGCCAGAAGGATGTCGTTCGAGCCCAGACGAATGTTGGTGAATTCCAGAGAGAGACGTTTCTTATCTCTGAGGTCGCAGATCCGAGGTTCGAATGCAGATCCATCTCAGTGTCTTGTACTGAGGAAACATCTAAAGTATTGTGGGAATACTTACATAGATCTTCCAAGTTTTCGTCTAAATAAGGTATTAGTGTATCTCAATTGTTATATAGAGCTTGATTAGTGACATTCTGAGCCATCGATCTTATTCCATATTTTCGGCGATCTTTTTACATATTTCTATGTTTTCACATTTCATGTATTTCAGTGCTTTTATGTATTTTACACTTCAGATGTGTGTTGAGTGTTTTATACTTCAAGATTATTTAGAAGATGATAGCATTTCATCTTATTTTCAATTTTATTCAACGGATCAGTTGTGGAACTGACATAAAAATTTTGTTTAAGGAATTATATTGCCTCATAGGAGACTAGTCGTTTCGACTCTCGAATTTTTAATAATTTCATTTAAACCAAGTATTCTGACATTGTGTCATAGCTTCAAATTAAATTCTTATTAAATTTAATTTGAGCACTTTAATGTAACGACATATTACTTCAAGAAAAGAAGAAACATAGAATGATATTGTTATATCATTATTGTACATAAACTATCGACGATCTAAGAAATACTAGTCGTTTGATAAGACCGAAGTATTTATCCCTATGAACATTCTTTGTGTAGAGTGGAAAAACATTACGACATTGACAAACCTTTCTTATTATCTGTAAAGCTAAGAGCTTTCTTCATTTAATATGTTAGAGGAAATACCTTTTGATAGAAGATTATTCAAATCTTTGGCTAGGAATTCAAAACTAGTTTATCCCGGTCAGGATTGAATTCTATCTGACACTATAAATAACATGTGTGTTATTTTATTCTATTTGTGTAACATCAAGTCATTTAGTGGACATGATATTACAATGATAAACAATTTAAAGATTGACAAGTGAGGTGAAACAGGAGTATTATTTTTATTACATGTATTTGCGACAGACGAGTTAACAGTTAATTATCTTGTTGTGGAGTAAACTTTAGGAGGTTAATCACGACTGTCTAATATCGTTCATTACAATTGGAAGTTTCGTTTGAAGAACTTACGTATGTATAATTGTAGTCCAGTAGTCATTTGCAATGATACTGAGGGTCATGCCATTATCTGAGAGAAGTTCCTACATAAGATATGTTAATAACAATTAATCCCTTTTTGGTTATTGTTTAACATAGTAGATGATAATTGTTTATGCCATATATACTGTTATATGAGGTTTTGTAGAGCTATGGAGTGCCCAGGCGAGGGAATTCCGCATTTTAAGAAAGTCAAAGTATTGTTGTTCTTTGATAAAAGGCATGTATCATGATAAGAGCCGTTGTATACCAGTAGTTCAGTTCTTGTGAATTAACGATTTAGCTGTGTTAACAGGAGGGTTTCAGCGGAAATACAACTTGAGAAAGATTGTCTACTCACGTCTATAATACAATTATTAAATTTTTATTAAACCCGAATTTATGTAATTAAGTACAGTTTACCTTAATCAGTCGACTGCATTACACCGATAATGTAATGAAATCCATATAAGACGAGGTGTATGCAGTATATTAAAACTACGGAACGTTATAGAAGGATGGTTATGTGAAAAACCAGCGTATATAGTTAAGAATTTTAAACAAAAGTTTGGTGCTTTTCAGTCGGTCAACACGAATGTACCCAAATAGAGCTGGGTTATGCCCTGATCCTGAAATAAATTACATAAGATTAATAAAGACACTAGGATGACCAGTTTCGATCGTCAAGCGATCATCATCAGATCCATTACACTTAGGCTATAACATCTATGTTTGAGAATACAGGTGAAATATATATACAATATGTACAATTATTTAGTTGCAGTGTTGGTAATGCAACAGTCGGTGTATGTTAAATATGGTATATCTAATGTTAGGTAAACTTCTAAAATAGTGATGAAAATCCGGAATTTGTCTGTTAGGGGTGATTATATGGTTTTACAAAATCAACTATGGTTATACTGAAATAATGTAAGCTTATACTTATCGAGTTGTCTCTTTAACTGGAACGTGAATCAGCTGAGTGTTGCTATAGACACCAGTTGTAGTAGACTAACCCCGAGTGTTCGCTGGGTGGAACTGGTTTTCCCCTTCCTCACCCTTTAGTTGCTATGTTCTTCCAGAGGCCAGTGCCATGTATATTTTTTGTGACTTTGCCAAATCAAGATAAAAGTGTATGCTATTGAATGCAGGAGTCTGCAACTACTAAAGACCGTGGAACTATCTTCGCCATGCATGGGCTAAAAAGCCATCGATACTGAGCGGTACACGGTCTATTGAAGACGTCCCGGCACCTTTAATACTGCCGCGCATATCGGCCTAGGTTTATTGCAGAAAAATGTACATAGTACACCTGATCCAATTACCATTTACCTATAAACACCGCTATTTTCCCCCCTTTTTTATCTACCTTGGCTGTATCCCTAAGTTGTGTCTTGTTTTCGACAGGGTGTGTTTTTAGTAGGGCGGAAAGGGGTGAACTCTCCATAAAAGTGTGTTCATTTAGATTGTTGGGATTGTTTTGTTTGGCTAGGTGAATCTCGATTGCTTCTTTTATGTCGAGAGCTCTGCCTATCGATTCGTGATGAATTATTTTTAGATCAGTCTCGATTTTAGTGAAGCTGTGCCCCGTGTCACACATATGTTCGAATACGGCTGAATGTGTTCCGTATCTTATCGCATTCCTATGTTCATTATAACGTGTATCTACTCGTCTTCCGCTCTGTCCAATGTAATTAGCTTGACAACCAATGTCTTGGCATTTATAGAATATACCCCTGACTTTGAATACGGGTCTTGTTTATTTAGATTGCTATTTTGCAGGTGCCTCCCGGTCGTATTATTCGTTGTGAATGCTATTTTTATGCCTTGCTTTTTGAATAGATTAGTGATTTTATGTGTGTTCTCATTCACATAGTTGAAGCGCGCGAATTTTTTCTCATTAATGTCCGGTTTTGGAATCATTTTATCTTTATTTTTATGTTTGGCTACAATTTGGTCTATTTTTCTTGGCGGGAAATTGTTTTCCTTTGCCATTTGTTTAATGGTTCTTTATTTCCTTATTATAATTGTCTGTTGACATGAGTATGTTTAAAGCTCTGTGCACCATTGAATTTTAAGAATTTTATTGTAACCGAGAAGTTAGAATCTCGAAAATGTCGCGTTAGCAACACTAGATAATGGATATTATTATAAACATATTACATGTAAATAATTTTTGTGGAAATGATTTAATTAGTTAAATAATTTAGTAGGATTTATAAATCAATTGTTTTGGAACAGTGTGTGTTTATGAGCGGATGTTTTTCGTGTGAATGATTATTCATTGTTAAGAGAAGATGTGGAACCGTATTGGTCTAGAACAATAACGGAGTGCGAATGAAAGAGTGTATAAAATTTTTAGAATGATTGGTTAAGAAACAGAACAGTTATATGAACTTTTGTAAGAACTAAAAGTTAATTTTTACGTGTTTTACAAATGCCACACATGCCATCTCTGTGGGCTAGCAAGAATGATTCACCGTTAGCACTGGAGAGCGATGACATAATATTTAAGCAGGTGTAGACTCGCAGCCTTCTGTTTATTGAATAAACCAGTTTTGAGTACGGCGTGATGCCAGTGTTTCATTGATGAAACAAAGCCACGGCACGTGCGTTCTGCAAACGCAGGTTTGTGAATGAAAACATGTGTATGGAATGCCATTCAGAGGCTTCACTGAACGTTTTTATTTCTACGCTGTGTAGGCCTAGAACAAGCCAAGATTTATACTCATAATTTTTAATACAGCATTGTAATAAGATGTAGAGTTGAAAGGAGGTGTGAATGTTTGCGTGTTTTTAATTTTAATGTTTATTGTTAAATTCATTTATTGTTATTTTGTTTATAGTAGATTAGTTTACCTTTTTGTTAATAAATTTGTTCAGATTGTTTTCCATTGTTGTTGGAATGATTCATTTTAAATATAAGGAGCAGAGTATTGTGGATGTAGTGTAGGCGAAGCTGAGTCCCAGTCCCCGAGGTAAGTAAAGGTGAGTGCCCCGTGTAGTTGGTTGTTGATCCACAATATTCTGGTAACTGCTGTCTGTAAATCCGTAAAGACCATGTTGGAAGCGATTTCTAATCTTGTATTTGCTAGAGCAATTAGAAATAGGCAATCCAGCGGGGGCAATGGATATTCCAACAGGATCCTTTCCGGTTTATTGGGTACAGTACTTGAAGTACTTCTCTACATACTCCACAATTGTTAGGATGATCGGGTGGATATGTCGATTTGTTCACAATATCAGAAACAAAGAAGACAGAATCTTCTCCGCTGAGCTTACTGTTTCATAAGTGAAGATAGCAGAGAAAAGATTGCTACGAATTGTGCAGAGTGAGACTTTCAATGGAGTGGAGAAATCAAACTTGAAATCTTAAGGTATTTTTTGAAGATGAGAAAGGTTTGGTAAGAATACAGACAAGAATAACTAGAGGAAGTCACGAAGAAGACTTTCGAAGCTCTGTATTGTTATCTTATGACCATAAGGAACATTTGAAATTCTCACATGCTGGGACACAAATCTTACTCTCTATTCTACGAGAACGTTTCTGGGTCCTTAAGGGAATAAAAACTGTTCGTCGAGTTCTCTCTAAGTGTATCAAATGTAGAAAATATGAAGCAAAAAGGACTAGGACAGATTCTGTACCTTTCCTTGAAGACCGTGTAAGAGACGCCTCTGTGTTTGAAATAGTGGGAGTTGACTTAGCTGGTCCCTTGCACCTAAAGGAGAATAACAAGTCCTGGATTGTCATCTTTACATGTGCAGTCTATAGATCTGAACACTTTGAATTAGTCATGCCCCTATCCACATCTGGCTTTATTCTTGCCCTCAGGAGATTCATCGCAAGGCGAGGAAGACTTCGAACTATATACAGCGATAATGGAACAAACTTTGTTGAGACTAATAATTTGTTCAAAACGGTTGATTGGCAGAAGTTGACTAAAGAAGCTACAGATATGAGAATTGAGTAGAAGTTCAATCCCCCCACTGCTGCATGGTGGGAACAAGTGGTGCAAATGGCGAAGAAGCTGTTGCGATGTGTTCTGGGTCGTGTTTCTGTAAATTATGAGGAAATGATGACAATATTGACAGATTGTGAGGCAGTAATTAATGCCAGGCCCCTAACGTACATATCTAAGGACCAAGAAGGTCTAAAACCTTTAACGCCTCCCATGATCATGCAGGACATTCATAGGGTGGGAGTGCCTGAGCTTGATTGCATTGCTGAAACCAGTCTCTCCTCGAGATGTCGTTATCAACAACACCTCAAAGAAGAGCTGAGAAAGAGGTTTAAGTCAGAGTACCTGGGTCAGCTTGTACAACGACACCATGAGCAGGGAGGCCAACGACAAATTCAAGTTGGAGAAGTCGTGCTTATTGCTAGCGACAACAAGAGGATAGACTGGCCCATTGGCAGAGTGGTGGCGGTGTTCCCCGGTCAAGACTCCAAGGTGCGGGTGGTGCAGGTGAAGACATCCCGTGGAGAGCTGATCCGACCTGTGCAACATGTCTACCCTCTGGAAGTGTGTTCTTCAACCAGTAGTCAAAGTGAGGGTGAAACAAAACTGACCGAGGCACCAATTTCTAGTGTAATTCCACAGGACACCAAGAACGGGACCAGAACTGGGAGAAGAGTGAACCCACCTTCGAGCCTCATTTGTGATATGTAACTTGTTGGGTTAATTAGTTTTGAATCGTCGTTTTTGTGTGTAGTTTTTTCATGTTTTGACTATGTCATATTCAAAAGGCGGGAGGATGTAATGAAAATGGACCAATGAACAAGAAGGCTGTATGGAAAGGACAGTTTTATCTTTGTGAATGGACAT
Source organism: Meconema thalassinum (assembly GCA_946902985.2). Lineage (NCBI taxonomy): Eukaryota > Metazoa > Arthropoda > Insecta > Orthoptera > Tettigoniidae > Meconema > Meconema thalassinum. The sequence goes on along the minus strand of OX336389.2, from coordinate 590,204,266 downwards.
CTTTGGAAAGCAGTTAGAGAAATATGTACACATTTTGAAAGTGGTATCTTTATAAAATAAAGTAACGAGTGTTGTGTGAAAATTTAGGTCGATACTAATTTCGGGTAGAAGTTATGTTCCCCGACACTAACGAATGGATTTCAGCCAAATGTGCAACGTATGATTTAGAGCTTATAACTGTGTTTGTTATACCGGTACGAGTCACCAGGGCTAACAACTGTGCATTAATGATCTCAAGACTTTTGATTCCTAGAGTCAATATCTCGGAATAAGTGTTCTGAAAAAACTTTTAGCTCAGTGTAAATTTAGACAAATTTAGAGTAATTCATTAAAGTTAGTGTTACGAACATAATTCTATGGACGCATAAAAAGTTCAACTTCATGCAACTGCCATATTAATTCGTGGAGTCCACAGGTCATCAATTGCCAAGTAACATTCTGGGAACTTTTGAGCCCTAGACTCAATATCGTAGAATCTGTTCATACGAATAGTTTGAAACTAACACACTATAATGTCTTATTATTGCAGATGAATTTTGAGCAACACGTATACACATATCAGCCAGCACTGTGGTGTTGGAGTAGCGTGCCTGCCTTTCACACAGAGGCCCCGGGTTGAATTTCCAACCCTGTGAAGGTTTTTAGAAACTAACGTGAGGGCCGGAACGGAGTGCACTCTGCCTAGTGAGGCCAATTGAGTAGCTGTCTGACAGTGTGGCAGCGCTCTGTTCAGGAAAACCAAGATCGACAGCCGAGATGACTCTACGTGCAAGACCACGAGTAACCCCATGATTTCTACCAAATTTTGTATAAACAGTGTATGCCATAAGAGATACTTGTACACATTCTCAGTCCTATCTACCACCAAATAACACTGCCTGGGCATTTGAACCTCTCTATGTCTCAGAATCCATGTAAGGAAACAATTTCAAACATGGTGTACTGCTCTATTAGGCACATCTTATAATGCCAGTGCTAACAGTATTCTAAACTGATCTATGTACAGGAACAAGAATTGAATCCAAAATTATAAGAAAAGCAGGCTCCTTAGTTCGTCACAGTACTTGGGTTTTCTTTCTCCCAATTTCCTTCCTTAAATTAGGATGCGGGGATTATTCGATGGTCGGTAGGAATCACGCATGTTGTTTTAGTCCGAACTGCTTTATGTACAGTAGTCTAATATTGCATAAAATCCTAATTTGTAAAAAATCTGCTACAAAATGTGGAATCGGAGAAAATTTCAAAATTCCAATTTCTGGAATTTAAAAATGTAAAATATTGGAATTTAAGTGCTAAAAACCAAAAACTCTAAATCCCCCCCAGAGGAGTGCATAAAACTTCACCAGGAGTACATTTTACCATTCCAGAAATTGGCTTGAATATTGTGACATATTTAGTCCCAGCATTCAAATGCAATGACAAAACACAGTTTCATTGTTGACTTTGCACATTTTTATTTACATTGCATTTCATCAGTTTTTTAACAATAGTAACAATGACCATGTAAAAGAACAAATTTTATCAAGCTTTAATCTAAAAGGTCTCTTTTCACTTTTACATTTAATTTTTCTGCTATAAACCTTTGAAGCAGTATTACAGCAAGTATACCTAGAGTTCACCTGTCTGAAAGAATAATAGGAATATGGAAGTATGGTCAGTCCCAAAAATCAATGTTAAGTATAGATATGTGAATGGCCTGAATAGGTTAAGGCAAAATGGAATCGCCTATCTTAGCAATGTTAAATATAGGGAACATTTTCTCACATACCACTGTAGCTAGAGAGCTAAATATTTACAAGTGCACACACGATGTCTGTACTGAAGCAACAATTTCTTACTACTGCTATTCTTGAGTTAGATATTTTTTTCTGGAGTATGATTTAACACTTTTTTGGGATTTTTTCTTTTCTAAAAAATACATTTATGATTCATTTTGAAATGAGTCTCGTTCAGTACTTCGGTAGTATAGTAATGAACATGATCTGAAAATTTCAGATGAGTAGACAGTAGTTTCTGAGAAAATGTTCCCTGAACATGAAAATCTTAAACTTTCGGGAATCAGAACTCAAAGTTGGAACATCCCTGCTGCATAACCTCCACTCCCTTCGCCATCTCAAAAGGCATCCTCCAGTCTTCTCTTGGCACCTCTTCCAACTTGCCTTGAATTCCTGGCTAAAATCATGATTGCACTGTCTGCATTTGTGAGTCTGAGCTAATCCAAAGCCAGCATTAGCATCAACTGTCCGAGAACCAGCATTGTTATATAATTATGTAGGCATTAGATTTCTGTACCATTAGATGAAGATTATTGCGTACGGTAGGTTCATTATTCGAACGTTCACTTCGATCGCATGATTAGACACAAGAAATAAAAACTTAATTTTTAAATTTAGACAAACGCCATTTTGAGGTTATGAAAACAATTGAAATAAATTAGATGTCAGTGGTTATAACTGTGTATAAGCATTTACCGTACCAAGTTTGACTGCGATCGGATGGTTAAATCGCGAGAAAAGTCCAATTAAATACAGTATTTACATTTTGCGTCGCCGCCATGTTGGATTTGTACTCATCAGGCCATTGAAAGTCCTGCAGGTGAACTTATGTCAATAGCCTTTATCAACATACACAATTTCAGTTTGATTGCTGTAATAGATTCGTAGATATTGAGAACAGTCTAAATATTCTGGATGGCCGCCATTTTGGATTTTTTATATAGACCATAGAGTTATGTACCATTAGATAAAGAGTATTGTGTCGGTTCATTATATAAGGGGCATTCAAATGAAACCCGGTCAGTGCGTCTAACGTTGCATTAGTCGTACGGTGGCACCACGTAACTGCGTGTATGGTGGCACCATCTATTGATAGAGCGACTGCAGCGTGCTCAACGTTTGACGTTGCATAGCGACAGTGTGATTTCACGCCGAAGAGAAGGTGGTCACACAAGTTATCGTCCACTACTGAACATGAAAGCTAGTAGGCAGGAACGAGGAGTGACCAATGCCCAGCGTTATCAAGCCACTTTACAGAACCTAAGACGAGCTATCAAGTCGAAACGCCCAGGCATGTTGTCCAATGGCGTTATTCTCCTGCATGATAATGCCCAGCCACACACTGCCAATGCGATGCAGCAGTTTCGATGAGAAACTTTGGAACATCCACCGTACAGTCCAGACCTTTCACCGTGTGACTTCCATGTCTATGGACCTCTCAAACAAGCCATTCGCGGACATCGATTCACAGCGGACGCCGAAGTATGTGAATGGGTCCAGGCCTGGATCCGACAGCAGCCTACTAGCTTCTCTGAAACACTCTCACCTCCTCGCTGGAGTTGATTTACAATTAACTACCCTCATTAACACAAACCTACAGAATTTACTACCTTTAAACACAGGCCACAAGTGATTTTAACATTACTCCCGACTTTGAATGGGCGCCAAGGTCGACCATATGGGTCTTCCTGAATAAAATAGGATAAAACACGATACATAACTGTTGCCCCGACTATGAAACTCCATATCCCAGGCGTGGGGCATTTGGCATGCGTTTGCTGATATACCAGGTTCATGCAAGACAGGAATATAAACACACATGAATTTTAAAGAGATAATCTATTGGCTGTACTATACACATATATACACAATATACAACACAAAATACCCTTCATACACTCGTGCTAAAACTTTATACAGTACCTTGCCACTGAATTTAGGCTCTGAGAGCAAGAAAGCACTTACGGCCATATCAGACCCAGGCATAACAGCCACCTACGTATATACAATGTACCGTCCGTACACAAAATATTTACACACGTTAGACTGGTTCACTCCACTTTCTTACTTGTCGAACTGATCGTTCCCGTTTCCATTCTCGCATGACTTCGATGAAATGTTTACGACAGATATTATCCTTTAGGCGTGGTAAGTTATTACCAACAGCCCATGGTATGGATGGACCCATGAAATGTACGTAGCCTCCAATAGCCCGTAAGAGCTCAGTGGATAGCTAAAATTAGTCACTGCTCGTTCGTATTACGATACCATGATCGAGTAATAACGACACTAAAATTGCAAGTGGACAACGGACTTTCACTGTACGAGCAAGAAGACGATCTCTAACTGTTCGTTACGGAAACCATGTCACGTAAAACGACCCTGGGCGTTAGTAGATCAGTGTTCTGCCGATAAAGCAATAAGACGAGCTCTGAACGCCAGACACGCCATTATATGCACTGGCGTAAGGCTACATAACCTTCAAAGTTTCTGCCGGAACTAATTTGTGCGTGGCCCGCTCCTAGCGGAACATCCGTGTCAACACATGAACATCACAGTCGAAATCCACACTGACGTCACACAGTAGTTTCTAACGCGAAGTTCAAGGGAGTTCATGCCATAAATAGCCTAGGTAATCCCACACAAGCTGAATTACTGCCTGTCTTTTCCGGGTATGTCACAAATCCAGCACTCGAAAATACCAATTCATTGTACCTTTATAGTACAGCCACGAATCTAACATTTAAAATTACTAGGTCAAAATAAAGCCATTTACCCCAAACCAAAATGAAATAATGCTTCTACTTAATACAGTCTTATATCCTTATTCCCAAAACGTAATCAATCGCAAAACCCCGTATTTTATAATATCAAATATCCAAAAACCGATAATTAATAAACAGTGATCCTAGGTTGTCCGGACCATCCAAAGATGAATCCGTCCACAAAAACACACAGGCACAATAAAAATCACCTCTGCAACCCCACGTTAACCCAATATAATAAGATACGAATAAAATACCCCAAACTAACTGCACAAGGCAGAAAACCCGAGGGTGAGCTACTGTAACTGAATAAATTCCGTTACACCTTTCACCGTGTGACTTCCATGTCTATGGACCTCTCAAACAAGCCATTCGCGGACATTGATTCACAACGGACGCCGAAGTATGTGAATGGGTCCAGGCCTGGATCCGACAGCAGCCTACTAGCTTCTTCAAAGATGGAATCGACCGGCTAGTGTCGCAATGGGATAAATGTGCCAACAGTTTAGGCGACTATTTGAGTTAATAACATCGTTACCATTACTTTACACAAGTGACCGGGTTTCATTTGAATGCCCCTCATATTATTCAAACGTTCACTTTGATCGCATAACCATCACGCAAGAAATAAAAACTAAATTTTAAAATTCCACACATCCGCCATCTTGAAGTTATGAAAACAATTGGATTATATTGGATGGCAATTGACACCACTAAATCGAGGCATTTTCACCGAGATGTATCACTAAACTACTGATACCACCACAATACAAGTTCGATACAATACACAAAGGAGAATAAAATCTAAATAATATATATCAATAAGCAGAAGAATATCGCATTAAGGCTACCTAGTACTGAAATTGATATTTCTCTCCCAACATTTTAATATCCCATTGAAAATCTGAAGCTTCAAGGTCACAAATGAAGTTGGACAGCTACGGAGTCAGCCGTGACAGATGGAATATTGAAAGAACATAAAATGGAAAAATAAAATACGAGGGTTGGGGCAAAAGTCGTGGCAACTATTTTTTCCTTGTATATATGTGAACGGATCACAAACTTGTGTGTCGTGTGAAAGTTATGCAGGCATAGTGTGTATGCAGAACAACAGATGGCTCTGTGTTAGCTGGTAGTAGCGCAGCGAGGGTTGTGTAATTAGTCAGTTGGTGAGTGTCGTGCGAGATGGAAGTAACCCGTATTGAGCAGCGCGCGTACATCAAAATAGCCGTTCTCCAAGGGAGAAATGCGATGGAATGTCACAGTGAATTAGTGGAAGCGTTTGGGAATAATGCCCTAACATACCGTACAGTAGCACGGTGGGTAGGAAAGTTTCAAAAAAAAGCTTGTAGTTTAACGTGACCGTTAATCTCGCGATCATAAGCCACGGTCACGTTAAACTACAAGCTTCCTTTCCTTTAGGAAAGTTTCAGCAAGGACGTGTGTCAACCAGTGATGAGCAACGTTCGGGACGACCTGTCAGTGTGCGGACCGACGTGGCACGTGCCGTCATCGAGCAGCTCCTGGATGAAGACAGACGATGGACGCTACTGGAGTTAGAGAGGGCAAGTGGCATCGAGAAACGCACCGTCCACAGGATATTGCATAATGAACTGCAATTTTTGTCACGAATAATCGCCATCGGTGAAGCTTGGGCCAGGGCATACGAACCAGAACTGAAACGTCAGTCCGCGGAGTGGCGACATGCTGGATCACCAAGGAGGCAGAAGTTCCGTCAGAATCCTTCCCCAGTCACATTGCTGGTGATCGTCACGTATGACGTCAGGGGTGTCATTGTTTGCCACTTTGTTCCACGTGGCAGAACAGTGACCGAACAGTACTACAGGGACTTCCTGGCACGACAGGTACGACGTGGCGTTCGGGAGAAACGTCCGGATCATGTGGACAGTGCAATAATCCTGCACGACAATGCAAGACCACATAAAGCAGGGTGTGTAGGGCAGCTACTGCGACGTTGGGGATGGGAAGAATTGGAGTATCCACCGTACTCTCCCGACATTTCGCCCTGTGACTTTGATCTCATTCGAAAGATTAAGGAACCACTATGTAGTAGGCAGTTTGCAACACGAGAGGACATTGCTAAATGCTGTGCGCCAACAGGTGACCCGATTCACACATGGTGCGGCAAATGCTGAGGCTGATGGTATTCAGCGCCTCCCACATCGTTGGCAGCGTGTGGTGACAGTAGCAGGGGACTACTTTGAGGGTCATTAGGCCCAGGTTGGTCATGTTAACTGTATGTGTACTGTGTTGTCATTCTTTTCCACCGTGAAGGCTAATTGCCCAGTCTACTACCGTAATAAATTAAATTAGTGTGTTACGATATTTCAGTGCTATTCATTGTCCACACATGTAGCTAACACCTTGTCCTTTCGTCTGTATATGTCACATTTTCCAACCGGACTGGTATCTTCATGAAACAAATTGGTTGCCATGACTTTTGCCCCTAGAGTCATGATTAAGGTGTCAAAGAGGAAGGTTCAGAGAACAAATTATGACAAAAAAAGAGTAAAAAAGATTTTTTTCACCGAAAATCGGATTCCATTTTCCCTTAACGCATATTCTTTTAGATTGCCTCTTAGCACTTACAAAAGTGTTCGTTCTTTTCATCTGAAGTACCAGTCATTATCTCACAAGGGACCCTCACGAGTGTGAGGTTGCAGGTGCGATATAGTAAGGCACATTAGAAAGTACTGTAGAACAATTGAGACGGGACACAATATTAGCTGGTAATGACGCACTATGTGCATAGAAGGGCGACAGCATCCGAGTGTCCAGGCAGTGCATTCAATGCAATGTATGTGTTACACTTCACAAAATGGACTTAGTCGACGTTCACAAAATGTTGAAGACAACCTTTAACTTACACCGAATAATATATGACGCACCCCAGTGATCACAAAGCTAGTGCCAGGAAGATCAAAGGCGAACGCCTTGGGAGTGATAAATCATTCAGGACAATCAGCTAGATATTACAGAATGCACAGACAATGATATTGATACAACGTGGTGATGACAATAGGAGGAAGAAATTAATGAAATGTTAACTGTAAGTGATAAAGATGAAATGAACATTTTATTGGTTGTCATTCTTCCTGAATTGAAAACTCGATTCTTAAAATAAACTTCTTCGCTAAAAATTGTGTTAAAATATAAAATACGTTGACTGTTGACTAGCCTTTCCTCAATAATTGTCCTTGAGGAAAAATATAGTATAATTACGCAATCGGCGCCACTTACTGTCCGTTTGACAAGAATCCAGTTGTACTAGTCATCGAATGCGGAGAAATATCGCGATGTATCGCAATCGCTGCCGCTTACGGTCGTTTTACGAGATTCACGTTGTCCTCGCGGTTGAACACGATATTAAGCAATCGGCACCGCATCCGGCCGTTCAACGATCGTCTGCCTGTCTATCTGTCCTGGCAGAATGGCGGAGGCAAGCTCGAGGTTGGGCATGGTTAAAATTGACGAGCAGTTATGGACATGTTGTATGGTCGGCACCGTGATTCCCGCTGTCCCTATGCTGTTGTTAGAAGTTCACAGTGGATCACGAGAAGAAATTAGTATCGCGATGCTACGTAGCCTGTTATTTCTAAGTGGGTTGATGCACTTCTCGCTCCCCGTACCGGGAAAAGTAGCGTGTAGGGTTTGGTATGTTTCGTGATGGGTGCCCAACCACCTTTGACAGGATTCCCGCAGTCCTCGTGGACACCAGTTCGACACCGGGCACGGGTTTTATGATTTTACGCAACTGGTGTCGATCTCGGTCCGTTTGACGAGAGGATTGCACGAATAATACAAGAGGGCAAATTTTCTTTCGAATTATACAAGTTTTCGAGATAACCGGTTAGATTATATATCCAATGGAACCAAAGTTTGAACGAAAAATAACAGATAACGGAATTTCGAATTAACCACACTGGATGTCGCAAATTTACAAGACGGATATACTTTTAAAATACGGTATAGTCTATGTAAATCGAAGCATTTTAGCGATTTTTTTTTGAAACAGTTATCATATAGCAAGATTGTGACAATGAATTATTTCGCGTTATTTCTGGACTTCAATTTTAGATAAATAAATTTAGAGGTCACTATCTGAAATGAGAGGTTTCTGTTGAGTTTCGGAAGTTAACGCGAATAAACGTATCGCAAAAAGTCAGGTTTCCTAATAATACAGAAAAAAAATCATAAAAAACTAAACGCTCTTCTCGATGCCGAAAATATACGTTGAACCGATGTATACAGTACCACTGAAGGTATCCTCAGTATGCATTTCCTTGAGGTCGTGCTCGGGGAAATATAGCTTTCGCAATCGGTGCCGCTTTCGTGAAACTCGCTTCATCGCAATCTGTGAGCCTAGCGGCACGGGTTTAAATAATTTAAACCGACCTCGGCGAATTTTCGTTACCTCCAACTATCCAGACAAAAATTAGCTACTTTTTCGTTACTTTCAGTTACCGGTAGATACCCTGACAAGCATCTACACGCTCCTTAGGGGATCCCTCCATGTTCACTTTTCAATGAGAAAAACCTAAATTTTTACAATTTCTTCAAATTGGTGTTCTATCTCTCACACTTCACTATATCTTGTCAAGGCATTGTGACGCCCCCATCTGACCATCTTCGTTCCGTGTTGACGGGGATATGTTAATAAGAAGACGTTTATCCTACAATTTTAATTTCGATTGTTCTACTAGAGACCTTTATATTTTAACACCGTTTATAACGAAGAGGTTTATTTTAAGAATACAAAGTTTTCAATTCAGGAAGAATGACTATCAAGAAAATGTTCAATTCATCTTTAACACTCACAGTTAACATTTCATTCATTTCTTCCTTCTATTTATTTCTATGTTCTTTTCCTGCTTGCACTACTTGTCGTTTTGTTTACGTTAGTTTGTCCTGAAGATTTCCACATGAACTTAAAACAATTATTCACTATTTTATGAGTTTTTTAATCCATGTGAAACAAGTGTTGACTAGGTGGAAAATATAATTATTTCAATTGATCTATTACAAATCAATAAAGCACAATATTCTAAAGAGCTAACCATGGTCTTTTTCAGAGCTAATTCCGCACTAAACGATGGGATAATGTTATTTACCTCACCTACAAATGCACGAGCCGATTCTGCAGTTTGTTGTGCATCAAGTTTTCATTTTGTTTGGATTCTTGTTAATTTGCGTCGTCCAATGTTGTAGCTTCATTTCAATTAAGTCAACTATCCACTAGACTAACTAAAACCATTGAAGTCAATCTAACCTATGTTCTGCACAATTTTAAGCCCATAACGTAGGAGGTCAGTATCATGAACATTGTGTATAGTTCCCTAACTTTCCTGGTTAAGGACACCACGTACTCTTACATGATGGAAAAAAATCGATTTTTTGATTTTGGCGCCATAAAATTCTTCATTCCTTTCTGAATCCAAATATATATAGTTTGTTGGGGTTTTGATGTCTAAAACTACCTTAAATTCGTTTTTTAAAATTAGCATCACATGCTCTGAATAATACACTTTTAACTTTGCCAGCCGTTTTCCGTTAATACTCATTTTTCATGTTTAGGTACCAATAACTAGGAAACCATTTAAGATAGAGGGCTAATTTTTTTTTTTTTACATTAACTTGCCTAATGGAGTACATGAATGTTAACCTATTTCCACTTCCAAAACATAGTAAGCATGGATTGGGAAGAGAAAAATTGATACATATTTTTGAATAAATTTAAAAAGAGTTCGGATTTTTTCCCTTGCATTTTGCTCCAATAATAATGAAACAAAGTGGTTACTCATCTGCCATGATCCATTCCAAGTATGTGAACAAAATGTGAGAAAATTTGATTGAAAATCAACTGAGAAATGTGTACCGGAAGCAATTTATACAACATTTTTTTGAAAATGTATCTGTCCAAATTTATATTCATTTCACACATCCTATAAAAGAAAAGTAGCACTACATGGTCAAAAACAGCTCAGATTATACTGCTTCTTATATGTGACAAGAATCATAGCTGTACCTTTAGCATAAACCCAGAAAATACTTAGTAAAGTGGTGCCACAAAAATAGAATAATAATAATAATTATGTTATTGGTTTTACGTCCCTTTTAACTACACTGGCTTTTAGAGACGCTGGGGTACCGGAATTTTGCCCCGAAGGGGATCTTTAACGTGCCAGTAAATGTACTGACACGGCTCCCTCGCATTTGCACACCCTCAAATGCCAGCTGACCGCCAGGTTTCGAACCTGCAACCTTGGGCTCAGCAAGCGAGAACGTTCCCCTGAGCCACGCAGCCAGACATCCACAAAAATAGACTTTTTCATCGTGTAAGAGTATGTGGTGACCCTGTAACCTATGTTCTGCACAATTTTAAGCCCATAATGTAGGAGGTCAGTATCATGAACATTGTGTATAATTCCCTAACTTTCCTGGTTAAAGAGTGGCGACTCAAATGTAAGGCAGTAGCACACGCCTACAATAACCATCGTTTGCTACTGACCAATAGCTGATGGTTGTTGATCAATACAATGCTTCCTCTATCACTCCACGTGGACTCCCAAGTTCCGCCCTGGCGGCTAGCTCGCGTCTCCCGCAGGTATCCGATGTCTAGAGTTGCACATCTGCACGTAGTTCTGTCCAGTCTCATTGCTTGCTGTCAGTGGCTATGATGGAAAGTTGACAATGCTGTGCCTCGCACTGGGAAAGCCTTGGCTCCGGGCAGCCATGGAATGTTAACATATCCGCCCAGCTAGATTTCAAAGGCGAGCCGCACGTTAACGAGGAAAGTGAGGGAACTATAACTTGTCTCTAGCATCCTTGAATCGCTCAAACATTCTTCTTAACAGGTTCGCCTTGTCCTCCCTTGAAGTCAAATATTAAAGGGACAGGAATTCCGCCTGATCAATACAAAACTTTTCAGTCAAGTGGCTATATTATACCCATTTGGTTGGTACATGTATCGAAGCCTTCCATGGCCCCTTCATCAGCCATACACAAACATATTGTCAGTACCATTTTGGAATAACATTAAAAAGGTCAAAACTAACATGAGAAAACTTGATGAAAATGAGACATAAAAAACCATGAGGACAGTTGTGGTACAAATACATTGAGTAAAACTTGTCCTAAGAAAACCTTACGAATATTACAAACAAATGGAAAAACAAATTAAAATTAGTAAATGTTAAAATGCAAACTTTAAGTGCAATTTATATGACTCTTGTAATAATCTTAGAGTTTTGATAAAATATAATAGCAGGATTCCATGTCCGAAAATCTAGGGAATTCGACCCATAGAAAGAGTTAAAAGTATGTTAAAAACTGATAGTCATATTAAGACTTTGTTGACTCCATACGAAGGATCGTTGGTAGAAAGAACAATACATCGCCATGCATGAAAGTCAAATCGGCCAAGCTTGATGAAAGCCTCTTGAAATGGAGACGAAAGGAAAGTTTAGCATCTTGTGTTTAGGAAATCCAAAATTTTCTTCTAGTAGACATATGGGCTTTAGGAGAAACCTAAAGGGGAGATAAATCTAGTATTAAGAAAATAAAAGCAATTAAATAAACGGCAAATTAAATTGGGACAAACGAAAAGCATAGAACGGAAAAGAACTGTTCAACAGAAAAAATAACGAACTTACGTCATAGCAGAGGAAACGTGACTTCCGACACAGGAAAACGTAGAGAATCTGGCCAGCTTAAACGAGTGAAAGTGAACAGCTGAGCACGCAAAACAAAGCAGAGTGTTGGACGGGGGGGGGGGGGAGGCGAAGGAGCGCTGCCGTGGAGTGGCGGAGGTGGGGAAATAAGGGAGGGAAGAAAGGGAGATGAGGGAGGGAAGCCAGTTGCGTAAAGAGAGCTTAGGGCGGTTTATTATAACCTTTGTTTACTGTTATGATAAAATCTGACAAGTGTCAAATAAAACATTAGGGTCAAAACATATTTCATTTAAGTTGTGGGGATTGAAAATTCTCTGTGCGGAGTTAATTTCAATGGACTCTAGGATATTCATTAGAGAACCCTTATTAACATGATGCAGAATTTCGAGGTCATTGTCAATGTTGGTAAATTTATGGTTCATCTCACTCATGTGAGAAGCCATGGCTGAAGATCTCCTGTATTTGTTAGCGTTGACATGCTCAGAAAATCTGGTAGTGAAACTTCTCCCCGTTTGACCTATGTAGTTGGTTTTGCAATCATAACCAGAAGCACTGTATTTATCTTTGCGGTTCAAAGTGTGAGAATTGAAAAACAAGTTACTATTAGTATGACATGTTTTATAGGCTTTTTTCATATTGCATTTTTTGAAGATGTCAGTGATACTGTAAACGGAATTATTAGGATAGGTGAAAACTGTAAACAAAGGATTTTCGGGTTTGTCTGGAATTAGGTGGGTGGCTGGTTTATTTTTAATTTTCCTGATGATTTCGTTTACATAATTCCGATTGAAACCATTAATTTCGGCTATTTGATAAATAATTTTAATTTCTGTATTACGGTCCTGTTTAGAAATGGGTTACCTGAGGGCCCTGTTAACAAAACTGAAAAAGGTTGCTTTTTTATGGGAACCTGGGTGGGTAGAATCGTGCCTGATGGTGGTGTGCGTTTGCGTAGGCTTTCTGAAAATTTTATAATGAAGCCTGTTGTTTACTTTGGCAACAGAGGTGTCTAGAAAATTAATCTTATTGTCGATAGCTGACTCCAAAGTGAATTTAATGTTGGGGTCTATACTATTCAAATCATTGAAAATTCGGTCAATACCCTGGATGTTGTCATTGACAATAAAGAAAACATCATCAACATACCTGCCCCAAAATTCTATTCCCTTAATATTGTTAATTATTTTAGTGTGCTTCAGATGGTCTAGGTAAGTATTGGCAATGATGCCCGAAAGCGGGGAGCCCATGGCTAATCCTTCTTTCTGCTTGTAGATGACATTATTAAAAGTGAAAAAGTTATTGCTTAAGGTGAGATCAAGGATCGTCATAAACTCTTCAATTTCAACCTTTGACAATTTGTCATTTTCAATTAAATAATTCCTAATGATGTTTGAAACAGACTGTACTGGGATGCTGGTGTACATATCTATTATATCCACACTGTGGAGAGAGTGCTCATTATTTAGGTACAAACTTGAAGTCTTGGTGCAAAAATCCAAGGTGTTGGCAAAAAAAATTTTGGCTTTGAAAGTGTAATGATTTTTTAAGAATTTTTGAATAAACTGCATAGTTTTGTAAAGGGGACTGTTTCTGAAGTTTACTATGGGTCTTATGGGAATATTAATTTTGTGAATTTTGGGTAAAGCTTGCAAGGTTGGAAGTCCTGGATTCATGGCAACAAGGCGCCTAGCTTGGTTTTCGTCTAACAGAAAAACAGTATTTTTGATGATATTTTTTAATTTTCTCTGAATGGCAGCTGTAGGATCTTTTTTAGTTATTTCGAAATTAGAATTTTTGGAAAATTCCAGGGTTTTGTTTACGTAGTCCTGTTTATCCATTAAAACTATTGTATTGCCTTTGTCGGCTTTAGTAACAATAATGTCACTATCATTGATATTCTTTTTCAAGCCAGAATGGGTAGGGTCGACAGCGGGGGAGATGTTTTTACTGTTTGCTATGATGTTTTTGATTTGCTTGTTTGCCTTGAGCCTAGCTGCACTTTGTTCATCTATGGGAAGCGCTTCTGCTGCTTTGGTTTCAGCTCCTAAGTAGTAAGGGAACTACTGTTGATGTTAGTGTTCCAATTGTGCTTAGGAATTTATTTTCCTGGCTAAATAGCATGGACAATATTGTCCACCCATGGAATGAATTTGTCCCTATCTTCTTTGCAGGATAAATTGGCTGCCTTCGAGTGAGGTATAGTTTGAGGTTAATATGGTTCTTTTTGATGTAGAGAAACTTAATCTCTCTTTGAAAGATGCGCTTGTTTATAATTTTTTGCATTCTATTTTCATACTGGTTAAGGGGGCCTCTCTTTTGATAAGTTTTCATGTGCTGCGGGATTAGGTTGTTAGCTCTACACCTTTTCAAAAATCAATATCCTTGATAATACTCGACAATTTGACCCTAAGATCTTTATATGAAAATCTAGCTTTCCTAGCATCGTTAGCTTGGCTTGCTTTGATACTATTCGTACAATCAATCATGGTTCCGTATTGATTAAAAGTCAAATATTAAAGGGACAGGAATTCCGCCTGATCAATACAAAACTTTTCAGTCAAGGGGCTATATTATACCCATTTGGTTGGTACATGATTCGAAGCCTTCCATGGCCCCTTCATCAGCCATACACATAAACATATTGTCAGTACAATCTTGGAATAACAATAAAAAGGTTAAATCTAACATGAGAAAACTTGATGAAAATGAGACATAAAAAACCATGAGGACAGTTGTGGTACAAATACATTGAGTAAAACTTGTCCTAAGAAAACCTTACGAATATTACAAACAAATGGAAAAACACATTAAAAATAGTATATGTTAAAATGCAAACTTAAAGTGCAATTTATATGACTCTTGTAATAATCTTAGAGTTTTGATAAAATATAATAGCAGGATTCCGTGTCCGAAAATATAGGGAATTCGACCATAGAAAGAGTTAAAAGTATGTTAAAAACTGATAGTCATATTAAGACTTTGTTGACTCCATACCAAGGATCGTTGGTAGAAAGAACAATACATCGCAAAGCATGAAAGTCAAATCGGCCAAGCTTGATGAGAGCCTCTTGAAATGGAGACGAAAGGAAAGTTGAGCATTTTGTGTTTAGGAAATCCAAAATTTTCTTCTAGTAGACATATGGGCTTTAGGAGAAACCAAAAGGGGAGATAAATCTAGTATTAAGAAAATAAAAGCATTCAAATAAACGGCAAATGAAAGGTTCGTAAGGTTTTCTTAGGACAAGTTTTACTCAATGTATTTGTACCACAAATGTCCTCATGGTTTTTTATGTCTCATTTTCATCAAGTTTTCTCATGTTAGTTTTAACCTTTTTAATGTTATTCCAAGATTGTACTGACAATATGTTTATGTGTATGGCTTTGAAACATGCACCAACCAAATGGGTATAATATAGCCCCTTGACTGAAAAGTTTTGTATTGATCAGGCGGAATTCCTGTCCCTTTAATTTTCGACTTTTAATCAATACGGAACCATGATTGATTGTACGAATACTCCCTTGAAGTTCCATAGTGTTTCTTATCCACCACACGGTCATGTTGCTGAGGACTTATTCAAAATCAGCTTGCAATTTCTTTTTTTTTTACTATGCTGTGGATGGTCATCCATGTAAGTAATGTCTTGTAGTCACTTGCTGGACGATTGTCCTTTACAACACTTCACTGGAGCGGGGAATGGTGGCTCCGACATAGACGAATCCTATGCCTGGACATATTATTTCTGTATCACTGTCACCCGTATCGTCATCCATGCACTCTGCATGTGCAGTGTCCACATAATCGAGAGAATGTGACACTACAAATTCCACTAACTCATCTTCCAAAAACGTTACTATCTCATCTGCCACATACTTCTCACTCTGCACATGTCTTGCGTTCCTTTCTGATGGACTGCTGCTATAGATATATGGTGATGTTTGCTTTGTTTATAGTTGCCATTGCACTGGTTTATTTCAATACTACTACCAGTATAGCACTAATGTGATGTTTATGTCCACTGTGCCGTTTCACTGCGTCTCATAGCCTCACATTCTGTTCACAGTTGGCTACCTACCATTCTGCCCCCGCACAAGTCACGATTAGGTAAAACGATTTGTTTATTCAAATTAGCAGGTTCCGCCTATCAATACCTTAATGCATTTACTTAAACCTAGGTGCAGTACATGTTTCGGGCCATTATCGGTCCTACATCAGCTGACTTAATGTCTTGTCACAGCAAAATACATAAAAAACATTGAGCATTGTCACAGATATGCATACACGTTAAAATATTACAATCATTCTTTAAAAATTCATTAAAATATTCAAGCTTTAAAAGGATTTAAAAAAGATTTAAAAAACACTGCAAGTTCAATATTTCTGTTAAATGATGCTGATTTCTTGTTTAGCATCTTGTCAGTCACTTTAGTACTCCCGTTCTCTTCATATGTGAGCGGCGAAGTCGTACAAACTTGTTGGGCTAATATTGCCTTGTATAGGGAGCAAACAAATGGTTGAAAAACTGTCCCAATTGTGCGGCTCAAAGCAAGTGAAAATACTAATTAGATTGATCTGTTAAACAAGAAAAGAAAAGAAAAGAAAAGGAAAGAAAAGAAAAGGTATTTAGGCTTGCATTTAAGGAGAAACAAGAGAGAAAACTCAGCAAATGTGATAGTCTACAAGAAGCCGCTATTGAAAGTGAAAGTGACAACTCTTACCTCGTATGCGAGCAGTGTACACACCGGCTGAGCTGACAGCAGCAACTGAAGTGCTATTCTGAGCGAGGTCAGGTCTGTGAAAGGGGAAGGGGGAGGGGAGCGGGTGTGGCTAGCGGGATGGGGAATGAAAGACTGGGGAGTAGGAGAGGGGATGAGAGGGAGGAATACAGGAGGGGGGGGCAGTGAATCAGGTATATTCTCTATGGGGGCTTTGTACGTCTCCTATTAGTGACGTAGTTCGTCAGTGTTTCATACAGAATGTTGGTGTCATAATTAATATCATTAAGATTGTGCGAGGGATTATTCCTTAGGGCCTGTTCTATTTCTATTTGTTCCAAAATGTTGAGCCTACACCCTTTGTTACAGTAGTGTAGAATTTCCAGATCATCTTCGATTTTCGAAAAATTATGATTTAACTCCTTCATATGATTACCAATGGCCGAGAATTTTCTGTGTCTTATCGCGTTAACATGTTCATTATATCTAATTTTGAAACTGCGTCCGGTTTGCCCTATATAGTCCGCATCACAATTTTGGCACCTTATCCTGTAGATTCCTGATTTTTGAAATTTATCTTGTATATTAACAGACTTAGAATTAAATAAATGTTTCTTAGTGGTATTGGTTGTTTTGTAAGCTATTTTTACCTCTTGTTTTTTAAAAACATTTGTAATATTGTGGGTGAGTTGGTTTGAGTATGTGAAGATTGCGAAGGGCTTATCCTTTTCTATTGGTTGTAATTTAGTTACCGGTCTATTCTTAATTTTACTTAAAAGGGAGTCAACGTAGGGCTTGCTGAAACCATTGGCTCTAGCGATTTGATGTATGATAGAAAGCTCGTTGTTCCAGTCTTCCTCTGATAGGGGTATGCTAACGGCCCTATTAATGAACGCTCTAAA